>CM034147.1:701811602-704253009 GCA_019776745.2 Taxus chinensis | reverse complement strand
AGCTTAGATGGGATGATGGTGTTGAAGGTGCATTAGAATGGAGGACCATAGAATGGTATTTGTGTTCGCCTAAAAACATAAATTCTCCTTAAACATGATTTTCTCCCAAACCATGTCCAATTCATTGAGGCCTCATAATGAATCTTGTATATAATATAGTAGCCAATTTGAAAATATCAAAAACATGAAGAGGTATCCGCGTTGATGTGTTGCTATATGTCAAGCAATCCAAAATGATTCTAGAGTTCGAAATTTCAACGTGGGTTGACAGATGGTAAAAAACTTATTAAATAAATTGATACAAGATGGATTTCTAGTTGACCTGCCTGCAAATTTTTTGATGAATATCCTTCGTTAGATAGTTCATGTTAAGTACTGTCTGCATGTTGTACAAGGAAAAGATCTCCTTTACTACTTAACAAATTTGGAAACATTGTTTAACACTTTGTGGGATTTTATCCCTGTTGCATAAATCAATTCCTTAACAAAACATGCTCAAGAAAATATCCATTTATATAGTAGACTCATTAGATTGAGAAAACAGTATTTCAAAATTAGATTTGTTATACAAATATATGAATTGTTATTGGACATGTACTTAGTAGTTGGAAAATTTAAAAAAATTAAGGATCCTGAAGCTATTTAGATTAATATAAGTGGTACATATTTGTATCCTTGTAAATGGGAATGAGATTGAAATGTACACTTTCCAAAAAAGAGTGGATATTGTTGGATCAAACATTAAAGAAGTACCTGTAACACGTATTACCACGGTCTTATATCTCAAACAAGAATCAAATTAAAAAAATTCACTATGCTTATCTAGTGAGATCAAATAATGATTTAAGAGGAATGAGATTCTGAGGCATTGTAGTGATCAACCCATATTTTGGAATCCTACAGCATGTAAGAAAGCTATAAGTGGTTCTTATAAAAATCACATGGGTACTCTCATTAAGCATTTTGGAAAATCAATAGAATGTAACAGAGTTGAAATTAAGAGTCTTCTTCAAAATTAATCACTTTCATGTCAATCAACTCATTTTGGCATCACAATGGTTGAACAACATGACTTACTAAGTGAACCAACAGATAATGGTGCAATTACATGGCTATGGAAAAGTTGTATCCTAGTAGCATCCTACATAAAAGCATTAGTGAATATTTCTGATTGTATGAGTTATGTCAAAAAATGATATTGGGGTAACTTGAAGATGAAATGGTTTTTAGCATATTAACATTTGTTAAATCAAAATATCGAAATAGACTAGATAAAAATCTTGAGACTTGTAGTTGTTTGAGATTGTATGTTTCACGATATGATGTAGAAACATTTCCTTGTGAAAGAATAATGGAAATATGGAATTATATTGCAGAAAGGAGAGGGGTCTATAATTCTAATCTAGAGGATAACACTGACAAAGAAGACATAAACATCGAAACAATGACTGAAAATAACAACAATATATTAGAGAACATTTTGAGTTTTGAAGACCTAAATAGTCAAGATTGTTTGAGCTACCTCATATAGACTAAAGATGTATGTATGGACATAGTATTTCTGGAAATCAAGTTTCATATCATATTATAAGTATGTAACTTGTTATTTGTGATATACACATGTTTTTTATTGAATAATATTTTTAGTGTCGTAGTTTGTTGTTTAGAGTTATTAATTGAGGAATGGCATACTTATAAATTGTTATTGTTTCTATTGTGTTTTAAATCAAAATAATAGCATATCATTATTTGGAGAACTTACACATGAATATAATACAAGTACAAACAAATATAAATTAAAACTCTCAATATTTTCATATAATGAAGAATATTAAAATTACTAGAAAAATATATATGTTTATAGTCTTAATATTAAACTGATTTACAACCAAAGTTTCAAATGACAAATTTGAGCATTTTATCTTGCAGCTTCATTCTTAACAAGTAGAATATTTCATTTGTGTTACTTTCACTGACTCATATGCACCAAAACCTTCTTTTAAACACCTGATCAAACAAGATCCTTCGCAAGCTGATTTGATATTTGAAAGTACTTCACATTCTGGATTTGTTGCATCACTGGTAGGCAGTAACGTTAGATCCTATTATGTTTTCTTCTTCAACAATATCTTAGGATCCATTCCATGTTCCTTTATTATCCTTCTTAAGGTGTTATTTTTCTTGTTTAAAATAATAAGCTTTTGCTTCAAATCAACTATTGCAATTAAACTTTTCATCGCACTTTTCAAATGCACATCAAGCATTGTTTCCTCATTCTTCAAATTTTGGTACTTCGAATGCATTTTAAAAACAAAAAATAAATTAACATTAAATAAATTGTAAATCATATTTAAAAATTAATTAAAACTTACCAATGCCTTATCCCTTTCCATATTTGCAATTACAACAAGGCCCTTGGGCCTTGACTCTTGACGACATATTATGGTAGGCTTGTGTTTCTGCATTTAAATTTTGTATTATGTTCAACATTATATCTAATACATCGTCACTATAAGTATTTATAAAATTCACAACTTGATTCAACAAAATATCAAGCTTAGTTGGTTTGTTTTGAATCGAATAATAAAATAAATGTCTTTCAAAGCAGTTCTTAAATCAGAAATTTATTTCTTTAATAAAAAATTTAACCCTAAATTCCCACAAACTTAATTGTGTTATATCCTTTGATAAAATATCATTAACTGTGGCTAGACAATTGTCAACCAAAAAACAATCAAGTGAAAAAATGATTTTTTCATCATCATTTAAGGTAGTTTCTCTTGGAGAAGATATGTTTGATCTTTGTTCTCTTGTTGGAGAAGGCTGACTTATCCCATGAATCATATCTTGTGGATTGAAAGTTCCATGGGCTTGAACCCCACTTTCAATCCCAAGATATTCATCATTCAAAACAAAAACACCCCATGTCAGTAATTGTTGAAGCTATCAAATCCTTGGTTGATTTAAGACTAAAGCTCTTTGAATCCTTGTGTTTCCTACTTTTATCAGAATTTGCCTTAGCGACATTGGGATTTGAATCTGCCTTAGCTGAAATTTTTTTGTTTCTCTAAATGTTTGGCAGGTGATATAGAAAGTCTCTAGAGCCTTTCCTTGCTCTCCGCCAAACCCTCGTTGGCACTTCTGAAAAACTAATCCTTGAGGCTTCATCATTTGGCTCCCTTGGAGGGTTTAGGGGGAATAATGCTCTTGAAATTTGGGGGTTCCTCATGGTAGGTGATGCCCTTCTGCAGCTCAGTGGAAAAAAACTCCTCCGCCTTGGACTTTTGGGGATCCTCCCAGTGGGAAACTCTAAGAGGAAATAACGATCTGACATGCCTACAGTTAGAGGAAGGGGAGGGGCACAACTCTTTTCTTGCCTGCTCCAACGCAGCTAAAAGGGATAAAAATCATTGTCAAGTAATCCCCGAGAGAATCCTCCTCCCCTCTTTGATGGGTGACTGAGGAAAATGCGATGACCTCAGCGAGTGTGGGGTAAAAGCATCCACATCACAGCTCAGGGGTTGAATGGGTTGTTGAAGGTGAGGCAAAAGATGAAACTGCTGAATCTACCCATTGCAGAAGATCTCCTCGGTAGTCAACAGTAACCCCTCGCAATCCACCCCTCCATCAGCCAGCGAGAATCATGTGCTGAATTCGAAATCTGACGCATTCACAATACTCGCCTCTACCAAATTCAGCACCCTCTTCACTTTTATTGGGGATCTTGGGCTTCTCTTCCCACATAAAAGGAACTACCACCCTCCTAGATTCAGAAAACTTATAAAAAATGGTGGTGGATCGCGTCAGGGTGGGTGCACTGAAATACAATCCACCTTCTCTTCCAGGACTGGAAGGCACGCTAACATAAGGTGTTGTGGAATTACTAGGGAACTTTTTGTCGCAGTGGAAATCTATGAACCTCCTCTTCACTTTAGAAAAATATTCCATGGTTGAAAGTAATCCAACTTTAGCTTTGTATTTTTACAGTTACCTGTTCCATTGCACGTGAAGAGGCATATTATAAAGCTATGTGGGACTGGGACTGGGACTGGAAAAATTCAACAATTACTGACAAATGTTTAGAGTTAACATTATGAAATATATTTCATATATGGAAAGATATATATTTTTATTTTTTTAATAATACTATTGTAGATAGATATTTCCCTTCTAACAAGGTTACTGTGATATTTAATGTTATGTTATAGATTTAGGTCCAAGATAAAAATTACGCTTGGAGGTGGAGTGTGGAACATCTGTAATCCTTTCTTTCACATTGGGGAAATTCTTGTGTTTTCACCCCATTGCATCTATACTCATTCCACCATCATCCTCCCTCTCGAGGTCATGTTCGTGGTTTTCACAGATGCTACTCTAGTAGTCAACAGAGCTCCACTTCGTGACACCGTCACTCCCCTCCTAGATCTCAACGTCCTTCTCCTACCCACAATGACATTTTTTCAATGGGATCAGTGGAAATGGAAACAATGGTGACAATGGATGGGGTGCCCCTGCTTAAGGAAAATTTCCATGGTTGGCACTTGAAATCTCCCCCCGCCGCCAATCAAAACAAATTAAAGATGAAGAAAGTCAACAAAAACAACAACAAAATGATGGGTAGGATACCATCCTAGATGTGGCCCACCGCTCTATCACTAATGGTTGGGGACACAAACTGGACAGTCCTCCACCTCCATCTCCTCTGACCACCATGTTTACATCCTAATTTTTCTTAGGGTCGCTTTTTTTAGTGTTGTCTATTCCATGAACAGTTTTTGGTTTTAAAAATGCACTTTTATTATTTATACCTATATTTTGATGCCATCATGTAGTGAGATGGCCTTTTCTCAAGGCCTTCTTGGCTCGAGATGACTTGCATGCGAGGTGTGACTTCTTCCACATTTTTTTTTGTATGATTAGTGAAATACTATATCTTTTTTATTAATAAAAGTGTGTTTTTCAATTTAAAAAATATGAAAAGAGATAGAGGGTTTTTTATTTTCTAGATTTTCATCATAAGGATTTTGATTTGTATTAAAGTTTCTTGTCCCAATTTGAATGATTTGTATTAATAAATGAATGTTTGAACCTATTCTTCTATTAGATTTTAGCTCATAATACAGCAATATTGGGACCAAATGAACAATCTTGATAACTCTAAGGATTTTAATCCTACGATGTGAATAACATATCATAGTTCCCTTTCTTCAATTTTTTACACCACTACACTACCTGTGCAATTTACAATAAACTTAGGGTCAAATTCATATTGAAAATTGATATGTTTAGGTGGTTTGGTTGGTGAAAATATTGATACTTTTCATCAATTTTGGTGAAGCGAAATTGACATGACTAAGTAATTTTGGTTACATCAACCTTACACTCATTCGATGTAAGGGTTGTGTCACAAATAAAAGCTAATTTTTACAAAATGGTGCAACACGAATTTGACACAAGTAATATTTAAATGACTTAAAAATTATATATAATATAATTGTTTGTAATTACAAAAAATAATATTATATATTTAATTATTTATAAAAATACATATATATGCACACAAAATTTTACCTCAAAATTTATTTTTGAAATATTTTTAAATATTTATTTTATAATTTGTGTAGATCATAATTGCATTTACAAAACAACTTGAGTTTAACATGGAGACAAGATTACGTATAATCGTCATAATGGTTATAATAGTCATGATTAGAAAAGCTCACCAAATGAGCATCCAAAATAAAATTAAACTGAAATGAACCAAGTTAAACCCAGAGTTATAAATTATCAAAATAGAAAATTTAGGCCTTTTTCCCATCTATAGAAACAACAATTTGCATTGTAATAGTAGAATCAACCTCATCATGTCCTTAATGAGATCCTCAATCAAACTTGGAAGAACACTACCACATCCAGATTTGGATATAAAGGAATATAAACTAAAGAGGATGATGTTATGCCCTTAATCCTAGGTCATATATCAGATATGTGTAATTGAAATTTGGATAACATAATATCTTATCATGTCATATCATATTCATTTATGTTTTCATATGATTAGTAGGTTGGACTTAGTGTCTTTCATATCATATTAGGGTATATATAGGAGTTAGAGAGTAACATATTAGCATCACATTAAGAACTTGAGTTTTATTATATGGGTTAAAGTTTGTCCCCTCAAAGTGGCTAAGTCATTATACTTGCATATTGTGATCATTTAAATCCATATTTGGTGTTATTCGGTTTTAAATTTCTACTAATATGAACAGATTATATACATAATTTCATTACATAAAAAACGATAAAATATAATCATATTTCACATCTACTTCATTCCAATGGAAACAAGAAAGGAGTGAGAAAAATCGTGATCCAAATAAATATCCAATTACACATCATTATTTTTTATTCTTTCCAATGTAGCATCACGATTTAATTATCTTTGGCCAAAAAAAAAAATTTGATACCTAGTCATATCCTAAGTGGAATATAGTAAAATAGCAAAACCAAGATCTAAAAAGGTATGAAATTAGATTGAATTGAATAAGTAAATTCTAAGTGTGTGGGTAAGTAAATACCCAACTCGATTCAAATAAAAAATAATTTTGTTGATGTCTCAAAAGATCATAATAGGATTTTTTTTTTAAAACTTTGTAATTTTGACAATTGAAAATGTGTTTGGGATATTTTTAGTTGAGGGTACAAGTTTGACCTCAAAAATTGACAATTCTTTTCCTCTAAACTTGATAAGAATTGATTATACGTGATTAATTTTTGACCCGTGCATTTATCTATCTCCACTCTGTAATATCCTCACTCATTAGTCTATGATGAAGTGTGACATTTTGGGTTTATCTTATCCTTGTTTGTAACCCTATTATAAATCAAAGAGAGATGAAAAAGGAATCACTAGATTATTCCCTGACCAGCCTTTACATCCTTGTGAAAAGAACCTTTGTACTACATATGTGTATGAACAAAGGTTGATGTAGTTCTTTCCATGTAAGTGAAGTGTGTACACTTCACTCTAGCCCTATATTTTCAATTAATCCAATCAAACAATATGTTCTTCTGGAACAAGACGCATGACAACATGTAAATTTGTATTTAGATATGCTTTAAAATTGATAAGAGGCTTTAGGATAGTTATGTATTTTGGAGGACGTTAAGTAGTATTTATATTCAAGTATACTGAATAAATCCTCTCATGATATGTTTGGTATAAATGGATTCTCATGTATTATTTATATAGGCATCTCTAAATGAATTTGTTTTACAAGATGATCCTAAATTCTAACCTATGCCAACCTTAAGAAAGTACCAATATTGAAAAATGATCATTTGAAAGAGGGGTCAACATGGGGCATTCACTATGTAAACTTATGTCCTATCATGTGAATTTGTATGATTCGAAATATACATTTCTTTCTTCTATTATTAATACCCCCTCCTAATACAAATTTTCAATTATTAAAAAAACCCTTATTTAAACATATATCCAAACTACCTAGTTTTATTTTGACATTTTGACACCCCTTTTTATTTCCAACTCTTCATTGTTTGATACAATTTCTTACATTTTCACAAAATTTAATTATATTTCCACTTAAAACCTTGATCAATTTATATTAGACTTAAAAAATACAAACCCTCATTATGTGTGATTTGATATCTATCTTCCCTTTTTCTATCTATATTTTTCACACTAATCAAACTTTGTATAATAATGTGAATGGTCATATGTGGTTGTATTATTATGAGTTAAATTTATTAATCTTCTTGACATCCATTATCCTTAAATTTTAATTCAAATGAAAAATATATATACCTTTATGTAGTGTCATTACTCCAGAAATGTACATATTGCTTCTCTAAAAAACATGCCACTACTTTGAAAAAATACACAATGAAAATGATAGAAGTTTAGGGCTTCTTCATCTTCCCAACAACTACTAATACTCCCTCCTCCATATTGCTCTACATACCCTACATCCAATATTTTTTTTAAACCATTATACTTTAACATGTTAAACCACTTTATATGGAGCAATATATTGGTTATATTTTGATTAATATTTAAAACCCCTATATGAACTCACATGATAGGTAATGCTTTGGACTGTGAATCCCTCATGGGGTCAAGTACGGTTGGCCAAACCTATCACAAGTCAAATTCAGCGGTGTCGAACATGTCTTTTTTTCCAAATAGAGTTGGAAATTCTCAAAATGAATGACTGTATATCTACATATGCGCATTAAGTGTCCTAAAAATATTCGAGCTGATCCTGAGAGTTTGTAAATGGATATCATAGGTTTCATAAGTGATTATGAGGAATTGTAAAGGAAAACAGGGTGTTAAAAAGATTCAAATGTATACATTATATAGATCTAAGTATACTAAGAGACTTGTTAAAATTTGTGTTCCCACATTCCACAAATAAAAATCAGTATGGCATAATGTTCCCCTTTAATGTAGTTTTTGCATTACATCAAACAAAAACATGTACTTAAAATTTAGAGAGTAACATATAGAGAGTTGTACTTGAAATATTCCATTGTCCATGTCGCATATGTGTACCTCAAATCAAGTGATATGCAAGGAGATCAATGTTTCAATAATGTGAAAACATGGAAACCAATTTGAAAAGTTTAAAACCATTATAAGTTGAAATAAGAAAAGGAACAAATATGTTTATTAGTACGTGAACCATGTTGTCTCTTTTCAATCATCTTGTGAATATTATGATGGGGTTTTTCTATCTCCAAATGGAAAAATTTACGTAAAACTACCGTTGAAATGGAGATGTCCTTGTCAAGTAGAGATAGGGAAATATTAAGTAGATAATTTTCATTTCTAGGGAGAACGGTAAGGATCACACTTAACCCTAATGTCTGGAGAAATTATGATGTCTTCAACCCCATACTAGCACCACGAGGCTAAAACATCTATGTATATTATGTAAATAAATAAACAAAATATAGTTATGTAGGTATCATCACATTCACAAAAGAAGATAACCTAAGTTGAGAGGTAAAATAGATGGCCTCTAACTAGAAAATAAACCTAATACATAAACATGTAGATACCATCACACCATTGAACTGTATATAATTTTTGAAACTATATGATCTCTTAGATATTTCAAGAATCTCTATTAGAATAATCAAATTGCATGCCCCCAGTTTGAGATTAGGTATGTCCTCCATATCATTTATCTCAAAAAATGAGTTATGTGCACCAAATGTGTAGTGTATAAAATGTAAAGAAATATTTATGATCGTTGGAAAACCAAATATATAAACACATGTACAAGATATGTAAACATATAAAATACTTCATCACATTAAGCACACTACGTAACATGTAATCCAAATTATAAGCGTAAAATTGGTTGCAATTTAGTATATAATGTCACTGTGAATGCTCAAGATGAGGGAGGTTCAAAGGGTGGTGGTTAGGGGTATACCACATTATACCAAGTAATATATAGAAACAAAAAACACAATAGTAATATTCCCTAGTAGATGCATGGTATGTACCATGTAAATGTAGGAAACAAATATAGTAATGCAAAGTAATAGTGTGTGTGTGATGTATATCATGTCTCCAAACATATGATTTCATATATAATAAATTGCACACCTGTAACAACATATTATTTAAATATAGTAAAATCATGATCGAGAAGCACATAAGAAATACTAGCATGAGGATCTTCTAAAATAGTGATATGTTGTTATTAGTGAAATAATTTTTCCTATTGCAAATTATGTGTTTCCACCAACGCTCATGGGGCTATGCCCCTCCTTTTTGGTATGCATAGGCTCCCATTATTTAATGTAAACTAAGCTATTTATGTGGGGTGTCCAAATAGGCCAAGGATCACACAGGAACACTTCACTGACCTTGTGGAAAAGTGCTTGTACAGTGTACAAGGGACGAATTTGCAGCAATGACGGGTGAAGGAGAGAAATTAGGAAAGAGAGGGTTATTGTTGTGAGTATGAAATAACATAGTTCACACACAATAACCAGATTATTTCAAAATTAAATTATTGGAAAGATACAATGTAAGTCATTAGGAATACTAAAAAACTAGAGACACACACTTCTTTAGATTCATCAATCAAGGATGTAAAGTTCCACCTTGATCACTATGCTTGCAAAGTGCATAATAGAAAGAGATTAGAGGAACACATGAGAAAGGGAAATCGAAGAAATGTAGCTTTTATTTCTTGTGTTGGTATCCACAATTGCTACAAAAAATTAAACTTTCAGGATCCTTGGAATGGAGAATCCATTCCAATATATAGCCTTGTGAATTGTCCTCTCATCTACCCCCCACATGACCCTTTACATTCCTATTCTACTTGTGAATTTTAAATTACCCTTAGAAGAGACAAATAAAGTACGTCTCTTATAATTTGAGAGAGGCACTTTTACATTTTACATTTTAAAAATATTTCATTTTCCCTTAAGTAGATAGGACAAAATATCATGATTACATACAATGAAGAATTATAAAGAAGGGCGAGAAGAGGAGAAATATTGAAGGGAGGAGAGGAAGGATGCTTCAAAGCATGGATGAAGATGTCTATGCCTTCAATGAATATAAGATCTAGTGATGATGAATATGGAAACTTACTGCATCATGACCCTCTGCAACATTATGATGTTATATCGATGAAGATTGATCTTTTGGAAGCTTTTCCCTTTCGAGACCTTCCTAGAATGTAACACATTTGGACTCATTGAAATGAAAGGTGATGATTTTTGAACCACTAAATACAATTAGGAATTATTTCCCTTGCTTTAACAAGCATTCAAATCCTTGAAACAATGCAATGTCTCCAGACTATCCAATTCTTGATGTAACTTGAGACCAGTGCCTGCACAATTCAACCTAATGATTTGGGGCCTTAGGGAAATGGAGCCATCCATGAGATGATGTGAAGAGAACTCTAATCATTCAATTATTGAAGGTGAGATATTTTATGTAACACTCTTTAATCCTTTGATCAACCCATCCGAGGAATGAGAAGCACACAGAGACCAAAATTTTCCATTGTGACCGAATATGGGAACCAAGAAAGATTTTCTCCTACTTGAGACACAATGCCATTATCCACCCTTTTAAAACATGAGTTTTAAATTCATGAAGTTTTTTATTATTGAATAATATTGAGTTATAACAACCATTACCATTTTAATCCTTTTCTAAACACTTAATATTTTTAGTAAGTTCTTCGTAGGTGACTAGTTTTGGCAATTTTGTCGAATTTTCACTTTTGAGCACTTTTCCTCTTAGGGAATGAACTAAGTGACTTGAATCAATTCATACTTCATACTTACTATTATTAGTAAGTTTATTTAATAATAAATTACTAAAAATATACATGGGTAACGTAATTTTAGATCAGGGTGTAAATAGTTTTCAAAAATTCTAATTCACATTGGGATGTTTTGCTCTAGTTTTTGGGGGTTTCTTTTGTTTAGGTCTTCATGAAAAATAAACGTAAAATTACACGTATATGTTTTCATCCATGAATAGGTGAGAATGTAAAAAAAAATTGATTCATATCTTCCATTATACTCATTTTCATAGGGCAAGAGAAGGCTCATTAGAAAGCTGATTTTTGGGAGGTTGCTCACTCCGATTTTGAGGCAATTTGAAACGTTCGAACTCCGTAAATATGAGGAGATATTTTCCATGGCTGAAAAATTAATAGTACCATAAAAAAAATAGGGCATCAATCATGTCATATAAACACTCATTCTAAAGGGGTTCACATAAGGAAGCTACAGTACAAGTTTCAGGGTGATTGGAGCAGGGGTTTAAGAGTAATGAGAAAATTTGCATTTTGACGATGGTGGATGCCTGGTTCTTCATGGAAGCCATAAAAACATGGAGAAACATAAAAAAAAATTGGATAATTTAAGATCTATATTGTTTTTTAAACTCACCCTTTCATGCTTTCCCTCCCATTTACTTGTTTTTGAATTCAAATCTTGACCACAGTTGACTAACCATGGTAAGTGGAGTTAAAACTTTCCAAATGGGTTTTAGATGTCTCCATGTCCCTTACCACATTTAGCAAGGGAAAAAGGGACATCATTAGTGTAAAAAATGCACCATTGTTTGAGGTGTCCTGAAGAGGGTGTCAAAAAATGTAAGTTGTAGAGTTGAAAACACGAGCCTAACAAGCAAGTTATGACTTTAAGTGACGAAAACTTTATCTCTTCTATGTGGTGGCTAAAATTACTAAATGGGTCTAAGAACCCCTCATTTCCCTTAACACATTTAGTAATGGAAAATGGGACAAAGGGGCATCAAATGTTGAAAAAATGCACCATGGGTAGCTTGATCATGAGGAAGTGGCCAACTTTGAGAGGTGAGGTTAAAAACATGTTCTAACCACTCAGTTGATGATTCAAGTGACAAAAATTTGAGCTCCCCATGTGGTGGCACATTCTATTTTCCCCAATATCCCTTTGGAAAAATGTAAAAAGGGACATCAGGCCCTAAAAATTGTGTTATGGGTCCAAGCAACATGAGAAAGGGGCCAGATCATAAAGTGAGTTTATAGCATCTTTCTAACACCACAAGTTGCATTTTAAGTGAGGCAAGCTTATAAGCCATGTGGTGGAAAATTATATTGTCCCCCATGTCCCTTTTTAAAAGGGTACAAAGGAAAAATGGGACATCAGGGGTCTCCAAGTGTGGTTTTTTCCACTTTTGGAAGCTTTCCTTCACCAAACACTGCCAAAAATAGTCATTTGAACCCATTTTCTTTCCCTGGTAGCTTCCCTAGGAGTTTCATAGGAAACCCTTATATGTTTATGACTCCAAAGTGGATGATGAGAACATTCCCACTTAATTTTTAGGATCCAATTATGCCTTAAATTTTAAATTCACCCCCCTTTTCAATTCTTCTCAAGCATGTGTGCTGGTGAAAGGAGCTACCCCAAAAGTTTCTAATGATGAAAATGAAAACCAACCAATTAAGTGTGAATATAGAGTTCACATATGTCAATTTTTATTTTTAATCAGGTCCCAAATCTTCATATAACTCCCAAAACCTTTCGTTGAATCTCAACTAGGATCAAAGATCTTCATTCACACTGTCAAGCCTATATCTCAAAATATACATAGTAAAATCTATGAAACCTTTTGCAATGTGAATTAGGAATCCTTATCTTTACAAATAAGTATTATTACTTTCCAATTCATCTTGAAGGATCCTGATATGTCTGGAACAAGCTAACTAGCTTTTTCAATATTTTCATTTCCTTGCACCATGCTACAAATAGCCCTATGTTGCATAACTTGTTCCTAAACCTGATTTTTCTTACAAAAATTTCCTAAACTACCATGGGTGATCACAAGGATCTGCCACATTCTTCCCATGCATTTATATTCTCTATTCATTCCCAGGGGTTTCACTAGGTGCAAAAAGCTTGGAAATATCCCTTTTAGGGCCTCCGGAAGCACTTGTCATTTGCTTGGATCCAAATATCTTCATGAATCAACTTGAATAACCTCCCATGCACATGAAACATACTTTAAAATCATATTATCACATCCCTTTAGGCCATAATGAGGGTAACACATTGACTAAGTTGGCCAAAGGTAGGTTCACATTGATCGAGAGAAGGATTTTCAAGGGTGACTTAGGTTGCCATGTCAAAATTTGAATTTTTCATGCTAAAACTTTTATATGACAACAGATGGCTCTAGCTAGGGGACTTGTTCTAGATTAAACAGATTGATGACAGGACAAGAAGGAATCCTAGAATCTCAAGACACTACTTGGACCAATGTCTTATCCATTGGGCTTATGGAGTCACATTTCTTCGAAGAAAACACACAGACAAAAGTGAAACAAACCAAAAGTAGAAAACAACACACAAAGGAAAGTGAATATATATTATAGGAAAGGAAATAATATACACATACCCAACAATGGGTTGAGAGAAATATGTACCATCACAGAACAATGGGTTGAATTCCAATATTCAAAACTCGAATGATCATTATCTAATCATACCATGATCTTTTGATGGCTCTACATGGTATGAGTAGAAGGATGACATACCAATATTCCATCTTCATACTTAATATTGCACTAAAGAATACTCTTACATTTAGTGAACATTTTGTAACATGCTTAAAAGTCCTATTTTTTGTAACCTTCAGCTTGATGCTTTGTGAATCTGTAAGAATCCATTCCTTCCATGTTCTCAAAAATGGAATCATCCAGTTTTTTGATGGAGGTATTTTCCATCCTTGAATGAAGGTTACAACATTAAAAAATTACTTGAATCAGCGGGGAGTCCAAGAAGTGGTGAGAGTGATTTGATCCTTTTCCCATTCAAAAGATTGTTCAAGACTTTTAACTTTATTGTTCTGAACAATTGCTTTCAAAAATAGTAGGCTACATGTTATGGGTATGGAGGATACCTTCATCATCCAATGGTCGAATACCACATAAAATAACATATGTTTAAAATCATTATAGAATTTCTATAAAATTATGGAATCAAGTTGATTTTGGTTAATCCAATCACAAGACTCTTGCATATTCCATTCACTTTGTCAAGAACTAAGTTATCTTCAATGCAAACTAGCTCAACATATTAATGCCTTTAATATCATTTTCCATGGAGGAGGTCTTGTTTTCATGCTTGAAGGAATACATCCAGTAGGAGATTCAAGAAAAATCTTTCCTTCTATTCCACTCATGGATGTACTTTACATTCACAAAATGAGAAAGGTGAATAGCTTACCTCCACATGTTCATGTCTCATTTACTCAAGGCTTTGAGACCAGCATCGTGAAGATCATCCGCTTGATTCGTCCCATCTCCATCATGATACATTTGTGTATAAAAATAAGAAACAAAACTAAAATCATACTTATCTTGTAAACTCGTGGCATATGTCAAGAGCTCTAAACTACATGTAGGGTATTTAGTTTCATCCACAATCCTCAAGATATCCTAGACTGGTTTCTCTTTCAAATCTGCCATATACTTACTTCCACCTTTGTTTGAACACTCTTCACATTAGGCTTCAAGGAAAAGAGTGGAAATGTGATCTTCACATAGCCAAGAGTCACTTGAAACATCATTATTTTCTTGATCTACATATTCCTTTTCATCTGAGGGTTTTACCTTCTTGCAAGTTTGGGCACACTTCAATTTAATCACTTTTTCGGATAGAGATAAGAGATCCATACTACGCATGGAAAGGGCGTACCTTTTAGTTCAGATCCATTCACTAATCCTTATGATTCATGGAAGGAGAAGAACAAAGTGCTAGAGATGAAACATGAGGATCATTATCTACACTACATCTAAATCATTCTTTAAGAAATTATTCTTCTTTAAAAAGAGGTGGGACAACTCCATGCTCACTGTGGTGATCAACACTACACTCCTTTGGTAAGGATGGAGAAATTGGATCCTTGGAGAATTCGTAACCCAATTTTATCATTCAATTTAGATCCAAGAAGGAACTTGAATTATTCTTCTTCCTCCATTTCAAAATTTTGAGATTTTTCCATCCATAGTTGTATCAAGAAGAGAATTTGATTCTTAAATTCTGAAATCATTTCGTCATTCAATATTTTTTATCTATTAAAGAACCCGAATTAGATATACAAATTCATCAATGATTACCTCAAATTCATTCTTCTTAATAATCTGAATTTTGGATGGAGGATTGATTTCTTGAACATCCTCATGATTAGGTGGAGGCTTCAACAAAAAATGGATCATCTGTCATAGAAAAATAATCTTCATCTCTTTTATCCGTTATTTCTTCATTTGGTTGTTTCTCAAGAAAAAATGAATTGAGGAATGTAGGTTCAACTATCATGTCTTCATCATCATTCTCCAATGTGTTGATTTTATTGTCATGAGAATTTTCAAGGATATGACATTCATTATAAGGTGCACAAGAATCTTTTGGGGATAAATACCTCATAGTGCAGATAATCAATTAGGGTCTTCTTTTGAAAGATGAGTTTTCTTCTTCCTTCAACATTATAAAGTTCTTTAAGATATTCATACCTTTTTTTGCAAGGCCGATACATATTTCAAAATTTCATTTTAGGTTATGGGATCATAATTTCCTTCTTCCACACTCAAAATCCTTTGCAAAAACTCACTTTTCAATACTTCCATTTCTTCATCTCCATATGCAAGAAAATTCCTCCGAAGGAAGAGAAATGAAATAAAATTCTCTTGATTTTCTTGGTCAGCTGCGTGAAGTTTAAAATATTACCCTAAATATATTCCTCACCCTCATGCCATTCCTACAACATTTCATGTCTCTTATGAATATTCTTCATCCATTTCATGGAGTCTCAATCAATGGAAGTCTGCAATTCCCATTTTCTTTCCTCTAGCAACAATCTGCTTCAATTGGAGCCACCATGACTTAATGACGGGATCTTCACAAACAAAAATATTATCCATTCTAGAACAATCATTTTATAATTGCTGCAGAAACAATATGGTACCTTATTTCTTTCCTTGGATGATTGTGGATTGTTTTTTATAGCAAGAGTTTTTTCATTGTAGCAGAACCTTTAATTTTGCAAGAGATGTTACAGAATGATGGTTGAGTAAAAAATTTAAATATCAGGGTCTTCTTCTTCTTCATTTTTATTGTCACTCATTGGTGTTAGACACCAATCTTGAAACTTTATCATCGCGATGTGGAAAAAAAACGTGACACATATTCATTCATTGAAGGAGTCACCTTCAAAATCTAATGTTTATTTGAAATATGATTTTTTGTTTTTGGAATATATACTTTTTTATTTTGTAGAGATCCCCAGTGGAGTGCACCAAATTGTTTTTGTTAAATAATTTATCATGTTATAAATTGCGTGTTGTCCACCAATGCTCAAGGGGCTACTCCCCTCCTTATTTTTTATGGGGAGAATCCCATTATTGAATGTAAACTAATATGTTTTTGTGGGGGTGGCCAAATAGGTTGGGGATCACACAATAACACTTCACTGAACCTATGGAAAATTACTGCTGTAGGGGTGTAAGGAAGAATTTACAGTGATGAGGGTTGAAGGAAGAAATTAGGAAAGACAGGATTATTGTTGTGAGTAGACAATAACAATATTCACACATAATAATTGGAGTATTTCATACATTCAATTAGAGGAAATTAAAAATGTAAGCCATTAGTGAGATAAAAAAAACTAGAGACACACAGTTCTTTAGATTCATCAATCAAGGATGCAAAGTTCCTTCTTGATCACTATGCTTGCAAAGTGCATAAAAGAGAGAGAGGGTAGAGGAACACATGAGAAAGGGAAATGGAAGAAATTTATATTTTATTTCTTATGTTGGTGATACAAATATCAAAATCCAAACCACAATCCACAATTTCTATAGAAAATTAAACTTTTAGAGATCCATTTGGAATGGAGAATTCATTCCAATTTATAGCATTGTGAATTGTCTCTTCATCTACCCCCCACATTAATTTTTGTATTCTTATTCCACTTGTGAATTTTCAATTACCCTAAGAAGAGAAAAATTAAGTATCTCTCTTATAATTTGAGAGAATAATTTTACATTTTACAAATATTTCATTGTCACTTAAGTGAATAAGACAAAATACAATGATTGTGTACAATGAAGAATTAGAAAGAGGGGAGAGAAGAGGAGAAATAATGAGGAGAAGAAATTATCCAAATATGAATGAATATGTCTCCACCTTCAATGAATATCATCTCCAATGATGATGAAGATGGAAACTTGTTGCATGATGACCCTCTACAACACTGTGATGCTTTGTTGATGAAGATTGATCCTTTGGAAACTTTTCCCTTTCGAGACCTTCCTATAATGTATCACATTTGGACTCATTGAAAGGAAAGGTGATGAGTGTTGAAATATTAAATACAATCATGAGGTAATATTTCCCTCACTTGAAAAAATCTTCAAATTTTTGAAACAATGCAATGCCTCCAAAATGTCAAGTTCTTGATGTAACTTGAGACCACTACCTACACAATTCAACATGATGATCCCAACCCTTCAGGAAATGGAGAAATAAATGAGATGAGGTGAAGAAAAATAAAATCATGAGATGAATGGAGGTAGATATTGGATGGAACATGCTTGTAATACTTTTATCAACCCATCCCACAAAGTGAGAAGCACACCGAGACCCAGAATGTTCTATTGTGACCAAAATTGGGAACTGAGAAGGATCTTCTATTCTACTTGAGACACAATGCCATTATCCACCCTTTTTAAACATGATTTTTACCTCTATGAAGTTTTGGATTAGTGATTAATTTTGAGGATGAGAATTACCATGACCATTTTGAACCTTTTCTAGACACTTGATATTTTTAGTAAGTTCTTCGTGGGTGACTAGTTTTGGCAATTTTGTCGAATTGTCACTTTTGAGCACTTTTCCTCTTGGGGAATGAACTGAGTGACTTGAATCCATTAATAGTTCATAATTAATATTATTAGTAAGTTATATTGAATAATGAACTTACTAAAAATATACATGGTTAACAAATTTCCATGGATCTTAGATCGGATGAAAATGGTTTCCAAAAAATTCTACTTCACACTGGGATGCTTTGCTCCAGTTTTTGGGGGTTTCTTTCATCCAGGATCTTCACAAAAATGAAAAGTGAACTTACAGGTCTATAATTTTAATCCATGAGATAGGGAATAATGTAAAAAAAAAATTCATTCATATCTTCTATTATACTCATTTTCATGGGGCAAGAGAGTGCTCATTGGAAAGATGAGTTTTTGTAGATTGTTCACTCCAATTTTGAGGCAATTTGAATCGCTATAAATCTGTAGATATGAGGAGACATTTTTCATGGCTGAAAATTTAGAGGGACTGTAAAAAATGGTTTATATAATCAATGAGGTCATGTAAACAATCATGTAAACACTTCCAAAGGCATTCACATAGGGAAGCTTCATGCAAAGTTTTGGGGTGATCAGAGGTGAGGTTTGCAAGCAATGAGGAAATTTGCAGGTGTTTGGCCATGGTGGATGTCTGGTTCTTCATGGAAAGCCATAACAAACTGGAGAGACATAGGAAATTGGATAAATGGATTGAACTAATATTTTTTTTATACTCACCCCTTCATTAGACAAGTTAACTCACCTTCCAAACTCACTTGTTTTTGAATTCAAATCTTGACCACCTTAATTAACCATGGTAGAGGGTGGAGTTAAAATTTTCCAAATGGGTTTAAGATTATCCCATGTCCCTTATCACATTTATTAAGGGAAAAAGGGACATCATGGGTGTAAAATGTTTCCATGGATGGAGGCATCATGAGAGGGGGTCAAAACACATGCAAGTTGGAAGTTGAGAATGACACCAAGCCTAGCAAGCAAGTTATGAAGTTTAAGTGACAAAAATTTCTCTCTCCATGTGGTGGCCAAACTTACTAAATGTGTTCAGAGACCCCCTCATGTCCCTTACCAAATTTAGTAAGGGATAAAAATGGGAAAAGGGGACAAATGTGTTTAAAAATGTGTTATGGGTAGCTTGATCATGAGGAAGGGGCCAACTTTGAGAGGTGAGGTTGAAAACATGCTCTAATACTCAAGTTGATGATTCAAGTGACGAAAAATTGAGCTCCTCATGTGGTGGTGCATTTCTAGTGTCCCCATGTCCTTTGGAAAATGGAACAAAAATGGGAATCAACATGCTCAAAATTGCACCATGGGTCCAAGTAACATGAGAAAGGGGCCATGATCATAAAGTGAGTTTATAACATCTTTCTAACACCCCAAGTTACATTTTAAGTGACACAAGCTTATAATCCATGTAGTGGTGCATTATAGTGTCCCCCATGTCCCAATTGGGAAAGGGGAAAAAGGTATAAAAGGTACATCAGGGGTCTCTAAGTGTGGTTTTTCCACTTTTGGAAGCCTTCCTTCACCAAACACTGCCAAAAATAGTCATCTAAACCCATTTTCTTGCCCCAGTAGCTTCCCTAGGAGTTTTATAAGAAACCCTTATATGATTTTGACTACAAAATGGATTTGGAGAAAATTCCCATAATTTTCAGGATGAAATTATCTTCTAGAAATTTTAAATATGCCCCCCTTTTCAATTTTATTCAAGCATGTGCACTAATGAAAGGATATTGCCACTGAACATTTATGATGACCAAAAGGAAAAACCAACAAATTGAGTGTGAAGATGGCCTCATATATGTAATTTTTTCTTTTAAATCAGGTCCCAAATATTCCTATAACTCCTAAAACCTTCATTTGAATCTCAACCAGGACCAGTGATCTTCATTCTCCCATATCTCAAAATATGCACCATAGAATCTCCTGAAACCTTTTTCAATGTGAAGTATGAATCCTTATATTTCCTAATAGTATATTATTTCTTCCCAATTCATCCTGAGGCTCTTGAACCCTGTCTAGAACAAGCCAACTAGCTTTTTCACTATTTCATTTCCTTACCCCATGCTATAAATAGGCCTGATGTTGCATAACTTGTTCCTAAATCTGTTTTTTCTTGCATAAATTTCCTAAAATACTCATGGATCATTAGGATCTTTTTCATAACACTTCCTCGATGCTTTAACTTTTCCCTATTACATTCTCAGGGGATGCTCGCTAGGTGCAAAAATCCTTAAAATAACTCTTTTGGGGCCTCTAGAAGCACTTGTCTTTGCTTGGATCCAAATATATTCATGAATAAAATTTAATAACATCACATGCACATGAAACACACTTGAAAATCATCTTTCCATCATATGATATTTTTTCCCACTCTGCATTTTTTTGAACCTCTGCTGCATCATGTGTACCTGTGGTGATGTTGAATCCAATGGGACTGGCCCCTGACCCACCTCCTGATGTTTTTTTCCGCCCCCCCCAGGTGCTCCTTCTGGATTCTAGAGAGATATGGCTATTAGGTCTCCAAAACCTACGCAGCCTGGGAAGCTTCATCCAAAGCTCCTTGATGGGACCCTTTCCTTGTAAATTTCTGCAATGATTACTGATGTTACTCTGGCTTTAAGGGAATTTTTTCTAATAGGAAATCTCATGGGCCCTCATCCCCCCTGGAAGAGATAAAAAAAATGGGCTTGGATCAAATGGGCCCCCTGTGGACATTTGGAGATTATAGCGTTGCCTAATGGATTTATATTTTTCACCTTCATCCATAAAGAAGACTTCGTGAGGCTTCTTTTGGGAGGGCCTTGGTTTTTTGGTAGGAGAGGCTTCTATCTTAGAAGGTGGTCTCCAAGATTCAACCCGCATACTGAAACTATGACTCAGGATCTGATCTGGGTTTTCCTTCTTGACCTCCCCTTGGAATTTTGGCACACTACAATCATTGAAGGTATTGCTTTATCCCTTAGAACTCTTGTTACTATTGATCAAGCAACTAGAAATGGTTCGAGATTCATTCACACTAGATTTTGTGTTAATGATAATATTAGCATTCCATTACCTTCCTCCATTGAACTCCATTCATAATTAGGAACATGGGTGCATCTGATTGAATATGAATACATACCTCAGGATTGTTTAGTGTGTAAAAGCATAGGTCATAGGGTTCAGGCATGCCCATTAAAGCGAGTCTCAAAACCTAAAGAACAACTGCATTCACCAAAGCACAAAGGGAAATACATACAAAATTTCAAAGGAAGTGAGCACCTCCAACCCCTTCAAAGATTCATAAGAGGAGGGAAAAATCTCTTTGAACTTATATGGCTCTCATCCACTCCCATCTTCTATAATCCAGATGGAACAACCATCACTCCAGCTGGTTGCTTCTTCTTCACCCCCTTCCTCTATGTTTCCTGATTCGCAACCTCTCATGGATCAACCCTTTTTTTTTACAACTTCCCATTCTTTGGATATCCATGCTTCCTTACCATTGGTCGAGCATCCCTCTTGTTTCACCACTCCCTCATCCTCGCCCTCATTTCGTGAGCTTCAAGAGACATTTGTAAATCTTGATATCCCTCCCCTGGCTAGCTCAGAGGAATTTACCTCTTCAGTTCCTACCCCCTTTTCTAGTCTTCCTATTTTGGAAGAAAAATATTCTCTACCATTTCCCTCAACCTCGTTACCTGAAGATCTCAGCCCAGCTAGAAAAACTAGAAGCAGTTGTAAGTAGCCCATGGATTTGGGGAAAAAAAAAGGTCCAAGAAGGTTTACCTCCCAAGCCAAGATTCAAAAAAGAAGCCTCTTGAAACATTGCACAAGGAACGCAGGGAACTCTCACCATACAGGGTGGAGGGAAACATAGATCTAAAAAATGAATCTCTTCTCTTGGAATGTTAGGGGAATTAATGCTCCCCATCAAAAAAGAGTTTTCAAAGACCTCATACTTAAACACTCTCCATACATTATGATGTTACAGGAAACCAAATTGAAATAAGACGTCATTTTTCATAGGATATGGCCTAATGCTTCCTTTGCATCTCATATTTCTACTAGAAACTTGGGTGGCATAAGTACATTTTGGAACCCCAAAGTCCTTTTTGGGGAATGCATCATCAAAACTGCCCACTTTCTGGGAATGTTTTTTCAAGAAATATGATCTATCTTTGGGTGGATCATTGTGAATTTCTATGCTCCTAATCTAGAAATGAACATGAAAATTATCTAGAAAAAATTGTTGGAATTCCATAAATCATGCAAGCATTTACCTTGGATAATTGTTGGTGACTTCAATACTCCTATTTATACCTTGGAAAAAGCAAGGTGGGGCTAATGCCAACACTAGCAGAATGGATTCTCTTGCTTATTTTATCAAACAATGTGATTTATTCGACTTTTATCTTCATGGAGCTTCATTTACTTGGTCTAATCGAAAGCTTGGGAGAAATCATATTCAAATAAAATTAGATATGATGCTTATTTCTATGGATTGGATTGTTCATTTCAATGATTTTTTTATAATATACCTTCCTAAAATTACATCTAGTCATTTTCCACTACTTATAAATGTTACTCAAATGAAAAATTCTAAAAATCCTCATTTTAGATTTGAGTTAGCTTGGCTTCAAAATCACAATTTAGACAAACATACTGCTGAGTGGTGGAAGACTGATTTTTTGGGCTCAACCATGTATAGATTTTCTAAAAAGCTCATTTATGTCAAGAAGTAGCTCAAATCTTGGAAAATAATTTTTTTTTAGATATTCGGAAAAGAAAGGAATGATTATCTTTAAAGATAGTTGAAATCACTGCTAAGATAGAGATTAGAGGTAGAACTCCCTCTCTACACCACCAAGAATTATCACTTCTCAGTGACTTTCAAAACACCCTTGTTGAAGAAGAAATTTACTGGAGGAAAATATCTAGAGCAATCTGGTTATAGCGGGGATATTTAAATACAAAAAATTTCATGTTACTGCCATTAAGCATAAGAGCATAGATAAGATAAAGGAGCTTCTAACTATGGATGAAATATATTGAAATACTGAAGATACCATTACACCCAAGTTGGTTGATTTCTATTCTATTCTACTTGTTATCCTATAAAATTGACAAGGGCAATTTTACGGGTAATTGTACCAAAATTTCCGTTTTGGTCCCCCATTGAGGTCTCTTAACGTTCGGAATGGCATAAAACCCCTTTCTAGAAAATCTAGTTTTTAGAACTTGGTCATTTTCAACCTTTTTGGGTTGGAAGAAGTTTTCATTCACGTTACATCAACCAAAACTGTGCCCCTCTATTCCTTTGGTGCATCCTAGGAAGTTTCAACACTACAAATGTTGCGCCCCCCAATGTTGTACCTCCCAATGTTGCGCCTCCCAAAGTTGCGCCTCTTAAAGTTGCGCCTAGGCGCAATCACTAACTTGTTATGACTCTCTAAAGTGCAAAGTGGGTGCTGAAAAAATCAATGTCGACACTCCTAAAGCTACGCCATGGCACATATATCTTTGTGTCAGCATCCACTTAAATGCGCCATAGGAAAAGTTGGTGGCACATTTATTGCACTTTTTGCTATATATAGGCGCATCTGACCTGTCATTTCAAGTACAGTATTTTTGTCAGCCTCGCGTGTTGTTATTTGTCACGTTCTTAGACCCCGCATCATCCCCTTTATCATTATATATATTCCTGGTAAGTGGCCCTTGTCCTTCTTTTGGATTTGTTTTGGTTTTTACAATGGTTTAGGTGATTAGGATTGATAATAAACAAATGAACTTGAGTACTCAACTCCAAGACCCCTTCTCCTCCTTCCAGATCTTCAAAACTGGAGGACTCTTCCACAAAGCAACTCAAACTCATTTGTCCCAAATTCCTTGCTTTGATAAGTTTTCACTCCTAAACATCAAAATCTGAGCCAAAAGAGTGAAAATCATAAAAATTTTGCAAACAGCCAACTATTTTTCCTTCGGCACAAGCTTCATTATTATTACATCAAACACAGTCATAGCCACAGGTGCACTATCCCAGCATGCAACATAAGCCTTTCCCACACCTTATAAACATTGCAAAAAACTCCCAAGGCACAGGTGCAAGTGCACCTATAACAACTACAACATCATTTGAATGTTTTGCAAACCTTTCTCGCGCCACACAATCTTAACCCCTTGGCGCACCTCACCTTGATGTTGCATCTACCACATATGCACCAATGGCACACCCTGAGACCTTGCTACATCGAATAAATTTGTGCCTAGTTAAAACACTTCATATAGCGCAAGCGCACATCCATTGACACCAACATCTGAATGTTGTGTGTAGTCTATCTGTGCCCCGCGCCCCTTTTGGCGTTGTTTTCTCCCGTGCAACACTTTCCCAAAGTGTGCCTTACTTTTCTAAGACCATGCAGCCTGCAGTAGAGCTGCGCCTTGCGCCCAGAGACTCATAAATTGCTAACTTTTCATTCTGTAAGCTTTGATGGATGACTTAACAACTAACATGGCTCTTCTGCGATGGACTTCCCTGATACTTCTTGCAGATCAATAGTTGAACTCAGATCCACACATGTCTTCATCGAGTAAGAAGCCAACTAAGTCCAAGGGTAAAGCTAGGCTAACAAAAGAAGAAATGAAATATAAATACCAAAGGGTCAGAATGCCTAAATCTCTTGCAGAATGTGATCTAGATATTCGAGATTCAGAACACGGTCACATTGACATGGAGGACTTATGGGCCAGAACCAAGAAGGTCACAGGCAGCCCATGGATGGATAAATTGGTTGGCAATGGTCTTCACTTTGCTGCAGGGATCCTCATGAGTGCAATCAACAATGAGTTCATGATGTTGGTGGGTCGTTGTTATAATAAGGACACAAGATGTGTCAAAAATGAGAAGGGCGAGGTAATAATCAACCTCATAGCCCGGCATTTTGAGATCATGTTGGGCATCCCTCACCACCGAAATTTTGTAGCAGTAAGTCAAGAGGACTGCACGAAGACATGGAATGAAAATGAAGACAAATGTATGCAGCTGATGAATGAGGTGTACCTCAAAAACAAGAAGGTGGTAAGTAGGTGGCCACAAGTCATTCATCGTAGTGACTTTTCAAAGGAACTGAGTGACACCATCACCTTCCTGAGCAGGGTGTATGGGCTCCCCGATGCCCATTACTTTCACAAGTGGATGCTCAGGTATTTAGAAACAATGAATAAAAATGTCCCCGACCAGCGTTTTGAATGGGGAGATATTATCAGCAACACAATCTCAGAGCAGCTTCAACAACTTTCAACAATTGAGAAGTTCTACATGAACTCCTATGTAGCATATGTGTCTGCCTTAGAGAGGGACTACCCAGCATTGAATCGGTATGGGATATGGCCCCAGGTCAGGTTATACGAGTACTTTCCAGAGTTAAAACTGGAAAATAGCATAGCCCAATTCAGTAAAGTCAACAACGTCTTCTTCTATGGCGTCATCTACCTCTTGAGGCCCAACATGACTTACGGTTGAACAACCAAAAGTGTGGTCACCATCACCGAGAAGTGGGGAGCATTATTCACGCAATTCCCCAATTTCACTTATCTCAGAGCCGCTAACTTCTTAGGAGAGCCCACCAAATTTCCAAGGTCTGTGGGACCCAAACTAATCTTGTTGGAGCTATCTAGACAGCTCATCACATACCATGAGAAGTGTTTAAAGAGGAAAAAGGATGGAACTCCATTCCTCCTCACAGTGGGTAGGTACACCTGACTTCACAAAGCAAAGCCTGGGAGATGTTTGCAGAACTTGAATTGCTCAATTTAAAGCATAATTTCCCAGTGAGGCCAACCTTTGATCCTCGTGATTGCCTTCCAAGGGAAAATCTCGATCCAATTCATGTCCCTCAGATCGAAGATATCTACATCGATCTATATCATGAAGTCGAGCTCAAATGAAAGGATCACTCCCAACTAGCCCTGGTAGAGATCATTCAGTATGGTGTGGCTATCGTCCCAAAAGGTTTCCAAGCAACTGATCAAGAATTTGATCAGGTTTATCTAGACACAGATGGGGAAAATTGGCCTTTTGTTGAAATTGATAGAAACAACACCCCTCAAAATATTGAGGAAAGGGTCAAAGGCACTCTACAGCGCACAGAGCATTGGTGCAAGAAAAATGGTATCATCTACCTTGGGCTAGACGTTACCACGTATCCATTGGGTGATGTACCCACCAGGCCGAAACACTTGCCTAAAGGTAAAGGAAAAGATATAAAAAGAGAGGCAAGCACTGCTCAGAAAGAAGTTCCTGAGAGCCCTCCTTCCACCGTCGAAGAACAAGTTGTGGACTTAGTGTCCCCAAGAAGAGAAGAAGTGGCCAGTGCTCCAACGGACACATCCACTCAGGATGTCGTCACTGCTACAACTGGTGAGGTCCCAACTATCCCTTCTCTCGCTCCTCCTTCCCCTCCTCATGTCACTCAACCAACCACTCCTTTGGTTGTGTCTTATCCCCGTCTTCTACCATTCCCCCTCCCTCTTCCTCCATCTTCTCTTCCCTTGCGGATCTGTCCCCCAGCATTTCTTCCCTCATCTCACATATCCCTTCCACCCCCATGGTTTCCTCTCCTGCAGTGACTCCTACCCCCGTGAGCGTTGGAGGGTTGGCTTCTTTCTCAATGCCTCTACCAAGCGTCTCGACACATTTCCCCGTGTCCACTGTAGTTTCTCCTTCTTCGACCCCCGTTTCCTCCTTTTCCTCTGGTCCCACTTCCCTTAGTCCAGAATGGATCTCCGAACACCTGAGCCATCACAAGAGGAAGGTCCCTATTGCACCTATGGACTTCTTCATTATTCCAGCTAAACGGGCTAAGAAGCAAAAGGCTATAACCTGCTTCTCTCAAAGCACTTCAGGTGAAAGAGTTATGGAGATTGCATACCCTGATCTCGCAAAGAAGAAAGAAGATCTGTCTCCTACAGATTTTACAGCGACTCAGGTCACAATGGGGACATCATCAAAAAACCTGCAAGGAGAGGCCTTATCCGCAGTGGATGCCCTTTGCAAGAAGCTTCAAGAAGCAAAGGAAGAGAAGAGAATATTAAAAAGAGCAAAACAAGCATCTTCTCCAAGCCCTGCAAAATATGGGCAATGCACCTCCTATAGTTGCCACCGAAACTTCTGAAGCCCTTAGTCAGGAGAAGATAAATGATTACACCAAGATTGGTGAGCAAGGTATGGCAGTGTCTGCCTAGACAGAGTAGATCCTCAAAGATAGTGCGGAAGTGATTACAAAGTTCACAGAGCTCTATCAAAATATAGATCAAGCTAACAAGAAATTCCAGGTAATAGCAAGGCCTATCTCCGAAGAGTTGGACCATGTCAGGTTATAACACGAGACGTTCCAGAAGATGCTCGACTTCTCAGTCGATGACTTGGTGAAATTCAGCATTTTTTATCACCCGAGAGCACCCAACAAAGTCGTTGTTGCTTTAGATTATCGGGTTGACCAAATGGAGTTTGTCTTGAAAAAGATAGACAAGATCAAGGAGGAAGCCCTAGATGCCATGTATCAAATGGAGCAGATCGTCTTAAGGATGTCTCCAGAGTTGCTTGGTACATCGTACACCTTGAGGAAGGTAGATGACACTATTTGGCTTTCCAAAGGAATAACGTTGCAAGGTTTAGAGTCATAGGCCACTTTTGATATAGAATCTATCAACAACCTTATGGCCTACAGCAACTTTGTTAGATACCTGATGGAGGCAGGAAATGAATATTTCAAACTCTCTGAAAGACTCAAAGATGAATGGGAGACTTACGAAGTCATCGGGGATCACACCAAGGGTCCCGCTCAGGATTGACTTCAAGCGATGGTAAGCAAGTTCATGGAGTATCGATCTCAATTTCAAATTACCTCCCCTAAGCAAAAGCAAGACACTCCTTTCAAGCCAAGGGATGACAATGAATAGGCTCTTTCCTCTTGGGATAGATCCCATTTTTGTAAAAAAAATTAAAAGTATGTTGGCACAAATGATGACATCATCCATGTTGCACCATGAGATGTTGTCATCCACAAAATTGCCCCAAAGTCAACATTTGACTTTTAAATATTTTGTAAATGTTTTGTAAATAGTTGTTGGCTCCTTTTTGTCTTCTTTCTCCTTCTCCTTCTATAAATATTGGAATGCTTATTGTATTCTGGGTGAGAAAATTTGTATGAAAAATAGAAGTGAGGAGAGAAAGAATTTGAGCTTTCTTGTAACAGAATAACTTATTAATACAAAAATTGAGACTTTGTGCTAGATTCCTGTGTTATGTGTTAGATCTTTCTTAAGTTAGATCTGCATGTTTATTCTGTTGGATTCACCTATGCTTTTGTCATTTGTTTATCAGTATTGCTTTCTTTGTTTATGTGATTAAGTTTGGCTCTGTTTACTACCGGCCCAAAACATAAACCCTCTAACCTTTCTACTTTGGAATTCATTTCTTTTCTCCCTTCAGATCTATCTTTCTTCTATTCTCCCCTTCATTCCTTTTTGTTCTTCCTTGGAACTAACTCTACTGGGACGAGATCCCAAACCCCCTTGAAGGCAGAATACTGTAAGACTTGCACAGATTCCTGCTGGTAGAATAACAATAAACTAGTTTCGCTTTGTTGTCTCAAAGAGGGGCTATGCCCTGCACACTGTTGGCCTGTCTATCCATAGATCTTCCCACCCGACAGATTTTTGGACCAACACTACTACAAGAGGATGATCCTCCTTGCGAGAAAGATATTCTAGAAATGTTGTAGCATATTCCTAAATTGATTACTGAGGACATAAACACTAAGCTCACTCAACATTTTTCTTTGGAGGAAGTGCATAAAGTTTTTTTTTATATGAAGGGAGACAACTCACCTGGTCTAGATGGCTTTCCTGCATCTTTTTTAAAACTTATTGGTATATTATTGAGGCAGATCTATTTTCTTTAGTCACTGAATTCCAAAAGAATGATCTTATCTTAAAGGAATAGAATAATACCTTTTTGGCCCTTGTTCCTAAGTCTTTGGGATCTAAATTGGTCTCAAATTTCTGACCCATAAGTCTTTGCAATACATCCTATAATATTGTCACTAAATTTTTGGCCATTAAACTCAAAACCTTGATGGACAAATTAATCTCATAACAGTATAATGGATTCATTGGAGGAAGGCTAATTCAAGGGGGAGTAATCACAGTACATCAAGCTATTCACAAATCCTTTCATAACAAAGTGGGTGGCATGATCATTAAACTTGACATGCATAAGGCTTTTGATAGGGTTAGCTAGACTTTCCTTCTCAAATTCTTGAGAAACTTTGGATTCTATGATAAGAGGTGTTCTTGGATACATAGTTGTATCTCCTCTCCTAGGTTTTATGTGCTTATAAATGGTATTCCTCAAAGATACTTCACCACTATCAAGGGGATAAGGAAAGGTGACCCATTATCACCCTTCTTATTTATTCTTATGGTTGAAAATCTTAGTAGAGCACTTGTTATAGTTAGATGTTCATACATTATTACAGGTATTACCATCACCTCTAAGGTTCCTGCAGCTAATCATAGTAAATTCATAGATGATACTTTTTTGTTAGGTGCAACTTCAGTGGTGGAGGAAAATTTTTTGAAAATAATATTGGACTATTATCAATCTACTTCCAAACATCTTATAAATTTCACCAAGAGTAGCATTGCTTTTATAAATACTCCCCCAAGCAGACAAAGATATATTACCACCATCTTTGGATGTACTATCATGTATATTCCATCTTATTACTTGGGGTTCCCTCTCTTTAAAGGAAAACAACTTAAAACTCTCTGGAAGTTGGTCATTGAAATATTTAAGAAGAAACTTGCAGGCTGGAAAGGTTCTCTCCTCAGTTAAGTTCGTAAGTTATAACTAGTTAAAACAACTTTACAAAGCCTCCCCATATACTTTATGTCATTGCTAAAAATACCTTCCTTGGTTGCTTCTAGTATTGACAAAATACAAAAAACAATTCCTATGGTTTGGAGCTGAAGAGTGAAAAATGTTTCATGTGGTTTCTAGGAATGTGGTCTATAAGCCCACAACGCTTGGGGGTCTTGGATTATGCAGAGTGTCAGAAATGAATTTTGTAATGTTAATTAAGCGAGGTTGGGATGTTGCTTCTAAAGGTAAATCCTTACGGACACAAATGTTGATTTCTAAATATCTTTATTCAATGGAAGATTTCTTCTCTACAGATATCCCGACTGGCCTGGTGATTTAGAACTCTATAGTCAGCACTTAACCTCTTCTATATTTTGGTACTAAATAGAGGTTACGTAATGGAATGCAGATTGATTTAAAGAAATATTGGTGGATCAGGAAGAATCCCTTATCTTCTTATCCCTTTTAGGATCCTATCAGGCATCACCTCACTAGGTTATGTGGAAGAACAGTTAATGGTTACATTGATAGATCTAAACTTCTTCCATGTTGGAACTTACCGACCTGGGAAGCTGGAAGCTCAATCCAGATACACTACCTAGATAATCTCAAGCTTCTACTTTCTTCACATTACATCCAGTTATCACTAGAGGAAGATTTTCATATTTGGCCTCTTTCTCCCTCGGACTATTTCTAGTTAAGGTTGTTTATCTCTCCTTCCCACTTCATTTAGATGACCCTCCCCTTAAACATATCTAAATCCCCCATGTCATTCCTAAAATTGGATTTTTTTCTTAGTTGGCATGTCAGGATTCATTCCTCTCAGGTGAGAATCTTAAACATAGAGGTTTTTCTTTACCCAGCTATTGTGTTCTTTGTCTCAATTCTCTTTAAACCTCTTCCCGCCTTCTATTTCATTTTCCTTTCTCTCAGTCTCTGTGGAGTCTCCTGTTGAAAAATGTTGGCGTCTCGTGGGTGTTTCCTTCCTGTCTCTAATGCCATACTACAATGGAAACCCTTCTTTAGACATCCAGTTTTAGCCCTTGATTGGAAAATCCTTCTGCTACATACAATGTGGAATATTTGGAAAGAGAGGAATAAAAGAATCTTCAATGACCAGTCACAAGATCTCCTTCACGTTTTCTCGGTTGTGGTTTCTAGTTTACATGAGAATTTGAACTACTCCATCTAGAAGTAGCATAAACAAAAAATCACTCTTAATTTTTAGGAGACCTAGTTTAAGAAACTTCATATTCCCTTAGAACCACCCCATTCTACTGCAACTAGAGAAAACACCTCTTGGTCCCCACCTCCAATCAGCTGGCTTAAAGTAAATACAGATGGTGATGAAAAAGGTAACCCAGGTGTAGACACAAAATCATGCACTTTAGAAATTATTTATTCTCGATCTCATACTACTATTCATATGGTTTTTGAGTGAAGAAAATACTAGTTAACCCCCATCTTTTGGTCATTTTACTTTTCTTTCTATCATCATCTCCGACCTTCAGTAAATACTTGCCCAGTATGTTTTCATTGTTTTCCATCATTTTATCCTTGACTGGGGAGCCTAAGCTAGTACTGGGGTTCTGACGGGTTCCCTGGTTCAAGTCGAGGCACCCTGATCCTATCCTAGGTGCCCCAGTCCACTCAGATTACCCAGATTTTCACTTTTTTGGACCTCAGCACAGTTTTTCCCTCCTCCTATTTTTCCAATCAGCTCTGTGACATAGTCCATCAAGTTCGCCAAATCAGTTAAGCTCCTTCTAACCCTTAATTACATATTAGGGTTTATATTTTCATTATTTTAGTTGCTTGGGTGACTTATCTATAATTATTTACTACTTTTATTTATTGTATTTATTGTTGTTCCTAGTTAGATTAACTACACTTATATCCCACATTTTATTTAATCATTTTGGTGAACCCCACGTTAGAATCCACTTTATGTCTAGGGTTTATTCTCCTTTTGCCATGGCTCAATCTCATGAATATTTTATTGAATCTCATCTTAAGGCCATTAATGATCATATTGTTGAACATCCCCAAGATCTATATTTACTTTTACATGTTACTCGTGAGGAAGCCACTAATTTTTGTGGAGCTCACTGCTTCCGCGGCCATACCAACCTCTGTTGTTACTCAATCACTCGCTTCTACTCTTCCACCTATTTCTGGTCATTATTCATTTCTATCACTACTCCTACTAATCACTTTACACCACCTTTAGTTTCTCATATATGACAAGTTTCATCCGTTGGTACTCAAGACTTAACTTCTCTTTATCAGGACTTTCAAGCTCAAATTCGTAAGTTGCAACAAGCCACTTCACATGCATCACCATCTTTAGATTCCACCTTGTTATTGCATACTCCATTCACACCTTCCATCTCCACTTATCTGCTTCCTCCTAGTTTTTTCACCCCTAAGCTTCCCATTTTCAATGGGCATGGTGACCCGCAGGAACATCTTAGAGCATTTCATGTCATTTTCTTGATTTTTTTGATGATCATGTTCTTTTGGATAAAATATTTCCCCATAGTCTCCATGATTATGCAATGTGTTGGTTTTATGACCTACATGTTCACTCGGTAACTTCATTCACACATCTCGCTGATGATTTTCTTACTCATTTTTCTATCAATATCAGCTCCAATATCTCTTATGCTCAATTAGCACAACTGAAACAAGGACCCAATGAACACCTAGCCAACTATGTTTTGAGATACAAAAATAATTTAGCTAAGATGTTCTAATGTGCTAGCAGACTCTAAACTTTAGGATTTGTTTATTCAAAGTGTCTTACCACCACTCAAGAAAGTGTTCTCTTTGAAACCTCTCCATCATTTGACCAAATTTGTCACATTCTTAAGCTTTGTGAAACTAAACTATTATCCATAGGAAAACTTAAGTATCAGGAGAAAGCTTCCTCATCCACTCGTTTTCAAACTAAGGCACCATTCAAACCATCTACAACTAATCCTATCGATGCCAAAGTTATTTTCAATGTGGTTACTACTCCTAAAGAGGTCTCAATCACCACCGCCTAGGCACAGCATTTTACTAACTTTCCTATGGCCCCACATCTCATATTACAACAAATTCTTGAGAGAAATCTTATCACGCTCCCTCCACCACTCAAATTAGATCCATTGCAAGACTAAAAGGTCAAGGAATTACAATGAAAACTTTTGATGTGATTATCATAGATGTGTGGGAAATTCTACAAATCGATGTTTCAAGCTCCACACAATCATTCAAGATCTTATTGATAATAACAAGCTTGAATTTATAGAACCCACAGACTCTCCACCAGTCAATGACAAGGGTAAACTCAAATTATTTAATAATCAATCCCAACAACATGACAAGAAAGCATCTGACTCTTCTGCTAATCATACATATCATGCATTGTTCCTCCTCCTGCATCAGGGGCTCTTGATTTCTTAGTTGCACATATTGACACTTCACCACCACTCATCTCTTTCTCTAACCATGATTATCATGTGAATTTCACATCTAATCACTTACATATTAAGGCATCTGTCAGTTCAATCCCCATCAATAACACTAAGGTTGACCCATCATGGCCCATTAGTGCATGTTCCATTCCACTTCTTAAGGCTATCGGTTACCCTCTATCACAAATTGAATACCCTATGAACAAACCCTTTGGTGTCATCCAACTACATGTTACATTGGTCCTCTTACTATGTTTGTGCCTTTCCTCATTGGAAACATAGTTGATGGGTGTGACATGCTTCTTGGTCTCAATTGGATTCATCGGTCTCAATCTATCATCTCTATGAATCATTTCTGACTTAAATTCATCCATAATAATCAAGTTATTTCTATTGATGGTGTCCCTCCCTCTACTCCATGGTCATCATCTCCTTGTACATCAATTAGCACACCACCTACATCATCTAGCACATCACATTCTATGTTACTCAAAGCACAATCTACTCCTAGTTCACCTACTCATGTGTTGTCTACATGACCTCACCATTCCGCTAGTCCTACACATAGGTATAGGCCCATTCCTAGGACAGTTACTGCATCTCAACATAGATCACCACCTCATTTTATTCCACGTGGGTGTCCATCACCTTCACACTCAACATCACATAGATCTCCATCACCGACACATTTTTCTCTTGCCACGTCTTCATCATATATTCACCCATCGCATGCACATAGACTTCATTCACCAGCACAACGTCTATCTCATATACCACCACTATTAGAGCAGGGTCATACACTTTTGGCACCACATGCATCGGATGGAGGACCTTTTTCATCCTTCACTGTCATTGGATAGTTCATTCATTCACACACACTTGGGGGCATAACATCTAACACATCCCCCCCCCCACCATGTTAGCATAGATACATCTCTCATCTTTGCATTATCATACATCAATCTCCTAGCTTCATACATATTCATCACATGTTTTAGCATCGTCATTACCCGATGACACACTTTTGTGCTTCAATTCACACTTGACTATTGAGGGATACATACTACACATGAACCCTACACACTACATATAGGTATTACACACACACTAGGCACACATCTTGCATCATACATCTTACACCACATCATTCTACATTTAAGCTACATCATTTTGACATTGTGCATCTTCACACATCATACATATTTACATATTATATTATGTCTTGCATACATATGTCACACTATATATGACTATTATCTACACTTCATACATTACATCCTACTCATGTGTCATACATATTCACATACTTCACATTACATCTCCCATCTTACATTGTTATAGTCTTACGTACACACATTACATTACACTATTTATTTACACGTATTACACATTTTACACATCATCTGGTCATCCATACTTATCACATTAGGCTACACACATTGATCATACATTGCATCTACATTTCACACTACTGATTTTTATTGCACATTATCATATCATCTTACATCGATTACACATTACATTATCACATCATTCATCCTACTCATCACATATATACACAAATTACAAATATATCTACATCATACTATTATTCATCACATTATGTGTCACACTTGCATCTCTTACATACTACTCATCCTCCATACTACATCACATTTTTTCTCATACTATCCTATTTCCACACATTGCATTCTCATATTCGTATCACACATTACACATACTCATCACATGGTCGTTATTATCATCACATCTACATCATCTTCTTCATGTGCACTCACTACCCTATGACACACTTTAGTTCCTCAGTCCATACTTGACTACTGAGGGTTTACAAATCAAATGGACCTTATCATACTACACACATTTCATCATTGGACCTTCCATCATGCGACATTACTAGGTTAAGTGACATACGCTTTAGGCTAAATGGTCACCTATCCCTTCATCTTGTAGTGGTATACGCTTTAGGCTACATCACCACTCCCTCTATTCATCTTGTAGTGATATACGCTTTAGGATACATCATCACTCTTTCGATCATCTTGTTGTCATATACGCTTCATGCTATAGGTTGATGCACACATCATTTCTAGGTCGCATATCATCACACATACACATTCATCACAACGCATTAGACACAACACACATTTTGACCATTTCCCGATGATGCACTCTCATTTATGGTTCATTCTTGACTGTTGAGGGGGCAAACCAAATGAACCTCACTGCATACATTTCCATTCACTCGGGGGGCACATGGATCCTATCATTCCATCTTGCATTCCATTCCACCCATCCACAACATATTGCATATCTTGGTTGTTTTACTCTTGCTTGCATTTTCTTGTATATGGTCACTTTATTACACATGCTAGTTAGATCTCTTGTATGTCATTTATCTATACCATACACACATGCACGTTCACATCTTTTTTAGTTGTGATCGTAGATACAAGTCTTTTACACATAGTATGGATTCTCACCTTCTACCCATCCTACATTGGTCACTGGGGGCATCCACATTCATCTCTCACAGGTGTTATTGTTTCATTTTTTACTTAACACTCTATATTACATGGTTATACACAATTTTGACATATTGGTTATCTTTCTAACATGCTAACAAGTGCTTCATGTGTAACATTTGTTTTGCAGGATTATTTGCTTCCATGGCTATTTGTTGTTTGTACTTGTTTGTTTTGTTTGCTATTGTATGGGGCCTTGCCCTTTGTTTGGTGTGCACACTTGTTTTTTGTATGTGGCCATGATGGCCTTGCGTGTCTTGTGACATCATGAGTGATGTCCCATGTTTGCAACCCACTTTGTGCAACTTACTTTGTCTTCTTACGTGTTTACATTACTACATTGCTTCTAGCTTATACATTGTTTGCGTAGTTTACACATTGTCTTATACATGCATGCTTGTTTGTACTAACACTTGTCTTTAGCTAGCCTCTTATTTGTGCACACCTTGGTTTCTACCAAGTGCTTTCCTTTACCCCTAGGAAAAGTTACAGAGTTCATGCGGTTGGTCCTCTTTTGGGGCCGCATTCTCCTATCAGCGATGTTGCATGCACCCCCAAAGAGGGGGAATCATTTGGGGTTTACATACTATACATCGCTTCTATACCAGTACAGTCAGTTCAGTTTTCCACCCTTGGCATTTGGGTACAGTCATTTCAGTTTCCCTTGGAATTGTGGGTTATACAGTGAGTGGGTTCAGACCATTCTACGAACCCTGTACACAGTGATTTTACAAGACATGGTTGTCCTTAGCATTCTGGGGAGCAGTTAGAGGCTTGAAGGTTAAGTGGGTGTGCCTCCCTACACTACTTCAGCCAGTGGCATCGGATCACCCAAAAAACCAGGCAAGTACAGAGATCTCTTCACACATATTCAAGGAAGCAGTTAAAGGTTGGAGGATACAATATAATTCCTCCCTATACTTCTTTGACCTATGGCGTCGGATCACCCAAAAAACCCAGGACAGGATATCCTCTTTCTACACCCTTTCTCTCATCATGGATCAGGTGCACATGTTCCATTTTTCATTTGCATATTTTACATTTTACATACTTTACATATACATATATTTTACATGCGTTTTTACACATATATACATGCATATTTGACTACTTGATCATCTTCTCCTTGCAGGTCCGACTGGTATGAGAAACAAGTAGTCAACAACAACAACTACAAAAATGGGGACAACAACAACAACATTTTGTGGCTAGCACACACCATACTAACCATGTAGGTACATTACACACATCAGCAACTACACACGTATTTCCACCCTAGGTTCACTCTCATCACTTTTTTGTGCACTTTTTCATCTTTAGTTTCCACGCTCCATCATCTTTTTGTCATTCCAAGTACTTTGTCTAGTCCTTCAACATGTTTTCTACTACAATATTCATGGACATTAGGTACGCATCTCTATCTACTTTATGTTACCAAGATTTCCACTCACCAACATAAAGTGGGGGAAAATGTAGACACAAAATCATGCACTTTAGACATTATTTAGTCTTGGTCTCATACTACTATTCATATGGTTTTTGAGTGAAGAAAGTACTAATTAACCCCCATCTTTTGGCCATTTTACTTTGCTTTCTGTCATCATTATCCAACCTTCAACACATACTTGCCCATATTATTTTCATCATTTCCTATCATTTTATCCTTGACTGGGGCACCCATGCTTATACTGGGGTGCCGACAAGCATCCTAGTCCCAGTCGGGTGCCTTGATCCTTTTCCCACTTTCCTACCACTTTTTGGGCACTTTCTAGCCATTTGAGCATTTCATATTTCTTGTGGTCAGCCTTTTCGGGGTTAATTATGAAATTAGAACAAGAGAACCATATAAATATAAAGTTATGAAACCATAATGAGGGACCAAGCACTAGTCACTACTATCATCCACCTAAGTTACATCCATCTAAGGCTCATTTGCATCCATCTAACTCCATCACAAGGCACAAGGCTGGTTCATCTGCATCACACAAGCATAAGAGGGAAGTTTATTCTATTCCATCCACCATTCTATTACATTTTCTACACATAGTTATTGCTCGCTACTTTCACAAAGTGTGACTGGCACAAGAGCACCTAGGGCATGATTACACACACTTGCACATAGAACTACATTGGGTCTGAGATGTAGTGTAGTGCTTAGTTAGTAAGTCCACCATTGTGGCAGCTGAGGTCAATTCTGACCCCTTCATATGCATCTTTCTTTTTTAGGGTTTGATGTTTGTTTTGGGGTTTTGTAAGGTCTCTCCTTCATCATTGACTACCAGTGACATACATACTAGTACAATGACATTAGTGCAACAGATAGAAAAGTGAAGGATTATCCATCTAGTGACCCTCGAAAATCATAGTTTTTGTTCTTACACAGACCAGGGCGCCAGAACGCAAACTAGGGCACCCACAGGTGCACCTGATCATCTTCTCCTAAGGGCCCCAGTCCAACTCAAATAAATTACATATCTATCTGTTTTTGGAGACCTTGTGTGGTTGATCCTTCTATTTATCTAGTTTATTTTATGACACAGTCTCGATCAGCCTACGAATCAGCTAAGCTCCTTCTAACCCTTCTTTGCATATTAGGGTTTTATATTTTCATTAGCCTAGTTGTTTGGGTCACTTTTCTATATTTATTTACTACTTTTATTTATTGTTATTTATTGTTGTTCCTAGTTAGATTAACTCTCAACATGCTTCGCATTCTTAACTCTAATGAGCATACAAGTTGGACCATAAGCAAAATAATTGTTGACTCTCGCAGTCTGCAATCCTACTTTCAAAACATTCTCTATCTGCACACTTATAGGGAAGGAAACCGAGTGGCTAACTTTTTAGCTAACTTGGGGGTTTCAGCATACAAACAACAATGTGGATTGGAAATTTTCCTGGGAACCTACTCTCTGAGTTAGCTAATGATCGCCCAAAATATTCTTAGAGTGTTGTTGCTAAAGTTGATCATCTTAGTTTTTGCTTTATCTTGTGTCAACATTAACAATACCCTTGCTTATTTCCCTGTTGTCCCATTAGCGGATGCATTTATGATGCAATAATTAGGACTTATCATTATGATGAGACTTGTGTGTGGGAGGGGAGATCTTAATCATAATTCACTCAAAGGATATTTTTAATTATGACAAAGCCTTTTCAAATCTCTATCTGGCACATGTGAGGGATGGAACAGGAAAAGTGAAGGAGAAGGAAGGTATGAGGTTTTAGAAGAAGAATATACCTCTGTTTGCATGAATTTTCATGTTTGAAGGAGGACTGTGTTAAGAACCCTGGCAGGGCAACGAGCTACATGCCCTCAATGGTGTTTGCAAGGTGCATTTCTTCTGATTATTAATATAATAAGCTCCCACAGGTGTGCATGAAGCTATTCATTATTTTTATAAGCTTTGAAATAGTGTAATTTGAATGTTTTAGCCATTTGAAGGCTCTCGGGCCCGTACTAGGGCATCGCATATCTTTTGATTGTATGGATGGAATTGCTTGAAAATTTCACAATATCTCTGTATTGATATGATCTAAAGATCAGAGGAAGAATGGGTTTGTTTTTCACGAGTTATAGATGACTGTTTTTTTATTGAATTAAGGAATGAATGCACAAACGTAGTTTTGAAGGCAACAATCCAGTTTTGATTCATGGTTAGATGAATCATGAACCTAGGTTGTTATAAGAATATGGATGTAGGTGTATTTTATGTGCTTGAACAATCTCAGGGATGAACACAAGAAGCTATCACTGTTATAGCATGAGAACACTGACTGTGCAGGCCTAAGACAGTCTTAGATCACTATGAAAGACAAAAGAAAATGTAGAATTGGAGGCTTGAATGAGAAAACCAATGCATGCAAGCTTAGGTAACATTATCTAGGTATGTTTGAATGACATGAGGATAATTAAATGAAGGATTTGTCATCACTTTGTGTAAGACATGACTGTAGGACTGGTAAGACCTCTAGAAGGCTTGTCTCAATGTCAATATTCAGAAATCAGACTGGTAAATGCTTTATTTAAGGAGCTAGAAGAATGTTCAAGATATGAAATTTTTTGTGGAGAGGGTTGTAACACATAAATACCTTGTGTCAAAATTTGGAGTCCTAAAACAAAGACCCAGAAAATTTATGAAGGAATTACGACTGTCCCAAACGAGTTAGTTTCTCAAGAGCAAGAAACAAGAAAAAATGAGATGGAGGGAGTTAGACAAAAATTTAAGCCATGAAACTTTAGGAGAAATGTTTTATGGGGAAATGAGAGCCAATTAATCTTATCAGGCCTTCTGGGTATTCATGAAATTCTAAATGTTATAATTTTAGGAGTTTAGTCAAGATGGTGCAAAGAAGTAACATGCACTAGGTCTCATTGCTACCTCAAGGAGATAAGAACAAACAGATGATGTTGCATGAACAGCAATTAATGATCCTCTAGCAAGGGTGGATGGAGTAATAGAGAAAGTTCAAGCTCTTGAGTATTATAGAGAAAGACAGATCTAAATGACCCCTGCATCAAAAAGTTAAGGATCCTTTTATAAACCTCTTAGTTATTACTTTTGTTTCACTTGGCATTCTCCTTCTGGTCGAAATGGGTGGCTCCCTTCGTAGAGTTGAACCTATTAGATGCGAGGATTTGCAAAAGGATCTTGAGGTTTGGAATTTACTGCAAGAAAAAGGGGTTACACCTTTTATTAAACATCTCTTTGGGCATTCTGTCATTGTTTCTAGTAGCATCCTAGCGACATGCAAGAAGGGAAAAGTAAAAGTGGGTCGGAATAAGTTCAAAATCACAACAAAATCCATTTCCACTACTACAGGCCTTCCTACAGTTGGAGATATCTACTTTAAGCAGTCAATTAAAGTAGAGATGGGGAATTTTTTTAAGAATATGGAACGACTCAGAAAATATCAGTCTGGATATGAGTGGCCTTCTTTACCTATACCATAGGATAGATTCTTCAAGCAGATAATGTGATACTTTACACTCAAAGGGAGATAAAAATTGATATACGAGCCCCAACTCTTTCTTCTGGCCCACTTTCATCATGGAATTAAGGTAAATCTGGAGAACTTTCTATTTAAATATTTGGATTTGTCTATTAAACAAGCTCGCATTGATGAAGGCCCTCTCCTTCACCAAGGATTTCTCTATTTTCTTTTTAAAAATGTTACAGCCCCTGAAATTTTGGTTTGCTTCCCTCCTAAGTCTGGCTCTACTCAAAATGGACTCCCTTTTCCGCCTCCCATCCCCTCTTCCTCCTTTCACCTCCATCGCCACCTTGTCTCCCCATCTGGATCTGACTCAAAGGTCTTGATCATGTGCCACCGTGATGTCACCTCTTCTCCTCATGCTTCCCCACTTCATTCCTCTTCTCCCCACCCTGCCACCTCTCCTTTGGTAACAACTACTCAATCACCTCCCATCATTTCTCTAGCCTCTACTATGGGCATGGATGATTGAATCCTTTTAACTGTTCATGACATCCCTAACTTACTGCTTGGTATCTCCACGGTATACTTGGATTCCCCTCCTCCTTCTCGATTGGGTTCTCCTATCAACCTGGGGGCATACAATAATGTGACGAAGGTTTTGGATGTCATTGTTGTTGTTTCTCAGGATTCTTCATAGGATATTGATGTTGCTACTACTCAGGATACTTCACGAGATACCGACACTACTGAAATTATTCTCAGTGTGCTAGAAAAACTTAACAAAGCCTTTACAGTAATTAAAAATTGGAAGGAAAATACTCATAATACTTGGGAATATCTTAAGAATGGTTGTAAGGATCGCATCAAATTGGTAGAAACTATGGCTGACAAGAATATGGATGTTGCTACCACTTATGGTATTGAAGTGTTGAAGGATATGATAAAGATGTAACCCCTGTGTGGGCTTTGCTCTTTTTGGATTTTGGTACTTTTTGTCTATGGAATTCATTTCTTATATGTTTAACTATTATATTTAGCCTTATGGGTCTTTTGTACAAGGATGTGGGTCATTTCAAAACCCTTAATTTTTTACCAATTTCCAAAAAAATACACTTGAAAATCATAATATCACATCCCTCTAGGCCATAATGAGGGTAAAACATTAACTAAGTTGGTTAGAGGGTAGGTTCACATTGACTGGGAGAAGGATTTTCAAGGGTGACTTAGGTTGTCATGTCAAAAAATTCTAATTTTTCATGCTAAACATTTTTCGTGACAATAGATGTGTATAAGAATTCATAAGTACAATTGCACATATAGACACACAATGTCACAATCATGTAAAGCAATGATTATGCAATATCCAAGTAATCACTCAAAATGCAAGCTAAAGCAAGACATGCATAAGAAGTCTAGGTGGATCAATATAATTGAAGGAATATTAGAAAAATATATAACCTATAAAAAAAATTCCCCAATGTAGGCATACCCGCAATATGGAAAGGTTTCACCATGTATAGGAAAATTAAGTTGTGAAACATATGCATCAAGGTCATATGTAATATGCATATCTCGTATCTAAACTCAACAATACTATGAAAAGTATGTGAGTGACGAATGGATATGTAACCCTCCAATAACATAATCTAAAACAATGTATGTGACTATGTACCTAGTCATAGTTTTTTATACTTAAATATATTTGATATACAAATAAGATTCAATTAAAAAATGGCTATGAGGAAAATACTACAAAATGGAATAACAAGATGGTTATGAATAATGTACCAATTCTTTAGAACTCAATGCTCAATATATTCACATAGCTTAGGATAGAAATGTACTCTTGTATTTGGATAACTCTTGTAAATGTTTGAAACATGATAAACAGTCAAATGGCAAGGACCAATGATACAAATAATCAATGTAAACCAAGGGTTTAGAAGAATAAATAAAGAAATAAAGGAACATCAAAATTCTAAAAATGGAATATGTCAAAGGTTTGGGGCCTAGATAAATTGGTTCAAGTAGCTCAATTGTGATCATGTGGTCAAGAGGTTAAATCCCCCATCCTTGTGGTACCAGAGGGTGTGTCAGGCCAACACCGCCAATCATGTTAAAAAATTTAACAGTGCACCTAGACTTTATAGGGGTTCACACCAATTCCTCTAGGGTTTTGAAGAAAATGGAATATGTAAAGAGGAAAAAATTAAATCAATCAAGAGAAGAAAAAAATGTAAACAAACACCGTTATGTATAATAAAGCTTGTAGTTAAGATCACATAAATGTTAGGCTAGGGTTAGTCTCCAATGACCCCATCGATGTCATGATATGATGTTTTTGTATTAAGATGTATTAATCTCATAGATTGTGGATGAAAGTCGATATGTGTGTTAATATCAAAAGCCTAAAAGTAATCATGAGCCATGTAATAATTTAAATCATGTACATTTAGAAACACAATTGTGTTTACGCTAAATAGCCTTTGTATTCTTTGGGACCTCTTATATTGTAACTTGAATAGTTTCTATTATGTGATTAGAACACGCTTGGGTGCTTTACTTTTAACATTTATAAGAGGCCGTTACAAGAATATCCAAGGATGTGGATGCACATGTGCTTTAGGTTAAGCTCTTATTATTTGTGGTTGAAGTTATTTGATTTTTTCATTTTTTATAACACGTTGTGTAATACCTCTAGTTAGATCAATATGGAAAACCCATTAGGGAGACTATGAATAATGAAAAGATTGTTGGCATGTATTTTTCAAGAATCAATGTAACATGGATGAGATAACTCACATTTTTTGTATCCAATAATATTCAAGTAGCATGTCATATTCTCCCTTTCTTGGTAAAATAAGAAACCATGTGAGTATCATCTTAGGTCCTATATCAAGTGGTAAAGTAATTACCCAAGAAGAGTTTGTAAACATAGCCATTGTACTAAGTGAACATATGTAAGTACTATACCCAAGGATACTAAGGTCATCATACAAAACATTTTTCTTAAACATTATCTTTCATGATTTTATTTGTTAAATGTGAGTCTATGAAAGTACGCATGAATAGTGGCACATAGTTTGAATCATTGTCTAAGATATCATGGTTATAGAATGTAATAGTAAGAACAAGAGATTTATTTTCTACCGAACACTTATCCTACAAAGCTTGATGGGAATTAATCATTAAAGAGCATTCTCAAATCATATGTTCTAAGAATTGGAAATAGAAAAAATATTCATGAGATTGTTATAGAATACATGTTGCAAGAAACATGATCCATTAATCTTTATATCAATAGCTTCTTCCAAACCCTTGATTAGGTCAATTTCAACAAAAACTTACTTTTAAGTGTGGGATGCATAAAACTTGGGTTGTTTAAGACAAATGAAGCACCCTAAGGGTTTGATGAGTTACTCAACAAATCCCCAAAGGGAGAGAGGAAGGCTAAGGAACTCTATACAACCTAAGATTTTGAGGTTGGCTTGTTGGAAGACTTGAAAATCCATAATCCAATGTGAAAAATGACTAGAGTATTGTGAATGAACTAGGGACCATGTTGACAATAGATTTACAGTTTTCAACATTATTAAACTAAATACAAAAATCATAATATTAGGTTTTAAACCCCCTCTAGTTTGATGTCATAGGGTTGTTTGCGGTTGTGACCCATTGCTTAAGCAAGCTCTCTAGGGAGGCTTGACCAAAAAAATACCCAAAAAAGGTGAAATATTTAACCTAGTTACATACTTTATTAAATTCAAGCTACAAATCAAAAATAACAATAGGAAAAATGGACTTTTGGGTTAGAACTAATACCTTGTAGAAAACTTTTGAGACAAACTTAATTGCCTTCTTCGACACCATGACTATCTAGAGCTTCGTTGATAGTACCTACATCAAATGATGCATGCATCGAGGAGATCGATTCAATGTAATAAATGTATACTAAAATCAAAATTTCCTACCTATATCTCTATAAGATCAATAATATGAAACTAGGGTCGTAGGAATACAATATCCTAAAACATTTTGTAATATTCAAATAATCAACTCAAAGATTTATTTTTTATTAATAAATATAACTAGCAATCGCACGTGAAATGTGTTTTGTGAACACCGAAGGGGCAGTGTAAGACAAGGTTGATTTTGAGGGACCAAAACATAAAAGGAGGAAGAGGGGTGCAAAAGAGGGGGTTAGAGCGAGGAGAATCGATTGGGAGAGGATAATATTGGGTGGAGCCATTTTGAGGAAGTAAACTTTCTTATGAGGAGGAACATATGTAACATGTGCATATTTTTTCAAATGTTCAATGAAGAAAGGGGATATGGTGTGCAGGGCATCGTGGCAATATAGTCTAGAGATATCTTAGAAAGAAAGGTGTTGTCGATGAATACTTGAAAGGAAAACTTACATTGTTTCAATGTTAAAGTCAACATATGTTAAAAATTGTAGTTCTTTACATTGAGAGTTAATTACATTGTTGATTCCAACCTCATATATGATTATGGCTTCTCTTTACATTTTAATAATTTGAATAAGGTTCCCCCTCATAAACATTCAAATTGAGCGGCATAATGGGTGTGGGATGTAATGAAAAAAGTAATGATTATCATGATTCAACAAAATAGTATCGACCTTATGAATAGCAGTGTATAGCATTAATTTTAAGCCATATTGAGGGGCCACGTAATCAATTTCATTAACTTGTCCATAATTTGTATCATGTATGGCACCATAAACCGATCGTACATAATTGAACAGAATGGAATATTTCGGAAGAAAAAATGGAAAAGGGGGCTTTCCTATTAGTTTATTATATCTTTAAAGTGTTAACTTTTTTGGTTGGACGACATTTAATATGTTTTTCATCGGAACTCATAGAGGCAAGGTACATTCAACAATCAACCTCAAATAACGTGCAATCTATCTTCCATAATAGAATTTTAATAATACAAATAAGACTAATTGCTTTTCAATCTACTATAAACAAACTCCCTCTTTTTGGTGAACGTAGGGTCCCTGGATCGGCGAAGGAGTGGAGCCAGGGATATCCATGTGAAAGTTTTCCCCTCATGAAGGAAGAAAGATGACACCTTAACAACAATAATGTCATTTCCCAGCTTAAAGGAAACAACACGATCCTTGTCGATAGTGCCTCTGCCAACATTAAAAAATCCAAGCCGCGGCTATATCAATAGTTTTACATGAGGGCCCATCATTTCCTGCTAAACAAACCACCATTACTCCTTTCTTGATGGTCTTAAATGTTCCCATAGAGATACTGCTATGAAAATATGGAACAAAAGTGAAGCAAAAAGACAAACAAAACATATGTTATGTCATTGATGACCAACTTGTATAGACACACTATGTCCTTTGATGTAATGATATTGTACATGTCATGCCCTGGGTGGATAGAAAGAATCCCAGTAAATGGATCGAAATACTATCAAGATCGTTGCTACGTCTAAAATATGGACAATGGCGATTACAATATGTTGTCAGAGCCCCGGGGCTTTCTACCTATACACACACCTTTCGGCGTAAATATATAAAATAAGATATATATGTTAAGATTTAGTATTTAAGCACATTCATTTCATTAATCTTTAAAAAAAAGACACGCACTCGTATAATATGGATAATTTAATTGCACAAATAAGAAAAAACATGGAAAAAAATTAAGTTAACAAAAATGTCATAAATTTCTCAAAATTTAGAGGGGGGGCAAGCTTCCCGCTGTAAAAAATGTCTTTCGGCGTAAATACTCACTTCCGAATATTTAAAAAGACATTATTAGTTTCTCCCACAAGAAAAAGGAATTGAAATCCAATAAACACTTGGACCTATTTATAGCAAGGGGAAACAAAATAAATATCAACTATTGTAAAATTAAGGAAATTGTTTTGTAAACTCTTGGTTCGTCTTTTGTTGATGTTGATGAGGACAATGAAGCCTTCATCCTTGAAAAATACATAAATACATTAATATTACAAAAAAAAATGTTTAGTAAGAATTATTTTTGCAATCCATTTTAAAATTACAAATTTATGAAATAATAAAATAAAATCAATATGTATCAACAAATCTTATCCATGAACAATCTATAAAAATCATAATTATATTTAACCCCATGATATAACGTTCAATTATATATAATTAAACATATTTTATCACTATAATGTCTTCAACAGGAATAAACCAACTACGTGACACTTACTAATATTTAACAATTCAATTTTCCATTGATTTGAGACCAATACGACAATATTTTGATTATGAGATACTGATCTAAGCATATTATAGTTTAGGGCTCACAATTTGACTCCATGCCAATAATATTAAATACGATGATATATTTTTAAGTAAAAATGCAATATTTTGCTTGGTAAAAATGCGATATAAGGAAGAAAAAAATTACTTTAAAATAAATATCATTGTATGTGGAAGAGTAGGAAATGATGATAGGAATACAACTGTCATTTTTTCCTTTCCTTGTAATACAATAAAAATAAACATGAAACTTTCTACCCAACATACGAAAGCTTATTAAATATGTCAATTTATACACCTGCGAAACAATGATTGCCAGCTGTTAAAAGCCAAACAGAGAACTTGATATGGACGTAGATGTTGATTCGGACGAGGACGTGGCTGATGACAAATTTGATACGTACGTGGACATTGATACGAATGAGGATGTGGATGGTAAGGATTAAAATTTGTTGTCAGAGCCCCCCGGGCTTTCTAGCAGTAAGCACAACTTTCGTCGTAATTAAAATTAAATTAAATGAACTACGTTGTGGGGAATCTGTCAACTCTGGATTTTCATAAAATTTCATATTCAATTTAAAAGTAAGAGCAGTTGCGAGAACTTGATATGGACGTAGACATTGATTTGGATGAGGACGTGGCCGATGACAAATTTGATACGTACGTGGACATTGATACAAACGAGGATTTTGATGGTAAGGATTAAAATTTGTTATCAGAGCCCCTCAGGCTTTCTAGCGGTAAGCACACATTTCATCGTAATTAAAATTAAATTAAACAAACTACGTTGTGGGGAATCTATCAGCTCTGGATTTTCATAAAATTTCATATTCAATTTAAAATTAAGAGAAGTTGCTCGAAATCGTGATTTCAAAAACCACAATACAAAAGACTAATTAAATGCAACAATCTCTTATTTCCTCCCTTCCTATGTTTTAATCAAAAAATACATATCTAAATAAGTGCCAAAAACAACGATCTATCTGCTAGCAAAAAAGATTAATTTTGGCGGCGGCAAAAAGTATGAACTTCAACTAAGAGTGCCAATTCCCCCAAATAAACCATCCATATATGTACATCTTACGCCAGGTTTCCAAAATAATGGCAACGAGGAGTACGCAATCAGAGTTGTCAACGTCCAATGAGGTTTCACTACATATAAGACTAAGATGAATTTTTGTTGTAGACGACTTGTCAATTCTCATCTTTATGTTAATGAGTTTCTTTGAATGTGCATTAAATTTTCTTTATACTACGAGGGATTCCCAAGTTTCCCTCAGGAGCCTTCCCATTAAGGATTTGAGCAACAAGTTAAAGAAGGGGGTAAAGACAGAGTTATGGTCCCTACACATCATTTTGTGAAATCCTCGACTACCTCGATCAACATGTCCAGAAACAAGCTCATAGTTCTCCTCGACTTTGATAGCCAATTATGAAGGTATAATTTGGAGGATGATTTTGTAACAGCAAAAAGATTCATTTGCAAATGGGACACAAACGCCACACGAAGCAATCTCTTCCAAGAACGGTCGTGAAGAAACTTAAATGTACATTGAGACAATCAACAGACTCCTTCGACTCATAGAACATTTTTCTACCAAGGGCAACAGCTTCACAAAGCTGATCCATGTGTAATGTTTTATGAAGATGTCCACAGACCGATTGGAGAAGGAGTTTCACCAATTTTTGTTATGTAATAGTGAACCTATCGATCCGGATTAGTGATTGTTGACCAAGATGTTGTTTTATTTGCCCACAGAGGACAAAGACTCCATGGCCAACTACTTAACTACTCATGCAGACGGAGAGAATTTATTTCATCGACGTCCCTATACAACGGATAACCATGTCTGCTTATTTTATTATGCATGTCAGATAGAGATTGGGCTTTCTAACCGAGACAACACCTTTCGACATAAAAAATAAATATTTATATAAATTTGCTTTTCTTTGAATTTTTTTTATTGTTAAAATATTATTTTTTATTAAAGGATAAACATTTTAATTTTTGGGATAAATATTACATCATTTATACTAAATAAGAACTATTGACATTTTTAGATTTAGTATTAAGAATTAGGGAGTATTTATTATATCAAAATTATTTTTATTTGGGACATTAATCTTACTATCATCCCTTTTTTATATGGAGAAATTTTTACATAAATTATTTCTCATTACAATTCATGGATTTCTTGTAATCATAATTACTTAAATTAAAGGTTTCAATTTAAATAAACATATACTTATTAGTTATAATATACCATACATAAAAAAAAACATAAATAAATTTGCTCATATTTATATAATATTTGGTGACATGATGTACGGTTGGAGGCATCGGGCATGCCTTGGCCATTGCATTTAGTGAGCACAAATCTCGAGTAGTGGCGAGCACTCGATCCCTTACATCGATGGATGGCAAGTTGAGGGCAAAGGGCGATGTGGTGGAGTTGGATGTATTATCCGACGAAAGCGCAGAAGAAGCAGTGTGCACTATCGTTGACAAGTACAACCATATTGACATTCTCGTCAACAATGTAACTGTGCACTGTGTCGCCGTCGGCCCTCTCGTCAAGTTGCCCTTAAATATTTTACAATCCACCTTGTACTAAACACGAAGGAGATGAACGGTGAGGCAGAGTACCTAAAGGCAAACCCCTTCCACCGGATCAAATTAAAATATTAATATATCGACGATATACGGAGGTTAATCTTCGCCATCCACGTCCTTATCCAATCTCAGAGGGGGGAGGCCACAACCCAACTGTGAATGCCTTCGGTGTAATGATACATTTTCATAAATAATTTTATTCTATTTTTACAACAAATATTTTGAATGTAAAGAGGAAACACCTACTTCTAATCAATTGTGCAAAAAAAATGGCAATATCTTCTTAATTTCATAAATAATGAAAAAGAGAGGTCGAATCACTCATTGCCAATATTTTTTTAATAATCAAGACTTACAACGTAATAACCTATTGAAAATTTGATAATTCCACAATCCACAACAATTGAAAAAAGAACTTGATTGACTTTTTTAATCTCTCCTAATTTTTTTCCTATATTCATTCATATATTATAGATAAAAAGATGGTCGAGTACATTTTTTTGGAAAAATCTACTTAAATTTTAGTTGTCCATCTACATTAACCTAACAATAGCAGCAAAGAAGCCTATGATAAAAATGTATAAAATATTCTGTACACAATTATTTTTGTAAATTGACATATATTGTTCCATGTTGCCATTAAATAATGGCGGTCCCGTAACATTTTGTTTCATTTATATGATCTTGTCAATTCTTTTGTGTGAAACAGTCATAGTTCCAAAACATTATAGCAACTACATAGCTCCAAGAGATCATGTAAACTGCTGATAAAATCTCATCTTAAAGGGCTGCAAATCTTGTCCTTCAAATAATCTAAGAGGGCCTTTGTCCCACGCTCTAAAATAGTTCTTCTGATGCTTCTTAATGGATTTCCATTTACTCTCAAACTCTGCAAGCATGAATCCAAAAGTCCCAGCTCTGGTGGAAGCATTCCAATATTGTTATCAGATAAATCAAGCTCTACCAGGCATGTAAAATGCTGGAAGCCCTTTGGAATTCCAGACAGATTGTTCTGGCCTAAATCAAGAATACAAAGTTTTCTCAAGTTGGTTATATCAGAAGGGACTTCTTGCAAATGCATCCTCCTCAAATATAACTCTTGCAAATGTGGCATATGGGATAATGCAGGAGGCTGTGGCAATGCATTAGCTGAAATTCCACTCAGATCAAGGACCTCAAGATTTGATAATGCTGCAAAGGCACCTTGTGGGACATTGGTGAGGGGATTTCTATCAAGCTTTAAGCACCGAAGCTCGAAAAGAGCTGCAAATACTGCACCAGGCCACTCTTCTATCTTGTTGTCTGATAGAAGTAATGTTTTGATTGAAGTACATTGTGAAAGCTCAGTTGGTAATACTTTGATTTTATTCTTGCAGGCATCCAAAGTAAGTAATTCTCCTGGTTCTAATGCTGCAGGTGGTAGAGTTTCCAATCCTGCCCCACTGATGGATAATTTCAATGAAGACAATGCCTCCTTAACAACCATGTCAATCCGGTCCTTCATCTGTCTGTCGTCTAGTTGTTGAAGTGGGGAGTTACCATCAAGACAATCCAATGTCAAACGTCTTCGGGTGGAGGCTGTTGGTGTGTCTGGGCTGCTCCCCCAGTCTAGTGGTTTAGCCGGGGAATTGCCATGTAAACCCCTCTGGGTGGAGACTGCTGGTGTGTGGGGGCTGCTCCCCAAGTCCGGTAGTTTAGCCGGGGAGATGGCATGTAAACCCCTGCGGGTGGAGGAGGTTGATGTGTCTGGGCTGCTCCCCCAGTCTAGAGGTTTAGCTGGGGAGATGTCATGTAAACCCCTGTGGGTGGAGGCAGTTGATGTGTCTGGGCTGCTCCCCCAGTCTAGAGGTTTAGCCGGGGAGATGTCATGTAAACCCCTGCGGGTGGAGGCGGTTGATGTGTCTGGGTTGCTCCCCCAGTCTAGAGGCTTAACCAGGGAGACGCCATGCAAACCCATTTGAGTGGAAAAGCCTTGTGTGCTTGGGCTGCTCCCCCATTCCAGTAGTTTTTCTGGGGAGCTTCCTTGCAAACCCTTGCAGGTGGAAAGCCCTGATGTGGCTGGGCTGCTTCCCCTGTTTATTGGTTTAGAAAGGGAGCAGCTATACAAACCCTTGTGATTGGACGGACTTTGTGTATTTGAGCTGCACCCCCAGTCCAGTGGTTTAGCTGGGGCACTTCCATACAAACACTTTTGAGTGGAAAGCTCTGATGTCACTGGGCTGCTTCCCCGATCCCGTGGTTTAGCTGAGGAGCTGCCATGGAAACCCTTGCAAGTGCAGGCACTTTGTGTGTCTGTGCCACCCCCCAATTCTAATGGTTTAAGTGGGGAGCTGCCATGCAAACCCATACATGTGGAGGGGCCTTGTGTGTTTGGGCTACTCCCCCCAGCTAGTAATTTAGCTGGGGATATGCCATGCAAACCATTGCATATGGAAGACTCTTTTTTGTTTGGGCTGCTCCTGCAGTCTAGAGGTTTAGTTAGGGATATGCCATGCAAACCCTTATGGATGGAAGGCTCTTTTGTGTTGGGGCTGCCCCGGTCTGGAGGTTTAGTTGGGGATATTCCATGTAAACTCCTATGGATGTGAAGCTCTTTTGTGTCTGGGCTGCTCTCCCAGTGTAGCAATTTAGTTGATGTGCTGTCACGCAAACCCCTATGGGTGGAAATCTCTTTTGTGTTCGGGCTGCTCCCCCGGTCTAATGGTTTAGACGGGGATATGTCATGCAAACCCCTACGGATTGAAAACTCTTTTGTGTTTGGGCTGCTCCCCCGATCTATCGGTTTAGTTGGAGATATGCCATGCAAACCCTTGGGGGTGGTAAGCTCTTTTGTGTCCGGACTGCTTCCCCAATCTAACGGTCTGGCAGTCGTACTCCCATGCAAACCTCTGCTAGTGGAAAACTCTAGTGTCTGCGAGTTATTGGCCTCTTCAACAGGGAATGTATCCTCTTCATCTATAAACATTCCATTACGAAGATACCCTAGCAAATCCTCTGTAGAATCCCTAAACAACTTAATCCATTCCCCTCTCATAGGATTCCCAAGCAACAGAAGCTTCTTCAAGGTAGTCATGTTGCCAAGCTGTGTGGGCAACCTTGTAAGACGGTTACCTGACAAATCCAAGATAGAAAGTTGCATCTTGCATGCCGCCTCTGGAAACTTTGGTAGCAGATTACAACGGAGGTCAAGTGTCTTCAGTGATGAAAGAGCTCCAAACTCTGCAGGAATCGAACACAACTGGTTATGTCCTAAGAAAAGCTCCAGAAGCGAAGAGCATCCACCAAATGATGAGGGAATGGCCTTAATTTGGTTTTGATGGACATCAAGACGGACAAGCCTCTCAAGATTTCCAACAGATGCAGGTATCTCCCCAAGAATGTTGTTAGCAGCATTTATCTCCCTAAGCATAGTACATGAGCTCAGCAAAAGGTCAGGGATTTTTGTGATCTTATTACCCTCCATATCCAAATTCCTCAATTTGGAACAATGAATGAGTTCATCTGGTAAAGCTGTTAAATGATTGTTTGACAGCTTAAGTTCTACAAGCTCTCTACATTTCCCAATACTGCTTGGAAGTGATCTTAGTTGATTGTTTCCACAATTCAGTAAAACCAATGAATTTAAAGACCCAATCTCTTGAGGAATTTCATCCAATGAGTTGTAAGACACATCCAATGATTTGAGCATTTTAAGGTTGCCAATTGCAGCAGGAAGATGAGAAAGTTGGTTATGGCTGATGTTCAAGACTGTGAGACAGGAGAGATGATCAAGATGTTCTGAAAGTATGTGGATGTTGTTGTGAGCCAGTATGAGTTTATTCAAATCCATAGCCTCCCACCATTTCTCTTCTTCTCCAAGTGAATCTAAATAGTTGTAAACCTCCTGTGGCACTTCATTAAGCTCGCAGTTTGAAAGATTGAGAGAACCTGTGGCCCTGGCACCCTTCATCAAACTATTCATGCACTTATTCTGCAACATGATTTGATTTAATTGAAAAAATGGGTAACTGTTTACAGTGATTCAAATGAATATGGAGTAAGAAAAACAAGGAAAAATATTATAAATAGATGTTTGAAACATAAGTTGGTCGATCAGTCGTGTCCCTAAAGTATTGTTAGAAATAAATAGTTTGTTTTTCCCTTTATAAATTAGCTAACGGAAAATTAACTTGCTTAAATAAGTAGTAAACTATTTCTCGACCAGCCTAAAAAATTGGAAAAGTTGAGAATCAATAATGTAAGAAAGAGCTTGCACTTAAGAACATCACTAAAACATTACAATCCTTTTAAATGACTACTTAATCTGGAAAAGTTCGCTTATCAATTTCAAACTTTTTCATTTGCACTTTAATCTTCTTCATTTGCTATATCAAATAAGTTGGAAGCAAGAGATTTTTGGAGTAACTAGGAAAGCATGTGTATCTGTAAAACCTTGTTAGTGTAAAGTTTTTAAATTGCAACTTCTAATGGAATATAGTTATAGAAACAATAATGTGTTTGGTTTTCCACAAATGATTGATAATCAATTGTTCAAAGGACTAACAATCGTATTATGAGAAGTACTATGACCTAAAATAGCTTGTTTCCAAGACAATGGTTGCTCAAAGATAATAGAAAGATCTTTTTAAACAGTAGCCCAAGAGTTCTTAGAAAATTCATATCTCCAAAACACGAGTACTAGTTATTAGGTGTTTGCAAACCAGACAAGAGGATTGGTTGCAAGGAACCAAATGTTATCACCAATAGGTAACTTGTGGAAGAGAAACTTTCAAGTAGAGGTTTGAGCTCTCAGTTTTGGATTTCCAACTGGCTACCCCAATGTGCTTCCATTTAGATTCAATGAGTTTGTCTTTCCAATTTGAATTGAGCCTCTTTTCCAAAAGAAGCTCTAACAAGAGTTTCTAATAAACACATTTGAGTGCTACATGGTCTACCCTGTTGCTATTAGGCCATCTCTACTCCTTCACAAAATTGCATTGAATAATAGTGAACATTTCAGCAAGAAGGGAGTTATCCACTAGTTGAGTTATATCATTTAAAATAGACGTTTGTGCTTTTTAGCAGAAAAGAAACTTTAGAAGAGACCAACATTTCCATTGGAATTGGGGCATGTTCCAAAGGTTTGGAAACTAATGCGTGCCTTTTTTTTATAGGTGTTTTCTTTTCAATCTAAGGTACAAATCTAGGGGAAGCTCATCAATCTAGACATCTTTATTCCACCAAATGGAGGGGGGAAAGCTAAGCCCATGTCAAAGGGAGATACCATTCCATTCCAACAACTTGGAAATTTCTCTTCACGCTTTCCACATACTACTAAGAGGGTAAGAGTTAGCAAGTTTTGAGTATTTACCTTGTGACAACTTGTCATTCATATGTACTTCCCAACATTTCCCTTTGGTAGTGGCCAAGGATATCTTATGTTGAACAAACATTTTCCAAGGTTCAAAACTATGAATAGCATGAATGATCCATTCAGAAATTAGACATTTGACTTGTTTGTGGATCCATGATCTATTAAAGCCTCCTATGTTCTTGGGTTGAATACATTGTTTCCAAGAGACACATTGCATGCCTTCGCTACTATTCCATTCGGTCTAAATAAATTTTCTAATAAGTCTTATCAATTTTTTTAGCATGTTCTGGAAGGCAACTATCATAAGGAGTAGTAAATGTGAGTTGCTCTAAAGACTTTGTTGGCAAATTGAATAATTTCATAAAAGGAGAGGAATTTGGATCCCCAAATCAAGATTTTTATAGAACCTATTTAAGAATCAACATTGCATGTCACTCACAGAGTTTAAAGGGAATACCCAAATATCTAGTGATTTATCCATGCTAATTTTTTCCATTCAAAAGGAATCGGATGGGGAGAGGGAGCATGATTTGTGCACAACCTGCCTCATAGCAACTCCTAGCGATAAAAAGACTCCTCCCTTCTCTTGATATCTTTAGGTTCTCCTCATTTTCAGCATCTTGTGGCATGCACATAGAGTCGTGGCATTTCACAACATTAGCACAACCCTTTATAACATACCACTCAACTCTCACTTGCCTTGCAAATTTCCCAACACTTGGTGCCTTTCGTGGAGTGTCCTAGTAGCTTGGTGTGTTTCCCCATGTAGCCTTACGCACTTCACACACCTACTTCACAAATCTCGTAACTTTAGCAAACTTGTGGTAGTAAAAAGCAACACTCATTGGTTATGCATTCTTACACTCCTCACATCACAACTCTCATAACTCTTGAAGTATTATGTCATCTCCCTTCGCATTATTCAAAACTTATGTAATGTCATGTGTAGTATTCAAGCAATGTTTGACTTGTATGTTAGATAGGATACAAGAAAGCAATGCATTCAAGAAATGACATACACCTCTTGCACACATTCACAAAAAAGTGCTCAATTACAAAATCATTCTCTCAAGCACATCATCCAACACTAAGTCTGCATACATCATATATAGTTTTCCTGGGCCATTTCAAGTAAAGTTATATCCTATACAAAATATTATTGCCAAGTGTTAGAGGTCATGTTGGGTTCTTCATTGCCAAAACACATTGTTATGCACATCTTGCACACATTCACCAGGTGGGAAATCACAAGGGTTTGATGCCTCTTCGAAGTAATGATGTGTAGGCGTTGCGGAGGCAAGTCAACCCAATTAGACTAACTCTTTTTAGGTATGTAGAGAGGGTAGATAATGTTTGAAGAAGGAGAATCCCTAATCTATTACACATTTGCAATCATGAAACTACAAACATAAAAGGTGAAGCTATAGACATATAGAAGATTATAGAGTCGTAGGCGAGATTTAGCCAAACCCTACCTAGGTCAAATTCGTCCATACAAGACAAATTCTTCAAGGTGAATTTTCTATAGACAAGCAACTTTTTCCTCCTCTCGGATTCAGACTCCTGAATTTTTAGGACATCTCAACAACACTCTGCATAACCTTTTTGAACATTTCCATATCACTGTCACTTTGTTTCACTATCAAATCAATGCAATCTCTTCTAAACCTAACCCACGCTTCCTTATGTAGATTTCAATAGCTTGTATGAGATCATAAGAATTACAATACATGTCATTCAAATCTTTGATTTATTAGTATTTACTATATTTTTATTCTAATGCATATTTACACATACTTACAATTAATCACGAGTAGATTAAACCCTGTTTTTTATATTACACTTTGGTGACCCGCTTATTTTTAAATTACACACATCCTAAGGACTCATAACTCACCCCTAGGTTTCAAGCTTCTAATATTTTGATCAATTTCATGCCTCTTTTAGGGTTTCTACAAAACCCTAATTTGTTTTCAGATCGAAAAACTCTATTAATGACCGCTAATTATTCTCCACATTTTGTTCGCTCTCAAATTGAATCTGAGACATTACTTGTCTTTACATGTAGAGAGTGAGCTCTTAGAAAGCATCGTATCCCTCCATCCCACACATTGCATTCTACAAGATCACCACATATTAATCACATATGCATAGTCAACCATACTACTAAACCTTAGGTGGTTGTAGTCACTACCCAACATGGTAGACCTTGTAGCAACCCTCTTTCCAATGGGGGTGATTGCACAAAGACGTGGCTCACTTTTTTATATTTTAAGTGATTTTAAGCCAGGTGTACCTTTATTACAAAGGTTAGACCGTAACATAATGGAGGTAGTGTTACGGTTGCAAGGGTTACGACTGTAACACTTGTGGTCATTAGGGTTATTACTGTAACACTTATGGTCATAAGAGCTACGACCTTAGCTTTTGCTTATATAATTAAAAACAAAATGCATATGAATTGTATCTCATAAATGTTTTTCATTGGGATTCGATTGGCAATTGGTGTTGGGCATTGGGTAGCAATTGGCACTGAGTACTTGGTAAGGTATACCAAGCCAGTTTATAAAGTTTATGCAAAACTAGTTTTTTCCATGTATAGTGTATATTTTGTAAGTTATGACATTAAATGTATGATGGATAAAGTGTCTCCTTTTTGTGCATCGTTAAATGAACTTTTTCTCCTCTTTATGGCATTATTAACAGAACTATATCTCCTCTTTTTTACATTAGGCATTGGGTGAGGTATACAAAGGCAGTTTATGTAGCTATAATTTTTGTATAGTGAATTGTATCTCTCTTTCTTGTTGAATGAACTTTGTCTCCTCATTTCGCATTATTGAGTGAACTACGTCTCCTCTCTCTAAAATTTATTCACTATTATATGAGAATGTCAATGTTTATAGTTTTAAGTTTAAAGTTTATAAAAATAAGGTTCTCCAATTTAAATTTCGTGTTTTGTTGAACAAACTTTGATGTGGGCACATGTTAACTAACATACAATCGATACTTATACCTTATATGTATAAATAAGCTTTATTTCTTTGCATTGTTAATTAAATTTTATTTCTTTGTATGATTAAATGAACTTTATCGTTATGAATGATTAAATGAATTGTCTCTCTATACAATTAAATGAACTTTTTCTTTCTCTCTCTATATGATTAAATGAACATTGTCTCGACCTATATAGTTAAATGAATTATATCTCTCTTCATGGTTAAATGGACTTTCTCTCTATACATGTTTAAATGAATTTTGTCTAAATGTGTGATTAAATGAACTTTGTCTCTATGCATGGTTAAATGAACTATCTATACATGTATGGTTAAATGAACTATGTCTCTATGCATGGTTAAATGAAATTTGTTTCTCTACATTAAACGTTGGCCATTGGGTTGTGTAGGCACTGGTAGTATTGGAATTGGTGATGGGCTTAAGGTATGCAAAGCCCCCGTATGCAATTTATGCATTATTTTTTCTCTCTGCATGGGTGAATGAATTGTGTCTCTTTATATTTGTGTATAAATTTAACCCTTATTGGCTAGGTGGTATGAAGTTACTTATCATTCGAGATATAGCTTATTTTCAACTACACTATGAATTTTTTGAAAAACATGTTTTGTTTATTTATTTTCAACCTTCAATAATTAACAAGTGTGCAAGTGTGTGTGTGTGTGTGCGCGCGCGCGCGCATGCGTGCGCGTGCGTGCAGGTGTGCATGTGCATGTGCATGTGCATGTGCATGTGTGTGTGTGTGTGTTTTTCTGTTGTGGAAGTTTTATTTTGACCATGCAGAGAGAGAAAACTCGTTCAATGACACAACTCATTTAGCCTTCCATTGAACACATATTTCATTTACTTATGCAGTAGACACAAAGCTCACTTAACCATACAGTGGAGAGAAATTCCATTAACCATGTAGATGAGATTTGATAAATTCAATGGTGTTTGTTTTGATTTTGGGTTTTGCATACTTTTCCTAAGGTGGTTGCATACTTTTCATAAGTGAGATTTGCATACCAGATACCTACCTAAGTGGGTTTTATAACTTGGGTATATGGATCAGTGATGTGAAGGTGTAATGTGGAAGAAACCTTTGTACTTGGAAGCAAGAAAAAAATTTCACTAAAAGCAACTTGTATTTTTTTTCAAGTTGTATTGGGATGGTTTTTTGGCTCCTAGTTGTCATACTAATATGTAGATGTAGATAATGAAGAGGTCATAAATTCTATTTCAAAATAAGCATATATGTTGACATTATCTATTTCAGCTACTTTGAATATTCTACATAAGTGTAACACAACAAAGGAGACATTAGATACTTTTATTTAACATAGATATAATTGAATCTTAAGAACATTTGTCAAAGCATATAACTATGTCCAATTTTTTGGGATTTTTGCATCAAAAACAAATATATCCAAAAAAAAACATAATTCATTATTTTTAATATGACATATTTTGTTGGGGTACAAATAATACTAAAAAGTGGGACATGGTTATATACCATATACATTGGGGGTTCCTCATTAGATTACTTTAAGATCCTTTTATATACATAGTCTAACATTCAACTCGGGATGTGTTAGGATATCTTATGAGGGGAAAATATCATCCACAAATCCTAGCTCATTGTACCAAACAAGGCACTTAATGCCCTTTTAACCGAGTTGGACAAATATCCTAGTATGTCCCCAATGAGCTTGTATGATGCTATTTTTTTTTTTAACAATTGAACAAAGTTTGAAACTTTTAATTGCTATTATAATAAATCAAATTTACAAATAGAAGTAATAATTATCTAGGATTTTAAGTATGTCTATATCATTAACTGACTAATATGTCTGGGAGTGTTAATCTATGCAGCCTAAACATGATAAAATATAAGGTCTCTACACATAGAAATTAGACCTGATTATGATGGCTAAAAATTAAACATAACATCAACTTCTTGTAAATTAGGATACAAATCTATAGATAATTCAAAGATACAATAGCTAGAGTAAATGAATTTGAGAGTTACTACCATCATTAGATTTGTACTAGTATTCACTAGATTTTCTTAGTACAAATTTCCTAGATTTCCCCTTGATTGTTTATTCTTTCTCATAACTTCGTTTTATCTCCATTTCCCTTTTTATTGTTCTTTTTATCTTTATTTCCCTTTTTATTGTTCCTTTTATCTTTATTTCCCTTTTTATTCCTCCTATTTCATTTCTTATATTACAAATCAAGGGGTTACATGAAATGATAGTGCATGGTAGGCTATGAGAACACATTTTGATCTAATTTGAAGTGCATCTTGAAATATGGTTATTCTTTGCACATAGGAACAGATTGTCAAATTGAAGTCTAATTGGCAGGACCTTCATTTTACATATAATCCATGTGGCTTAGCATTACTCAAAACTCTCTTCCTATCCACAATTTGGGGATATGGAAAATTTCTCCCTTTGTGTAGATAAGGTTTAGGACAACACTAGAAAAGAATAATTTCAAAGGTATGAAAAGATTTTTTATCTCTATATTATCAAAGCACATTCAAGATTTTTAAAAATAGGTTCATATTCCTTGTAAAAATATGCATTTGTCTCTTTGATCCTTTTAAGTAACTTGTTTTGGGATGCAAATTTTTTGGTATTCTAAAGTTAGGGTTCTCCTTCATAAGTTGAATATTGATATAGAAAAATTCCCTCTTATTAGGGTTTATATTAGTGTTTTCATAAGATGTAAAGAATTTTTATTTGGTACTTTAATATTTTATGCAACTTGCCAAATAATAATAAAAATCTTTTTGACATTTTGAAAGTATGGCTTTCATTCGTAAGTTAAATATTGATATATTGGGGTTTTTATTAGTGTTCCTCAACATAGTAAATAAGCAGAAAACAATAATACAAATATATTCATGAAAAGATTGTAGAATATTATTTAAAATATACATAGATAAATCCAGAAGAGCCTTTGACAATGAAACTTATTTATAATTTTTATTTGATTTATGTTCCTGTGAGAACCAAAATTGAGTTTTGAGTACTTGAGGAACAAATCTTCAGACATTTAACTATAAATTAATAGTCATTATTGAAAATTGTGAACAAAATAAAATATTGGGAAGACAAATAAATGACTAAATCATACCTTGACATTTGGGAAGAGAAATTTGCAAGTGGTGCTAACAATTTGTTACAAACACATTGCATTGTTCATATGTGTCATACTTACAGCCGTAACACTTACATCCATAAGTTCCTACTGGCACCTATGTGGCAATTAATATAAACCCTAAAATACTACTGAATAAGTGTTTACATGTATGAGCTACATCATCTCTTTGATAATAAGACTTATGAAAATTTTACAAAAATTATAGAATATGGGTTTCATAGCCCTAATTTCACTATACATATCAATATGTTTTTTTAATCTTTACAATAAATTTTTTTCAATTTTCAATGAATTTAAGGTTGTTTTTAATTTATACACCTATTTCAGTAAACACATTAAGAAATATAAATATAAATAATTGAAATTTTGAAAAAAAAAATACAGAATGCTAGAAAAAGGTCACCTTAATATAACCATATATTTTATTCCAATCAAAAAAATTTAAAACTTGAGATATTGAGTGTGCCACAACATTATTTTAAAATAGATATAAACTATGCTTATAGTATTAATAAATAGTAATATTTATCTGAAAATTATGTTAGCTAAAACCTTTGTATATAGTAATTATGCATTGTTACTTAGGGAAATAGTTTTTACTTAGGTAATTTGTTATTTTTTTGTTATATGGTTATGTTGTTATAACCATTATTATTTGTATTGGGAATAGTATTCACGGATGTTTTTTTTCACAACACGTAGGTTTTGTTCAACCTGTGCAATCGCTTACAAGTTTGTATGTGGCTATGCAATACTTATATATTGCATCCCTACCATTTATTTATAATCTGATTATTTCCAAATCAATAATATTGTCAAGTGTCCTCCATATTTTCTCACAGCATTTGGTATTAGAGCTAGTAAGGAGCTTGTATACAAGCAGGGAGTTGTAGGAGGACATCATAATTGAGAGATAGGTAATGGAGAATAAATCTGCATTTCTAGAGAGCATATAAAGCCTTCTACAGCCTTTTAAACCCCACCCGTGTCCCCACACTCTACATACATTTTCAGCAAAAATAATTGTAAAAAAATTATCATTGGGCAAGGAGGAGTAACCCAGACGCTTCTTCTTGCACCAAGGATTGTTACTGGAAAAATATGATTCAAAAAAGAAAACAATCATTTTTCCCAATAGGGGTTTCTCCACTAAATTTAGTGGTTGAGTTAGCCACAGGTAACTCTATCGGCTCTGCTGAAATTCTGCCATGTTTAGCACTCTGTGATGTGCAAAAAATTGGGTGAGCTACATGGTTGTATCGAGTTGGGGCGTATGTGTTTTTTCCTCATTGAAGTTAAGACTGAGTTAGACCTCCCCATTGAGTTGATTAAAAGGGCATCAAGCTGATTGAGAAGAGTTGCATTATGAATCGAGCTGGAAACCGAGTTAATCCATCAAGGGGCGAGTTGGCAAGCGATCTGGGACCAACCCACCGAGTTGGGTCACCAAGTTCATAACCAAGTTCCTAGGTGAGTTCTTAACACTTGGCGAGTTAAAGGCGAGGTAGCAACCGAACTTTGCACTAAATATTGACGAGTTGGTTGTTTTTCCACCGAGCGAGTTGAGAATTGGTTGAGTTGAGGATTGACCACTTCCCTGTGTGTGGCCAAGTTAGATTGAGCTTTATACTGAGTTGTGTGTTGGAGCTGAGAAACACATCGACCTCCTGCCAAGTCAAAACCCTGCAACATGTGGTGAGCTGGTCATCATCCTCCAACATTGTCAAGTCATTTCCCACTGATAAGTTGTATTAGGTTGTGCATTGAACCTTGTCTATGGAGATCGAGCCGAGAAACCCCTTGTAAGAAAAATAGCATTGACCAACACCCTGTCAAGAAAGTTGTGTAAGACCTCCCACCTGTGACCCTCCATAGAAAACAATAAACGATGACAAAAAAACAAGAAAATACAAAGAAAAGAAGATCTAGTTTCTTAGCAAAACCTAAACCAACCCCTCTCTGTGTTGTCCACATGGCCCTCCTACTTGCTTCCATATAGACCCATGTCCATTCGCCACATCATTTGAAAGGTTAGCTTTTTTGAATCTTCTCTAAATACAATTTCCTTTTAAGTTGGTTAGATGTAAGGTTTAGGTAAGGGTAGGTCATGAGGTTGAACCTCCCCCCCCCCTTTTTAGATTTTGAAACTTGGTGGCGTTTTTAGTGGAACTGCCAACTATAATGGGGAAAATTTTCACTAAACCCCTTAGCGACCTCCAAACCCCCCACCCCCCTCCTCCTAAATTTAGAGACAAAAACACTATTTTTGGGGGAAAAAACAATTCTCCCAATATCTTAAAAATTGATTCTAAGCAACTTTTGTAAAAGGAGGGGTTCCCAAAAGGGTTATTTTCAGCTATCTTTCAACAAATTTTTGCGGTGTTTGCATTTTAAGCCATGTTTAGCTCTGAAAGCCACTAAGGCCCCAAAAAATTAAAAAAAAATCATACCATCCAATTTTTCTACACAAATGGATGTAATATTATATTTTCAGTGTAGTATTGCATTGTTTTGTGCTAACATGACCTCTAGTTTCAAACAGTCTAACCAACCACTATGGAAAATAATGCTCTGAAATTCTTTTCGTCTAACTCGTAGCTTCTCCATAGTGATTATTACGCTACGTGGAAGACCAAAATTTGAACTCAACTCGAGTTTGAATAAATTTGGTCGATTGTAAATGCTTCAATAACCATATCAGTAGATGATGCAACCCAACAGCGACAGTTTGATAGGGCCAAGTTGATAATCTTGTTTGTAGCGTCTGATAACATGCAACCCCACATTTGAGATGCCAAAAAAAACTAAAGAAGCATGGGAAAAGCTAAGCACATTATATGAGGCCTGAAACAAGAACACGATATTGAATTTTCAAGTCAGTTTCTTACACTAAAATTCAAGCTGAATGAGAAAGTGGAGGCTTTCTTGTAGAGAGTTGCAGTATTGAGGGCTTCACTTCTAGCCCTGAGAGAGGAGGTTTTTGATATAGCTATCGTGCCCATTGTTTTGAGAGAACTTCCTCCCTCTTACCATATTTTTGTGACAAAAATTAACTTGTTAGATCATACAATCATTTTTGAGAAGTTGGCGAATTTGTTACAGCAAGAAGAGGTAATTTAAAACAAATATGAAGAAGAAGAGCATACACTATCTTCTCATCAGAAAGGGAAGGGAAAAGCACAATCTTCCCAAAAGTCCCAAAAATAGCATCAGCAAGGGGACAAGAAAAATAAGAAATGTCTTATCTATAAAAGAGGAGATGAGTTGAAATATTGTTTGTATAATATGTAAAAAAAAAGGTTCATCAAGAAATTTCAGACCTCAAAATCAGCAATCACAATAGGGACAGTCACACCACAAGTAAGGGAATAAGAAGGGGAATGAGAGAAAGAAACCCCATCAATAAGGCAATGTAGCTAAGCAAGAATACTATTTAGATGATGAGGACTTCTTGTACAATTCCCATTCCAATGAACCATCCACATCGTCTAGCATAATCTTATACATTGATTTAGGAGTCACTCGACACATGACCAAACATAGAGACGGGTTCACCACTATACAAGACAGGCCCTCCAAAAATCATGTTTCATTAGGGGATTACTCTTCCTACACATTCCAAGGTATTTGAAACATCACTCTTCCTCTATGTTCATAAAATTGTAGGTTATCATATGTCTTATATGTCCTTGGTTTGACGAAGAACTTACCATCAGTTAGTCATCTTTTAGATCATAATCTGAAGATTGATTGTGATCATCATTCTAGTAAGAAAGTGTGTTTGATTTGAGACAAATATAGAGGTTCGAAAATTATTACAAAATCCTCAAATGTGGGATGGATGTTCCAGCTTGATTTTTTCCGAAGGGGTGATCAGGCATTAGTAGCTAAGAATACTTCTATTGCATAGTTGTGGCATCGAAGACTTGGTCACATCAATTTTGGATATATCGATACAATTCATCAGTACAATATGGTGAGTGTAATGAAATTACTAGTATAATTCAGATTATGAGCAGCAATATAACACTAAATAACACAATATTTCAGAATAATGATCTCAATATGCAATTGTAATAGCTTCGCCACTTCGAGGGGGCAACCTCCAAACCATATAATAAGACTCAAATGCTCCAATGATGATGAACTACTACCTATAATCCCCTATACATACTATTCATATGTTATGGCCATCACCAAGGCCGACCTACTAAGCATAAGAAAGTATAAATGATGATAGGGTAAGCCACAAGTCGGCTACTCATATCCTAATACAAGCAATAGGTTAAAGGCGTAGCAGTAAGAGGATTTTCATCTCTCAAAAAGGATATAGAAAAGTGTCCTAATTGCCTTGTAGGAAAACAACACGGAGCTTCATTCCAGAAGAGTACTTATCGAGCTCCAGGTAAGCTTGATTTGGTTCATACCAATCTTTTTGATCTGATACAACCTAGTCATTCTGGATTTCATTATTTCATGTTTTTTATTAATGATTATTCAAGAAAAAAATGCATTTTTTGTATTCGTAAAAATATTGAAGCTTTTGAGAACTTTAAGAAGTTCAAAGTGGTTGTTGAGAACATTACTAGTTGCAAAATCATATCTCTCTGCTTAGATCGAGGGGGGAATTCACTAGTACTAAGTTTAAATCCTATATAGAAACTCATGGGATTCATCAATAGATGTCTCCTCCACATACACTGTAGAAAAATGGTGTTGTTGAGAGAAGGAACCATAGTATAATTAATATGGTGTGTCGTATGATCAATGATGTTGGACTCATGAAGACATTATGGGATGAAGCAATGAAGACTTTAGTAATTTAATGAATAGATTGCCCACAGTTTCTCTTTATGGAGAAACACCACATGATGCATGGTCGAATCGAAATAATCCATTGCACACCTCATAGTATTCGGGTGCAAATCTAACACGCACATACCCAAGCAGAAAATAAATAAGTTGGACATGAAATATGAGAAACTAATCTTCATTGGCTGCAATGAAGAGGCTCTTGGGTATAGATTGATGGATCTAAAGACCAAGAAATTCTACACCAGCAGATATGTTGATGTCTTTAAGAAGAAATAAGTTGAAGCTCCTTCCACAAACTTGTTGGGGTTAATCACACCAGTTACATAGATATATATTAGATCTAAGCATACAAGCAATAAATATGAAAATAAACCAGAAGAAACAATACACAAGATATAATGTGGTTCACCTAGTGTGGGCTACGTCCACCAAGAAATAGTCAATATATTATTCAAAGTTTCACAGAGAATATACAATGAAGATCTATAATATTTCACACATCTCCCGGATGTACAGTACTTTCTTCCTCACAAGCTTCTCTTTTTCTCTTTCCAAAAATTCCTTCTTACAATTCTTCTAATTCTTACTTCTAACCCTAGCTTTAGCTTATATAAGAATATAAAAACTTAGGGCACTTTAACTATGCAATTACAACCATTAGATCACCTTTATATCAAAGGTTAGATCAAATTCCCATGACTTAATAAAAGTAATCACGTACAGCTAACCGATGTCAGTCCCCAGGTGACCGACACTGGTTATTGTGTATTCCAGCAAGTTAATAATCACAATGGTCATATTCACATCTCAAGTAACCATGCTCATTCATAAAACTATCAAACCTCGTGTACCATTTCCTTAGAGCTTTCTTGAGCCCATATAGGCTCTTTTTCAACCTGCACACTAATTTATCCTTACCCTTGACTTCATACCCAAGTGGTTATTGCATATAAATCTCTTCATCCAAATCACCATGAAAAAAATTCGTCTTCACATCTAATTTCTCTAAATGTAAATCATGTATTACAGCTAAACGCAATACATTACGAATAGAAGTCATCTTTACAACAGGAGAAAATATTTCACCAAAGTCAATACCTATTTTCTGTGAAAATCCCTTTACTAAAAGTCTTGCTTTGTACCTTTTCTGTCCACCCTCTTCTTCCTTGATCCTGTAAACCCACTTGTTCTACAATGTCCTCTTACCTGTTGGTAACTTAACCAAATCCCAAGTCTAGTTTTTTTCTAAGGAGTCTCTTCCTACATTACTTTTTCAAAACTCTCTGGTTCACCATTATCAGTCAATAATAAATAAAATAGAGAAGGTGTAAATATTTCTAGAGGTTTACTTACCCTTTTTGACCTTCTCACAGGAGTTTGGGGTACCGGAGGCTCATTTTGGACCTCCTAGACATTTGTATCCAAATCTGTCAGTGACCGACGATGGCCACCTACAACCGACATCAGTTCTGCTAACCGATGTCGGTTTGGTTCTTTTGTAACCGATATCAGTTTTTCTGACCGATATCGGTCAGGGGTCAACTGACACAGGTTACTGTGTAACCCTGTTGATATTACTTTTAAATCTAAGAGTTCATTTTCATTCATAAACTTCTCAACCGGTTCATCATTGGGTACCAAAAATTGATCCCTGTATATTCTCTTTTCATTGCATTCAATATCACGACTCCTAATAATTTTATAATTCTCTAAATCCCAAAAACGGAATCCGAAATCACCAAATCCATAACCAATGAAAGTGTATCTCTTAGATTTTGCATCCAACATTTTCCTATTTTCATTATCAATATGCAAAAAAGCTTCTAAACCAAAATATTTAAGAAAAGAAATATCTACCTCTTTTCCGATCCAAGCTTCCTCTAGTATTCCTCCATCTAGTGAACTTTAAGGCCCACAATTAATCAAATAAATTATTGTATCAATTACTTCCACCCAAAACTACAAATACAATCTAGAATGTATTCTCATACTTCTAGCACGTTCCATGATTGTCATGTTCATTCTTTCTATAACACCATTCTCCTATGGAGTTCTTGGAACCGTTCTATCTCTACGTATCCCATCCACTAAACAATAATCATTGAAATCTTTGCTACAGTATTCACCACCATTGTCAAATTTAAGGCACTTTAACTTTGAATTTGATTCATTCTCAATAAGGGCTTTCCATCTTTTAAAAATCTCAAAAATATTAGATTTACGTTTAATATAATAATCTCATACCTTTCTTGTAGCATCATCAATGAAAGTAACATAATACTAGGATACTCCATGAGAAGCTACCTGAGTTGGTCCCCACACATCTGAGTGTATAAGCTTCAATTTCTTATCCTTCTTAGCTGCCCCAACTTTGAGAATCTCACTCTCTTTTACTTTCCAAAGACACAATGCTCACAGAAATTAAGATCTAAATCTTTCAAATCTGATAACTTACCCTTAGCCTTTAATATTTTCATTCCTTTTTTACTCATATGGCCCAACTGATTATGCCATACATGCATCTGAATCTGAAGTAGATAATGCAGAAAAGGAATCAGTAACATAGGTAGATAAATATAATGTTCCTACCTTCTTACCTCTTGTCATAACAAAAGCACCCTTGGTGAATTTCCAAGAGCCTGTTGTGAATGTTACCATGCAGGCAGATTCACCTAGTTGCCCTGTAGAAATAAGATTCCTCTTGAGGCTTGGCACATGTCTCACATCTTTCAATACCCAAGTATTTCCATTCTGTAATTTTAGATGAACTTCCCCTTTACCATTAATACTGCAAGGTTTATCATCACCCAAATAAACATGTCCAAAATTTTCCTAGATATAATTTCTGAAATAACCCTTATTAGGAGTTGCATGTAAAGAAGCTTCTAAATCTAAAACCCATGATTCAATTATATTATCTAAAGAAAGAATAAGAGCATCTTACATTACCTCTGTTGCATCAAGATTAACTTTTTTACCTTTATCTGGTTGTTGGTTCTCTTTATCCTTTGACCAATAATCTTTCTTTGCATGTCCTTTCTTTCCACATTTCCAACAGGTAATTCCCTTACCTCTAGATTTATATCTGTTATCCCTTGACTTTGATTTCTCATTACTCTTACTCTTGGATCTCTCCTTCTGCCTGCATGTGCTTTCTACATTCAAAACATTCCTAGATAATGATTCCTATGTACTTTTTCTATGAATTTCTTCATTCAAGATTATACTAACCATATCATCAAAATTCAAAATATTATTAGCAAATGTTGTATTACTAATAGTCATTACCAAGTTATCCCAACTATCAGGGAAAGAACATAAGAATAAAAGTGTTTTCACTTTATCATCAAATGGAATATCAACCGATTTTAACTGATTTACAATATTTTGAAAATCATTCAAATGACTAGATGTAGATCCACCTTCATGCATATTAGAACTAAATAGTTTCTTCATCAAATAAACTTTATTTGAAGCATTAGGTTTTTCATATAAATTAGCAAGAGATTTCATTAACCCTACCATAGAAGTCGCTTATGTAATATTGGAAGCCATGGATGCTGTCAGACTCAATATTATAGATCCCAAAGCCTTTCTGTCAAGAATCTTCCATTCTTCATCAATCATCTTCGTAGGTCTAGACTTCTCATCCAACGGTAAATACAAATCTCTTTGATACAGATAATCCTCAATCTGCATCTTTCATAATTGATAATTTCAGCCATCAAACTTCTGTACTTTGCATTTGTTTTATTCTCCCATTGTTGTAGCTCCCACTCAATCAGAAAACCCTCTTTGAGTAAATATGGCAACACACAAAACCCTCAAAAAAATCTCTAATACTAGTTGTTGGCGTTAGCAAGAGGTTGTACAGATAATATATCATATTTAAACATACATGTAATGAAAGCAAATATTCTACTAGAATAATTATACAAAACAAGAGATAGAAATCAACACCAGATTTAGCATGGTTCACCCAGTGTGGGCTACATCCACCAAGAAACAAGCCAATCTATTATCCAAAGCTTTGACAAGATATACAATTGACGATTTACAATATTCCACACCTCTCAGATGTACAGTACTTTCTTTCACTCAAGCTTTTACTTCTTCTCCAAGAAGTCTCTCCCTCACAATTATCCTCACAATAATCAACTTTTACAAGTTCTTCTTAATTCTTACTTCTAAACCCTAGCTTTCATACTTATATAGGCGTATACAAACTTAGGGCACTTAGCTATGCAATTACATCAATATATCCTCTTTAATACTAAAAATAGATATAATTCCCAAGAGTTAAATAAAACACTCCCGCACAGATATCCGACATCGGTTAGCCCTAACCGATGTCAGTTTCTCCTTTCCTGACCGATGCCAGTCATAGGTGACTGATGTCGGTCCCTCCATAGCCGATGTTGGTTATTGTATTTTCCAGCAAGTTTTATATTGCATGTTAATCCGAAGTAATTGAGCTCCACAACTCAACAAAATCTACAATCTTCCACTCCTCTCCCGGATGTATAGTACTTTCTTCCTCAAAAGCTTCTCTTTTTCTCTTTCTAAAAATTCCTTCTTACAATTCTTCTAATCTTATCTTTCTAGCTTATATAAGCATATACAAATTTAGGGCACTTTAGCTATGCAATTATAACCATTAGATCACATTTATATCAAAGGTTAGATCTAATTTCTATGACTTAATAAAAGTAATCACACAGAGCTAATTAATGTCGGTCCCCTAGGCCAATTACTGTGTATTCCAACAAGTTAATAAAACATGTTATTTGTGAAGTGATTGAGCTCCACGACTCAACAATCTCTCACTTGGAGATAAATTATTGCATTGTACCGTACAAATCCATTCTTGGATCCTTTCCTTGGCTTGTTTTTTCCTCTTCAAGTCTCAAACTCAAAGACCAACAAAAATGGAGTGCAGCTCCAACTTCTCTTTTTCCAATGAATTCCTTAGCATATCTGCAGGGTTCTCTTTCATATGTATTTTCTCTAATTTCAGTTGCCCATCCTCCAACACCTGTCATATGAATTGATATCCTAACTAAATGTGTTTTTTTCTTGAATGAAATGCTAAGTTCTTTTCTAGATGAATTACACTTTGACTATCACTGTACAATCTATAATCCTCTTGCTTATTTCCCAACTCTTCTGTGAACCTACTTATCCATATCATCTCTTTGTTAGCCTTTGTAACTGCGACATACTCAGACTCTGTAGTATACAAGGACACAATCTTCTGCAGTCTAGAAATCTAGCTAATTGTTTTCCCACCTACTTTGAATACATATCTAATGGTGCTTCTCCGACCATCTAAATCTCTAGCCATATTTGAATCAACATAGCCACATAAAGAAGTATCTGACCCTCCATACCATAACTACATGTTGGATGTCCCTCTCAAATACCTAAGAATCCATTGGACTGCTTTCCAATGCTCTTTACCTAGATTGACCATAAATCTGCTCACAACTCCCACTGCCTATGCAATGTCTAGTATAATACAAACCATAGCATACATAATACTTCCAACTGCTGAAGCATATAGAACTTGTGACATGTACTCGGCCTCCTCATGTGATATAGGACACTGATCTTTGCTCAATTTAAAGTTTCCAGCCATAGGTGTGCTTACAGGTTTTGAATTTTGCATATTAAACCTTTCCAACACCTTATTGATAGATTGTTCTTGAGACAAATATAGTTTCTTGTTCTTCCTGTCTCTAATAATTTGCATGCCAAGGATTTTCTTTGTAGCTCCCAAATCCTTCATTGCAAATGTATGAGATAAATTTTCTTTAAGCTCACCAATATCCTACATACTAGATCATGCAATAAGCATATCATCCACATATATTAACAAAATAATATAGCTTCCATTTTCAAGCTTCTTGAAATAAACACAATGGTCAAATTCACATCTCATATAACCATGTTCATGCATGAAACTATCAAACCTCATATATCATTGCCTTGGGACTTGCTTGAGCCCATACAAGCTCTTTTTCAACCTGTACACAAGTTTCTCCTTACCCTTGACTTCATATCCAAGCAGTTGCTCCATATAAATTTCTTCCTCCAAATCATCGTGAAGGAAAGTCGTCTTGACATTAAGTTGTTATAAATACAAATATTCTACTACAACTAAACTCAATACAGTACATATGGAAGTCATTTTTATTACAGGAGAAAATATCTTTCCAAAATCAATACATGATTTCTGTGCAAATCCTTTTACCAAAAGCCTTGCCTTGTATATTTTCTGTCCACCCTCGTTTTCCTTGATCCTATAAACCCATTTTTTATGCAATGTTCTTTTACATGCTGACAACTTAACAAAATCTCATGTCTAGTTTTGTTCCAAGGAGTCCATCTCCTCATCCATGTCATGCTCCCACTTCTTATGGGTATCATCCTGTATTGCTTCATCAAAACTTTATGGTTCACCACTATCAATCAATAATAAATAAGATAAGAAAGGTGTAAACATTTCTAGAGGTCTACTTATCCTTTATGACCTTCTCGCTGAGATCTGGGACACCAAAGGCTCAATCTGTATGTCTTGTACATTAGTATCCACATCTAATAGTGACCAACGCCGGTTCAGCTTGCCGACGTCGATTCAGCTAACCAACGCTAGTCGTGCTCCTCTGTAGCTGATGCTGGTCTTGGTGACTGACATCAATTTTGTTCAACCGATACCAGTTCAGGTTGACCAATGCCGGGTACCTATAGATGTCTTTTCTAAATCTAAGAATGAGTTTTCTTCCACAAAATTTCCAACTGGTTCATCTTTGGGTACCAAAACATGATCTATGTATATTCTCTTTTCATTCCATTCAATGTCATGACTCCTAACAATATTAGAAACTTCTAAATCCCAAAAACAGAATCTAAAATCACCAAATCCATAGCTAATAAAAGTACATCTCTTGGATTTAGCATCCAATTTCTTTATATTTTCTTTATCAACATGAACAAAATCTTCTGAACGAAATATTATAAGAAAAAAAGTATCTACCTTTTTTCCAATCCAAGCTTCTTTTGGTAGTCCACCATCCATTGCACTTGAAGGCCCATGATTAATTAAATAAACTACCATGTATTTTTTTTCTGCCCAAAACTACAAGGTTAATTCAAAATGTATCCTCATGCTTCTTGCACGTTCCATGATTGTCATGTTCATTCTTTCAACAACACCATTCTCATGTGGTTTTCTAGGAACCATTCTTTCTCTACATATTCCATTCACTAAACAATAATCATTAAAGTCCTTGCTGCAGTACTCACCACCATTGTCAGATCTAAGGCATTTTAACTTTGAATTTTAATCATTTTCTACAAGGGCTTTCTATCTTTTAAAAGTCTCAAAAATATCATATTTATGTTTAATACAATAAACCCATACCTTTCTTGTGGCATCATCAATGAAAGCACATCTGAGTGCACAAGCTCCAATTTTTGTTCCTTCTTTGTCACCCCAACTTTGAGAAATCTCACTCCTTTTTTCTTTCCAAATATACAATGCTCATAGAAATCAAGATCTACATCTTTCAAATCTAATAACTTACCCTTAGACTTTAAGATCTTCATTCATTTTTTACTCATATGGCCTAACCGATTATGCCACATGTTTGCATCTAAATCTAAAGTAGATATCACAAAAAAGAAATCAGTAATATAGGTAGACAAATACAATGTTCCTACCTTCTTGCCTCTTGCTACAATAAGAGATTCCTTGGTAACTTTCCAAGAGTTGGCTGTGAATGTAACCATGCAAACAGATTCACCTAGTTGTCCTGCAGAAATTAAATTTCTCTTGAGGCTTTGCACATGCCTCACATCTTTCAATATCCATGAATTTCCATTATAAAATTTTATATGAACTTATCATTTACCAATAATATTGCATTGTTCATCATCTCCTAAATAAACATGCCCAAAAATACCCTGGATAGAATTTCTGAAATAACCCTTATTAAGGGTAACATAGAAAGAAGCTCCTGAATCTAAAAATCATGATTCAATTTTTTTATCCAAGGAGAGAATAAGGGCATCTTACATTACCTCATAAGATGCAACATTTTCCTCTTTACCTTTCTCTGGTACATTCTCTTTATTGTCCTTGAACCATCAATCCTTCTTTGCATGTCCTTTCTTTCCACAATTCTAATAGGTTATCCCTTTACCTCTGGATTTAGATATGTCATTCTTAGACTTTGATTTCCCATTATTCTTTCTCTTGGATCTCTCCTTATGCCTTCCTTTACTTTCTACATTCAAATCGTTACCATATGATAATTCTCATGTACTTTTCCTTTGTATTTCTTCATTCAGGATTATACTAACCCCCTCATCAAAATTTAAAATATTAGTGGCAGACATTAAATTACTAACAGCCATTACCAAGTTATCCCAACTATCTGGAAAAGAGCATAAGAATAAAAATGCTTTCACTTCATCATCAAATGGAATATTAACCGGTTTTAATTGATTTACAATAGAACGGAAATCATTCAAATGACTTGATGCAAATTCACCTTCTTACATATTTGAATTAAATAATTTCTTTATCAAATATACTTTATTTTAAGCATTAAGTTTTTCATATAAATTAGCTAAATATTTCATCAACTCTACCATGGTTGTTGCTTCGGTAATATTTGAAGCCATAGATGTTGTCAGGCTCAATCTTATAGATCCCAGAGCCTTTTGTTAAGAATTTTCCATTCTTCATCAATCATCTTTGTAGGTCTTGTCTTCTCATCCAAAGGTAACTACAGATATTTCTGATACATATAATCTTCCACCTGCGTCTTCTATAATTGATAATTACAGTCGTCAAACTTCTCAACTCTATATTTTTCATCTTCTGCCATTGTTGTAGCTCCCACTCAATCAGAAATCCCTCTTTGAGTAAATTTTTCAACACACAAAACCCTCAAACAAAAATGCTCTAATACCAATTGTTGGGGTTAACCACACCAGTTGTACAAATATATATAAGATCTAAGTATACAAGTAATAAATACATAAGTAAACCAAAAGAAACAATACACAAGATATAACGTGGTTCACTCAATGTGGGCTACGTCCACCAAGAAACAACCAATATATTATTCAAAGCTTCAAAAAGGATATACAATGAAGATCTACAATCTTCCACACCTTTCCCGGATGTACAATACTTTCTTCCTCACAAATTTCTCTTTTTCTCTTTCCAAGAATTTCTTTTACAATTCTTATAATTCTTACTTCTAACCCTAGCTTTCTAGCTTATATAAGCATATACAAACTTAGGGAACTTTAGCTATGCAATTACAACCATTATATCACCTTTATATCAAAGGTTAGATCTAATTCCCGTGACTTAATAAAAGAAAACATGCACAGGAAACTAATTTCAGTTACCCTAACTGATATTGGTTCCTACTTGCTTGACCAATATCGTTCCTCAGGTGACCGACGACAGTTACCCAACCAACGTCGGTTACTGTGTATTCCAAAAAGTTAATAAAGCATGTTATTTTTGAAGCAATTGAGCTCCACAACTCAACAAGACTCGCCTACTGTATATATTACACCTATTGTGAAAATAGAAGCAGATGTTTCCACTAATGATGATCGGGATGAAGGGGATGATCATGATGATCAAGCAGGACCACAACCCATAAGAATAGTACACTGTATACCCAAGTGGTATACAAACAATATTCGAGATGCTAAGTTGGATGCTCCTCTGGATACATCCACTACTAGACCACGGACTCGCAGTAAAGCTTGAGAAGAGGTAAATTTTACTTTGATGAATAGATTTGTTGAATATTTTGAGCCCTCTATTGTACAGGAAATCCTATAGTCAAAATCTTGGAAAGATGTCGTGGATGTTGAGTATCAGTCAGTGATGAAAAAAAAAGCTAGTAGTTTTTCAATATTTTTTGGTTGTATATGGATATTAAAAACAAAGTACAAATCATATGGGACTATTAACAAGTACAAAGCAGACTGGTAGTAAAGGGGTATGCATAGAAGGAAGGCATATACTATGAGGAGACATTTTCTCCCATAGATAAGATCAAAACAATCAAGATGATATTGACTCTAGCTGCATAGTTTGGTTGGAAATTCCTTCAGATGGACATGAAAAGTGCCTTTTTAAACAAATATCTACATAAAGAAGTCTACATGACTCAACCTGAAGGTTTTGTCATACCTAGATTAAAAAAGGGTATGTAGACTTGAAAAATATTTATATGGCCTTAAATAGGCACCTCGATCTTGGTACATCAAGATAGATGAGCATCTCATTCAGTATAGATTTGTGAGAAATTTGTATTATACCAATCTCTACCTCAAGAGGCAAGGAGGAGAGATTGTGATAGTTGTTGTATGTGTCAACGATTTATTCATCACTAGCAGTAAAGTGAAGATGATCGATGTTAGGAACAAATATCTTAATCGATGCCTTGACATGATAGATCTCCGGCTCATGCACTACTATATTGGATTGGAAGTATTGAAGGAGGAGAATCATGTTTTTGTTTCTCAGATGAAATATACCGAGATAGAAATCGAGAAATTAAGGATGTTGGATTACACACTGATTACTACACCCATGGAGATGGGTCTTTAGTTATATCATACGGATCCATCTCCTCTAGTGAATGTAACTCTAACAATAGTTGATTGGGACTCTCATTTACCTAACATATACTATACCAGATATCAAATTTGTAGTTAGCTATCTTTCTTAGTTCGTGCAAGAACCAAGATTCTGTCATTTGAAAGCAGCAAGGTAGATCTTGAGATATCTCAAGGGCACTATGGATCTTGGTCTAGAGTACAAGAAGAATGATCATTTCTTCTTGATTGGATATTTGGATTCAGCTTATGTAGGTAACATTGATGATAGGAAATCCCCTTCTTGATATGTATTCTTTTTGGGATCTGGACTGATATCATGGGGAAGCAAGAAACAAAAATTTGTTTCTCACTCTTCTACAAAGGTTGAATATTGTGTTATAGGTGGAGTTTTCTGCGAAGCGAGATGGCTACACCACATAATTGATGGTCTTAGAGTACCACAGGAGAACTCTACTACTTTTTATGTTGACAATGAGTGTGTTCTCAAACTTGTTTGTAAACCAGTGTTTCATGAGATAACCAATCATATTGAGGTACAAGTTCATTTCATTCATGAGCATGTTTTGAAACACAATCCACAACTTCAATTTTTATCAACAGCTAAACAACAAGCAGATATTTTCATGAAGTCACTTGTACGTGACAAATTTGAGTTGTTCAAATATTTTCTCTCCTCATCTCTTGAGGCAATGCAAAATTAAAGGGGGGAATGTTAGGTAAACCTTTGTATATAGCAATTATGCATTGTCACTTAAGTAAATAGTTTTTACTTAGGTAATTTTTTAATTTTTTGTTATATGATTATGTTTTTATAACCATTATTATTTGTATTTGGAATAATATTCCCGGATGTTTGTTTTAGCAACACGTAGGTTTGTTCAAATTGTGTAATTGCTTACTTGTTTGTATGTGGCTATGCAATAGTTATATATTGCAGCCCTATCATTGCTCTATAAGCGGATTATTTTTAGATCAATAATATTGTCAAGCATCCTCCTTATTTTCTCATAGAAAATTAAAAAAACAAATATTTTGAGCTATAACTTTGAAAATACATAATTTATTCAAATAATATTGTCTTGATATTTATTTATAGTGATCATACACGAGCATGCAAATTTGTCACGTCATGTGCTTGTTTACAAAAAAAATAAAACTATCTTGCATAGAAAGATGAAAAATGAATTTTATTTTATTTTATTTCTTTCAAAAAATAAGAATATTCTAAACTCCAAATCCCACATTTCATCTATTTACATCGTTACCAAATTATAAAGTAATATATTATTATCATCACTCGAAACTACATAAACTCTCATTTTCAATTAAAAAACATGTCACTTCTCTATATAAAAGTGTGTCGCATGTTTTTGCACTCAACCTAGGGGAAATCCCACTAAGAATGACCCCCCTCCACCACCTAGAGATTTGATAGCTTCCACCAAAGAGCATGACCTCTTAAATCAACTTAAGAACATTTGATCTCGTAATTTTATTCTCGACCTACTTAAATGCTTGGTAACACATAAATATATTCTACACCCCAAGAGGAAAATGTCTCATCTAATGTATAACTTTCATATTTAACATCCCTCATAAACACTTTTAAGGTTAGTCATCACCACATTTCCTTATACAAAGAGGAATATCCACCACAACCCATTATAGATCCCAATTTTTCTTTATATATCTTAGTTCAAGTCTTCATAAAAATGGTTCAAAGAAGTCTTACTGATAATGAACCTAGCTTAAATATATGTGGTAAGGATTTTCCAACAAAAATGGGCCTCGATACACAACCTCTCTAAAAATATAACACACATATCAAAGGGTTTTAAAATGTTACTCACCCAACAGTCAATAACATTATCTTACTCATTACTTTAAGTCCTAATACTATTCCCACATATTTTTTCCATGTCATTTGACTTAAAGTATAATATCATATATGTACGGCTACAAATTCATGTCATAGGTTCATTACCATTCACTTTACATAAATTTCTCAAATACATGTATGATGGTTACAAATATCCATGCCCCACAGATAATGACACTTACAAGTATTATAATGTAGTGGACTATAAATACCATTATATCTTGAAGACAAGTGTATCCCATAATTTTTTGCAACCACCTATATCACCCATTTCAATTCAAATGCTCAAAATTCCTTAACAACAAGAGGAATATTAAAGTTGATACTATGTCTAGCGGTCATATTGTTGAACTATAGAAGGCGCCACTTATTACTAAGCAATGTATTAAGAAACAAAGTAATAATGACTTTGATGATGAAGAATGCATTGTTAATTATATAGTCAACATATTATCCACACTTGATTTTAAACTAAATAGACTTGTTGATTACAAAAATGACTCCAACTCATTGAACATAATTCAATTATATGATTTAACTCTAAAGTAAGGTGTCTTATAAGAAGACTCCACCTATTAATAACATAGTTGAGAATAATCACATTGTACTTATCATTATTTCACAACCATGTCATCAAAATTAGCATGAACTATTTCAATTATATCACGCCCATAGCTACACTACTAAATACAACAATAAAAGTAATATAACTTCACCACCACACTCTTATTCTATAATGATAAACATTAAGAGGCATCCTAATGTAAAATCATACACATCATATGAGTCTCATTACCTCGTGTGTCATATAATGGCTCTACAATATACCTAGATGCATGGCCCATCGAGGAAACCACCACACCCTCCTATTGTTTTGTAACCATCTTTTTACCCTTTGTTGGAATTCGCACCAGGGAATAATTTTAGTGGCGAATATTCGTAATATGGCGAAATTTTCATTTTAGGAAATTTTGAAAAGGTGAATTATTCGGAGTGGGTCGATGTCCTGTTCGCCTAAAATATATAGTATATTTTTTTTGGGGGGTCGGCTTCGCCTTCATTTGAAAACATCTCCTATAAAAACCTAGCTGATTCGCCGAGTAGTATACCTCAAGTAGCTTAACAAATTACCAATACTGTGAAATTTGAACTCGCATACCCTTAAGGGCATTGTTGACACGCGACAACAGCTGTACTGACACGCGACAGAGAAAGTGTTGACACGCGACTTGGGCAGAGAAGTTGACGTGCGACAAGGGCAGTGTTGACACGCGACAGTATATTCAGACAGTGGACGCACGACAGGAAATGGGTTGTTGACGCGCGACAAGTGCAGAGTTGACACGTGACAAAGACCTCAGACAGGGGATGCGCGACAAGACCTCAGACACTGGACAGAGTCGCTAGTTGGTTCTTTTGCTGACGCAGGATTCTTTTCAAAATAATGGAAGGTGCCAGCTCAAAGAATACGAATAACCTAAAAGTAAGTAAGAAATCTCAGAAATCACTCTTCAAGTATTTTAGAAACTCTGTGGATACATATATTGTTATGCCAAACAATGATTTTGGGGTTTGTGGAGGATGAAAGGGTTTTCAGTGCATTATCATTTATAAAATCAAAACTGAGAAATAGGTTAGATAAAAATCTGGAAAGTTTACCTGAGGTGTTATGTTTCTCGATATTCCATCGAAACCTTTCCGTTCGACAGAGAAATTGCGCACTGGAATTCCCTTTGCGAAAGAAGAGGTGTGAATAATATAGCTACAAGTACAAATATTCCCAACCTTGAGAGTGTAATTGGGTCTTCGTCACATTCTATAGAAGACAACATCGAGTTTGATGAAGCTATTGATAATGGATTGTTTCAACTTTAAATAGGTATCTTCTTTATCTATCTTTTATCTTTATCATTAAAGATGTTACAGGTCTATATACTAAAAATGTCAGGCAATTCACCCATCTATCTACTAATCCATTTCTCGTGTTGGGTTTTTTTAAAACACAGATCTAGCTCATTACCAGTGGTAGTGATGATTTCAACTTTAAGGAGGTATCTTTTTCCCCTTAATCTTATTGTTTGTTACTATTCATTTTTTTCAGCTCTGGTTATCATTAAAGATGTTACAGGTCTATGTATTTACATTTAGTTAAATACAATCTTTTTATTTTTTGAAAACGTGGGTTGACATCCGTCCGAGGAAGCTGTTACTTCTCGGGACTGACAATGTCAGGCAACTCACCCATCTATCTACTAATCCATTTTTTGTGTTGAATTTTTTTAAGACAAAGATCTAGCACATTACCGGTGATGATTTCAATTTTAAATAGGTATCTTCTTCAACATAATCTTATTGTTTGTTACTTTACATTTTTTCAGCTCTTGTTATCATTAAATATGTTACAGGTCTAATTCTATATATTTACATTTATTTAAGGATATTGTTGGTCTCAGTTAGTTGTAAACCAAGTCAATGCTATATACCAGTGTCTTAATGAAATAATTCAAAAGTATAAGTATCATGTGGACATAATTTTGACTACCTTTAACCGTTATGAGCTTCAAACCATGGCCTACCTGGATTCTTAAATACCCACTTTTCTTGCCGACTCCAAAATATTTGTCACATACAAAGGTTACAATCAATGTAGGAAACATTCCGAGGGAATGGTCCCTTAGAGGTTAGCTCGGCCACTCTTTACCCTAATCAATCTTCCCCAATTTCTCCATTTTACATTTTTACTATTAGTTAGTTTCCATTTTTTACACTACATGGAAAGTGACACAAACATACAATCAACCAACATACATACCTACCATTTTTTTTACAACATCTTACCATACACGTTCATCATCATTTGTTTTTCCATGTTATCAATAACTTGAAAATTAAATTAAGACCAACACACTTAAACTCAACCATGCCTAACTGACATAGACTACACCATGCCTAACTAACCTAACTCAACCATGCCTAACTGACCTAACTCCACCATGCCTAACTGGCCTAACTCAACCATGCCTAACTGACCTAACTACACCATGCCTACATGACCTAGACTCCACCATGCCTAACTGACCTAACTCCACCATGCCTCACTGACCTAACTCAATCATGCCTACATGACCTAGACTCCATCATGCCTAACTGACCTAACTCCACCATGCCTAATTCATCTAGTTTCCATCCATACACAAATAACAATGGAAATTAAAACACAAGTACATCATCTATATCATAAATCTCATCATCTATAACAATAAAAGTATTTGTATCAATACAAATATAGAGAATAATTATCTTAAAACAAGTTCACATACATCATCTATCATTAATTATCAATTATCATCATTCATCATCTACGTCCACATACAATTCATGACAATGCAAGTAAACAAGAAACATACATATAATTCATGATAATCACCATATAATGCAATTAAAATTAAAGATTGTATATAAATCCATATAATTAAATTCAAATACCATAGTACATACTCAATAGTAGAAGTTTTCAAATTCAATATTTAAAGTTTCCTCAATAATAAAAGTTTCTAGTTTTCAAAACCCTCTTTTTCTTTATCCAATTCTACTCCTCTGCTCTCTTCCCCAACGGCTTCTTCCACTGTGGTTGTACCTCTTTCCCCAACACCAGAAATAACCCCTGAACTTATAAGATCTTCCGCAGCACTGTCCAGATTTTTTAAAATTCTTTCTTCTTGATTTGTCGCATCTCCATGCGACAGCAAATTTGGATCAGCTGTTGCTTTAGCTTTGAATAATATGTCAGGGTCGAAACCATGCTCTTTAATTATCCGCTTTAGTGTATTGTTTTGTTTGTTAACCAAAACAATATTTTGCTTCAAATTTTTTGCTGCGGATAAACTGTTCTTTGCTGTTTCCAAGTGAACTTGCAAAACCTTCGCCTGACTCTTCAAATTTTCATATTTCAACTGCACAAAAAGAGTAATGTCAATTCAAAAAATTACTAAAAAATGAAAATTTCAAATTAACAAGAATGATTGTTTGAATGTAATAGTACTTACAACCGCTCTATCTCTTTCGGCATTTGCGATTGCTACCAAATCCTTGTCCTTGGACCATTTGTTAAAATATGCCTGGGCCTCGGCACTAATATTTTCCAATTTGTTTAATGACTTATCTAAAATGTCATCTTTATAGTTGTTGTTATACGTGACAGTCCCACTTCTTACTTGGGTAAGTAAGGAATCCATCTTCGCAGGTTGATTCTGGACTGCAGCGTATAAACTATCTCGTTGCCAATAATTTTCATAACGACTAATAATTTCATTGATAAGAACTTTAGCCCTTCTCTCCCATTCTATAAGCTGATTGATATGAGGAAGAATAAACTCACTCACATGGGATTGACAATCATAACCAATTAAGTTCTCCAAAGGAAAAGGTGGCAACTGTTCACTATCTGAATCTGATGAAGACGATCTTGCTGGAGAAGTATGGGGGCTTTCAGCAAGATCAACTGCTACTTGTTTCTGCCTTTGGGTGGGCTGATCCTGTTTGTGAAAAAATTAATCAAGATTTAGATAAATAAATTTAAATCGAAATGTAATTCAAAATTGTAAAGCATATTTAAATTGAAATTTGAAGTATACCTGTTGGCCTTGAATCATCTCGCGGGTATTGAAAAAACCAGTTGGGTCATTGCTATCAATGCCCAAATAATCTTCATCTAAATTTATATTGTTCAAAACAGATATGCCCGTTGCACTGGGCAAGCCACCAAGTGAGAGAGTTGGAATTCGAAAGGAGGAGGCAATGTTTAGTGTCCCACTAGGGGCCGGAGCAAAAGGCATGCGTTTACCAATGTTCTTTTTCACTGTTCCTCTGGTTGGCATTTTAAAAATTATTGGTTGAGTGGGTGTCGGTGCCGCGGTTTGATCAGGACTGACATGTGCTGAAAAGTACAAGAAAAAAATGAAAAATAGGAAAACAATTCATAAAGTCAAAAATTTCGAAATTAAACGTACTATCGAAAAGTTGTACCTTGTTGTCGAGGGGTTGTTTTTCTCGGTGTACGGGTGGCCTTGTAGGAGATATGTATGCATGTGTCTGTATCAGAGATATGATTGTGACTGTATGGGGAAGAAGGTTGAGTTTGTGAAACAGGTGTATGTTCCAAAGTCCCTGCAATTCATCAATATTAAATGTTGTCAATTCATTTGGTTAAAATTTAAATTGAAAAATAAATATGCAAATTTGGAATTTGTAAATAATATATGAGAAGGTATTACTTCTCTGGCATTTAACGAGTTCAAACTGTTGAGGGTTTGGAGAGGAGTGAGCTTCCATTTCAGATTGTGAGTCCCCCGAAGCCTCAGCGTGTTGTTGGCCTCTTCCTCTCGATAACGCCTTTTTTCGGGGGAGGGCTTCAATAAATCTTCTCTGCAAAACATTAAAATTTAAGTTTTAATAACTGTGCACTGTAATTTCGAAAATTGAAATACAATTACAAACTAAATAGTTTATACCTGTTGTTCTTCAAATGGAATTGACAACTTCATCAACTCCTCATCAGTGCAAGTAGGAATTTTTTTATCTTTTAAATTTAAAAGTGCCTCATAATAAAGGCCGAGGAGATAGTTTGTTGAATAAATGAAAGGTTTTTCTGAAAGTTTTGAATTTGTTAGGTCAGTTCTTATTTTTTTGGATAGATATGTGCACCAATCGAATTTTTGTTTTGAGATAGTGGCAACAATGTATGCAATGGCCCAATTTGGTATATCTGTTTGACGACCCTGCAAAACAATTCTGGATTGAAAAAATGAAATAAGTGCAGCAAGAAAGTGGTGTGCAATTGATTGTGTATCCACACCACGCCTGGATTTATTGACATGGGCTGCAAATGCGAAACAGTGAAAATTACTATAAATTTATAACAGCAAATTGTATCAGAATAAAAAATATGAATTAAAAAACAAATTATACTTACAATCAACATGGAAACCGAACGTTGATTCGAGAAATTTCTTGTCTTCTTCCAGGAGTGTTGCCTTGGTTGTAACAATTGGTAAATTTTTGAACAGGAAGGCCCGTAAACCGATGGATGTCATTTGCTTCGATACTGAATTGGAACATTCGGCCATCGTTCAGAGTCACATAAAAAAGGCCGTCCTCTGAATTGTAGGATGACAGAAGGTAATTCAAAATATCCGGATCTGTTTCGAAATGGGGCATATTAACGAGCCCTGTAAATTCACACTCATCCATCAAATCTTGATATTCTGAAGACATCTTTAAAGCCGTATGGATGTGAGGGCATAAGGGATTCCTGTAGTTGGAATCGATTGAATTGGATTCTCTTGATTTTTTTGCTGAACTTGCATTTGGGAAGCATGTGAAGTCGACATTATAGTTGTACTTGCGTCTTTGACAAAGATTGAGACCTGCAAAAATTCAAGAGCGGGAAGGTGAAAACGAGAAAATGACTGGTTGAAGGGTATTTATAAGCTAAATCAGGCGTCAATGGCTTCAATTGACGCGCGTCAATTGTCTTACCTGACGCGCGCCAATAGTCTTAGCAGGTTAAGCGCAGTCACGCGCCTATTGTGTCGCGCGTCAATAGGTTTAGTGCCGCGCGTCAACAGGATCCAGTGTCGCGCGTCAATCGCAATTGGATTATAGTGGCGCGCGTCAATAGGATCCAGTGACGCGCGTCAATAGGATCCAGTGACGCGCGTCAATAGCAATGACGCAGTCAATAGTTTACGACGCGCGTCCATCACTGGATCGCTATTGACACGCGTCACTGGATCCTATTGACGCGCGTCACTAAATCGCTGTCAATTGGATCCTATGTCGCGCGTCAGAAATCAAGCGTCATTTTGTGACTGTGATCCGCGTCAATGTGACTGTGTCGCGCGTCAATACGATCTAGTTCCATTGACGCGCGTCAGGAGTGATTATTGACATCTTGTTGTCGCACGCCAATGATTTTTGTTTTGGAATACTGAGCCTGGTGAAAAACTAGGTGAAAATTTTTGTTTTGGAATACTGTCAAATTCGCCTTTCGCTGAAACTGGTTCCGGGGATATTCGCCAGGTATTTTCCACCTACAATTTTATAGAGGTGTCTTAAAATGAACCCTGACCTACGGCACTTTACAGTTAATATAATGACCCAAACAAAACAAAAAGTCAAAATTAATATCTTAAAAATTCTTACAACCTTCTATCCTATGGCAATTCTACCAAAAAATTACAAAAGAGTGGCACATCTTTTTTAGTAATTAACAATGTATTTACTATGAAATTCATGAAGAGTTTCCATTTTAAGAGTGCTCATAGCAGTGATTTTTGTGTGAATATTGCTCTAAGACAAGACTTTGATTTATTGTGAATTGCTTCTAAAGTTATGGGTCATCTTTAAGCAATGTGCCCAAATCTAGATTCTTGCTTCTTTACACCCTTCAAATTTTTCATAGCCTCTTTCAAATTGCCACCCAACATGCGACTGGCACTTGCAAGCACATATTCCTATTAAGTGAACATGCACTTTACTATGAATTTATTTATCGTTTATTTTTTAAGTTATCAACTTATACAATGCAAATTGTAATTACTTATCATTGTTTTAATTTAATTTTCCTTTAAACTATGTTAGAATAATGTGGGGGGGCATAAACATTCCATGTGTCAATGTTCCAATGTATCATTTCTAGGACAACCGAAGGAAGAAGTTTTCATAGAAATACATGGAATTAATGGATTGACCAAAAACTATATTTCAGCCCAGAAATTCTTCAAGCCTATATTCTAAACATCCATGTTTGTATTCTATTAGAACAAGTGAAAACATTTTTAAAAAATCCATAGACAGGTCAAGCAATAATAGTATCCATTTAACAATCAATATTGTTCACCCCTCGGTAATTAGACTTACTCATCCAATTAGCAACCACTAGTTTGTATAGATTACATAAATTAAAGACGTGGAGTAACAAATTTAATAAATTCAATAAGCCGGCTATTTTGGTTTAGATAGATCATCTTAACATTAACAAATTTTACGTGACCCTAAGGATGTAGGCATTATTTCTAGGAATAAATTATGCTTTAGTAAACCATTGAACTTGTGGAAGTGTACATGAATGGATATTTCATAATTTGGAATGTTTGAAATCGATTTAAAAAATCAATATCGGTAATATTTTATTCAATCTATAAGTATTTAATATTGAGTATGTGATTGAATAATTATTATGGCATTTGTATACTTTCCTTTGAACTAAGGGTGCAAAATTATGTGGCATAATATTCATAATTTGAAATATTTCTAGAGTGTGGGATACCACTTAAAAATGCATGTTACTAATCACAGAAAGATTGCAGCAAACCCAAATCACTAATTTACTATTTTTAACACTTAGGGACAAGGAAACTAAAGAAAATTGATATTTTATGAAATATCACTCAAATCACTTGAAAAGGAAGATTAGGAGAGCTTGCTAATATTATAAAGAACATAAGAAAATTATTTTTACCCTAGGAATTTTAATGATATAATGCAGCTAGAAAATGAACAGAAAGCCCTGGAAAACTTCAACAAAATTCATATCTTCTCAAGTAGGCATGATAAAATTATGAAATTTTGGAAATAACATCTACTAATATGAGAATGAAAACCCAACCTAATAGATTGCTGAAAATGGACACTACAAAGCCCTAAAAAACACTGCTAGCAAATCTGGAACTGAGTAGATAAAACCCTAGAAAATAGATAAAAATCTGAATTTCTGGAAATAATATCTACCAGGCAATATAGAAGAGATCCATCCTTCAGATCTGGAAACGACACACTGGAAAACCCTTCCAAAAATTGTTGCAAAATCCCAAAGTGGGTCGCTCTTGGAAAGAGGCCAAAAACCCTTAAAGTGTCTCTAAATATGGCTACCAAAATCGCCCTCTAATCGCTGCCACAAATCATGATCTGGAAAACCCTTGGATTATCTCCACAAAATGTCACCGAAACCCTCAAACCCTTCCTCTGAAACCTTTGAAAATACCTCTGTAACACAACCCTGAAAACAGCTCCAAAATGACAAGCTAGGGTAGATCTCTCACTACTGAAGAATGCCCTGCTAGCTAGGGATAGATCTCTCACCACCGAAGCTAGGGTCCCTGTGGGATTTGACTCCACAAGCTGTAAATTTGCAAGCAGCAGTTGCACATGAAGGGGTCAATAATTATGTATGCAAAATGCCTTCTCCTTCACTCCTTCCAAACCTCCTTTTATAACATCTCATTACCTTTTTCCAAGTTGGGCCCCAATAGGGACTAAAAAATGACTTAATGACTCCAACGAAGAAATAGAATTAAAGTCCATAAGATGACCCCAACGAAGAAATAAAAGTAACTAAAGTGTTATTTTCCCCCCCTAACGCCAAGGTCCAACATCTACCCCCAAATGCCAAATGCTCATGTCAACGATAATTATACCAAATGAACTAGTCCCCTTCTCACCCAATAGCTCCCAGCATCCACAGCCCCTTGGGTATGACCAAGGCCTGGACTCGAATTGGCCCTTAGGCCTTTGGCGTAGAAAAGGGGAAATAGGAAAGGGGACATTACAATTACAGTCCTCCCTTCCCAAGAAATGCTTGACCCCAAGCATTATCCTGTCATGCTGCAGCAGCTGAATACCACAAAGTAAGTTTCTCCATCTCACCCTGCAGTCAACCAAAGATCGGTGTAATCCGAAGTAACCAAGAAACCCCATGTAGTCATCATGACCTCCATATGGTATAGAGAACAATGTTGTTCGTGAAGTAGAATGATACCCAAACCAACTCTCCACTGGTACCCGCATCCAGGATTTCCAATCTGTCCAATCCCTGCCAATGCAATGCCATCATCATGGGATCACTCACTACCTTCCAATCAACTCCTGGGTATGCAAGTCCACTCTGAATCCTATAGAATCTCTCTGGATCAACCTCGTGAAATAACCTATATACGCACAAAGCGTGCTAACCTCCCACATGACCCACATTAGTGTGAGAGTACAATCCTCATAATGTATCTCGATGTGTCCCGTGGGGGAAAAATCCCAAGACTCCAGTAAATGGTCAACCGAAAATGTCAACTCTACATAGTTCACCTCCTGTGATGAGTGTGAACCTACTGAATAACCAGGAAACTGAGTCAACTCCATCCCTCCATGACTAGCACATGGGTGAAATGCCCACTGTGCCTAGAAGCAGTAAAATACATAGGAGTGCTATCCCATGTTGACTCAGAACATGATGAACCTGTAAGCTCTGATTTGTTATAATGACAAACCATATATCCCTGTATGAAGTTGAGGATATCCTCCCTCAACCCATGCCATATGAACCTCTCTGACATGAACCTGTAGGTCTCATCGAAGCTCAAATGTCCAGTCACGAAAGAACAATGCACATGTCGCAATATCTCCATCCTCAACCATGAATCTGACACAAGGTATAATCTGCCCTGATAGAATATCATCTCATCCTCCAATCTATAGGTGTCATCCTGTATGTGACCATCCAGAATCTCACAAGTGTGTCGGTTCTTGGAGTACTCAACAAGCAAATGAGATCTCCAGTCTACCGAAACCTCAGATAACCAACATAATGATAAACTTAGACGATTTGAACCTGTAACCCCAATCTCTGTGACTGTCTCATGTGCAACACTACTGGTCACACCCACATCCATCATACTCCACATCGATCTGCGCAATAATAAAGCCCCTCATCATGTCGGAAAGTCCTCTCCATCCCCTCAGCTGTAACCACCCTAGGTGCCCTGTAGATAATCCCCTCAAAATCACATTCCTGTACTCGGACTTAAACTTCAGCTCCATCGTCTGAAAGTTAGTCCGAAACTCACCAAGAGAGTGAAGCCACTGCACTCCCAGCACTATGTTGGTCACTCCCATACCAACAATGTGGAAATCATCAGTAACTGTATAGTTACCCATGGTGATGCTCAATTGTGGAACTTTCCGTGTGCATCTCATATACTCCCCATTGGCTACAACAATGTTGAAGCCCTCAAAGTCCTTTGTCTGTAAACCTCGTCTCTCAACCAATGAGGCATCAATAAAGTTGTGGGTTTGCCCCACTATCAATGAGTACCACAACTCGCTGACCCTGCATAACTCCTCTAATCCTAAATGCCTTGTACATCAGAGTACTAGACAATGTGGCTATAATCTCCCGAGGAAAAGTCTCCTCCTCCTGCACCGCATCAGCACTATCCAACGCAACTCCATCTCCATCATCCATCTCATGAGTCTCTAACTCCTCACCTCTGTCACCCTCACTCTCCTCGAAGACCTCAATGAATTGGGCCTTCCCTCTACCTCTGCAATCATGTCCTAGGAACCCAAGGTGTGCGGCAATCGAAACATAGTTTCTTTCACCTCAACTCATCTCTGTCCTCTCGGGAAATGACTAGCTTCTTAGCCACCTCCTGCCTTGGTGGAGGCTCCCTCTGCTGAAGTTCGTCTGATCCAGATGGAGGTTCCCTTTGCTGAACGTGAGGTGGAACCCTCGACTTTGGAGTGGATAACTCCAAGTCTCGAGATCTCCTAATAGCCTCATGCAAAGAAGAAGGCTCAAATGCCTTCACAAACCCAAGCAAGAGCATCTGTCAAACCTGCTGTGAACAGTGAAATCAACCTCATCTCCGTAACATCAGGTACCATGACTGATAATCTCTGAAAATCTGCGATATACTGATCCAGGGAACCAGTCTGTCTCAAATGAGTCAACTCCCTAAAATACCTGTCAGGGTCCCTCCTATCAAATCTGCTCACTAGCCTCTGTGTGAACTCTGCATAAGTAGTAATGTGTATGTGTCCCTATGTAATCAATCCATGATGCCACCAATCATGAGCGTCTCCCTCAAGATGTAAGATTGCAAACTTAATTGCATCTTCCTCACGCATAGGATTCAAGTCGAAGTATGTCTTCAACTTCTGAACCCAAGATTGTGCAGTACACTTCTTAGAACCATCGAAGTGTGGAATGGAAATCTGTCCCAATCTCCTTTGCAACTCTGGTACCTGTATCTGATGATCTCTCCTAGGCCTGCTGCCAATCTTCATTTTGCAATATTCCTGGAATGGCATGTTGTCACGAAAGCCCTCACTCAAGGTCTTGTACCTTTCCCAACAAGACTCCTCATCCAAAATATCCACTGGCTGTCGTACCTGTGAAACTTCAAAAAAGAAGGCTCGGATCCTTCACGAAAGAAGGTTCGTGAATCCCCAAAGGCCTGGTAGAAGAATGGGGAGACCGTTGCCCTGAATGTCCACCCTCACCTCTTTGATCATGTTGTCCCATATTGTTATTTTCTCCTCTCTCCGTATGAGCATCAATCCTGCCCTGTGCTAATCTCTCCGTGAGCTGGCTTGAATAGAGATTGGTAGTCTCCTGTTGCTTTACCATGTTGGTGAACAATTGTTTCATCAGATCTACACCCATATCCTTGTCTGTCTTTGTCTCCCATCTTTCAACCCCAACAAGCTGGAGAAACAACTGCTCTGATACCACTGAAATATCCCTTGTGGGATACCACTTAAAAATGCACCAAAAATATAAGAAATTGCAGCAAACCCAAATTCTGATTTTTGCAGATTTTTAACAGTTAAGGCAGTGAACTGAAGAAAATTGATCTCTCAAAATACTCACTCAAATCACTTGAAATTTTAAGGAGAGCTTGCTAATATTATAAATAACATAAGAAAATTATTTTTGGAATTTTTGGAATGATATAATGCAGCCAGAAAATTACAGAAAACCCTAAAAACTTCAAAAATTCATATCTTCTCAAGTAGGCATGATAAAATTATGAAATTTTGGAAATAACATCTACTAATAATGAGAATGAAAACCCAACCTGCAAATCAGAATTTGAAAATGGACACTAGTGGAAGCCCTAAAAAACATTGCTGCAAATCTAGAACTGAGTAGATAAAACCCTAGAAAATAGATAAAAATCTGAATTTCTGGAAATAATATCTACCACTACCATATAGAAGAGATCCCGTCCTCCAGATCTGGAAACGGCACACTAGAAACCTCTTCCAAAAATTGTTGCAAAATCCCAAAGTGGGTCGCTCCCCTTGGGAAGAGGCCAAAAACCCTCAAAGTGTCTCTAAATATGGCACCAAAATCTGCTCTAATCGCTGCCACAAATCATATCTGAAAACCCTTGGATTATCTCCACAAAATGTTCACCGAAGCCCTCAAACACTTCCTCTGAAACCTCTGAAATATACCTTTGTAAAACAGCCCTGAAAACAAATCTAAAATGACAAGCTAGTAGATCTCTCACTACCGAAGAATGCCCTGCTAAGGGATAAATATCTCACCACCGCTAGGGTCCCTGTGGGATTTCACTCCACAAGCTTCTAAAATTTGCAAGCAACAGTTGCACATGAAGGAAAATAATTATATATGCAAGAATGTTCTCCATTACTCCCCCAAACCTCCTTTTATAACATCTCATTACCTTTTTCCAAGTTCAGGCGCTCCATGTGGGACTAAAAAATGACTTAAGTGACCCCAACAAAGAAATAGAATAATAAAGTGTTATGGGGTCCCCCCCCTAACGACAAAACATAACATCTAGTCCCTCCAAATCACTTTATGCTCATGTCAACAAAAAATTATAACAAATGAACTAGATATTCACACCCAATAGCTCCCAGCGTCCCTAGCCCCTTGGGTATGACCAAGGCTGGACTCGAATTGGCCCTTAGGCCTTTGGCGTAGGAAAGGGAACATTACAGAGCCACTCATTGTCAGAGACGGACACGAGCTCAAGAAGGAGCTTGAGATTTGTACAACATCCTGATCTGGACTTGCATTGAAGTCAATGCAGTGTTATCATTTGATGAACTCTTCATGACATAGAAGAATTAGAAGGCAGAAAAAAATCTATTGTTGAAATCGTTGTGAGCTGTGTTTTATGCAAGATAATGCTGCAAAAGGAGAAGGTCTTAGCACTTGTATAAGCAGTGCTCCATATGTGAGTTGAGGACAATGGAGTTCCATATAATAGGGGACTAATAATATGAAGGATTCAGTTCAATGTGTTTGGGGATATATACTTGTAAATATCTATAAGTTATGCAAAGCTTACGTATGAGGATCAATTGATAGCTAAATCATCTGGGAGTTTATGAGATTAATGTGGGTTGCAAGTGTTGAAAGAAAACAAGAGGTGCCAATGGGATGAAGCACTCACGGGAATTTATTGGGTCCATATATTTTGTAATGTCCCCTGTTTCAAATTAATCAGCATTCTAGTAGGTGATTCCTTAGCAAGCGACGGTGTGAACAATGGAAGATCATGGGTTATATTTCAGTTTTCATTATCCATAACTACAGTGATCGGTATTTTTGTATTACCCATTCTTAGTGGGTCAACTGGGTTCAATAAATGCCTTGAATGAGGCTTAATAAATAGATTATAATCCCACAATTTAAGAGTGTCGGCCTTGCTATTCCAAGCCTTGGCATATATATTCTAGGAAAAGTTGAATAGAAGAAGATTAGATGACCATCATAAATTGGAGCTATCATAAGATAATTGAAGCGCATTTTTCCTATAAATTGGGCATTGTGAGAGCTTGTTGCTCCAATAAATTCTTCCACTTGAAGACGTAAATCTTTTCTTGTGAATGGCTTCCTAGAAGAGACGAATAACCCTTCTAGTAAGTTTCATCAGAGGATTTGAATCACCCTTTTAACAGACATTGAAAGTGAAGATTTAGACTTGTAAATTTAAGGAGAATCAATTAGATAGTTGCAAGATTCTTATTAGCATCCATGGGCAGCTAATACAACTACTCAAGTTTAATAGTTATAGATGATGTCAGGGACCAATAAATATATAAAGTAAGAGCATGTAATCCCATGAAGATGAAAAATTATGATATTGGTCTCATCTGGTTGACTGATATTTTTATGATCATTTTAAGAGTATTCATATGTGTGAAGATTCCTTGTTTTTTAAGACCCTATTGAATTTACAAGTCTTCAGTTGTTTTTGTGCCATAATAGAATTCCTTAGCTAGATCACTGAGTTTGACGAAATGGATTTTGATGTATCTAGAATTCTATAAGATCCAAGGGCAAGTCCAAGTTTTTTGCACATAACTTCTCATAATTTTGAGTGCATCTCTACGGTGAGATCTCTCTCTCTGATCCTAGATCATGCTAAAGGTTTGAGAGTAAGTTCGAGACTTGGAATAGATTTATTGTAAAATTGCTGCTATAAAAATCATATTTGCTTGTACTGAGGTTATGAGCTAATTTCCTTTGAATTTTCAAGTTTTATCCCCAAAAGGGATTATTACATATTTTTTATTCTGATAGTGTTCTTAGTTGTGCATGACTGCACAGTGTGATAGTAGAAAGAAATGAATGTGCTTGAGGAAACCTTCAAAGGTGGAGAATGATATGAGTCTCGTGGAGGACTCATGCGCACAAAGATTGAGCATGGAAATTGAAGCTGACTTTGAACCCATGAAACAAGGAGCAGATGTGTTCTTTTAAATAACCCTATCGACAGAGGTACTGACAAAGCAAGGCAAATGAAGAGAAGCGCATTGAATGAGGACTCACGTAGAGAGAAGAGGATTGCATGCATGAAGCATAGAGGAAGAAATAGAAGAGCTATTTGCAAAGCTATGTGAGCATAAGGAGATGAGATGAGAGCCATTAGAGCTGCAATGATGGTGCACAAAGAGGCATAAGTTCTGAAGGAAGAGGCTCCTTACGATTACAAGATCATGACACAAGTTTGACTCATGTGAGAGCATCCTTCAGAGCTGCAAAGGAAGTTAACCATATGTGGTTTGAAAAGGGAGGAAACGAATTGCACATGATGAGTGCATGTAAGTGTAAATAATTCGAAGTTTGCACATGTAGGATGGACTAATGTAGATAAGGATAGGATAAGGATACATTTTATTAATAGCAAAGCTGAGTGTGGATCTAAAGCCATAGGAACACCTATAAACTTATAGTGAAGAGGGTCAGATTTTTGAAACCTGGGCATAGAAGCCCACATTCAGCATGTAAGGAAATGGTTAGTCAGAACCATTTGGAGGAATTAAGGTCGGTCTACGAAGGTGGAACCAAACCCACTTAAGTGATAGCAAATTGGAAATGGCTATAATTTCATTGGCGGTGGTCAGTTCATGGTGAGCCTAAGCTCACCAAACAAAGAAAGAGAAAAGTTGAAAGATCCATACTGAGGACATCATATTCTAGTAAATGAGAAATGTCTAGAAAGTTTTAGTTATTACAAGCACATCATATTCCAGCTAAAGAGACAGTATAATGGGATAGAGGAGCCTTTAGCTATCAGTCGTCCACAACCAGATGAGGTTATGTGTGAAATTCTACCACTGGATGCTTGTAATCTATTCTTGAGTAGGGGCTTTGGATTTTCTCAACTGTAGGATGTTGTGTATTGACAAAAACATCCATTGGTGCATGCAATCTTGCATCACCCAAAAAAAATTTCCATTTTTACGAGTGGATGATTTAATGGATTATTTGAGTGATGTACAGTATGTCAATCCCAACATTGACTTGAGTAGTTATCCCTAGAGGATGCTATAAGGTTGAGAGTTTCTTGGAGTATAATGTATCATCCTAAAAATGGAAGGATTGCCTTATGAACTGATTTTAATGTCCATGTAGAATTAGAAGAATAGTTGTGCTCTATTAGCATATCATTTAGAATTGATGAATGAAGTCTTAAAGCCATATTTGGAGTGAATTTGATTGTTCTATGGTTAGATGATAAAACGCATGTCCAGTTGAGCCATAGGAGATGAAGTGAACACTTATAAAATGTTGGTTTCAGAAAATAAAGAAAGGGATATTGTGTGGTGCAAAGTTTCTCATAAGTATTTAAATGGTTCTTATGTCATGTCCCCTTTTCTGGAATGAATCTAATCAGAGGACCCGTAGCCTATTCCTTATTTCCCAATAAGGTATGAAGATGGATAAAGTAAGGGAAGATGATTGTGATAGTTAATTAACTATCACCTAAGTGTACTCCTAAAGCCAAAAAAATTCATGGATTAGAGATTTATAACATGGTAATTCAAGGACACTTATGTATTATTATTACATATGTAATGCACGAGGATATAAAGGATTTTTTATAGACCTTAAAACAAAGTTTATAGCAATTGAAGAAGAAATTAATAGAAATTATCGTGTTGGCATTACTATATTTTGGTAAATTATTTCAAGTGAATTTGGATTCTAGTAGCACAACAATATAAGTAATGTTGAGTTAGGACGGAAGATCTATCATATTTTCAGTGAGAATCTCAATGATGCAAAACTCACGTATTAAATATATGATCAAGAATCCTACATATTTTTTTAAATGCTTATGAAGTGGAGGCATTGTGTGTTACCAAAACTTAGTTTTTAATATACACCACCATAAACTATAGTTCATAAATAATCAAAGAAAATTAAATCAAAAACATATGAAGTGATTTTAACTCCTACAAAACGACATATCATGTCATGCGTTACACAAAGCTATTATTTTTTTAGTGGTAGGCCTATTTTATTGAATGGCTTCAGAGTTGAAGTTATAGGATTTGGTTCTATGAAGATACATTATGTTGATGATGAATATTTTATTGAACCATGGATCAAACTAGTATTTAGCGACATGACATCATCATTAGAATATTTGTGCAAAAAGGTGTGTTATTTAGAAAGCACAACTATGTATATGTAGAGGTTAAATATACAAATATTGATCAATGAGAAACATAATGGTGGATTGGCAAGGCATCGTGGCCTTGAAAAAACATATGTGGAGTTGGTGAAAAGATAATTTTCATCACACATGAATTCATATTCTTAGTGTATTTAATTAGCCATACACTATTGTATGTGATCAAGATGCACTTTACAATATTAATTGTATTATAATCCATGGATAGTGAATAAATTGTTGCATACTTATCCATGTGTTATTTATAGAGAATAGAATCAATCAGCTTATCAACTTGATTGACTTCTATTTTTTAACATCATTAAATCAAACTTGTTCTTAAATTTAACTACTCTCCAAACTTTAACTCTACCATATGCCTTATCTTTGTAAGAGCATAGAGAGTTATTGCTTGTGGTATCACTACTTATGAGAGTTATATTACATGTATTCTTAATATAAATAGATATCCATGTTACTTATATTCTAAATCCAGTTTATGTCTTTATTTTAAGTTTTCATTGATTTATCATATAACAGCCTAATCTTAACACATACACTTTGAGGCATGTTACACCTCAATATAGCATTATTACTCACTTACTTCTCCGTATTAACTATTCACACTTTGATTGACACAAACTGAGAAATCAAAAAACAATTATGCATATACATTATATGGAATTTACATCTCCATTAACTATTTCACACTAAGTACATGCGCCTATTATGAGTCCTTCCACATATTCTTTTGGGGCATGATAGGTGGTACATATTTTCCATCACCCTCCTAATGCTACTTTATTTCTTACAACTTGTGCACACTATACTTTATCAAATGTTATCAACTGTCAAGAACTCTCCAATTCATATACTTTGAATCTTGTTCCCCTTAGCCTTTCTTAAATTATTAATGCGTTATTATAATAATATCTCATAAATAACAAAAACATTCAAAAAAATCAAAATTAATAAACTTGGACCAATGCACTAATTTTTTTGATGATGCACATAATCACTTGATGTTATTTATTGTATACATGTTTATTTACATATCCATTCTCTATGCACATGGTTTTCATGGTATATGTGAGTTTTATGTAGGTGATACATGTTATATATGAGATATAGACATAAATATGTGTAACATTGGTGCCTCCAATATTTTTTCTTTCTTTTGAGACCTCTTCTTGGAATTCCACCACTTGCAACACATTGAGATAAGAAAGTTACAAAATATACCAATATCACAACCTTAAAATCGACCCAAATACATGCATTGATAATAACCTAGTATGCAAAAACTTTGACAACAAATGTTTTTATATACCAAGATGTAGTTGGAGAAATCAAACTCAGAGACTATGTGGCTGAAAACTAGCATCCATGCCATATCAAAGGGTGAATAAAGCCAAATACCACTTTATTTTTCTCCACCTATTCCTAGTTAAGATATGTTGTACATGTTTTAATGTCAAGCACCCCCTTCCTAATATCGTAAAACTATAGTTTACAAAGAAAAAATTAGGCACACGTGGAATTAAAATCATAATGTGTCTACATGAATTATCATACCCATCACTTATGTATTTATTTACACTATTTTTAAGATTTAACTTAAAATTATAATGTTATGGAATGCAAAAAAAACTAAAAAGGAATGTAAGGTTCATTACAGGGGTTTATTCTAATTAATTAACTTCCACCATTAATCATGCTATATCAGAATAATGAATTAATACATGTAACTAGTGATAACAATATGCGGCAAGTTAAAATACATAAATAGGAGAGATGCACTTAGCTATACAAAGTGATACGAGAGAGATTTGGGTGCATAAATTAGACAAACTGGAAGTACTAAACACGAAGATACTTCTTTCCTGAGACTGCCACTGCAAAATTTCTCGATATGGAACCATACAACTCCTCTATGAATGGCTTAAAGGTCCAGGACCTTCCATACGGTCTTGGATATACTGGGAGTGAGGTTATGAAAATTATTGTACCCTTTGATAATCTATAAATATTCCTCACTATCAAACCCTAAGTGTTGCACAATACCAAACCCATATGAAAATAGTTGAATGGAATTCAAACCCTAACCATGTGTAGAATACCATGCAAGAAGGTTAGTGTTTGGGTTGAAGCGTAATCCTTTCACCACCTACATCGTCACTACGTTGAATAGTACTCAAACCACATGCATTTATCCACCTCGCATGTGATACCTAGATGAAAGTAGCTAGTTGACAACTTGAATCACTTGAACATGCTTGAGATGTTTGTGCTCTTGCTAAGACATAGAGTAGGGATCTTTGAGTACTTGGAAATGAGGTAAGTTGGACTATTTGACCTATTTGAGTACTTCATAATTATAGTAGTGACTTCCCTAATGGATGTTCATCATATTTGGGAAGATTTAGGGAGCCTTGAGCTCCTTTACTATTAGTATTTACAATAAGAGTGCCCACTGATTTTTTATATGCTTTCCAGGTGATAAATGAGGTTGATGTAAACTTTCTTATGTATGGATTCTAAAGGTAAATCTTTCATTTAAAGGTCAAACCCATGGAAAGTTAATAGACACCAAAAAAGTGGTAGTGTAATTCAAAACAAAGTTATAATATGTGTTCGGTGCAAGATCTGTATTGGTTAGATAAGACCAAAAATTCCACATCCCAAACCTTTCTGTATAGGTTTTGGATAGGGTGACCGTCGAGTTAAACCTAGAAGTTGCATCATGAAAGATAGATATTCAAACACTAATTATCATGCACTTACATTTTCAAAATTTTGATGACATATTGGTGTGTAGGAATAAGCAAGTTAGGAAGAGATATAAAGATGTACCGAGTGGGGAGAGGATGCAGAGGTGTTTGTATTAGCGAAGAAGCAAAATCACAACCAATAGTGTCAAAAGGGTAAACTATCAAATTTGAGTGTCTACATTACTTCCCCCTTTAAGTATGAAATGAAAATTACATGCTTAAAGAAAAATGATACTATGAGTGTGTAGACACAATTTTTCCTTGTCTCATAATTTTGTTGTCCATCAGATGTAATTGGTGCATTCGCATGCTCCATGATGAAACCTGCAACATAGAGTGTAGTCAATGTTCCATAGTAGAAATTGAATTATAACTCAAATGTAAATATAGAATTTTTGAAATTTGTACAAGGTGAAAAATAAAGAGATGTAAAAACATGGAAGGATAGTACACCTATTTGATTTTCCTAAAGAGGGAAGAGTTCTTGTTCTTTCTTGTAGTTGGAGATTTGGATTTTTTCATTGTTTTTGTTGAACTTTGCTGAAAGGATTGGGGGTGATTAGTCCCCAATTGTTCCAAAGAATAAAATAGAGTATTGGGTGCATGCAACCCAACACTTGAATAAAGGTTAGATAGAGAAGAATATAGAGGTACCAAAGCACCCCATGAAGGAAGAAGATTGTGTATCAAATTTTTTAGTAACCATGATATCTTCCCATTTAAAATGAGGATAGGAAAGGAACCTACAAAGAACTTAGATACTTTCGATAATTTCCATAACCCCATGGGACACACGTCATTGCAAATGAGATCTAGGCCCAATCTTATATATATAGACACAAGTATAAAAGAGAATGGGTTCCCCCATGCCCTTCTCATTTGTGCCATACTAGTTGAGTAGGAGTGTGTAAGATGTTAAATATGATGATGGAGAAGGAGACTCATGCCCCTAAAATCTATGTATTTTCTAACCAAAATTGAGTACTAAAGTGGAGGAGTGAAATATTCATGCCCCTATAAACTAATCTGAATTATGTCAACTAAGTCGCTGAGATTATTCCAAAAACATATATCCATAAGTGGAAATATGAAACTGTAGAAAAATGGTAACCCTGTAATATGACCCCACATGGTGTTTTAAAAATGTATGGTAGGGTCAAGTGAAAATCCATACGGTCCTAAACTTTAGAACTGTACGGATTTTTGAACCTGTGTAATCTTTTTCCCATTTTATATCTGTGATATATTTCTAAGGAACTATTTCTATCTATAAAAACATGTTCTTAAACCCCTGAATCTACTTGCATATAGATGTAGAATATATATCCTCAATGAATTCCCCCTCTTTTGAGGCATGTGTTTGATAAATCATTTGAGCACGTGGCCATACTCAAAATAATAGATGTATACCCATGTACTATATGTCTGAGAAGTCTGTAGGAAGACATGTATAATGTTGAAGTGGCCCACCATTGAGAACTTATACCTATGGAAAGGGTTGTACAAATGGTGGAGACCATTGACATGCGTAAAGAGATAAAAAAACAATAACAACAATAAAAAAATAATAGTGATAGCAATAATATGAATAGAAAAATAATAGTAGTAACAATCGTGAGACAATAGAACTAACATATAGAGATAAAATAATAGCCAAGTGAGAAAATGGTAAAAGCAATAAGGGCATGTAAAGAAGAAGATTCATATCAAGGCATAAAGCCATAAACATGGGACACCCATGGTGTCACAAGACAATCAAGGAACTTAGGCCACATACAAGAGAATAAATTTCACAAAAGAAAGGAATAGAGCCAAAAACATGGGACACCCACATGGTGTCACAAGACAATCATAAGCACTTAAGCCACATACAATGTATTAATACAATGAAGGTAGACAAATATTTATAAAAACAATGATGTCAAACAAATGATAAAAAATGATCATAATAACTAGTAAAGAAACACATAAAGAAAGATATGTCAATGTTGCACAAGACACATGTGTTAGTCCTATTAGTTCAAAATAACATGTACATAATATATGTAATCAAGTGTAATGAGGAAGTAGAAAGGAACTATAATGAAACAATAACACCTATAAGAATGTGGAGGATGCCCCCAAGAGAAGAATGTAAGGAACACTAAGGTAGATCCTATTAGCATGTAATGATCTGTGTGTCCTTCATTAAGCTCAATATACCTCATGAACATGTGTGTAAAGAGTAGAAAATATATGTTATCAATCAAACCATAGTGACAAACAACATATGTAATGTAAAGTGCTAATAAATTTAACTCAAGCTATGTGTATAAGGTCCTAGTTTTGTATTTTGTAATGTTTTTCATATTTTTGAATATAACTATGTACAAGGAGAGGGGTAGCACAAAAGATCTACCCAATGAGAGCCTCATGAGGAGGAAAATAAGATCCAAATAAATGGGAGGTCATGGTCCTCAATTGTGCTAAATAATGATGCTCATGTGTGAGTGGTCATACAAGTGATAATATGTCCACATATAAGTCCTTGAGAGGAGAACTAAGTGGACTAGATCCATAGAAGTAGTGTGTGATGAAAAAGACCTATGAGAATGAGTAGAAAAGTGAGATCCATTTAGAGAGAATATGTACACTAGAAGACTTATGAGGAGGCCTAGAAGGTGAGAACCACTAGAGATAACATGTATGTGAAGATAGATGAGGAGACCTATGAGAGAGAGAAAATATGTGCTCTAGAAGACCAATAGGATGCCTATAACATGTGTGAGACACTAGAGATATACTTGTGAAGGGGCTATTTAGAGACCTATAGAAGATAATAGAAACTATAGAAGGGTATAGACGAGGAAACATAAGGAAGATGAGCCTCAAAGGGAATACCACAAAATGTGACAACTTGTTTTTGGTGAATAAACTTGAACACATTGGTGTATGATAGATGGACAAACCTAAGATCATGTAACCAAGGGAGACCTAAATGCATGTCACCTAGAGCTAAGAGTGGAGGTCACTAGAAATGAGACCCTGTGTAGTAATAGAGCCGATAACAGTAATATGTAGAATAATATGTCCATAAGAAGAATTAGAATCACATGTGAATTTTATTCTTAGAATAGACCAAGAGAATGGAGTAGCTTGAGAGTACATAGATTATGCTTGTTATGTGCATCAACCAAAAACATTATAAATATGGTACTTGATTAATAAATGCATGAATATACAGAGTATATGAGACAAGAGTATCATCCATATTCAGAGTCATCAAAAGTAATAACCAGTGGAGAAGGTGGCATAGGAATGACAATGTTAATCATTACATCTAATGGGTGATCATAAGAAGGAGAGGGGTACCACATGATGAATATTATGCACTTTCAAAATAGATTTGTTAGTGTTATGATTAGGAAGTGGATCATTGAATATTTTTAGCTTTGGATTATATTAATAGGATTAGAGGATTCAACAGGCTCATCCCATTCAATTGTATTTGTATCAATAAGATATGTATAACATGATTAATCTTGATACATTGACTAGTGAGGTGACCAATACATCTATGATAGTCACAATAAGACATTAGCATAAAAATATTACCATGAGGCTTGCTCACATCAACCTCAAGTGGTGGAGGGAGATACACGAGATTGCACTCAAGTAATTGTTTGAGCATAATGTGTGGAGCATAAGGTAAACACGTGTAAATTACCTTCATGCAGGTTATAATTGTAACTTAGTAGGTTGGGATATGAAATTAACAATGTCTTTAGTAGTAGCTCTTATTATCATTAGTCTTGCCTTTGAATGTATTTTGTTTAGGAAATTTGGCATTAGATGTAGTAGAAGAACTAACAGCATACTTAAGCTTATTCATATGTAGTAACTTGGCCTCACATTCTTTGAGCATATGACATAGATGATCAAATGAAGGGAAACTTATTGAATATAACTGATTCTTGCAAAGGGGAGGAAAAGCAATATTTGTGTGAAGAGATCTTGAAGTTTGCTATCAATGCAAGATATTATTCATTTTAGTGAGAATAGTCTTATAGTGTAAAACATAATCATTGATGTGCTCATTAGACCCTTGTTGGATATTAGACATTTGAGCATAGGAAACATTTGTCCCTAATGTTGATAGAGAAAATTGTGCAAGAAACTTATTTTCCAAAGTAGTGAAATATTGCATAGAATGTGTGGGGATATCATAGAACCATTGCAAAGTAAATTCCTTGAAACTTCTAAGGAAAATATTTGTAAGTAAGATATCATTAGATGCATAATCAAAGCAAGACAACATGGAATTATCAAAGGTGTTATGTAGGGTCACTCTTGCCATCATAAATATGAAGCTTAAGAGAAATGAAACCAAGAGGAAAAGGATAAGAAGCCACTTTAGGTGTAAGTGGGTTATGAAGAAATTGAGTAGAATCCATAATATGAGAAGTAGTCAGATGCACCTTGTTGTAATTGTAAGATTTGAGTCTTGTAAAGAATGAATAAGGGTTTCAAGAGTTTGTGTGCTAGAAGAAGAAACATGTGAGACCCACTATGATAACATGTAGGGACATAGCGATAGATGTAGGAATATACATAGAGACATTAGGTGTTGAGATATGCAGTGCCCCCACATATGTGGGCATCATACGGATGTGGGAATAATATATGTATCATATATTAGATTAAGAAGTACAACTTATGCCTTATTGGATGTCTGAGTAGCAAATAGCTTGAGGATGATCAATATTAATAATATTTTATTGTAGGAAATTTGTAAGTATGTTGTACCTCATCCTTGGGAAGGTCATGAGACTGGTTATCAAAATTAGTGTTAGATCCTTCTTTTCCTTGTACATGATTGGTCATAACAATGAAAACAATAATTGGTAAAGATATCAATGGTAGAATATGAACCAATATAGATGAACCATAGTTGTCGAATTTGTGTACGTGACATAAGGGGAATATGATATGATCATAGTAGTAGGAGAATGAGAGTCCCCTAGCTGATTAAGGTTGATATGATATAATATTTTAGGATTAATCATGATGACTATATAGAAGGAAAAATACAACACCAAGAATGAATGAGAATCATACATGGGAGTAAAAGAAACCCTAGGATAAGCTAAGGTTTGATCCCAAAATGTTTGATGCAAGAGATCAGGTTCACCAAATGTTTACACCTTTTAAAGGTTTAACTTAGTATTAGATTGTTATGAATGCACAACAAACTAAAAAGGAATGTAATGTTATAATATTAGGATCTATTTTGATTAATTAACTTCCAACATTAATTGTATAATATCAAAATAACATATTGGTACTAGTGTTGAAAATATGCTACAAGTTATATAATACATGCTACAATATTGACATCAACATGAGACAGGATTATGTACTTAGGTACACAGAGTGGTTATAAGAGAATGTATGGGTGCACTCCCTAGGAAAATATGTTTACATGGAATCTGTAGATGCTTCATTCTGGGATTCTTAACCTAACATTGCATTGGTATGGAAGCATACACATCTTATAGGAATAGCTTTATGGTCCAAGACCTTTTGTATGTTCTTTGATCTGTTGGGAGCAAGGTTTTACAAACTATTTTCCCCTTCAGTGATCTAGAAATATGTTTTATTATCAAAACCTAAGTGCTGATTATGCTTGTTTGTAGTCTTCTTCATCTCTAAATAGCTCTGAAATTTTAGGTCCTTACATAATTTTTATCCATGTCAACTCTTCTTCAGTTGTCAATTCATTTCTTTCTTAATCTCTTTCTTCTTCATGACTTACACAAAAAACAAACCTGATAAGAAAAGCATAGTCTTCTTTATTTTCATGCTCTTTATCTCCTTTTATAACATAACTGAGTTGGTCCTCTTCTCCTAAGTATTCTTTGGCATCATAAGCTGCCTCTCCACTCTTATCCTTGTTTATAGTTTACAATACTCCGTTGTTCCTTGGTGTGTAAGAGAGGCTAGAAATATCTCTATCACTTCCTCCTCGTGCATTTACTTGTCCTCCACAAATATGACCTCCTTAATCACTTCTTATTTTTATCCACTTAACATATTATTCATTTTCTTATTTTCACTCCTCTTTCTCCTTTCATTTCTTGTGTTTTAGCTTTCTTATCATCTTATTTTCTAGGTGTCTCGATTTTCTTCTTAGCGTCTTTTGATTTGTCTTTCTTTGCATAGAATTTAGTCTGAGATTCCTATTGAGAAGAAGGGGAATCTTGATGAGAAGGATTTTCCTATTGGGAATTTTTCTTACTAAGGAGAAGCTTCTTATTGAGAAGTATTAAACTCCACCATTTTCTTATCAAACCATTTTCTCATTCTTGATAGAACAAGATCATTGAGATCATTTGGATTATCATTCTCCTTTTAATACCAGTCAATTATATGGAGAGGACTAAATTGAATAGAGTTGGAGAATTCTGGAGCAAGTAAATCATAACCATCATCAACCATGCCCTTTGGCACCTTGTGCAATTTTAAATCTTGGATTTGTTGGAGAGACAACTTGCCATATGCTCTTTTTCTAACCTTAAAATCATCTTCACAGTTTGCCTAGTAATCTTCAATTGTAGGATATACAGATAAGAGAGTCGGAGGTTGTTGCTAATGAAGTTATTACTATCAAAAAAGTTCCTCTTCTGAAAAGGATGTAAGTTAAATGGAGAGATAGTTCCCTCAACATTCTAAACATCAGGAGCATATTTACAAGTATAATTTCCCAAGGATATGGGAAAAGTGAATGTAAGATATCTTTTTATATCTACAAGTCATGTGAATAAGATACAGTTGTATGCAAAGCTCAATCAAAACAATTTTATCACTAAAATAAATAGGAATTTTATAAAGAGCTCCCTCAAAACTTGTTGTTCTAATATATGATAATTTCTGAAACTAGATAGACAAACTAACATAAACAACTATCATTTGTTTAGCTTCTTAAGAGACTCTGCTTGTGACATTGCCTTCCAATAATCTAAATAAGAACATTGTGAAAGCATCATTAACCCTATTTTGATGACTTTTCTTGTTTTCATAGGTAAGATGAGTGTAAAACTCAAAAATAGGAAGATTTTGTCTGCTACCTTGGCTTGTCAATCCAATCCATATTACGTACCCAATTATGGTGTAGATCAAATATGAGGTCATATAGAAAGTTTTAGTCTGATGAACTTGAATGAGTTGTTGAGTCAAATTTTCAAAAATAATTTCTCCCTAATTTAGAGTTTGTTTACCCTCAAAAATCAAATTGATAAAGATGCACATCCAATTTTGAAATTATTTTGTGGAGGGAAGACCCATTACCCTAGCAAGCATTGTTATCATATCAAATCATTCTTCAATAAAATCAACTATGTAGAGAATTTTAGGAAACTTGGATGGTTCTCAATTTTTGGCCTTCAACCAAGACTTATAAATCATGGACTAATACTTATTTGGGGTCAAGTCAAATTCCTTTTGTGCATCACCCATAGTTAAGACCTTAGATTGATAAAAAGTAGAAATACCTAGGGCCAAGTTAATATGATGTGCATCAAGTTGAGAAATTAACTGCCCTTGGGGATATTTAAATTCTTTGGTCTGTGGATCGAAGCTAGAAGCACAAGCTAAGATAGTGTCAGCAAATTGTACATAATTGGGAAAACCTCCTACATGAGCTAAGTCACTGCCTAAAATTCTATGGGTCAATACCGTTGGGTTATCATCTCTCATTCTGGTCCATAACTCATTCAGATCCTTATGTTTGATGTCATTGTCCCCAGATTTAGGTACTAAGGTTTCCAAATAAGAAATGGGTTCATACCCAGCATATTAGAATTTCATTTTCACCAGATTGAACACTTACTGAAAGAAAAATGGGATTTTACTAGAAATTTTAGAGGGAAATGAGAGTATGAACACCAAAATAAGAAAAAGTTTCAAATTTGAGTCAAATGGTGATGAAACCACTTACCAATTAGATGGAAATAAAGGTCGCCTCTCAACGTTCACAATACAACTGGAATTTTTTAAAATGTCCTAAAAATGGAGGAGAAACAAGTAAAAGAGTGTTTTTTAGACATGTGAGGAAAACGACAGGGTATAATTTATTTTTCAAATATGGAGAGAAAATGGATTGGGAAGGATTTATATAGTGTGGAGGAAGGCCCTCGAATTCCCAATTTAAACTTTATAGCGGTGAGTCAGCTCAGCAAAGGCCCGAAGGAACACTGTCACAAGGGGCTTAAACTCCCAATTTTTCTGACGGGGAGTTTAAGGTGGGAGGATCAGTTAACTGGGGAATGGGAGGTACGTGGGAACAAGTTCTCATGGTTCCACTTGAGACTGAAATGTCTAAATTTACTAATTTATGTGATAAATTCGGAGGGGTCGGTGATGCGGGGAATAGGCATCCTGAGGGAACAATTCTCGATGTGTAAGTGATGCCTAACTTAATTGATTTAAGCGATGAGGGAAGACAAGTTGTTGAATTAAGGTACGTTGGGAACATGGTCGCATGTAATTTCGGGACCCGATTCAATCAATAAAGTGGGGATGGTGGTAAATCAAGGATTATGAGGAACAATGAAAGAGTTACTCATGTTCCTCAGATAGCCAATTTTTCTGATTTCTTCATAAAAACCCCAGATTTTGACTAACTCCTCACATCTTCCTTCATTTACCAACTCAACATAGGGAAAAGATGACCAAAAATGCAAAGGAATTTCCCATGACTCGACATTTTCAACATTTTCTAGTCCATGACAACAAATTGAAAATTGTTTGATTAAAATAAATGAACTTGAAATGTAAACCTCCCATAATGACAAAGCATCTGTGAGGTTTGGATTCCCTTTTCATTTTTCTTTTCCCATACATGTGGACTTGTGTTCCACAAGAAAAATATGTATTAATGTCTTGTTATCCAATTTTGCTACCCTGACAAAAATTGGGCAACGGTCAGGCTTATATTGTCACAATCAGTTAATATGCCCACTTGGTAAGTAATGGAAACTTTGAGACACCTTCACACATACCAATCAGTTACAGTACAGATGAAGAATCCAAGAGATAGCATAAAATGTTTAAGAGAGTGTGTAGACTTCAAGGAAGTAGTCTCCAGTTCTAGATGCAACTCAACGAGCTCAGAAGCGAGCTACTTCCTAACATCGAGTTGTTTCTGTTGTGCACCAATTCATTCCAATGACATGTGAGGGGTGTAAGACCAAGTTACATTGTGCATTAAGGCATCGAGTTGGGCAAGCTTATGTTGCACCGAGTTCATCTCTATGTGCATCGAGTTGGTTTTATGGTTGACCGATCAAGTATGAAATGGACTGAGTTGCTCGTGTGAATTGTTGATTCGAGTTGTAATAAAGAGTCCCGTGTTATTCCAAAGGATCCAAATTACTTTGAAAACCCTTCGGGATATACAAAACATCGCCAATATTTTGCAATGAAGATGAACCAACGAGCTCATTTGTTGGGCAAAACTATTTACTATATGCAGCGAACTACCTAGACAAGTGGGCAAGTTATCTCCTTGAATCAACCAAGCAACTGGATCAGTGATGACGGTACAGGTTTAGAGCTCTGAGCCAAGATTTTTCGAGGAGGATCGTGTTGTCTACTATACATGGACGAGAGCTAGTGCACGTATCAAGCTATATATATAAGACCGAGTCTACGACTGAGCTATCTCAATGGAGGTGGGACTGTTTTTCCATCACTGAAACATTATGAAGAGGAATCGAGCCATTTCACAGGCGCTAATGCGTGATTGGGTGGCCAAGCCTTCTTCAAAAAGATGAGTAAATGGACAAAGCAACAGTGGTTTTGCAAAGCTTTCCGAGTGATACACCGGCATGGCCAAGGCAGTCGTCATGATGAGGATTGGTCCAAGGGCCAATCCATCAAGTCGCATTGAAGGATTGAACCGAGCCATCAAGCAATTCAGAGATGATTGCGAGAATTATCCTGGTCAGCGGCATTCAAAGAGTCATGTGGTAAAAGTGGAGATCTGGGTCCCCTGTGGCTTGAATTAACTAGAAATGCCAGTATGGCTCAACTCCGACTCAGCCGATGGAGCAATATACGGGGATTTTGGTTTCGGCGAGCTTGACTGTCCCACAGGACGCTTGTGCGAGGAAATGCTGAAATGGCCGTAATAATAGTGAGCTCAACTTGTGCGGAAAAATCAGCAAAAAAGAGCCCTCGCGGCCTGAGGAATTTTTGCATGAAAGGCCTGACTTGCCCATAATGAACGTTGTGTGGGTATGTCAGGAGTCAACGGCCCGACTGGCTCGGTCAACAACGGGACGTCAAGAGCTTAGTTCTCCGTGGGAGTGTAGTGCCCACACTTTACACACACAAAAACAACAGTAAAATACCAGGATAATTTTTTTTTTTTTTACTTGCATTGCTCGCTACACACAACACAACATGGGCTTCAAGTACAGAACTCGACTCGCATACGGCTATCACAAGAATCATCGACTCACATAGACGCACGAAAACAACGTAGGCATGCTGACGCTACACTTTTCCCAATGGAAGGTTACTAGTAAAGACACAACCACAAGAACATGGCTTCAGGGACGGCGAACCCACAACACATCATTTCTTTAAATGTATTTTTGGTTAAAGTTAACATTCCAAGGACATTACGAGCAAGGACAAATTTTCTCGTTTGTTCATCTACATTTTCTTAAGCTTATTCTGTGATTGAAAATACAATTCGACCTTCTCAAGTTGGCTTCTTATACTTTATATAAATTTCCATAACTGACATACATATTTGGCATAAATCAAATTGCATACAAAATACTTAATCATCTTCTATTATGTAAAATTATTCTTCTCCAACGTTTATTTGATGTCTACAATTTTACCCTTACAACTCAAGCGAAAGAGACTTGATGTCCAAAATGCAATCAAAGGATTTGACGGAGATTTAGATACAGGGCAGATTTTCACTAAAAAAATATTTCTCGATTCACACTATATTTATTTCCCTACCATTGTTATTATAATTTGAAAACTTATTGAATTCCTATAAGATATATATATATATACATCCTTTGTTTTCTCAAAGTTTGGTCGCACCAAGGCAATACATATTCTTTGCAACACATGATTATGTTTAATTAAGTTTTAAGGACTTCATGAGTGATCTAAAACCTAATCTCCAATCTCGAGTGCAACATTTATATAATATGCTCTTACATCACACTAAGATCTCATTCTTAGCGTTGTTTCGAAACAAAAGAGATACGAAAGCAATTGTCTGACATCTTAAATAAGTACAAGGCTAGGAGCATAATAAACTACACATGAACACAAGTGATCTATGTACACGAAGATCCCATGTCACTACACTTCACGATTCCGCATAAGGAATATTCTTTATTCCTTAATGCCATAAATGACATAACAAGGGATTAAGGGACAAGATTACAATTTCTAAGGTTCTCTAGAATCAACATCTTTCAACTCAATTTCGCATACAAGGAGTTAAAATACAGTTTCTACCCACAAATTAACAGACAAAAACCACTAGTGTTTAGTTTAATTCCAATATGCACCTAACGATCTATGCCTCTACTACATGTGATTTTAAGGCAAGTGGACATAATTATACTAAACCACATTCAAGAGAATGCCAAGATGTTATTTTGATAGAAACCAAGGTTGCACCGCTTAGTCGATCCTTCGAACAAGGACTCATAAGGTGACTCCTAAGGTGGTCTTCAACACTCAACCTGGTATCGGACCTGAAGAGAGTACATTCTTCTCGCAATAACCAAAACTAGAAGGAAACCACATATTCTAGATAAATTTGGACCATGTCATTCCTAAACATGGGTTTACGACAGTGTCGCTAGACAAAAAGACTATGACAATAAACTCCAACTAGGGGTTTTATTTACCTAACCTAGAGTGTTCCATCGAGCACAAAGCTTAAGTTCATTCTACGGTCTTAAATTTCTTATATGGTAGAAAGGGTCACACATGCAGGCAAGTAGGCACGAATATTTTATTAAGGGTTGAGTGTTCCCATTAAAACTATTTATTGTGTTTGCAATGTAAGAAGGTAACCCAATAATTAATTTAATAATTTATTAAATACTGAGAAGGTATTACAATGTATTAACTTCGATTTTCAATTTACTAAGTATAAATCAACCCCCCCCCCTTTTTTTTATACACAACTAAGAAACATAATGAACCGGTGATTAGATGCACATTTCCTAAGTATCCCTAAAACTAGCATATCATGCATATTAACAAATTTCATTTATAACTTTTCGGTAACAAGAGACTGCATTAAACAGTTATTCATTTTACAACGACCTATAAAAATTACAATAATAATAATTAAATCACACATCTCCCTTTTTCGTCGTCGTTCTTCCATCCTGCAAAACCCACATGAGCATGATATCAGCGATAAATCGCTGGCATGGCGTCCACCCTAAGCAATCATAAGTATCATATTTCAGATTCCCATTTACATCTAACAATAATTACAATTTGCAATCGAAATAAAAAGGTCTAGGAACATGTATCCATTACATTTCACTTTTCTTCATTTTGTAACACAAGAGAGAGAGAGAGAAGGGAAGAGAGAGCAAACAGCGTTTTGCCAAAAGTTCTAATACACACAACAAGTTTCATTATAGTGTTTTAAACAGTTATTTAAGTGTGTTTAAATTTTTTCAGGGTGATTTGGCAACCTTACGAGGTCCCGCAACCTATTATTCTTACATTTTCTCACTAGCTACAAAACGTTCAAAATGGGCTCGGAGGCTAAGAAACTGCTTCCAAAGGTTATCTTCCAATGAGCACACACTCCACGATTAACTTTCTACGTGTCCCCAGATATACCAAGAATTCATAGCAACTGACGAAATTGAAAAAGAGCAAACGGTTTGTGTTTGGCGGTTAGTTCTCCGGGGCCACTAGTCGTAGTCCACTCAATTGTAAAATGCCAAAAGTTAACTCGAGGGCCCAGAAAACTGCATCCATAACTGACATTTGATGGAGAAGCACGCAACGAGACATCTCCTACTAGTTCCCCTATATAAGGAGAGTTCATCAAAGTCAACAGGACGGAGAACTAGTAAACTATTTTCAAATGGTGACAATTTTTCTGAAGCGACAAGGAGAAATTGGTCCAGTTTGACCTCGTCAAACGGTGATCGAAGGCTTACAAAATGGCTTCGCAAAACTATCCCGAAAAGTGCTCTTTCCTATGCTAAATGTTCCATACATTTGTCTAGTATAAACGCTAGAGGTTTGCGAAGATGGAACGTGATTTCTCTTTCCAAGTTTCAAATGGTGGTCCCAAACGAAAGCCAAATTTCTAGTTTTAACAACTCTCTACTGTTGTAAACTGGTGTAGCAGGGCTCCTAGAAGAGCATCAAAAGGATGTCATATGATCGTTTCGGGTCAAACCAAAAATCCAGACGACTCCACGTATACCAGGGTACGCGAATGAAACTTCACATCTTGTTTCTAGAGTTGCGAAGGGTACTTAGTGAGTCTCTCAAAATGCAAAATTTAACTATTTTAAGCAAGAAGGTCAACTCATTCAATGGAGAGTCAAATTTGTCTGGTTGATAAAACGATATTGGAGCGATAAAAAGGGTAAGAGTTTTCTAGATCATCTCGAAGCGAGGGTGATAGTTCATGATTTAAAGTAGGCGAATTACAATGGCTTCGAGAGTTGTGACACGACACTTTATTGTTTTGCAATGAGTTGAAGGAACATTTAACTATATTAAAAAAAAATCCATAATTTTAAAATTCTATTTAGTTGCAAAACAGAACTAAAACACGAAAATTATGAGAGGTAAGGGAAGAGGAACCATGCCTAGAGAACGAAGTCGGTCGAAGCCGCAGGCTTGGGTTCAGTCTCTTGCTTGGCCACTTCGTCAACCAGTTCACGAGCATCCTTAGCTCCACCATGTCACACCAACTTCCCGATCACTTGAAGTTTTCCAAAAGAGTAAGTAGTTGTTTGTGTGTTTCTAAAACCTTTTGAACAGATCCATTAAGTGCATAACTTGCAATCCTAGCATTCCATGAGACAACATTTCTTTGAGGTGTTTTTTCAAACAGTTGACCTGCCTTGAGTAAGCTTCCGCCATTTGCATACTTGTCTACTAGCGCATTTGAAACTAAAAATCTTCTAACCCTATGCCTTGACGGTTGTCCGAGGCCTGCTCTAGAGCTCCCATTTTGACAGAGGCTGTGAGGATGCTGGGACAAGGTAGTGGAGTCTGGCTTTACACGTACCAATTGCATTTTCTTGAAAGTTTCCAAGGCCTTTTCAACAACTCATCATTTTTATTTTTTTTTTAAATTCCTGCAATCATTGCAACCCCTAAACCACATTCCTTTCAGGCATTGTCGAACAGCTTGCATGCCTCCACATTTTTCATATGTATTTGGTCAGGGCACTTGTAACTGAAACACACACAAAAGAAATCCCTTCTCCACAATGCTTTGATGGACGTCCATACTCTGTTTCAAGAGCTCTATTTTGGGCACAGGTAGGGGAATGCTGGCAGATGTAAACTAATTAGGCTGGATCCCTGTTGCTGCATACAGTGAAACAACATGACTGCCTTGTGAGTAAACCATGCCTTTTGTACGTTGACAAAAAAAATGCATTCCAAGATAAGTTGCTTCGTTCTTTCATTTGGTCAAACACTGAAATGACGTCCCTAATGCCTTAGCAACTACTACATTTGTCAAAAATCCCTCTCTCCATTATGTTTTGAGAGAAGTCCACGCAGAAAAAGGTTTCCCCCATTTTTGGTGCTGATAGAGGGAGAAAACAAAACTGGCAGTAAACAAAAAAAACAAATTTCCATTATGCTTTGATGGATGTGCGTACCCTGCTCCAAATCTCCTCTTTCAACGCAGAACAGGAAAACAAAACGTGTGGCAATGTAAATCGGCCTGATGGGAGTCAGTCGGGTTACATTTGTGGAGCAAACATCAATGTTTTAAACGGATTCTCAGATCCCCTACGCCGCCATCATTCTCTTCTATGAAACCACGTTTCAAAAAGACATTATTCCCCACAAGGCACGCCCCCTACCCTGTGCACCTTCATCTGCAAACAACTGGCCAAGTTTTCTCCTTCAACTCTTCATTGGAAAACATCACTCTGATCCTTAGCGCAAGAAGAGAGGGAAAGTGACAAAACATCCATGGTGTTTGTTTTGTTGCTGCCCACACACTCGCCCATTCCCCAAAGAATAAGGATCAAACCCTAACTTAGCATTTTAGAGATTTTTTTAATTTTATTTTATTTTTTGCCCTTTTCCCCATTTAGTTCTATTTTATTTTATATTAAATTATAAATATATTTTTATTGGATTAAAAGGCTATACAAGCTCATGCGTTTTCCATCTCACTCTCCTTCCGAGGTCACCTGCATTGTGGCTCTTTGAGAAATTTGAGGTCCGTGAAGCGAAAAGGCTCATCTTTTGGAGTGGGCCATTTGCTGGAGAGAGCTTCTTGCGTGCACCTATCAAATCACCGCTAAACTCCAAACATCAACTAGGGTTCCTCATGAGTAATGTCTCTGGACCTCAAATAAAGTGCTTGTATTATAATGCCAAGAAACTGACAGGATGCAGGCCCTTCCACCTGCCACTCCTAATAAAGGCGTCTCTTGTCTTAAATTAAGGAGGCATTACAAGGAGGTTGTGACCCGCATTGCTAAGGGGAGTTAGCAGCACATCCAACAAATGACTCAGTGGCACCGAGTTGGAAAACAAGTCAGACCCCGCCAACATAGACATCGGGAAGAGGAATCAATCCATTTCACATGAACTAGTGTGTGATTGGGTGGCCAAGCCTTCTCCAAAAAGACAAGTAAAGGGATGAAGCAGCAGTGGTCTTGCAAAGCTTTCCAAGTGATACACCAACATGTTCGAGCCAGTCATCATGATGAGGATTGGCCCAAGGGCCAATCCAACGAGTCGCATCGAAGGGTTGAACTAAGCCATCAAGCAAGTTAGAGACCATTGTGGGAATCAGCCTGTTCGACGACATTCGTAGAGTCATGAAGTAAAATCAGAGATCCAAGCCCCTTGCGGCCCAGATGAACTAGGAACATCGTTGCAGTTCAACTCTGACTCGGCTAACAGATTAATATACAGGGATTTCGGTTTCGGCTACCCCAAATGTCCCACATGACACTTTGTGTAAGGAAAGGTTGAAATGGCCGCAATAGTATCAAGCTCAACCTGTGTGATAAAATTGGCAAAATGGAGCCCTCGTGGCATAGGGCATTTGTGCATGAAAGGCTCGACTCACCCGCATTGAACATTATGTGGGTATGTTGGGGGTCAACGGCCCGACTGGCCTAGTCAACGGCATGATGTGGAGAGTTGAGCTCTCCATGGGTGGTTGTGGCCCGCATTGCTAAGGGGATTTTGTGGCACATCCAACAAATGACTCGGTGGCACCGAGTTGGAAAACAGGTCAGCCCCCGCCAACATATACAAAGCCCCATGTGAATTTAAAAATAGGGAGGTCGGCGCATCACAAAGGTGAGGTCGATGCATCCAGGTAGACCGACGTGTAAAAGGAAGAGGGTCCAACATGAATAAGGGGGTCATCGATCCATATGGAAAAAATGGTGAGGTGGATAGGAGAGGAACCAGCTCGGCCGAGCTGGCAATTTATTCAACAATACAAACCCCCCCCCCCAAATTTAAAAATCCAAATTATGTGATTCAATGGTGGGGCTGGGCCTTTTTTAAATGCAGAAATCATTTAAATGATGATGTGAAACATTTAAAAAGAGGGAGAAATATTTTAATATTTCCAACCAAACTATTTAATTATCGATCCCGTGGAGCAAGCAAGCCTGGCTATTTCCCAAAAACAATTGCAATCACTCGAGGAGCCATAATTTTTGTGTCCCTTAAGGGAATCGCACAAAATTTGGTCTCGTTGGAACTGTGGCTCCGATCTTGACACACAAAAACAAAGAAATACAGAAATTGATTAATATTTGATGGTGAGTTTTAAGTAAAACGATCCCAATTTTGTTTGGTTGTTGGATAGTGGTTGGAAGAGCATTTAATGAGCATGGGAAATCATTTTTTCATTGATATAGGTTATAGGGCACCTTGAGATTGCTTTTGTAGTCAAAATAACCAACTACACTCATTTATCATGACTTGCAATTGGTTGAAAAGTGAATTTTGGGAATTGCATGCCCCCTCTCTCTCTCCTCTCAAAATTCTATAAATTAAAGTGTTGGGCTCATTGTAAAAGGGGGGGGGGGGGGATAATTTGAATAGCAAAAATCTGTCCATTTTGTTTTGTGAAGCCAATGTGTTGTAGGCCTTTATAGTGGACTCCTTGCATGGTGATCTAGGCCTTTACTCTGTAAAGTTTTGAACTGTGCATATCCATGAAGCAATAGATGCAAGTTTGTGGATGTATCTTCCCTTGTTTTGTTTGTTTGCATTCTTCTTTCCTCTTTATTCTTATTGTAGGTGTATTGTGTCTATTTTATGCTCTTTCATGGTTTCACTATTATTGTGTATGTATGAAAATGTTGTTGTGAGTGCTTGTATTAGACTGTAGAGAACTGTTATCACCCTCTCTAATCTACACTTTGGATTTCATTTTCACACATTGGGGATTGTTCTCATACCCTTCTTTTGGTGCATCACCTTTGTAGTGTAGTTTCTTTCATTTTCATGTTATCTCTCTCTCCCTGGTCCCTTGGAAATTGTAGGATAGAGATAGTCAGTAGTTTTCTTCCATTAGAGTTAGTTTGCACTAGGAGCAGGAAGAGGAACCAACCTTCTCTGGAGGCCTATCTCAAGTAGAAAGTCCCACAACTTGGAGATAGTACCCTTGTTACCCAGTCACACTATGACATCAAGCACACACACTTATGAAAATTAGAGGGTGTTGTGATTCAGTGATAACATGTCTAATTAAGATTATTATAAAAATTAGTAAATAACATAAAGTGAAAGTAAAAATATAAAATGTGTAAACATACATGCCCCCAATGTCATATGTAAGGGATGTAAAAGAGTTGAAATATAAGTAACAATTGATCCTAATATGTGAAGTCATTTCTAATAATTAGGTTTATCATATGAATTCATCTCTAGCAATTAGGCCTACTACGTGAAGCCATTTATAACATGTGTTCTTGCCATGTGAAGCAATCTCTAGTAGTTTGGCCTACTACGTGAAACCATCTCTATTATTTTTTCCTACTATGTGAATCCATCTATAGAAATTAGGTCTGCTAAGTGAAGCCATCTATAGAAATTGAGCCTACTATGTGAATCCACTTTATATATAACCATGTAAATTTTGTAATGTAATAATCTAGCATATGTAATATTGAAATGATTGTGTGAATGTCATCATATGATGTGATTTAAAGTGCTATATTGGTGGCATACAGAAACACCATTAATAAATCCCATTAATAAATCCCATAATATGCCTTCTTTTAATATGAAGGATGCTAAAAAGGATCATTTATCTCAAAAGAGTAAATGTTGGCTGTGTAAAAGTGTTGTAGCAAAAACATCAATGAGATAAATCATATTAGTTTTAACTGAAAATGGTACCAAGTTGTATAATTAGCAAGATAGAAGTTGAAGCACAAGTAATGTGTGTGATTCGTAAGATATAAGAAATTAAGAGAAAGTAATGTGTATGATTTGTAATATAAACACCTAAGCACAAGTGTTTATGCATCATGGGTAGATGAACAAAGTTAGGGGTCAACGTTTTGGCGACTTTGTCCATTTTTCAGCAAAAGGTGTGCATCATTTATTAAAATTCTTCCCATGAACCTATTTTGAATAGATCCAGGGAAATATGAAGCAAAAGGGGTGTACATCATTGTGTTAGTAAAAATGGTGCATGCCCTTTGTATTAAAAAGGGCGTATGAATTTTTAACTATAAGGGATGTGCACCTTTTTGACTATAAAGGGTGTATGACCCTTTTGACTACAATGGGCATATTCACTTTTAGTTACAAAGACATATGTCATTTATATAAAATAAAAATAAAACACAGTATCCTATATAATTGTGAAACCTGCACGATTGCAAGAAACTGGACCTTAGAGCATCATATTCAAAGCACATAACACTCTTTTTAAAACCTTGTGCCCATTCTACTTTGTCATGTGTGTGCGAAAGTGTCTCCCATGTGGCCCAGGTGAGTTTATTTTTTTAAGTTTATTTTGTTAGTTTGTTGATTTTTGATAAATTGGGGGTTTTGAAATAGAAAGTAAATGCTTTTAATTTTATTTTCAAAATATATGTTAATGGAGGGTTTGTTGAAGGAGATGCGGGGGGGGATGCAAAAAATATTGATAACCCACAAGAAAACCCACATAAAAACCCTAGGAATCCTCAAGAGTTCCATATACATGAAGAAGAGGAATTATTACAATGATATAATGCAAACCATCAACAATTAAAATAATCATGAATAGTTTGTGTGATTCCTCAACCAATTGCACGTAGTGCTCTTACAAATATGTTGGAAAGTGTTTTCAATGAAGTAAAAATATTTCAAGGAAATTATATTTAATACAAAGTGAAAGGGATGCATGCAAACAATTATATGTTGATGGATTGTCATATGATTCCAAAAAGACATGAACATATAAAAATAAGATTTTTGCTTTTGTTTTGTAATCCTAAAAGTAATGATCCACTACCAATGAGTAGGAAACATATTAGCATTTATTAGTGTATTTATGAATAAATGAAAAAAAATTGGGACACAATGGTGGATGGTATTTGATAAGCCTCCATGCAACAATGATGAGTTTCCATTGTATTTTTTATGAGAACTATATTGTGAGTTTGTGCTTAATAGGAAGCCAAATTATTGTGATTTTAGAGCATCTTAGGGAAGAGGAGGTGGGTCATCATATGAGATACCTGGTGCTAGGTGAGGTTGAAATGTATAGCACCATCCCCCAAGAAGTAGGAGGACAAAATTACATGTTGTCATCCATAGTGAAATTCATTGCAATACATGAAAGGAGATTCATACAGAACTTGTCAATCTGATAGATACATTGATTTCTGATGGGAGGAATATTGGGGTATACATAGTTCTTACATATTATAGGGGCTACAAGTGTCAGTGTGAATCATAGTGCCCCGAGTCATAGTTTTTATGGTTCAGGTGGAGGTGCATCTAATTGTTTAGGTGGTGTGCATAGTGAGTTTTGGAATTACATTTTCTGTAGCATCAACATGTACATCTTTGTGGGTCTTATATGTGTGCTAGACCATCTACACAGACTACATATGTAGATCCTACATGCCATTTTATAGAGCCCAATGATACCACTTTGCGGTACTCTATGCAAATGTCTATGACATCTATGGTCACTCTGCCATCTAGGGATGTTACACAAAGAGATGTACATGATGTCCATGTATCCCCTCTAGTTACTAGAGAATTTGTCAGGGGTGATACTGAGTGAGATATTGAGGACATAACTATTTCTGATTACTTATTCATATGGGTAATTAATCATAAATTTTATTGTATCTAAGTAATAATTAATTTATCTTAATATATGTTTACAAGTAATTGATTCATATTTTTGATTTCTTCCTTTTTTTCTTGTATAGTTGATGGCAAAGGCCATGGGTACCCACTCCTGGATTAAATTTTGTTGTTGAAAAAACTATTAGTGTTGCAGATGCATATATGTAGGTAATTTTCAAAATTAATTGAGGTATTTCTAAGTTATTTATTGTCTATTGACATTGGTATATTTCTAGCTCTATTTGTACATGTAAATAGTAACATGTTGGTGTTTCATTGCAACCAACAACCAAATGAACATATTGAGGGGGTGTTTCCCAACACTATGTTTCTACCCCACAACAACTGCAAGCTACTCAGAGTAGTAGAGAACACATAATTTAATTGTAATTTATTATTTCAAACAATGTTACTTTAAATTTCATTTGTACTTACATTTTTTATGAATATATTTAAACCTATATGCACTCTTATACTCTATATGATTCACCAGTTGATGTATTCGAGGTCTCCTATAGTGAGGTAAACCTTTTGTTGGTCATAATTCTCCCTCCCAGCCATAATCACAACCTTTTGGAGAGGTTGTTTAAGAGACATTTATTTCTGACACTATTGTTATGGATGCAACATCAGAGGTATAATATATATTTTATTTATTGAACTTAAATTGTCATTTTATGTTTACAAATTTATAATCATATATTTGTATTTGATTCTGAATTATATCATTGATGATTTTAGATGAATGTTGCCACAAGTGAGGATGTGTCTACCATGCCACATAGACCTAAGAAGCCAAGTGATACGTGACAAAATGCTTGCATTAGAGGTATAAATTCAATGAAATGCATATAAAATTGATTAGTTTTACATGCTTAATTTGAAAAAATGTAATAGCGTCTTTATTTTTCATACATGCATGCATAAATGGTAGAGAGGAGGGTCTCTCCTCGTTTGTTGAGATCCAATACCCCCTGGCTTTGCATCTAGGTGGAGAGGGGAAATTTATTTAGTGACTTTGAGGAGCCATGAATAAATAGTTATAGATATAGTTGTATAGTTCTAGTTGCATAGATATATATAGGGATATTTTTAGTCCCAAAGAGCAATATGGCCCATTTTGTATGCCTACATGGCTCATGTTGTATGTTAATGGAAAATTTTTGTATGTTTTTATGGGATATGATACATATAAATGTGCACATTTGACTTAATTTTCATATGTATGTATATAAATTGTAATTTTTGTATTCCATTTTTCTTTTAGTTATCTATTAAATGTTTTATTCATATTCAAGTTCATTGAGTAATGTGGTGAGATAAGGCTATCATATTATAATTTCAATGTCTAAAACAGATGTTTGGAATGGAGTTCATGGTTTTAAATATATGAGAGAACCTAAGAACAATAGCAGGAAGATAATGTTGTTCCATGTATAAGGGAAAATATAAAATCAAAATTGCAAGATTAAAGATAATGCTAAGGATATCAATTCACATTAAGCCTATAAAGTACATTTGTAACTGGTTGAATCCATGCATAATTACCCATAATAATATAAAATCCAAATCATTAGAAAATGCTCTCAAAATAATTTCCATAACATCTAAGTAAATGACCATGAAGAGTAAACATGCCAGGAAGACCCACAAAAAATATTCCAAATGGATTTATGTTCATATGAAAATGAGAATAATGTGAAATGACACGATCAGGAGGATCATGGAATCCAAAAAAAGTTCTTATATGTTCATAGTTCCCTCACAATCCCATTGAAGAGATAAAATGGCTTAGGCATTAGTGAAGTCACTCCAATTTGGAACATATGGAACTATTCCATAGTTCCAAAGCTAAAAAATGCAATATATTCTCAATATAGTGATTAAAATAGAATTATGGAACTAAGTGAACCCATATCATGTGAGAAATGAAAGTAAATATTTATTAAGTAAGGTGGAGCAAATATATTTAGGATGCAATACTCTATTACTTGTAACATGGTAAATAATGTAAATCTCATTTTTGATATGGTGGTGCAGCTGAGCTTGTATTATAAAAAATGTTGAAGTAGAAAATTTCATCATGGTTGAGGTTGTGAGAAAAAGTGGCCTTATGAAGTTGTGGAAAAATATGTTAAGGAAATTCCTAGAAAATTGATTTAGAATTGTGGTGTGAATGCTGTTAGAACCATGACATATTTGCAATAAAAGCATGTGAATATTTGTGTGGTTTTGTTAGGAACCTATGTCCTACCCTCTTGTTTGCATTATTAGTGTATTAATCGTTATGGATGCATATGCTTAGTAAGTCGTCCCTTGAGCATATTTGAATTATCCCACATACATAGGAAGTAGTAGTTGTTAAAATAGAATTAGTATATAAGTGTTGAGGCCCAATGAAGGCATCCACGAATATTATTGTATTGAGCTTGCTCAAAGGAGGTTGCCTTCTCAAAGTGGCCTGCGATCTAAAGGTTAATTGAGTTATTTTCCCAAAAATCATTTCATTATTCATTTATTTTCTGTAGTTTGTAAATGTATTTAGAAGGATCCTCACATTTAGTATCATGACACTTAATTTCTTGGCCTTGCGAGTAGATTTTCGAGGATTTTATTTTAGTGGTGACTTTCTAAGAGTTGGGCCATTTACATAAATATTTTTCTTGCATCTTTTTTCTACATAATCATTGCAGGTTCAAATAAGGGTAAATACCATCCACATAACTGTGGAAAGTAGCTGGGAATAAGCATTAAAACTCATTGTGAGTACCACATGAACCTCGAAGTAGTTGGCCCATTGAGAGCAGCTTCTACCAAAAAGGGCAATGACCCATCCCAATTATCTAGCTTCCACTTGTGAGGTAAACCAAGATATGCCTTTGGTAATGGCCCCATTCCGATTGATTAAGGGGTAAATCTGTGACCAGACATTTTCTTGTGAGTTGGTACTCATTCATTCATAAATCTGTGGCTAGAGATCAAAATCCTTAAAACTCTTAAGAAACCATACTAAATGGGGCCATATCCAACATAATAGTTTAGTGGGAAAATAATACAGTGGTCACAATTGACAATTGTGGTAAGCTTGCACTTATAGACATGTTATTGAAAGGAACAAAACGATAGTCAATTTTTTCCATATCTTTCTTTTTATAGTCTCGTTGGCTCTATAAATTTCCTAAAACACTTGAAATTCAATTTTGCACATTTCTTTCCGTGAGGGTCCATTATCAAATTCAAATTTATTAAAAATAATATATATAATTTGTTTATTTTTTCGGGTTTTACCATAACTTCTTTAGTTTTCTCCCAATTGCGTTAAAATTTTCCCACATTTTACCTCTTTTTTTTTGCAAATTTATCCTTCTTGGACAAATTTTCTAGTTTCTCCATTAAGGTTCCAAAAATTCCCTTACATTTGTTAATCTTAACAATGAAGTGCCAAAATAATAGTCAAACAACATTTAACCATTTTGATCAATCTCACCTTAAATATTTCCCTTACTAACCACATGTCTTTGAAAAAATTGTTATATCTATTGTAAAAAATAGTGGTTATGGTAGCCACCTATCCAAGAAAAAAGATCACGGAGGACGAAATCACAACATTTAAGTCCTAGGTCACTGAGTTTAACCAATACGATGCATGGATAGAACCAACAAAATAGCGTTTTTCTCTACAAATTATAGAAAGAGTATTCTTTAGAGAATAGGTTCTCTTCTCCTAGTACATCCCATGGGCCTAAGCTATACTTACCAAGGTTCAATGATATATATCCCTCATGATGGAATTATCGAGCTGAGAAATTCTTCAAACTTCAAAATACTTATTTTCTTCATACGAGTCTAATTTCCTTCCTTCCACTTGGAACAAAAATCACTTCAATGGTACCATTGGTATCTAAAATCGAATGATGAACCAAATTGGAAAAAATAATACATCCTTACTTTTGGGTAGGTTTGGTCCCTCACCATTCGAGGACTTTACAGGAGCTCTCACCAAACTCTTCCAGATAAGTATTGTTCATGTTTACCAGATTGAATTTGAGAAAATGACTTTAATCACACTAAAGGGTTTTCAGATGACTTCTTCAAGATTTGTTTTTTTAGTGGCCTCAAAGAGCCACTCTACTCTGAGGTGAAATTTTTTCTGACCAAACAACATGATGGATGCCTTGGGCTTAGATAAATTAGTAGAAGATAAACTCTCAGTGCAACATTGACCTCCCACTTTCCCACTAATAAGGAACATAACAAACCAGTGACCAACCACAACCACCCTGGTCAAGCATTCTTATTGAGGGAGAGATGTGGGCTTGTAAGGAGAAAGGATTATATTATAATTGTGATTAAATAGGGTTAAGGGTCATAGGTGCATCACACAAAATCTCTACTTAGTTATTTGTGGAATCACCAGTAGAGTAGGACAATGGGCCTGATCTCTAGGAATTACAGGATGCTCAAGAGGAATAAATCCCCTCACAGGACTCAGTGCCTCAGGGAGATTCAACCTGAGATCTCTCTACATGCATAGTAGCAAGTGTTACCACCCCCTCCAACCATGAAGGTGAAGGGGTTATTTAAAAATATCCCTCTCACAATCCTCATTGACTCTGGCAATACTCACAATTTCATTTATCCCCACATTGCTAAGCAGATAGATTATTTCATACATCCTTGTTCTAGATTTGAAGTCATGATTGCTAATGGGGAACACATTTCCATGTAAAGTTTAAGTGTTAGAATGTGTGTATCACAATAGGCATTACACTCTTCACTCAGATATGTTTTCCCTTACCCTTAGGAGGATGTGATGTGGTTTTAGGTGCACAGTGGCTCCACACATTGGGACCTATTCTATGGGAATTCTCTGAGATTTGGATGCATTTCATTGATAGTGACTAGAAGCACACCTTAAAAGGGTTATTTCCAGAATCTTCTAGCATCATCAATTCCATCACATGGAAAATATTTGAAGAAAGACATCACATGGGATCATTTCCCATAGCTACACTCCATCCAACTCCATCCTTATGTTGCTACTAATTACCCTACTGATTTATAACCCCTCCTTGACAACCATACATCCATTTTTATAGAGATAGTGGTTTTCCCCCCTTCATTAATTGAAGATCATCACATTTTTATCCTTCCAAGAAGCACCCACCAAACATCTTACCATACCTCTATCCCCATCTGCAAAATACTGAGATTGACAAGCTAGTCAAGGAACTCCTCAAGTCGGAGTTATTCACCTCAACACCAGTATCCATACTCCCCCCATTGCTTATTGTCCACAAAAAAGATGGGTCATGGTGCCTCTGCATTGATATTTTGTGCCCTTAACCACCTCATTATCAAAGATAAATTCCGAATTCTAATCATCATATGATTCTTAATGAGCTCCATGGGGTAAAACAATTTTCCAAATTGGATTTGCAATTTAGCCTATCATCATATCTAGGTTACATGTTGATGACATTCCAAAGATATCCTTCCACACTCATGATGGTCACTATGATTTCTTGTTCATGTCATTTGGACTTACAAAATATCCCTTCAACATTTCAGAGGACTAATGAATAAAATATTTTAGCCTTTTCTCTGTCAATTTGTTTTGGTTTTATTTGGTGATATTTTGATCTACATCCACACATGGGATGAGCATCTCCAACATATTGAAAGGGAATTACAACTTCTAGCAGACAATCAATTATGTGTACAATCAATCCAAGTGTTCCTTCGGTTAAGAGGAAGTTGAATATCTAGGGCACATTGTTTTAGCTGATGGGGTCCATGTGGATCCAAAAAAAATCAATGTCATGTAACATTGGCCTTGTCCAAAAACCCTCAAGAGCCTTCACGGTTTCCTAGGCCTTATAAGATACTATCAGAATTTCATCAAGGATTATGGAAAGATCATGTACTCCCTTAATTCCTTATTAAAGAAGGATGCATTCACATGGGATGTGGTAGCTGACTAGGAATTCATGGAACTCAAACATGATATGTGTAGCAAATGCCATTTTTGGCCATGCATGAGCTTCACTAAAACTTTCACCATCAAAAATTGATTACTATAAGCAATGGATTGGGTGTTGCTTCTTCTCCAAGAGGGTTATCCAATTTCCTTCACTAGAAAATCCCTTTCTGGCTGAAATTTGGCTTGTATACATATGAAAAGGAGATGATGGAAATTTTTCATGTAATACAAAAATGGAGGCCATACTTAATTGGGAATATTTTTTGCATCAAAACCAATCACCAAAGTTTGAAATATTTCTTGGAACAATGGGTCTCATCACCAACACAATAGAAATGGGTCAAAAAAACTCATGGGATATGATTATGAGATCACTTACAAGAAGGGTAAAGACAATTTCGTGGTTAATGCTCTCTCACACACATTCATTGGCTAGGATTCCCTTTATGGCATCTCAATTCCCATTTTGAACTACTTGGAAGTATAAAAAGGGTATGTAAATGATCCCTTCTTACAACCCCTCATTCAAAAAATTGGCCACTAACCCCTCTGTAGTACCACATTATTCATGAGATGGTGTTTCTTTGTATGACAGGGGTCGGATGGTGCTTCCCCATGATAGCACAAAACTTTCATTAGTATGTATTCTATGAAATACACATGCTTCTCCTTCGATGGGGAGGGATTTCTCATTAACATAGGAGCAAACATGTTGAATCTTCTTTTGAAAGGGAATGAAAGGAGAAATTAAACATATGGTAGCAGAATGTGATACCTACCAACACAACAAAGGTGAAACAACATTGATTCCTAGTTTTCTCAATCCTTTTCCCATTCTTATCAGGATCTGATAGATATTTATATGGATTTCATTGAGGGGATCCCTAAATTTGGAGGAAAAATAATGATCCTGGTCGTGGTAGACCGCCTCTCTAAATATATTCATTTTTGTGCCCTCAACCATCCATATATAAAAATCTATGGTCACACAAGTTTTCTTGGATTAGATCTTCTACCTTCATGGAATCCATTCTTTAATATTATCTGAATCATGATAAAACTTTCACCATCCATTTTTGGATGGATATTCTGAAGCACATGAACACAATTGAAGATGAGCTCCAGTGTATCACCCACAAATAGATGGCCAGATGAAATTGTCAGATAAATTCTTGGAAACATTCCTTCATTGCTTTGCTTTAGAACAACAACACCAGTGGGAAAAGTATCTCCCCCTAGTAGAATGGTGGTATAATACATCACACCACACTTCTACTAAAATGAATCCATATGAAGTGGTTTATGGTCAATTGCCACCAGTGCTTCTCTCATATACTCCCAAAAGTTCATCGGTTCAGGGAAATCAAAACTACTCTCTAAAAATCAAGATCAAATTATCAAGCACCCCATGGGATAATATCCATATGGTACAAAAGCTGAATGAAGTAGCATGCTGACAACACCACTCTAAGTCACACCTTTTAACTTGGTGATATGGTTTTTGTTTGTCTACATCCATACAAGCAATCATCCCTGAAACTAATATGTGTCATAATATTTCTCCAATTTTTTATGGGCCATATAAGGTTCTCTAAAAGATTGGGTTTATTTATCTTACAAGTTGGAGCTTCCACCTCCTCTCGAGTTCACCCTAGTCATTTCATGTCTCATGTTTAAAGAAAGATCTTGGAACTAACATCAGAGTGCAAACAATTTTACCAAAACTTGATAATGAAGGCTTAATCCTTCTGAACTGGAAGTAATCCTGCCATCACAACATAGGTGCACCTATGCTAATTCATTCTCACTCAATCACATAATTCGCAATCCATTGACATGACATGCAACCAGAAGATGCAATATGAGAATAACTCTTCGAGATTCAGAAACAATTCCCACATCTGAATTTTTGAGGAAAATATTTTTCTAAACGGAGGTGTTAGGAACCCCATCTCCTACCCTTTCTCTTTGCATTATTAGTTTATTATTCAATATGGATGCATATGATTTGTAATTCATCCCTTGATCATATTTGAACTATCCCACATACATGGGAAGTAATATTGTTAGAATAGACTTAGTATATAAGTAAGTGTTGAGGCCCAATGAAGGCATCCATGAATATTATTGTATTTAGCTTACTCAAAGGAGGTTTCCCCCTTCGAAGTGTCATATGATATAAAGGTTATTTGAGTTATTCCCAATGTTCACTTTTTTTTTCATTTATTTTATGTAGTTTGTAAATTTATGCTCCTCACAAGTTTGAATCAACATATGAATATTAATAGTACAAAAATTTTGTCATCAAAGTACTTCGTTATCCACACCTAGCCTCGTGTAATAACAAAGAACATTGAAAATTCCAAGCAAACCACATGTTAGCAGAAACATAGAATCATCAACTAGTTCCAAGTGATTCACATAACTTTGTTATGGGACAACTTTATAAAATTTAATGGTGTCACTCACAGAATATCACCCTAGACACCCTAACACTAACTCAAATTGACACTTTTTATGCATTGTGTTCACTATCACCCTGAGAAAACCGTTTTAGATCCGAGAGAAACTGAGAGAGAATGTTCTAGACTGGCCCAACGTCGAGCTGTAGGTTCATATGAGAGGTTCCTAGGTGTCACGGTTTATGAGATCTTGCCCGTCAAAGTTTGACACATTTTGGGTCTCATAACTCTTAAAAGATGTCGTCTAACTAATGTAGTCAAGAATTTTTGGGATGGTTAAATGGAAATTTAATGCTTTCTATAGCATATAACAACCTACCTAGATGTGTGGGAACTATCGGTTTGGTGCCACAAGTTATCATTCACAAAATATTGCCCCAAACACCCTAACACTAACTCAAATTGACACTTTTTGGCACATTATGTTCATTGTCACGCCAAGAAAATCGGGTGGAGGTAAGTAAAATAAACACAATTTTGTATACGGGCCTAACATCGAGTTGTAAGTTCATGCAAGAGGTTCCAAGGTGCCACAATTTGCGATAACTTGCTTGTCAAAGTTTCATGGTTGTTTGGTCTCGAGGCTCTTAAGAGATGAGAGATGTCATCCGATCAATGTAGTCGGGAAGGTCTAGGACATTTGGGTAGTGAAATGATGCTTTCAATAGCATATACCAACTCACCCGAATGTGTTAACACTAACTTAGAAGCATGGAGTACGCGAGTCCACTTAATCAAAAATAGTATCATGTGTTTAAGAATAACATTGAACTTGTTTTGACCCATTTGTAAGGGGTCACACATGTAGCACTATCAACTTCCTGTTAGTTCTTGGGCAGCGGCAATTGGTACTTATGCAACTGAAAGGAATGGTATATTTTGAAAAAATATAGCAAAAAGGGACTTGCCATTTTTAGCCCTGATTCCAAACCCTGTGATTTTATTATGGTGTTAAGGTTCTTGATTGGACTACAAATGACACACTAAGTCAATAGAGAGAAATGATTGTCGTAAAAAGGCATCAGAAATTATACGTTTGCGTGGATGGATCAGTCTCGACTGTGACATGTTTGTATTCTGCCAAGAAAATCAACCACATCCATTAATTTTGATAAATGTACCATTAAAATTCTCTGCGAATACAATGTTGCCCTCCGCAAATCATAGTCGTTAATATTGATCGTACCAAGTGATTGCCTATAATAAATAACGCCTTTGGCTTAACTATAGTGTGTGGTAATCATCGTGAAAGTGAGGAATTCACATTAGTTTCTTAATAAAATTGTGGAGTTGTACTACCATTGATAAATATGACATGTTTTTGTTTTAAGCTTCCATTAATTTATTAGCTATTAATACATGCAAGTACTTGTGTAATGAGTGTTTACAACAAAGTTTAATGTTTAGTACTCCAATTTGAAAAATTATTATTAGTTGCCACTTGCCCATATGTGCAAAGAAAAAGAAAAATATTTTTGTGTGTTCCTATGGGCATTGGCATGTCCTTGATATTCAAAATAGCAAAAAAAAAAATTATCGTCTTCCTTTTTACTTCGCATGTGTACACATGAAGTAGGCAAAATGCATACATCTAAAAATTGATATAATATAAATTTTAAGTCTTTATGTTGCATGATTTTATTGATATAATATAAATTTTAAGTCTTTATGTTGCATGATTTTATTGTGTGTATCTGTCAACATATGTCTTCCATTATGCATTTTTGTATTTGTTTGTCTCCCATCTCTTTATGTTCCCACATCTCTTTTTTGTGTTCCAAGGTTCCAAGCATATCTAAAGCACTAATAATGCTTTTGGGCCAACCTAGAGTGTTGATAGCACTTCTAGACTCACCTATAGTCTTTTAAAGTCAAGGTGATCTTGTTCCCTTTTTTCCAACTGTTGTACGTCAGTCTGGCACTAATAGGGTCCAAATTTTCAAGGTCTAAATATAAATTTAATTTGCTTATAAACACACAAGTATTGTAATTCATTTACAACTAAATAATTTTCACAAATGAACATTGAATATTGTTAACATTAAGCATTCTAGAGAGCGCAAACAATCTTTAAAGCATTCATCATTTTATTATTGCACACAGGCACATGTGAGAGCAATCATTGGAGACACTACACAAAGGCAGTTTACACACCACGCTATAGGATTTGGTACATCCCTAAATTGTTTTCAATTATACATTATTAATGTTTAATAAATTGTTATTGTTTAGAACCCTATTATACAAAGTGCTTAATATCCCATTTCCCAACAACGTATACCACAAAACACTCATTTTCCTTATAATGTTAGATGTTTCGATTTTAAGGCATGAGAGGAAACTCTAGTTTGTAGATTACTAGTGTTGTAATATGAAAATCAAGGCAAATGAATCAAAGACCCACAAATCAAAGGAATGCAATCACCAATCAATCTCCACCCTATTTGTCAACCACCAATATTATCATTCCCACTAAATACCTCTCGACAGTGTCACTCCCACTGCATCCATCTTTGATCAGTGACAATTTTAAAAGTTACAATTATCTCTACTTTGAAAGTCCATTTAGAAGCTAAAATTTCGGGGATGACAACATCCCACATCAACTCCAAGGAAGTGAGGAATCAAACATCACAACAAAAAATATTTCAAGTACACCAAGGCAGGGAAGACAAGGGCAAAATATAGGCAACCAACCACATCATATTCATTTAATTGGAGTACCACTCCCACTCCATACATCTTAGTCGTCAATTTTTTAAGCAAAGTTACTATCACAGCTAGGTCCACATGTTTATGTTCCGATGACAACTCACCAAGTTTTGTGATATTTAAGGTAAACCTCTAAACCATGTATGAACCCCCTATTTAATTTTTGGAGAATGACATAGTATTTGTGTACCCATTTAGTTGTATTTCATTTATCCATGTTAAAAAAAAAAACCTAGTTGGCATCATGTATTTGTACTTACATTATCTCAACAAGAAGTTCAGACGAGAAAAAGCCAGAATATTCTTTATTTTACCACCTATCTGCCTCTTGCAAGAAAACCCTAGAGGTTTATTTAAACAACTAAAACTCCTTAGGTAAAATTTGAACAAAATACACTTCGCATAAATGCTATATGTGCGCAAGGCCAAAACAACATTGACAGACCATTGCACTCCAAATATTTCTTAAATTCAAAAAATGACGTTTAATGAAAGATTAGGGAAATGAAAGAATCAGTTACGTTACATTTTTCATATGCTCTACCCTAGTAGATAACCATACCCTAGTAATGTATCCTAGTCTACCCAATTTCCCCTTTTTAGTACACTACTCTGAAGTGGGGATCAACCGAAGAATATAAGTATAATGCAATTTTTATATAGAATTCTTGTTCAACAATTTACAGGTGTGGAACTTTAGAGTCTAAATCTATTCAAATCAATCATGCATGGTCCAATTGCACTGATAATAATACCCTAACATCCTCTCTATAAAAGTAAAAAACAAAAGGTTGCATGATGAGCATAGACGACCAAGTTGCTCCTAATCAAATTTCACATCCCACCTTGTATATCTGTTGACAAGGATCCATTCACTAAAATATAAACACTATTAAAACCATTCCTCGCCGAAATCAAAATCATGTTTTATGAAACAAGTTGCCATGTCTGTTTACTTATCCAAATTCACAGACTAATTCACACTAAATTTACATTTTCTGACAAGATGTTTACAAAATAGACCCGCATCCATCTTTTCCCAACATGTAATGCATAGTTTGCAATTTCCAAAAGAACCTGGTCAGAGAGCTGACATTCACTATTAATCACAGAATATACAGACCCAGATACATAACCTTCTAACAACTATAACCGATGATACTAACATATCTACCATTCCCTATATTGTCCAAAATAGGAAGTTGGAAGAAATTCAGATGCAGGTCTCAACAATTTTCAGAACACGTTTCTCCAATCAATAATACTTTCCGCTTCTCGCACCCTCAAAACGGTCCAATTCAGCCTGTAAAATAAAACAAGGCTATCATTTTGGAAGGAACACGTTCAAATGCAGTCAAAACCAAACACAAAACAGATGACCAAAAGCTCTTACTAAAAGCTTGCGTGCATAGATATAAAAATGAGCACTGATAGCTTTAAATCAAACGAGAAAACCTTGTCTTGCCATTTGTTTTTAAAAGCAGATTTAGCACCAATGTGACAGCACCTTGTTACAGACAACCGAGAAATCTAAAACATTTTCTCAAGTCAAGAATAATAATCAATCATTAAACCTTGTTTCTGACAATCTTGTGTTTACAAACGTCAGATGATAGGATCTTCTATTAATTACAAATGGCAGTTTTTTATATTAATGGATAAACTCTATGCCAGCAATTACTCTTATAATGTTGAGTGCAGAAAACACTGGTTGGCCAGCCCTTGTCATAAGCTCTATTAAATGTGGATCCATATAAACTCTCATCAAAAAGTGTTATGAATGACTGTGGTTAGGTTGTCGTTTCATTAATCTCTCAGAAATAATAGATTGTGGCACTGTAGGATATATCGCACAGGATGGATGATGTAGAGTTTGGGTGAACAAGGAACCAGTGAACCCATTTCATTACAGGACACAAACAATAAACATCAAATACAACCTTTCGAAAACTGATACAGGGTGATTGGCTACACTTGTTCTCAACCTGAGGTCTCAATAAGAAAACCTGAACAGAAATTTCCCCCCTCAAGTAGGATTGAATGGAAGGCTAAAGCTAAATGGAAGAGGTATATTGTTTCACTAGTGTGTGCAGTTACAGAGAAGATGTTCCATGTCACTTCCATAATTGGCTAATCAAGTTATCAGCCTGAGGGTTCAGTAAGCACACTTATACATCACTTTCAACACTAGAGAAAGGAGTTAAACTGAAAGCAAAGCATAATGTAAGACATTTCGTGTTTCACATGTGCATGCAGGTACAGGGAAGAGAATGTAACACTGGCACTTTGACAAGACTGCAATGGTTCTTTCCATGGATTCAGAGATCACCAAATAATTAGCAATAAATCGCAATACAAACAGCCAGCAACTAAACTTTGCAAAAATGGCAATATGTTTCAAGATGATTAATCGCTGATTTTTGGCAAGTAATTTCCTCATTACTCGCCAAAAATCGGGGCCTAAATTGCCAAAAATCACTTGTTATTAAGTATAAAACGCCCCGAATGAAAAAAACCAGTCATTTTTCTACATTTTTCTGTGATTTACTGATTTCTCTCTCTGTAAATGGTGTGACTACCTGCTACGATTCTGACTTGTCATCGTTACACAGTCCTCTGCTGAGTCTGCTTACAATTTTCGCTGGTCAAACTTCATGGAGTCGATACATACTTTTCTGCATTTTTACTTTTCATTGTTCAACCTTCAAAAAGATCAAACCTCATCTTCAAGCCTTCAAGGAATACAGTGGCGCAGCCTACAGGATGAACAGGTTGCAAAACAAGTATTTAAATTCATTTTCAATGTTCGTGAATCTTAGCTACATTCAATTCTCATGTCATTTAACAAAGTTTTTCATTTAACTTAAGTTTATTTTGTGAAATTAAATATTTTTTTAAAATAGCAAAGAAGTTACCAAAGTACAAGCTTTTGAACTATGGTTCTTTCCATTGAATTGGCAAGAACTCAGTCATCACAAAAGCATTGTCAATGTTTGTAAAAGAGGGCATTTGCTGAAGATATGGGATTTTGATGGTTTTCCAGTCCTATTTAGAATCCTCACCTTATGATTTTCTTTGAATGAATATGTGACGGCTCCATTGAAACCACCTCCAACTGTTTTGCAATCTCATCATCCATGAAAACAATTGAGCTTTGCTCTTTTGAGCACTAGGTAGCTGGTTTGTTTTGGGAACGGCAAATCCAGTTCACTAGTACAGAAAACTGTTTTGGGAACGGCAAATCCAGTTCACTAGTACAGAAAACTGTTTATGCCCCAAGTATGTCTTGGATTCGGCCACACAAAAAAAAATTGTATATAATATAAATATATACGAATAAAGAATGTAAATATATATAAATAATTAATAAAGAATATAAATATTCTAGCCTAAAGAACAAGAATTAACCACATAATATGCATAGAATAAACAAAATAACCACAAAAATGCTACTGATAAATTGATAATGTTAATCGAATGCCAAATGCCATGATAAATATTATTTATTAAATCAAATTTTGTATTCGTCATCATAAGATAAAATGAGAGGCAAGTGCGTTTTATGATATCTTTGAGTTTTTAGTAGCTTTTAGTGTTCCTGAGTGTTTTTTTCATTACTTAACAGACATTATGGAGAGAGAGAAATTTTAAAATTATAATAAATTGTGAAAAAAATCACAAATTGAATAAAACATGTGGGTTCTCCCCGGGTATGCACTTACACACTTAAGAAAGTTTCTATCAGAAACCTATGACCAATCCAAGGGACAACCCACAAAATTACAAAATTTGGTCTGTTCCAGTGGAAATGAATGTTCACTGTTATATGTCAACAAGAAGTAGAGTGCAAGATATCATGATATTCATTCCACAATATGATAGCATTAATTTAAAATCATTGTAAATGACATATCTCTAGGAAGAGAGGTGGAATGTGTGTTATCATTCCACAGAGAACAGAAGATGAATAGACGCCTGGCGAAGATGAAGCAGTGCTGCCCTCAACTGCGGTATCCCCTTAACCCTAAAAGCTGAGCAAGTGAAACATTAACTGCTTCTTCCAGCATAGCTGCATGCTGGATGATGGTGGTGCATAAAACCACCTGGGTATAAGCTGCCAGATTGATCAGTTTATGCACTTGAGAAAGTTTCTATCAGAAACCTACGAACAATCCAAGGGAAAACCCACAAAAATTACACAATTTGATTTGTTCCAGTGGAAATGAATGTTCAATGTTATATGTAAACAAGAAGTAGAGTGCAAGCCATTCCATAATATGAATAGTATTAATGTGAAACCACTATAAATGGCATATCTCTAAGAAGAGATGTAGAATGTGTGTTATCATCCCCGAGAAGTACACTACATTATCTATTAGTTAAAATAGTGAAGCACAGATGATAAATAGATGCCTGGGAAGATGAATCAGTGCTGCCCTCAACCCCAGCAACCCCTTGACCCTACAAGGTGAGCAAGTGAAACATTAACAGCTGCTTCCAGCACAGCTGCATGCTGGATGATGGTGGTACAAAAAAGCACCAGTTCAGCTTTCGAGGAAATATAAAAGAGAGACAATATATATTATACAAGAAGGAATTTGAATGTAACTTAGCAGAAGTACACTGTTACAGTGTAATAATGTTGATCATAGTGTTTCCATCACAAACCAGCAGGCAATTATGCTATTCATTCAAAAAAATGGCTGATTATAATCCAACCACAAATCCAAGAATTTTCGAGTGAATGCTACTAAAAATGAGTTCTTGTCACTCATAAATGAAATATTGATACATCTGCATTCGATTCAAAGTATGAACTATGAACATTCAAAAAGTGAAATTGCTCTCTAGACCACCTGTTAATATTGATGTTGACTATTCCAGAGTTTGATTTGTTTACAAAGAGCCCTAGAGAGGGTAAAAGTGACTACAAGATCAATATTCCTGGGGAATGACAATTAGTTGTTTCACAAGAAATAGCAGTACTGTAGTTTGCTTGGGCTAGCTGGAACTGGGAAAAAACAAAATGGCATTTTAAGGTCTTTAGACTTATTTTTAAGGCATGTACACCAGAAATGAATCTCGTTTAATTGTGGTCTATGTTACCAGGGTGCCCCCCACCCTCCCGTACCCCCTGGATACATATCTGGTACGGATACGTCCCAGGTGCAATACTGATATGTCCCGGGTACATCCAGGTTTATCCTGGATACGTTTTGGCGTACCTGGATGTACCTGCAGGGTTGGGCAGTGGGGTGGCTCTAAAAACAATTATTTTATTTTGACTCAAACAAACTCCAGTTTTATTGAGGACTAGACGAAGAGGGCATGGCAACCACAAGGAAACCTGGAGATTGTTTATTGAAGAGAAAATATTCACAGGATATCAAGAATGTTTGAGCTAATTATTTGGGATCATTGCAATTGGCCAAGGAAAGAAGCTATTCATAGAAATTTGGATATATATCTGAGCCTCCGTACAAGTTATTTGTGAGATCAATCTCACGTGATCTTCAATACTATAGAAAAATTTGGAAACGTAAATTGCATAGCTTAAAGTTTCAAAGAGCAACCTTTCCCAGAAACTATCAAGGCACAGACAGCATTGACTCCTTCCCGCATCCTTAAGGAGGATTAGAAGGTGATTTTGGATTAATATGAATGCAAGAACCAACCATTGGACTGACCTCTTTAGTTATCATTGGCAGGTTAGAGTCAATCTCATTAAATAGGTCAATCTTTTATTGCCACCATCGCAACGCAAAATTTATCTCAAAGGAAATGGATGAAACAGAAAGGAATGCAATATTCGTATATCATAGAAAATGTAAAATAAGTATATTGAATGTTTTTTACATTGATCATACTATATTTTTCAAGTTTTGTATTTCTTATGGACGGTAAAATGAGAGTATGTATATGTTTTATACATACACTCATTTTACAGTCCATAAGAAATACAAAACTTGAAAAATATAGTATGATCAATGTAAAAAACTGAAAAATGAGTATATGTATAAAACATATATGTATAAAACATATATATATATAATTTTTTAATATATATGTACAGACGTATCGTACCCAAGGGTTTTTTTTAAATCAACGTATCCGCGTATCGAACCCGTACCCATATCCTGGCAACATACATTGTGGTCAAAGCAACAAACCAGGTTATCGTGGAAACAACTGGCTGAGTGATAGAAACTTGAAAAAGGAACTTCTGGAATAAGCGACACAGAAACAGGTCAAGGTAGACAGATGAAATGGGTAAACATTAAAAAGTAAAAGGCCAAGCAGCATTTTACTCAACAAAGTGCCTCAAGATTTTGTCTATGGGCTAGAGCTGTTCTTTACCTATATGTATATCTTTTGACTTCTAACAATATTATTTTTCAGGGGCCTGTTGGACTCCATGTAAACAAAAATTATGAGTGAGTGGATGGAGAAGAGAGAGAATTGGGGAGATGGGGCATTGGGGACCGCAATAAGTGCATAGTTACAGATGAGCTTCCAATAGAAGTTCATATCCCAAAAAATTTAAAACCTTTGTATTTTTGAAATGCTGGATGGAGTAAGCCACTCCCAAAGGGCTTTGTCAATGAGAAATCCCTAGTATGCTGATGTTTTTCCAAGGAAGAACTTCATCTTTGCACATCGCTGGTATTGGAAAATGTGGAGGGCAGAACTACAAACACTTAGAAGAAGTAGCTTGGATTAAAGTTTAGAAAACATTACTCACCCCCTATATTAAAAGAAAAATGTGCCCAACATATTCTAATTTTGATAACTGAAAAAAAATCCCTGCTTGTTTTATGTTGAGGGCGATAGAGGTGGTTGAGCGTGAAATTGCAAATGTCACCAGCAAAACCATGACAGGTAATGTGTTGTCGAATCAATGGGTGGAAAGAAACGGATGCGGTTGTTTACTAGGAAAGAACCCGTGATCCAAAAGGGAGAGCACGTGATCACCTCCTTAGCACACAAAATTAGTCGAGAAATTTACCCAATAACAATGAGAAAAGTTGAAGATGTGAACTCGGAGGACATCAATCTCAAGGAATGGGGACTAGAATCAACCTATGAGCAATTAAAAAAAAAAGTGTGGAGAAGAAATGGTTGACAACCATGTCAGGGATGTCCTCTCATGCGAGGAAGATTCAAATGGCAAAATAATTTCAAATGTGAGAATGGTTTATCCTAATTGACCCTACAATGGGATTATGGGCAAAAAGAGATCTGCAAATGAAAGATACAAACATGTCAGATGCCAGTGTCTCAACTGAGAAAGAAGATTGAAGCTCTGGTACCAAACGATATAACCTCATTCAATGCACAACACAAAAACTAAGGAAAAGCATATGAATATAAAAGAAAAAAAGAGATGACTGTCAAAAACCCTTGTTTATAAACCCTTCGTTAGGGTAAATTAAATAGATTAACAAGGATGAGGTGAGGATGTTGTGTTCTTGAACACGACAGATTTGCTATCCTATTTTAATGAGGCATTTTGACTATAAGCTCAGCTTTCTTTATTCTTGTCGTTCTTATTATAATGAGCTATTCTGTAAGTTCAACTTCTTTTAATGTTGTAATACCTACTATACATTAATGTGGGGAACTGCCCTTAGTAGGTGGCTTGTGTTGGAAGCTATTAGCAGGTTCATTGTATCCCAGTTAAAATTGTTCTGAAGAGGCAGTGTGAGAAGCTACTTGTTTTGTTATAAATAAGGGTACCCCCCTCAATGTAATAAATTTATTCTAGTATCAATGCAAGCTCCCCTTAGATACATTTCAAAGCATTTGTCCTCTGTTCCTGTTTTGGATTTGCTTGTATGACCTGTCTTCGGGTGTGCACGTTCCTCCATTCATATTAGGCTATTAAATAATGTGCCTCATGTGGTTGCAGGTGCACTAACAACATTAAAATATTGTTGGCTTTAGGCACAGAAAGTGCTTTCTAGACGAGGCCAAGCACATGCAAAGTCTAGTTTACATGAAATCGAGAAGAGCTGCAATGAATTGGTCCGTGTGGAATACAAGATACATTTATGAGTGGAGACCACTGCAAGGAGTTGTTGACCGTCATATTAGTATCATCTTGGTTATCAGCATAATCACATATTTTAGTCACTGATGTGTTGTGGTTGATGATTGTATTATCGACCTTAGGTAGTATTGTAATGACTCGTCAGCATGTTCAGATGTTGATGGTTATGTTAACCAACAACGTATTGGGTCATCTTGTTATATAAATAGAATTATTTATGTCAAGGAAGGGAAATGGGGTACTAGGTACTCCCTATTTGTAATGAGCACTACCTATGAATGAAGTGTTGACTACCATCATATTCTTCTATGCTAGGATGTGGTATGTATTTAATAGTGGTGTAGTTTTTCTATAAACATTCCAGCACTGTACCTTTAAAGAATGTCAGGTCAAGTTTAAAACCAATTCAAAGTGCATGTTGATCAACAATACTTACTGTCAACGAGGCACTACATTATCTTATTAGATATTTGTACCAATACAACAAAAGTTCAAGAATAGGACCACACTATGCAGGAAATTATTGATTTGACCCTAAATAAAGGCAGGAGAAAAAGCCAACGTGGTCAGGGAGTTGACCAAGAATTTATATGGTATGCTTGATTGGTGGAGCAACAAGAAAGGAAACAAAGGCTGCGACAGGTAGCTAACTCTAAAAAATCCATCAAATGAAGAACATAGTAGAAGCGGACGCCAAAGCCGCAAGTAAAAGTCATAAGAGGCAGAGCCAGAGCTAAAACCAAGAAAAGGTTCAGCCAGAAAGCAGAGCCAGAGCTGAAGCAAAGAAAAGGTTCAGCCAGAAAGCCTGGACCCTATGCTACCCACAAGTCAAAAGTGGTAAAATTTCCATAGCCCCTTCCAAGGATGTAAGTGCAAACCTTGCCAACCAAGTTGGCTTAGTGGATGTGCTAAAAGAGTATCAAATGAAAGCTCTGAGGCAGCCCAAACAACACAAGTTGGAGAAAGTAGCACAAAAAAGAAACCTGACAGCAAGCAAGATAGTTTACAGATCCCTGCCAAAGGGAGGGTCAAGCATAAGGACATGTCTGTGTTGAGAGAACATAGAAACTTCCAATGCAAACCTTCTTAAGGAGAAGAATCATATCCGAAGAGCCACATCAGAAGCGACCCATAACCAGAGAGTCATGGTTACCCCATCATCTCCATCTCCAGAAAACAAAAGCTGCCAAAGTTGATTAGTGATGGATTCAAGGATCCTATACAGAATTCCAAGACATGTATTAAAATCTAGACTGCCAATGGGCACATAAATGAACATCTTCAGTTGCAATTCTTTCCGATCACATTTCGAGGAGTAGCCATTGATTGGTACAATGATGCACCAAACATTGACAAGTTTACATAGGGGAATTTGAGGAAAGCATTCATGAATGAATTTAAGCTCCTCATTGATGAGTATCAGATTTTCATGGAAATCTATAATACTCGACAGGTACTCACAAGAATGTCTGAACCTATGACAAAAACCGCAAAGAACTACTATGCAAACATGAAAAAGAACTTGCTGACAACTTTGAAAAAACAATAGTTGATTGGTTGGTAACCTTGTTGTGGAGGAAGAGGAAGGTGGCCCCATCCACATCTTATGAAGACTCATAAAACCGAGCCATGGACATTGAAAACAAGAATAAGACATCCTCGCACTCGAGAAGTAAAGAAGATGACCCTTATTCCAATGATGATAGTGAACCTACATTGGTGTGAGCCTTTACGAAAGACCTACTCTGAATGATGAACTCAAGAGACACTTACAACGAAGGCAAGGATCTGCAGTGTACCAACTGCAAGATAGGTCACACCAAGGCAAATGCCAAAAGAAATGCTCTGTGAGATTTGTCAAGTTATTGGGCAGTCAAAGATTGCCCGTATAATTGGTGAAATAAGAGCGACCAAGTACTGTTCACACAAACATGCCACCAACAAATTACCAACATCAAAATAATAGTGGTTGTTGGAGTCAGATTCAATGCAACTCCCAACGAAGGCTAATTGTTTATTGTAGGGAGTGCAATGAGTGGCGCTATTTTGCAAAAGATTGTCCCAATCAAAATACCCTTGGACTTCTCTCAAGGTGATGTGGGCCCAAGAACCATAACGATGGCACTTATCCAAATCAAGCCAAACAACAATATGACTGACATAACTGAGTACAAGGAGGTTATGGTAGTTACCAAACCATAAGTAAAGAAATCTAATCATCCCACACCACATATGGAGAAGTATAGCTTGGCTGAAGCAATGGTGGGAGTCAAGAGGGCAATGGTCAAGAACGACGCCACTCATAAAAAACATACTCGTAAAGTGGCGAGCACACTCAAGTACAACTATTGCAAAACAAGTCTTTTAGACCACTATACCTATGAAGATAGCTGACTTATTGCAAAACACTCCACAACTCAAGAATGTTATAACCACTACCTTACAAAACATTGACTCAAGTATGTAGCATATATCACACCTAATGTCAAAAGGCATAGCATTGGGTGATAGGAAGAGAAAAAAGCAAAAAGAATAAACCCATAGTTGAACACCCATTATCAAGCGACCAAGTGATTGACCATGTTCTCGTACTAGTGAATCCAACGAGACAACCAACAATCGTATATACAGAAATGTTAGGCCAGATTTTGTCAAATATATCATTGACAGTGGTTCCCACATGAATGTTCTTACAAAGGAGACTTGGGAGAGCCTTGGGATGCTAACTATATGGCCTCTGACATTCTAACTAGTAGGAGCACATCAACATGGTATTAAGGTATTTGAGTATCCTGATGGGACGCAAGATTATTATTAGAACCCAAAACTTGTTAATAGATTTTGTAATCCCATTGACAAGAAGGCCTGAGATGAACTATTGGGACAAGGTGGGTTGATAGCAGCCAAAGTTGACAATAACTAGACAAAGAATTTGATCTCCTCTAAAAACAAAAGACTCAAGTATGTCATACATTTTAGGAATCAAGCAATTAATCTAATCAGACTATTTTGAACTCCAAAAAAGAACCCTCGTCCAAAGAGAACCGAGGCATGATGGATCTGAATGATAAAGAGGCTTTGGAGTTACAATCATGATTAGAAGACGAGACAAACTATCTCAACAATATGTTCCATTGACGGATGGAAGACCGTGAAATGTTACATCTTAATTGCAATAACATTGAGATCATGGAGATTGAAGAAGGCCAAGGTTTGAACTTTGGAGCAAAATGACCACAAGCAGATGTCAATGATGCCAAGTCCTTCTAAACCGTCGACATACTGCCTATCCACTGGAGTTCAAAAAATACATCAAGAGTGCAAATTTTGATAAAAAGTTGGCCCGCCAATTGTGACAGGTAGTGACATCAAGTCTGAAGAGTTGACTCCAATGAGTGTGAATGTGGGGTCTACGCAAAGGTCTAAGGAAAATATTTTTATAGAAGAAGAGGTATGACCTCCTGAAGTACAACGTAGTATTTAAGGATGGTTAGAAAAGAAGTATTGCCAAAGATAAACACCTCTGCCAAATAAACTTTCAAGTTAGAGATCCAATTCTAAGATATAAAAGAAGCCGCGAAATTAAACCAGGTTCAAAGGGTTGTGGCTTAGACCATTTAAAACTATGGGCATTTTCGATAATGGAGTAATCAAATTAGAATACTTTTACAAGAAGTCAAACAAAGACACGATAGAAGGTTCTAAATTAAAAATTTAGAGAGTAACCAAAAGGATATGTATGATCAACATTGAAATTCCTTACAAAGAAGCAAGCCTTGTCAACAGAAAAAAGGAACCAGAAAAGGTAAAAAATGAAGCAAGGATAAGTGAAAGGGACCCAAACAAAGAAAATAAGATTGTCCAAGTCAATTATTTAAAATTGCACAAACAAAAAAAAGCTCCTTATATAGAAAAATCTGAAACCCTTGCTTCATTCGACACCATAATCAGTATAGTAATATTCAATCACTATATGTTTAAACAGTTAAAACATAAAGAAAAGAAAGAAAGGAATTGTTTAACAGCATAATCAATAAAGCAACATTCGACCACTTTATGTTCAGGCACATAAAACAGAAAGCAAAGAAAATAAAGGAATTGTTCAACCATGTATATGAAGCAAAGGCAAAGGAACTAAAGAAATCATTCAAACAACGCTAAGTCAAATGGTTTGACTTTGATTCAAAGTATATAAAAGGGCCACATAATGAAATAAAACTAGATCCATGCAACCCAACTCCTGTTTGATCTTTTCATTACAACACTTCATTCAACCTCTGTTCAATTGAGGCATTTTTCTTAACCAATTGGATGTGCAACCAATCTACTCCCCACGAGGATGTCATACAACTAGCTGACAATCACAGCAATCAACTCCCGACTGTGCACCCTCCACCACTTCCCACTATTCGACCGACGCAACCCACTTAGTGGTTGTCACAATATAATTGTTGCATGCAACCATGATTTGTTGCCACCACCTTTTGTACAACCTCTTGGGCTGAACATATTCACTTACTACAACAAACATCATTCGATCCCCTGCAACTGCGTTATCATCGTCATTTGTTCCATCACCAACTAAAACACACTTTGCATATACCCCCAAGTTATTCGACACCCAACAACATTGATTGAATGTTGTTGCGACCTTAACCTATAACATGTAAAGAAATATGTGTGGGCCAACAATCAACCTATGGCACACTTACCATTCATCTTTTCATTCATTAGTCAATGGTTACTTTAGGCCAATTAATTAGGACGAAAGGGTGTGACCCCATCTACGTATGACTATAAATAGGAAGGACTTAAACACTCTCATACCATTATAATGTGAATTATTTGACTTATTGTAAGATCATGAAGGTTGCCCCTCGAAGTGACTTAGTTATATATTCAATATTTTGCTATTTTCCATTTATATTTTAGTAATTCCATTATGATTGGTATCAGAGCTTCGAATTGGGTAACAATGTGGATAAAATCCTAGTTTGAAAGAATCACCTATATCTTGAACAACATTACGACTTTTTTACAATGTTTTTTGAAAAGTTGTGAATTCATTCAAGTAAGTTACGATAAATATTTCAAGATTGTGTGATCCACTTTAAGGAAGTTATTGTGAATTTGGTGTTTTTGCCAATGTTCCACGAGGACGCATTCCCCTAAAAATCTAACGTTTCCGCGAATAAGGACATCCTAGAGATCTCGGGACACCTAGAAAACGTCCTCCCCGCCGTACTACCACTGTAAGAGGGTACATCCCCGGGGCATTTCACTAAAGACAAGATGTTTGGGGGACTTAAAGACATCCCCAAAAATTTGAAGAAACTTGCATGAGTCCCTCAATAGTCCTGAAAACCTGCGGTCATCCCCTATGCCAAAAAAGTCAGATAAGTGATTTTTTTAAGTTGAAAGGTCCTTTTTCGGATTTTGTGCCAACAACCTTAATCATAATAGTTTATGGGTCTCGCCCAAATTTTACGCACTCGAGAAAACAATAAATGAACCTAACACCTCCACTCCAAATCATTATCAATGCTTGAAAACATTGGGCAAGGCTTCAAGTGAAAGAGTGAGAGCAAGCAAAGTTACAAAAATGAGAGGCTAGGAGCATTAGTATCAGAGAGAGCAACAACAAGAGAAGAGCAAGTGTCAAGCCTTCATTGATCAACCATTCAAGTTTCAACACATTCATCAGACCAGAAGCCCTTGAGCTTAAAGGTGATTGGACATTGACCAATAGTATTTGAATTTTGAATGTAAACATAATTTTGAATACAAATTATGATATAAATATGAATATGATTTGCAACATTTTCATTGTTCAAAGCAAAGTGTTTAGTATTTCAAAGTTTCATTTCCTATTCCTTACACATTTTTTATAACTAATTTTTCAAGTACTCAATATATTTGCATTGTTGTCCACCCTTCATCCCCAACCCGGACCCTTAGACCCCTGTCTCCCCGTCCCGAGCCTTTATGGAACTGTGTTTTTCATAAAATTGATATACAATCCTTAATTGTCAAAAAAAAAGTAATTTCTTAACATTTCTAAAAAAACTCGTCAATTTTTTTTAATAAAGGCAAAAGGTTTTTTGATTGGGATCCTACCCAGGTTACAATAGGCCTATGCCCAGATATTCAAATTCATACCATACAAATCACTACAAAGGAAAATCACATCAAAAGAGAGACAATGGGAACTGCACTACCACAACAAAAGAGCAGCTAAACCCCAGCAGTACCATAGCGAAACCACAGCAAAACAGCGAAACCAGCAACCTTCCACAAAAGAACTAAACAACCTAGAGCTTATCCAGCCACTTTGAAAACATTGGGCAAGGCTTCAAGTGCAAGAGTGAGAGCAAGCAAAGTTACAAAAATGAGAGGCTAGGAGCATTAGTATTAGAGAGAGCAACAACAAGAGAAGAGCAAGTGTCAAGCCTTCATTGATCAACCATTCAAGTTTCAACACATTCATCAGACCAGAAGCCCTTGAGCTTAAAGGTGATTGGACATTGGCTAATAGTATTTGAATTTTGAATGTAAACATAATTTTGAATACAAATTATGATATAAATATGAATATGATACGCAACATTTTCATTGTTCAAAGCAAAGTGTTTAGTATTTCAAAGTTTCATTTGCTATTCCTTACACATTTTTTATAACTAATTTTTCAAGTACTCAATATATTTGCATTGTTGTCCACCCTTCATCCCCAACCCAGACCCTTGGACCCCTGTCTCCCCGTCCCAAGACTTTATGGAACTATATTTTTCATAAAATTGATATACAATCCTTAATTTTCAAAAAAAAAGTAATTTCTTAACATTTCTAAAAAAACTCATCAATTTTTTTTAATAAAGGCAAAAGGTTTTTTGATTGGGATCCTACCCAGGTTACAATAGGCCTATGCCCAGATATTCAAATTCATACCATACAAATCACTACAAAGGAAAATCACATCAAAAGAGAGACAATGGGAACTGCACTACCACAACAAAAGAGCAGCTAAACCCCAGCAGTACCATAGCGAAACCACAGCAAAACAGCGAAACCAGCAACCTTCCACAAAAGAACTAAACAACCTAGAGCTTATCCAGCCACTCTTTGGTGGTCTTTGACAGATTCTTTTTGAGACTATCAATGCTTGAAAACATTGGGCAAGGCTTCAAGTGCAAGAGTGAGAGCAAGCAAAGTTACAAAAAATGAGAGGCCAGTAGCATTAGTATCAGAGAGAGCAACAACAAGAGAAGAGCAAGTGTCAAGCCTTCATTGATCAACCATTCAAGTTTCAACACATTCATCAAACCAGAAGCCCTTGAGCTTAAAGGTGATTGGACATTGGCCAATAGTATTTGAATTTTGAATGTAAACATAATTTTGAATACAAATTATGATATAAATATGAATATGATATGCAACATTTTCATTGTTCAAAGCAAAGTGTTTAGCATTTCAAAGTTTCATTTGATATTCCTTACACATTTTTTATAACTAATTTTTCAAGTACTATATATATTTGCATTGTTGTCCACCCTTCATCCCCAACCCAGACCCTTAGACCCCTATCTCCCCGTCCCGAGACTCTATGGAACTGTGTTTTTCATAAAATTGATATACAATCCTTAATTGTCAAAAAAAAAAGTAATTTCTTAACATTTCTAAAAAAACTCGTCAATTTTTTTTAATAAAGGCAAAAGGTTTTTTGATTGGGATCCTACCAAGGTTACAATAGCCCTATGCCCAGATATTCAAATTCATACCATACAAATCACTACAAAAGAAAATCACATCAAAAGAGAGACAATGGGACCTGCACTACCACAACAAAAGAGCAGCTAAACCCCAGCAGTACCATAGCGAAACCACAGCAAAACAGCGAAACCAGCAACCTTCCACAAAAGAACGAAACAACCTAGAGCTTATCCAGCCACGCTTTGGTGGTCTTTGACAGATTCTTTTTGAGACTATCAATGCTTGAAAACATTAGGCAAGGCTTCAAGTGCAAGAGTGAGAGCAAGCAAAGTTACAAAAATGAGAGGCTAGGAGCATTAGTATCAGAGACAGCAACAACAAGAGAAGAGCAAGTGTCAAGCCTTCATTGATCAACCATTCAAGTTTCAACACATTCATCAAACCAGAAGCCCTTGAGCTTAAAGGTGATTGGACATTGGCCAATAGTATTTGAATTTTGAATGTAAACATAATTTTGAATACAAATTATGATATAAATATTAATATGATACGCAACATTTTCATTGTTCAAAGCAAAGTGTTTAGTATTTCAAAGTTTCATTTGCTATTCCTTACACATTTTTTATAGCAAATTTTTCAAGTACTAAATATATTTGCATTGTTGTCCACCCTTCATCCCCAACCCAGACCCTTAGACCCCTGTCTCCCCGTTCCGAGACTCTATGGAACTATGTTTTTCATAAAACCGATATACAATCCTTAATTTTCAAAAAAAAAGTAATTTCTTAACATTTCTAAAAAAACTCGTCAATTTTTTTTAATAAAGGCAAAAGGTTTTTTGAATGGGATCCTACCCAGGTTACAATAGGCCTATGCCTAGATATTCAAATTCATACCATACAAATCACTACAATGGAAAATCACATCAAAAGAGAGACAAGGAGAACTGCACTACCACAACAAAAGAGCAGCTAAATACCATAGCGAAACCACAGCAAAACAGTGAAACCAGCAATCTTCCACAAAAGAACTAAACAACCTAGAGCTTATCCAGCCACTCTTTGGTGGTCTTTGACAGATTCTTTTTGAGACTATTCAGATTGTCCTTGATGTCCTTGACTAAGGTGTGTCATCCTTAGCTTTTTCCTTCCCTTTGTTGCTTTCCAACACAGTGGCAATGTTGGATAGAATATCCATATTACCTTTAAGGATGGAGAGGATGTCACACTGCTTGTTTCTGATTTTTTCTTGTTCATCTTCAATGGCTTTAATTCTCTTATCCATCTCTTCCATCAATTGTTCATCCTTGTTCCCACTTTCAATAGCAATCTTACACCCTCTAACTTTGTCCTTCAAAACTTTGCACTCCTTCCTAAGCCATGTGAGCATGTCATTGTGCAAGTCCAGTTCATTCTTGATGCTCCCTGTTTTAGCTTTGCTAATTGTATCTTTGTCTCCCATAGCCAGAAGGCTAAGACCAGCAACACCTTCACCAATAGGAGGGCAAGGTAGCAGATGTGGTGGGGTCAGGTTTGGCTTTCTTGCTACGGAGGATACGGTCAGAAGGGGTGAGGGATCACGACAGGAGGTCTTTAAAGAGGAGCAGGGGGATGAAGACAAGGAGCAACAGGGGCATTCACAAAGATCAGGTCGAAGTGCTTGTAAAGGAGCGGAATGAGGGCATGATGGGAGCATTGGGCTCGTTTCCCCTGGGTCACCAAGTTCACCGAGTGGTCAAGGGATTGGAGAAGGTAGAAGGGAAATTGACCGCCACATTTCCCCTTAAATGATTTAGAAAAACCAAGTGAAAGTAGGGGGTTACTTTGAATCTGCCATCCAATGTAAGGTATTTCATAATCACATAACTTACCTTGTCGTAGGGTTTTGAAAGCGACTCCCTGAGAAATCCACTTTTAGCTTCCACCAAACTTTCTTCTCCTTCCAAAAAATTGGCCTCTTCCTCCTTTCTGTCGTAGTCTCCCTGTTTCGATACCTCACCCGATGCCCATTCCAATTTTGGACCAGCTGCTGCGAGAGGTGGCAGTCATGTCCCTTAATAGCATTCATGAAGTGGTTAAAACCACCCTTCTTGAGAATCTCCCAAACCTCTGCATCCTCCATCCATTGATTGTTGTTAATTGGCTCCACTCTACAGATATCCCCCCATGGTAGGCAAGAAAACCCTAAGAGCATCGAGAACCAAATTCAAAACGGTGGAATAGATGAAGGCAGTGTATGCAATGGTGATAAAAGCCCTCCAAACTCTAACGTTCACCTCGTGGTTTTTACCTTCTCTCCTTATTAATGATTGATTGGACATTATGCAGTAATAAGGAGGCATGGTTCCAAGATTTGAGTTCATTAGCAAGGACACCTAGATTGGCTAAGGGGTCCGCTACATGATTACCCTCCCTATAGGTATGAGTGAAGGTGCACCTCGTCAAATTATTAAGGGTCTAATTCTTTGAAGTTTTTCATTTATGGTCGACTTGAATTTGAAGTTGTCTAGTCAAAGGTGAAAATCAATTTCTACCTTCTCAAGACTCGACATAACAAGTCCGCAAACTAAAGGCCGGGGAAAAACCATATATACCAAGAAAAACTCCTAACAAAGAGGATATGTAGTCAAAAAACAAGAATTGAGGGATCTTTTGGTTTAGGGTTTTATTTGACAGAGCACGAAGTGAGCCAACTTAAGTATAACGTGCAAAACTTGCAAGGGGATACTTCCAACATCAATCACCGATTGGATGAGCTTGGGCAACAACTCAACCAATTGTTAAATTTGCAAATGAAATCCACCAAATCGACCATTGAAGACTACTGCACAACCCAATGCAAACCCAAATACATCATAACTGCTACCTTCAAGTGGTGTACCCATTCCGCGCCACAAAGCATGACGCTAAAAGTGGAAATGCAAAAGCTTCATGGGCATGATCCTATTTCCTGGATCAACCAAATGGAAAACTTTTTCTGATGTACATCAGACCCTTTGTGGACAGAAGGTGGTAATGGCATCTTTACATTTGGAACCTAAGTAGTTCATTTGGTATCGATGAGTTTTTGCTTAAAATAAGGATTTTTGTGTTACTTGGTTAGTTTTTATAGATGAATTAAAGTTGCACCATCACAACAACGTAATAAAGAACTACTTCAGCCAATTAGCAAAATTACCCCATAAAACAGCTATTTGCAAGTATAAGAGATAAAAGCACTCCAACACAATCACTTTCTCGGCCTACCACAATGACACCACAACAAATTAAAGAGATAAGGGTAAAAAAATTATGTTTTAAACTCTGATAGCAAGTATGCAATCAAGGACATAAGTGTGGAGAAAACAAATTGTTCTACATTGAAGTTGCCAATGAAGAAGAGGATAAAGTCGTAGCATGGGCGGCTAATGAGGAGCCAAGGGAAAAATCAAAAGAAACCCAACCGGCTATTTCTTGCCATGCACTTTCAGGCATTAGTATGCCACAAACCCCAAAGGTAGTGGGTTTTCTACGAAAACAAAAGGTGACTATATTAATTGACTCGAGAAATACTCACAATTTCATCAACAATAAATCGTTGGAGTGGCTAACACTCTCTCACCAAGATCACTCCAATAGCATAATCAAAACCACAAAAATGAAAAATTATGCACAACAAAATAGAATCAAATCTTCAAGTATTGATTGCTCTCAAATAATTACAATCCTCCATACGAAACTATAAGTGGGAGTGCATATTAAATATGTCTGAGAGGTGGTTATACAACTAATGGGTTGTTGCAAACCCCTCAAAATAGGGAATTTCACTATATTTGTGCACTCAAATTGTACGTGCACAAAATACTGTTTATCCCAATGATATAGACAAACTCCCAAATTAAACTTAAATTATGAGTTACTCTAAACACTCACATTCCTCGGCCGATTACAAAATATTTAGATACATGGGCCTAGTGTGAACACACAACTCCAGCATAAATTAGTTGTACACTTAAATTGTTGCCTATCCAACTGAAATTTCAAGTCATGTATGTTGATGGTGGTACATTCAATTGTTTTGGGAAATGCCAAAGTATTAAGCTCTTCATGGGAGAATATCAATTGGATAGTCCTATGTTTGCCAATCCTGTGAGTAGAGCCGACATTGTTTTTAGAGTAATTTGTTACCTGCCTTGGGAATGATTGAGATGAATTTCCAAGAGCTTTTCATGCATTTCCATTCATAAGGAAAGAAATTTGAATTGTGTGGGTTACGTGCCACATCCCCACAATTGATGAGTTCTCATTAGATATAGAAGATGCTAAAAAAGGACAATGGGTTTGTGGCTCAATTGTTTTTAATAAAGGCACCACCACCAAAAGGGTCTACATTGCTAGATCTACATGCTATTGTAGAGAAGCACTTAGTCGTATTTGGGGATACGTCAAAAGGACTTCCAAAAGAAATCATGATCGTGTCATTCAACTAGTGCTAGGGTATCAACCACCCAACAATAGGCCTTACATGTACCCATACATCCAAGAAAGTGAAATTGAGACGATGGTACAAGAGATGTTAAAAGCAGGTACCATTTGTCACAGTTAGTGCTTGTTCCCCCCTGAGGTGATGGTGTACAAGAAGGATGAGACCTAACACATGTTCCTAACTACAAAGAGCTCAACAAATACACCATCAAAGATAAGTTCCCTATTCTTCTAATTAATGATTTGCTAGATGAATTACATGGAATTGTTTATTTTACAAAACTTGATCTTCGTTCAGGATATCATCAAATTAGAATCAAAGATGAGGATATTCAAAAGACCACTTTCAAAACCCGTGAGAGCCATTATGAATATTTTGGTGATGTCTTTCTACCTCACTAATGCACCATCTACATTTCGAAGCTTAATGAACTCTATTTTAGGGAATTTCTACATTAACTTGCCTTCCTATTCTTTAATGAGATTTTTAGTATACAACAAACCATGGGAGGGAAACTTCCATCATGTGAATCAAGTTTTGGATATTCTTAAACAACATCAACTTTCTGGCAAGTCTTCCAAATGCACTTTTGGAGTCAAGGAGATCAAGTATTTGGGCCACATTGTTACACATGAAGGCGTCGAGGTGTATCCTCATAAGAACAAGGCTATGGTAGAGTGGGAGGTACTAAGAACTCTCAAAAACCTTTGAGGCTTCTTAGGGATCGCAAGTTACCATCATCCTTTTTTTGAACATTATGGCAGCATAACAACACCACTTACAGCATTATTAAAGGAGGAATCCATCCATTGGAATGTGACAACCATGCAAGCATTTGAGACACTGAAGGAGGACATGTGCACCACCCTAGTTCAAAATACTTCAGATTTCTCCAAAACATTTATAGTAGAATGTGATGCTTCAAGGCTAAGTCACAAGGTTTGAGTTCAATTTTTTAAAAATCGCCATTAAATTCTACCAAGAGACAATACATTAATAATAAATATAAAAATATATGAATACATATATTGAAAGTAGTAATGTAAAAAACATTAACTAATACATATATTGATAGTAGTAGATGTAAAAACATTAATTAAAAAGAAAAAAAGAAAAAAGTAATTAAAATTAAATAAATTAACTTGAAACACACAATCAACACCCTCAGTCACACAACACAATGCAGACAAAAGTAAACTTCCACAAATATGCAACAAGAAGTGTAAAACAAATAATTCGGCGAACCCAATGAATTTTTGGTTTGTGGCCAAATAAAAACCAGCAAATTTCGCATTTTATCAAAGAAATTCAGTGAACCTTGTGGCCCTACTTCAAGGAATGGTATGGGAGTCATACTCTTGCAAGAAGGACAATCCCTTACATTTGAGAGACGCCAACTCAAAGGTAAGAAATTGCTCAAGCATATTTATGAGAAAGAAGTGATGGCCATTGGCCATCCTTCATGCAGTAAAACAATGTCAACCATATATGATGGGAAGTCACTTTAAAGTGAAGACAAATCGTAACAGTCTAAAATACTTATTAGAACAAAGGTATTCATCAAAAGAATATCAAAAATGGGTCACTAAGATGTTATGTTGGGATACAACTTCGAGATCGTATACAAGAGAGGAAAAGAGAATGTCATGACTAATGCACTAGCTAGGAGGGATGAGCCCACTAAGGCAATACTTGGCACCATGCCCATATTACACGTAGACTAAGTAGAGGAGTAAGATTAAAGTGGGAGAATGATGCAATAACAATTTTATTCAAAAGCTCCAACAAGATACAAGCATGTCACATAGATTTGTGTGGAAAGATGATGTTCTTTTGTACAAGGTTAAGTTGTGCGTATGTAAAATCTCAACCCTTGAACATAAGGTGTTTATAGAACTACATGATTTTCTAGTAAGAGGGCACTCAAGCTACTTGAAAACTTATCATAGAGTTGAACAAGATTTTTTTCGGTGAAGTCCATAAATTTGTGGAAAAATGTATGGTGTGTCAATGGAACAAAGGCAAGACAATCCAGGCCCCACATTTGTTGCAACATCTATCTAATCCTAGCCAGAGGTGGGAGGTGTCTATAGATTTGATCATGACGCTACCAAAATCTAAAAGGAAAAATGTCATCATGGTTATCATGGATAGATTCACCAAATATGTCCATTTTTGTGCATTATCACCATAGTTACCAGGTTCGGCTGGATTTGAATGAAATCCGGTTCAAACCGTATTTTTCGAAGTGACCAGATAAATCCGGTTCGATTCGGTGACTTTTGGCACGAAAAACAAAAAAAAAAGCCCTAAACCTAAATGCGTTAACCCTAGACGTGTTAAAATGCTATAAAATCCCTGCAAATCGGTTTTTAAAATACAAAGTGATTCTATATTCAGCGGCAGAGGCACTCAATCAAAAATCGTGGGAGGAACTCGTGGCAGCGGAGGTTGTGACTCGTAGCAGGCAGGAGGAGGTTGTAAGCGGAGGGCAGGTAGCGGAGGCAGGCAACGGCAACGGCAACAGCAGCGGCAGCGAAGGTTGTGGCAAAGGAGGCAGCAGTGAGGACGAGCAGCGGCAGCGACGGGAGTACGGGTATGTCTCTGAGTCCTCACTCTCACATAAACATTTACTTTTTAATATTTATTTTAGGTTTTTAAATTTTAATATAGTTTTAACTTTTAACTTTTTAATATAGTTTGTTTTTAAGTTTTTAATATACGTATTATAAATTTATAACTTTATAATAATATTTAGTATTGTTTGTTTTTAGGTTTTTAATATAATTTGTAATATTATTATTATATTATTTATGTATTGTTTATTTTTTAATTATTTATACTAATATTTATGTGGTGTTTGTTTTTAAGTTTATAATATAGTTTGTAACTTTGTAATATTATTATATAGTTTATAATATTATTATATAGTTTATAATATTATTATATTATTTGTGTATTTTTAAATTATTATATTATTATATTATTTATGTTTTTATGATGATGATGATGGTAGATTGATACTTTTTTGTCTGATTTGTCTGCGTATAATAATATAAGTGTACAATAATATAAATATAAAATTAATATAATTATATATATTCCGAACCGGATTTTTCGGGATTTTTTCAAGAACTCCGTATTTTCGGATTTTTTTGCCCTTCCGAATTTAATCGGATTTTCGAACCTGGTAACTATGATTATCACATCTGTTTACGAGAACAATAGCCACATCATTTATTGATATAGGTCAAAAACTCCATGGGACCCCAAAGATCATCATAAGTGATTGCGATCCTACCTTTGCCAGTAACTTTTGGATTGAGTTATTCTGAAGTTTTAGTACGCAATTGGCTATTAGCTCATCTTATCATCAACAATTTAACAGGTTAATTGCGATAGTCGACAAGCGCTTGAAGGGTCATCTCCATTTTGCTTCAACTAAACATTTTTCTCCATACCTCGTCCAAAATGTCCCCTTTTTAGACATTGTATGGGTACCATCCTCTATCCATCACCTCATCTTTGAGGGTCTAACCAAAAGTTTAAGCAGTCAAAGAACGCGTTCAACACCAACAAGAGGTTCTCTTTGGCCTCAAAGATAACTTGGAAATGGCTTAGAACCACATGAAGCAACAAGCTGACCAACACTACACTGAAAGGAAGTTTGAAGTCCGCGATTGGGTTTTTGTGCATTTGCAACCAAATAAGCAAATGTCTTTGAAACAACAAGAGGATAACAAACTTTCCCCTAAGCATTACTATCCTTATCAAGTCTTGCAAAAGATTGGCATACAAACCCAAATTGCCTCCCTCAGCGAGGATACATCCAATCTTTCATGTTTCATACTTGATGAAGGTCATTAGACGAATAGTTTCAACCTAGACAGAGTTACTTGAGCTTGATGAGGAGGGAAGAATCATTTTGGAACTTGAAGGAATACTTCAAACATGGACTAAGAGATTGCGATCAAGGGAAATTATAGAGCATCTCATCAAGTAGAGTCATTTGCCCAATGCAAATGCAACTTGGGAGGTTGAAGTATTCTTGCAACATCTTGAGATAATCAACATTGACTATAACATTGGTTTGAAGCAGAGGGTCATGTTGTGCACTTTCCCTATATCAAGTATAGAGATATGTGTGGGCCAACATGTAGCGCACTTACCATTTATCTCTTCATTCATTAGGTAGTGGTTACTTTCAGCCGACTTAATTAGGACAAAGGATGACCCTACCTAATTGTGTCTAAAAATAAGGAGTAAATCACTCTCATCTCATCATATTGTGAATTATAGTCTTATTGTAAGTTTATGGAGGTTGCCCCCTCGAAGTGGGTTAGTTACATATTCAATATTTTTCAATTTATATTCAAGTAGTTCCATCTAGGTTGTCAGGATATGAGTACGAGTTTGGTACGCAGATATGTCGATTTTAAAAAGCCCTTAAGTACGATAAATCTTGGGTACATTCATACATCTATAACAAAATATTTTTTTTATATAAAATATATATACTCATTTTTTTAGTAGGATCAAGATTCAAAACATTCAATATGCTTAAAATTTTACATTTTCATTTATCAATGTGGCTGCCATACATACAATATAAAATTATTATGTAAATATGAATACAAACAATCTAGAATATCATGTCTATATGAATATCATATCTCCTCTTTTGAATGATCAATAAAACAATGTCTGCCTCTAAACAACGGTTGCCACTAAACAAATTTGAACTCCTTGCAAGCAATGGCTGCCTCCAATCCCGTTCTCCTTATAATGGCTGCCTCGAAACAAATCCTCCTTCCAATGGCTTCTCCTCTTCAATTCCTCTTTGGCTCTGCTCTTACACTTGCAGAAATCAACAATGAATTGTGTGTTTTGGTAATGGTTGAGTGCCTTGTTATAGCTTTTAGGAGTTTAGGGCTTATTGTTTTATTCATTTATGAGTTAAGGTTTTTTTGTCATTGACTAAGTCAAAATAAAAATACAAACATTTTTTAAACATCCCCCTACAAGTACATCATGGGTATGTCTATGACGTATCCGTACCATACCCAAGACGGATCAGGGGGATTTGGAAAGGTGGGACGTACTGATGCTCCCTAGAATTCCATTACAAATGCCCTACAAGAGACATACGACCCCCAACATGGTTTGATCCTCTATAACATGGTTTGACCCCACATCAAACAATTCCAGCTCTTCGACCTCCAGCAATACAACCTTCAGTAGTAAAATCTAAACGAAAGTTACTCCTAATTTATAGTGTCAATCGTGCAAAATGTTCAACACATCCCATGGTTCCACAGCCAGCAGTCAACATCCATCTCTACATCAACAGCAGCTCCGATTGGAATGTCTTGCCTTCCCTCTTCATTCTAATTTTTATCATCTTGTTTATGTGTCAGAAGGAATGGAGACAAGTATAGACCATTATATTAGTATTGTCTTGGCAAGGGGGGATTAAGCCCTAGGCAGACTAGGCAACTGCCTAGGGCGCCAACGGTCAAGGGGCGCCTATATCTAAAGATTTTCATTATGTTTTAGCTTTTATTAGAACTTAATATTAAAATAATTTACCTGAAGTCAATATTTATTGATCCTTTAATTGATATTATTATAAAGTAACATAAATTTCACGCATACAAATAAAAAGGTATTGGTAAATTAGACAAGTAACCAACCTTGTATGAAAAATTGTATATTTCATTCTGAGCACCTACTATAATTAATTTTCTCCATCCATGGATTATTACTTGTCCTTATTTGATAATTTTGTAGGATATTTTTATTGCTTTTATTGCTTGTATACCAATTTATCTTAATTAGTGATTTATTATTATTCTTGATGTAAATTTTAAAATGTGATAATATACATAGCTTTTATTTATTTATTTGATGGGAAAACATTATTTACTAAAATTATAAGAAGGGTGGCCACTTCAATTATTTCCTAGGGCACTACTAACCTTTAATTCGGCTTTGTATCTTGGTCATAAGCATAATTAAATATTTTAGTAGCTGACGTGTTATATGGTTCATGGTTGTATTGTCCACCTTACATAATTTTATAATGATTCTCATCAATCATGTTCAGTTGTTGACGGTTGTATTAGCCAACAACCAATTGGGTTTTCTTGTCATATAAATAGATTCTAGAATGATGAACATCAAGGAAGAGGCAAACTACCAAGCCCTCCCTCTACAGAGCAGCTTGTATATGAATGACAAAATGACTACTATACTATTCTTCTATGCTGTAATGTGGTATGTAATTACTAGTCTATGATTAACATTTTTCCTCGAGTAGTTTCTCTATAAATAGGACTGAGTCACTCATCATAGGTGCTCCCTACAACCCACTAGGCCACAACCTAGTGGACAACTCTTCAGAAAAATTCCTCCATCATTGGCCAAACCTGAAAAACCACTCTTTCCAAATTTTCATTTATATGCCTGAATTCTTCATTAATTTTATTGTACAATGGTCAAGGGACGCATCAACCTCTTGATTACTACCTTTTTATATGGAATAAAAATGTTAAGAGGGTTTGTATAGAAACATTATGCCCTCACATAGAGAAAACCAGACCCCTCCCTAAGGCCTAAAGTAAGTTCAGAGAATTAAGTATATTGAAAATACACAACTCCTAGAGAAAAAAGGCTTTAAAACCTAAGCAGAGCAAGTAGAGGAAAAAAAATAAACATCCCGCAAGAAAAGAAAACAACCTCAAAAGAGACTTACAAGATTACCTAGACGCGGCAATTTGATTTTGGAAGTCAAAAAGATTAAAGAAGAAACTATTTAATACATACAAGAAATTGGAGGTAGGCCTCAAAAGAAGTTAGTCTGCACACAAACAGAAAAACATTGGTGAAAGAAAATCCGGTACACTCTCCGCTTTTGTCCTCAATAAGCCGATGTTCAGGTTTCACAACTTGATCTTCATTAAATAATTCTATAATGCTTGTTAGAGCATGAAAACACTTTCAAACTGGTGATGATATGTCCATTTTTTATTATAAAATACTTATAGATTCTGCAGTTAGCTTTAATAATAGTTAATATAAACTGTTTTCCGTTAATAATATGATCACAAAACTTAAATTATTCCCTACAGGAGAAATAAAACTTAGATTGAAATAGAATAAGTAGCAAAGCAATGTAAAGAGAGAATATTCATAACAGGGAAAATACATCGATTGATACCTGCACACCGGCTCTTAAATGATCAAGCTCTTTATCAAGGTCATTAATTGCCAAGTTGTATGCCTGCATTGGAGAAGATTGGCTAGTCGTTTGAATCTGGAAAGCCAAGAAGACTCTAGGTATTAGAATAGACAATAAAAAATACCAAAACACGCAAAAATACAAAACCATTTTCAAAAACACAGTTTCAGAAACATGCTTGGACCCAACTAATGAACTTGTATAAATGCTTAAGCTAAAAAATGGTGGAGAGAAAAGCTCTGGTATTTTCTAATAATGTGAAATGCAGGGATTGAGTAACTATATTTAAATATACAGCAAACAACCTTAACAATAATCTTATAATCCAGAGGATGTGGCAGCTTATAACCAGCAAAAAGAACGTTGGGATCTCTGTGCAATTGCCTGCACCCAAAGCATAAAATGTTAAAATAATTTCAAATCCAAGCCTGACAAAGGGCCTCTTCCCACGTAATAGTTATAAAGAAGAAATACCTTTAGATTGTGAGCTTAAATACCTCATCCAAAGTGGTTTGTTAGCAATAAAAAGTGGTTTGTTAGCAATAAAAATGTGAAAAAGATGCAGTGAAAAATCAAGGCGTGGGCAAAGAATATCTCTCTAAATAAAATCTTGAAGTCCTCCTGAGAAAAAAGTTCTATTGCTTTGATGTGATAAAATACCCTCTTACATTGCTAATTAAAACTTGTTTTTCCATTTCGCCAGCCTGCATTGACTTGTTGCCCTAACTCTTCCTACGAATTATTTTTCTCCAAGTTTCTACCCCTACCGTAGCAAGTTATATATATGATAATCTGGTTTTAAGTTTTTACCACAATCTAAACTGATTTGCTCTCAACTTAGTTTACCTGAGAAATAAGTCCCACAGGCCTAAAGAAGTAGTGAGTTTCTCTTCCTGTTTTTCCACAGCTCATGTTAATGGTGTCTACAGACATGTCTGTAACTATTCCAAGTAAACTTCAGTACTACTAGATATGTCAAAACATCTAATTTGTCACTCCCAATCTCTTACATTAAAGCAAATTGTATTTGTTCTTTTAGAGTGGCTTTTCCCCTTTCTAGAGCTCTTTCAAAATACATCAAACCATACAATAGTTGATAACATTAACAGGTGTTTTAAAGCGCAATTTCACTCTTCTAATGTCCTTCAAATCCACTTGAAAATCTTTGAACTGAATGCAAATGCGTTGTGATATCATTGAGTGGCGCAAACTCATTTAGTGAAACCTTAACTTCCTTCCTTGATGCTCAACCATTGTGTTTTATTAACAGGCCTTAAAGGGAATGAAAAACGGTAAACCCAATTAATTATGTAAATGCATTGCTATTTTTAACGATTCTAAAGCTACTTCATCCTACTCGCCAATAGAAGACCTCCAAAACTCGTCATGTACATGCTTTCCAACCATTGACAGAATGGGCTATGTTCTCAAGTAAGATGGCGTCTCCATGGGAAAAGGTGCATAAACTTAAAAGCGGAAGAGAAATCCCAGATCAAGATAGCTTATGTTCTTTATACCATATAGGACCAGCAGAAGCTACCAACAATAATGGTCTAGAGTCTAACATGGAAGAGAAATCCTAAATCAAGATAGCTAATGTTCTTTATACCATATAGGACCAGCAGAAGCTACCAACAATAAGGGTCTAGAGTCTAGCATCGTGAGAATTCCAACAGATGTATGAATAGATTCTAGTAACTAAGTCCTTGGGTGATTAAATGCAAGCAACTAAGGTGGTGGAAAGAATGTCGAACATTCATCATCTAGGAATTGAAATATAAGACTTGATGAAAGAAACCAATCACATTAATAGCTAGTTGAAAACAGTAGACCCAATCATTCCTTGACAAAAACAAACTAGCATACCACACGGGTGATTTGGAAGTTTAAATCCAGCCACATCAAACAGTTATTCATAGAATGGACCATAGCAAGTGACTGAACCAGAAAATCCATCAATCCACCTTTACGTAGATGCCTTTTCAGTGTTGATAATGACCATCACTCAAGTCCCACACTGAGTCATGCCTTAATAGGCGAGACATCAACAATGCTGGGAACAAGCCCCAAGCAAATTTTAACAGAAAAGAAACCCCTCATGCATGGATTTTAAGCTTCAAGGTATAGTCTCCCGTGTTTGGTTGACATCAAGATGCGAATCATCCAAATTTTACCTTGGCAATTATCTCGCTAAAGTGCAAAGTATAATATATTAATAAATACTTTTGCAGGGAGCTTTGCAATATGGAAGGATTGTTGAGCACCTTACCAGGCAGCACTTTGGAGAAGATGAAAGACATGATTAAGAAATCAGATCAGCTCCCAGATCAAGGGAGGGTTGAGAGCAAGTTCAAAGCATACTTTGCCCGAAACTGACAATGCCCCTGCCTGTTTTTTGTACTTTAGTTTCTCAGTTGGCAGATCTGTCTAATGTTATTTTGTCCCTAAATGTCACTATGCAGAAAATATAGTTTAGAGTGGTGTCATTCAACGTCCAGTCCATACGAGTAAAACCCACCAATTATACTGAGGCCAGCTTGTAGATACATGTCTAGGCCATTGGGCCTTCTAGGCTTTCAGTCTTTAAGCTATTCCAAGGTTTCCAAACTCCAGGAGTCCATGTCTGTAGTCGGGCAGATACATCACAAGGCTATAGTTGGCTTCAAAAATAAAAGATTTTGTTACTTTTGATTGTTATAGTCAGAAATTACTTTGATTGTTATAGTCAGAAATTCCCATTTGATGGGGTTGCAGGAAAAGAGCCATTTCATTTTACTTGAAATTGATCACATGCTTGACCAACCTAAATTTTTTCAATCTTAACTTACCATTAGGCAAATTGATCTTGTATCAGAAATTATGGGAATTTACTTACAATGATCTGAACGTCCTACGATGGAAATGTACTTACATACGAAGAACGTTGCCAATTGTATGGTCTTCTCTCTGAATGGAAAATGTCGCAGCATTCATAATTTTCATGTCCCTTTCATAAGAAACTCTGAAAGCAGAACACACCCAGTGTTTTCCTCTTAAAAACCATTCCTAATAACAAATAGGAAACATATAAACAAAACAGAGCTAAAGAGAAAAGGAATTTGATGGCCGCCGTCTTAATTCCTTAAACAGTATATAAAAAAAGGAACACAACTACAGCTCATTAAACATATCCCAAAACCCCAATGTATAAATCCAAGGCAAATGCAAACCGTAAAATACCCAAAAAAAAAAAAAAAGCTCTTGTAAAGAGAAGGCTAAGATGGTAAAACCTTAAGAATCATACAAGTAATAATTCAAAAGAACACATGTTTACACTATATAGGTAAAAACTGCACAGAATGAAACCTTACCAAGCTCAAAATACAAGCTATGTAGTAGATCAAAACACAGAAAATGATTACTCCAGGAATACAACTCTAACAATACAATATGCAAAAAAATAACAATATAATAATAAAAAATACCATTACTAAAATTAACTGTGCAAGCAATTACAGATCACTGCACCTCTCCCAGGTACATTGATCAATTACAAACTAAAAGATAAAATACCCAAAAAAGAGCTATTGTGCACACTTTAATGCCACTTCCTTGCATCTAGATAAGTTTTTTTTGAAGTGCGCACGCTAGATAGTAAAGTTCAGAACACCGTATATGATTATATCACTTGAATTATAAAATGCAGAATAATGATACAAAGCATCATATATAAGAGCAAAATTTGAGCTAGAAAATTCAAATAATAAAACCTTAACCGCCTTCAAAAATTAATACCCCTCCCAGTAAAACTAAAAACACTAGCAAATAACTATTGAAGTAAATAACAACTATTAACACTATCTGAGTCAAGAAAAGCCTCTTAAGTAATAAAAGTTTGGTGTGGCAAGTAATATATGAAAATACCATATATGATTGCATAATTTGAGGTTAGAGAACACAGAGTTGAACCCTTGACAATATTTATGGCCCAAAAATTCATAACACTATTTTTCTCTACAGGCTCTGCACTTACTTTTACCCTGACATTTAAGTTCAAAAAGTTGTGGTGTTGAATTCAAAGAATTTTTCAACCCCAAAAATTCAAAACTCTAATTTTCTCTACAAGCCCTGCGCTTAAGTTTACCCTGAAATTTAAGTATAAAATGTTGTGGTGTAAAGGTAGTTGGAGAAAGTTGTAAGAGAACGCCAAGGTTAAAATCTCCCTACCACAGTAAGGAGACCCATAACTCTTGGCAGACGCGGCAAGGTTGCGGCTTAATGGTGAAAAACTAAGAATAGTAGCAACAAATCATACTTCAAAAACATGTACTCAGTAATTACTCAGCATCCCAAAATTTTGACCCAGACCCAGGATTCAGCAACTTTATCGCTACTTACAAAAATATATAAATCCATAAAATAAGCTTAAATAAAATATAAAACACTCTTAAATGACATGAGAAATGGGAGTCAAGAACACACAAAATATTTTTTTCCATTAATTTTCAACCAAAAAAGAGTACAATGCTCAGTTTTAGACCAAAAAAAGAGTACAAACTACAATGCTCGTGGAGTCATAGAAAATCTTTCAAAGGCAACAGAAACCACTGTCAATTACATCACAGCAACTGTGATGCACAAATTCGCCCGGAAGAGAAGAGAGAGAACAAAAACTCAGTTTTTTCGGATAAGAAATAATTTCCCAAGGGCCTGTTTTTATGCAGAGGTTGCCCAGTTTTGTGCTTGGACCCGCAGAGTTTTGGGGCTGCAAAAGTCAAAGTTTCTTGGTTTTAATCACCTCACAAGTTTTAAGGCTAGAACTCTTTTCACAGGCGAGCGGCAAGTGCTTGCCAAGTTTTGCCAAGTATTAGAACTATGCAAATAACAATGCAATATATCACAAATAATTGAACTATTTGAGCCAAAAAAACACCCTCACTGTAAGATAGCTAGCATACCTATCTTAGAAAATCTATGTAAAAGACGCCGAGAGGTATCATTCTCAAGGTGCCTATATTTGATTCCACAAATAAGTGAAATAGGTGTCTTTTACAAATAAGTGGAATAAGTAGAATAGGCATACTTGATTCCACAAATAAGTGGAATAGGTGTCTTTTATATTTGATTCGCGAGAATGATACCTCTCTGCGTCTTTTACATAGATTTTCTAAGATAGGTATGCTAGTTATACACATAATAAGGATAGAAATATAAATATACATAAACATTATAGTGTATAAGTTTATATATTATAAAAGAATTTATCAAGAAATAATACAGATTAATATATATTTATTATATTAAAAAAAAAAATATATATATATATATATATATATATATATATATATATATATATATATATATATATATATATTCTTAAAACAAATATAATAACAAAAGTTGAGCAGCTCATAATTTATTAAAATAAAAAATTGGCTGAGAATGGATAAAGAGAGGGTTTCACGCAAAGGAAGAGTGATAGTGACAAATCTTGCAGAGACATAAGTGGGATAGCAGGAAAGGGCACTTCAATGTTTTAATCAATACAGCAACTACTCCAAATAAATGATAAAGAGCAGGAAAAATGGAGTGGTGGCCGACAATGGTGCTGCAAAGGTTGCACTGCACGTAGCAAGTGCTCGGAAGCAGAAAACACGAAATCCATACATTTAAACACCCTCCCGAATGAGGCACCTCCTAATCCTAAACCTTCTCCTTCGTACCCTGCATACAACAAACAAACAGTAGCAGGCCGTAGTTTCCTCGCAGAGGCAAGTGAACCCGCTTTACATTCAGACACAGATCCAGATCATTCAATTTGTATATTGTAGAATGAGGAGCTACTCGGGTTACTGACTTATCTCCGTGTGCAGGGCCAATTTAACCCATAATGGTGCTGGTCTTGGGACTGCTAATAGAGAGAGCTCCATTTAGCACAGTCCCGTAACATTCTGTTTATTTAATTATGAGAGTGCACTCGCTGCAACCATCCAATCACTACTAAATTTACACTTGTCAGCATGGTTAACACCTGGGATCTCAAATAAAGTGCTTGTATTATTAAGTAAAGGAAATGACAGGTCGTCTGAAAGGCCGTGTAGGACGCGTCACCCTCCATGTATGCTTGGGTTTTGAGGAGCATTTTTAAATTTTTTTTTATGTCGGCCCAAAAAATGAACCACTCACGCCATTACAGCCCTGGCTGCCACTGTAGGAATGCCTCTCGGCGTAAAAATTACACTAGCAAATAATTTTTCGAAGCCTCATCTATACCACGGCATTTAAACTATAAAACAGGGAGAATAAAACCCCAACAAAATTTGAAGATCTTACCCAGTTCAGTGCAAAATGCAAAACACCACCAAGATGATAATACAAAACATAAACTACGCTAGGTAAAGCATAAAATGCAATGGAGTAAAACTCTAGCCAGCCATAAAACTCTCAACAGTTATTTTTTAAAAAACTGTAAGGCCCTTTACGGTAAAAAAGGCTGTAAATCCCTCGCAAGTAAAATTGAAAATTCTGCAAGGTGATAATATATTACATCTAATCTCACTATCTGAGCCAGAAAAATCTTCTCAGTAAATAATTTAGTTATACTGGCAGGTAATAATTTCAGATGCCACATATTTTTATAATGACATTATTTGAGCTAGAAAACCCAGAGAATAAACTACTTGATGACACGGGTAATTCCACGGTTTTGAACCAGGAAAACAGGCGATTAGAAAAAAAAAGAGTCTTTAAAAAGACACTATTACTTTACTGGAGCTAGAAAACACCATGAACAACACGCGCCCCTGACAAGCTTTTAAGTCCTTACCCAATAAAGCAAAAAATTGAAGGCACTGTAAATGGCTCCGCTATAGGAATTACACATACTAAGAATTAAGCACTCTCAAGCTTGAAAACCCTCAAAATACATACTTTAAAAAACACTAAGAATGAATTAACAACTAATACAACAATAATTACACTGTTTGTGCTCAAAAACACAATAAAAACCCAGAAAGTCTTTAACACCCTCAAATAGGAAAGTAAAAATTCAAAACACCCACAACTTAAGAATGCATAAAAGCGCCAAATATTACACTATTTACACTATAAAATTCACAAAATAAAACCCCTGCGAGTAAAATACTAATTAAGAATCCTGTATGAGCTAGACGACGCAAAGTAAATTAAACCATAAAGAAAACACTTAGAAACCTTACGTGGTTAACTAAACATTTATATTAGCCATGTAATAATGGAAAATGTGGCGTCTACCTAATTGCATTATTTGAGCTAGAAAACAGACAACCCAAAAACGAAAAAGATGTATAATAAATTTTAAACCCTTTTACAGATAGAAAGGTATTCCAGATACCTGCAACATAGCAACTAAAAATATACTAGTTTAGCCATAAAACGCAGGAAGCAAAATCTCACAAGAAAAATGCGGCGCTCGCAGGCGAGATTCAATAATAAAAAACGCAGTAAATACTTACACAATTTAAGCTATGAATGCAAAGAAGAAAACCCTGACAAGCTTTAAAACGCTCGTAGTAAAAGCTTAGAATTGCTAGCACTTTAATAGTTAAAGAAAAAACGAACAAACGTACACCGGTTGAAGAAAAAGGGAAAAAAACAAAGCTCAAAACACTGTAATAATTCAAAATACCACAAAAAAAACTACATTATTTGAGCCATAAAATTTATACCAGAAAAGGGGAAAAAAAACACTCACAACTTTCACAACCCACGAAAAAAGAAACTCAAAAACCTTCAAAACCCTCGCTCAATAATTCAAAAACGCCTTAAAATGATTACACTATTTGAGCCATAAAATGCAAACCGTTAAAAACCTCGCAATTACTCAAATGAAGAAAAATGCCGCGCTCACAAACGACATGCATTTGCGGGAGTTCGTCAACATCCAGTCAGCTTAAATATCGGTAAGAAAAATGTTACATAAAAGCCATCTTTAAACAACTTTGTGAGGAAACGATTTCAGCTGCAATTGTAAGAAATTTCGAGCCAAAAACAAAAAATGGAAAACCAAAATTCAAAAAAATAGAAAATAAAAAATTGCCTAGTACATACTTTTGCATGCCATCAGGCACGACGAAGCGCTCATAACGGTCTGGAGCATTCATGCTGAAGAATTTGTGTGTCGCAAAACCCTCGTATAAATTTGGAACTCACAACAGAGAAAACAATTGAAATAAGTTTGCTTTTCTTAGAGCGTTCTTGGAGTTAATTTATAGGATAAATTTGACTCTGGCTTAGTTGCTATTTCAGGGTGGCTGGTGTTTTGGCGGCGTTTCATTGGAACAGATAATGCCCTTTTTATATTTTATTGAAGATGAATATTCTAGGAATTCAAAGAAAAGTCACTTTTTTTTTTGCCCTTTTAAGTGTGCAAAGTTTTTTCTCCTTTTTTTCCATGGAGCAGAATCTTTGGCCCACTTTTATGGGGACTCGAACCATGGCGGGTGATTTTTAACCCACTTTTGGTGTGACAAATTATTATATATTTGTCTCAAAATTCAAGCAAAACTACATTCGCAACATAAACACGGAATAGGGGGAAAATTTTGGCAGATTATCTTAACACATTCGAACACATCTCATAATTCCATAAATATCATCATAAAACCACAACAACATTTTAAGTATTTACAAACAATCCCAGTTAATGAAAACATTTAAATCATTATTCTTGTAAAAATTTGCAATTAAGTCATTTTTTTCATATTTATTTAATATGAATGGTGTTCGTTGGACACCTTTGGATTATCCCAATTCCAATGTAAAATGAGATAAAAGATTTTAATAAACTCGACTGATAATAAAATCAATCTCATGAAGGGCAGTTAAATTCAACATTCATTTAAGCCTAGAATTTTCACTATATAAATGAATGAAATCATGCATCTCTTCGATTAAATCTTAAAGTCTTTGTATATTCTCAATTTTTAGCTCACAAGTAACCATGGTTTACTTTGTGTATTTTGTTTTATGCTTCAACCTCTTATTCCACAAGTGTTAAGTTGTTAGAGTGGTAAAACCTAGTCACCCTTGTCACGACATAAGTTCTGATCTGTAAATTTTGTTCAATAATACCTAAAAATAGAGATATTTGTTAGGTGGTAATTTCTAAAGAAATCGGAAGGGTTATATATAGGAGGGTATGTGAATTGTTTTGGATATAATTTTATCAAGGTCAATTTGGTGGAATGGATGCCTCTTAATTCTTGGCGTAAGTGGAAGAAAATTGATTATTTGTGCACTAAATATCATACTAAAAGAGTCTAGATCTGTAATTAGGTATATATACATGTCAACACCTTGTTTCTTGCTCCAATATTCATAACTTGCATTGTTTCTCTGAGTACCCTTTAATTGGGCAGGACAGGGATTACTAAGAAAGTCTACAACTAGAGGTTTTGAGTCAGAAGAAGAATTAGATCGTAAGTAGATACATGGAATGAATACATTTTTTTGTTTCCCATGGCTCTCTAATGTTGGCTCTAGAAGATATTCCTTTAACAACCTTCTTCAAGGGGTGGTCTAAGATAATATGAGATAAGCCCAAGGAAATTTATGAACCTATTGTCATTGTTGTTAAGATTATCAATACCATATATGGCTTTTACGGCTTCCCTTCTCAACATTATTAGGTAAGGTGATTTCATGAACTCTTCTTGGAGAAACTTTTTTGATGGTGGTTTAATGTTTTTTTATCCTATCATAATTGTCCCGATCATGCTTAATTCAATGGTCATTGATAGCACATCACCATCTGAATCGATGGTGTCTTATTGTCCAAAACACCTCTAAGATTTGAACTCTTATATATGTTAAAATACAGGGGTTTCAAATTCCGTGAAATTAAGAACCAAGCTTTCAGAAAAACTATATAAAAAAATTATAATCAATGTTGCGTATCAAACTTTTGTATATGTTATATTCAAAGACAAAAGGTTTTCAGAGTCTATGAAATTATGAAACAAAGCCTATAGAAAATAATTGTACAATATTTTTTAATCAATGTTTACGATCACGCACTTGAATACGTTTTCTTCGCTACATGGGATGAGGAGTGTTAGGGACCTTCCTTGGATCGGTAAGCAATGAATCATTAGCTTATCAATCTTAATTCCTCTTTTTATTTTGCATTTAAAATTTGAAGACTTTCCCTTCTTCCTCGAACCCAAACTACCTTGTAGTACTTGAGCCATTTTCCCCTTCCTTTTTTAGAATTTGGACCTCCAACACAAATCCTAAAAGTATACTACATTTCAAATACCGCAACTAGCTCCTAGCCAAAACTAACTTTACGATCATGCTCGAAAATTTGGAGAGGCCTAGAATCGAACTAAAGGTCACTTCCCTTGTGGGTTCCTAAAGTAGATAGTTACTTACCTTTGAAAGGTTTTTTTTGTTCTAAAGTACAAAATTTTATATCTACGAAGCTCCCCACAAGCCAAACCCTATTAGTGATCCTCCAATTGTTTGTAAGGCTCCCAACCAAAATGAGTTTTGATACCCTAAAATAAAGTTTTACTGAATCTATAACCACCCATGACACAAAATTGAATTGAACAGTGTACCTCCTTTGAACAGGTTCTACTCTACTTCTAAGCTACTTGCCCTCTTTCAATATCAAGTGTCAGATGATATGTGTAAACAAGCAACATCTAAAATAGATTGTTTTCTTGGAGTCATCAATATAAATCATTTTGAACGTTTTTCCATACACTTAACACCCTTTTTTGGCTTCATAACACCTTATTCATGGGTTTCGTGCTTGATGATGTTACTAAAAATAATTTCTAGAACCTGTATCACAGAAAAAAATTGGATCTTGGATAATGAATGACATTTGTAAGTATCACAAGTTCATGACATCAAATACAATAGAACTCACATAATAATGGCATAAGGATTAAAAAATGAGGTATAAAAGTTTGGAAATTGGGATTATCACTTTTTGAGCACTTCACACATAAATCTTCCCACTAAAATCTAGGGAATTTTGACTTAGCTTCTTTTATATCTAAGGAAATGTATTTTTTTAATTTTGATATTTTTTGGTTTCAGATGAAATACAGTGGACCTAGATCCTCATATCTATCCATAAGGGTGAAGGATTTTTTGTTGGGTTCAGGAATTCAAATAGTAAAAGAGAGTTGAAGAAGAGGATTAGATCATGGTGCTTGGATATATATGTCTATGATACCGATCTAAATACAGATATACCAATTTGTCAGTTGTCCACATAGTCAAGAAAAGGTGCAGATCGTCGCTATAAATTAAGGCTGACATTGTCATAATTGAAATTTGAAGGAGTTCTTATAATTGGTTCAAGATAGGCTACACATACAACAAATTACAACACTAATGCAACCACATATAAATAATGTAGCGACGTTTACTTCAACTCTGTACAATAAAAAACAATCCTTCACATATTTAATTTTAAACCTACAATAAACAAAGAAATCATATTATAACAACAAATACAAGGCACTATATTACCTGAGTCAAATGGTCAAAAGCTCATATATTCTAATTTTTAAGTACAAATTTGACAATTCCTTGTCTTGAATTTCATAAAACAATGAAAAGAAAATACCAAGGTTTTATATAAAATGATAAGTGAATCTAGATTTTAATTCCTCTTTAAATTGATCTATAGAGAAAGATAATTTTTCTTGATTTAGTATTTTCATGAACAATACTATTCAAATATAGGAAATAAATTAAATCCTAATCATTGTTGTAGACACCAATTTTTGGTAGCCCTTGTCCCTCACCCTACATTTGCTCCTCTTCACCATCTTACACATGTATATCTCTCTTCCTATTCCAATTCCCCTTTCCCTCCTAAATCCCATTTATTTGAATTTCCTACTCTCTTATCTTATCCCATCATCTATTTTATTTCCTCTAATTTACCCTTAATCATATTTAATTAATCCCTGATCATATTTATTAGCCTAATCACATTTCATGTACTATCCCTAAATCCATCCACTAATCCTTTTTATCCTCCCTAAGCATCCTTTAATCATCCCTAGGATCCCACCTATCCTCATTTAATGTTTTCTTATTCCCCAACTACCTTTTATCCTCTCTAAACAACCCTAACCTATATTAACCACTCAAAACCCTAAATCACCCCTTTTAGGCCCTTTTGCATCAAGTTGATCACATCTCCACTACCCAAATCAACGGTCTGCTGCAATCACCGGCAACCCATGTGGGTTTTCGTCAACCCTATAAATATGCCCATACCCCTCTTTTGAGGATGCAATTTTGATAGCTCGAGATTTCTTGTGAATTTTGTTGCGTTTATCTCTCTTATTTGGAGTTGTTGCTATCATCTTCAAGCTATTTTGTAGACCTTGCATGTCATTCTTAGAGATATTGGAGACTTTTAACTAGTTTGGAGCCCCCTTTGTGATTACATCCCTCTTATGTATCAGCCTTGCAGGTTTACCGGTCACCTTGGAGCTCTACTCTTGCATCGGTCATCATCAATCTCGCTCTGCATCTCATTCTTCCGTCCACTTTCATCCATCAAACATTGGATCCCTTCTCGATTTTCATGGACTCTACACATTCGTCCGTTGACCCAATTCATATATGTCTTATTATGTAATGAAATTACTTGTATAATTCAGATTATGAGCATAAATAGAACACCAAAGAACACATTATTGTAGATAAATGATCTTGATATGCAATTAAAATAGCTTCGCCACTTTGAGGGGGAGACCTCCAAACCATATAATAAGACTCAAATGCTCAAATGATGGTGAATTACTACCTACAATCCCCTATATATACTATTCATATGTTATGGCCATCACTGAGGTTGACCTGCTAAGCATGAGAAAGTATAAATGATATAGTAAAATGATATGGTAAGCCACAGGTTAGCTACTCATATCCCGAATACAAGCAATAGGTTAAGGGCGTAGCATGCCCTTCCCCTTCAAACCAACGTTGTCCTCAACGTTGAATAGTCTTGGATGTTGCTGCAGAAAACCTTCATCCTCCTAGGTCACATCTTCTATGTTTAGATTCTTCCACTTGATCAGATATTCCTGTAATGTCTCTAGTTCTTAGCCTCTTAGTACGTGTTTGCAGAATCTTCTCTAGCTCCAAAATGATTCTTCCTTCCTCATCAAGTTTTGGTAGTTATGTATGGGCTGTAAATTTTTGTCCAATAAACTTCTTCAGGTAGGAAACATGGAATATTGGGTGTATGTGTGAAGATTGAGGCAACTCTAGTTTATAAACAACACTTCCAATTTTCTGTAGAACCTGATAAGGACCATAATATTTAGGATCAAGTTTGTTGTCCTTTTTCTGTTGCTTTAGGGACATCTTCTTGTAAGGTATGTATACGTACAAAAACCCAGTCACCAATTTCAAAATATCTTTCACTACAGTGTTGATCTGCTTGTTGTTTCATCCTGTTTTGTGCCAATGCTAAATTCTCCTTCAAACCAGCCAAAACCTGTTGTTGATGTTGAATGTGTTCCTCAACATCTCTGACCTTAGTTTTGCACCCTCAAGGAAGAAGTGATAGATGGTGGATGGTAACCATATAATGCTAAAAATTGGGTCATTTGAGAAGAGGTATGAAAATATGTGTTATACCACCATTCTGCAAGTGGTAGCCATTTAACCCACCATTCCTACTTGTTTGATACAAAATAACAATGTAGATACCCCTCTAAGAATTTTTTTACCACTTACATTTTCTCATTAGTTTAAGGATGGTAAGATGAACTGTGAACTAGCTGAGTACGCAAACATGGCATATTGATTCCGTCCAAAACTTACTTGTGAAAATAGGATCACGATCACGTAAAATTATCTTTGGGTTCCCATGTAGTCTTGGAGCTGTCTCCCAAAAAATAGTTGTGACTGTAATAATTGTAAAGGGATGTGACAGAGCAAATAAATGGGAATATTTTGCGAGCATATCCCACAATCACCAAAATAACATTTTTAAACCTCTAAAAATAGGAAATCCTGTGATAAAATCCATAGAGACCTCCTCTCATCTCTAGCTAGGATTTGGTAATGGTTGCAATATACCTGGTGTCTTAATAGTTTCACCTTTTTTCTGTTGGCACACCAAATACTCTTGATACAAACTTTTGTACATCCCCCTTAAGTCCTTCCCAAAAATAATTCTCTTTTTAGTCTGTGATATATCTTCAAAAACCTAGAGTTTCCTCCAACATGTGATGCATGTAGCTCTGCAAGAATCTTATGCATCAACTTAGAGTCTTTACACGAGGGTAACTCTGTCCTTGTACCATGGGGGAATTACCTTTACACTCAAATTTATTATATGTTATAGATACTTTCTTGATATTCTATATTATAGATTATGTATCCTTTTCCTTCTCCCATTCCAATCTTGCTTCATCCACCTGATTGACCTTCAATATGGACATTACACATAGTAAGACATCTATAGATGTATCCCTTTTGGATAGCGTATTAGCTGCTAAATTTTCTTTAAAATTTTTGTCTATGATTTCAAAATCATAACCCAACATTTTTATTACCCACTTTTATTGTTCCTTAGATGATAAACTTTGCTCCAAAGAGTATTTAAGACTATCAGGATCAATTTTTACCTTGAAGCGTCTACCCTTTAGATAGGGCCTCCATTTCCTGACTACAGGAAGAATAGACCATCATTTATTTCTCATAGAATATGTTTGAGTCATATATTTAAATTTGAATTGTTGACCTCTTAAATGCAATTGGTCTTCCTTCTTGCATTATAACTACTTCCAATCTTTATCCTGAACCATCACCATTGAACAATGAAGGTTTTTTAGAAGTTGAGAATATCCAAAACTAGGGTGGTGCACATGGATTCCTTCAACTTCTCAAAGGATTTTAGTGGTTGCATTTGTCCAACTAGAAAGCATCCTTATTTATCAATGCAGTGAGTGGAGCCATGATTATACCATATCCCCTCACAAATATTTTTTAGTACCTTGTTAGTCCTAGGAACCCTTGAAGATTTTTGAGATTTTTGGGCCTTAGCCATTCCACCATAGCTTTGATCTTCTAATGATCAAATTTGACACATTCATGTGATATAATGTGACCTATGTACGTCTAGCTCTTGGTACACCAAAAGACAATTTAAATGGATATTACATAGAGATTATGTTTCTCCAAAACTTATAACTCTTTATTTTACATGTTGCAAGTGTTCTTCCCATGTCTTACTGTAAATTAATATGTCATTAAAGAAAATTAATACAAATTTCCTTTAAAAATTGTCCTAAAAATAGTGTTCATCAATCTTTGAAATATTGAGGGAGCATTTGCAAGACCAAAAGGCATTACCAAATACTCATAGTGGACCTCATGATTATTGAAATCTGTTTTATGAACATATTCCCTCTCTTATTCTAATTTGATGGTACCCCGAACAAAGATTTAATTTTGTGAAATAAATAACACCATGCAATTCATCAAGTAAATCATCAATTACTGGAATAGGAAACTTATCTTTGATGGTTTATTTGTTGATTTCTTGGTAATCTTGAAACGTCCTCTATGTTTCATCCTTCTTACGTACCTATGACCACCGGTGAAGAATATGTGCTCTGACTATGCCTAATGATACATGCCTTCAACATTTCTTGCACCATTTTCACGATCTCACTCTTCTAGGAATATGGGTAGCTGTATGGTCTGATATTAGGTGGGTGGCTCCTTCGAATCAACCAAAAGGCATGATAATAATCCCTAAACTTGTGGTAGTCCCTTTGGAATTGCATAAAAATATAGATGAGTGAGCATCAATAATCTTCTAACGATCAGGTGAGCATTAAAGACTGTGTATTTTATACCTCTATGGAAAATAAATTTGCTACGTAGTCCATCTAATCCTTTTATGAGAACCTTCTACGTATGATGAGTGATAATAATATGTGGAGACTTAGCTACCATCCCTATTCAATTATATTGTCACTTCCTTCTGAATTAAATCACGATGAAAAATTCTTGGAAATTCATTTTCTATAGTACCCAAGGTTGTGAGCCATTGGACACCCAAAACAATATTTTCCCCTCCCATAGAAATAGCAAACATAGGTGAGTATAACATGTAGTCTCTGATGGAAAGCTTGATTCTATAACACTTTCCTATGCACTTTACTATCCCACCATCCACAATCATAACTTGCATTTTTGGAGCTTGCGTAAATAAAACAATTTGAGGTGGGCAAGCTAACTTACTATTTATGAATTTATGAGTAATCCCTGAGTCAATTAACACCATCACCTTCTATTTTTTTGAGATAGCCAATAACCTTGATTTTTTTAGGAAGTACTAATACACTGACAATGCATGGTGCAAGAAATTTTAGGTTGGTGATCCTCTACTTCATCTTCTACTAGTTCCTTAGCTTCTCCTATAATATCAGCTTTTTCTTCATCCTCATTTCCTCCTTCAATATAGAACAAATTATTCTCATCACATTTGTGTCTCGTTCCATATTTGTTGTCGCAGTTAAAACATAATTATTTTTTCTATTTTTTCTTCCATTTATTGAGGATTCGGGTCTAATTGGTCAAGTGAATGATGGGGAAGGCGTACTACAATCTTTGGTGTTAGTGAAAGGCTTGCCTCCTACTACAAATAATTTTTTCCTCTGATTCTACATGTCATGATAATAGAATCAGAAAGATTGAGTGGATTAAAAATACGTACCTCATACTGAATGTGGTCCTTAAGACCCCTAAGAAACATGTTATTCAAGTTCTCTTATATAATATTATCCACCCTTAAGGATAGGTTCTGGAATTGATGCACATAATCTTTGAATGATCTTGTTTTGTCTTAAATTTTTCAATTGACTAAAGTAGTTTTCTGAAACACTAGAACTATAGTACAATTACAACTCCTCAGTCAAAGCTATCCAAGTGACACTGAGACCACTCTTTTACCTATAAGCACATAACCATTTATACCAGACGAGATTGGTCTAGTTCAAGATACATGGATGCCAAGGGTCACATTATTGTATTGATGGGGTTTGATGTTACCTCGAAAAATTTCTCCATTTGATTTATCCAATTTAGTGGATTATTCCCATCTAATTTGTCACATCTCCAATTTTGGCATCATATTCCATGGTTGCGAATAAGTTGGATTCTTATTGGGTTGGAAAAAGTGATCCAACATGGTTATTTTGACCTTTATTTTGAATTAAAGATCCTCCTTGGTTGAGTTTGGACTGATTTGGAACATACTATTTAACCTTTATATGGTACATGATATTATCCAACCACCTGATTGATTTGGTTTATGTTTCCTTTACAGGCCATCTCAGAGTTATACATTTCACAGTTCATACTCAAATTTGCTCACCTTATGATAAACTGAGGCAAACCCTAGTGCTGAGGAATATTTATTTACCCCTTTTGACACCAACTCTTCTATCACTACCCCATATTTCTTTTGGGTTTTACCCAGAGTGACCAGATTCTTTTTGGCTCTTGTGGAAGGCCCCGCCATGATGTCAAACCCTATGGTTTAGGGTTTCAATATGAATTCGACTGAATGGGGAAAAACACAAAGAAGATGCTACCAATATTGTTTTTAGGTATTTCTTAAACTGTACAAGAACTTAGAAAAATTCCACAATATTTCAGCCTAGGGAGCAATTTTATGAAAAACCCTAAATTTGTGATAAATTTTGCAAAATAAATCAAAAAATTTCTAAAATTTTTAGGGAATCTTATTTGGAATTATTCTCAACTCTACGGTAAAAAAATATCTGATCATATTCTATTTTGTTCACAAGATATATTGGAAATAAAAACTTAGGGGTTTTGCCCTAATTTTGGCATGAATCGTAGCTCTGATACCGCTTGTAATGAAATTACTTGTAAAATTCATATTATAAGAATAAATAGAGCACCAAAAGAAACATAATATTGCAGATAAAATGATCTCAATATGAAATAAAAATAGCTTCGCCACTTCGAGGGGGAAACCTCCAAACCATATAATAAGACTCAAATGCTTTAAATGATCATGATCTACTACCTACAATCCCCTATATATACTATTCATATGTTATGGTCATAAAAAAGGATGACCTACTAAGTAGGATAAAGTATAAATGATATTGATAAAATGATATGCTAAGCCATAAGTCAGCTACTCATATCATAATACAAGCAATAGGTTAAGAGCTTAGCATATTATCTGTCATCCACCTTTTTAACTATTTATTTTCTGATCCCACAATCCCTCATATCTCCCAATCTTCTCATTCTACATGCTTGTTGTTTCAGATCTCATCTTCATCACACCTAGTCATCGTCAATCCAGACAAGTCGTCATCGATCGTGCCTCATTTTGTCCTATTTTTGGTTATCTGTTTCATTTATAATCATCCTTGTTTCCACTTGAGTCCCCAGACCCTTCTACTTCTTTGATCCACCTACTCAGAATCCTGGATTTGGCCTTTCAGCTTCATTCATTGTTGATTTATCTCATTTATCGTCGATCAGATCAATACACATCACTTTTTTCATCAGATCTACCAATTTTATTGCATCCTTTCTATCCTCATGATCAGGAAGACATTTTGGGACTTCGGTAGTTTCCTAAATCTCCCTAAACCATAACAGTGTGGTAGAGCATTCAGAGATATTTTTGATTGTACCAAAAATTCTAGAAATGGAGGTTGTATGCTCAAGTTATCATTGGTCAAATTTTTGTTTAACATTCATACTCGACAGGGTCAATTGGCCAATGCGGCAGCGATACGTGGCCAAAGTGGAGTTTGGACAAAGTGTAAAAATTTGGTTTTAAAAAACCGGTCTTCGAAACTCATATTCAGACAAGTGGGCCCTATTATTTGTTGTTCAGGGGCCCTCAGCCAAGATCGACACACTCTTTTACCAGAGGGGTGTCTTTGTCACCGTGTTTTGAATTTTTCCATGTGGTGGGTCCTCAGGCCTGCCATCACTTTGACACCTATACATTACAGAGCAAGTTCATTGGAAAACTTAGGCAAGCTCATTGGTTAGTTGGGAAAGCTTCATATATTGTAGGGCGATTTATACACTACATGTCTGGGCCGAGCCAACTCGGCAAGTTTAATGCTACCCTGAGCGAGTCCTAGCGGTGGGGCATCCCACACTACACATAATTAGTCAGCCATTGTTCACGTGGGCTCCCAAATACACCGCCCACCATCAACGTCAACCACCCAACTCTCTACGCGGTAGAAAAAAGAGGTAAACGTGGCCCATGCCACTTTAATATGGGCGACCACTCCTTAATAAAAATATCGCCCCACTTTGTAACCCACACAATGTGGGATATTAATCCCCCCACAAATGCAAACGATAGCAAGTGGTTGAGGAGATTCGAACCCCCGACATCCCTTATGCCAAAAATAACTCCTACTACCATGCTATGAAGGCTATCTATTGTATAAATAGGGGTAATTTGTATTTGTACAGACATGTATGTGCTTGTGCCTTGGGCCCTATTAAGGTAATTTTGTAAAAGGCCATTTGTGAGGCACTTAGGAGCATTTTTGGCTTCTCAGAGTAAACCTGGAAAGTTTTCCAAAATTTTGAGACGCTCCTCATGGACCTATTTGTTTCTTGTTTTAGAGGTGTTGTGATGATTTTGTGTTGTGGAAGTCACTTGAGCGCCTGGATTCTGTTTAGAGCCATTTTAGAGTATACATCTCGTTGGAGGAAAACTTTTGGAGATATGATCTTCTGCACCAAACTTTGTAATCTAGGTTATTATTACTCAGTGTTCGTCGAGGAGATTATTTTTCTTCTAAAGACAAGTTCATATTCATTGCGAATTAACTGGCACTTGATCATCTTGTTTCCAGTTTGGATTCATTATGGATCAATTGATATTTGATCATATTATTTTCCAGTTCGGATTCATTGTGAATCAACTAGAATTTTTTCTTTTGTACTGGACTTTGTAAGCCGAGTTATTGTTACTCGGTGTTTGTGGATGAGATTTCTTTCTTCGAAAGACCAGTTCAGATTCATTGTGAATCAACTAGGTTTTGTTCTTCTGTGGACCGGTTCAGATTCGTTCAAATAAATTGGTATCATTTGGTTCATTTTTGTACATTCATCACTTCATTTGTAAGTTTGTATTTTATTTACAAATTGGAAGTTTTAATGAATCAGTTCAACTTTTGAACCCGAAGAAGTAGGCATTTGTTTAGCCGAACTCCGTTATAAACCTCTTGCAATGTGTGTCCTTTTTACATTGTAATTATTTTAAATTGACAATATTATGGAGTTAATTAACAAGTGCCTATAGGGGTCTGAGGCCAATTAATTTTTTTTCCGTATTTTTGAATCACCTCATCAAATCTAGATCCTCAGAGTCATCTCAACATCATCATTAGTATGATATCAACTTCATATGACCCCTTCAGAATTGTCAGTTGTCATCGACTATGCCTAGCAGTCCCGAGTCACTATCGACCCGATCAGGTTTGGTTCAGTTTTCATTATTTGTTGTTATCATATTTACATTTTATCTTATCTAGGCATATTTTCATATCTTTGTTTCTATCCATTTATCTGTTACATCCTATCATTCATCCACTATCATTTTATCTTATCTTTTATCAAAGTGGGTTGACATCCATCCAAGGTAGGCGTTTCACTTCTTAGGAGTGATAATGTCAAGCAACACACCCTCTTATCTACTAATCATTTTCTTTTCGATTTTATCTTTGTTGTGCATGTAATCAAGCTCGCATGTGAGGAGGATATTTTGTGACCTATATCCATCATCATCTTATCAAGAGGTAGTTTTAAACCCTCTCATTATTGGAGTTGTATTATTTTCTTTGTTACCATTTCACTAATCTAAAACATGAGTGAGAAAATTTGATCAACATTATGGCACGCCCGGTGGGACCCACCCTTCTTTTGGTGAGTTCTTTCATTGTTTTCATTTCCATTTTCTATTTTCTATTTCTCTCTTTTTACTAACCTCATAGGTGGGATCTTTGCGCTTGCTTACGTGCATGGTGGATTTCTTGCTTGGATCAACAACACATTTTCTTAGAATAAAATAAAAATGAAAATAGCATTATCTAGGTATTCTTCAATTTTCCCTATTTTTTCTCTTTTTTCATATCTCTCCCTTTTCTTTGTCTTGCTTGATTTCATCGAATTTCACATTTTGATTTTGGAATTTAAAAAGAAACCTCTTCATACTTTCTTGAAAACATAACTCTAAATTAGGAGGTTAATTCTTTGCATTCACATTCTCTCCCACACACATCCAAAACACACACATTAATTTACACATCTTAAACATCTTCTACCAGGTGGAACTATTAGGATTTCATCACCCAATAGGAAATCTGACCATGGTGTTCTGGTCCGCATGTTATAATTTTTTTGACTATCGGTATATTGGCTAAGTTACCTTGACACCCTTATCACTGTGGTGAGTGAAGTGTGGGGTAGGCCCCAATATCAGGCCTCATGTAACTGGTAGTCATCACGATATTTGAGCCTCACTATACCTTCGGGTATATCGAGGACGCCATCCAAAACAACCTTAAAACCATCCTTAGTTTGGCCATTTCCTAGGTTCCCTTTGAGCCCATTTATCTTTTATTTTTCACATCCTCTAATAAGCAAGATAATTAATAATTTGTTGTATGACTTGTTTGAAATATTAAAAATCAGCATAGTTTCTTTTTTGTTATTGTTTCATGCCCCTGTTATCACACGTTATCAAGCAAAAAAATGGAACAAACAACATCATCCAACAACATCCCCATTTCTAACATTTCCTCTCAACAAACTTCAACCCTTTCATTATTTCTTCCACCCCTTTGGTTACTTCTTCAGTCAATGGTTCCCAAGGTTTTCATTGCTACCCTTATATCATCCATAAGTCTCAAGATATCCAAACCAACCCCCATGTTGATATGTAACCCTTTATTTTCACCATTCTATTCTAGACCAGATACACCCCCATCTGCTTCTTCTTAGAGACATTTGGGCCTCCCCCTTATCCCTCTGTAGATGCTTGGAGTTTCAAGAACTCATAGATGCTAACCATGTTTCTCTTCATGACTACCTTCTCCGTAAATCCACAAACCTTCCCATTGATGGAACACCCTCTTCAACAAATTTATGCTTATCACTCTCACCCCATGAATCCACTCAAGTCCTCACCTCTCAACTCATTGTGTTCTTTGCTAAAGCATATGCGATGAAATTTCCATGGCACAACAAGAACGAACTTGGCTCCCCATGAATCTTCCTCTACAATCCCCCAAACTCATCAATCCACTCAACTGGTGGTTCCCACTCCTCCCAATCTTCCCCCACATCAACACGCACCCCCACTTCTTTTATCCCCATCACTTCCTCATCCACTATCATCATTAGTTCCCATACCCAAACTTTGCAAGAATATCATTTACTTCTTCCTCCACCCAGAACAACATGATCAAACTTTGCTCCCTATATCTACATCCCAAGTCCATGCAAAAATGTTATCACCTCGCAACCCCACCCTTCTGAAGTCTACCCAAACTCACCAACCTCCACTCTTGGAGTGTCTTTGACCACATGATTCCCTAATCAATCTACCCAAACATATCAACCACCCCACACTTACATCCAAACTCATCCCATGCAAAATTAATCTAACATCCCCATCTCTTAATAACAACAGATGCAATCTTATCTAGTCTAATTACATCCCTATCTCCAAACAACATCCTATCTCTCAACCAACTCAATCACAACCCTTCAAAAATCTTCCCCCTTATCAACCACGTCCATAAACACCTACTCATCCCAATCATATCAATCCCATATGTAACCTAACCCATCCACTTATTATATCCCACAACCTCATCCTGTCAATATCTCATCCCCATACATCCAATGACCCTATTCATGCTTTACTAAGTAGAATGGCCAATGTCAAAGCCACTACTTTGGGGTCTAAAACCACCTTCTCTTATGAATAGATTTGTAATGAGCCCATCAACCCTTCGATTCCTGTCAAAACTTATCCTCCACACTAGGAACTTCCCAAATTTTCCTAAGTTTAATAGTAAGGAGGATCCACAACAACACCTTTCATGCCTTTAGGAACACATGTTACCTTATTTCTCATGACCAAGATCTTATGCTCTATACTTTCCCTATGTCGTTAGTCGACCCTACTTTGGACTGGTATAATGAAATTCCCCAATATTCTCTATTCTCCTTCACCCAACTCGTAGAAACTATTCTTAGATAAATTTTCTATTAACATTGTCATGTAAAATTACCATTACAAACCTCTACGCCATTAAAAAATTTGACGATGAATCTATCATAGATTTCATCATCACTAGGTGGCGTGGCATAATCAATAATTTTACTTCTCTCTTCCACAAACCAAGGGCTAATTCAAACTCTTTTCATGGTCATGTGTGAAGCATATTTCATCAACTCTTCTGATCCAATCCTTCCAAACTTTCGAAGAGGCATTCACCATGGCTCATAAACTTGAACTTCGCACCCTTGAGTAAGGCCATGTCAAATTACTGATCCAACAAACCAAAACTGAATTCACCAAGATCATCTAATCATGGTGAAAAATCTAAAAATGTAATAGTCAATGCCATCGTAGTAAAATAATTATTCCGCGTCTACTTCCCACAAAGAGCCTCCACAAAGAGCTCCTAGATCAACTGCCAAACTATACCCCTCTCGGGGAATCCTATAAGTTCTATTTTCGACAAGCTAATGGTTGTGCATCTCATCCAACTTCCCCCTATTTGACCCATTGATGACTCACAGACCTAAAACCTGTATGGTATCATGAGGATCACTATTGTAAGTACCACCAAGTCCATGGTCATAACATTATAAAGTTCCACCCCTTTAAAGATATTGTACAACGACTCATAGATAGTGGTGACCTTCAATTGGATAACCCTAACACACCTCCTAATCAACCCTTAGATGTCTTCAAACAACCCTTCCCCAACCATCCTGCCAAATAATCAAACTACTCCTACATCTTAGGCACCCAATGCCCATACGATCAACACTCTAAGCCAAGAGTGTAACATACACCTACACCCACCATTCCTTCATCTAATACACCCATGTCTATTGCTTATCTCTTCCTCCCCATCTACAATCTTGTCTGCATCCACACCTAATTTCAACATCCATCATAGTTACATATACTATTCCAGCTCGCATAATTACTCCCATCACATATACTTCCTCATTTGTATCTACACCTACTACACCAATTACATCTAGTTTCCTCCCCATATCTATCCCAAACATCTATCACAACATCCTTCTCACATATTCCTACATCTATATCCCCTTCCATATCCATACCTACAACCACACCTATAGATATAAGCACTCCCACATCAACATTTGAACCCACTAAATAGACATCCCCACTCATATAATTACAAAAAAATCCTTCCATCATCATCACTCATGTCTACAACAAATCCCACATCAACACCTCCAAAATCCTTAGAATCCATGACTTCTTCTAATCTTATAAAGCCTCTTATCCAAACACCACCTTCATCTTCAATCCCCATGTCCTCAAACAAATCTGCATCCAAATCATCCAATTCTACCTCTAAGGACCATCCCCCTGTAGAAATCATTGACATTCCCACCAAAAGAGAAAACCTTCACAGCAAAAATACAAAAACCTTGGTGTCCCTACTTAGAAATATCTCACTCACCCACATAATAAGTTGGAGCTCACCTCCTCCTAAACCCCATCACTCTAAGAAATCCAATGTATCATTATCAATCCTAGGAGCAATTCCATCCAATTTTGGGTCTGTGTCCCTTCATCTAAATCCCCTATCATCAATAAATCAAAATCAAGATCCAACTATTCTTCCTCCTAAATCTAAATCAGAATCACAACCATCCATCTCCTCTTTCCAAGACCCAAATCAGAATCAAAGGTGCCCAAAAAGCCTCATAAAATAATAAACACCTCTCTTACCCTCATCTACCATTCCCAAATCCAATTCATCTATAATCCACACAACCCCTTCTTCAAAAACTCCCATCGGTTTTTATTCATAAATCCTTCAAACATGTCTCATTCAATCCTCTGCAATCACCCTTTCCCCCATCAAATATTTTGATTCACGATGGATAGAAGCCCAAGTGGTTTGATTCTAATGTCTATTTAGCGCTTATCATCATACCCCCATGAACATGATACTAAACATTGTAGGGTCCCTTCAAACCCTCATCCATGAATCTCATAGAAGAAGATGACCTTCTTATCGAAGAAGATCACCCTCTTCTATCCAGTCCACCTATATCTAATTGTAATATCTTCCCATCAAGTGTATGAATCCCAAGAACTTCCAAATCTAATTCTTCATCCCAAAACCTTCGTCACAATCCCTCCTCCAAGCACTACTTCTTCCAAAGAAGGCCCCCCTCTATTTATTGATGTCATTCATATTTCCACACGGTGCTCTCTCCCTCATGATTCTCAACCACCTACTCAACCTAAGCCCAAATTTTCATCACCACTCCACCTAGTGATCCCACTCCTTCATCTTCTTCAAAATCCAAGGTATCCATCTTAGCCACTTACCCCACATACCCAAAAAACTGATGTTACCATTGAACAAAGTATTGTGAAGTAGCTCCATCAGGCCCTTGTTAAGATGTCACTCTATGAGCTCATCCAAATCTCCCCCAATCATAGGACAATAGATCTCATTGAAGCTCTAAAACGTATCCCTATCACCAAGCGATGAGACTCAACCTTTCACAACCCTTGTTGGGGCACTCACATCTTCTGGCTCCATCTCTTTTGATGACTCTAAAATTCTTGATATCTCACCCCGAAGATCATGATCTCCCTCTTTTTATCACTGTTCACATCAATGATACATTCATTTGACATTCAATGATAAAAAATGGATCCATTATTAACATCATATCATCCCATACCCTAACTTGATCAACGATCAAGCTTCCCAACTTAGGTTGATGTTCAGTCCAGTATGTTGCACAACATGGAAACTCTCTCCAATCACCCTCCAGAGAAGGCTGGTCCTTCCTATGCCTTTAAGGCAAGCTAATCTAATCCTAATCTAACCATGAAGGAGACAGAGAGAGAGAGAGAGAAGGGAAAAACAACAAAAGCCTTAAAACGGTTACCCAGAGAAGGAGAATGTTGGACATCTATCAAAACTGCTTTGGGAAGGATGGACGGTTCACAGGACCAAGGATCCTTCCCATTCACAGCTCATCTGCAATGAAAAACATGACAAATCCTGCAATCCATGAGATATTTTAGAAGTTTGCATCATTCCATTAGTAGAGGGGAAGTTTCAGTATAATATATGGCTTTTACTTGGGTCGAGCCCAGGGGACAGAAACGTAGGAAAACGTGCATTCCTCATGACTGATCATTAAATCGGCACACCCCATACCCTGTTACCTTGACCATTACAGGAGAATGTTCTCCATTAAATCTTCGCTGGAATGTCATCTCCACGCGTCAGAGCCGTTTCTCGATTTTCTCTCTTCAGACATCAAATATGAATCATGAGGGGAAAATCTGGATCGAAAGTAACACTCCCCACCTGGATGACACGTGGCAGGCTCTGATTGGACGAGCAATCTCTCTCCTCTATTTAAATCACTGGGACACACTATGACCCTATCTTTTGACTTTTCTCCTTGAAACGTGGCGTGATCATTGTTCTCGGCCCTGCCGGCTCTTTCGCGCCCTTCGTGTCTTTTCGTCCTGGATCCCTAGTGCTCCTTGTGCTGATTTCGCGCGAACCGGCTGGTTCGCGTCCAAAATGTCCCACTCAGCAGTTAGTCGATCTGAAGCATCCAGATGTCCCTATTTGGGCTCATCCGTCCCAGATGTCATCTAAGCTACCTACCATTTTTTCTGATCAACCTTCTTGCTTTTCCCGCATTTTCTCATTGCTCCTAACTACCTGGACAGGAGAGTTAGAAAAATATCTGATGCAACATGTTTGCTTTCACTGTGCCTGGGAGAATATTCTAATGACTCCTCACTCTTTAATGCCCCCTTCCCACACCAGTGAATCGTCCATAATCTCTTTTACATCGATTAATTTTAGTAGACCCATGATAAATCACCTATGAGCATGAGGGGAACCAAATACCTTCCTCCAGGGACATCATTTGCTTTTAAACAAGGTGCATCAAGTATCCACTAGCACCTATGAAACCAATCTCATTGACAATGTGATGGTGGCATATTGATCTCACTCTTAATTCTTCCTCGATTTGGTAGACACATCGACATAATTTCTCAACCTATGAACTGACACTATGGTAGCATCGAGCACTTCCTCTCATACACCAATGGTTTTGATTTCCTCTATAATAAATACTTTTCCTACACCTACCTCCACCATTTTACACATGGAAAGGATTTGGTATGGGGTTTTATGAAAAAGGAATGCACAATCTTATCATCGACCAATCTCATAAACCCCATGAGAAGTTTAGACTGGGTTTCAAAGAACAACTCACCAAATCTCTTGCACTTTCTTTATCCCCATCTCCCATGAACATTGATCCCTCACCCACTTCTTCTCCATCCAATGAGCCTATGGATATGGATGATATCATGTGACCATCTCTTCTATCTTTTTTATAATCTCCATGATCACTTTGGACTGGTCACTTATCAGTTTAAAGGTGAAACTAGGTCCCTTCCTCTTTCAATTTCCCAACATGGTAGAGGAAGATTCCCCTACCATTGAAATTATTCAATACACTGACGAATGATTCCATTCTTTCCTATATGGGGGAAGAAGATTCTTATCTTCATAAGTCCTTACCTCCTGACACATCCACTCTTCTGAATGAATCCACCATCAACATCAATATAGGGACTCTACAAGAGCCCCTGCATCCTCAAAGTCAGTCAATCCCTTGATCCTCAAGAACTTGATTCTTTCACCACCTTCCTTTTTAAGTACAATCAATCCTTTTCATGGTCCTATGCTATAATGTCAAGGCCTAGATCCTTCTATCATCATCACAAACATTGTTACCATCCCCAACGCTAAGTCTGGTTAAGTAGAAGCTTCACCATCGCATGCATCCTCATGTTGCCCTCCTTGTCAAAGAGGAATTACAATGTCTCCTCTCAGCTAACTTCATCATACCTATTGATTATCTCCGTAATGGGTTTCCAACATCATACCCATTTCCAAAGCCTCTGGAAAGCTTCACATCTGCACAAAATTTTGAGACTTAAATCTCACTTACCCTAAGGAGGAATTTCCCCTTCCTAACATCGATCAACTTGTCAACCTCATGGCCAACCATGAGATGCTTTCTCTTATGGATGGTTTTCTAGCTATAATCAATATCCTCATCACACCAAAAGACCAACATAATACTTATTTCATCACTCCTTAGGGGACCTTTAGTTATCACGTCATGCCCTTTAGTTTAAAAAATGTGGGGGCTACCTATCAACGTGTTATGACCTATATCTTCCATGATCTTATCCATAAAACTGTAGAGGACTATGTTGATGACCTCTTAGGTAAATCCAAATGTCCAACATGACCATATATCCATCCTTGAATTCCTCTTCATGCTGTCTTAACCATGCTTCTTCCTTCGTCTTAATCATGACAAGTGTGTGTTTGGAGTTTTAACACTGACTAGAAAACCCTTGGATTCATCTGTTTCTATTAGGGGTATTGAAGTGCCGACCCTGCAAAATCAAATCCATCCTTGAGATGCCTCCTCCTTCTAATCTAAAGCAACCGTTCATTCAATTCAAGGTCGAATCTAATCAATTCACCATTTCATCTCTTAACTCTTTGATCATGTGTCAACATTTTCATCATCTTCTTCGCAAAAGACATTGACTTCAATTGGGATGGATTGTCAAAAGGCCTTTAATGATCTCAAAGTAGTATCTTCTATCCCGCTCCCATGCTCACACCTCCACACAAGGGGGATCCTTTCTATATTTACCATATCTGCCTCTGATCATGCTCTGGGTGTCATGTTGGTTCATCAACGATGAGAAAGGTATGGGAACAAGATCTATCTATTATGTCAGTCAGCACCCTTCATGATTATGAAACTTGTTAAACTAAAGCTTAAAAGTTGTGTTGCATGCTCTCTTCTTCGCCACCTCCAAACTTTTTCACTATCTCCTTAATCCTTAAAAAACCTATGTCATCACTAGTTTTCATCCTCACAAAACCATTACACTCTAAGCCTTATCATAATGACCGCATCACTCAATGGCTCATGCTCATGATTGAGTTTGACCTAGAGTTTTGTCTCTCAAAAATCTATCAAGGGCCAAGCCATTACTGATTAGCTTGTTAAAGCCTCTCTTCCAACAATCATCTTCCTCATGAACAATTTCTAGATGAGTCTATCCACACCATTGATCATGAATTTTTTCCCCTCCAGATGACACTTTTCTTTGATGGATATAAGTGTTGGAAAGGGGAGGCATCGGTGTTATTATCATTCCTCCTTGGGATACTCATATCCCCATCACTTATAAGCTTAAATTTGAATGTACTAACAACATGGATTGAGTATGAAGCCCTAATCTTGGGTCTCAAAACCGTTGTCATGCTCATGGCGTCCAAATACTTGACATCTATGGTGATTCTCAGCTTATCATTAATCAAGTCAAGGGAACCTATCAATGTAAAAATGAAGTCCTTCAAAAATATAAGGACATATTCAACATTTCTTCTTGAGGGCCTTTGACTTCTATACACCATCCAAACCATGTCCCTTGTTCATCCCAATCATTTTTTAGACACTATGACATCCCTCATATCTCTCATCCCATGGGAAACCAAAGAATCTAAACTCTCTCATCATTTTTCATCACCTCAATCATCTCGTCTCATGTCCATGAGTATTCCTCGTGTCAATCATGTTGATACCAACCAATCATGATATCTGGTACCCTTATATCTTTAAATATCTTTTTTAATCAAAAAATCCCTTTGACCTATCCAAAAATGGTAGGAGGTAATTTCTTCAACGCACGTTAACCACTATATGTCATCCTTGGTGGTATCCTCTACAACATGCGGGTTTGATAGCATTTTTTTATGATGCCTTAAATCTCATGAATCTACCCGTGGTATCTGCTAAGTCTACAAATGTAATATGTGGTGGTCATTTTATTGGTTTGGGTGTTATCAATTGCGTTCTTTGCATGGGTTATTACTGGCCCATCCTCAGCCAAGATTATATATGAATACATGTTAAAAAGTGCATGTCAAATTCTAGTAATAATATAATCTCATCCACATTCCTATCGAGGATTTGCATGCATCTCAATACCTATGGACTTTCTCACAATGGGTCCACTTGACCTCGTTTGCCTCATCAATTTACGTTCTTCCCAACGCCATCAGTATATCATCACCACTAACTAAATAATTCACCAAATGGGTGGAAGCCATTCCACTTGCCACCACTAAATATAACAAAATAATCAGATTTTGTCTAGCACCATATCATTCTACCACTTCGGTGTTCCTCATAAGATTATCATCAAGAACAATGAAAATTCCTTTAAAAGACAAAGACCTCAAGAAGCTCTATGTATCACTTTAAATATCAATCTTAGATTATACATTTCCTTATTAATCTTCAAGATAATGAGCTAATATGAAGCCATTAACAAGACTCTTCGTAACATCCTTGGCAAAAATTGTTGATAAGGAAATTTGAAAATTGGCATCTTCACATCCCCTTTTCCCTTTAGGCTTATCAGACTATCATCCTGCTATGTACCTTGGGATATGATATTATAATGCATATGGGTTGATGGAGATGTCGACATGTGGAACACATCCCCTTAGTTATATGTATGGGTTCACATGGGATATAATATTATAATGTATATGGGTTGATGAAGATGCCAACATGTGGCACACATCCCCTTAGTTAGTTATATGGGCTCACATAGGAATTAGTTATATTGGGGAATTAGTTATATGGCCCTACATTGGGATTAGGTGTTTACACACCCAATAAGAGTAATGCATGCCTCTATAAAGGATGATGAATACCATTATAAGGATATGTCATGGATATATGAGTTGAGTCTTCCATTTGGTAGAAGGATATATTGGAGGTGTCCACCCTTGAAGTGGGATTCCCATATTGGGAGATATTTTGGGGTTACTCCTTTCCTTAAGGAGTATTATATGGTGTCGCCCTACCTTAAGGGCATTATTTTGAATATATTGAATATTAGGGCTTCATAGCACACCCAGTATCTATGTGTCGTGTTGATCTTAATTTACTTTGCATATTTTTGAATTAATATATGTGAAGATTCTTACCAAGTGGTATTAGAGCTTTCGATTTCGGTAAAAAAATTAGATTGAAACCCTACTTTTAGAAGATTTGGCTACATCTTGGAAATGACAGTGTGAATATTTTATCTATAATTTTTACCACTAATTGTTGGTGAATCATTTGAGATAGCTACAATCCAGATTTCATACCTTTTCAAGATTTGGTTTGAGGAAGTTATTACAATTTTAGGGAGGTTCGCCTAAATCAATGCTTGACAAGCTGCAATTTTTAGAAATAATTTCTGAATTTTCTTTACCATTATTTGGAAAGCTCTTAAAAATGTAATGGGGTCTGCTCTCTATGTTTTTTTATTCAAGGCTGACTTCAACCCAAAAACATCAGGTCAAAGATTGGTTGAATGAATTTGTTCCTGAAACCTTAGTTTTTGTGGATCATGGCATTACCAAACTTCTCTAGAGATGGTGATATTGATGCTAAAGTGTGTAGGCTCCAATTTAAGGTGGCCTAGTCATGACAAATTGTGTAAATTTTCACTTCATCTTAGTGGTTCAGCATGGAGATGGTTTGCTTGTGCGAATAGGGGAAAATTTTCATAGCTAGATGGGGCAAAGATGAAGAAGAGAAAGAGGAACATGATGACGATGATGAAGAAGAAGAAGATCGTAATGATGATGAAGAGTCTATGGATGATAAGATCTTTGCATATAGTAAATGAATAATTTGCAGAAGATAACACAAAACAAGAGATATTGGTGGGCCAAGATGCCCAAATATTCAATATATGCAAAGTAATACCCTTAAGGCAGGGTAACATCATACAATGCTCCTTAAGGAAGGAGTAACTCCACAATATCCCAAGATGGGAATCCACTTCGAGGGGGGCATCTCCAATATATTTCTACCAAGTAGAAGACTCAACTCATACATCCATCATCTCCTCATAATGATACTCACATCCTTTAAATAGGATGGGTAATACCTAATCCCAATGTAGGCCGACTCATTACCCAATATAACTAATTCCTATGTGAGCCCATATAACTAACTAAGGGGATGTGTGCCACATGTCGGCATCTTCATCAACCCATATACATTATAATATTATATCCCATGTGAACCCATACATATAAGTAATGGGATGTGTGCCACATGTCGACATCTCCATCAACCCATATGCATTATAATATCATATCCCAAGGTACATAGCATTGCCTCCCTCTTTGACATGTTTCGTCCCCAAAACATAAAAAGAAGCCATATAATGAGTGTGCTTTAAATTATTGCACACTTGTCGCCATGCTCGATCATCCAACCATCCGTATGAAATCCTAGTGGGTGATGCTGCTCCAAACCTAATTCCATATTCCATTGAGCTCATTTGATTCCATCTTGGTCCATATGTGTTCCTCCTTAACATCCATGCATATCCATAATTATTATTCATGTGATTCCATGTCATATAATTAGTATTCCATTGATTCCATGTATATCCAAAATTATTGCTCCTCCGCTTCCCTATATATCTATATAGATTGTTGTCCTTGTGTGTCCTAACATGATCCCATGATTTTTTTCTCTCATGATGATGTGGGTGTCTATATGGTGTAACCTTAGTATCCTCAACTTTATCAACCTTTTCCTCCACTTTCTTTTCCTCTTCCAAATTGTTTGCTATTTCTTTTTTCTCTTGAGTAGAGAAACTATTTTTTACTGTTTCATCATGTTCTTCATCCTCTCCTTCTGAGTCATCCTTATTCCCTTCTTCACCAACTTCAAATTCATCTTCATGATCCTCATTTATATTATTTATTTTTCCTACTAAGTGTGATAGCTTGCAATGTAATTTTCTTTTTCTTGTACCACAATTTCATGAATTTCTTTTGCACATTAAGATCAATTGTTCCCAAGCTCTCTAACTAAGGATATCCAAGAACAACATCCATACCATCCATATCTAAAGCATAAAAGTTTGAATGTAAAACATATTTATTCATAGAGAGCTTTAAATCTTCAAAAACTTGAATATGCTTACCATCCATTTGAGCTTCCTTAATATGTTTTTCTTGCACATGTATATTTTGAGCTACATCCATATTGATGAAAGTATATTTTCTGCTAGGGTTTATGGAAACAATTACCTTTTTTCTTTGAATACACCCTTCAAACTGAAATATTGAAGCTTCCTTCTTTGGAGATGCACTATCATGTGTAGCAGCTTCATCATCAACATTTTTTTCTTCTTCTTCTTCTTTTTCTTCTTATTTTTTAACAAAATTATGTTTCCTTTTTGTTTCCCATCTAGCTAAGAAAATATCCTCCATTTCCTCCCAATCCCAATCCAATAGATCTATATCCAAATAAGAATACCAATGTCGCACTTTCCCACCAAGATGAAGATAAAAACTAACACATACTAAACATTCTTCAAAATACATTTGTTTAAATTGTATCCACCATTTTTTTGCATCAATTTCCCCATTACCATAGAAAATTGGTATATCCATAATGCATAAAAATTAGGGTTTCACAAACTTACTCCTTTGACCAATATTTGACCTGATGATTTTTTCTATCATTCAACCTCAAATCTGAAACAACAAAGACGTAACCTCTACTAAAATTTTGAGATATTTCTGAATATGTAAAATAATCAAAGAAAGATAGAAAATTGCAACCTGTAGGCTGATTTTCTTTAAAACACAAAACTCTCAATATCTTCTTCAAACCATATCCAAAAATTCTGAAATTTTTACCACAGATTTTTGATGAATATTATAAGTATTAGTAGAAAATTTAAAAATTAATTCTAAAAAATGCGGCCTGTGAAGTAAATTTAGGAAAAACCCTAAAAATGCAATAACTTCAACAAAAAAGCTTATGAAATTTGGACTGTAGATTTATGAAACCCTTTCGCAATCGTGGTGAAAATTTTGAGAAAATATTCACATCTGTTTTAAAAATATATCCGAATCACTAAAATTAGGGTTTGGACCCAATTGTTTTGTCAAAATCGATGCTCTGATACCACTTGATAAGAACTTTGCATATAATAAATGAATAATTTGCAGAAGATAACACAACACAAGATATATAGGTGGGAAAACATGCCTAAATCATCAATATATGTAGAATAATACCCTTAAGGTAGGGTAACACCATACAATGCTCCTTAAGGAAGGAGTAACTCCATAATCTCCCAAGATGAAAATCCACTTCGAGGGGGACACCTCCAATATATCTCTACCAAGTAGAAGAATCAACTCATACATCCATCATCTCCTCATAATGATACTCACATCCTTTAAATATGATGGGTAACACCTAATCCCAATGTAGGCCAACTCATAACCCAATATAACTAATTCCTATGTGAGCCCATATAACTAACTAAGGGGATGTGTGCCATATGTCAGCATCTCCATCAACCCATATACATTATAATATTATATCCCATGTAAAACCATACATATAATTAAGGGGATGTGTGCCACATGTCGGCATATCCATCAACCCATATACATTATAATATCATATCCCAAGGTACATAGCACATCCACACCTCTACGGGTGCTACTCCTTTCTCTTTTGTCTATGGCTCTAAAGCAATTCTTCCTCTCAAATTCCAAATCCCATATTTACGTTTTTCTCTTTGTGAATTTGTATCTGACAAGGACTATCATCAAGAGCATCTAGCACAACTTGAATTTCTAGATGAGTGTTAGTTAATCACTCTTCAACATCATGTCTATCAAGAGCGCATTGAACGTGTCTACAACAAACATCTATAAGAACATTACTTTAATATCGGTGATCTAGTCTTGAAATAAAACTAGAACATCGCTCCTCCAGAAATAATCTAACACGGAAAGTTTCCTCCCAATTGGATTGGGCCATATATTATCACACATAAGTATGGGTCTGCGGCTTATTGTTTAGCCTCTCTCAATGGCAAATTGGAAAAGGAACCTCTCAACACCTTGCACTTGCGACCTTTGTACTGTTAACATATCTACCAACATGTTCTTAGTCACATTCTAGGATATTATTTCCATCACTAGCCTCTTCCATCTTCCATCGTAACGATTTATAATTCTGTGTTCTATCGACACTTTCTTATCTGTGACCTTGAATATGGGCACCACGGCTCTACTCATATCCTATTACTTATGGACAAGTTCCTACTTAAAGGTGGGAACCCCCACAATCGTTACATCCATTACCTTCTTGTCTACCTACTGTAACCATGATAAGGATCCACGGATGTTGCTTATACATTCTATTTTCCCCTCCTCAAGTGATCTACATAGTTATCTCTAGCTCTATCCTCAATTCAAAATGTTATATGCTCATATCAAAATCTATCTTATCTAAAAAACATACTGCTCCCTCGAAGGACAAGTTGTTCATATAAAACAAATAAATGTCAAAAGTATAGACTAGTCCATTGAAGGATAGCTATCACGCATATCTTATTCTACCATTAAAGTCAAAAATCAAAGATCCAAAGCAAAAATCCCATCGTAGACCACTCCCTCGAAAGATGACTACTCTCTTATATAATGGCAACGAAGGCTTCTTGTATTGATCAACCTTCTTAAATATCAAAATAAAGTATTCTTATAAAGCTTCCCACATCGATTAACTTTCTCATATGCAACAAGCTTCCCACATTGATCACTTTGGCCATATTGCTCAGAGTTGGGGCATAGACCTAGGATTACTACCTAAGGAGAACCTATTTCCCATGTACAAGCTCCATCTTAATCCCTTTGTCATTTCTACAGTGGGTCTATAGGTACACCTTCTCATATCTCCTTCACAGTCTTTAGTGGGGACTAACTATTGTTAGTTATGTATTATCACCTGTCAAAGGTTGCAAGTTCATCACTTTTCGTTGTTCCCTCTCATACTTTACCTCCAATCTAGTTCAAAATCATCTTTTCCATGTGCACTCCTCCTTATGATGAAGTATATTTTCTCATAGTTGAGTCACCCTATCAAGGTCATGCCCCTTTTCCATTGTGCTATCCTAACTCTTACATCTATATCCAATCCATCTTATATTCCTAATTATCTAAATTCATAAACATTATCGTACCTAACATATAATATCATCACATCAAATTTACATCTCATCAAAATCTACATCATCCTCTATTTTTAATCATATCATCACATAATTTCTTGTCACCATAATTCATTTACATATAATCTAACATACACATATCCCATCTAAACCCATCACATATATTCTAATCCAAGTCATCTCATATCTACCATCTATCACATCGTGTCCTAATCAACATTTATCATATCATCAAATCAAATCAATTAATCCATACATCACATCACATATCCATATCAACATCTAATTATTTCACATTTAAAATGTGATACATCAACATCACATCATCCATATCAATCATTTATTATGTATTTCACATCTACTCAATGTGATTAACAACATCACATCATCATATAAATCATCATCATCATATATATATATATATATATATATATATCATCATCATCAAAATGTGTTTATACATCCATGATAGGCCTCTGTTGGGCTCTATCTCAAAATATATACATCAAAATCATATCTATATATAATGTTCACCCACTAAGTGGTGAAGCTACAAATATGACGCTCTAAGCTATGAGCCTTTTCCTCCTAGAGCAGGGGCTTGTCTGCCTCCCTGTCTACCATCTTCTCTGTCGTCTAGACCCGGGTCACGCCTCGACTGCGCCATGCTCACCGTGTTGTCTGACACCGTTGTCCATGTTGATCTCCTTGGTCTCCTCTCTCCTACCAGGTACGACACATAGCGCAACACATATGGTAATATCGTTGTCACAATACACTTGTAGTAGTGCACCTCCTCACATAGTGCCTTGTATTGCTCCAGCGATACAGTACTAGGCGGGGCCATCTAGCCGACTCCTTATAAAGCCTCATGTGCCTCACTCCATGTCGCCTCAGCCATAGATCCAAGATCTTCATACTTGGTCCTATAGACCTCTCTTTGCCTACGATACTAATCTCATTGTTGTATGGCCAGATCCCTTCTCATGGCACATCCCCCATTGCCTTCTAGCGTGTTATGTACCTCCCCTGGAAAGTAGCATCCAAATCTGCCCATAAGTGGGCTATCTCAGTTGTCGCTCCTCCATCTCACCTCCTCCACATCTTGTCTCCCCAACCTCTCTCTATACCAATCCTCACCATGTTACTCCCCTGTCCCCCATGAGCCTCATCAGCCCTCCATCTCAAGAATCCCACAACCAGCGCTATTTGATCCCCTAGTCACCCATGGAAGCCCTAGTGGCCTCACCAAAACTACATGCTCATAGGCTCAACAGTGACAGTAAGAAGTAAGAATCCCACATCCAATCCAAGAACACCTCTCAGTGACATACATCCACAACTCATGGTATACCTAAGCTAGTAAATTTGTCCCGAATGAAAATACTATCTTGTGTTCCACTATATCACCAAACACCCCTGATAATGTCCATGGAAATCTAGCTCCTCCTAAATCTAGTAAAGCATAACATGAAATTGCCATCATGATCAGACAAATCAGTCGACTCCCTGTTATCACTTGGCTCATATCGTGCCTCTATATGGAATGCCCCTGAAGTGAACGCAATCTATGGGGCATCGATCTCCAAACATCCATGTAAATATACCTAGCCTCCTCTCTATTGTAATGGGCTCTATCGGCTCCCCATGTATCGGTAATCTCAAAATACGATACACGTCCTTAAGTGTAATTGTCATCTCTTTTGTCCAGAACCAGAATGTACTGGTACTCTGGAACCAGAATGTACTGGTACTCGGATGCCACCTATCAATAAGTGCTATCATCAACCTTGTATCCCTTGTCACCCCTGTGATAGTGGCAAAATCCGCCCAATTTGACTACCTCCGGGTGATCCCACTCTGCATCTGTAACATCCCCTCTTAATCCGATCAAACATCATGGGTAATTTTTCTCTCATATACAACATGTCTCTGGCCTATAAAACAATCAAACAATCATCCATTAGCATCCAATCATCATTTTTAATCAACACAATACCTATTTTAACCAATCGCCCGCCAACCCTACCAGGTTGACACCGAATTTCTCCAGGTCGACACCCGACTTTTCTTGGGTCAACCGCCGACTTGTCTCAATCGACGGAGACCGCATTCAGTCATCGTTGAACAACCCTTGACGCCTATCAATTTCAATAAAAAAATTCAAAAAAATAAAAAATAAAATACTAAGCTAGGTTTTCGATCATCGTCGAACGACCCTTGACACCTATCAATTTCAATAAAAAAATTCAAAAAAAATTTTCAAATACTAAGCTAGGTTTTCGAGCTTACTACTCTTTGTGACCTCCTAGCACTTCCTTCCTCCTCAATTGACCTCCATCTTGCTCAAATCTCACGTTTTTATACCTCTCATAACTGATGATCGTCATAATCGTATCACATAAAAGATATTGTTTGGCCGACTCTGCCGCTTATATAGGTGCACTGTTGACCCATTCGTCGTCGACCCACCCAGTCATCGTCGACCCACCCAGTCACCGTCGACCCAAGCCAAGTCGTTGTTGACCCAACACTAATTTCCATTTTTTACTCATTTCATCCAATTTCTTCAGCAAATTATCTTTCCTTCCACTTTTGACTTATGTATTACCCATCACACACATTTATTTTCCCCACTGGGATCAGTTGGCTATCTTTTGGCTCATCTATCTTTTTATCACATTTGGCTCATCTGTTCTCTCATCACATATCTTTCCTCCCATCCACAACCTGCTCTATGACCATTTCTCATGTTCACTCTCGGGGCACCATATTTCATCTTAATCCCACCATTGTGACCATATTTTATTCTCATCCCACGCCAGACGCATATTATTTATTCCTCCTGTATGAAGGATATCACATCCGCTTTTGCCCCTACATCTTCTCAATTCATTGTCTTGACCATCCTCACATTTGTTTGCGCATATTTTTGATGTCTGCCTTTGACCCATTGGTCCCTCTTCTTACACATTCATCCGAGTGGATTCTTATTGGACTCCTTCCATCTTTTAAAGATTTTTGTTGGGGTTGCCACACACTTGTTGTACAGATCTATAATAAAAAAATAAGCATTTAAGCCATAAAACATGGAAACATATACCAGAAGATAAATACACCAGACATAACGTGGTTCACCTAGTGTGGGCTACATCCACCAAGAAACAACCAATCTATTATTCAAAGCTTCACAAAGGAATATACAATGAAGATTTACAATCTTCCACACCTCTCATTTGATGTACAATACTTTTTTCCTCACAAGCTTATCTTTTCTCTCCAAGAATTCATTCTCTACAATTAATTCTTCTAATTCTTATTGTTCTAACCCTAGTTTTCTAGCTTATAAGCATATACAAACTTAGGGCAACTTAGCTATGCATTTACAACCATCTAGATCACCTTTATAACCAAGGTTCAATCTAATTCCCACGTCTAAAATAAAAGCATTCATGCACAGGTAACTGATGTTGGTTACCCAACCGATACCAGTTCTCCCTTGTTTGATCGATGTCAGGTTACCCAACCGACATCAGTTACTATGTAAACCTGCAAGTTTGTAAAACATGTTATTTGTGAAGCCATTTAGCTCCACAACTCAACAATTTCCCACTTGGAGATAAATTGTTGCATTGTAATGTACAACTCCATCCTTGGATCCTTTCCTTTGGCATGTTTCTTCCTCTTCAAGTCTCAAACTTGAAGACCAATAGAAGTGGAGTGAAGCTCCAACTTCTCCTTTGCCAACGACTTCGTTAGCATATCCACAGGGTTCTTATTTGTATGAATTTTCTCCAGTTTCAGTTGCCCATCCTCCAACACTTGCCATATGAAGTGATATCTCAACTGAATATGTGTTTTATTCTTGAATGAAATGTTGAGTTCTTTTCTAGATGAATCACACTTTGACTATCATTGTACAATCTGCAATCCTCTTGCTCCTTTCCCAACTCTTCCATGAACCTGCTCATCTATATCATCTCTTTGCTATCCTATGTAGCTACAACATATTCGACCTCTGTAGTAGACAAGGCCACAACCTTCTGCAATCTCAAAATCCAGCTAACTGTCATGCCACCTAACGTGAATACATATCCAGTGGTGCTTCTTCCTACCATCCAAATCTTTGCCATATCTGAATCAACATAGCCGCATAAAGAAGTATCTGACCCTCCATAGCATAAATGCATGTTGGATGTCCCTCTCAAATATCTGAGTATCCATTGGACTGCTTTCCAATGCTCTTTACCTAGATTGGCCATAAATCTGCTCATAACTCCCACTGCATGTGCAATGTCTGGTCTGGTACAAACCATAACATACATAAGGCTTCCAACTGCTGAAGCATATGGAACCCGTGCCATGTACTCGACCTCCTCATGTGATGTAGGACACTGATCTTTTATAATTTAAAGTGTCTCAGCCATATGTGTACTTATAAGTTTTGAATTCTGCATATTAAACCTTTCCAACACCTTATTGATATAATCTTCCTGAGACAAATACAATTTCTTGTTCTTCCTGTCTCTATGAATTTGCATGCCAAGGATTTTCTTTGCAGCTCCTAAATATTTCATTGCAAATGTATGAGCTAACTTTTCTTTAAGCTCAACAATGTCTTGCATACTAGATCCTACAATAAGCATATCATCTACATACAATAACAAAATAATATAGCTTCCATTTTCAAGCTTCTTGAAATAAACACAATGGTCAGATTCACATCTCATATAACCATGCTCATGCATAAAACTATCAAACCTCATATACCATTTCCTTGGAGCTTTTTGAGCCCATACAAGCTCTTTTTCAACCTGCACACAAGTTTCTCCTTACCCTTGACTTCATAACCAAGCGACTTGTTGCATATATATCTCTTCCTCCAAATCACTGTGAAGGAAAGTCATCTTAACATCAAGTTCTCTAAGTGCAAATATTCTACTGCAACTAAACTCAAAACAATATGTATGGAAGTCATTTTTACTACAGGAGAAAAAATATCACCAAAATCAATACTGTTTTTTGTGCAAACCCTTTTACCACAAGTCTTGCCTTGTATCTTTTCTGTCCACCCTCTTCTTCCTTGATCCTGTAAACCCATTTGTTCTGCAATGTTCTCTTACCTGCTGAAACTTAACCAAATCCCATGTCTGATTCTATTCCAAGGAGTCCATCTCCTCATCCATGCCATGCTCCCACTTCTTGTGGGTTTCATCCTGCATTGCTTCTTCAAAAATTTTGGGCTCACCACTATCAATCAATAATAGATAAAATAAGGAAGGTGTAAATCTTTCTGGAGGTTTACTTACCCGTTGTGACCTTCTCACAGAAATCTGGGGTGTCAGAGGCTCATTTTGTACATCTTGTACATTCATATCAACCTCTGACAGTGACCGACACCGGTCATCTGTAGCCGACGTCAGTCTAGGTGACCGACACCAGGTCTACTCTTCTTTACCAATGTCGGTTCTGTTCTGATACCAACGTCGGTCTGTGGCTTCCGACACCGGTTACTGTAACCGACACCAGTACCTGTAGGTGTTAATTTTAAATCTGAAGAATGCATTTTTCTTCCAAAAACTCTTCCATCCGGTTCATCCTTGGGTATCAAAATTTGATCCCTTGTACATTCTCTTTTCATTCCATTCAATGTCACGACTCCTAACAATCTTAGTGTCATCTAAATCCCAAAAATGGAATTTGAAATCACTAGAGCCATAACCAATAAAAGTGCATCTCTTGGATTTAGCATCCAACTTCTTCCTATTTTCTTTATCAACATGCACAAAAGCTTCTGAACCAAATACTCTAAGAAAATAAAGATCTACCTCTTTTCCAGTCCAAGCTTCTTATGGTATTCCACCATCTAGTGCACTTGAAGGCCCATAGTTGATTAAATATACTGTCCATGTCTACTGCTTCTACCCAAAACTGTAAGGGTAATCCAACATGTATCCTCATGCTTCTTGCATGTTCCATGATAGTCTTGTTCATTATTTCAGCCACACCATTCTCCTGTGGTGTTCTAGGAACCGTTCTTTCTCTGCGTATTCCATTCACTGAACAATAATCATTGAAATCTCTTGCTACAGTACTCACCACCATTATCAGATCTAAGGCATTTTAACTTTTAAATTGGATTCATTTTCCACAAGGGCTTTCCATCTTTTAAAAGTCTCAAAAAAATCATATTTACGCTTTATACAATAAACCCATACCTTTCTTGTGGCATCATCAATGAAAGTCACATAATATTGGGATCCTCCATGAGAAGCTACCTGGATGGTCCCCACACATCTGAGTGCACAAGCTCCAATTTTTTCTCCTTCTTTGTTGCCCTAACTTTAAGAAATCTCACTTTATTTTGCTTTCCAAATATGTAATGCTCACATATGAAATCAAGATCTACATTTTTCAAATATGATAACTTACCCTTTGCCTTTAATATCTGCATTCCCCTTTTACTCATATGGCCTAGCCGATTATGCCACATGCTTGCATCTGAATCTAAAGTAGATAGAACATCAAAATGAATCAGTAATACAGGTAGACAAATACAATGTTCATACCTTCTTGCCTCTTGCCACAACAAGAGCTCCCTTTGTAACTTTCCAAGAGTCGACTATGAATGTAACCATGTAACCAACTTCACCTAGTCCTGCAAAAATTAGATTTCTCCTGAGGCTTGGCACATGCCTCACATCTTTCAATATCCATGTATTTCCATTCTTTAATTTTAGATGAAATTCCCCTTTACCAGTAATATTGCATGGTTCATCATCTCCTAAATAAACATGCCCAAAATTACCCTGGACATAATTTCTAAAATAACCCTTATTAGGGGTAGCATGGAAAGAAGCTCCTGAATCTAAAACCCAATATTCTATTTTATCATCCAAGGAGAGAATAAGGGCATCTTGCATTACCTCAGTTGCAACATTTTCCTCTTTACCTTTGTTCTGGTATATTCTCTTTGTTTTCCTTGAACCACCAATCCTTCTTTGCATGTCCTTTCTTTCCACAATTCTAACAAGTTATTCCTCTACCTCTGGATTTAGATCCACCATTCTTAGACTTTGATTTCCCATTATTCTTGCTCTTGGATCTCTCCTTCTGCCTTCCTCCTGATTTCTAAATTCAAAGCATTTCCAGATGATGACTCTCTTGTACTTTTCCTGTGTATTTCTTCATTCAGGATTATACTAACCACATCATCAAACTTCAAAATATTAGTAGCAGATGTTGTATTACTAACAACCATTACCAAGTTATCCCAACTATTTGAAAAGAGCATAAGAATAAAATTCTTTCACTTCATCATCAAACGAAATATTAACCATTTTAATTGATTTACAATGGAACATAAATCATTCAAATGGTTTGATACAGATCCACCTTCTTGCATTTTTAATTAAATAATTTCTTCATCAAATAAAATTTATTTGAAGCACTTAGTTTTTCATATAAATTAGCTAAATATTTCATCAAATCTATCGTGGTTGCTGACTTCATAATATTCAAAGCTACAGATGCTGTCTAGGCTCAATCTTATAGATCCCAAAGCCTTTCTATCAAGAATCTTCCATTCTTCATCAGTCATCTTTGTAGGCTTTGTATTCACATCCAATGGTAAATATAAATCTTTATGATACATATAATCTTCTACCTGCATCTTCCATAATTGATAATTACGGCTATCAAATTTCTCCACTTTGTATTTGCTATCTTTTGTCATTGTTGTGCTCCCACTCAATCAAAAATCCCTCTGTGAGTAAATCTATCAACAACAAAACCCTCAAACAAAAAATCTTTGATACCAGTTGTTGGGTTATTGACACACCAGTGTTGTAGAAATCTATATTCAATTGAAGCATACAAACAATAAACATGGAAATTAAACCAGAAGAAAAATACACAAGATATAACGTGGTTCACGCAGTGTGGGCTACGTCCACCAAGAAACAACCAATCTATTATTCTTTGCTTCATAGAGGAAATACAATGAATATTTGTAATATTCCACACCTCTCACGGATGTACAGTACTTTTTCCTTCACAAACTTCTCTAAGATCTTCTCCAAGAATTTCTTCTTTCTCTAATCATCAATTCTTAGCTTCTAACCCTAGTTTTCTAGCTTATAAGCATATACAAACATTAGGAAAACTTAGCTATGCATTTACAACCATCCGTTCACCTTTATAATTAAGGGTCAGATTAAAACCCGCGTATAAAATAAAAAACATTCATCCACAAGTAACTGATGCTAGTTACCTAACTGACACTGGTTGCTCCCAAGCGATCGACAACGGTTACCCAACTGACATGGGTTACTATGTAAACCTGTAAATTTGTAAAACATGCTATTTGTTAAGCCATTTAGCTCCACAACTTAACACCTTGTACGTTTACTAATCACCTTGGATCTATGCCCTTGTATCAACCATCATCAATCTATCTCTGCAACTTGTTTTTCCATCCATTTTTATCCATCAAACCCTAGATCCCTTCCTGTTCATTGTCGACTCTGCACAATTGTCGTTGACCTGATCCACATCTGTCTTATTATTCGTCATCCACCCTTTCAACTATTTAATTTTTGATCCCATAGTCCCTTAGATATCCCAATCTTGTCATTATGCATACATATTACTTCATGTCTTATCTTCATCACACCCAATCGCCATTGATTTGGACAATTCATCGTCGGCCTTGCCTCAATATGTCTTATTTTTAGTTATTTGTTTCATTCGTAATCATCCTTGTTATTGCATGAGTGCCTAGAACCTTATACTTCTTTGATCCACTTGCTCAGAATCCTGGATCTAGCCTTTCAGCTTTAGTTGCCGTTCGAATAGATCAACAATCATCACTTTTTTTCAACATAACCACCAATTTTCTTGGATCCTTTCTATCCTCATCATATTTATATCCTCTGTTTCATTTTTACATCATCTCATTCTTAGATCAACTTCATATCACCCCTTCAAATCTGTCAGTCGTCGTCGACTGTGCCTAGCAGTCTCGAGTTTCCGTCGACCTGATTAGGTTTGGTACAGTTTTTATTACTTATTGTTACCAGTTGTTACCATATCTACATTTTATTTTATCATATATACATTTTATCATATCTATCATATTCCAGATATATGTTTTTTTCCAGTTATCTGTTAAATCCTATCATTCATTCATTATCGTTTTATTTTATCTTTTTATCAAAGTGGGTTGAAGCCATTGAATACATATTACAAGTCACCTTATATATGTTAAGCATCCATCCTAGGAAGTTTTCACTTATCGAGACAGAGGACATCAAGAAACACACCCTCCTATCTATTAATCATTTTATTTTGTCGAGTTTATCTTTGTTGTGTAGGTAATCAATACCTGATTCAAAACATTAATAAATTAAACCCTTTCACCCCCTCATGCTCACATTGAGGAGGATATTTTGCGCCCGTATCCATAATCATCTTAACAAGAAGTAGCCTTAAACCCTCTCGTTATTGGAGTTTCTTGTTTTCTTTGTTACCATTTCACTAATCTGAAATAGGACTGGGAAAATTAAACCAACAAGTACACTAAAAAAAACCCATTTTCCATATAGTTGTATAAACACTATAATTGAATTTGATAGTTACATGGTCTAAAAGTGTAATAAGAGAGCTCTTTCAATTCAATTCAATGTGTTAATAAATTAAAAAATGATATTAAACTTAACACTTACATAACCAGAAAATTAAATAAAAAGATTCCTTCAATTTAACTCTTTATGTTAAGAAATTCAAATCAAATTGAAAATGGTTAAGATTTTGCATAATGGAAACTACTAAACCCTTTCAATGTAATAAACTTAATCATGAAATAAAAACAATCTTACATTTGCAAATTTCGTTGTGTCCATCAATATGTAATGTTATAAGCAAATCATTCATGTTAAAGGGCCATGCTTTAAGATGGAAAGGAAAAGTATATGTATTTTGTTTTTCTTGATCATGAGAGATATTTTTGACATGACATAAACTAATGAAGGTTGTAGAAAATCAGACAGTTTTTGGAATCGAGGATATAAGTTATCCCCACGAAGGATCAAAATTTTGGGCATCGGCTAAGGATAAATTCCCATAAAAACTAAATTAATTCCACCCCTTTTTTATCATTCACAAAATAACTTGGAAAACAAACAACAAAGAATTATTGGAAAAATAAACTGAGCAATATGGTGGGAAAAATGGTAAATATAAAATATTCTTATGGATAATAAAACCTCTGCGTATAATTTGAAAATGACACAATCCTTCAGAAATTTTGTCAATCTACAAAGGAAAATGAAATTGTCTGTAAAAAAAGATAGAGATCATATACGTTGTGCGAACATGCCCAAATAAAATAAGACATAAGACATATAGATGATTAAACAACTATCTCTCAAGAGAATTTTCATTAAAAAATTGATGTATGCACTTTAAATATATGAATATTAACATCCTCGAAGCAAACATAGAGAAACAATGAAATCAAAACAACTATACGGGAATTCTAAGTATATGATTAAAATATACACATAATTTTATTTTTATTTCGAGTCCGATCTAAAAATAAAATAAAACATTTTGTATTTGCAAACCATTGAAACCTAGAAAGGCCAATTTACTATACACATTTTAAAGCTAGAAATAACTTCAAGATAAAAATATGTGACTATACTTAATGTATGAAATCTGTAAAACAGAAAACCATAAATGAAAGTTTCAATAAAAAACACTGATGAATTAGTGGCATTGTCAATTAAAAGTAATAATAAACCTCCAAAAGAATATGTTGATTTCTTACTAGCCATTGAGGCAACATTACAAAATAGTTGGAAGATTACAAAAGCCTCACTTGATAATTGATGCACTGTACCCTTCGGACGAGTATAAAATAGAGGTTATTCATAGCAAAGTGGAGGAGTTGATTACTTTCCATGTTTGATCACCCTGCTCACATTCAATAAATCATTAGCTTACACATCTGGAAAAAATCTGTAAAAATATACGTGTCGTTTAAACCCATATACAACCTCCAAGCTATCAATATGTAGACCTTATCCCCAATATACGCCATTTACAGCCACTGCAAATCAAACGATAAGGGTTTCAAACATAGCAAATACACAACTGCACCATTTTCCTTCAAATTTTGGTAAACGTACTCAGACATGTGGACGGTCCCAAAACATCCATGCTTCAACGTCGCCTGCTCACAAATTCACACCGTCAGATCATGCCAGAGGTATCAATCTCATTTGAGATGCCTTTCTACGTAAAATTATAATTTCAATTTTTAAAAAATGAAATTTCAATTTTTTTAAAAATGAAATTTCAATTTGTTAAGGTTTCGTGTTGAGTTGTTGTGAGCCCACAATTCATTTAGCCTTATATAATATGTAGAGAGTTTTGAAGTTATTCCATGCTCTAGGGAGTAGGCAAATTTATCCAAACTACCCTAAGGTTGAAGTGTTTGTTACATGGATGTTTACTCTTTATGAGATTGACTTCTCATGACTTATAGGTTTGTTTGAGCCCTGAATAGTTTATCAAGTGAACTATTCATCCCAACAAAATTAAAACATAGTTTGAGGACTTAAGTTTGTATGCACATTAACTCATTTCACCTTTAACATAATTAACGATCCTAGCTCAAGTAGAATGTCATCTTAAGGTAACAAATTTAACATTTATCAATAATTCTTAAGTTACTAATACACGCTAAAATTAAAATAGACTAATATTAAGACTACTAACTATTTAATATTTATTCCAATTACAATTCACTTCCATTTCCACTTTTTACTTTATTGTCCCAAATCTCTAATTTCATGCCGAGTAGTTCACATCAGTCATGCTACATATTGTATTGTAAGTAAATGGAATTTAACTCAATCATGATAAGGAAAACACTTCACACAAGGAGCAGAAGAGTCGAAAAAACCAATTACTAGTTCAAACACAAAGCAATTATCTTCCAACTAATATTTCTACAAATTTTCACTTGGTAATGAATTTGCAAAGCATATTCAGATTACTAGTCTATACCAAAAACTTATCATGACATATATTCATAAAAAAAGATTACATTTCTGAACCAAGACTATGCTAGGAAATTGTTGTCCTAAAATTTGAACTTAGGTGAAATCGCGAGTCCACCAAGAAAATTTAGTTATAATTGGTTGAATTCAATCAAAATGGATAAGTGTGGAATAAAAACCAATATCTATAAGAGTTCCAAACTTCTTAAGAACATTTGCAAGATATTTACAGGTTCTCTCAAAACCTCAAACCCTAGCAAACACTTCTCAATGTTAATCAAACTTCCATAGTTTTGGTGCACATTTTTAATTTACATGTTAATTGCATCCGTACATCCATTTCCCAAAATACTATTACCCCTACTGCTGATCAAACTTTAGGACTTTTCATGCACATTTATAATTTGCATGCAAATCAAAAACATGTTGATGGATCTTGAAACCTCGACTTAGTATTTATCTGAATTTTGCCTTACATCCTTGTAAATGTAAGTCAAAACCCCGACCAAGACTTAGGTAGACTTTTCCCTTGAAAAAGCAAGTCAAAACCCCAACCAAAACTTCGGTGGACTTTTGCCTTACAAATACAAGTCGAAACTCTTGCGATGTGTTTAAGCAAGCAATTTCTCTTGCGACAAATACTTTTAGCATGCAAATTACACTTTGATCTCCAAATCATGAATTTCTAATTTTTGGCACAAAAATATAAAAAGCCAAGGTATTCTAAAGGCTATGAGAAGCTGAAATTGTTCCTAGATTCAAGGGTACTACCCTTCAACCATGTCTTTTACCACAATAGGTAATGCACTCAGTGCGTTGCCCCCAAACCTCGTAAGCGCACTGCCTCTCAAACCCGTTAGGGGTTACCACCCCCAGAACCCACTCTTGAAACCCAAAAGGAAAAATATGATTGTCTAAGGGAACCACACCAACATAGAAGGTTATAAATTTGAAAGAAGGAGATGACCAAGAATAAGATGTGCCAAGGGAAAAACCCTTAATTTATCGATCTGTATTGTCAAAGTCAATTTTGTAATTCTTTGGATGTGCATTTTCATTTAAGTAGAAATTCACTTTATTATTATAAAAAGTGCACATCAAATTTTTAGTTATTGTCTTATGCAAATTAAATTTGTCAATTTACAAGTTTTTATATTGTGCAAATTGGCTTTGTTAATTTGCAAGTTTCTGTTTTGGGAAAGCTAACCTGTTCAATCTTACACATAGCTAGAAAATAGGTAGGGTTTCTCCTATACATATTTGTTTATAAATCATTTTTGGTATCAGACTTTCACCAATTGCATATTTTTACTTGGAACAACTACTTTGTGATGCTTTCAAAGGATATTTCTTCAAAAATATGTGGAGAGATTTTGAACTATTTAGGTTATTGTAAAAGGACATTTTATTATTTTTGGAAAGGATTTGAATTTTTAGAGACTTGGAGAGATTTTTGGCCATACATTATGTTGTCTATAATTTTATGCAACTTCTTGTATGAGAGAAAATTGTATCAGATTTACGCTTTATACAATAAACCCATACCTTTCTTGTGGCACCATCAATAAAAGTCACATAATATTGGGATCCTCTATGATAAACTACCTGGATGGTCCCCACACAACTGAGTGCACAAGCTCCAATTTTTTCTCCTTCTTTGTTGCCCTAACTTTAAGAAATCTCACTTTATTTTCCTTTCCAAAAATGTAATGCTCACAAAAATCAAGGTCTATATTTTTCAAATATGATAACTTACCCTTTTCCTTTAATATCTGCATTCCCCTTTTACTCATATGTCCCCAACCGATTATGCCACATGCTTACATCTAAATCTGAAGTAGATAGAATATAAAAGGAATCAGTAATACAGGTAGACAAATACAATGTTTTTACCTTCTTGCCTCTTGCCACAACAAGAGCTCCCTTGGTAACTTTCCAAGATTTTTACTTGGAACAACTACTTTGTGATGCTTTCAAAGGATATTTCTTCAGAGACATGTGGAGAGATTTTGAACTATTTAAGTTATTGTAAAAGGACATTTTATTATTTTTGGAGGGGATTTGAATTTTTAGAGACTTGGAGAGATTTTTGGCGATACATTATGTTGTCTATAATTTTATGCAACTTCTTGTATGAGAGAAAATTGTATGATACTTTATGTTCATTGTAGTGAATAAATACAAGATATTTACTAAACTTTGTGTCATGGTTTCTTTGGTAATGAACACGTGTTCTTATATCTTGTGTTTATCCTTCTTCACTCTTTTTATGCATGTAGAGTTCCCATCAAAGATGTTTCTCATATTAAATGATCTACTTACAAAGTATAATAAAATATGTGTTTACTTATTTGAAATGAAAGTTCTCTTTTCCTTCCTTTTTAAATTTTCTCTTTCCAAATTCACATATCCTTTCTTCTCACCTTTCAACTTATATTCCTTTCCCTGGAGAAAAATCTCACCCTCACAAGTTGTCTAGTGTAAATATTTAACATATCTTTTCTTTCTTGTTCTAAATTTCAAAAAAGGGTGCCTCACGTCACAAAAGAGGAGGGGCCTTTTCATACACAATGTTTTTAAAGTACCATATATTGCATGCTGAGAAATTTAGTAGAGCCCTGCACCAATATTCAACACACAAAAAAACACATTATTCAATTAATCAACAATGAAGATCATCGTACAAATATATAGGCTATGAACTCTCCTTAATAGAAGGAGTCAAACCAAACACTATTATAATAAATCCTACATTTGGCTTGTATTTGAAAACAAATAAACTAAATGTGTGAGTTGTTATTGTACTAAATAATAACCTCACTCCACAATATTAATGTTTCAATAACTTAAGAAAGCATTAATATTCTAACATTACCCCTTAGTGTGAGTATTGGGAGAATGCACATCACATGAACTGGAAACAAAATCATATGTCTGTGCATACTTTTTGGTTTCATACTGATGTTTGGATCTTACTGCACAATTTGAGGATGGTGTCCTCATTGCATTTGCAACCACTATATCAGATGTGTGGCCCCGTCGCTAGCGGTTGATGAGAGGTCAATGATTGAACTCCTTCCTCCATTGCCTCCATCCTCCATTGTGACATGTTGCTTACTCGGCAGATTAGAACTTGAAGCTTGTTTTTTACCACATTGTGTTTATTTTTATAACTTCCCCCCACAATGTAAATATATTTTTTTGTAGGATTTTTTGTTCCACCTAAAAATGTGTATGTAAGGCAAAAAATAAATTATAACTACACTTTGATAATGAATCTAGACACTATAATGAGACCAACTAGACAAATCTTACATTTACTTTGACATTTTTATTTTATTTTTGTACTTTAACATTCTTATATATATATCAACTACTTTGATTTACAACATGATTAGTTTTGAAAAATGAATATGTCATGTTTGTTCAAGGCACCCCAATGTAATGCCCATAAATTTTACCATCCAAAATGTTATAGAAAAACTGATTTTTTTTTGTTGGTTACATGATACAACACTTAAAATATTTGCAGTTGTCACATACCACATAACAACGAGACCAAATAATCATTAACATTTAATTTTTCATCACTCCAATGAACACAAGGTTTAAAATTTTACTTGGATTGATTATGGTTTACTACAAGGAGGTATTTCATTTGTGGAAAGCATTGATCATATCTTTAGGTCACACAATGCCATAATACAATCATGGTCCACACCATTCTTGGGTTCAATCCAGAGTTAGTATTTCCTATTTGGTCTCTCTACCACTTTTAGAAAATTCAACTCAGTGACAATGCTTAACATAAAAAGGTTGGGTCCAAGAGTGCACTTCTTCAATGAGACCTGAAGCAAACACTAGTCATCACTTAGGACGTGGGGTGTGCACGACTAAGTTGCTTAGGCAATAGTATATTTTTTTAAACCACCATCCTCCTATGGATTCAAGAACACTCAAGGTCCCACTAAAATAAAAGGATAAAATTATAACTCATACACCAAGTCAAGAGTACCCATGCACCCCTTACCAAGGTGTTAGGTAAATACATTAAATAGGCCCAAACACAATTTATCCTTTTCTTAAATTGGTACAACAGAGATACTTAGGTTAATGTAAGGGTGTGACCCTAAAATTACATTGCATTCACCAAATTACAATGACCCAAAACCATAACACAACCCGTGTGTTGTCTCAAAAGTATAATTACCAAAAAGGAACCCATGTTAACCAGGGTGTAAGGCCCTTATTTAGTCCTAACATACATACATGGGTTGGCTAAGAAGATCACTTATGAGACCATTATGAGTCTTAAGGGAATCCTTTCACGACGTAAGCCAATATTTTCTCAAGTTCCCTTCACACATTTCTCTAAGTTGTTCAAGCACACATCTAGGGAATCAGGCACATGGATTAACATAACAAGAGAGTTTCATAAGATATGTGGAAAATACAACATTATTCTCAAGATAATTTAGGTTAGGGTCATAAAACTTCTCATTATTGCTTCTTATAGTGACATCAATTCATGGTAAGCTTGCCACATTATAAGATTGATCACATTTCATTCCTTACAGTAAGGAATGACATAAAAATGACTTGAGAGTTTTACATTAGTCTTCGTGCGATAATAAACACATCTTATCAATCCCTTCCACATCATACCATCAAGAATATACTTGGATCAAAAGGAAGCGACCATTTACACACCAACAGAAAGGTTCCTCCTTATTCCATTGTTACCAAAACCATTAACAATAATATTACCATAATACATTGTTATATATTCTCTTATGCCAAGCATAAATTTCCATCATTCATTACTTTATATTCTATTTAAATGAGTAGGAGATTATAAGCCATCACACCAAATATACATAAAGTACACAAACATCCACCTTTTAGTTATAAACATCACCGAGAAGAGGAGGTTATGTATGATTATCCTAACAATTGTTTAAGACTTTAAACAAGGTGACACGTGTGCGTGTGCCCCATTTACTTGCATCTCTTTCGGTTAATCACTTCCTCTAACATTCTACTTTACAAGAAATAATATTTTACTCATTATGCTAAGTATGATCCTTCTGATGCTTATTGTACTCAAACTCCCTCAAGATGGTACACCCCATGGAAACCTATATTTATCCGTCGTTAGGTACACTAACTAGATGCTTAGGTTAAATTGCAATAATTATACAAGATTTCCTATACACTATGTGTTACTTGCAATCACTGATTTTATTCGCAAAATTCATGACCCAACAAGGTTTATTCTAAAATTCATCTTTCAAGCTTGAAATTTCTTTTTCCTTTTTTAAAAAAATGTAACATCATCAACTTAACTCACACACGCACACCATTAGATTCACAAGGGTTTTTCATTCACCAAAAGTGGCGATTTTGTCTTTCTATTCCATTATTCATGGTAGACATAATCGGTTATGGTCATGCTAACATCATAATTATACAAGATTTCCTATACACTATGTGTTACTTGCAATCACCGATTTTATTCGCAAAATTCACGACCCAACAAGGTTTATTCTAAAATTCATCTTTCAAGCTTGAAATTTCTTTTTCCTTTTTTAAAAAAATGTAACATCATCAACTTAACTCACACGCACACCATTAGATTCACAAGGGTTTTTCATTCACCAAAAGTGGCGATTTTGTCTTTCTATTCCATTATTCATGGTAGACATAATCGGTTATGGTCATGCTAACATCATAAACTTTCCAGTATTATCTAATGTTTCTTAAGAAGGATTACTTTTTATTCAACCAAAAAATCTCAATCAACTATTTTTCGAATACCATACCATCATCATCAACACGCAACCTGAAAAGTAATTCTCACTTTAACTAATATAATAATGATATTTCCATTTCTTACTACTCAACAATGTTCCCAAGTTTTCCATATCGACTGCTTTTTTTTCAAGATATACATGCTACTACAAGGACAAACATACTAATGCAAGTAGATTATTAATCCATTTTAAACAACGCAACATTCCGTGAAATAGTTATATATTCATTTTGCAAGTACAAAAATACAACCAAATATGAATAAACCATTTATTTTCCATTTTAGGAGAACATACCTCTTAAGAAACCATATACATATACATCTTATTAATCATTTTAGACCATCGTAGCACATGTAACCTAGAAAACCATATAATCTTGTGTCAGTAACAAATGTTGGCATGGACAAACCCCTCCCATCAAACATGCTACCAAAACCCCCAAATCAAATCCAGGTTACAGAGATAGAAAATAATTCATTTTCCATACTTATTTAAATCAAAACAACCTTTTTAAGTTTTAAAGAGAGGTTTGAGAGAGAAAACACCATTTTTATTTTACCCAAGTAAACTAAACCATTTCCATAACCAAGGAGTGTGAGAGATAGCAAAAACATTTTTTTTATTCATTACATTCAAGTTTCAAAGAATTCTCAAAGTAACATCAAATTTTGTGTCTTCTAACTGAGTCTTTGTCTCTCATTGTCGCCATAAGAGTCTAGGTATAAGTGCTAAATCACACAATTCTTATATTTTATCAAAAATCTTGATTAAGGGTACCAAAATACGTATTTATACTCTCCATACCCATTTCCAAGTATCACATTAGTTTTAAGCGTAAAAAAATCCTTAGAGAGTTAATGCGGATTCACGACCCTTTGTTACATTACTGCACAAATAAGTCCAAGTGGCCATAGAATGGACATGGAAAACTGATGCGAGAATGATTAATTACTCCACTCTATTCTCTACTATAAAAGAATCACAAAAAATAGACGGAATCCAAAATGGATCACCAAGGCTCAAGCTACAACAACCTTTCAGAGTTAGTAAGCTGAAATCGGTCATTTTCCCTTCTATAAAACTAAGTTAAGTGGGCTAAAAAATGGGTGCACAAAATGCAAGATTTGAGGGTAATGGTTAAAATTAAAAAACACTATGTTATACCCCATATAACAAAGAAGAGGTGGGTAAGTGCACCAAGTTAGGGGACTAAAAAGTGGAAAAAAATACGTTTTTTGGTTATTTTCTCCATAACGCGCTCATGTTATGGCTTTGTCACATTATAACGTGAGATGAAAAAAATGAGTCGCATTATAACACGAGTGCATTTTTGTCTGAGATAAAATATAGTAAAAAAACCCAAGAGCCCTCATTTTCATTCCAAAAACAAAACAAAAATATGAGAAGAGGAAAACGCAAGCGGGGAAAAGCGTGAACGGGTTTTGTGGCGTCCAAATTCTTCAGCACCTCAAATCAACCATGGAATCAAGCTCATAAGGTAAGTTATTGTTGATTTTAGGTTTTTTTTTTTTTTTTTTTTTTGGAATTGGCCAAATTGTTGAGGGTGTTGAAAGGACCCACATCCTTGTATATTTTTATGAGGATTTTTTTAGAGAGGATCCATAACATTGGTTACAATAAGGGGGGCCACTATTAGGAACCCAATTGAAGCAACCATGAAACCAGAATGATGATGTAATGACCAGTGACAACGACCGCAACGAGAGAAGCAGTAACCAACGACAACAATGAGTGAAGCAACAACTAGTGAGAGAATCAACAATTAGCGACAACAACGAGAGAAGAAGTGCCCAACGACAACATGGAGTGAAGCCACAACCAACAACAACAGTGAGTGAAGCAAAAACCAAAGTGAGCCAGAACTGAAATGCTACCAATCGTAGTGAGTGAAGAACCAACATGCTGCAACAACAATGAGAAGAGATGCCATAACTAGTGGCGAAACCACCTCTAAAGAGGATTGTGCCTCGGGGGGATTTGAAATCGGGTGGGCAACCACACAACTGTGTGACTTGACCACACCAATCTCACCCCATCAACATGTTAATTTTCTTTATTAATATTGTTTTTTGCATTGTTTTTTATTTTCATTTTTAGAGGTTTCAATACCTTCAATTAAAATACCTCATTCACCCGTAGCCCAAGATGAAGAAGAAAAAATTACAGAAACAACCCCTTCAATAACAATACATCCTCCAAACACCCAACTAAACATTTTAGGGGAGATTAAAAATAACAAACTTCAAATTGAGGATTTAATAGAAACCCTAATGCGACAAATCCACATCGGCAAAACCTCACTACACTCTTAGAATCATTATTATCTAATATTGATAATGTGGTTGGGAAAATACACACATGGGAGAGTTTTAAAACCAATTGTCACAATTTTTATCTAGACAAGTTGTCTTATAATGCAGTGAAGAAGGAAAAAATCACAAAAGACAACTTGTGTGCATTGTTTACTGATCCTAAAACTAATGCACCATTACTGATGGATTGTAAAATATTCCCCATCCACTTGTGTAATCATGAGGGGATAAAAAATAATTTTTGGGATAGGTGGTGGATGGTTTTTGACCAACCACCTTGTAACAATTTTGAGGTGCCATAGTATTTCTTGAGGAAACTCTATTGTGAGTTCATCGTCAATGAAATACCAAACTATTTTGACATTCAATATTTCCAAGGTAGAGGCAAAGGCTTTGCACAAGATAGAGTAGGGGAACGATGTTTGTAGAACCGACCATCTAGACCTATTGCTCACCCATATATTCATCATGTTTCAGTACCTTCTGTTGTGAGGGAGACAATGGAGGTTGAGACTCTTAATTCTATTAGGGTATTGACACATTCATTGCTTCAGTATGGCACCAGTCTCTCCCAGGGTGATGAGGTTGGTCCTTCTAGGCACCAAACATCATATAACATAACTTGTCATGCTTGTGGGAGTACATGCATCAACGTGGTTGAATAGGAAAATCCACAACCTAGCGAGATAGCTCCACAAGCTCGTGAGGCAACTCCACAGCCTAGTCAGGATGTTCCATAGGATGAGCAGGGTGCTCAATTGGAGGAGGCACGTCGTGATTCGATGTTGGATAATATCATCATCATAGATGTTCTACTGGATTCAACCTTTGGTATTGACCAACATGTAATTTTACATGAAGTTAGTTGCAATTTGATATATATTTCATACAAAATTTTATAATTAACAATGTTAATCAATTATGAATGAAAAGTAATGAGTAATGTGTGTATTTTTATAAAATTACAGGGGCAAACTATACATCCAGTGTCACATTCCCCTTCTCCACAGTATTTTATGAGCACGTCGACCCCTCAGGGATAAATTGGTAATAAATTAGTAAATTTATTGTGTTAATTTGTTTTCTATATAGGGATGTTATCCTAAAATTTCAATTTTATGTTGAACAGGTAAATGTTGGTATGAGTTCGCATGATGGTGAATTTACTAACATGAGTTTTATTATTTTTATTCATCATATACATGAAGAGAATGAATTATAGTTAATGTATGAAGATAATGTCATGTTTAACTTGTATGTGTGTTACCTTTTTCCTTTTTTAGTTGATGACGTCATTACAGTATCCTGTGGAGATTTGACGATCATTAGATATTGGAGTTTTTATGGGCATAGCTTTTGTAGTGCCTCTTACACAAATATGTGCTAGTAAAGTAATTTTCATAATGAATTGATTTTATTAAATAATATCATGTATTATAATAAATGACATTCATGTGTATTTTAATTTTTTTCATCATGGTTGTCACAGGAGGAGTTGACAACTCCAGTTTGTGTACCTCCTATTGATGTTGATGATGATCTTGAGAGCCAGAGGATGATTTTGAGTGATCATTAAATTTCAGTAAGTATTTATTTTTAAAATTAGTGTCATTTTATATGTCATTAATTGTATGCTAATGGGTATGTTGTTTATTTATATTAATAGATGGAGCTAAAAGCATCATTTGAGCGTAGGAGGTCTGATCGACAAAAGGGAAATTCCACTAATGTGCCTGAGTCATCTTCCTGATATCGAAAGAGAACTATATTATTTGATGATACCCCATAGTTTATATGTATACGGATTTTGTCATGGCATATTGGTGTAGACTTATAATTTGTCGATGAATATCATTGTATATGCCTACATGGCTTTGTTAAGACATTGATTTTGATCAAATTTTGTATGCTATTAAGGATTTTTGAATCAATATAATGTATGAGACAATTTTTTTTGTTTTAAATCTTGTATAGTGGATGAAACATGCTTTATACATGTATCTAAGTGGATTGATATGATTTCATATGTATGTTATGTTAATATGTATTATTAGTGTTATTTTTTTATGTTTTAAACATGGAAATTAAAATATATATGTGATTAATTTACAATTTTCTACTACTATAGTAATTCAATGCCATCAATTATAATAATATAATGTCAATGTCAACCACTTCATGGAATCTCAATAATTCAAATGAAACATATATAAGGAGACAACGTAATATTAGATTAATTCTAATAATTAAAATGTAACTACAATGTGAGAGAGAGAGAGAGAGAGAGAGAGAGAGAGAGAGAGAGAGAGAGAGAGAGAGAGAGAGAGAGAGAATAGTCATTAAATTGATTAAAATCAATCAATTCATCAATGTCCTCTAAGTTGCCTAAAAACTACCTTAAAGAGATCTTTAACCAATGTGCTTAGAACATTCATAGTTGGAATGAATTAGGAACCCTCACATCTAATTGAAAACATATACTTGTACCCTTTAGGCTTATTGTGGTGTGTAACAAATTTCAAGTCTCCATCATAAAAGGAATAGTCCCTTAAGAGCCTTGAGAGTAAAAAAGACTATAAGTTTTCCGGGAGATTTCTTGGCCTTTGTGGCACCTTGAAAGGTCTTGTCTCATCATAGATGTCCGCATTGGGACTCTCTATGAAAGCATGTCTCAATTTTATCCATCTTAATTCGGTCCTTTCGCTGTCCTATTGTTTACAACCATGCCGAATACTATAATGTGAGTTAGTGTAATGTTTCCCAATGTAATATTTTGCAAATGAGAGCTCGTGGTACCGAACCAACTAACCAAAACATTGGGGTGTCCTAGTAAATGATCGAGGAAGCTTCATTTGGATGCTCAACAATCTTGGTGCTTCTGGGCTACGTCAATCGAGCGTAGTCCCTTAAGATCCTTGAGAGGAAAAAAGGCTATAAGTTTGCCGAGTAATTTCTTGGCCTTCGTAACACCTTGAAAGGTCTCGTTTGATCTTACACCTTTGAATTAGGACCCTCTACGAAATCATGTCTTGGTTTTCTCCATATTAATTCGGTCTTCTCGTTGTCCCATTTTTTACATCTGTGCTGAACATTACAATGTGAGGCAGTGTAAGGTTGTCCAATGCAATATTTTACAAACAGAATCTCGTGGCACCAAACTGACTGTGCCCATGGGTAGGGGTGGCTTGGTAAACACTAGTCAAGGATTCATTTTAGTTCCCAACAGTGTCATTACTTCCAGGCTATGTCAGTCGGGCGTAGTCCCTTAAGAGCCCTGAGAAAAAAAGGGCTATAAGTTTGTTGGGCGATTTCTAAGCCTTTGTGGTATCTTGAAAGTTATCATCTTATCTTACATATCCACATTGGGACCCTCTATAAAATATTGTCTTTGTTTTATCCATCTCAATTCGGTCCTCTCACTGTCCTATCATTTGTAACAGTGCTGAATACTACAGTATGAGTCATTGTAATGTTACTCGATGTAATATTTTACAAACGGAAGCTTGTGGAACAAAATTGACTGAACCAACACGTCGAGGTGGCCTAGTAAATGCTTGGGGAGGCTTCATTTTGGTGCCTAACAATACCGGTGGTTCCAGGCTATGTCGGTCGGGTGTAGTCCCTTAAGAGCCCTAAGAGAAAAAAGGCTGTAAGTTTATCAGGTGATTTCTCGGCCTTCGTGGCACATTGAAAGGTTTCGTCTAATCCTACACCTCTGTGTCGGGACCCTCTATGAAAGATTGTATTGGTTTTATCCATCTTAATTCATTCCTCTCGCTATCCTATTGTTTGAAACCGTGTTGAATATTATCGTGTGAGTCAGTGTAAGACTATCCAATGTAATATTTTGCAAACGAAAGCTCGTGGCACCGAACCGACTATGGCCATGCATCGGGGTGGCCTGGTAAACATTGGGTGAGGCTCCATTTTAGTGTCCATAATTCTTCAATACAAAACATGTACTAGGAAACATTTTAAGAAGAGATTGTTCATACAATATAGGTTGTGAAATGAGAATTTGAAGAAGGGATTTTTCATACAATATAGGTGGTGAAATGAGAATTTATGCTTATTGTTCATTTCCAATATCTAATTTTCCTTATCTTCTCTTAGCTTTGAGAGTAATAAATTCTCCACTAAGAGTGCCAACCACATGAAGGTCGAAGATTTTTTGGCACCACTAATCTACCTAAACATGTTAGTAAACAATTAAATAGAATTTTAAAACCTACAAAATTTAAACCAAATCATTAAAGTAAATATTCAAATTAAATTCACGTACATGTATATCTAATCTTAAGTGAACATACCTTTGGAAATTCAATCCAATGAACCACAAGGATCAAATCTACCCTTGACAGTAACAAGAATTACTTCATGATATGATTCACGAACCTTCCACAGATTCTTGTTTGATGGCCTACTTCGATATTTTATCAACTGAATATTTGTTGCAAGAACCAAATGTAAATAGTGAAGTATCTTTCGATGTATTTCATAGTCGTCAAATAATCAAGTATTTGATTTTTTGATAGGATATCGTCGAAGCCAAGTTCTAGTGACTACCACTGACCCAATGTGATACTCAAGGTTTTCACCATCAATGACCATTAAAGTCAATTTTTGTTTTCCCTCTACACAACGAGACAATACTTCGTTCCCTCTTCATTAAATTCTATCACAATAACTGCAAAAAGATGCCCTGGATCACAAATTTAAACTCAAGTCAAATTTAAAATACATTAAGAGATTATCATTTTATAATTTATAAATTTATAACATGACATGTATGTACCTTGTTATACTAAATTAGAGACTTGGTCAAAGTCAGGTGAAGTTGTTATATGATTTAAAGACAGTGTAAGTTGTAATGCTCATGGAACTTGATATGTTTCGAGTGGAATTAGAGGTCTACAAGTCCATTCATCCAGCCACTATTATGACTCACATTCATTCCACAAAATCAATGCATGATATACCAAAACATGACATGTAACTAGTATAAACAGTGCAATAATTTTCATTTTAACTATGGAACGAGTGCATATCACTTGATCCTGTAACTATCTTACAATCTTCATAACTTGCCAAATTTTTTTCCTATATCAACCAAAAATATCTACGAACTATTGAAATATCTTGAGATTCATCACCCATGTTCTTGTTATACCAATCAACAATGCTTTCTGCACTTGTCAATTTAGCACCATATTTGAACTTTAATTCTTCTATTGCAAGAGATCTTTTCACACATGCTCCTGCAAAATCATGCTCTCGTTTCTCATGTCCTTCCTAAGTAAAACTCCAGATGTATTGTACATATGCTGTTATGTGCATTTTTCTTAGCCAATAAAACATCTGTGCATTCTTGAATTGTGATGTGCAGTTGTCTGACCAAATGTAATGTTGATTGAAAACAATGTTCCTCTCATCCAAGTTCACATAAAATAACTGGAAACACCCTTGCACATATTTTGTAGAACATGTATGATCATCATTGATGTAGAAATGATACTCTCTTAATATTTTTCAATCTTTCCCAGTGCTTTCTAGAGACTGCATGAATGTTATATGCACAAAATAACAACTTGCAATGAGTTATAGTATTATGATTGAACCTCCATTTTTGGTTACAATGAGTAATTCTCTTCGAAGTCAACTACTAAAACTATAGTACCAAGTGGGAATGTGTCCTTAATTAACTTGAATTGTTCATCCAACCATCAAGCTCTATGTGTGGGCCTTACATACTCATAAAAAATTTCTTCTATGAATTTGTCCATATATTCTAATACAGGTAATTGTTCTGTAATAATCTCACACCTCTTAGATTCTTTTCCATCTTTTAATTGATATGCTACAACTTTATATTTTTTTGAAACCAACTAGTTCTTTTTCCTATTGAATGTGTACTCTCCTCATAGATACATCTTTTTAATTTCGGCAAGCCACCACATACATTGCACATTCCATCCAAACATGCTTTGTTATAAAAAAATTTTCCAATTGACCTTTCAAAAAATATCGTAGGAATAAATTCCCTTGCATATTTTAGTGGGAAATTTAATCCACAAATCTTGCAACATGATGTCAATATGCAAAACACAACGTACTTGACAAAAAATATCATAATGCATTGAGAAATTAAACATGATGCCTACAAAGAACTCAAGGTATTGGGCTATTTGGTGAGTTACGAGTAGTTTGTAATCATCAACCCAAGTTCCATTCCCATTGAGTTCATTGGATGTTTTTCGATAAGTGGGCATGTGGAAACCTTGAGGTAGGGGTCAAACTTATCCATATTGACCAAGTGGAACATAATGGGGCGCTTTGAATGCGGATCAATCGATGGACATTAAGGACCCAAGCCCACATCCATGTCCCACTTAGAGAAATTACTCATCCACCACTCCAGTTTATAGCTCTAGTATAATAAAAAATGTTTAAGGAACCAAAATTTTGAACTCAAGGTCTTGGGCTATTAGTGAGTTATAAGTAGTTTTTAATCATTAACCCAAGTTCCATTCCCATTGAGTTCATTAGATTCTTTCAATAAGTGGCCTTGGGGAGACCTTGAGGTAGGGGTCAAACTTATCCATATGGACCAAGTGAAACATAACGTGGCACTAGGAATGTGGATTGCTTGGCAGAAATTAAGGCGGACCAAGTGAAACATAACGTGGCACTAGGAATGTGGATTGCTTGGCAGAAATTAAGGACCCAAGCCCCCCCCATGTCCCACGTAGATAAAGTGATCCTCCACCACTCCAGTGCATAGCTCTGGTTTAATAAAAACATTTACCATCCAAAGTTTTGTCGAAAAAAATAACCCTACAAATGAGGGGCAAGGATCGGAGGATACCTCAAGAGATAATGATATTCAAAAGCTAGAGCGAAGTTGTGAAAATGGTAGAGTTTGGGTCATAACCCTTGTGGTTCTCCCTCAAAGCAAGGCGTATCAAAGAATGATGGCCACGAAACAGACGCGATTAGGGTTTGGAACGACATCAACATCTGCGGGAAGGATGCAAATACCATTAGGGAATTCAATACCTTGAGTAAGGAAGCTAGGGCATCCTTCATTGAAAATCTGAAGGCTAGAGTGGATCATAGTTCATCTTGCCCTAGTCTTCTTGCAGACCACTAGTATCAAAATCCTCCTCTAGATCCATTTGGTGGCTCAGGAGGTGTTTTTAGTGGAAGTTGGGAAGATCAAAGTGGACAAGGTAGCAGGGGGCATCATTCTAAGCATGTCACCTTTAAAATTGATTATTTCAAGGATGCAATTTAGTAATCTTCCCCTAACCCAAGTGACCTCCATGCATACATTGTGGATTTAGCCGAGGAGATGCTGATGCTAAGCCTAGACAACCCCACGGTAGGTGGCCATTTGAAATCCATGTCACAAATGGAAATTATTGGAAGATTTAATGGAATGTGGCCGGTTTCCTCTGCCTTATCTTAGTGGGTTTCTGAAAACTGGACCAAAAATTATAAAATCTCCTTATGTTTTAAGGGATTTTTCATTTTCTAGTTTCAATAGGTTGAGGAAAATCTCTTTCGAATGGTCCATGGTTTTGGGGCAATGCAGGATTGTTCCTCACTACTTTGTTCCCTGATTTTGATCCTAACACCCTTTTCGTTACCAAATTTCCTGTATGGGTTTGGCTTTCGAATCTACCGTTATACTTTTGGTATGCCTTAGAAGATATCAGTAATGCTCTTGGCAGATTTTTAAAGTTAGATCACTCCAGAGAAGCATCAAGGATCCAATTTTTTTTCCAGATCATGCACTGTAATAGATATAAGAAATGGTCTTCTGGATAAGATTATTTTGAAAGCTAGGAACCTACATCATGTTCAATCTTTAGATTATGATAACACAACCTTTTGGTGTCATAAATGCAAGACCCTAGGTAACCTGCAGGCTAGTTTCCTGATAGGAAAAATAAGAGTGATCAAAGAAAAAAGAACTCATCATCTAACATTAGCTGGAATAGTCCTTTCCCAGTGTAGAATCAATAGACTATAGCTAAGACTGATCAAGGAGGAATCTGACAACCAAACTCGAAAGAAAGAACAAAACAAAAAGATAAAAATAAGGCAGTTGTGGGAGTGAAGCGAGGTCATGTTTCCGATAATTTTGATAAATCAGATTCTAATAAGGAGCTCAACCCCGATAATTTCATGGATCCCAACAATATGCAAATAATGGTAATATTAGAACCGGGTCAGTGATAAGAGGTCAAAAATAAAAAAGGCAAAAAGGGGTGATATGCGAATGTCCTTGGCTAGTACTCTTCGTATTAAGAGAGGTAGTAACTTGGAGCCTTTTTTTCCTTCTAGTTCATTTTTTGGTTTTTGCGTATTGGGCTTTATATATTTTCTATCTTATGTTGTATATATTCTGGTTCATAGCTTTGGTAAAAAAAAAATTATATTATAAAAAACATGATGCCTATAACAACAAGTGGTACATGAGTGATTGATTTTCACATAAAAGAGTTTATTCATTTCAAAAAATATTTGGCTAATGTTAATTTCTAGATTTTCATTCTTAAACTTAGAGAACAATTGTGTTTGAGTTATATCCAAGAAATGTTTTACATGTGCTTCAAGATTACGAGAAGCTATTCTTATTTTTACTGTATCTTTTCTATTCAATGACACCATTGTGTTCTCATTCCAAAACTTTATGAGTAATTGTTTTAGAATATCAGATGCATCCTTTTCTTTCCATGGGAGTCTACTAGAGAATGCCTAATAGTCAGTGTTATTGGCTGAATCAAAACTTTTACGTCTCTCTATTGCTTTCATTAGTGTTTTTCTGTTTAGCTTCAAAGATCTACTTGTTTTTATAATAAAAAATTTATTAAGTGTTTTTATCATTTACTATACAATTAGTAAGTGCACATTGTGTAACATTACTATCTTTGGAGTGTTTGTTAACACCTACAATATGGTATGCTTTATGTATATTTTCAACAATTATCGCGTTTCGATAATCAAAATTAGATGTTCTTAACCCTAGGGTCTTCATTGTAGGTCTCATCTTAATTAATTTCATCAACCTAACAAATAATTGACATCTTTGTGTATCACTTATTAAAGTAATTATCCCAACTTCCCATAACTTTTCTTCTCACATTTCTTTCAGACATTTTGTTAGGCATTGGTTTTATAATGTTTTCATCAATTTCAATGAAGTGAATGGGTTTTATATGCAAAATGGAAGGAGGTGTTCTTAGAGGTAAATATTCATTACCAATATTACTTTGTTCATTAAGTGTTTCCATGCAAATTTCAGGATTAACATTTGGAATCTCAAGTAAAGGTTCGATATTATCATTCATATCAAATTCTCTATCCATAACAACATTATCATTTAATTAATTATCTAAAATCAATGCAAAAAGTATTATTCTGCTCAATTTCATTATTTATTTCATCACCATTTTCTAAAACATCATGTACATTTGACATAATATATGTACCTTTCCCTCCACAAAGTTTTTGCATTCACTTCACTTTTTTTATTCTATCTAATTCTAATTACTCCAGTGTCTTTTTCTTGTCTTTACGTCGGATTTTATCCCCCATGATTAGGAAAATATAGATAATGGGGTAGGGGATAACATCATCTACTCAAAATTTGTGCAGGAATGTACATGCATATGCAGAGAAGATAAAGTGGGGACAAAAATATCATGAAAGAGGTGGAAAAGGACGTTGGAGGGTAGGGGATGTATAAAAAAAGGAAATGTGCTCACATTTTCTTTCTCTATTTTCCAAGGCCCAAAGCTCTTGCCTTAGATCCGGTTTGGATCCCCAAACTTTGGAGCTCAATGTTTGGTGTTGGCATGTAGGCCTAATAGGTGTTGTCATTGATGCAAAAACAACATTAATGAAAAATTGAATTTTGTATGATGATGTCATAATGTTGTATATGATGCTTACATACTGGTTAGATGTGTTTGAGTTGCTACAATGGGATTCAATGAGGTGTGATTGCTCTTGCAAGCCTGTATAGGTCCCTAGGAGGTGTAGCTTAGAAGTATGAGATTATTGGTTACTTAGGAATCATGTTGAAATGACGTATAGATTTATTTCAGGGTTATTGAGTACTCATAGAAGTGGCATGGTATAAGTGCAAGTGGATCACTTGGTTACAGGTGCTCATTGGGAACAAGTATGCTTGCTTGGAGGCGTGATAGAGTGGTTTGGAGCTATATGAACTCATGGAAGAATGAAGTCAGCTATATAATGGAATATGATGTATGTTTGGGTCATTTTAAGAGATTAATTTATGAGTTATTGCATTATTTCAGTTGATCCTAGCTTCTATAGTGAGAATCCTTAAGGTAAAGCTCTACAAATGAGATAGGCTGGAGAGACTAAGGTATGGTATTGAAATTATGATGAGTGGATATGTTAGAGGGATGTGTCATAGTGCTATCAGAAAAATTTCAGGTCCCCATGACGTGAATATTTCCAGATATGACTGATTTTGTGAGATAGGGTCAAGAACAAGTGAAAAAAGCTCAAATTTGAACTTCTGATGCTTGTTGTGAATAGTGTGATTTACATGGGACCCTGTGGATTTGAAATAATATTATATGGTGAGTTTATAAGGTTTATAAAAAATAATGAGGTCATTTGATTGTCAGGTTTTTATGAACGAATGTTAAGAAGGTAAAGAGGTCCAAAACCCTAGTCAAACTTTAGCTAGGAGCAGTTTGCAAAAAAGTGGTTATATTAGCCTAGTTTTTGATTTATCCATCAAAAGTGATGATTTTATGTTGTAGAATACTCCTCAGTATTTCCATAAATGTATGGTTGAGGTCAATGGTGATGAGTGGGCCCCACCTAAAAATAGTAGTTTCTCGAGAAGGTTTTAAGACAAGATGGTCCAAAGGAGTAGCATGCAAAATTGATGGTGCATGATGATTAGGAATTTTTATTAATGTCAATAGAGGTTTTATGACATGTTCATGTAGTTTCATGATGTTTTGAGGTCCAAAACAGGTTGACTAGTTAAAGGGCAGTTTTGGAACCTCAAATATAAGGGTCCAGTAAAATGGCTATAACTTGAGCTACATGTGGATTTTTTTAGGTGATTAAAGTTTTATTGGAAATTTTTATTCAAATATATTTATAGTGATATATTTCTTGAATCATGATGAGGGCATTTGATAGGGTTTCCATGTAATTCTTTGGACATGAATATTTTTGGTAGTTTAAGACAACATGTGTTATGGTAAAATTTTGATGTTGTTTGAGGAATGCGATGGATTGGTTGATGCTTCATATCACCCCGAAATGAAAATAAGGATTAATTTTTCATCTAATGAATCCATTTTGAGGTATTTAAGGAATTTCTAAATGATTTTATGAGCTAACCTTTAGAAATATTTTTTTGGTAGGTTGATTTGGTGAAGGTAAATGTTGTTGTGGTTTGAAGTGAAGGATGTTTAATGACGTATAAATTGATTATAAGTATTTTATAAGTTCTTAAATTTATTTTTTATCAGTCACATGGAAAGTTATTGTTTATTATAAGTGATTTGGTGACCTTATGAAGTTTCCAGGTTGTAGGAAACAATTGTTTTGAGAATTGCAAAAGGAACTGGGCCCATTAAATGAAATAATTTCATTCGTTAACGAAAATTGCAACCATGGTAAATTTTTAAATTATGTATTACTAATGTTTTATGAATATGGGATCTTGAATAAGCATGATTTTGAAATGAGGAGAATTTTGGCATCCCAATGCATGTGTTTTAGTGATTTTTGGATCATGAAATGAGTGGGTTTTACTAGGCCAACCTACTTGGGTCACTTGTATCTATTGTGAAAAATTTATGGAATGTTTTTAGTAATGAATTGGTAAAAATAAAGGTATATGACCAACCTCCTTTGGGTTGGAATGAATATTTTCATATAAAAAGTGATGTTTTGGCTCATTTAGCGAGTTAGTCTTGTATGGGGGAGTTGTGTAACCTAGAAAAGATTGAGTTGCAGGTATGAGGGAAGAGTTTGAGAGATGATCATATGCATTATAGGTTGATGAATTATTGATAACATGGGTGCAAGATATTAGAAGTAAAACAAGGTGAGAAGGAAGAAGATAAATCAAGATTGAAGACCTAGGGTTTGACCTAGGGTTTATGAGCTGAATTTGTGATCTCCATTAGTTGTGGCAGGAAAAAAAATAAGAAATTAGATATCTTCAGGTGGTTAAGTTGGTTCTTGGTCATCTTAGGGGGTTATAGCCTCCTTGTGGAGTGGATGCTTCACTAAATTAGGGGTTGGTTCTCCTTGTAGGGTTGGTGCTCTACAAAACTAGGGGTTGGTGCTCCTTGTGGGGTTGGTGTCTCACTAAATCAGGGGTTGGTTCTCCTTGTGAAGTTGGTTATTCACTAAAATTATTTTCTTTGTGTAATATAAGTAGAGTTTCAGTGGTTTTTCTTCCCCACGAGGGTTTCCCACTTAATTTTGGTGTTGTGTACTCTCTTGCTCTTAATCTTGCTTATGGTTGTTTATATGCTTAAGTAAACACACATGGTACATGGTTGAATGAATGGTAACATATGATGAATGGTTAATAAAATAAAATATTTATAGGATTGATTCACCCCCCTTAGTCCATTATGATTTCAACACTTGGTACATGTTGAGAGTTTGTTGGAAGAGATTTAGGATTTTTGCTTTGTACCTATCAATTTAATTTGCTTAAGTGGTTCAGATCCTTTCAACAAATCCATTTTGTGTTTATCTTGCAACCATTGTAGTCAATGTGCCCAATGTTTTTAGAAAATTTACACAAATCTAACGGCACCCAACACACAAATCAACACAACCACCATAGGTTTAACTGACATGTTGATGAAAACATTGTGGGATTTCTGAAAAATAACAAGTGCATACCCAAAACATGTAGAAAACAAGGAAGTGCTTTTTTAATTAATTAATTAATTAATCTTATTTTAACAATCCAAAATAAATACACACACACATATATTTATATATCATTTTATCCGTATTTAAACCTCCCTTACAAAATTTTCTGGTAGCCTCTCCTTAATTAAACTGACCCTTAACCTTGAACGCCCCCACACAAGTCATAGGGCCTCGTGACTGAGCTCAAACACACAAATACATCAAGCTAGGACACTAAACAAGTGATAGCAATAGAGCACCAATGAAAGGGGCACTATACCAATGTAATTCTCAAGATTATCAGAACTAATGAGATATGAAGCTGATACAATACATACCTTTCTAATCGATACATTCTCTTAGCATATGTATCAATATGCCAATCAAGTTCAAGTTGTGCAAAATATGATGTCCCAACCTTCATGTGATAGAAAAAAACTTGTGCATATTCAAGCCAACAATTGTAAAAATTCCTACAACATCTAAATCCAAAAGAAGCCTTTCCTTGTTTTCGTCATCAAGAATACTAGCAACAAGATAAAGATCACATGCTTTGGAAATATCAAAGAGTACATCCATAACAGAAGGCCTTACAATAACATGCTCTTACAACTCTATTGAGCTTAGTTCCTCCAAAACCACACTGAGCATATTACAAGTGACCTTCCTTGCAGTATTTAATTTTTCCCTTACAACTTGGACCATGATCAACTACTTAGGAGAGACATTCTACTTTTGCAAACTTGATTTGTTCCCATAAATTCCTGAATAAGAAATAAAATCTTCATCTTCTCAAGAGCTATGATCAATACCCCTAACATATTTTTTTTACATGGTCTTCTATTACATTAGCTTGGAGCTTTTAGGTATCTCCATGTAAAAACAACAAGAGTAGCCCCACAAGTGCCCCAATAGAAGTGGTAGACTTGGTGGAAAGTAGAGAAATACATCTAGAAATACGGATGGTGACTTGCGTGCTTGAATTTTTTTATAATCAATAGTATCTTATCCAATAAAAGATTCTCCATTTTTCTATATTCATTGTGGCCAAATTGATGACATAAATAATTTGGACCAATGAAGAATAACTGCAATACAATAATTATCAACATAAGAAGCTTAGAGAAAAAATATCAAAAGGGAAAGCAATTGTCAGAAGAAATATTCAAATGCCCAAACCAGTGAGAGATTTGGATATATGCAGATAGCTCCACATAAATGTGAATGAATCTTCAATTTTGATAGGATGAAAAAATGTAAGAATGATCTAAATTAATGCTTGCATCAATGTTGGGCGGACTCCACAGATGTCACAAACCAACATTACTGATGGATTGATTTGGAAACCACACACATGGAAATAACACAATGGAAGTTTCCTTTAAAGAAATTAATAAATCATAACGAATTCACAATAAATATATATTCTGATACCAAATGATAAATTTGATAGATCCTTGTACCAATATTTAACACACAACAAACACATTATTTGATTAGTCAACAACCAACATCACCATAAAAATATATATGCTATGAACTCTCCTTAACATAAGGAGTCAATCCAAATAATATTATAAAAAATCATATACTTGGCTTCTACGTGAAAACAAACAAACTAAATGAGTGAGTTGTTATTTTACTAAATAACAACCTCACTCCACAATATTAGTGTTTTAATAACTTAATGAAGCACTAATATTCTAACACATATAAGTTATTTCTCTTAATATCACTAAGTTAGAATATGTTAGAATTAGTGATATGTTTTTTTTTATTTCTCTTAATATCACTAATATTAGGGCCTATTATGTCAGTAGCCTATATTTATGATCTTTTTTGGGCCAAATCATCACTCCATAATGGAGTATCTGGGCCTAGGGATCTCTAATTCTAATTTACAATCATGTCCAGAAACCAATAATCTAAAATCCACTTTTCCTTTCTACATAGATTGTTGTGTGGCAAGATCCAATAGAAATAAGTATAACACCCACAATAGTAACACCTTAGGGGATGAAGAGGAAGAAGATCAAATTGATGATACCTTTGATCTTCCACCTGAGATCCAGAAGTTCCTTGAAAAATTTCCTCAATACAAGGGGGAACCCAAATCAGTGATCCAAAAAAATCTTCTTGACTTCGTATATGAGAAACTTGATAGTAGGGTAGAAAGTGGGAAGGATCTTGTGGCAGGCTCATCCGATAATGCCTCTAGTTCTGACCCTACTAATATCATCCTTCAACTCATAGACAAAATGAGCTAACAACAAACTGCTACCACGGCTCAACTTCTCCAAATACAAACTAACATGGTTCAAATGGTTAACCGTCGGGATCTAGAGGTACATTTCCCCTCCCTTACCTAATGAACTTAATCAGGTACCTATTTCTTGGCTTCCTATTCAAAAAAAAGTTTTCATGAAGTCCAACAAGAGCCTCTAGCACCCTATATTGCTAGCATGGATATTGAAGGCATTGCCCCTTCCATTTCCTATGATGGATCAACCGATCCCACTCTCCACTTAAATTTTTTTGGTAATATTTATAAGGAATGGATTAAATTTAACTCCCATTCTACAACTAAGATTTTAGCTAAGACCCTTACTGGGGATGCCTTAGATTGGTATCATACTTTACCATTAACTTTATAGAGGAGCTATAATATTTGGTAACAAACCTAGTTAATGAGTTCTAATATCATGATATGTCTAGGATTAATATCAATGCCTTCATTAATTTTCAACAACATGAGAACAAGTCAGCGTAAGAATTTATCAAATGTTGGAAGAATTTGTCTACTAAAACTAAATAGAACATGCCAAATGATAACCTATTCCATCTTTTCCTCTAATATCTATAACATCGCCTTCAATATAAGGTTAGGTATTTCTCTCCTACTTCCTTAGATGAAGCTTTTAAACAAGCTAAAAGGCAAGACTACCTCATAAGGGAGTTCAATAAGGTTCCTCCTAAAGCACAAGAAACCAAAAAAGTGTAAATCCTCCAAGGGTCAAAGAACAAGAATGCAAAAGATGACGGAGTCTCAGATACTCTTCCTCTTATGGCTTCATCAAGTAGGAATGTATTCAATATTGATCAGAAAGCTAATAATAATAAAAACCAGCATGTTTATTATTAACAATTGACCAAGGATGAGTTGATATGACACATGCCTAAGCCATTTAGTCAGATCCTTGATTCTTCTTGACCTGTCCCTTAATGGCATGATGAGAATACGTTTTGTTGGTGGTGTAGACATGTAAAATGTCAACATAATCATTTATCAAATAATACATTCATTTTACATTATTAATCCTATCACTAACCATGTAATAATTAATTAATTAATTAAGTATTATATTCCAATTATTTCTATTATTCATTCCAAAATACCATCCTACCCTTAGTCATGTTAATACATTATTAATATTACCATTATCCCACTAACTAATCTCCATTAACCATGTTCTAAGAATTTAAAATTATCACCCATCTACCACCTACTCTAGGCCTACTCTAAAACTAGACTCCCCATCTAATCACCTTACTAAGAATAACTAATCTCACCTAACCAAAAACTAACTGCCCCTCCAAATCTAGAGGCTTCTATTTCTCACGCATTTTCATCCATTGATTCATATCCTACATGGATCAATCTCAACCCTCCATTTAGAACAATTGCAAGCTTATGCTGTCAAAATCTCCAGGAAAACTATCAATATCCATAGCATCTAATCAAGAAAAATCATCATTTTATCAAGGGGAAGTGCTATCAAAATCAGTCCACAAATCTAAAGCATCTCGACTTCCATCCAAGGAGAAAATCCAAGCTATCAAAGAGGAGGATTTCACTTGTAGGTAAGTGCAGATATATGATCTTCTCTCTCTTTCTATCATTCCTCAATATGAGGTAGGTAAATATTAGTGTTAGTTTAGTATTTAAATCAGTTTATTACCTATTTTATAGATTGAATATTAACACCGTTATTTTTCCTACAGGTGGCACGCTAATTGGGGCCATTATCATGAAATGACTGCCATTGCATTATTCCTAGGTCCTTAAATTGATCATGATGCCATCACTAGAGAGCATTTGATTGAGGCAGTCAAGGCTAGTTATGCCCAAAAACAAAAATATCATCATAATGCTATTAACCAAACTAATGAAGAGCTCAAAGTCTTTTATGATCCTATGCCTAACCATAATACAGGTGAAAGTTCTAAGAAATCAACTGTGAGGCATGCTATAGCGTACATAGAACTTGAATATCCTCCATCATTTTAGCCTCGGACTCACAGGGTCATCTACCCTTGTATCTTTCAGAATCATATTCACAAAGACAAAATCCTATCTTCTGCAGATGCAATCAACCCCTATGGAAAAACTGCTAAAGGGCCGATGTTGTCTGAAACCCTTCCTCCAATCACAAATGTGTTTGGCTAGGACGACGACGTCAAACCTAAATAAAAATAAATTTGTGAAGTATACCTTATTAATCCTCCTTCTGAGCTTATTTACGAAGATCCTCAACACTCTCATCCTGTTTCTCAGTCCAGCTGTAGACACAAAATCAAGCATTTGGGTACATTTCTAGGTCCTAATCACATACTAATATTCATATGATTCCTAAGCGAGAAAACTAATAATTGACATCTATCTTGGGCCTCTTTCCTATCTTTCTTGTTTCCTCTTTGGTCCTGCATACCCCATAACCCAATATAATCTTCATTGCTTTATCTTTATTGAATCTGGACACCAACTCCTAGCTAAGACGCCAACACCAAGGCTCCCTTGTCCCCTCTGGGTGGCCTTGATCTCTTTGTATCTTGCTCACCTCTTTTGGGCCTCTTTTATCTTTTAGGCATCTTGTTTTCTTATGGGTAGGCCTTTTAGTTGTCAATTACAAAATTCAAATAAGGGAATCATATAAATAAAAATCTATGTGACCATCATAAGGGACCAAGCTCTAAGCATATATTATCATCACCTAAGGTTACATCCAAATGCATTCTAATAGCATTAAAGGAATCCATCTAGCACTCACTTAAGGGACAAGGGACTACATTTTATGCATATACACATAGGAGGGGAAGTTCATTTTTCCATCGACACATCTATTTACATTGGTACATCTAGCTATCACCCACTATCACGCACACTTGCGTAAGGTATTCTTAGGGCACAATTCTATCACACATGCTCAAGAACTACATGGAGTCTGAAATGTAGTGCAACACTTGATTGTAAGATCACCCATTCGGGTGACCATCGAGGTCGGTCTAAATCCTAATTTACATCTTTATTTTTTAGGATTTGATGTAGTTTGGGGTTTTTTTAGGATATCATTTTTTTTTGTTACAGATGAATTCGGTGATCATCTAGTGACCTACATGTGGTAAAAAACAAAGGTTAGCGACACTTGTGTGACACAAGAAAAACCAGTTTTCCAAGCTCCTATGCGGTCAAAGGTGCCTAGTAAAGGCCCCTGACACCTAGGCACGCTAGTCTTGTTCTAGGCGACCTAATCCAAGCTCATCCGGAAGTTCTAGGATTTTTCCATGCTTGATCGTGATAGTCTTCTCCTCATGTTCACCAGTATTCTAGTACAAAATACTTCGAGATCAAGTGCGAAATCAACCGAGTCTTATACTCTCTCTCTTACACCTATGGTTTCATATTTCTTTAGCTTATTGTTTATGTCAAATCTGTACTTTAGTGTTTATTTATCATATGTGACTTTGTAATTAGGATTTTAAAAATTTCACATTTGTTAAATCATTTGGTGGACCTGCATTCAAACACTCTTGGATCCTCATTTTGCTTCTTCTATCTAATCTTCTTTCATGGATTCTAAAGCTCCTCAATTCCCCTTATATTAATTAATTCAAATGCACCAACCTTGAAAATATCCTCTCTAACAATCCGTACACTCTATCTTCCTCGCTCTTGATACGTCACCTTCACAAATAAGTCCCCTCTTCGATCATCTCTTTAATGACCCTAGTGATCCGAATATCACACCTCATCAATATATTTACAAATCAATTCAAGCTTTACATTCTTTATTCCAAGACAATTTTCAAGCTATGGAAACTATGATCATATCTCTTAAAGCTGAAATTTAGCATCTCAAGGAAACTTCTCATGCCAATGCTACTTCTTCTTCTACATCTCCTTTTAATCGTATGTCTTCTACATGCATGCATATTAATGAACCCCAACTTCTCAATCACCAATTGATCAATTTTCCACCTACCCATTGTTATCCTCCTTATCAACTTGCCAACTATCAAGGTCTCTTATTTTGAAAGTATTAAATCAATAGATATCATGATAATTATTTCTATGTTTATACACAAATAATCAAGCACCTTGAGCATCAAGGATTTATCTCATTTTCTGCACAACATTCTGTTACATGTCCATCTCCAAAGGCTACATCCAAATGGGATCCTAAATATGCTCCTTTTATGACCAATGCGCATCATGTTATCAGTTCTAATGTTCCTTCTTTAGTCACTCAAGAGTCACCTATGCAACCCACTCAAACTAAGAAATCACCTTTCAAGGTATGTCCTTCATCACCCCCTCCTCTCAAGTCTTCTATAACATTAACAAGTCAAACAAAGCAACCGCCTCTCAAAATCGGCCCAACATCTCCTCCTCTCAAGTCTTTTGCAGTGTCATCAATCCCACATAATCTACAACCAATCATTTTTGTCAAGGAAACTACTCCTTACATTGATCCCCTTAGCAACATTGACTAGATCTGCACATCTCACACACTTGGGGGGCATCATAGCTTCTCCTCCCTTGTATTGCTGTCAAATGTATCTATAATCTCATGCACTTTATGCTCCTTGCTTGATGTCTAATATTTCCTAAGCATTAATATAAACCCTTTGATACATGCATTGTATTTTCATTGTATGTAAACAACATTTTTGGTTTGTAAACAAATATTTTGGTCTATAAACAATGCTTTAGGCCTATAAACAATGCTTTTGGTCTGTAAGCAACATTTTTGGCATGGTAACAGTTTTGCATTAGTACTAACCAACTAATCATACTTTTTTTATTCTTGGTGGTGTTTTGTAACTTCTGATATTCTATTTTTACAGGAATATCACAGGAAGAGGGGAAACTCTGTCATTTTTAATATTCAATTAGTATATGTCTAACACTTGTGGTTGTAAGATATTGATTAATCAAAACTACTAACCCTTTTTATTACAACTCGAACTGTCCAAGAACATCGAGGTATACAGAAAACTACTAATCCTTTTTGTATTAGAGGTCCCCTTGTCGAATTCCACCATTATATAAACTTTATCATTATTATTTTTTCTTTGTGTGTATTTATCATCCTTTTTTAAATTTGTGTTGTTGCTTGTTTAAACCTAAAGAAGACACCATGTATGCTCTCCTCTCGCGTCATAGGATGATCTTAAGGATCAAATGTGGCTAGTATTCTCCCCCTTTTTATTTTAGGGGGTATTGTGACGTGGAAGTGACATCCATGCACTTACCGTAGTCCTAGGCGTCTCGTGACTACGTGATTCACCTCCATGCACATAGACACACCATTTGTTCGAACGGGGTATATAAATTCATGAAAATTAATCATTATTAGCTAATAAATTTTTTTGTTTTAAGAGTGGTGTGAAGTGAGGGGCTTCCACATCCCAAAACCTAGGCCTTAGATAACATCCTTATAACACGGAATTGGGTCCCATGTACCACAAGGTATATTGGGGAATCCCCTAGTGAGCTCGTACATCCTAGACTAGGTAACCTCTTGGCCACATATTGAGCTATAGTCCAAGGAGGCCTCACTCCCCAAGATCACTCGCTAGTTGACCCCACATTGACACATAGATGGAGAGCTAATTGTGGCACCATCATTTATGTGTGGTATTAAAAATAGGCTATAGCTTGATTGTGTGTTGCATGTTAGGGTGTGTGTTGCATGTTTTTTTTGTGTGCTTGTGAACACCCTTGACTATCATATCACATTACAATTTTAATCAATCAAACATAATCATAATTAACCATCCTTAATCACACAATCCTAATCCCATCACCATCCATAATTCACAATCCTAATCCAAATCTAATCCTCCACAAATGGTATCAAATCATGGCCTTTGACCCTCAATCCCCATCCTTTCCAAACCAACATCAAAACCCCTACCTCTTTTCTAAATCCATCAACCAAGCTATGCTACTATCCCCCACCCATAAAATTCAACCATCTCACTTTGATCATGAAATCCCATACACCATCCAACACATTAACAAAAAAATCTCAAACTTAACATCCTACCTTGACCAACCCTCTCCTTGCCATCCAAATCAACTATCCCATGTCGATCCTAACATCCTAAAACCCATGCAACAACTCAATCAAAAAATATCCAATCTTCAAGATCCAATCAACCAATCACCTCCTAAACCACCATCTCCTAACCAACCCCTTCGATACTTTTCCCTTCCTAAGATCCCTACCCCTCATCCCATTTAATTTTTCCTTGAGGAATCCAACTCATCTCAATCCATAAACTAACCTAATCAACATAAACCATTATCCCCACAAGCCAATTACATCAACTTTGACCACATCACTCACTTTTACCTAGACCAAGAGGACCTCCTTTATGTCCTCGCTAATTTAACCACCAATCCCAAGCCCACACAACCATCCCAAACCCCAACCTCAAAACCCATTATAAATCATCATGACCTCCATATTTATCCCATCAAAACTATTCCAAATAATCCACCATCATCTGAAACCTCAACTCCTAAATCCAATCATCATAAAACCAATCATCGAGTCCCATTCACGTATCCACAATAATCAAAATAAATTAATCCTAAATCAATATAACCCACATCTCATCTTATTCCTCCATCCTCTTCATATTCACCACTCTAATCCAATCCTATAGACTTTCTCCTAGATGGTCCCACATCCCCTAAAACATCATCAAATTCATCCTCGAAGCTATGTCATCCCCTCCATCACCTAAGCCCAATACTATCTCATCCACCGTGACTCCTAAGTCACCCTCATCCCCTTCTACCCCCAATCATAAACTATATGTTTTGGTTCCAATGCCACCCTCATCCTATTCATCCCCATTCAATCCTAATCCATCCCTTTCATCACCTTAATCTCACACTATCCTATCCTCTAATCGTATTTCAGCTTCCCCAATCCTAAAACATCTAAAGTGAATCCTAAGTCACAAAATCCCAAACCTAAAAAATCTAATTCCAATCCTCTCCCCATTCCATATCCTACCAAATATAATGAGGCTCCTATGCCACCTTCATCCCAAAATCCAACCAAATCTAATGTGGTTCCTACACCACACTCATCTCCCAAATCTCCTTCATCTCCAATATCACCCCAACCTAATGTTACCCCCATATCATACCCATCCCATTCATCTAAACCTACCTCATCTCCTTGATCTACAACTACTAATACCAAACAATCTAATCCTAATCCAAAACCAAATACTCCAACCCATCGAAAATCACCCAAATCTACTTCGGCCTCCAATCCCAAACCATCCATTTTGGTCCCCAAGCCTAATCCATCCCCTTGATCTTCTAAACCACACCAATCCAGTCCAAATCAACTAGAACATCTCATCAACCACCTAATATTATACCATTACTTCCTACTCCCTCCAAACCATTACTTCCTACTCCATCCAAACCATTTAACCCAAGCCACTTCACTCCTATAGGATAATATTTGACCACCATCTTCCATCATCTAAAAAATTGAACATGATCATACATACCCAACTTAAATTAAATGATCCAACCCTTTCCAAACCATCTTGGTATTAAGAGCACTATTATTGTGACTTCCATCACACCTATGGACATTCGACCAACTGTTGCATGTAATTTAGGTCTTATGTACAAAATCTCATTAACTAAGGAATTATTATCCTTGTACCTCTCTATCCACCACCTTCCCATCCAAATCCTATCCATAACCATCATCCATCATTCAAATCCCACTTGAAATCCAAACATCATCAGCCATCCAAATCTCATTGTAAATCCAAACATACCTCACCGGCCAAAAAACAAGGCAAATCTCACCCACCATCCTTTGTTAAGTCTGACCTCTTACCAAATGAGAATACTACAACCCCCCAGTCTCATGATGGCCACATGGCATCATATTCCCCATCCACTTCATATCCTATAGAAAAAAATATGTTCGCTAATATGAAACATCAAGGAAAAGGATTAGGCATCCATGAACAATGCATTCACGAACACATCTCCCTTCATTAAAATCCAGGTTGTTTAGGATTAGGATATAAACCTAACACTAATATAGACCCTCCCACAACTCCATCACAACCCATTTATACTACGCCTTTTGTTGATCCTACCATCCCAATCACTCAACCAAATCATAAATCATTTAACCCCCTACAAATACCACACACCTCATGTAATTTGTAACTTGTGCACAAATGTTATTTCCTTCTCACCAATCTTCCTTTCATCCAATATTCAAATCCCTTTGCATCCAGTGCATTCTTATAATCATATCCATCAATATCCTCTATCAATCCATTCATTTTAACACTTGATCAACTTGCTCGCACATGCTGTAAGAAAATAGTGCCTATTACAACTGTGTGACCTTGGTCTATCATTACCTCCAACATATAAGAACCATTGTCCTCCTAGAAATCCACACGCTTCAACACACTTAATCAATTTGTGGTGAAGATCCTTGAGAAAATGTCATCACTACACTCATTTCCACCCCCATCAAGCCACTGGTAATTATTAACCCCTTGAGAGTTCTCAACAGAGTGGAACCAATTTATGAAAAAAAATTCAAATATAAAAAAGTAAAAAAATCATATCAAAAATAAAAAATAAAAAATAAAATCCACCTCCAGACTCTCTCTATGGGTGTTTCCAACAACTCTACCAGGGCTATGGATGCCTGGATGACAGTAAAGCAATGTTAAGACAAGAATCATATGTATCTTCGTCGGGGCTATGGATGCCTGACTAGTAGTGGAGCAATGCATGGATTAACCTTCCATTCACCTTCCATCAACCTACTTGAATTAATCACTCCATATGTATTGGCTAGTTTGTCTTTACATACCACCCATTGAATCTTCACTTCAAGCAATAATTAACAATCATAATCACATAAACTTTGATTTCGCAGAGACATAGGGATCACATGTTTCCAAGTATTGTTTAGACCTTGTTCACACTTTTGTTTTTAGTTTGACTCTTGCCTTACAACATGTGCCGTAAGGCTCATATTTTTTTCATCACTGATGTTATTTTCCTTCCATCCATCACATCGTTTTTCCCTTGGATTAAACATCTGTGTGCAAATAATGATCCTTTCCTTTTCATCAAATCCTCCTCATGTCCCTTTTCAAATGTCATCATCATGATTGGGGGAAAATTTACTACCATACACTAGGGGCCTCAACCATTTTAAATACCCCTCACTTCCGATCAGGGAAAATAAAATACCACCATCCACCCACCTTCATAATATAAACATTCATTGCATTGTATATGAGCGGGATAATAGAGAGAATAACCCACATCCATCCAAAGAATCTGTGTTATCCCAAATAAAACAAACGAGTAACCAAATTTCTCAGTTACCTTCTCAACTCGGCACACAACCAAACTTATGAGTAACCATCTAATGATCATGGATCCCAACATTCCCAACCGAACTTTAATCCACCACCCATTGGCCCTAAAGAACCCACATTGGAGCTAGAAGTTGAATCTATGAAGGAAACACTTCAAGGGTTGATACTTGGCACACAAGGAAAGAAATATAAATTTGAGGAACTTTTTCCTTACCCTTTTGATCATGAGATTTTGTGATTCCCTTTTCCACCATATTTTGAACCACCAAAATTTAAAAAAGGTAATAAAAAAGGTGACCCCCATGAGCATATTAAGGAGTTATATATGCTTTGCCAAGAATTTGTTTACGATGACTCCTAATTGCTATGACTATTTTCATGAAGCCTATGCAGTCCAACCCTAGAATGGTTCCTTCATCTACCTAAAGGTTCTATTACTACCTTCACCAACCTATCTGAAAAATTCGTCAAACACTTCTCATATAACATGGAACATGATGTAATAATGATTGAATTTTATAATACTAAAGAACGCAACAGAGAAATATTTTCATCCTTTCTACAATGTTGGCGAGCTCTTTCTAGTCGAATTCTATTGCCCATCCCCGAAAAATAGCTAGTCACCATTTTTGCCTCTAATCTCCACCAAGAACTAGCTTTCCACTTACAAGTCCATTATGCCAATACATTCAATGAATTCATTGAAAAAGGATTGAAAATTGAGAAATACCTTATTGCCAAAGCCTTATTAAGTTTTATTCCCAAGAAAATTACAATCAATCTAGTCAACCCTCCATGTCTGAGAAGCCTAAGTACTTTAATAAAAACAAAAATGTTGTCGGCAATTGATTAACAAAAACCAAGCATATTTAACATGTCCACAAAAAAAATGCTATATCCATCTATAAAGGCCAAAATCGGCCCACTCAAGACTCCAAACGTAAAACATACACCCCTCTCGGTTAATCTATGGAAGTGATCCTTGATAAACTAGTTGTTACCAACATGGTTGTTTTCCCTTAAACCCAACCAATTGATGAGTCAAGATCTAAAACCTCATGGTTTAAGGAGAAAGAATATTGTAAATTCCATAAAATCAAGGTTCATACCACCAATAGGTGCATGAAATTAAATAATTATATTCAAGATCTCATTGACGGAGGTGAAATTGAAATTGAGGAGAATGCATCTACTTCTTCTCAAAATTAGAAACTTGGAATCTATAAAAATCCCCTTCCAAATCATGATCAAACCAATGCTTCTATCTAAGGACAAAAAAAGTATGAAAACAAACCCGAATCATCTACTCATCATTCGAATCACATAAATTAATATCATGTACCATTCAAATATGAGTCATTTATTGGCCACATTCGCCACTACCCCCACCAAGTAGCTACCATTAAAGTCAAAGCCCCCTCACACAACCCTCAATGTGTTGTAATCACTTGAAGCAATGATGTGGTGGTCCTAGGAGCCACTCCATCCTCCTTTAATCCTATACCACAACCCTAATAGAACATCATTGAATAAATCGAGAAGACCTATTCACAAATATCTATTATAGATATTCTCAAAACATCCTTTGTTCACAAAGATATCATTTACCGTGCCCTTCAAGAGATGTGTGTTCCAAATGACATAAATCATACACAATTCTAGGATCTCGTCACCCCATCTTTATCCCTATACAATAATTCCACTCACATTCACTCAACAAGACCTGGCACCACACGGTCCCACACATAATCTCCCTCTCTATATTGAAGTTCATATCGAACATACTCGTGTTAAATGCGTGCTAGTAGATAATGAGTCTCTCTCAATAGTTGTACCTTATCTCTTATCCAATGGTTAGGGTACAATGAATTAGATCTAAAGAAAGATATCATTACCATCAAATCTTATGATAATAATGAGCATAGATTAGTTGGAATTATATATTTTCCTATCAATGTTGGGCCTGTTGTGCTCCCCACCTTGGTGTACGCTGTGGACATTTAGTTCCTGTATAATTTATTTCTTGGCCGACAATGGATTCATGAACTAATTGTCATGCCATCTACACTACATCAATGTCTCAAATGCGAACATGTTGGCATAGAAGTCACTATACACACCCAATTTTACATGTGCTACATTTTTGGAAAAACGGTTACAAAAGTCCCCAATGATGATTCATATCCTTTTGGAAGATGTTCGAGCTCCAAAAACCTATTTTCGGTACATATTTGTAGCCTAGACATCCTTACTTAGCCCTCACATGCTTTTTCCTAGCTTCATGGTACATTCTAGAGTAGTTTTGACCTTTAGTGTCAAAACCACCGCCCTGCTCGGGTGGTGGTTTTGTGACCACTGCCCAGGCAGGGTGGCAGTTTGCAAACTGCCGCCCTGACAGGGCGGTAGTCCTGAAACCACCGCTGTTCATAGAGCGACAGTCTTGAGTGAATTTTCCAGAGAGTTCACTTGTGTTTTGACTCGGAATTATCTCACTTAACTTTTGTTTTTAGACGCATTATTTTCCCATTTTAGATGATTCCAAGGCCCAACTGCATCGTGGCAATATTTTCTTGCACTTCTATTTGTGATTAATGTTTTTTAATAGTTTGAACTCCTTCTTCAATTTCGTTATGTCCTCCTTTGGCTGCCAAATGGATTCAACCATTTTCCAACTAAATTCCTATAAATACCATGTTTGTGTGCAAGAAAAACCTGGATAAAATTTTTTTTCTTGCTATTGTAAAGTTGTTGCCTTTCTTGCTGGAAATTGCCAAAGCCAATCATTCTTCAATTGTGCTTGCTCTCTTCCACTTGCATTGCTTCCCAGTATGCCAATTCAAGCTGCTATTGCTCCTGCATCCTTCTTCTTATGCTATTACTGCATTCCCATCCGTTGGAATCACGTGGACACAAAGATTGAAAGGATAAACTGAGGGGACAATACTCTACAACTAGATTTTCCACTGTTCTTGCAATATCTAGGTTGGAGGTGTTGTTTGCTTCATCTATGCAGGTTATCAATTTTGAATTTATCATTTCAAATCAATATCAAATATAGTAGATAAATATTTTCATTTCTTTAATTATCAAGTTATCAATAGATTAGATCAAATTAGGAGTTTGTTCTTCAACATTTCCACAGAATTTCCAGGGAATAATAGCCTCTTTGAGGTTGTGATTTATTCTCTATTTTTGAGGTAAGTTTGACAATTTTATTTGGAAGATTTCAATTAGTTAATTGTTTAGGATTAGATTAACACCATTTGCACAAGTATTTAGCCACATCCAGTTAATTACTTACTCTAGATTCATTTATTAGATTAGAAGCTTTGTTAAAAATACCAGAAAACAAATAAAAATATTTGCTTTGCTAGATTAGTTGTTTTATTGCTTCATATCCCATAAAATAACAAAAACATAGTTTAAATTTGTTTTATTTACATAGTTTTATTTGTTATTCAGTTCAGTAGCTCCATATGTGACAATCACAGGACCCAGAGAACCTAGCGATTTTGTTTTTGAACCAATAGTACCTCAACCAAATTTAGCGGTACCACTAGTAGATATAGATAAAGGCCTTAGGTATAACATTTTCAAATCAACTAGGGACATACACAGAATCAACATGTAATTAGACACATTGAATATTGAAGTCAATAAAGCATTTGAGTATTGGTCAAAAAAACCAAATTACTGATTATCTTGAGCATTAATATGACCATCAACGGTCCAAAACAATAAAAAACGTACAGTGGTGATCCACTGGTTCCACAACCAAACAAACCAGAGTTACTCACAGACATAGATACAAGACTCCATCTTCTTGTCGTTGGAACTTCGGATCGATATGCCAAGAAAATATAACAACTCAATGTGCTAAACGTCACGGCCAATCAGGCTTACGATTATTAGACCACTCCTGTTCATAGATTACCTGATCACCCTTGGGTGTAGATTTCATATCACACTGCATGACCATAGCAGAGCCACGACTAGAGATATTTTACGGTTGTGGTCCTACGGTTCCTCAACCAAACAAAAACGAGAGCTAATTAGACATAAATATTGGATTAAAAGTGTCAATATTTAGATCATCTCCACTCCCACCATACATCATTAGGTAGTTAGACGTCTTAGATACGCAAGCTCATTGGACCCTCTCGTTTTGGATAGAACATTTTAATCATTGATAGAGCTGAACGTAATCATGCCTCTCACTCTTGCTCATTCTATGACCTTGTCTGGAAATATTTATGAGGCCCCATTCAGTTTCCCACACATTCCACACCCAATAGATATGATATCTCTAGAGCTCGACATCGACTGGAGCCTCTGTGTGCCATCCTCATTGACTTCTCCATTCGAGTGACCTTGTTTAGAGAGGCTTTCGCTACACTTGATGAGCAGATTCCATGATTACAAGTTGAAAACATCATATTTCCTTGACCACCTTTGCTTACTTTTCGCCCATTATTATATTCACTACTACTTGACCATCCACATTTTACACATCAGCTGTCTTGACACAACCTTGGGGGGTTGAGTGCGGTTGAAGGTCACGTGTTGATTTTCATCTGTATAATCACCATCCATGGAAATCCTCAATCTTTTAAATATTGCCAAAAACTTGAAGCAGAAATTTATCGGGAACTATACTATCCCATTACCAAACCTATACAATCATCATCATCCACCACTTCATATGTCTCACCAGAAAATATTCCATCCACGTCATACAATGCCTTGTCATCATCCGCTCCTTTCTTTCCTATTCCATCTATATCCACTCCCCTTTTACCTACTCCACCACTTAAGTTTAAATCAACAGGATGTGGAGAATACCAAAATTTCAACATTGATTAACTGCCACCATCACCCAAACAATGCGATAGGCCCTGATATCTATTAAAAAAATGACAAAATTTTTTTATCAGGATCATCTACTTTTATCCATTTCGGGTACCTTGCTGATGAGTACCTTGAACCATTTGATAATACATAGCTCATTGACAATTCTACACCATCCTTATATTCTAACAACAAATATCAAATTCCCGAAAGGATGATGACTCACATGGAATATTCTAGATGAGGACTAGGCCGCAACGAACAAGGAATCTCTAAACATCTAGCTATTATCCTAAACCTCGATGGTTGCAGAATTAGATACCAACCACCTATTGAAAGTATCCACGATGAACTTAGTGATACTTCTGACACAGCTAAGGAGGCCATTGATAATATCGAAACGAGTTCTGTATGTAGCCAATATGAAGACCTCGCCACCACTAACCTTTTCCATGACACCGTTGTTCTCACCATTAATATTGCTCTCACCTATCCATAACTCATTGAATGGGACCAACAATAAAAGCATGCCCCTCTTGACTTATTTCAGAATGATGAAGTAATACTAGAGTTCATGGTAACTTGTAACAATATACCTATTGGAGATTATAAAAATATTTTCCAAATATGTTTAAAAATTTGATGCCTACTTTGGTAAACATGAGCCTCCCCTTTCCCTTCAACCCCGATCTAATATCCCTCATCCCGAATTCTCTTGTCACCTTGACGAGGAAGACCCCCTCGCTAAATTCTTCCAAGAATCCCCAAATCCTGAATATGATCTGGTTATGGATTAAATTCTTCCATCTCCTGAAACACTACAAGATGGCTCAACATCATTAATTAAGGATATTGTTGACATCAACATCGGCATGGAGGAAGAGCCCAATATCCTCCAACTAGGGACATCCTTGTTTATAGATGAACATGCCACCTTTACAACACTTCTAAAAGAATTTTCAGATGTATTCACATGGTCCTATATGGATATTCTTCGTCTGGATCCTTCCCTGGTGGTCCACAATCTTGTAGTGAGTAAAGATGCCAAACCATTCAAAAAAAAGAACTAAAAGATGCATCTGAAAGTAGTTTTGATTGTCAAATAAGAATTAAAAAAGCTAGTAGATGTCGGCTTCATCCGACCCATTGATTACTTTGATTGGATTTCTAATATTATCCTAGTAGGCAAGAAAATCAGGGGCATTCACATTTGTACCGACTTCCGTGACATCAATAAAGCTTTCCCTAAGGATGATTTCCCATTACCAAACATTGACATGATTTTTGACTCTACAACAAGGCATGAGATGTTGTCCCTCATGGATGGTTTCTCTTGTTGGTGTGTGTGACTGTCCAGTCATCGTCCACATCACCTAGGTGAGTCATCTCGCCTTGCGATAGTCATAGGTCTTAGGAAGTCAAATGACAAGTGTCAGATTCTGTCATAGAATCTGACATTGTCATTTGCGTCAATGCGTCATAGGAGTTACATTCCTTATTTGGAATTGTAACTCCTCTTCTAGTGGCATCATATGCGTCAGTCAATGTCATATGCGTCAGTGGCGTCATTGAGTTCTTTCCATGTTTAGGCATGGGGGTTACACAGCACCCCTATTTGTACTTCCTATTTTTCGATCTATGAGTATGAGCAGACCCATTCTTCTTACTCGCAATCTTCTTTCCATTGTTTCGAATCTTGCGTATTGTGTTGGCTTGACATTACCATCGGAGTGCAACTTCATTGTGGTGCATCTCTTTTCGACATCGGTTCTCGTGAATCCCTCTTTCATCTCTGGCTATAATCATATTAAAATTGTAGAAGAATATCAACATAAAACAACCTTCACTACACCTTAGGAAACGTTCTACTATCAAGTCATGCCCTTTGGACTCAAAAATGTTGGAGCTACCTACCAACGTGCCATGACTATAATTTTCCATGATATGATGCATGACATAGTTGAAGACTACGTTCATGACATTATGGGAAAATCTAAAACTCGCAAGGAACATCCTATGGTCATTTGTTGAATCTTCAAATGACTCCAGGAATACAATGCTCATATAAATCCCAAGAAACATGTTTTCGACGTCACATCTGGTAAGCTCCTCAATTTTATTGTCTTCGGATGTGGAATCAAAATTAATCCAGATAAAGTCAAAGCTGTGGTCAAAATGCCTCCACCTAAAAATCTCAAGCAACTACAGAGCCTAGAGGGTATACAAGCCATTTGAAGATTTATTGCACAACTTGCTGATAAATGCCATCCATTTCATCACCTGCTTAAGAAAGGCACCAAATTTCACTGGAATGAGGAATTTTAGGCTTCCTTTAACAAGCTAAAGGAATATCTACTACATCCTCTAGTGTTAGTACCTCCTATGCTAGGAATGCCTCTTCTTTTATACATCTCAGCTAAACAACATGCCTTGAGAGCTCTCCTAGCACAACATGATATCCACGGAAAAGAAAAATCCATTTATTATTTAAGTTGAACATTAATTTCTTATGAACTTAATTACACTCCTATGGAAAAAGTGTGTCTTTCCGTAAACTTTACCTCTCAAAAGTTGCGTCATTACAGGCTCAATAATACCATCAAGCTCATAAAAAAAGTAGATCCAATCAAATATCTACTCTCTAAATCAGCTTTAACAGGATGAATGGCTAAGTGGATCATTCTCTTGAGTGAATTCGACATCGAATATGTTAACTACAAAGCTATGAAAGGACAAGTTCTAACAGATCAATTAGCAGAAGCCCCAGTTCCTGATTCTACACCGCTCACTACTTGGTTCCCAAATGAATTTAAATTTACCATTATAGAGTCATAAACATGTACATTATAATTTTATTTATCTTTCAAACATCATGGCTTTGGAGAAGAAATTTTTTATCACTCCTTAAGGTGGCCTAATTCTAAAAGCTTTTCGGCTTTCCTTCCCTTGTACTAACAACAGAGCTGAATATGAAGCACTCATTGCCGAATTAAAAATGTTTTTTCAATGGAATATCAAGCATATCAATGTATATGGTGATTCATAGTTAATCATTAAACAAGTCAATGATGAATACGCCACCAAGGAAGAAGAAATTAGTTCCCTACAAATGAATGATCAAAAGTTTCAAGGCTTATTTCCAACATATTCAGTTTGAGCAGGTCCTTAGTACAAGCAAAAAATTGACATATGTCATGGCTACCATTTCCTCCCTTCTGAATATGCCCTCACACGCATCTAATTCACAATTTTTGGTTGTTAAACTAATGGTCCCAGCTTATGATGTTTTAGAGTCTGAGATGGTATGTGAGATTGTTGGTCCCAACTCTCCCCGGTACGATGATATTTATACCTACCTCCATGACCACACTCTTCCACCTAACCTCCCTCATAGCCATTGCAAATCCTTCATCCAACGAGCCTCTTGTTTCACTATCCTTGGTGATACCCTATATTGTAGAAGCTTTCATGGAAACTCTATTGTGATGCCTAAATTCCCAAGAGGAAAAATCAAAACTTAAGGAAGTTCAAATGGGAATTTACGGTGCTCACACTAGTGGTATGGCCCTAGCCAAAAAACTTCTATGAACTAATTACTATTGGCCCAACATGGAAAAAGGCGTATGTTCATATGTCCACAAATGTGTCCCATGTCAAAATCATGTAATGACCTTATCTATGCGCCATCCCAAGCCTTGCAACCCATCACTACCCATGGCCCTTTTCTACCTGGGGTCTCGATCTCATGGGAAAAATAAATCCCACTTCCTCTGATGGTCACAAGTTTATTATTACTACAATGGAATACTTCACTAAATGGGTCGAAGTAATGCCACTCACCTACATGTACCAATAAAAAATATCCAAGTTTATCCTTAACCACATTATTTTCTGCTATGGTATTCCATCTACCCTTATCATGGACAATAGGAAATCCTTTAAAAATAAATAATTCCATGAACTTTGTGACCAATTCCATATCAAGCTCAAATTTTCCACTCCCTATTATCCATAAGGCAATGACCAATCTGAAGCATCTAACAAAACAATAAAGTGTAACCTTAGAAAAATTGTGAATCAAGTAAGACAAGATTGGAACACGCAAATATATCATGCCTTGTGGGCCTATCGCACCTCCATCCATACTCCCACCGGTTCCACTCCATACACCATCGATTTTGGTACCGAAGTAATTTTTCCTATTAAGATCGAGCTCCCATATTTACATGTTTCCCTCCAACAACTGATTGATGAAGAAGACTATCATGTTCATCACCTTCAAGAACTAGAAACTCCTAGATGAGAAATTCCTTCAAGCCTTCGAATCATCTAAAGGCTTACCAAAACTGCACCTCCACCGACATTATAACAAGTGCATAAAAGATCGTGAGTTTGAATTTGGTGACCTAGTCCTCAAGGAAAACTAGCATGCAATACTAATGCAGATCACAAAAAGAAGGGAAAGTTCGAACCTAATTGGCTTGGAACCTATGTTGTCATAGCCAAATTCGGCTCATGTGCTTATAAGCTTGCTACTCTGGATGGATATGAGCTGGATGAACCCATGAATATCATGCATCATTGACACTTCTATGCCTAAATATCTATTATTCCATAAAAAATACAAAACAATAAAAAAATAATAATAAAAATAATCCGTCCAATGGTGAAAACCACTTCGGTGGTGCCTTGGGCAAGTACCATGGTGAAAACCAGTTTCCGACGCTATGGTAAATCGGGTCCTATGTCTACTAGCACTCTACAACACATATTCAAGCACACTGGGGGAAAGCATCCGTTCTTCACTATATCCCTTTTATCCCTATTTCATATTTTCATCCCTATCCACCTTATCAATACCCTAAATCAAGAACTTCTTCTGATCCTTCCTACAAAGAAAAGGATCTGTCATGACTAGGAATATATAGCATGAGCCTAACCCTAGATGCATTGTCCACAGTCATATCTTGGGAAACCACTTTTAAATGAATCCCAGTCAAATGTCGAGAAATGCAACCCTTTTAAGATCCTGAGGCCTTCATTTCTCTCCATCCTTCCCATCTACCTCCTACTACTACTTATCCCCTTCCAAAACCACTTCCTCTTCTTTTGTACTATCCTGCCACGATTAACATAATGGTTATATTATAAATATTTGTACAAATTTGACAACACTTAGCATTTATTCCACATGTAAATACCAACATTACAACTCCATAACACAAAAAAATACACTACCATTCAATTATTATCATACATCCATTTATTCAAACATCACAATCTATGACATAAATCGTAACTTACATCTTAAAAAATCAAAATCTCATCCATCAATGACAAATACTAACCATCATCAAAACACATCACTAATTACATCATCATCATCACTTAAATTAACTAACCATCTCCATTGATAAAATAAGTAAAACATCTCATCACATAATCTATACAAATATACATATCAAGGTCATCATCATAATTACCACCATACACATCATATAAGTAATATAAATAAGCATTATCACCACATTAATATACCATTCACAATAACCTAACATCATATTACTCTACATCATATGTCACCATCATCATCACATCATCTAATCACAATTACCATCATCACATCACATTTACAAGATCATCATGATAGCTATTAAATCATTATACATCATCAACATCACAACAAATTAACATACTAAATTATAATCCATCACATTATATCATCAACATCAATTCAATAAACATCATATCATCAACACAACAATATCAACTACATCACCATGAAATACGTCCTACATCATCAATATCCATAAAAAATGACAACCATCCATATACATATCTATCAGAAATATGACCCTACTGGTCATCGCTACATATCCGATAACATATTCATGAAATAATACATCATCATCATGCAACCCATCCAAAAAAGTCATAAAAATCCAAAAAATCGTAAAAAAATTGTAAAAATCCAAAAAAATCCAAAAAATCCAAAAAATAATAAAAAATCCAAAAAAACATTAAAAATCGTAAAAAATAAAATCGTAAAAAAATTGAAAAATCATAAAAATTTAAAAAATCATAAAAAATAAAAATAATAATAAAAAATTCAGAACAAATATAAAAATTGAAACATTCACAAAAACAATAAATATAAAAAAATGTAATGTGTGTGTTTTGTTTGTTTGTCTGCATTTTCATTTTGGCCAATGATATAAGGCCCATTTTGTTTCTTTTTCACAGTCCAATGATATGAGGGACCATCTTTTTTATCTTAATCTGTCCAATGATATGAGGACAAGGGTATTTAGTAATTTGATCATCATGGTCTTTATCCCTTGATGTATCTTACTCTATGCCACATTAGTAATACATGCTAATGATGATTACCGTGTGTACATCATAAACAACACATCCCCTTCTATTATCATCTTCTTATCCTATCATCATCCAACTAACTTTCTCCCCTCCTCATCCTCTTATCACATTAATCCTTTAATCTATCAATCATGTAGTGTTCACATCCTCCAATCCTTTCACAACTACCATCGTACCCCCTTGACCTAGGGCATCCTCTAATTCAAAATCATAAATCTTCACCCTTGTCACAAATCGTTGACCGGAGGCATCCAAAATAAAAAATCCAATATCCTTAAATCTTCTAGTCTTCTAATCCTCAAATCTTCTAATATTTTTCTCCTCATATTCTCATCCTCTAATCCTCTCATCCTTGTCCTCTAAATCCTCAAATATCCTATTCTTCTATTCCCCTAATCCTATCTTATAATCCTCTCTCATCTCTTCTAATCCTCTAATCCTAATCATCCTCAAATATTCTCATCCTCTCATCCTATTTCATCTACTAACATGGGCCCCTCCACTTTTCGAGTAGTTACTCGCCTTGTTCCTCCACACCTAACCCCTCGAGGTGGCATCACCCCATCATCTATCATATCTCCTCTTCTTTTCTTTGAACTGTCATTGCTCCACAATAACACTTCAAATAGGGGGAAAATGTAGACATGTAAAATGTTGACATAATCATTTATCAAATAATACATTCATTTTTTAATCCTATCACTAACCATGTAATAATTAATTATTATATGCCAACTATTTATATTATTCATTCCAAAATCCCATCCTACCCTTATTCATTTTAGTACATTATTAATATTCTCATTATCCCACTAACTAAACTCCATTAACTATTTTCTAAGAATTTAAAATTATCACCCACCTACCACCTACTCTAGGCCTACTCTACAACTAGGCTCTCTATCTAATCACCTTACTAAGAATAATTAATCTCACTTAGCCAAAAACAAAATGCCCCTCTAAATCTAGAGGCTTCTATTTCTAGAAGTCTCTCAATTTTTACCTCTTTTAATTTAAAATTCAGATATTTCCCCTCTTCCAAACTTTAGTTTTTCATAATTCTAGAGAATTCTTCATTCTTATGCATTTCCAACCATTGATCCATATCCTACATGGATTAATCTCAACCCTCCATTTATTTATCCTTAAGCTATAAATAGTGACACTACCTCCCATGCAGACCACCTTAGAACAATTGCAAGCTTATGTTGTCAAAATCTCCAAGCAAACTATCAATATCCATAACATCTAATCAAGCAATATTGTCATTTTATCAAGGGGAAGTGCTGCCAAAATTAGTACACAAATCTAAATCATCTTGACTTTTCCATCTAAGGAGAAAATCCAAGATATCAAAGAGGAGGATTTCACTTGTAGGTAAGTGCATATATATGATCTTCTTTCTCTTTCTATCATTACACAATCTAAGGTAGGTAAATAGTAGTGTTGGTTTAGGATTTAAATAAGTTTATTTCCTATTTTGTAGATTGCATACTAACACCATTATTTTGCCTATAGGTGGCATGCTAATTAGGGTGATTATCATGCACTTCACACAACTTCCATTGCATTATTCCTAGGTCCTCAATTTGATCATGATGTCATAACTAGAGAGCATTTGACCAAGGTAGTCAAGGCTAGTTATGCCCCAAAAAATATCATCATAAAGTTATTAACTAAGCTAACGAAGAGCTCAATGTCTTCTATGATCCTATGCCTAACCAAATGTGAGGCATGCTATAATGTACATAGAACCTGAATATCCTCCATCATTTTAGCCTTGGAATCACAGGGTCATCTACCCTTGTGTCTTTCAGAATCATATTCAAAAATACAAAATCCCATCTTTTACGGATGCAATCGGCCCGTGTGGAAAAAATTACTACAGGGACGAGGCTATCAAAACCCTTCCTCTAATCACAGATGCGTTTGGCTAGGCCAATGGCATCAAACCTAAATAAAAATAAACTTCTGAAGTATCCCTTATTACTCCTCCTTCTAATCCTGTTTATGAAGATCCTCAACACTCTCATCCTATTTCTTAGTCTAGCTATAAACACAAAATGAAGCACTTGGGTACATTTCTAGGTCCTAATCACATACTACTATTCATATGATTCCTAAGAAATAAAACTAGTAAGTGACATTTATATTATGCCTCTTTTTCGTCTTTCTTGTTTTCTCTTTAGTCTTGCACACCCCATAACCCAGTCTAATCTTCATTTCTTTATCTTTATTAAATCTGGACACCAGCTTCCAGCCAAGACGCTATCACCCAGGTGCCCTCGTCCCCTCTGGGTGCCCTTGACCTCTTTGTATCTTACTCACCTCTTTTGGGCCTCTTGTTTTCTTATAGGCCAACCTTTTAGTTGTCCATTATGAAATTAAAACAAGGGAATCATATAAATAAAAAGTTATGTGACCACAATAAGGAACCAAGATCTAAGCATCTATTATCATCACCTAAGTTTGCATCTAAATGCATTCTAAGAGCATAAAAGGCATCCATCTAGCACTCAATCAAGGGACAAGGGACTATATTTTATGCATACACATATAGGAGGGGAATTTCATTTTTCCATCCACACATATATTTACATTAGTACATCTAGCTATCACCCGCTATTACAAGCACTTGTGCAAGGGATTCCTAGGGCACAATTATATCACACATGCTCAAGAACTACATGAAGTCTAAAATGTAGTGCAACACTCGGTTGTAATATCACTCAGTTGGGTGATCGTCGGGGTCAGTCAGACTCCTTATTAGGGCATCTTTCTTTTTTTAGGATTTGATATAGTGTGGGGTTTTGTAGGATATCGTTTGTTTTATAGGTTAAAGGTGAATTTGGTGATCATCTAGTGACTTATAGGTGATAAAAAATGAAGGTTAGTGACACTTGTGCGATACAAGAAAAACTAGTTTTCGAGCTCTTGCGCGGTCACATGCGCATAACAGAGGTCCATGACACCTAGGTGCTCTAGTTTGTTTTAGGTGAGCTATTATAGGCTCATTAAAAAGCTCTAGGATTTTTCCATGTTTGATTACAAAAATATGTTCCACCTGTTCATCAGTCTTCTAGTCTAGAATACTTCAGGATCAAAAGTGAAATCAATTAAGTCTTCTACTCTCTCTCTTGCACCTAGGGTTTCATATTTCTTTAGCATATTGCTTGTGTCAGATTTGTACTTTAACGCTTATTTATCATACATGAATTTGTAATTAGGGTTTTATAAATTACAAATTTGTTAAAATCATTTGGTGGACCCACATTCAACCACTCTTGGATCCTCATTTTGCTTCTTCTATCCAACCTTATTTCATGGATTCTAAATCTCTTCAAGTCCCCTTATTTCAATTACTTCAAACACACCCACCTTGTAAATATGCTCTCCAAAAGTCCATACACCATATCTGCTTCTCTCTTGATACGCCACCTTCACAAATAAGTTCCCTCTTTAATAGTATCTCTAATGACCCTAGTGACCCAGATATGACACCTCATCAACCTATTTACAAATCAATTCAAGCTTTACATTCTTTATTCCAAGAAAAATTTCAAGCTATGAAAACTATGATCATATCTCTTAAATATGAAATTCAAGATCTCAAGGCAACTTCTCATGCCCATGCTACTTCTTATTCTACATCTAATTCTAATCCTATGTCTTCTACATGGACGCATATCGGTGAAACCAAAGTCTTACCGCTTCCTGTAACTCTTAAGTTTGATCATAATGCTAAGTAATGCGACATTATTCCTGTGCTTCTCAATCACCAATTGATCAATTTGCCACCTACCTTATATATATCTTCAAATTCAAGTTATGTTCAATTTTTTTATTTTCGAAACAACTTAAGTATCTCCTCTTGGGAGTTATGAATCTGGAAGAAAGAATTTTGGAGCATTTACAACCATGTTTGCAAATTGAGGGATATGGAATGGTTTCTTTTCACTCCAAGTAGGTCACCATTTCTATATATTGTTAGTTTGATATACCATACTTCTTAATATACACACCCTTTTAAAATAACTGTCATTATGTGGAAGAATATCATCTTATCAATATGCTTGGTAGTATGTGACAGAGACATTGACATACATGAGAGTAGAGTGATAAGTGGTACCAATAAAATATGTGAAAATGATTTGTATGATCAATGATAAATGCTTATTGGTCTAAACCACATGTTAGTGTTGGTTTGAGTCATTTTTCAAGCCACGTGGCAGGTCATCTAACTTAGTTGAGGTTATAGGAATAGGTTTCATTGAGAGTCATCATGAGATTCCTTACACATCAATGCATCATATGCATCATATGGGAGTTACTTCCTATTCTGGGAATGTAACACCCCTTCTCCACTTGATAGGTCATGATTGTTGCACTGGGGGTTACATAACACCCTCTATACGTACACCTCCCCTCTTTTTGATCTATGAGATGATGAGATGTTTTGAACCCTTTTTCAAATCCTTGCATGTACGTTATGGTTGATGCTCGCTGTCCATGAGACCTCGTCATGCTATCGGAGTATAACTCGGTTGATGTTTGCATCATTTCACATGATCCTCGTGCTTCACATTTTCACATTATTCATCATGGTATTAGAGCGCACGTTGTGGGATTCATGTTACACGCTATCTACCGTTTCTCTCTTTCTCTCTATTTGTGATTTTCTGGTTACATGTGCGTCCATTGTAATGGATATTCCATCCATGCTCTGCTTGTATTGATTCCAGGTTTTCAATCTTTTTCATGGTTTGTTTTTCTAGTGTTTGTGGGTTTCTAGGTTTACATACTGTTCTAAAGTGTTTTTTAGGTTCAGACTACCAAATTTGAGGTTCTATGCATTTCATCTTCAAGGGGTTTTATTTTTTCAAAGCGGTGCAAAAGTTGTTTTTGGGCTCAACTCAGCCCCAACTCGCCGAGCTGGGAATTGAGGTTTCCCATCTTGTCTGCAATCCTCCTACCCATGTAACTCATTGTATTTGTAGCTTGTATTGGGTTTTGCTTTGAAAAATCTTTGGCCTACATTTTTTTCCTCTATCTCCGTTCTACCTTGACCTCCCAATTGTGTTGTTTTTCTTGTCAATTGTGAGCCTTGCTATCCATGACTGGTCTACTATGTTATGTCTAGTTCACCATTTGTTTGGCCCTGAGCTCATTTTGATTGCATTGGTTGCTGCACTTTCCATGCTAGTTTCCACTTTCGTGATTTGTATCCTAGTTTTCCTTAGTCACATCCCAACCCTGTGTTGCATACATTCGCCTCTGCATTGATGTTACACCCAAAAACTTGCTCCAACCACGAATCTCAGCCCAACTGCAACTGACTTTCTCTATAACTCAGTGACACGTGGTCATTTATTCTTACTCGTAGCCAGTGCAATGGATATTGTACACACCCAAAATTTCATATGTTACATTTTCAGAAAATGGTTATAAAAATCCCCAATGATGTTCATATCCTTTCGTAAGATGTTCGAGCTCCAAAACCCATTCGCAGTATATATTTGTAGCCTAGACATCCCTACTTAGCCCTCACATGATTTTTCCTAGATTCTTGCTGCATTTCAGATTAGTTTTGAGCTTTGGTTTAAAAACTACCGCCTTGAATGGGTGGTAGTTTTGTGACCACCGCCTAGGCAGGGTAGAGGTTTTCCAACTGCCGCCCTAGGCAGGGCAGTGGTTCTAAAACCACCACCATGTCCTATGAAAATTTTCCAGAGAGTTCAATTGTGTTTTGACATGGAATTCACTCACTTAACTTCCATTTTTATATGCATTGCTTTTCTATTTTAGATGATTCCAAGGTCCAACTATCTTGTGTCAATCTATTCTTGCACTTCTATTTGTGATTGATGGTTATTAATAGTTTAAACTCCCTCTTCACTATTTTTATGTCCTCCTTTGGCTACCAAATGGATTCAACCATTTCCCATCTAAATTCTTATAAATACCATGCTTGTGTGCAAGAAAAACATCAAGATTTTTTTTATTCTTGCTATTACAAATCTGTTGCCTTCTTGCTAGAAATTGCCAAAGCCAATCCCTGTTCAATTGTACTTACACTCCTTCACTTAAATTGCTTCCCAATCTACCAATTCAAGCTACTGTTGCTCCCACATCCTTCTTCTTCTGTTGTTGCTACATTCCCATCCGTTGGAATCATGTGGACACAAAGATTGAAAGGATAAACTAAGGGGACAATACTCTTACAACCAGGTTTGCCACAATTCTTGCAAAATCTAAGTCAGAGGTGTTATTTGATTCATTCATGCAAATTATCAATTCTGAAGTTATCATCTCAAAATTCATATCAAATACAATAGATAAGTCCTTTAATTATTTCAATTATCAAGTTATTAGTATATTAGAAAAAGTTAGGAGTTTTTTCTTCAACATTTCCAGGGAGGTGGTAGGGAATAATAACTTCTTTGAGGTTGTGATTTATTCTCTGTTTCTAAGGTAAGATTGAAGATTTCATTTGAAAGATTTCAATTAGTTAATTGTTTAGGGTTTAGATTAACACCATTTGCAAAAACATTTAGCTACATTCGGTTAATTGCTTGTTTTAGATTCATTTATTATATTAGAAAATTCTGTTAAAAATACCATAAAACAATAAAAATATTTTCTTTACTAGATTAGTTGTTTTATTACTTTTGTTCATTCATATATCAGAAAATACCAAAAACATAGTTTAAATTTACTTTGTTTACATAGTTTGCTTTGTTATTTAGTTTAGTAGTTCCATGCATGATAATCACATGACCTAGATAACCTAGGAACTTTGTTTTTGAACCAATAGTACCTCAACTAAATTTAGTGGTACCGCTAGCTGACATAGATCAAGGCCTTAGACACAACATTTTCAAATCGACTAGGGACATACATAGAATCAACAAATAATTAGACATATTAAATGTTTAAGATGATAAGGTGTTTGAGTATTGGTCAAAACAACCAAATTAATGATTACCTTGAGTACTTACATGACCATTAACGGTCCAAAACAACAAAAAACCTACGGTTGTGATCCATTGGTTCCAAAACCAAACAAACGAAAATTTCTCACAGACATAGATACAGGACTCCATCTTCTTATCCTCCAAACTTCGGATCGATATGCCGAGAATATGGAACAACTCAACGAAACATCGTGGCCAATCAAGATTACGATTACTGGACCAATCCTGTCCGCATATTACCCGACCATCCTTGGTCATAAATTTGACATCACATTGCATAACCATAGCAGGGCCATGAACAGAGAGATTTTACGGTTGTGATCCTACGGTTCCTTAACCGAACAAAACTGAGAGATAATCAGACATAAATCTTGGATTGAGAGCATTTGTATTTAGATCATCACCACTCTTGCCAGAGCTCATTAGGCAGTTAGACATCCTAAACGAGAAAGCTCATTGGGCCCCCTCGTTCGGGATAGAACGTGCTAACCGTCTATTAAGATGAACGAGATCACACCTATCACACTTGATTATTCCATGAACTTATCTGGACAAAATTACAAGGCCCCATTTAGTTCCCATGAGTTCCACAACCAATCGACATGATATCTATGGAGCTCGATATTGATTAGAGCCTATGTGTTGTCATTTTTTTTATTTATCCATTCGAGCCACCCAAGTTAGATAGGATTTCGTTGTGCTTTATGAGAAAATTCCACTATTGCAAGTTGAAAACATCGTATTACCTTGACCACCTCTGCTTACCATTTTCACACACTTTTCGTCCATTACCATATTCACTACCACTTAGCCATCCACATTTCCTACATCGGCATGACCTCAGGGAGTCGAGTGCGGTTGAAGGTCATGTGTTGATTTTCATCTGTACACCTACCTCACGCACCTCCAATTTCCTCCTCGCTGCACCATTCTATCTCGGCTACCTGACCGTCCTCATGCATTGGTCTCACCATTTGACTCATAATTTCTCCTACCGATGACCTAACTCGGCACTCCACCATCGACTCATCGACGAGATCTCCAACATCTGTATGACATTCGGTTGAACTTGGAGCATTATCCTCTATTTTCCCATAATTCAACTCTACCTAGATTCAGTGGACTTAACTCACCACTAAACTCACTACACCTCCGTTTGTGTAGCTCACCTCACCGCGTCTACTCCAGCCAGCTTGCCGAGTTCTACACATCATGCCACACTAAGCTAAATTGGTACACAGCTCAACCTAACTCACCGAGTTAACCCCTCAGCTTGTCCATCTGAGATCCCTTGAGCTCGCCACTAGTTTTCCATATAACTCATCAAGCTTTCTACCCTTTGAGCTCCCAGGACACCCCCTTTGACACTTTTTGGAATTTTTTCTGGTCCATTTCTCCTTCTTTTTTTCAAATTGTTAAGACAATTAAAGGGGAAATTATAAAATTTCTAGATTGTAAAGGGGGAATTTTTTCATGGGCTCTCCGTATAGGGTTATTGGAATTTCCAAGCCACTTTATTTGGCTCTTTCTTTGTACTGCTCCTTTTCACCTATGGCTAGTGAGCGCGTTCGCCACAGCCTTGTGGTAAGAGAACCTTCTATTTTTTTAATGTGAGATTCCTTCTCTCACACTGAGCAAACGTTTTTACCCTTGTTATTTTTCCTTTATGTTTGATTGCGTGTTGCTCCTCTACTTCCGACTAGGACTTATTTTGGCCTCTACTCTCACATGACTCATCTCCTACTGCGAGATGAGTGGCCTATTATCTAACATCACACAAATTCACATTACGTACTACTTATAAAGTGCCACAAAATGGGGGGTTATCATTGTTTCTTGGGTGTCATATTTCTTGCAGACGCATTCTCGACTGAGGTTGACATCTTGCATTCTTGCACCCATCTTCTTATGGACCTTGCAATTCTTGCTTCCACTTTCACATCATGGAGGATGCTATTTCTAGACTTGAGCATCATAGGATCATGCTACATCCTCCTCCACTTCTTCTTGGGAGAGAGAACTACACATTATGGTGTGCTTCTATGGAACACTACATCACCTATGAGGGTCTTACACAATTTCTAAATGGGTGTTGGCAAGAAAAATTTTCAAGGGACAAAGTTGTGGGTTTCTTACCAATGCACAAAGAATCTAGGTCCCTCTGCTTGGGTGGTGCAGCTCCACTTTATTGTGAATGAAAAAAATGGGAAATATGTGGTTGGCCAAGAGGCTGAATATCTAACAGGTACACTCCACTGTACCCGTGGTGAATAATTACAAGGAATTGTAAGGGAATAATTTTATGAAGTGTGGAGAAAATGGAAGTGAGAAATTAGACAAGGAAAACCAAGTCTACGAGTAGAAAAAACCACGCCATCAACGAGAGAAGTCATCTCAACATTAGTGGACAAGGTCAAGGAGTTAGAAATCACCCAAAATAATTAGATTTCATATATTGGGCAAGGAAAGATTCCTCTCTACCTACAGAACTATGGCCAAACACCTACTGCATCAGATCCTCTAGTTTACACGGGCATTCCTAGGCCTAGGGAATTTTTAACTGGGTCGGGCACCTTGGGTATGTCCCCTCATGCTACATATGGATACCCTCCACAAGCACCAGGTGGAAGTGCATTCTCAAACGCCATGTCATCTGGAAATACAACATTACTTGGCTTCGTGCTTCAACATCCATATCAAAATAATCCTTCCCCTTATATGCACATGTATTCTTAGACACCACAGGGGGACATGTATTCTTACCCAAGCCCATATGGTCAGCCATTGGGATGCCTTATGCCCCGACGAATGTATACGCTGCATCATTCCACCAACCAATTCAACCTACACTTCTCAAGAAAATGCCATCAATGGTTGAGTCTTACGCAGTAGGCACCTACTTAGAAGATCTAAAAGATCCTCTTGATTTTTCTGTACGGAACGTCATGCTCCTAAGACCTCTCCTGGACCTTCCAAAATTTAAAGGAGAAGGTGATCCTAACGGACACGTCAAGGCATACGTAACTGCCATTCGAGAGCTACTCCCATGGGATGTAGTAGTTACAAAGATATTCCCTAAGACGTTATAAGGTATTGCTCTTGACTGATATTACAAAATACCAGAGGATTCGATACATTCTTTTAAGCAACTTGTGTTAGAGTTTATTAAAGCTTTATATGAATAAACTTTTGAGAACATGAATAAGAGAATTCCTTCATATCAAACAAGAACACAATGAGTCCGCCACACCATTTCATACAAATATGGCGATAAGTCCTTTACTCCTCAGACAATGCTCCTAACATGGATCAAACAGAACTCTATGACTTATTCCTTCACTCTCTCAACATAGAGACAAAGGAGGAGGTCCAGAAGTTCGCACTTAGGAGCTATGAAGAGGTGTTAGTGGGTACTCTCTAAATAGACCAAGAAACAATAGACAATGGTCGTAAGAATTATGGCTCTAATGGGAGGCTAAACACTCCTAATCAGGGTAATTCAAACTTCTATAATAACACAAACAATAATCAAGGACCAAAGTTCCTTAACAAGAATCGTGGAGTTACAACTGACGGTGTTACCGATCAGGAAAAGAAGCCAAACGTTGTTAGCACCCATAATACAAATGCTATAAAAAAACAACAATGTAAATGGAAATAACCAAAGAAATAACAATTTAATGCCTATGGTTAACGTTGTGGACTTCAACCGTCCTCAACAATAACAACAAAAAAAAAAAGTTCAACAAGTGCAAGCCCAAGGCCCTAGCCAATACCCAGGTGGGTACCCAAACAAATTTCAAAACCAAGGGAAATGGGCCCTAAACTTCAATTATAATAATCAATAGTTGAATAACAATAAAAACTTTAGACCACAATAGAATACAAATCGAAGATCTCGAGATTACAACCCCGACTTGTATTGTGGCTTCTATAGAGTCTGAGGGGATGACGCTAGAACTTGCCGAGACTTGCAATTTTTTTACAATGTCTACCTGAAGACCAAAGGCAAATTTTTGTCGACATGTTTCTAGAAAAACCTATGACACCTAATCAAAATGCTCACATGGGACCAGTGTCCCCTCAAAATATTCCACTCAGGATCTTCAACGATCCTCTCCCAAGAAAACCCAATAATGATAAGTTAAATCCCAACTAATAAAACAAGGGTAGAATGGTGGGAACTAATGATCATGGAGCTTTGAATTCATCAAACCAGCCAGTTGCATCTCCATTGGATGGGCATCAATAGAATAAAAATAGTGGGTCTTGTAGAGCTAGATACTGAGCCTTAAATAAAACATGACCACTAGAATCAAGGACTATTCTTCGCAGCCTATCCTAATCTACTTGACTATATCAGATGACATTCATGAAACACTGGGAAAACTAGTAGGAGCTTATGACTTGATCAATGACCTAACCAAGACCTTTTCTCACATTTCCTTCTTGGATCTGTTAAAGAATTCCCCTATCCACAAAGTTGCTTTATTAGAAGCACTAGGTCTTGGGAATTTGATTAATGTCAGCCCTCCTCCAAAAGCACAAATAAAACGCATACACTTTTATGTCTATCCTCTAAGGCAACCTAAAAGAGATGTTGGATTCATATTCGACATCAGAAAGATGCTAACCGATGCTGAAATAGCTCGTAGAGGTGCTCTGACCTTGTTTTTACAAGTTTGGGTCTACAATAACTATGTAAAGCGTGCAATGATTGACGATGGGGTAGCAGTTAATTTTTTCCCCTTCTCTTTCCTCCAAAAATTAGGCTACAAGGAAACCAATTGCTCCTCAACACAAAACACGCTAAGAGGCTATGACAGCCTCAAAGCGACGTCAATTAGAACTATAGTATTATCAGTCACCCTTGGTCCCAAGACGGTTCTAACCGTATTTTATATTATAGACTAGGAAACCAACTATAATATGATCCTCAGTCGTCCTTAGATACATCGCATGAAGGTGATTCCCTCCACTTTGTTTCAGGAAGTAAGATTATGCCCCAACACATACCATATTTTGATGTAATTGTAGCATCATCCATGCCTCCAATCTCCTTCAAACTTTTTATCACCAATTCACAAAGGTTTTTAGCATTGGATTTCTCTCTCATCTTGAGAATGGAAAGTAAGTGAGGCTGTCTCACATGATTCTCAATAGTATAAAAATGCATACAGACCCAAAAAATATTATCTACTACTGTAACCTCATCAATAGACAAGACATGTATTGTGAAGACTTTAGTTTCTCTTTCAAGTCTTCTTTCCCAACCATACTTATGCATTTTGCCCAATCCCATCAACTACTTTCAGACCAATGAGAATGAGGAAAGTGTGGGAGACCAAGAAAAGACAACATCTTTCTTTGTTAAGGAAAATTTGATATAGGACGACCTCTTTTCAAAATGTGAAAAATAGTAGCTAGCTGAACTATTTTACCTAAAAGACTGGTTTGAATGACCTTATCGAACTGAGAGGTAATTGTCCCCTCCATTCGTTGTAGCTATTCTTTTAGTTCTCTTGTAATCTTGAAATTCAAGTCATTGTCGCTAATTTTAACAATTAACTCACTCCATCAAATGTTTTTTCTTTCTTGTTGATTGGATATAAATGAAATTAATTTAGTAGTCATATTAGTTCAGAATATTTTTTTCTTATAAAATTTCAAAGTGGGTCTTAAATCCATATGACTAAAAATATTATTATTTTCTATTAATTTTTTCAAATAAAAAGAAAATTAACTTGATTGATAATAACAAAAGAAATGTTCACTTCATTACTTACCAACTCTTGCATCGATTATAAAACACCTATATTAGTGTAAAAATTAATATAAAAACCCAACAATAAAACATCACCTTCAAAAGCTTTACTTTAGCTTCATACAAATGAATCCCTATATAATGTATCATGTATTCATTGTTAAAAAAAATCAACGAATAATATTTTTTAGTATATAATGTATTATAAGCCAAAGAAAAATCCAGTCCTCTCCATTTCCAAGTATTGGTTTCATTGTTGTGTATAAACAGTGGTAGCCATTTTAACTTGTGTGCAAAAGATGTTCATGGAGATGCCCTCTTGGGATACTCTCCTCTAGTATGCAGGTTTATCAATCCTGATTAAAATGAACCTGTCACTTCCACAAACTATTCATACTCTTTGTTCAAAAGAAAGTTGATAAGGTGGTTGTCGTCTTAGGATACAAATTTTTGGAAGACCCTATCGGTCACACATGTTCACACAATAGTTAACCAAAATGGAACACTGAACCTCTGCTATATCAGCCACATACACCCACCACTATGCCACACCATTCATTGCTGTCAAATCTGTAAGAAACTAAATTTATTGACTCATGTGAACGAGCATGAGGGTTAGGCCGGTCTCAAATTTTTTGAAGTGGAGTCTCTTGAGTGTTTTAGATTAGACTAGATTAAATTAGACTATAAATATTCTACATGTCTGACCATAGTTTGAATAACAGATATGACAATGTTTATGGACATATATGAAATGAAATGATTTTAATTGCGTTAATAAGTTTGAATAGTCTATAGGACTGTTGGAAACACCAATTATATAAAGATTTGTGGTTTTACCGATAATTTATAGAAGGTTGTTCCTGACATTTCCCCCAAATCTTTTATTTATTTATTTATTTAAATAACTTTATCATAAAACCAACTCTTATGATTTCTTCATTCAAAAATTGTAGAAGACAAAATGTATAAATATTTTTTTTACTAATATAACCCATCTTGAGAAAGGCCCAACAACCAATACTCAAGACTTATATAAATCTACGATCAAGGAAGTTACTCAAGCGATTTTTATGATTCCGCACATCATCTTTTATTTCAAAACTACGCAGTTAAAGACTAAGAGTTAGGTATTCTTATAATTGTAAGAACTTTAGAGTCCTATAAAATCATGTAGCCAAATCATCCAAATTCTCTTCCTAAGCTCACATTATTAAGACTTAAATACATCTCCATAAAATGTGTATCTATTTATTTTTCCTAAATGCCCCCGGAAGAAATGCAAAAACGGAGAATTCAATTTAGATAAACTCAAAGCTAAGAACCCAAATCAATGTTGAGATGCATTGGAGAACTACAAATTCAATGTGATGTAATAATGTCTCAAAGAAAAGATAGGGATGGATTCGCAAAAACACTACAGTCTCAGGAATCATAATCAAATAAATGAAAAATTCATTCAAACAAAGAGGACAGAAACAAATATGAAATATAAGGATAATTAGAATTTATAGCTTTAAGAGTACCAAAAATGGTGCCTAATTCCTCCACAATTCCCCTGTAAACAAAAAACTCGAATGAAAGCTAAGGGAAATTTGTACAAGACTATTAGAAAAGTCAAGTTTCGAGGGTATTGGTTATAGGGATGATCGGATTTGAGGCTTCACAATTAAGTGAATCAGTAAGTTGTAAGCATAAAATTAAAATAAAGATATCAGTATGTTAGAATTTTGCTGTTAGACCACTAATAACCACTGTAAAGGCAAATGAAAAACTTCACGAAAAAGTACAGCCTTCGAAACCAATAAAACCAATAAAAGATCATTGCTTCAGCGAGGTTCTAAGCATTTCAATCTTGACAGCAATGCCTCACAAAATGTTGAGTAAAGTGCCGCTGAGTTTTATTTTTATTAAGTCAAGTTTATAAGTATTTTATTAATAAAAAGTCGTGCAATGACTTTAGTTGCTAAGATTAGATTATTTTTATTATAGAATAAAGCCATGCTAGACATGCATTAGAATAAATTGGATTATTATTAAAAATAGTGCCAGTTCTATTTTTAATAATTATTTATTTTTGGGAAAAGTGTGTGCTCATGCAAATCCATAAATATATGTAATGGGTGAATAATTTCAATCAATAAAAGGAGTTGGAAAATCTCTTCTTTTTTGTGAGTCAATTTAATTTTCAGATTTATGTATATTGAATTTCATTTCTATTTTCTATATTGAAATTCTTCAATTTGTATCACAGCGAGGTTTGAGTTGTTGTATTTTATTTCAGACCTCTTTAACAATTGATCATGGCAAACTCTAATTCTCTTCCCATTTAAGAATTTAGTGGAAATGATTATGACTAGCAATCACATGTGTTTAATGCAATGTGATTGCCAAACGGTATATGTTATTTGATTTTGAGGTATAGTTATTACTTTTGTAGTTGATGTTGATAAGGGGTGTGATTGATTTTTAAGTGTAGAAATATAGATGAGCCACTTAACTTTAAGGTTGTTTCTACATTTCAAACTTGTTACAAATTCGAACATGGATACATTTGACACCGTTTTCGATAGTTAATTAATTTTATAGTTGATATTGTATGTATTTAATTCGAGTTAATTGTGTTAGTTGTGCATCGGTTGTTCAGTCGGTGTTTTGTTGGAAAAACTTTCATTGTGCAGTTGATAATATGTGTGATTGATAGTGGTAGTGTATGAATATTGATTAAACATTACATTGAAAGGTTGTATGTGTACATTTAATTATGTTATAAATTCATACATTTAAAGTTGCAAATCATATTTCACAACATCAAATACATGAATATCTACATAAACATAATGAGACATGTATACATTTGTAGTATTTATATAATGGATCATATATGTTATTACATTTAGAAGGATAGTTATTACTGTTGTAGTTGAAGTTGATAAGGGGTGTGATTGACAATATTCATTTCATATTAAAGCCAAAACAAATGTTGCAAAATACATTAGAAGGGATGTTAGATAATAGTTAGTTGTGTAATAATTGAATACAAATGCAAGTAAGACATGTAAGTTTTCTAATACTCACTATCAAGAATGTAGTGAATATGAAGTATTGTTGTCAAAGTAGATTGAAAGAATGACCAAGTGCTTTAACATATTATCTCTCCATGAAATGCCATTGAGACAAAATATGCAATCATATATAAACAAAGCTTAAATGGTTATGGTACATTCCAAATTACTTTATTACCTCAAAGAGTTTGAGAGCATCATTGTCACAGCTATTTTGTGCATTTGTTATAATCATAGTATTTCATGAGACCACATCTCTTTGAGGCATTTTGCAAACAAAAAATGGTATATGGTATTTGTGTTAGAGGGATAGTTATTACTTTTGTAGTTGATTTTGTTTAAACTATGGGTTATTGATTTTGTATGTGTAGAAATATAAATGAGCCACTTCATTTAAAAAGTGCAAACATGAGGTATAACCATTAAAATAGTTTAAAATGCAAGAAAGTGATATAATGTACAAAGCTTTGGATGGAAACAACTATAAATTGCATGGTTTTTTCTTGGCATTTGAAAATTGTAGGTATTTGTGTGCAGATGAAGACATTAAAAATGTGTTGGTGTTGGTTAACATAAAGAAATGAGCAACAATAAAAAGGAAAAATTGAACATGTATGTTGAAAAGTGTAATTTTATAAGTGTAGATATATAGACGAACCATTTCATTTCAAACTTGTTATAAATTCGTACATATACATTTACAAATCTCATATCATGAGTGGTAGCATTTTACGGACTATTTTATTTGAACTTAACATTAGAAGAATTTTATCATGAATGGTAGCCTTTTGAGGGAAATTTTATTTCTGGTAAACATGAGTAAATTTGATACCCCTTGAACAACAATGTCATCTAGGATAGAAGAAGTGTTGAGTAAAGTAGTAACGGAGGTTCTATCAAAGTAGAGTGTAGTATTTATGATAGTATTTATGACTTGAGTGATAGTAGTATTTCTTCCTCCTTTTTTATTGCTCCAAGTGTTGGAACATAGAGCCATTTTTAAGTACCTTTTGAATGAAAAAAAAGGTGAAATGCGCAGATTTGTAAGTGAGGGAACTCTGGGGAAAGTTTTGAATGAATTTTGGATTTTATTTATCAAAAATGATTTTCCTGTGCCAACCATTCCTTGAATTATCAATCTTAGTGGAGGTAGAAGAGGTTTCTTTGTTAAATGGCGTGGTATGGTATCAAGAGCTAGTTGTTGTTCTGAAGACAAAGGAAGTGTGGAAGATGGTGGTGTGACCTGTATGTTATTGGTAATTGTGTCTTCCTTTTCTCTCTCAATGACTGATGAACCAGTTATCTGCATATCATGCGGAATGTCATGTATGTTCCAATTATTGTGTACGTAAAAATCTCGTTTCTTTCAACATTTCAAGACCTATGTTATTTCCTAGACGAAGTTGTTCGAAGACCTGCCATTCTTGCAATGGTTCATGTTGAATATTGCATTTGGCCTCAGAGTCAGAACTAACATCTGTAGCATGTCTTGTGCCTATGGTAGTGCGTAAAACATGTCGTGGCTTGTATTTGTGCTTGAACATGTCCCAAGTGTCGTTGATGTCATTTGGGGTTGAGTTAAATTAAGAGGCAATATTTCTGAAAGGCTTGTATAAAAGGAATTTTGACCAATAGAAAATGTCATATGATGTTGAATCCTATGCTGGGACATCCACAAATCTTGGGTGGACCCACACAATTTCTTGATTCGGTTGCATTTTCCATTTATCACCTTCATGGTTCTTGTTGTAGCTCCAATCTCGAGCAACCTGAATAAGTGGTAGGTGTTCCATGCTTATAGGAAGAACTTTATTTGCATCCAAGAAAGCATTTGTTTGTTATGCATCGACGTCACTTTCAACGACACGTCTCAAGACAAATCATTATTTGCACACACTAATATAATAATGTTACAGAATATTTCTGTAACATTCACTCCCCTATTGTTAACATTATTATTTCTCTACATATACTCCCCTAATGTTGACATGGTACAATATAACTATGTCTTCTACTGCAACGTAACGAGATTTCCTCATAATTTGGATTAAAAAAAGGCGTGTAAACTTTCAATCGACTGACCTGTCTTGTTGCACATGACCACAACTATGCGACGGAACGCATCCCGCATTTACTCCATGAAAAGAATGCAACTCAGCATTCCACTAGCAGATCATCTTCATAAAGAAGGAAGGCATTCAGAGGACCATAACACCTAGTAAAAGTTTTATCTACCTTTTTACATATGTAGTTTTCTGGATCGACCACCAACCCTATCCAAATCTATGAGTGTTGCAATAAATTTAGAGACACATTCTACAATATTTTCTACTTGGAGGTTACATATAGGAATTTCTCACACATTATAATTGAACAGGAATTTACTTATGTTCTTATTATAAAGCAACAAAATTGTAGAAAACACATAAAAGAAAAAACATGGACACCAAATCTTCATGTGGCGTCGTAGATGGTGCTTGATGAGAGGTCGGTTAGTTGTCCTCCTGCCTCCGTCGCCTCCAGCCTCCATCGTTATGCTACTTAGTTAGCAAAATGTGTCGATGAAATTCAATTTACAAACTCTTGGGTGTCGGTTTCAACCGATATTGCACCCCCTCACTTAGATGTCGCGTAAAAGTGAAAGTGCGTCCAAACAAAAAGCGAGACAATTTTTTTTAATCCAGCAACAAAAAGAATAGGATCAATGCGTTAGAACTTGAAAAATATACATTTTCATAAAAAATGATACCTCAATCTGAGTTATCAGCTAAAAGTTATCGTGCTTACAAGTTCTAAATTCAACTTCTTTCCGGATAACTCAATCCGAGTTATCAGCTGAAAGTTATCGTGCTGTACATTTGTGGCGTTACCTTCAACTCTTGTACACTTACTTTTTAGACCTTTGTTACATTTTCGTGTACTAGATTTAGAGTTCTTCGTACTATCACCTTAGTGTTTCTTCATTGAGTGGGTGGACTTTCAATATACCATTTCTATTCTTCCTAAGGGTTAGAAACATTGTTTGATGTAGATGGACCTTCTTTAGTATACCATGTAGAAAACCACATCATCGACACTCTTCTTGGAGACTTTATAGAGTTACATAATTTAGATCCAGTTACAAAATTAGTTACCAAACCCTTTGTTGTTTAAGCCAAGTATCCTTACTTGTGCTCTCGTCTTGGGGTAATGTCCACTATTGCTTTTGGACATCTACTTTGGGCCTTCTTGTATTCCTCTCATTTTAAGGACACTCTTCCACCTTCAGAGACACTTCATGTTATTCCTCCCTCCATCATTGATTACAAACTTTTAGGTCCTTCAGATTCCATGGGAGTTGATCGGAAATCATCTTCTGAAGGAGCTGGGTAGTTCTCTTCTCCTCCTCATCTTCTTATTGTACAAAGATTGTAGTTTGTACATGGGTACCTTATTAGGGATTTAGTTATTGGGACCTATATGACACATCTTTCTTAGGGTTGTTTAGGTGGGTATTTTCTCTCTTGTAAGTGGATGTTTGTCCCTTAGGGGTTTTCTTCCATTACTTGAGATCCTTATTGTACATTGGGTACCTCATTAGGCCTAGCTGACGAGACCCCTTTTTATCCTCTTCTTCTTTTCCAAAGAGATGTTGTTTGTACATGGGTACCTTATCAAGACTTTATTTTTCGACCCCCATTGAAACATATTTCTTAGTTATCTAGGAGATTTCTCTTTATGTTCTGACATTCCATGACCTCCCTTAACTTTGATGAAGAGGGAATTGGTGTATATGAATTATCTTGTTGTCATTCAATGTCTTGTCCACCACATATGGTTAGTCATCTCATTTAGTGAGATCATAGGTCATTATGGGTTATTTAGGGTTTCATGTGTCCACGTGTCATGCGTCATGCACAAGAGTAGACCCTAAAATGTACATTATTTTTTATTTATGAGAATGAGTAGACCCTGTTATTTCATACTTGATTTTCATTTGTGATTCAAGTTCTTGCTTATTAATTGAAGCATTCATGTCACCATTAGAAGTGTAACCTCTTCAATGTGCATAGGGTTCCATATTGATCTTTGTAGAAAAATCTGATAGTTATATATGTTGTTCCATTTAAATTCATTAGTTCAAAAAATCCAACCAAAAGAGGTGCTAAGATTAATACACATCTGGTTGATATCGTAGATGTTTCCTTTAAAGTTAATTAAAGTCCGTGAAAAATAGAAAATGTTGATTAAAATGAAAAATTATAAAAATTTAAAACGTAATTAAAACTTAAACAATATGTAAAATTAAAATTGGTAAAGAAACACGATAATAAAAATTAAGTAAAGTATGTTTAATAAATTGATAAAGTAATTAAATAAAATCGAGTAAAAAAATTAAAAAATGTGTAAAAAAATAAACATAAAAAATTAACATAAGTTAATATTAAAAGTAATTAACATTAAAGTTTGAAATGAAAAATTAAAAGTAGAATATCAAAAAAATAGGAACAATGAATAAAACTTTAAAAATTATTTAAACAAACATGTAATAATTAAGAAAATAAATATTAATTTTTAAAAACATTAAAAATTGAAAACAAAAATTCAAATTAATGTATTGATGTATATGAATAGAATTTTAATAATTATGACCAATAAAAAATTAAACGTAGACAAATTTTATAACACATGATAATGCAGCTAAATTGAAACCATCAACGGCTAATTATTAAAAAATTCAGTTAAAAAATTATTAATAAATCAAAGTGGAGAAAGGCATCCAGAATAAGCAAAAGGACAGGGAATGTAGCGGGTGTGTGAAGTATGTGACAAATCCATAGTTATATAAACAAAATTGAAGAATAAGTAGTAATTCTATATGAAAGCAGAGACAGTTGGCATGAGAAACATGAAGTACCTGCATTCTCAAGGTCTGGATCTGCTATTACATTTGAACCAAACTTTATATTGGGCAGATACTTCACATTCTCCTGATCTCAATTATACAAATAATGACAAGAGTTAATATAGGAAATTAAGTATAAGTATTTATTCATGAATTTGTTATGAAAAGGCATTGACATTTGTTTGATTGATGAGATGTGTGAGCTTGTTTCCACATGGCAAAGTCTCCTCGAACACCCACATCCTAACTTCGTCTGCAATCAATAATTTATAGAAATAGTTATGTGCGTCTGTCCAAATGTTAAGTAAATGAAGAAATAAGAAGAGGTACCATGGAATCCAGGAACGTTGATTGTGTTGGAAGCAATGATTTTGGCAGCCACACTGCCCCAGTTACCGCTACCGATAACAGCGACCTTATCTTTTGTAATGATTATATCATCTTGTTGCTGCTGCACCTGCTGGTTTTGTTGCTCACAAGGAATTTCTAGTCCTAGGGCCATGCTGCGGCTGTGGTGGAACAATTTGTTAGGGCATGAAATAGATGCATTGGCATGGTGAGCAATAATAATAATATAGGAGATTTGCAGGAAATCACGAGAGAGTGGTCGGCAGAAACAAAGCAGAAAAGGGTGAGATGGGCGATGGGGGAAGAAGTCGATGATATGTCTCTTGCTCCCCTACGATGGAAACGAAAAACATGCTGGATTATTTCTTTGATGATATTCCAGTGCAAATGTATGAGTACGTTATTTGTCTTTCATATTTTTAAAACACAAAAAGGCAGCGTTTGAAGACTACTCAAATTATAGGAAATTTTTAGGAGAGCGTTCAGATGCTACGGGAAACTCCTGAATAGCTAACCGCAAATCTACTGTACATGGAAAAAATTATTCAATTTCTGGCAGGAAAAAGGAAACCCATAGCCAGAGGCTGTTTGGATCTTTCTAAATTGAGGTATATAGGAAAACGTAAAGAAAAAATCACTGCTGATTGAAAAGCAGTCGCTAGATGTGAAACAAAATTTCGCGCACTTGAGTAAACAGTCTTGATAAAATGACGGCAAATGCCTGATCAAAATTATTCTCCAATTTCTCTGAAAAAATAACGATTACGCCTGTTCCTGATTTTCCTCCAAAGGCAGTTGAGAACTGTTCGAAGGGATATTTTCAAGCTTGGAAAATTATGCGGATTCCGTGGTGGATCGGATCGACCCTTATGGCGCCCAAAAAAAAATGTTAAAATCGCTGGAAAAGTAAAAACGTCCAAACAGCCATCAAACCGTCAATTTTAAGGCAGTCGCAGAAACGTCCGGAGGTCCTTTACCATAGGGGGAACGCCTTCGGCGTAATAAGGTGCTCTCATAGACCCAATTCCATTGTTTCATACTTTATAAACTTTAATAATTATATTACTATTGTAAGCATAATTTGATGACACATATATGTAAAAATAATGGGATTTTAAATTTTTTAATATTATTTCTACCTTATTAACATCTTTTAATTGGAAAAGTTTAGAATATGAGGAACAAATAAAAAATATTATCACTGAAATTGGGGTATACTTATATATTATAATCTTTTAAACATCATTTTGGGAAATGAGAAGTTGTACATCTCAGTTTAAAGATATATAATCATATATTTGAAACGGATAGATTAGATGAAATAAAAAATATGAGTGTTTTCTGTGGACATAAACATCAAATAGTGACAGAACTGTGTGAGTGTTCTATCCAACTTGGATAGTAGTGTCTATGAAAGTGGAATAATGTAAGTAGAAGTATGCACAAGTATGACATGAGATATTAGATGTACATGAGCAATGAGATCAATTATGTAGGTGTCTCGAAAGAAATGTAGGAGATTAGGAAGTATTTGGAAGTCTTATGAGAATTGTTTATTTTCTACCTCTTAAACTAATAAATGGAATTTCCTATCTTTAACGGAAATCGTACAAGAGTGTGTAAACAAACAATGAATTTTCCTTGAGAAATCCGAGAGTAGAAAAGTTCTTTGAATGCAAAATTGTCTATTTCAACTAATGTTAATTTTGTGTTCATTTTATGAGTATATGCATATATGTAATTTACTTCGTAATCAATATGTGAGAATTTTGTTCAAGTGTTGTTATAACATACCTTCACATTGTTATTAGAGTCATGATATCAAATCCAAATCTATCAACTATAAGTTTATGTTAGCTCTAGGTTTTTTTTTGGGCCTATAGATATCTAACTTTATGACCAATGCTATTTAATTTTTTTAATATTTTTCAATATTAATATGAATTTAATAAGTATAGAAAATTAAGATAAGTTCTTGTTTTATTTATTTATTGGTAAAATGTTCTATGTACTTAAATGAATCTACAACAAATTTAGTGGTAGCTTGTCTATTGTTAAAGAAAAGCTAAAATTTTATAAGGTTGGAAGGGTCTCATTTGCAAATCCATGTTTTGCATATTTTCACAACTATTCAAAGACTACAATGTGCAATATCTTTGTCATCTTTTTTGTTCCACATTATCTGAAAATATAAAGTTGTCAATAAATAATCCTTAGAATCAACCCTTGAATTTCAACTTAACAGTAACAATATTTATATATAAAAATATTATTTACTAATTTTTACAAATCATAAATTATTTAAATCACAAAAATTCAATACTTTAAGATTTCCCATCATATTCCATGTCCAGTGTAGTTATTTGGATCATGTTGGACACCTATTATTTATATTTGGTAAAAACAATGTTGAATGCTTGTTAATTGCATTTGGTGAAACAATGTAGTCGACACCATTGTTGCCTCCCTTTTCCAACTCAATATGGAAATAGGTATGGACATGCCATTAAGGAGGTAGTTGCAGCAATGACTCCTATAAATATCCTACATTTCCTATAACTTATAACCCTGGACAATTGTCGCATGACTTACACAGGAATTTTGGTTGATATTTACTATTTTAAAGTAACCTTTCCTGCTTCCATCACCTATCTCACTGCACATACTTCTAGTGGCACCTACAAGTTAACATATTAGAGATAGGAAAATTCTATTCCATTTCTAGGTGAGCCAAGTTTAAGTTGAGATTCAGAAACATTATTTTAAAAAAAATTAATCACTCATATGAGGAGTTGAATAAGACACTAGAAATCAAAGTGACTGTGTAGAAAAACTTACAGATGCATCTCATGATGTGAATGTCAGTTTTTAGAAATACTGTTGCTTAAATTTCTTAATCAAATGTTAGGTATTGCTAAAAACATTGAGTGCTTCCAAATTATTTATATAACCATTTATTAAACGCTTCTCTCTTCTTCTTGAGGAGATAAATTCTCATCCCCAGAATATAATTATGATAGATTGACTACTTAGGTCATCATTTGTGAACTTGAACATAATTCCAATTCTACTTTCACTCATGTAACATTTCATGTGAAGTCAAAAGAACATGTACAACATATCAGATATGTATACATGAAATAAATTTATAGAAAATTTTTATATTTATGAAAAATTTTAAACACATGAATTTAACATTTCCACCAACCCATCCATATACAATTTCATTTTTATATACAAAGCAATAACACTATTTTACCAAAATTTGGAAGCACACTCCCTATATGTGCCAAAAATGCATTTTCTAAGAGCTCAAACATTCTCACTATAAGATTGATTTTTTTTTGCATCTTTAATCATTATTATAGATTCCATAATCATATTTATCTTCACATTTCCATTGAAGAAATTTGCAATGTATCTTTTCCGCAACTTATTTATATTACAAACATTATTCTTATATGCATGGAAAAACTATATATTTATTTTCTTCGTATGAAAAATGTTTTGAATTCATATGGTAGAAGTATTGAAACATGTTCTTTATCGAATCCAAATATGAGAGTGCCAAAATACTATTCTTCTACTGTCCACCACAAAAAAGTTGATTGACTTTGGCAAGGTATTTTTCATCTTTTTTTTTCTTTTACCCAATGGGTCAAATTTCCATCATTTATGTTGCACGCTACTCTTAAATTTTGGCCACATTTCAAGTTGTCTCATGAAATATTCAATGCTTACACATATGGAAGAGTTATGTTGACATGTGTAATTAATTTTTTGGCATACTATTTTTGGAAAAATTATTAATAAGTGCATAGTTTCCTTGAAAGTTTCTTATTAATCAATGACCATTCTTTCTCTACAAATAATATGGTACATATTAATGGAAACCCCCCATTTATTACTATATCTAACATAACTTTTGATGAAAGTGTTGTTAGTCCTCATGGAGAGCCAATCACTTCAAATGAGCTCCCATAATCATTCTCGCCCTGGGTTACTCTTATTTTTCTGCGCTTTGCAAGTATGTTGGAAAAGGTGACTAATTAGGTTGAGTATATGTGTGTTAAATTTGGTGAAATAGTCATAAAGACTCTTGATGACAACCATGTATAAATATTTCTAACATCATCTATCACTGATTCATAAGAAACTTACAATAAAAGTTTAGAAATTATTAATTATTTAACCTTTAAGAAACCATATGGTCCGGAACCAATAAAAATATATGTTATTATGATTAAATAATTAAAAAAACATAGAACATGGGAAGAATAAAAACATTAACAATAATGGGATTAATTTCCCTTATGAATTCGATGTTCTATAACATTCCAATGACATGTGTAATGTGGTTTGGGTAGGGAGGAGGTCATGAAAGAGAAAGTGTGGAGCTACTACTCTCGAAAAACTATTAGGGTTGTTAATAAATATTAAATATTTTAAGCCTTCACTTTTATTTACATTTATATTCGAATAAGCCTCCTTTGGCCATACTCAATATTTTTTTCCTATGTAGTTTTGTTTTATTTTTTCCTCGACTTTTTAAAAGTTATTTTGGGACTCCACTAAAAATTGAAGAAGTAACATGAAATAATCTACTTCCACCATAGTTAGATGCTAGATCTCTTGTAGCTCAATTTTAAATAAATTTCCAATACGGATTTCTATGAAAATTTGTAAATATAATCAAATAAGTTAAAAAGTAACCTGCTACAATATTAATATCACTCTATACACTGTACAAAGTTGACCTACTTTCTTTAGTGTAAACTCTTTGGTTCTCTAAATACATCAGAGAAGGTGCCAATCGTAATTCCTAATTTTCTATTTTGGAAAATACATTTTAATATTCGCTAACTCAGATACATCATATGTGTATGTCACCCTCAATTAAGTCACCAAGTTTATTAATCTAATGAAATTACATTTTCGACCATATATCAAGTGCAAACTACGCTAGAGAGGATAACAATGTTAAGTTTGTTGGATTTATAATTTGTGATGAATTTTAAGCTATCTTAAATTATTTTAACTTTGTTTGAAGAACAACTACAACATCCAAAAAAAACACACTTCCCAATTTGTCTTACTAGATGTGCATGCCCTACTACAAAACTCTTATTTTGCCATTCCTTATGAATATGCTAGAAAAGGTGAGCTAATTGGGTTAAGTATTTGTGGGTTGTATATAGTGAAAGAGTCGCAATGGATCTTGATGATGACCATGTCTACATCTTCCTAACAGCATTTGTCATTGATCCATAAAAAACATGCAATGAAAGCTTTGATAATCTTAATTACTTAAACTTTAAGAAAACCAAACCAAAAACAATACGAATACATCTTATTAGGATTGAATAATTACAAAAAAATAACACACAATATGGGAAAAAGAAACACATTAACATTAACGAGATTAATTCCCCTTCTGAATGCAATGTTCCTATTATTATAGATTTTAAGCCTTGTGAATGGTGAGGGGTGAATGTTGCTGTATTGTTGGTAATAGAGACCATGAGTACCCTGAATTTTTTTTGAAGCCCTCTATTTTTACCGGATGGGTTGCTGATCTGGGTGAGGGCTATGCGAATGGGGGTACTATGGACGTTAGCGGTGCAACATCAGTGCTCGGAGGCAATACAAAACTTCTCCAAGTGTTGGTATGGTAATACCTTATGTATTCAACTCCATCAGTTATTATCCTGTGGGATGGATTTGAAACACATTATTACTCATAAAGTAGGTCATAAAACAAATACATATAGCCTCATTTTTTCTGGTAAACCATTAATTGATAACGCCTGCTCATCTTCCTATGAGGTTGTGCAGGACTCAACGATTTTTATGACTGTAGGTTTATTGGGTGGAGTGAAGGAGCGTAACTCGTACACTTTTAAAGAGGTACTTTTAAAAAATTTCTCGGCTTAAAAATTGCCTACAACTACAACTCCTGCCTCTGCTTACATTATGGAGTAAGCTGTTAAATCCCATACCGTGGAGATTAATGATGAAGAATATATGAATCTTCTCGAAGAGTTAAGATAAAAATCCCTAATTTTCATTGTTAATGGTGTTTGGTTTTCTTCAAACAATTCGATTCACTGGATCCATACCCCGTGGATGGAAAATTGCAAATACTTTCTTTGTGCTAGGGGTTTTTTCATTGTCCTCTTTGATGAGCTAGAGGATTATTATAGGGTTTCAGAGGAGGGTCCTTAGTTTTGGGGATTTGCGGGTCTCTCCACCATCCCATGGTTTCCAGAATTTGATCTGAATACCTTCTCCATCACTCGTGTTCCAGTATGGGTGAGGTTACCTAATCTTCCCCTTCAATTTTTCTTTGCAGTGGAGAAAATCAGGAACTTTCTAGGGCGGCTTATTAACGAAGACAACAAAAGGTTGTAGAGCAGTCTACACATATATTCCAGGTTTCGTGTAGAAATAGACCTCAGCAAGGGACTGCTAGATAGGATGGCCCTCAAGATAGGGGATGCTAGCCATACTCAGATTCTTGATTATGAAAATACAACTTTCAGATGTCGGAACTATAGGACTCCGGGGTCAACTCCAAGCTGCCTATCCTCAGAAAAAATCCCAAGATCCTCAGAAGAAAGAATCTTTTCCTAAGTTTTGGAGCCCATCAGATATGGTGGACGATGAAAATATTGACTTAGAATAACAATATGTTGCAGCTACAACTCCTTCAGCCGTAGCACAACTTGATACAACCCCTGTTAAGGAGGTAGGGCAACCATCAGTTATCCTCTCCTCATTGGAGATGCCTTCTCCTGGAATAAAGCGACCTCATGAATCAGATCATTCCGAATCGGATAAGGAGGGATCCCATCTTCTTGTTAATGAGTCACTCATTACCACTCCCTTAGACTTATTGGAATATAATCATCTTATTTTAGAGATGATTTCGCAGGACAAATGGTAGATAGTGCACTTGAAAAAAAGAAAGAAGGGAAAGCATTGATTTTCCTCTTTCTTTTTTTTCTCCTTTCTGTCCTGCTTCGATTTTGCTTCTCGGTCTCGTAGCCTTTTCAGGATGCATATCCCCTTCCTCCTTTTTCTCCCCTCAATTGTGTCTAGACACAATTGTTGTTCTGGGGCTACTTTCTTTCCTTCGCTGCATTTGCATTTTTTATATTGTATCTAAATTGTTTGTTGCTCCTCGTGTTCCTTTCTAGAGCTTCCTTTCATCTTTTCTTTGGTGGGTCGGGCCTTCTTGGTATTTTGTTCCATTGACCTTTGGTATTTTTTTTTGCACTTCTTCATTGTTATATTATATCCTTAGGGGCTTATTGTAAAAGGACACTGGTCCTTTCAAAACCCCCAACCTTTTACAAATTTCCAAAAAAAAAACCTCCTTTGGCCATACTCAGAAAGTTGTTTCCTATGTCTTTCTTGTTTTCCATTTTTGCCTTGGCTTTTTAGAATATAGTTTGAGTTGCCACTAAAACCCAAAGAAGCAGATAAAACAATCCACTTCCACCATAGTTAGATGTTAAATATTTTGTAACTCAATTTTAAGTAAATTCCAATAAGGGTTTCTATGAAATGTGTACATATAATATAATAACTTATTATCCAATGATGTAAATGATGGTATACAAGGTGCTCAATATGTATCTATCCAAAATACAAATCTAACATATGCAATCGAAGAAAAAAACTTAATTAAACTACCTATTCTATATTTAATACTTGTAAGTAGTAATATGTTGAAACAATATCTCATAAAATCAATTATTTCCCTACATGAAAGGATATTTGTGGATAAGGTAAGGCTTTTCGAAAAGCTCAGAATTAATTTTCCGAAGAAGATTGTTGATCTTATTTTTCTTAAAAGATGTAGAGATAATTCGTTCTTCTTAACTATTGCTATGTTGAGTAGGTAAACTGAAAATATGAAACAAAAATTTAATAAAACTTGGATAAAAATTCATGGCCAGAAAATAAAACATTGGACCAAGGCAGAGCATTCGTGGCTTGCATCTCTTGTTTATAAACTACCCTTTACACACTACTCTACTTAACAACTAATTGCGCTCAGGCCCATTTCTTGTGATACTTTAATTTTTGTGGTCTGCTTGCTCCTATTGATCCACTGGTCTATCACCTGCGTACTAGTATTTATGTGCATCCTCCACCTTTGGTTGAAAATTATTTCCAGTCTCCTCGTGGTTTCTCGCCCCAATCCTCTTCTTTGTTTCTCCTTGGTGCTTCACATTCTAACCCAACAACACATGAACATGTAGGAAAGTTTGATGTTTTTATTTGCTTTCCAAACATGGTGGTTTTTGGTAATAAGAATGTTGTACCTTGTTCATCCTCTCCTCCACTCGGTCTGAATATTTCTTCCTTCACTGTGTCTAATCCTTCGTTAAACTTAGTTTCTTCCAACTCTCGAGCTTCTTCCGAGAAAATTAATTCTGCTTGCCCTTCCTCTTGTAAAATTGTGTCTTCTCTTTCTAATTAGAGCATGTCTCCTAATGTTTTAACTTCCCAATCCACTTATTTGACTATCCCTGGGTAAGTGCATGGAAATGGGGGGCCAAAAGGGGGTAAAAAAGGGACACATTTTTCCTGAAATCAGCGAAACCTGAACTTCATCAAATAATTCAGCATGCATATGCTCAAAATTTGACCAAGTGATAAGAATAAGTACCATAGAGCTCGGAATCTAGTTTCTAAACTACTATTTATTTTTTAAAAATGGTTGATATTAAGAGGGTCAAATGTGGTGCACACACAAAAGTATGTCTATTTTTGTGTCAAAAAATAAGAACCTTTTGTGTGTGCACCCCCCCCCCCCCCCCCCATTTTTTTAGTTCTATAAATTATTTTTCAAATCCCTTTAGTAGAAAGTTAGCTAAGACCATGTACAAGGTCCACTAATTTTTCATAATTTTTGGATGAATATATAATTTTTTATTAATTTTCAAAGTGCACATATCCCGAAAATGAAATATTTGTGTGTGCACCCCATAACTTTGAGAAAAAAAGTCAATTTTTTAATTTTTTTTAGTATGTGTAGAATGGAGTTTAGAAAAAACCACTTTTTTTATAAGATTGGATGAAAAAATCATAAATTGTGCACCAAAACGTATGCATAGGTTTTTGCAAGAAAAGAAGGCACTAGTAAAGAAATTATGGATGAAAGCCTTAAACTAATCAGATTTTAGAAATAATTATATCATCATCAAGGTAAAACCGAGCTTGACATCGTAGTATAATTTATTTTTGAATATTATGTTATAATGCATGAATATTGGGGTGCACATGTGAGATTTTAATGTTTTTCTGTCAAACACGGTTTCATTCACGGATTACATAGTCCAAACCTTTGGTTTGGATATCCAAGGAAAATCCAAGCCTATGGATTGGGTATTCCAAACCCAATAAGATGAAACATGAGTGCGTTATAATGTTCTTAAAACTTGAAAATTCAAACACAACAAGAAAAAAAAATATGTTATATTGGTCCCACTGGTCATGGGTTGTCTGCAAATTCCTGCACATTTTGATTCTTGTTAAGAAATTTGTATATTTTATGTTATATAGAGATTGTTTTGTGAAATATTTAAGCATTATTTGATATATTTAAGTGTGTTTCTATGTTTATTATATTCCTAACACTCATTAACATTTTTTTGTCAATTGTTTTTTGGTGGTAAAGATATTTTTGAGAATTATGGGGAGGAAACCATGAACGCCAAACACTTGAGCAATTGGAAAAAAAAGGGAACGGATGAAAAAAGGGTGTGAAAAAACAAAATTGAACATTTCTTTAACAAAGATTGAAGATGTTGTAAAGGCAATCTGTATATCATCCAACAAAGCCAAGAAAGAAGAAATAAAAAAGAAAACAAGGGAGATAGTGCAAAAAATACGTGAAAAAAGAAATAACACATGGAGATGAAGGAATGTCATCTCTTCCAAATGAAATTGGTGTGCAACATATCCTCAAACACCAATTGAAGTCAATAAATAATGAATATTCAATGAATGACGATCCAATTCCAATTTTAAACATAGATGTTACACCAGATGACCAACCTATTGAAAACACACACTCTTTACCGAATTATGAAGATGAACAACAAATAGAAAATGAAAATGTTTAGATGATATTCAACAATCATTTCCATTGAAATCAATGATTAAATTTTTTTGGAAAACATCCAAAATTTTACTTGAGATTGATGAAAATATTTTAAATCCAATGCCTAATAAGATTTTCAACGCACTTGTAGAAGAAAAGCTAATCAGATATGGAAAACATATTTTAATGACTTAAATGAAACATGTAGATGTCAATTATTTGTTGAAATGATGAAAAATATTAATTATAGACCTATAATGAAAGCCCTTGGTCTAAGAACATCTAAGACCAACAATGAAAAATCTATTGTAAAAAATCTAATGAATGCATACCAATCAGTAGGTTCAACCTCACGTACCAAAGATAGTAATGTTACTCGACATGTTATTACATCGACTATAGTAAGTAAAGCAACAAAAAAATTGTTTAATTAGAAAAACAAGTAGTGCACTAAAAATAAATAGGAAAACACTATACAAAGCTCTCGAGTGTCATGAAAGAATTGAAGATACAAATAACAATGAATTATTGGCATTCTCTGGTAGACTTCCATGAAAAGACAAAGACATAGTTGATGAGTTAAAATAAAAAAAAATTATAATTTTTGGAAAAATAATACAAGGGTTTCACCTAATTAAAAATATGTTTTAAAAAGAAGAATTGGCTTCTAGAAACCGTGAATCACATCCTAAACATTTTTTGGATATGACACAAACACAATTTTTTAATAAGTTTAAAGAGACTCATCCCAAAATACAAATTATTCAAAGGTATTTTGAAATGTCAAAACCTTTTTATGTTAAAATAAATCACTCAAGACTACTTGTTGTTGTAGGATCCATATTGAATTTTCTATGCATTATGATATTTTCTAGCATATATGTGTTAATTTGCATATTGAGAATATTTTGTAGGAGTGTATGATAAATGTTCCACCTAAATCAGCAAGAGAGTTCATCTCAAAGTTTTTTTGTACAAGAGGAATGATAATTGTTTTATAAGAAATCATGTTTAGAAGGAACTTGTGATAGTTGTGGTGGTTTGCAACATTTGCAAAGATGTATACACATAGAGAATACACATGTAATCGGAAATGAACTAGTTAGTTTTGGAAAATAAAAGTTAGTGACATACACTTCAAAAGATGGTAATGAAGCCAAGAGGTGTGAATTAGTGAGTAAAGAAATAAGTGTATCAAATTTTATCACTATATTTTGAGAGAAGCTAGTGTATGAGTATGCATGACATACACACAGAGCTCAATGGTTAGATGAGAAATTCAAGTTATGCAAGGAAACATTTTTATCTTGGTACCATTGTTTCAATTGTTGATTTTACAGAGAACTATACTCTACAACCACAAAATGAAGTGTAATCACAATACTACAACTCTATTCAGGTTTCCATATTTGTACATATAATATTCACTCATGCTCTCGACAGTATAGAGGAAGAGAAAAATATTTTGAGGGAGTACCATTTCTATATTAGTGATGATCATGGACATTCATCAGAGTTTGTGCAAGGTTGTTTCAAGATCTTCTATGGCAATTTGAATAACATAAACATCATATTTGATAAACACATCATATGGTCAAATAATTGTACATCACAATTCAAGAATGCACGAATGTTCTATTGGTTGAGTAGGATGCATAGGATAAGAGGTGTTCAAAATTTTGGAATTTCACTAAGGTCGGACATGGAAAAGGAGAACATGATGGTGCAAGAGCATGTGTTAAAAGAGCCCTAGCAAGAGAAGAATTGAAGTACAAAGATGGTGCCAAGTTGATCGATGTAAAATCCATTGTGGAATGGTGTAACTCAACAATGGGTCCATAGTAATGAGGGTAATTCTACAGTTCGTAGGTTTTTTTGGTTGGTAGAAGAAGCTAATTTTGTAAAATATGAATATTGTTGTACACTAACAGGATCTAGTGAGTTGCACTCTTTTAGAAGTTCAAATGCAGATTCATGGACTATTTATACAAGGAAAATGACATTCTTTTTGCTCTTCATGTATGTATTCATTTTGGAATGAATGTGAGTCAAAAGAGTGGGTTGATGAATGGGTGTTGTAGAAAATTATATCCACTCGACACCTATCAACCTCCATGAGCTCTACAACTCACAATGAGAGAAGCATCAATTGACTTTGACCATATATCAGATCTAGTGCAACCAGGTATTATATATATGCATTATTTTGTAAAAATTTATAGTTTTTCTCATGTTATGGAACTTATTAATGAATCAATTATTGAAACTAACGATTTTGTGTACAATGTGATGTAGGTCATGTTTTTGTGGTTGTTGTAGAAAGAAAATAATAAAGAAGGAACATCTTATTATTTGTGTCATTGTGTTGAGGAAAAAAATAAATTGATAACCCCAATCATAGATGGAGAAGGCCTAGAATATCCTACGGGATTCTGTGGTTATTACTGGAACATGGATAAGAAGATACCCAATGAAGAAATCTAATGTGTGGTTGTTTGAGGACTTTGAAATTCATAGAAAGATTCTTCATTATTCTCACCTATTTGTTGCATCTAATGTTCAATTGATTAAATATGGAGGTAGACCGTGCAATAAGGTCTTGTGGAAAGGTCATGAGTCTGACCATGAAGCAATACTTGACACCCTAAAAATTAGATCGGACCCAGATGGTTCACTGGATTGAATTTGTACAAATGAAGATACACAAAACTGCCCTAAGCCTGCCAAGTGGCTTACTTTCTCAAGTCAAAGGTATGTTCACTTAATTATTATGTACATCTACATGATATTTAATTTGAATATTTACTTTAATGATTTTGTTTTTAAATTTTGTAGGTTTTAAAATTCTATTTAATTGTTTACTAACATGTTTATGTAGGTTAGTGGTGCCAAAAAAGCTTCCACCTTCACATGGTTGGCATTGTTAGTATAGAATTTATTATTCTCGAAGCTAAGAGAAGCTAAGGAAAATTAAATATTGGAAATGAAAAAAAGAATAAATTATCATTTCACCACCTATATTGTATGAAAAATGTCTTCTTCAAATTCTCATTTCACAACCTATATCAAGTATGAACAATCTCTTCTTAACATGTTTTCCTAGTACTTGTTTTGAATCAAAGGATTTTGTTGCACCAAAATGAATACTCACCTAGCATTGACAAGCCACCCTAATGAATGACTATTTGGTGCTAGTAACTTGTGTTTGAAAATATTTTGTTGGACAACCTTACATTGACAACTCGAGAGGACTTGAAACAATGGGACATGGAGAACCAACTATAGATAAAATTATTTTGTAGAGGGTCCGAGCATGGAGTTTTACTATTAGACGAGACATTTCTAGGTGCCCACGAAGACCTAGATATCACCTGTTGAAGTAATAGCCTTTTTTAGTCTTTCAGCTCTTAAGCGACTATGCTCGAACGAAGTAGACCAAAAGCAACGGAACCATCTGGCACTAAAAAAATCCTCTAATAGTGTTTACTAGGCCTATGAGATGTGTTGGCATAGTCAGTTTGATGCAAAGAGCTTTGGTTTGTAAAATTATTGCATTTGACAACCTTAGAGTGACTCAAATTGGACTATTTAGTGGTATTGCAAACAATAGGACAATGAGAGGACCAAATGGACATGGAGAAAACTGAGACAAAATTTTGTAGAGGATGTCAGCATGGAGGTGTAGGATTAGATGATACATCTCTAGGTGCTACGAAGACCGAGATATCACTCATCAAAGTTATAGACTTTTTTGGTTTCTAGGCTCTTAAGGGACTACGTTCAGATGATGTAGCCCAGAAGTAACGACGCCATCTGACACAAAAAATAATCCTCCACTAGTGTTTACTAGGCCACCAAAATGTGTTTGCATAGTCAATTCAATGCCAAGAACTTCTTTTTGAAAAATATTACATTTAACAACCTTGCATTGACTCAAACTGGACGATTTGGTGCTTTTGCAAACAATAGGATAATGAAAGGACACAATGAAAATGGAGAAAACTGAGATAGGATTTTGTATAGGGTCCCTACACAAAGGTGTAGGATCAGCTTGTACATATCTAGGTACCATAGATACCAGCATATCACCCATCTAAGTTATAGAATTTTCTAGTCTCCTATCTCTTAAGGGACTACGTCCGAACAAAGTATCTCGGAAGCAATGACACCATACGACACCAAAACCAAGCCTCCACAAGAATTTACCAAGCTACCTGGATGTGTTGGAACAATTAGTTTAGTGCCAAGAGATACCATTTCTAAAATATTATGTTTGACAGCCTTACACTGACTCAAACTAGACTATTTGGCACTTTTGAAAACAATAGGACAACAAGAGGATCAAATGGTCATGGAGAAAACCAAGATAGAATTTTGTAGAGGGTCCTCATGTGAAGTTTTAGGATCATACGAGACATCTCAAGGTGTCATGGAGACCAAGATATCACCCATTGAAGTTATATCCTTTTTTGTCTCCAAGATCTTAAGGAACTATACCAGGACGAAGTAGCCGAGAAGCCATATTATTCTTGTTGATAGTACTGAATTTCCCATGAAATCTGATTCTCTAGCTTTCATTTTATTTTCTCATCTTCCACATCATATTGATAAACAATTTGACAATGGAGTTTCCCTCTTCAACAGTGATACAACAAATATGAATATGATCCTTGAGAATCAATCTCCATCCCACCATAATACCAGTACGAACTTGGTTTTTGGAAATGCTACACGGTCATTTTCATTTTTTCTTGATATGCTTTTCTTAATAGATCTATTCTATATTTTCTGATACATTTGTTGTAAAGACATTTACTTATTGAGAGCAATCTTTGTGGATGTAGAGGAAGAATGGAGAATCTAAGTGTGATGTAGAGAGAAAGTAAAAAATTGAGGGAGTGAAACAGGAGGGAAATTACCACAAAAATATTCCAAGGCCTCAAGCAACATGGAAATTACAATCATAGAAATAGGGGAATGGCTAAGAACACATAGGGTTTATCAATCACCAAGTAAATATTTCTTGTTTAGTTCTGAATGTGATTCATTTGGTCAGTGGCTTAGTGACCTAGTCCATTCAAACCCATGAATAATTCCAACTTTTGTGATAATTTTAAAATCTCCCTCGACTCCTAGGAACTTGTTTTTTATCAAGATGGAATAGGAAGGCTAGTTTTGTATATTGTTTCTTAATGAGAGAAGAATCAAAGGAGAAAGTTACCTATAATATGGCATACTATTCGATGAGGAGAGAAGATAGTTTAGAATGAGAAAAAAGGTACACCTCAATGGAATTTATCATGGGTGACAATCCCTTGAGGGAAGGGTATAACTTGTATGCCTTCTAGGTGAACTTGTAGCTTCCTCCCACATCACCTGCCATCAAAAAATTATATGAAATTTTGATGGATCCAAATTCCTCCTCTCTCTTATTCTTTGTTCTTCATAATACCACCCTCTACAATATCCTATCTCATTTTTCTCCATCTCCATTTAGTCATCTTGTTGTCCTATTGTTTGCAAAAGTGTAAAATATTATAGTTTGAGTCAGTGTAAGGTTATCAAATGCAATATTTTACAAACAGAAGCTCTTGGCATCAAACCAACTATGTCAACACATCTAGGTGGCCTATTAAACACTATTGGAGGCTTCTTTTTGGTGTGGAATGGTGTCTTTTCTTGAGAGCTACTTTGTTTGAGTGTATTCCATTAAGAGCTTGAAGACCAGAAAACATTATAAGTTTGATGGGTGACTTCTCGGTCTCTATGGCACCTAGAGAAATCTCATCTAATCCTAAACCTTTGCATTGGGACCCTCTAAAAAATCATATCTCGGTTTTCTCTATATGGATTTGGTACTCGCGATGTCCTATTGTTTGCAAAAGCATAAAAAATGTAGTTTGAGTCAGTATAAGGCTATCAAACGCAATATTTTACAAATGGTAGATCTTGGAACCAAACTGACTATGCCAACACATCCAGGTGACCTAGTAAATTTTCTGGGGTCTTATTTTTTCTGTCAGATGGTGTTTTTTCTTCTGGGATACTTTGTTTGGGCGTAGTCCTTTAAGAACCTAGAGACTAGAAAATTATATAACTTCGACGGGTCATTTCTTGGACTTTGTAGCACCTAGAGACATCTTGTTTGATGATATACCACTAAATTAAAACCATATACAAAAGCATATCTCTGTTTGATACATATTTATTATGTTCTCTCATTGTCTTATTTTTTTCAAAAGCACAAAATAATGTAGTTTAAGTAAGTGTAAGGTTGTCAAACGTAATGTTTTGCAAATGGTAGATATTGACACTAAACCAAATATAACAACACATATAGGTTGCCTAGTAAATACTTTTGAAGTCTTTGTTTCAGTTTCATATGATGTCATTACTTCTGGGATACTCCATCCGGTCGTAGTCCCTTAAGAGCCCAGAGACTAGAAAATGTCATAACTTTAACCAATGATTTATTGGTCTCCATGGCACCTATAGACATCTCATCTAATGTTACACCTCTGAATTGGGACCCTCTTTAAAATCCTATCTCAAGTTTTCTCCATCTTTATTTTTTTCCCTCGTTGTCCTATTGTTTGAAAAATGTAAAATATTGTAGTTTGAATCAGTGTAAAGCTGTCAAATGCAATATTTTGTAAACGGTAGCTCTTGGCACCGAACCGACTATGCCAACACATCTATGTGGCCTGGTAAATTCTTACAAAGGATTGGTTTTTATTCTAGATGGTGATGTTTCTTTTAGGCTACTTCATTTGGGCTTAGTCCCTTAAAATCCTGAAGACCAGAAAAATCTATAGCTTTGACATGTGATTTATCGGTCTCTGTGGAACCTAGAGATGTATCATATGATGCTACATCTCCACGTCGGGACCCTCTACAAAATATTTTCTCATTTTTCTTTAGTAATAATATGAATGCAAGAACCAACCAACGGAATGAAAATTTTAGAAATTATCACACACTCTCTCTCTCTCACTATATTTGTCTCTCTCTCACTCTCATTCTCACTCTCAATCTATCTTTCTCTCACACACAATCTCTCTCTCTCTTTATTTTTCTATTGCTCTCACATTTTATCATACCCATGGCATGTGGGTACGTACCTAGGGCCTGTGGGTATGTACCCATAGATTCAATATTGTCAATAGGCTCCAAAGGGTCAAGAGATGAAAAGGAATTCATTTGGTTGACTTACTATTCAGGGGTTCTCTTGTTTCTCTTTATGGTTACTTTATTCTTTAGTCAATTTGGAAGGTATGGGAGTAAGTGACGCACTTGGCGGTTAGGCAACCTATCTTCTCTTCATTTTACATTAGGTGTCAAGCCTATAAATTGATATTGTCGAATCAGAAATATAATGACACGATCCTTACCTTGAAAAGAGGTTGTTATACCCTCCTTTGGTTTGAGAAAGGAATTAAAATATTTCATGACTTGTAAATATTTGGGAAGTGATGGAATGGAAAAACCTTAAGCCTTTCTATAAGCTACCTGAATCTCAGTTCAGAATATATAAAATACTCATAACTTCTTTCACATCTCCCTCTACTGTACTAAGTTATGGAGGATGAGAATGAATTTTGGGATACTATGAAGGTGGCTCAAAAGGCCCCCCTCTCCAAGAGGCTTACTTCCCAAATAACTCTATGAAAATATTACCTTCTCCCTCAAACCTTTCCCTGGGCCTTAGCAATAAGTGGAATGTTTGTGACACCATTAGTAGATGGACTCATAGATTTAATGTTTTTTGGTCTTCTTAGTATTCGGTCAAAGAAATTTTTATTTATATGGATTCTAATTTATAAAAAGCTTGTTATTAGCTTTTAATATTTTATAGGTTTTTGAGACTATAAGCTTGTCATTTTCATTAAATTTTTGTATAACTTTTTATGTATATTTAAACTGAATGGCATTGACATTGACATTATATTATTATAATTGATTGCATTGAATGATTATAGTACAATGAAAAATTTGTAAATTATTTGCACATATATGTTAATTCCCATGTTAAAAACATAAATAAAAATTAACACTTATAATACATATTAACATAACATACATATGATATCATATTAATCTAGACTTAGATACATGTATAAAGCATGTTTCATTGACTATGCAAGTTTTAATACAATTTTTTATGACATAAATTACATTGATTCAAAAATCCTCGATAACATATAAAATTTGATCAAAATCAATGTCTTAACAAAGCCGTGTAGCCATATAAAATGATATACATTGAAAAAATATAAATCTACGCCAATATGACATGAAGGAAGACAATAAAATTTGTATACATCTAAGCTATGGTGCATCATCAAATAATCTATTTGTCTTTCAACCAGTCATGGAAGAGGACTCAAGAAGATTAGTGGAACATCCTTTACTATGCATGTGAAACTTCCTATGCACAAAATATGCCTTGTAGATCCATTTGTCACATACAACTAAACAACATACCCATTAGTATACAATTAATAATATATAAAATGACACTACCTAAAAATCAATACTTATTATAAACTGATGATCACTATCAATCATCTTATGCTTCTCAATATCATCAACATCATCAGTACAAGGTTCCCACATTGGTGTATTCAACTACTTCTATTGGAAATAATGATGATAAAAATTAGAATACGAGCATGAATGTTATTTAGTTATACTAAATGATGTTATTTAATACAATCTCTTCATTATGAAAATTAATATACTAGTGGATACCTAGGTAATAAGCGTGACAGAAGCTATGCACATATAAAATCCAATTTCTAAAGAGCATCGAATGTCATCAGGAGACTACAATGATGATCATCAACTAAAAGAAATAAAAAAAATCATATTAGTAAATTCATACGTTAACTATAGTACATTCTCTTCATGTATATATGATGAATAAAAACAATTATACAACATGCCCATTGGTGAATTCGCCAATGTGTGAGATCGTACCAAAATTCACCTATTCAACATCAAAATGTAATTTTAGGATCTAACATCTCTATACATGGGGAACAAAATAATACAATAAATTTAGTAATTTATTACCAAATTATACCTGCGGGGACAAAGTGCCTGCAAACAACTATGAAGTGGTGGAATGTGATATAGGATGCATTGTTTGACCCTGTAATGTTATAAAAACACACATGATTAATTTTCATTCATAATTGATCAACATTCTAAATTATAATATTTTGTATAACATACATACATACATACATACATACATACATACATACATACATACATACATACATACATACATACATACATACATACATACATACATACATACATACATACATACATACATACATACATATATATATATATACATATATATATATAAAATTCTAACTCATTTCGTGTAAAATTTCCTATTGGTGAATGACCGAAGGCCTCATGCAATATATCATCTGTGATGATGAAATTATCCAACACTGAATCACACTGAGCGTCCTCTATAGACACTCCACTGATCCTATGAAGTTTCCACATCAACCATGTAGGTCCCTCTACGTCCACAGGCATGTCAATCTATGGTATATGATGTCTGTTTCCTAGAAGGACAAGGCTTGTCGGTTTATGAGAGACAGGAGTGTCCATGATAAAGCACGGAACTATATCAATGATATGATAAAACCAAGTGTTTGAACCTCCAAAGTCTCCCTCACAATAGTAGGGACTAAAAAAAGTTGAACATAGGTGGGTGGGAAATTGATCTAATCAGTCTTGTTATACAATCATTGTTCCCCCTCTCTATCCTGAGCTAGAGCCCTTGCCTCTTTGGCTTGAAAATCTCGAATGTCATAATAATTAGGTATTTCATTGAGGAAGAACTCGTAATAGAGTTTCCTTAAGAAATACTATGGCACCTCGTAATTATTGCAAGGTAATTGGTCAAAAACAATCCACCACCTATCCAAAAATTTATTTTTTATCCCCTCGTGATTACACCAATGGATGGGGCACTCTTTTGCAATCTAATCTGTAATGGTGCATTTGTTTTGGGGATTAATAAATAATGCATAACAGTCAGTCTTTTTTTATCTTTTTCTTTTTCACTACATCATATGAGAACTTGTTCAGCATAAAAAATACGCAGCAGTTGGTTTTAAATCTCTCCGATGTGTTAATTTTTCTAGCCACACTGTCAATATTAGATACCAATGATCGTAAAGATGCAACTAGGTTTTGATGATGTGCATTTGTGGCATTAGTGTTTCTTAACATTTCTATCAAATCCTCAATTTGAGATTTGTTGTTTTTATTCTCCCCCAAATTTTGTTTTTGGGTGTTAGGAAGATGTCGTCGTAATAGAAGGAGGTGTTTGAGGGATGCATTTTATTCTTCATCTTTGTGTGGAGGTGAATGTGGGGGTCGAATAGAAGATACATATACATCTGAAAATGAAAATAAATAACACATCAAGAACTATTCAAAAAATTAGATTAATAAGGAAAATAAACCTAAAACAAACTATAACCGACCTTTTGATCTCTCCACTATTTACGATTCGAGGTGCAAGCTAAAAAAGGAAGGCTAACACCATTGCCACCTAATTAGCTAGGGCTCTAAGTCTAGGAATGTAACATTAAGATAGAAGCTTAAAATAATGCCTAATTAGTATGGAAACAATGCAAAAACTAACTAAACATGCCTACTAATATGATCAATTACCTAACATGGGCCTAAATAGACCTAAGGGGAAATCAAATGGTTATGGTTGCTACTCAAACAATGGTGAAATGACCTCTCCAAATGACTTGTTAAGTCACTTTAGATTATTCATCTACTAACCTTGTTGAAGGTTTTAAGCAAGGATTGGACTTGGCTTAGAAATCATATGTATTATATGAGATGCAAATCAAAGCATGGTGTGTGTGTATAAAGGAATGAGGTGCACTCTTTTTATAGTTTTCCTTTTGGGAGAAACTTGTATTTTGGTGCATGTGGGACTAAAATCCCAAATTAGATTAGAATTTCTAATCATGATTAGGCCTTTCTAATCACAATTAGTGAATTACCAAGTGATTAAGAGGTGTGGAGCCTTAATCAACCGCTTAGGGTCAACTAGGAGGCTAGGATAGGCTTTTGAAGCTTGCTGAGACATTGTGGAGGTGAATGGGGTGATTTTGAGTGGTTGGAAGAGGGGTTTGAGTCAATACTAGGGCATATTGACCAAATCAAGGGCAAAATAGGCTTAATTAGCTTATAAATCGCTAATTGTCTGTTTTGAAGAGGGTTTTGGCTTACGATTCACCATAAAATGGCATCCTGAATGCGAAAGGGGTTTGGTGATCAATCAAGTGCTTGTTAACCGGACCAAAGTGGCAAGAAACATTAGTTAATTAGCAAAGAGCACTAATTATAATGGATTTGGGAAGAATAAGAGTGATTTGCGTGCATTTTGGAAATAAGATTGCAAAAGTGGAATTTAGGTGTCTACATTTTCCCCTGTTTGAGGTGAAGTTAGTGACTTCACTTCAAATATAGTAGACAAAGCATAAACAAGGTAAATTTTTGAAGAAAAATTAGTGGAATGAAGGATGCCCCCTCGAGTGTCGATGGGGTGATAGAAGAAGTCAATCGACGATCGAAAATATGATTTGAAATGGATAGAAGAAAATGGGTCAGAATAGGCGTGAAACCCTTAGGTATTGAGAAGAATAAGGATAGGGATAAACATGGTTGTTTATTGCCCTGGGTGAGTTTTAGGAGAAAAATTAGTAATGGTAATAAATGATAATGGAGAAGAAATGATTAATGGAGAAATATAGGACAAGCCCAACCTTTGCATCCAACCTTTCCATAAGCAACCTATTTATATCATTTTTCCCCTAGGTCTACATCATCGGCCTTTATTGAAATGAACAAAAATGTAAGATAACATGAAAAGCTAAATTACTAACATTTTTCCATTGCTAAAAATATGTAACTCCATGCAACATACATAATGCAATGCAATACGAGAAAGTAAAATGATATCTTAACTCAATGCAACATACATAATGCAATGCAATACGAGTAAGTAAAACGATGCTTAACTCAATGCAACATACACAATGCAATGCAATACGAGAAAGTAAACTAGCTAACCTAATAGAGAAACAAGCATAATCACATATACTCAAACAAACAACGTTCAAGACAGTTGTACCAATGTTTTTGTTATCAAGATGCAGTTCCCAAATGTTCGTGTTGTAACGACAAGGGTTAAAAATGATGCCCCAAGAAATAACACATGCAAGGGAAAAACAGGAGGACACAAGTAGTCCCATGGAAAGCATTCGTGCATTATGACATAGTACCTGAAAAACTCACTGTTGCATGGGAGTACCGACATAATAAGCAAACCCAACTTTGTTAATGGAGGTAGATCATGATGATCCGCATGTCATTTGAGACAAGAACAAGCAAGAACATCAGAAAGATGGTTTTGTAGGACCAATTTCGATGTTGAGGATAATGCAGGTGATACAGGATTCAGACTGTATGTAAGCCATTTAAAAAATGAAAAACCATAATTTTTTGGTATATCTAAAGCTAAAATTAATGTTACCATTGTGTAGCTTGCTTCAATACCTTTCCAACATAAAAAAATGGAGTTCGTTTCAAGGTCGGGAGCAAAATTTATGGCTTGCACAAGTTTTTTGTATTTTTTTGTCAGCATGGGAGGCACCTGTGCTGAGCCTCCTTTTTGGATTTTTGAGTTTTTTTGGCAGCATGGGCACTGGGTGCCTGTGCTGACCCAATTTGAGGTTTTTTTGATTTTGTTGGCCAGCATGGGTGCCTGGGCACCTGTGCTGAGCCATTTTAGCATTTTTTGGATTTTAGTTGGCTAGCATGGGCACTTGGGCACCTATGCTTGAGCCACTTTGGGAATTTTGGATTTAGTTGGCCAACATGGGCGCTTGGGCACCTTGTGCTGAGCCAGGGTTTGGTGAATTTTTTGGCATTTTAGTTGGCCAACATGGGCATGCTTGGGCACCTGTGCTGAGCCAGTTTGGTGATTTTTTCATTTTGATAGTTGGCCAGGGCATGGGTGCCTGGTTGGCACGTGTGCAACATTGAATGCACTACCTATCTTCCAGAGGCCATAACGTTTTGCTCCCAACCTCGAAATGACTCTGTTTTTTTGTTTGGAAAGGTATCAAAGCAAAATACACAATGGTAAGATAAATTTGGATTTTTGAATTTATATTTTATGAAATTGGGAACAATCAATATCAATCTATGTGATAAGGAGCTCACGTGGAAGAAAAGGTGCTTACACAGGAGAAAATGGAGAAACACAAGGGTGCTTGTGCATGATGCAAGGGCTTATGCACCTGTGTGCATGATGCAAGGGCACTTGGGTGCCTATGTGTTGGAAGGGTGTTTAGTCATTTTTGAAGTTTTTGACTGCAGCATGGGTGCATGGGCACATGTGCAACACTGAATGCACTACCTATCTTCTGGAGGCCATAACTTTTTCTCCCAACCTCAAAACGACTCCATTTTTTTTTGCGTTGGAAAGGTATTGAAGTGAACTATGAAATGCCAACATAAATTTGGGGTTTTGAATTTTTTTACTAATTTTTTGGGATTTTGAATTTGTCTCACCAATTTGTTTATTTGGATGTTTTGACTTTTCTGACTAACATATTTGAATGTTTTGGGAGTTTTCTACTAAACATATTTGAATGTTTTTGATTTTCTAGAAGTTTTCTAAAGCTATGTATAGGAAATGAAGAAATGTGGATGCCCCAGTGACAGATGGGATGTACAAGGGCAGAATGCCACACGTATGTGCAAGAAAGTGAAGATGTGAAATTTCCCCCAGCATTAGATGGGAATATTCAAAGGAAAAATCTTCATGTGTAGAAGTCCGGATCAAGGAAAATATAGATAGGTTCAACATGATGATGAACTGTAACCCAATGACATGCTAGGAAGGAGCAAGGATGCCCCCAGTGTAAGTTGGCCAAGAAGCACATGATAGAAAGAAGTGGAAGATTATTTTTGTGAAAGGGGACAAAGGTGCCCGTAAACATGGAAAAAAGGAAATATTATACACATGGATGTTCTGAACAAAGTAGAAGAACAACGTGAATGTTTGAATGTATCTTAGAAGCCTCGTGATGAAGAAGTGGTTAGCCAAAGGCACGAATCATGAGACAAGATACAGACTAGAGTAAGAGTCTGAACAAGGTCCAAAAAAGACACTTGGTAACATACTAATCATGTTTTCTCATAGAGATCCAGTGTGTGCACGTGGAAATTTATTACCTCTTGGAGGGAAGATTTGATAGACAAATAAGTGAAGACACCCTAGCCAATGTGTAGGAATGATTTATTTTTCAAAGTTGATTTTTATGAATGGATTGCGGAAGGAGAGTCATACATTGCTCCACTACCAGCCAGGCATCCATAGCCCCAATGAAGATGCATTTGATTCTAATCGCAACATTTCTCTACTACTAGTCAGGCATCCATAGCCTCGGTAGAGATTATTGGAAATACCCCAAGAGAGAGTTATATATCAATTTTCTTTTTCTTTTAGCGTTTGCTTTCAGCTTTGTGCTTTTTGATTTGATTGATTCTTTTTCTTTCTGAAAACTTATTTCAGCTCTCTTGTTTGACAAGGGGTTAAGAACCACTGATGGCTTGATGGAAGGAGGTGGAAGTGATTGTGATGATGACATTGGATAGTGTCAACAAATATGTCCAAAATTTCTTCGCAACAAGTTTTTTAGATGTTGATTGTGATAGGATCTCTAAGAGGTCAGTCGTTCTTTAATTTACCAAGGTGATAAAAGACCAAGGCCAAATGGATACCATAGAGATAAATGTCACAAAATGCGTGTGAATAGGCTAACCAAAATATCATCGAAGGGATGAAAATGGTAGGAAGACTTGCAGAAGAATAACAAGGAAGGGAAGAAAGAACATCCATGTGTATGTAATACCTGATTGCAATGTGTGTTCGTTTACCTTTGATTTTTTGAAATGTTTTCTCATTTTTTTTGTATTTTTTCTTTTTTGAAAGATGGGACCAACAAGGTCACTTGGCGTGATAAGATCCAACAACAATGTTAGCAATTTCCTTGATAAGGAAGACTAGGCATGTTTGCTTATCAAGAGTCATATTATCCCCGATCTCAATGATCGTGGTGAGATCATACTCAATAGATGATTGTGTTTTATTGTGAAACATGGATTTTGTATGTGGGATATTGAGGTCCCTATCTAGAGGTTTCTGCACTTTATGCCATACTTGATGGGTGCATTGATGTGCATTTTTGAAGTGTTTTGATTCTTAACTTTAAGATTGTTTAAATTGTTGTGAGCTTTGGAGCTCTTGGAATTTTTGATCTGAGCCTAATGAAGGAACCATTTTGGTTTCCTATAAGCTACTACGTGACTTGTTTGATCCCAACAAGTGGGAGAAGAAAGTGGATGAATAGAATTGATTGTGAGAAATGATGGTGGGTTTTCCACAATCATTGATAGAAGAAAAATATGATGGATGTAAAGGATACGGTCCAAGAATTGAAGAGGATGGGATACCAGGAGGTGTCCCATAGACTGAAGATAAAGGACTACAAGGATGTGGCCCTAAGATTGAAGATGAAGGACTTCCTGGTGGCGTCCCATAGATAGAAGATATGATGGGCTATTAGGATGTGGCCCAAGAATCGAAGATGAGGGGGTTTTAGGATGTGCCCCCAGTATAGACGAAGAGGGGCTACCCGGAGGTGAGCCACATATAGAAGAAAATGGGCTACCAGGGGGTGAGCCACACATAGATGATGAAGGGCTACTTGGAGGTGCCCCACATATAGAAGCAGACGATGGGCTACCAAGTGGTGACCCAAGGTGAAATTGCAATGGAGGAATCCTGATAGATAAAGAATGATTAGGTAATGAAAATATAAGATCTTCCTCAATGGTCTTAGGATCTTCCTTAGTATTCTGATAAAAGGAATCAATTTCTTCTTCCCAATACACAAGCGTATCAAAGTCAAGATTAAATCCTTGATTGTAATCCTCTAGGGGAATGCCATCATGTGACCCCAAGAATTCTGTGATCATCTCCTCATCTTGAGATGAATCGATCGGTAGGGGTATTTGTTCTTTGAACCATAGGAGGTTGATTGGATGAATGTGACATGGGAGTCGACTTGGATGATTGATTAGAAGGACTTTGAATCAGAGAGCTCTTCATGGAAGAAGGGGTCATTGAGGCAACTGAATAAGGGAGGTCCTACAAAGAAGGGAGGACTGTGGCTCAAGAACCAAATTAGATGTTTGAGTAGAAGACTTGGGGCCGCATGGATCTTCAAAGGAGGAAGATGTTCATTTAGGTGACTGATAAGGGGAGTCCTGCGAAGAAAGGGAGGACTGTGACTTAAGATTCAAATGAAGTGAATATATTTGATGAGAATTTTTAGAAGATCGAGGTGAATCTAAAGAATCAGAATAATAGTTTGGATCGGAGTCAGAAGAAGAGTGGGAGGAACCCAATAATAATTTGGATCAGAAGTGTCCAAACCATACCACCGACTATGAGATGAAGGTGGGGAACAGGGTACCCGAATGGGCTCTCTAGTGTGAAGAACCAAATGAGGTCTAGTTGTGATAGGCATCCTTTGATGGGAATGTTGAAGCCTAGGTTCCTTACTGTCATAAGTATGTGGAACTGCATGATAATCAATCTTTTTCGGCACATGCCTAGACATAGATAGTCTAGGGGATATCACAGGGGTTATTGTGTTGACATGTTCAACAGGTGTATCTATACAACCAATGAGAGCATCAAAATGATTCTCCTCATTAGACACATAATTTGCATTCTTGTCCTGATTATGTTTAGGAAAATTCTTCATATTGGGGGATTTGTTAGGAGTGGATGAATCCATCTCCACATCACCACTTTTGATTAAGTCCTGGATGTAGTGCTGCAACTTCAAACACTTATCCATTTTGTGACTTTTAACACGGTGGAATTGGAAATATTCATTATCTCTAAACCATGATGGTTTAGGCATCATCCTCATAAGGCGTAGTTTCAAGGATATCTAACCATATTAACCGCCTCTAGTTGTTTTAGTATTGATGACATTGAGTCAGATAAGAGGAGTGAAAGTACACGACTTATACTCCATAGGTGGAGCTCCCTTTGCAAGCTTCAAAGGAGTGTTGTTTTGAACAACTTGTACTCACTTAGTCTCTACTATCCCATCACTAACGACGTGTTTTTTTTATTCTGAAAAAAAATTTGGCTTTATCGTTAGATTTAGAATCATTGTGTTCATGGGAGAAAGGTTTTAGAGTCCCCCTAGCTAACAATGCCTTTTCAATTTGACTCCCTTTTTCTATTACCTCTTCAAATGTGTTGCCACAATGCATTTGCAAGTGGAACGTAATGTCTAGATGGAGGTTGGGAAAAAATATGCCTATCAGCTATTTTTCAGGTATGGAGCAAGGGAAGTGACTAGCTAACCCTCTCCATCTTTGTAAAAATGCAGTCGAAGTTTTTTATTATTTCATTGTTTGGCATTGCAATTGCAGATCTAACATGGTAACATTGTTTTCTATATTGAAAGAGAAGTGTCATACGAAACTCTTTCTAGTTCTGGCCATGTTGATATGGATCCCTTAGGGATGTGTACAAACCATTCTAGCCTCATTGCTCCTAAACTTCATGGAAAGAGGCACATAAGATAATTGTCGTTGAATGCCACCTCTTGACATGCCATATAAAAATATTTAATATGGTCACGAGGGTCACCTTTTCCCTTATATTTGTCAAATTTTGGAAAATCAAAGTGTCTTGGGAAAGGTACCTGTAGCATGGATTTGTCAAATGGGTAGGGACATAACTCATTGAACCGATATTTCTTGTTATTGTTACTAGTTTGGCCCTCTTGTAATGCTTGAAGGGCAGTTCTTCATTGTTGACCACTCTTGATTGAAAATTGGATCTTGCATGGGTGGCGTAGGTCTATATGTAGGATTAAATCTAGGTGTATTCCCACCCTTATTTTTTGTGAGAATATCTTCATAAGGATCTCTTTGTGCCTCCCATCGAGGAGTGTTTATTGGGAACTTCATGAAACAAAGCCTTAGGTTTTGCTTTTGGTATATCTTGTTTCAAAACTTTTGGTTGTTCCCTTATGTATATGGGATGCCAAACTTGCCAATTGGTGAGTGAGGGCTTGGACCTGTTGCTCTAACATCACCTCTTGAATAGGTATGTCATGATGATTTTCGTTAGGAGAAGGTTGTGCATGATGAACATGGTCTTCATGATCTTCACAATGAATTTTAAGAGGAGGTATGTGATAGTCTCCATCATTTTCAAAAGGTACTTCCTCATTATTCAGTCATCCTGAAGTAGAGGCATGACCTGGGTTTAATATATCATTGATGCAATCAGGAGGATGGTCTACTTCTTCTTCTCCATGAACCATACCTGATAACGAGAGAAGGGTCTATTGTGGAAGGTAATTTTTCCCCTAGTTCTACAACACATCATAAGAACCTCATGTTTAGTTTTGAAAAATGTAGTCATCAAAATGGGTAGGAATGAATTCTATATTTACATGAGGAGAATCCTCTTCTCCACCACTATGATCAACCATGACATTATCCTCTAAAAGTGGGTTATCACCTCCAAATATATCAGCTTCTAATTTTTGGGATCCCATTCTTGTAATAGGCATTACTTAGAATAGAAGGTACAACATGAAAGATTTCCACTAAGGTTTATTAACAATGGACCCTAGTCAAATTTTGACAGCGTAACAACGCTTAAATCGTCATCAAAAAATGGTGACTATAAAATAGCCACAAATCTAACAAAAGGTCAACGTGATCCTAAAAACCAAAGAATAAACACTTAACTCAACCTAGCAAGGTAATATACGACACAATCCTATCTTGAACAATACAATGATATATAACACTCAAAATTTAGTCACACCAAATAGTTTATTCCTCTAAGATTTGTCTAGATAGGTTTGCAACCAAATAGTGACAACACAATATTACCAGTTAGGTCAAGTTTGCAACAAACAAGGCCTAAATGATAAGGAAATGTTGACGCGATCTTCTAACAAGATATACTAAAAACCAGTTTCTAAACACTAACAAAGTCTAAGTCTTGTAAAATGGATGATAACAATGTGAGCAACGTAACACACTATTTGGACACGTGAACCAAGCTTTTGGGAAAGCAAGATTTTTAGTGTCAAAATGATGTTATCAAGATGCTAGCAATGTATCCTCAACACTCACAAAAACTCAAGACAAAGCTAGGATGTAAAAACTATGTCTAAGTATAACAAGAATTTGCTAAGCGTGCAAACAACATAACTCTACAATATAGAGATTTAAGCTAATTTCACAATGGAAACAAGACGTAAATATCTCAATTGTATGGCTACAATGTGGGCAGCGTAACAACTCAAAAGAAGACAAGGATGAAATCACCTAACTACGATGATAATAAGTCTCAAATATGGGTCTTTAAGACAAGGGAGCCTACTAGATCGTAAGTACATACCATGCACACTTTCAACACTTGCGCTCCAGACATTGCAACCTAGTCACGCAAGTAGAATACAAAAGTGGTGGACACATGATATCTAGTGGTATCTAGTATATGTTGTTTCCTTTTTTCCAAAAATGGGCAACAAGAAAACAAAGGTGTAGACCAAATGGTGTTGAAATAAACTTGGTGTTATTTTGGCAGAGTTTCACCTTGTCTTAGGACAAGTGAAAAACTAGGTCAAAATGACACTAAGTAGATTTCATGATGAAATGTCACGTGGTTTCAACTTTAAGAGATTCTTTCCCTTGTTCAAAAAACAAGAGTTTGAATCTAAAAAAAAATTGTCACTTTGTGAGAGCACTCAAGTATACTATCTAAGACAAAAACAATGGCTCCAAGCTGACAAGCTTCCTAGGTGGTTCTCTCTCTAGGTGTCACAAGATATCTATGGCGAGCTCGATTTACCCAAAAATTCACATTGACTAATTTGGGAGTATCTCAGCTTTACTTTACCCCCTTCAGTATAATGAGCACCAAAATGCGTTCAGTTATACTTTCACTGGGGTCGCAATACATATATCTTTGACTCTAATCTCACCAAGGCGTACTAGACAAGTCGGTAGTGTGGAGCACTTTCCTGTTTCATTCACAAGGTTCCCTCTTGTGTGAACTACTTTAGGTTCCTAGGACCACCCCCATTGTTGTAGCTTAAGGCTTATGCCAAAGGGGTTATGTCCTAGTTAAGCAAACGAGCCGTAGCTCTTAACCAAACCTACAAATACAATGTGATGATTGTGGTGTATTTTTTATCTTTTGGATTAAGTAATGTGGTTTTTTCTGCACTCCTTTTGACAACCTACAATCACACGTGTAGTTAGAAAAATTGTTTAGGTCCTCCTTTCTTTTACTAGAGTTAGGTCCTTCACAAAATGGTTAGTAGTTTCAAATAGATTCACAATATCATAAGAAAATAACAATGAAAAATGCTTGTAAATCAACTAACTACCATCAAACTTTGCAAAAACAAGGTTTATTCCCAATTAATCCAAGTGCTTCTTAATGAAAAACTAAAATTGCTTTTATTTCCCAAGATCACACTAGGTGCAAGGGAAGAGCATACACAAGTTTTAGTCTTGATTGTTTATCAAATGAAAAAGCTCTTAAACTAAAAGATCAAACACATGCAAAAAATGAAGTTTTATTCTCTTAAACAAAAAATGAATGATAATTGTTCCTACTTACTCCAAGAAGCAAAAATAATAGTTTAGAGGTGTTTTTGGTTCTCAAGATCAAACTAGGTGCAAGAGAAGAGCATACACAACTCTATTCCAAACTCAATCAAAGTATGAAAACATAATCACTCTTCAAACCTAACTCAATTTACTTAAAAGACCCTTTATCAAACTATAGGACAATTTTTTTAAAAATATTTCTCTAAAATCAATAATTTGACAAAAAATAGCATCTAAGAACCCTTAAAAACTGATAAGAATCACAAAATTGAAGTTCTAGAATTTTGAGAAAATATTTACCTTGATGCACAGGCACCCCTACTAGTGCACATGTGCTCACAGTCATGCAAGTGCACCCATCATGCAATTTTTTCATGCACATGTGCTCATAGTCATGCACAGGTGCCCCTCTATAGATTTTTCAAAAATAGCTTCTAGAGGCACATAATGATCAAAGACTCATGTTTGTTTTGCTTGGAAAGGTCATTGCAGGCCCCTGCTTTTTCACATAGTGATGAAACATGCACTTCCAGGAGGCACTTACCAAGTTATGCACATGCGCCTTTTTCCATATAGATGCTTAAAAATCTGAGTTTTGAAGCAATTTTCTTGAAAAAAGGTCCAATATTTGGAATTTCTTAGCAATTTTGACAGGGCTTCACCTCCTTATATCCTACAAAAAGCAAGAAAACACAACTTCTACCACTAATCTAGTTGAAACAACTTCTAAAAAATGGAAATTGATCTAAAACTTTGAAAATTACTCTAAAACTTTGAAATTAATCTAAAAAGCTTGAGAAACTAATCTAAAAATCTTGAAAGTAATCTAGAAAGCTTGAAAGTAAACTAGAAAACTTGAAATTAATCTAGGAAACTTGAAACTAATCTAAAAACTTGAAATGAAAAACTTTGAAACTAAGTTAAAAAGCTTGAAAAATTGAATGCAATGGGGTATTGTCCCACTGGGCGTGCCAAATGAATGCACCCTAAACTTTCACAAAGTAAATATACAAAGCTAAACAAGGAAGGCTAACACCATTGCCACCTAATTAGCTAGGGCTCTAAGTCTAGGAATGTAACATTAAGATAGAAGCTTAAAAGAATGCCTAATTAGTATGGAAACAATGCAAAAACTAACTAAACATGCCTACTAATATGATCAATTACCTAACATGGGCCTAAATAGACCTAAGGGGAAATCAAATGGTTATGGTTGCTACTCAAACAATGGTGAAATGACCTCTCCAAATGACTTGGTAAGTCACTTTAGATTATTCATCTACTAACCTTGTTGAAGGTTTTAAGCAAGGATTGGACTTGGCTTAGAAATCATATGTATTATATGAGATGCAAATCAAAGCATGGTGTGTGTGTGTGTGTGTGTGTGTGTGTGTGTGTGTGTGTGTGTGTAAAGGAATGAGGTGCACTCTTTTTATAGTTTTCCTTTTGGGAGAAACTTGTATTTTGGTGCATGTGGGACTAAAAGCCCCAAATTAGATTAGAATTGCTAATCATGATTAGGCCTTTTTAATCACAATTAGTGAATTACCAAGTGATTAAGAGGTATGGAGCCTTAATCAACCACTTAGGGTCAACTAGGAGGCTAGGATAGGATTTTTAAGCTTGCTGAGATGTTGTGGAGGTGAATGGGGTGATTTTGAGTGGTTGGAAGAGGGGTTTGAGTCAATACTAGGGCATATTGACCAAATCAAGGGCAAAATAGGATTAATTAGCTTATAAATGCTAATTGTCTATTTTGAAGAGGATTTTGGCTTACGATTTGTCATTAAGTGGCATCCTGAATGTGAAAGGGGTTACACAATCAACAACGTGGTGTTAATTGGCTAATTTGGTAAGGAACGTTAGTTAATTAGAAAAGATAACTAAGTATAACGAAATGACAAGAATGAGAATGATTTATGTGTGTTTTGTCAATAAGATTGTAAAAGTGGAATTTAAGTGTCTACATAACGTGATCGAGCCATAACATGAGCGCATTATGGCCAAAATGAAAAGAAAATGGATTTGTGTCCGCTTTTGGCCCCCCATTTCCATGCACTTACTCCCTTGGCTATTCACATTCTTTCCCAACGACCCATGAACCTCTAGGTGAATTTGGCTCACAAAGGCAGTTTGGTGGGGACAACGTGGCATTTGGTAATGATAGGAATGATCTTATTTATTGTTCCTCCTCTCATTTGCTTAACGTGTCTCCTTCTTCCACTTTGTTTGCTCCTTCCTTAGAAATAGTATCCTCCCACTCCCGGTATTCTTCCGAGATAATTAATATATATTGCCCTTCCTCTTGTGATATAATGTTTTCTATTTGTAATTATAAAAATAAAAAATAATCTTGGAAATATTATTAATCTTTCAAGTTTTGACCTTGATGCCCTGTCTATTAAGTTACTTAATATAAGTCTTGGTTTTGTTATCTCCCCAATTTTCATCCCCACTAAGGATATTATCATTAATGTTGAGCAAGCCTTATATGGTATGTTGGATTTGGTCACCGAAGACGTGCAAAAAGATCCCTATTATCAGGTTTGATGTAGTGTCTCTCTTTACCAAGACCCCTATTAATGAAGCCATTATTATCATTAGAGAGATCACTGATTCTGAAACCACCAATCTTGTTGAAATTTGTTTACGATCCACTTTCTTTAGCTTTAATGGTGAAATTTATGAGCAAACTGAAGGAATCACAATGGGTTCCCCAATTTTCCCTATTATTTCCAATTTGTACATGGAAAACTTTGAAAAGAAATCCATCGAGTCATTTTCACTCAAACCAAAATGGCGGAAACAATTTGTAGACGACACTAATTTCTACAGTATTCATGGCATGGATAAGCTAAATTATTTTCTCTCTCACCTTAATAGCATCCCTCCACATATCCAATTCACTATGGAAATTGAGGTTAAAGATTCCATTCCTTTCCTTGATATCATACTAAAACAAAAGGAAAATGAAACTCTCACATATGGAGTTTTTCAAAAAAAAAAATCACATATATTGTTACCTAAGGGTGGAATCCCACCATCACTTGTCTCAAAAAGCTGGTGTATTGAAAACACTGACCGCTACGACAGTTCAGATTTCTGATAGCAAACACCTAAGTCATGAATTTTCTCACCTTGCTAATGTTTTTAAGAATAATGGTTATAATGATACTATAATTGCTAACACTCTTAATAATGTTCTTAATCCCCCTCGTACCTTTGAAAATATTATTAAATCAAATTGGAAATTTTTCCTGCCATATATTAAAAACACCGCTAATAAAATTGCAAAGATTTTGAATAAAAAAGGCACCAACCTTAATTCACTTAAAAGTAACAAGTAACCTAAATTTACTTAAAGATAAAATTGAAACCAACCTTAATAGTGGTGTATATATGATTAAATGTTTGTGTGGAAAACCATACATTTGTGAAACAGAGAGATCAATTAAAACTTGAATCAATGAGCATGATAAGGACATAAAGTATGACAAAATTGAAAGATCTAAGTTGGTTGAACATTCACTCAATACTTAACATGCCATTTGTATGGATTCTACCTTAGTTATCACCTCTGAAGAGAACAATGTAAAAAGGCATCTACACGAAGCCATTAAAATCATGCACCATGACAATAACATAAATATAGACAAAGGTTGGTTGTTGAGAAATACTTGGAAACCAATTTTTTGTGGCCTCCTAAAATAAAAAATTGTGTTATTATATCTATTATTCGGGGTTTTTGTATTAATAATTTTTCCAATTTTTTTCTCTCTTCTCTTTTTATTTTTCTAGTTAAGAATTTGGTTTTGCGTTAATTTATGTGATCTACACTTGGTTTTAAATTATTTGTCTCTTTCATCTTTAAGATATAATAAATTTAATGTAAGTTCCCCTCTTAAAAAAAAATCTCGTTTTTCTCTTTACCGTCCCCTTTTTATTTTAATGGTACTTGGATCCTTTATTTTTCTCCTTTCTTCCTTTTTACTTTTTTCTCCTTGCTGACTCTAATTTTTCCCTTCTTATTTTACATTAATCTATATTTATTAAGAAAATATTTCAGCAATCTTATCACTCATAATCTCCTTTTTGTCCTTGATGATGGGTCTAGATAAGTGACCTGAAACTTTGGACTTCATTAAATATCCATACACAATTCTCCAAATAATTTATCACAATGTTTAGTTGTGAAAATATCAGAAAATCAAGTATCACTATGTACAATGTACAAATCCAATTATTTTGCATATGATATTAAACATGTGAAAAGCTTTTGTTATGTTTTAAGGAAATAATAGAAGCATATTCCTTGTGTATAAGATATATGGTATTGTACAATTGTTGATTGCATTTAATAAAACAAGGTCAGTATTCCATTAAACCCACCATGAAATGGTTGTCAGAAACTAACTGCTAGAAACACATCATGGAAAAATAATGGTTCTTGTCTGTTGCTCTCTTCAACATACGAAAATAGATTGCATATGCATTTCCTTATTTTCCACTCTTTCTTTGACATCTAAATTTGGTTTCCCCTTCCCTTGCTCACAAACAGGCATGCACATTCAGAAAACAATTCAAAGCTCCACATCCATTAGAATATCAACAAAAATAAAATAAGTGAATGTAGTTGCTATACAACTAGCATCAAATTCCGAAAAAATGAACATGATCAAGGGTCCATTCCCTCAACCCAACATGCGAGCCCTCTCTAGCCACGTACCCCTGATCTTTCTCCTCTTAAGATGCACATGGAAAATTTTGTACAAGAAATTATTTTGTCCCCTCTCTATAAAAATACTTTATATGCAATTAGTTATATAATGAACTACATATATATTTAGATAGGTCTACATAAATTTCCAAAAATATGGTTTTGGATTACATTTTATGGTCTTACCCTTCAAACATCCTTAGAAAAATTGATTTTCCATACATTTCCTAGAAAAAAAAATCAACATTCCCCTATTATCCTCTCTGATGTAGTTTACAAATCATGTGAAATCGCTAGTATAAGTTATGGACAAACTATGACAGTCTCATGTTATTAGCGAAGGAGACACGGAAATGGTTTTTACAATTAACCTAAAAAAAATTAGATTTTTTTTTTCTTTTGCATTCTTCCTAATTCATCAATATTCAACCATCACCATTGCAACATACAAAAACTAAAACCACCTTAGTAGATACATTACACAACAACTATCACATCAACATGAATTTCCAAAGTAACTTTACATTACATCCCTTCTGACATAACTTGCAACTCATGTGAATTGCTAGTTATTATACTAATATAGTATAATAATTATAACCACACAACAATGTTGGCAGAATTTTTTGTGAAGTTGTAATGTCCATGAATTTGTAATGGTAACATGGTTCATGATATTCAAATTTGACAGCCACCTATACTCGTCAAGTAATTTTTAGATAACGATGGTAAATCTTTAATATTTCCCTTCAATATATACATAAAAATACTATGAATATAATATTAATAAAAATATAAAAGGAAACCTTTATTTATAACAATAATTCTTAACTTTTTTTGTTATTATGGATAAACACTTTTGATAAGTTTGTAACATATATTTATGCATATCAATATAGTTTTATATACAATTATGTAAAAAATGACTTTCATATTTTAAAAATACAAGTCAAAAGATATGGTGATGTGAAAGTTTGCAAGTATTTCATGAATAAGAAGATGAAAAACTTGTAAATGAATATCAAATATAAACCCTAAACATGGATATCATTAACACTTTCCCACAAAAACATAATTAACCGATAGAATTTTTAAATGGACATGCATGAGAAAAATATCCCTAAAAAATTTCTCATGTTGGTAAACAAGCCATACCCATTGATAAATTATTGTCGGCCACTAAAAAAACCATAGAAAAATATTTTGAAAATATATATATTAAATTTATTTATTCTTTGATAACTTAGGGTATCAGAAACAAACCTAGGATTGCCAACGTGTCTAACAAAGTGGGTGCCCGACACAAGGAGGCCCCGGTCTGGCCCCACTTATCCCTCAAGGGAGATGACTAGGTCCACACCAGCCAACCTCCCAAGGTACATCCAAGTAGAGAGAATCGACTTCAAGACCTATATGAGCAGAACCCAAAGCCCTTAGCCAACTATGCTACCCGTGCAGGCTAAATAATGTGGTGTAATTACAAAACAAGTTTCAATTGGTAATAGAAAAGATATTATTCATGATTAAATCATAGGTAAATTAAGCCATAGGTACAATAGGCAACTGCCTAGGGTTCTAACATTTAGGGGGTGCTAATTTATTTTATAAAATTATAGTTTTTATGAGGAGTAGATCAATTTGTTAATAATATATGCTAGTAATAGCTAAAGGTCAACCTTACATACCAATTGAATTCTCTTTATTGAAAATAAAAGTAATTTTAAATAATTATATTAATATTTCATTATATTTAGCAAGTTTTGAAACCTATGCAAGTGTCTTTGCTGCAGGATTCTTAAATACAATTCATACTCGTTTATTTAAATAATAATTTGTATTATTTTGGTCTTGGAAGTTTTTTTGGAGAAGAGATCAAGGTTGGTGAATATGTAAATAAATCGGAAAAAAATAGTTGGAAAAGATATGAGAAAATGAGGATTACAATAGACTATATGTTAGAGAATTCACTAGAGACTTTAAACAGTGTTGACTACACAAAACTATTAAGTTTTTATTAGATGGTAGAGGGATAACATATCCAATATTTGGTTACGGTTAATTATTTCATCTAATATAGAATGTTTTTTAGATCTATAGAAGATACTAGCTCCAATATTGCTTGTGGGGCTCATAACCCTTGATCCGGCCTTGGATGATGTAGTTTTGGTTGTTTCACCTTTAAAATTGACCAAATAAATTATATTAATTGAAGTTTGACAAATATTTTCGCAATTTAAAAATTTTTAAGTCTTGAAAAAAATTATGTTAATCTTTTGTATATGTCATACTTGGCTCATGTCCTTTGTCTTCACTTAAATTTATCGATATTTTTTGGCAAACAACCTTTGGACAAAAATATTATTATATGACATTGGACATAAAAGAGTTAAACAGGTGTTAAAAATAATCTTACTATATTAAAAAACAATGTTATGTTTTTATATACATTAAGTATAGACAATTGAGTCATCTTTCAATATTGAAAATATATTTAATATTTATCTAATATATAAATATGCACAAAACTAAGTAGAATGTCTATTTGTATAGATTATAACAAGTAGATGTAGCCAACTCATATACATAATTTATTTTATTTTAAATTGATTTTACAACTAGTATGAATATATCAAATACATTTACTTACAATATGTTGAGAGATATTAATCTTAGGAACCCATCTAGCTATGGTAGATATAATTACTTTTACATTGAGAGATATTAATCTTGACGCACCTATCTAGCTATGGTAGATATAATTATTTTTTATTGATTTCTCAAAGAAAAAGGAAAAATACATATAAGTGAGAGTCCAATGGAAGTTATATTTATGGATAAATTGTCACATGACGATTAAATGGAAGTCAAATTTAATGTAAAAAATAAGAATAAACAACTCACACCATTAGAACCGTAACTATCATTATAGGAACGTGTGTCAATATAATCACGACACTTTTATTTGTTAAATAAACTTAAAATAGATTGGATATATATTGTTATATCTGTATTTAAATAAGATTAAAATACAATAGATAATATATATTTAATTAAAAAATTTATAAATAAATATGTAAAGTCTCATAAATTTATTGTTGACAAATCACACCCCATAAAAGTGCAAGTGCTATGCAATAAGCTTTTGACACTTGAACTAGTGACTGAGAAGAAGTTCGGGTGGTGAAAGAAAAATGAAAATCAACGCAAACTCAAAAGAGAGGAAAATGAAAAATGTTTGAGTTGATTCATCACATGAAAAAAACATGGCAAAATATAAATGTGAGTAGTACATAATATTAACATACAAAATTTGTGAAATGAATCATCAAGGTATATATATAAAAGATTATAAAAGGAGGTGTATATATATATATATATATATATATATATATATATTTGGGCTATTGGAAAAATGCAAAGAAGCTGGATGAATTGCAATCCTTTTATGCTCATCTCTTATTTGTGGATAGAGTTATTCCTCATAAACTGCAAAGAGATGAGCATAAAAGGATGAAAGGTATATATATAAAAGATTATAAAAGAAGGTGTATATATATAGATATTTGGGGTATTGGAAAAATGCAAAGAAGATGAATTGCAATCCTATTATGCTCATCTCTTATTTGTGGATAGAGTTATTCCTCTAAAACTGTAATTACTAATTATTTTTCAACTCTAAATAAAAAGTGTGTGTGATGTCATGGAGAATTATTGTATGACAATTTTATTTTATATTTTATGTTTATATTAAAACCCAAACTGGTGATAACTCAAATAAACACGAGTGTATTGATATTAGCAATGGCTTCATCTTCTTTCCGCTGTTAAGTAGGTACCCATGAATTTTCGTGTGTTACTTGTTATATGTTGTGACCTCATTTAAGGTAATACAATGTTGGGCACATCTTTCAATATTTAAAGTTTCAAATTAGGAATGTTTTTCTTTTCTACCGGGAGCATCTTTGTCCAGCATTGTTTAGCTGTGGAATTTGGACAAATTATTTATCTTTTTGGGGTTCCCTAATCAATTTAATGGATTTCATTCCTTAATGAGGTGATATGCAAAATATACTTTAGAAGTCTACAGAATGAATGTGGTCTTAAGTACCGAATTATTTTCTAAGAAATGATCTCGTGGTATGGCATGATTAAATGCTAGTATAAGTTATGGATAAATTAAGGTAGTGTTATGCTATTAGCGAAGGAAACAAGGAAATGGTTTTCACAATTAATCTAAATTTTTGTAGACATTTTTCTCTTTTAGATTCTTCCTAATTCATTAATATTCAATTTTCACCATCACAACATACAGAAAAACCACCTTAATAGAAACATTACACAACAACTATCACATCAACATGAATTTCCAAAGTAACTTTACACTACATCCCTTCTGACATAACTTGCAACTCATATGAATTGCTAGTTATTATATTAAGATAACATACTAATTATAACCACACAACAATGTACATAGCAAGTAATTTTTTTATTGACGGTAAATTTTTAATATTTCCCTTCAAAATATACATAAAAATACTATGAGTATAATATTAATAAAAATATAAAAGGAAACCTTTATTTATAAGAATAGTTTTTAACTTTTTTTGTTATTATGGATAAACACTTTTGGTTTGTTTGTAACATATATTTATGGATACCAATATAGTTTTATATACAATTATGTAAAAATTGACTTTCATATTAAAAAAATACAAGACGAAAGATATGGTGATTTGGAAATTTGCAAGTATTTCATGACTAAGAGCATGAAAAACTTATAAATGACCGTCAAATATAAACCCTAAACACGGATACCATCAACACTTTCCCACAAAAAAAAAAAAATTAACCGATAGACTTTTTAAATGGACATGCATGAGAAAAATATCCCTAAAAACATTCTCATGTTGGTAAACAAGCCATGCCCATCGATAAATTATTGTCGGCCATGAAAAAACAACCACAAATATATATATATATATATATATATATATATATATATATATATATATATATATATATATATATATATATATATATATGATAACCTAGAGTATTGGAAACCAACCGAGGACCGTTAATGTGTTTAACGAAGTGGGTGCCCGACACGAGGAGGCCCCGGTTTGGCCCCACTAATCCTTCGAGGGAGACAACTAGGCACGCATCAGCCAACCTCCCAGGGTACATTTAGGTAGAGAGAATCGACCTCTAGACCTATATGAGCAGAACCCAAAGCCCTTAGCCAACTATGCTACCCGTGTGGGCTAAATAATGTGGTTTAATTACAAAACAAGTTTCAATTGGTAATAGAAAAGATATTATTCATGATGAAATCAGAGGTGAATTAAGCCATATGCATAGTAGGCAATTGCCTAGGGCGCCAACATTTTAGGGGCACTAATTTATTTTATATTATTATAGTTTTTATGAGGAGTAGATCGATTTATTAATCATATATGCTAGTAATAGTTAGAGCTCAACCTTACATTCCAATTGAATTCTCTTTATTGAAAATAAAAGTAATTTTAAATAATTCTATTAATATTTCATTATATTTAGCAAGTCCTGATACCTAGTGCCTTTGTTGTAGGATTCTTAAATACAGTTCATACTCATTTATTTCTAATAATTTGTATTGTTTGGAGTCTTGGAAGTTTTTTTGGAGAAGAGATCAAGATTGGTGAATATGTAAATAAATCGGGAAAAAATATTTGGAAAAGATATGAGAAAATGAGGATTACGATAGATTATATGTTAGAGAATTCACCAGAGAGTTTAAATAGTGTTGCCTACAAAAAAAATATTAAGTTTTTCTTAGATGATAGAGGGATAACATATCAAGTAATCCAATATTTGGTTACGGTTAATTATTTTATCTAATATAGAACGTTTTTAAGATTTATAGAACATATTAGCTCCAATATTTCCTAGGGGACTCATAACCCTTAATCCGGCCTTGGATGATGTAGTTTTGGTTGTTTCGCCTTTAAAATTGACCGAATAAATTCTATTAATTGAAGTTTGACAAATATTTTCGTAGTTTAAAAACTTTTAATTCTTTTCTTTTGTATATGTCATACCTAGCTCATGTCCTTTGTCTTCATTTAAATTTATCAATGCTTTTTGGCAAACAACCATTGGACAAAAATATTATTATATGACATTGGACATAAGAGAGTACAAAAGGTGTTAAAAATAATCTTACCATATGAAAAAACAATGTTATATTTTTATACACAATAAGTATGGAAAATTGAGTCATCTTTCAATATTGAAAAAATATTTAATATTTATCTAATATATAAATATGCACAAAACTATGTCTAATGTCTATTTGTATAGATTATAATTAGTAGATGTAACCAACTCATATACATAATTTATTTTATTTAAAATTGATTTTACAATTAGTATAAATATATCAAATACATTTACTTAAAATATGTCGAGAGATATTAATCTTGAGGCACCCATCTAGCTATGGTAGATATAATTATTTTTGATTGATTTCTCTAAGAAAAAGAAAAAATACATATAAGTGAGAGTCTAATGGAAGTTAAATTTATGGATAAATTGTCACATGACAATTAAATGGAAGTCAAATTTAATGTAGAGAATAAGAGTGAACAACTCACACCATTAAACCAGTAACTACGATTATAAGAACGTCTCTCAATATAATTAGGACACTTTTATTTGTTAAATAAACTTAACAATATATTAGAAATGGATTGTTATATCTGTAAATAATAATAAAATACAATAAATAATATATATTTAATTAAAATATTATTTTAAAAAATTAGAAAGAAATGTGTAAAGTCTCATAAATTTATTGTCTACAAATCGCACCTCACAAAAGTGCTACGCAATAAGCTTTTGACCCTTGAACTAGTGACTAATTTCGGGTGATGAAGGAAGAATGAATATCACGTGAAATGTATTAGGTACCTTCACCGTGATCCCAAAGGGGAGGAAAATAAAAAATGTTTGAGTTTAATAATCACATGAAAAAAGCATGGCATAATATAAATGTGAGGAGTGCCTAATATTACGTGGCGAGAAGTGTGTGTATATATATATAGTTATGTAAAATTTCATTTCAATATCTTAATTATGTATATAGTTGTGATAAATCACACACACACACACACACACACACACACACACACACACACACACACACACACACACACACACACACACACACACACACACACACACACACACACACACATATGGGGTATTGGAAAAATGCATAGTGAATGGATACTACATAAAAAAAAAATGATTGAAAATCATAACCATATATTAAAGCTGACGTGAGAAGTTCAATGCTAATCATACAAAATCAGGTGGAAAAGATCACACCCAATAAGCAGGATCAAAGTAGCCATAAAGAGGCTACGAGTAGCAAATTTTCATATTGCAACAATAGCATTATCAATAAAAAAAGTTTAGAACAAAAGTGCAAAGAACCAGAGAAAACTTCAAACATGGAGCTAGGTAGCAGGAGCAAACATGGAAGATGGTGGTGGTGGTGGTGGGATCTTTAGATGGTCACCACCCCACCCACAAAGAGTAGTATCGGGGGTGTCATCAGGCAGTTCCCAGCCGTCTGCCTATTGTTTCTCCTCCTCGTTTCCCCACTGGGAGGGAAAGATAGCCAAAGATAGTCGTGAAAACTTTGATTGGTCGGGCACCTACCACCCGGAACCACCACTACCAGAGCCCAGCTGACCAAACACCCGGGAAGCGGGCAGAGTCCAAGACGGAGGTAGAGAAGGGACCCACCAGCGAGGAGATCTGCTATGCCGCCCACGGACCCCAGAAATTGTGACCCCATGGTCGAAATTGAGTGGTAACCTTGCGAGCGGGAGCGGAGGTGTGGGGAATTTGGCGGAACATGACTAACAGGACAAGGGGAACTCCCCTAATGGTCCAAAAGATTTTGTAAGTGTTCAAATTCAATGCAAACTTTCTCTACCTACACCTAGATCTAAAGCGAAAAATTGGAGATGACAACAAGCTTGTTAGAAAGAGCAAAAATTCTATCCACTATCTCCTTATTAAAAATAACAGCATTTCTAGATTTCCAAATGTGATATAAAATAGCCACTCTGAAAGAATGCCAAATGTTGTAAAATTTTGTAGGAATAAAGGCCGAATCCCCCAGAAGAACCATTTTGCATGTGAAGAAGGTGGGAGAAAAGGTTGAAAAAGGGTATGAATCCAGTGCTAGGCAGACTGAGCATGAGGGAAGAACCAAAAGAGATGAAGAAGAGTCTCAATGTGGTTGTAGAAAGGGCAGCGTGAGTAGGGGAGCTCCCAGAAGAACAAGGCACTTGCCCACAAGAAGCCCTTGATGAAGAATTCTCCAAATAAAGTCTGCAACTTTGGGCTCTATAGGAATGGCCCAAACAACAGTGAAGTGATGCTTCCACCCAAAACGAGTGGAATGTAGGATCTAGCGAGCATTTAACCTATTGACAGGAAGCTACTTCTGGGTGAGAAGCTTGTAGCCCACCTGAGGTTTGTAGTTTCTGAAGGGGGTGGCAGAGGGCCAATGCCAATCAAACCACCATGGGCACTGCGTAGTGACACCAATTTTATGCAAACAATCACTAGGTATGAGATATTGAATGATAGAAATGGATTTGTTTGTCATTGTCATTTAGAGTAAAATTAGCTTTTAGGATATCCCATGGAATCCAATCCCTGGTGATAGGGGAAAAAGGTCTTAAATATACTGAATCCCTTTTTTGAAAAAAATTCAAACCCTTGAGCTGCAAGGAAAGAGCAAGGGGTTTGTCATGAAATTGAAACACCAGACTACACCACAAACTAAGAGAGTTAAGAGAGAGATCCGTTCCGGAAACCATCACCCTGCTAGAACAAATGGGGTTTGAGAAGTTCCCAAGATTTCCATATGATGTTGGCCACAAAGAGCCACCTATTTTAACAATAGCAGAGCATAAGAAGTAAGGAGTAGTAGTTCAAACCCTACCATGCCTTTCGATTAAGTGGAGAACCTTGAGATATAAAATTTCCAAGAAGACGTTTCCAAGATTCCTCACCTTCAAGGCTACGAATAATCCATTTGGCAATTGAGAGAAAACCCCTAAATATGAATTTTGATTAGGACCAAGACCACCAATGTCCTTAGGCGTACAACATATGTCCGAAGTAACTCTGTGAAAACCATGGTTCCCTTCGGAGTTGGCCCATAGGAAATCACACAGAATTTTCTCCAGTCTATGGTAAGTGGCTTTAGAAGGTGCCAAACATGATGAGTAATAAACATGAGTGGCAGCCAGAACCTTGGAATAGAATTGGAATTTTCCAACAAGAGACAGATACTTGGTAATCCAAAAAGAGATATTTTTTTCTCGACTCGCTGAATCACAGAGTTCTAAAGGTCAGCAAGGGATGCCATAAAGGAAAAAGGAATGCCTAAAAATTTGAATGGAACACCATATTCAATACAAAGCCATTATAATCCCTCTAGCCAAGGAGGTTTGGGATCCATCGCGTATCTGTAACATTGGGTTTTCTTCCATTAGCATATTAGAACCAGAAGCAAGACAAACAATATCAAGACATTTCATGGCATTAGTGACAGAAGCCTCCATTTCAGCCAGAGTAAGAAAAGAGTCATCTAAAAAATGACCATTAATCAGACTGCTTAGGAGAGGAAGGAAGTTGAATACCTTTAACCAAACTAGCATTAGCAGTATTAGCGAGAAATTATCTTAGACCTTCAACAGCAATGACATAAAGAGAGGGAGCAAGAGGGTAACCTTGCCAGATGGAACGATGAAGAGAGAATCTCTCAGACTACTGACCATTGATAGTAATATAGGAACCCACATTTTAAAAGAGAATATTAACAGAGTGGATGAATCTAGGTCCAAAACTGATAGCCTACAGCATGGCCAAAATGAAATGCTACTCAACTCTGTCATAGGATTTTTCAAAATCAATTTTAAAAAACAGAGTCAGTTGAGAAGTCTGGCAGGCATATTCCATGCCCTCTTAAACTGCAATAATGTTGTCCAAAATACATTTATTTTTGATAAATCTGGTTTTCTCGCTCTTGATGATCATGGGAATTAAATTAGTGAGCATGATAGCAAGAGCTTTGGAAATAATTTTGTACGAGATATTGAGTAGAGTTATTGGCCACCAATTTGTGATAAGCTCGAGATATCCTGATTTGGAAATAAATTTTATGTTTCCTTGGTTAATTAGATCACTCAGGGTGTTGGACAACATAGCTTCCAGATAGACCTGATGAAGATCCAGACCAATAGTCATCCAAAGAGACTGGTAAAACTCACAGGGAAAACCATCAACACCGAGGGCTTTATTAGAGGCCATATGCAGAACAAATTCCTTCAAATCATCAAGATTGAGAGGTCTATCACAAGCAATGTGATTAATTTTCAGAGAGCTTACAGGGAACAACTTCAATGCATTGTTGGAGAGTAGCATCGCGAGCCGGAGTATTAGGTTGAGCAGTAAAAACATCATGATAGTAATGCACAAAATCTTGCAGAATTTTAGGTAAGAGAGTAAGCCTTTGATTTCCTTCCTTGATTTATTTGATGTTGGTGAGAGTTTGATTACATTTAAGGGAAGCAAAAAAATCCTTAGTAACTCTATCACCAATGCGAAGCCAGTGCAGACAGGCTTGAACTTGGGCTCCTCTAGCCTTATAGTGTTCCTCAATTTGAAGCTTATGTTTCCAGTGAGCAGCTTGTAATTGAAGGTGGGTGTTGAAAGGAGACATATTAAGCTCTTGAATAGCCCTCAAATATTCAATATGAGAGGCTTCATGAGAATTCTTGTGAAAAAGAGCATTTTTTTCCCATAGGGCTGAAGGAAAGAAGTTGTACGAGTGATGGCATGAGACCACTAGTCAATCCAGCCAATCCCATCAACAGGTCTCGGGTCAAGATTCCAAATACGTCTTATATAATCCAAATTTTTGGGAAGAGAAAGGTGGGACATATTTAAATAGAACTGGGTGGACTTGGGCTTGGGACACTGAAAGTTCCATTGAATCCCAAAGAAGATAGGCTTATGGTCAGAAACCAAAGCAGTGTCCACCACCGAGACCGGGAGGCTGTATGAAGAGTCAAAGGAAAACCATTGTTGCTCTGAAAGCAAGAGCTCTGTCAAGACACTTATAAAATCTGTCATCGCCAGATCTAAAATTAGACCAAGTGAACCAAGGAGTGGCAGTAGTAGTAGAGTGCTTGTGGTGGTTGGGATCAAATAGACACAAGTTTATTGTGCAAGTAAAACCAGGCTTCACGTTCACCAACACACCAACGCATTGGAAGCCGGCCCAACTTGTCTTTGGGGGATTCAACCATGTTGAAATCACTACAAAAAATCTAGGTAGCAGAGGTCAGATGATCAGCCAACCACCACCAAAAAGAAGAACGCTCAGAGGCATCATTGGAAGCATAGATATTGGCCAACCCAAGAATGTGGCCGTCAAAATCAAAAAGGGTCCACACCACCCGATGAGTGGGGTCAGAACCCCAAGATATGATATTGGAGGTGAGGTCAGAGCTTAAAAGAGTGACAACACCACCTCAACCATTATCATGAGCTGACATCTAGCAGAGAGAACTAGGCCAGATGGTACGCATAGCAGTAGAAAGATGGAAGCCAGAGATTTTGACTTCCTACAAACACAACACCTGAAACTTTGTAAAATGCTTACAACTGTCTCTGATAAGATATCTGCGAGTCAGATCAGTAAGCCCCCTGACATTCCATGAGTAAACTAACATGGAGAACTATCAAGGTGCATGATTTCCTCCTTGAGGCCGGCTAACGCTCCAAAGCGGTTAGAGAAAGTGACTTGCCACGTATTCCCATGAATAAAATCACCGAGCTCGAACTACCGGTAGGGTCTCTGTGAGAAATCCTCCTCGGAAGGAGGGGAAGGACTTCGGGAATGGTGTAAGGCAGCCTTTCTATCTATCTAAACAGCTCGAACCACCGATAGTGTTATCCAGAAAGCTTGAAGTCTCGGGAAATGAGGGGTGTGAAAGAGCAGGAGCTGAGGGGTGAGAGCTGATGACAATTGCAGCTTGCAGAGTCTAAGAGATGGCAGGCACATGCTTGGGAAGGGTCACAGCAGATGGCTTCAAATGAGCAGAAGCGGAAGTAACCACCGGTTTGTAAGTAGCCTATTGGGGCTTATTTTGGGTCGAGGCCAAAGGTTTTCTGCCAATGACAGTAGTCCATCCATCAGAGGAGGGAGTGTTGGATTTAGGGTCCATTAGGGTTTTCTCTGAAACCAGCGGTGGGCTTGGAGTCATGAGAGGATAGTCCTTGATCATATGGTCAGAAAATTGGCACCAAAAATAAGTGTTGGGCAGATTGATGTACAGAACTTTCTGCGTAAAGCATGTGTCTCCAACCTGGATATCGAGGGTATCTTTGAGGTCTTTTGAAAGATCAATTTCAACACAGACCCGTTTCTGGGGTCGAGCCGAGTAGAACTTATGTTTCTCATGGCATATGAGGCGACCCAAGGGTTTGATAAGTTGATCAATGAATCCCCATAGAGGCAAAGGAAGGCCTGGAAATTTGATGGAAACAAGAATTTTGAGTTTGGCTTGCTCAGAGACTTCCAAATCTTTATCCAGTGGGAGAAAACCACAAGAGTATTGTGAATAAACCAAGGACCGTGGTTAACAATGATTTGCAATGTTCAACATTGGTAAAGTGAAACAGGTTAAGAAACCCTTGGTACTAAGCATGTTTTTCACTCCCTCTACCTTGACTCCATGAGGTTGCCAATGATTATGAATCCATTGGCGGAGGATACCTATAGGGGGAACTCGAACCCAAAATAAGCAATCAAGAGAAAATGATTCAAACCAATTGCAAGCTTTGTCAAAAGCTGGTAAATCAAGAACAATATTAGGGAAGGAGTATTAGTATCCTTACCTCGTCGAATACCTTCGAGAAGAACTTCCTCGCTCGTTTCACAAAATTGTCCAAGCTCAATAGGATAAGACCAACATCAATAGATGCATGGCCCATGGAGGTGGTAATTTTATAAGCCACTGCACAGGGTTTGTTGAAAAGGCCTTACAAAAATAATCCAAATAATACATTTGGCAGGATATAAAATCGGTAGAGTGACCAATTACTTTTGTACGAGCATCCTCCTAGCATGTCTACTGCTAAATAAGAGATTTATAATAGAGCATGGAAATCCATCAAAGTATAATGGAAAGGAGGTATTTGTTAGGTGTAGTTATGATTTCCCTAGTCAACATGTATGCAAAATGAGGAGCCATACATAACGCATGTAATTTATTCAATATAATTCCTCAATGAGATGTTGTCTTATGCATTGCAATGGATGTAGGATATGTATAAAATGGGACAAAAATGTAATTAACAAGTGTAAACTCAGAATCCACAAACTTTTCCAACATCCTTCTAGTGTCTACTAGAATTGGTGATCTCTTTTAGCTGTGTGAAAAACAAAAAGGGGCAACATTTATGCCCACATCCTCCCAATTGCACAAAAATGGGAGTTCATATTTGATCACAAGATATGTACAAAATGGGTCTATTAAAAAATTTGGAACCTCTATTTACACTTTCTAACACATACTTTCAGCTATTACAAACCACCCTTATACTCATGTATGACAAATGTGGATGTTTAGTACGTGATCGCCAAGTACTTGACCAAGAGACTAAACGAGATGTCACCTTATGGAATATCGTAAATGTAGCTTAAAGAAGACGTCATGGGTATCTACACAAAGCATTGATAGTGTTTCACCAAATTCAACCACTAGGTGTCCAACGTGATCAATTCACCTTGATGCTACCATACCCCCAGTGACATGTGCCAAAATAAAATGAATTGGTGACAACTTTCCAAAGTCTAGTTTTATGGAGATCGGGACTATCTTAAATCAAATCACTGTAGTATGCAAGTATACCTAGTTGATATCTATTTCAAAATGTGTAATTCATTAACAAGGCATATCACTTGCTAACTTGGGAATTTACATTTAATTGTCTTTGAAATAAATGCACTCTCATGGATTGCAATGATTGCAGGATATGCACAAATTGGGTTGTAATGATTTTTCAAAATATAAATTGTAGTTACAAGTTCCACTTGTACAAGTATATTCATTAAAGCGTGGCAACATATAAAAGGTCATACTACGAGATTATTTGACAAAATTCCTACCGTCAAAGTTGTTCTAATGTGCAATGCAAGGCCATGAATGGCATAATCTACTGCTTCGAAGCAATTGCAAACCTGAAATTCTAGACATACATGCTTTCTGAAATTGAAGATTTGGTTTATTCATTATGGAACAAGATAACCATGGGTTTTGTGTATGGTCACTCAAAAGCCTCACAATTCTAGATTCGAAAACTTTAATAATCGTGACAACATGTATTTATCGATTCAAACATGCCATGAATTTGACATTAAAACCTTAATGCCATTGTTGTAAGATTTGAAAGGGGACTTCCTTGTCACAGGATTACAATTTTAAAGCCTTTAGAGGACATCAATCTAAAGCTATCATTAACCTTATGAAAATCTGCATTTTATTTATTCTTTGCATTGCAATCTCCTCCTTGCATGAAGCGAGAGCTTTAATGGCATTCTCCTTTTCACCATACTAATATCATGGCTCACCTCTTTCTTTGGCGCATGTTCATAATATATCTGGATGACTATGTTCTCTTGTATCCTAAGACCTGACATAAAAATTACCCAAAATAACATAAGCAAGACTGATAAAAACTTAATCTCTATATACATGGCATGGGCTTGTTTATGTTTTTACATACACATGTAAAGTTAACAAAAGAATGGAGTGGATAAGGATTACATACATGATTTAATATTTATATATCTAAAATATTACCACATTAAACATAATTTAGTCTGTAATTGTTCTTGACATGCAAATAATTATTAAGAGACAAAAATAAAGATTCACTCAAACCCATAGTGCAATGATAAAACCCGGAAAAAAATTCATGACATACTTGTTCTGGTTCGTAATTGCCAAGATTTTGCCAGGTTCCCCCGCTCCAAGGCACCAGATTAGTCATAATTTTCGAGGAACCCTCGTTGTTATTACGAATAAGTATTTCTCTACCATTAAAAAGCAAATTGTGGTTATTGTTGTTATTTTGTTCCCGTAATAAGCTTGGCCACGACGTAGGCGTCATTGAGAAACCTGGATGCGATGGCTTCCCCTATGCTAGTTATATCTTCTAACAGAGGCATGTACAATCTTCTATTTATATCTGTCAAATGTAGCTCTTTTGTCCGTTAACAAGGATGCCAATGACTAATACTGATTCAATTGGGGTTTATTCAAAACAATATGCCCTGCAATTTACTTATTGCAGGAATAAGCGACTGCACTAAACCCAGATGCTTGTTATTCTTATATTCTCTCGCCATCAATGCATTGCGGGTTCGAATCCCACCATTGTGATGATAAGAAAACAATTGAGTGTGCTTGTTGAGAGCAACGTCTATTCTGAATTATGCTCTTGAACATCGATTGAAATGTTCCAAAGATGGGTTTGCAAGATGATGTTTTAAAACGACTGCTAAGACTCAAGAGCATAGTAGTAAAAAATCCCCAAATTTGCAATATTTTTATGCTTGCGGGACGTTAATAATAAAGACATAATTGACTTGACAGCAATTCTTTCAGTGATCTGACTACACCTTACACTTGTGTAGGAAAAATTGCACGGAGCACAGGTTGCTTGCAGCGTATGCCCACACCATTCAGTGCCCAACACTTCTATTGAATCTCAAATCGAACTATTCCAATTATTAGATCTCTACTTAACGATGCCACTGAATACAGATGGGGTTTATCCCAAACAAAGGGTTTCATAAGAGATATAGCTTAAGAATTACCAAAATTTAGTAGTTGCGGTTGTTGCAAGATTCGTATTGAAAACCAAAGTTCACCTGCCTCTAATTTCAAAGATAGAGTGGAATCCGAATGGAATTCTTTGGAAAGGGTTTGAAATTAATTGGGAATTGATCAGTAATTGCAATAATTGTGATCAGTAAGAGGAGCGATGTATGTACGACCCAATAATCTCCCAAGCAACCCATATCTGTTTTAATTAATTAACTCCATTTTCCAAACAGGCTTGAAAATTTCCAAACCTATTGTTTCCTTCATTCATTACAAAGTAGTATTGTCAGAAAAATTGGAGTGAAAATTATTATTGTGACACAGGTTGCCTGAAGGAATACTGTCAGTTTAGCAATTAGCATAATGACTTGTCAGAAATATTTGTGTTTAAACTATAGAAAAACCCAAAAATTGTTAGGTGTCACTTTGGTAGTGGATAAAAAGAAAAATAGATATTTTTATTAATCATAAAATATGTATATGCTTATAAAAATATTTCAACCAATCAGAAAATAACAATAAACTTTTTCAAATAAAAATTAAATAAAAACTTTAGCTTATAAATAGCAAAAAAACAGCTGGCATAAAAGATATGGTAAAAAAATGAAACTATTTGCAAAGGTGAAAGCTATAATACCTGCCTTCGGCAGTATAATAAATGATTTCAAACATTAATGGGCGTTTTTAGATGGCCTTGATCTATTGATATTTTACGTTTATTATTTTAAAAAAATATTTAATCAATCGTCTTGTCTGAAGTAAAAACTGTCTTGTATATTTAAGTGTCATACCGATTCATGAATTAGATGTTAAAGTTTAAAACCATAAGATTAGTTTTTATTGTTACATCTCATGATGAATTAAGACTAATATGGATCTACAATAGTATTAACTATCATTATCACAATTAATTGCCTATACAACTATAAAACTAGCAATCGCACATGAAATGTACGATGGAAACACCGAAAGGTATCTTGTGAAGAAGTAAAAGAGGAGGGAGAGAACAATGGGAGAGCAAGAGGGTTTAAGAAGGAGGGGTTTGAGAGTGGATAAGTGTAAGGGTGGGCATATCGGAATGAGAAAACAATCTAGAACTCAACACTACAACAACCACATGAGTTTTTGTTAAACATTAGAAGTAGAAAAGGTTTTTTACAATGTAATGCTTCAGGGGATATATGAAAATGTAATGTTTGGACGAACAATACTGAAGAAACACAAAATATTTTACAATTCTAGTTATTGCATATATTTGTTAGTCATAACATACGTAAATTTAATGGGAAATCAAGTGTAATCTAATAACACATGACATAGATAGGAAGACATGGATATAAATGCTTAAGGGGATATATGAAAATGTAATGTTTGGATGAACAATACTGAAGAAACACAAAATATTTTACAATTCTATTTGTTGCATATATTTGTTAGTCATAACATACATAAATTTAATGGGAAATCAAGTGGAGTCTAATAACACATGACATAGAAAGGAAGATGTGTAGTGGGTGTAACATCAAAAGGTAGTGATTTCAACTCACTGCCTTGAGGAAATGATTTTTTAGGGGTTCCCTCGCACTGCATCCTTCCTATATGTTGATGAATCAACAACTACTAATAGTCCCTCACATATATGGTTGATTTTTCCCTTACACAAGCATAATCCATGTACTTTCCTCTCATTGGTCCCCGCTTTGAGATCTACAATCCTCCTCTATTGTCATTCGTCGTTGGATTTTCAACGCACACCCTCCTTAATTGCCCATCGTTTGATTTTTGACTCGTTGGATTTTCCTTTTTAACGCCACAACTTATAATGGATCTTTATATCAGATGGTTGTTGTAGAGTTCGACACTTCAAAGAATCACTGGGATCCGGATGACAACCATGCTGGGATCGACATCAACAACATTGTTTTAAAGGTGAATATTTCACTGAGCAACGAAACTACAATCTCACGCCTTACTGAGCACGATCTCAAGAACAATGCATATTAGGCTGAATGGGTGGATTATGACGATGCACGGAAGCAGATTCAGGTATTTCTATTATATAACCCCACTGATAATGCCAATAATATATCTAAACCCATAATCCCCATCCTGTTGTATGATATAGATCTTTGTGACCATCTTTATGAGAACATCAAGGTTGGCCTCTCGACATCCATTGGATTCTCAATAGAGACTCACACTGTGTCCACCTGGAATTTTTCTTGTGAATATTCGTGGGAGATTTTCTCTGAAGCAGCTCCTATAGATGATGGTGGCGTCGGATATAATCCTTTTATTGAAAGAACGAAAAAGAGAAGGAACAATAATTTTGTAATGCTCACTTCTGTAGCGGTCTTCCCTAGATTTTTGGCTCTCTCCAGTTTTGTATGTGTTTGCTGGAGTTGGTATTTCAGAAAAGTCAGGGGTAGCAATGACGAAAATGAGAAGAACGATATGGAGTTGGACAAATGGTTTCTTCAGGGCCCTCACAAGTTTTCCTATACTGACTTCAAAACAGCTACTAAAAACTTTAGCGAAGAAATTTTTTTTGGAGAAGGAGGCTTTGGCAGCATCTACAGAGGTATCCTACCTGTCACAACAGAGTCTAGCTTTTTTACAAGCTAGAAGTTCAGAAGTTCGTTTCTTTCTAATTAAATTAATGCATTTTATTTTTTAAAGTTTATTTATTGAAGGTAAGTGGATCCTTTAAATATAATATAATATAACACTACGACATACAATTATAATATGTGATATATAATTTATATCATATGAAATATATAATATAGTATATAATATATATATATATATATATATATATATTTGGATTAAGGGTAAATTGAAGGCGTTTGAAAGGACCCACATCCTTGTACAATTGAGGATTTTTCTTGAGAGGAACCACAACCTAGTTACAATGAAGGGGACCACTATTTAGGAACCCAATTGGAGCAACCAAGAAACCATAGTGAAGATGCAGCGGCCAACGACAACGGCCACTAGCATCAGCAGCGAGAGGAGCAGCCACCAGAATTAGCAACAAGCGGAAAAACCACCAATGACAACAACGAGAGCATCAATAGTGAGCAGAGAAGCCACCAGCATCAGCAGTGAGAGGATAAGCAAGCGTCAACAGCGAGAGGAACAACCACCAGCGTCAGCAGTGAGAGGAGAGCCACCAGCATTAGCAACGAGGAGTAACCACCAATGTCAACACGAGTAGAGAAGCCACCTCCAGTGGCGAAACCACCTCTGAGGAGGATCATGCCTCGGGGGGATTTGAACTTGGGTGGGCAAGCACACAACCATGTGACTTGACCGCATCACTCCCACCCCATCAGCTTATATATTATATATATTACACAACATAATAAATAAGATATATTATATCATGTACATAATATATTATATATCATATATATTATAGCATATATAACAAAATATTCAAAACTAGATTAATAATAATAATATTAAAAACAAATATAAAAGGGGGGAGACATAATCCATTAAATTAAACATTGAGTTGAGAATGGATAAACAAAGGGTTTTATGCACATGAAGACTAAAGGAGACAAATCTTGCAGAGACATAAGTGGGATAACAAGAAAGGGCACTTCAATTATTTCCCTTGAATGAAACTCCTCCCAATCCCCAATCTTCTTATTCTTCTGCTACATACAAAAAAACATATCAAATCACTGATAGCCAGTATTTTCCTCCCAGAGATAAATGAACCCACTTAAATACAAACACAGATCCAGACCAATCAATTTGTATGTAGTAAAATGAGGAGATATTAGGCATAGATTTATCTGAGTGTGCAGGGAAGATTTAACCCACAATGACACTTATTTTAGGACGGATGTTAGCAAGAGCTCCATTTATCGCAATTCTCCATGACGTTCTATTTATTTAATTGGAGAGTGCAGATTGTACTCACTACAACTATCCAATCACTACTAAATATCCAATGTTAACTTGGGTTCCAGCGTGGTTAACGCCTTGGCATATCAAATAAAGTGCTTGTTTATGATAGGTCGGAAATGTCGTGTAGGAGGGATTTTTGGATTTCTACGCAAATGGGAGCAGTAATCACATTCGCCCATTTTATGACATCTGTCAGAATCAACAAGGGGGCATCCAACTAGGATACGCCTTCCGGCATAATGAGAAAAAAAAACTGTTAATATTGCGATGCCATTAATTTACTCTAAATTTAGTGTTTAAAACCCTAATTAGAATATAGATCTTCAAAAATAATGTGCAATTAGATTAATAAATAAATACTCCAACATTCAAATATAAAATTAGTGTGAGAACAGGATAAACCAAACACAAAAATTCTTCTTAATATTCATGCAAGATGATTATACATTTTAAATAGGCTTTCATACTCCTATATTTAAGGAGTGTTCCTCAACAAATTCTCCACAAATTTATCTTTTACAAACAACTCTCTAATATGTATGAGTTGTTATAACTTACAATAATCTATTCACATGTAGCACTAACAAAAAATTCCTAACATTCCCCTCCTTAGTGCGAACATGGTAGAAAAACATACACACACTCAATTGTAGTATGATAACCTCTATTAAACATGTCCTACCATGTGACTCATGATCTTGATCAAAAGAACGACTCTCTCCTTCCGTGGTTTTAAGCAGGCTTACCACAAACCTTGAAGTGAACAAGCCCCTTCAACTGTCCACCTCATGTGGTTTTCTGGATCCTCCCACGAACACTTTCAAGATCCATGAATTGACTTACTCTGGTGCTTTTGTTCGCCACTATCCTTCTGTAGTCACATAATATTGCACATTAGACATTATTTAGATCAATTTCATATTACTATTTAGAAGGTTCTCAAGTGACTAAAGTATTAATTAATCCTACCTTTTTGGCCACATTATTTTACTTTTATTTCGTCATTCCCACATATTTACTTGTAAATTCCTAGTTTTTTTCATCATTTTCTGCCATTTTAGCCTAAACTGGGGCTCGTCAAGGCGCCCCTTTCCATTTTTAACTTTCCCTACACTTTTTGAGCTCTTTATGACCATTTTTCATACTTATCTTTTTCCTCGTCGGCCTTGTTGGGGTTAATTACAAAATTAAAGCTTGAGAACCCTATAAATATAAAGTTATGAGACCATAATGAGGCTCCTAGCGTCACAAACTACTATCACTCCATCTAGAGTTGCATCAATTAGTGCCATGCATCAAGGCTAGAGATCTGCATCACACATCACAACATAGGGGGAGGGATTGTATTCTATTATGTGCACACATTCTACTACATTTTTCTATAGTTAATATTGCTCACTACTTCAAAAAGTGTGATTGACACGAGAGCACCTAGTGCATGACATACACACACACCAGAACTACATTCAGATACGAAATGTAGTGTGATGCTCAGTGATAAGTCCACTAGTTTGGCGGCTGAGGTCAATCTGAACCAATTTTCTGCATATTTATTTCTTTCTAGGGTTTTATACTTCTTCTTCTCTTGCAGGTCATCATTTTACAATCCAACACATTCGGTGCAACTCAGAAAATCCAGTGCGATAGACAAAGAGGGATTCAACCTATCTTGTGACCCTACAAAAACTAGTTTTCGAGCATTTGCAAAGACCAGGGCGTGCCAGTACACTTCCAGATGCCTCAGTCTGCTCAGATTTCCCACATTTTTCCTTTGCAAAGCCTTTGAGTGATCTTCCTTGCTTCTGGAGTTTGCAATCAGACCTACGACAACCTACAACTGTCTTCATTAATCAGCTAAGTCATTTTTTCTTTACTCCTTTGCATATTTAGGGTTTAGTTTTAGTTGACATACTTATTTGCAATTATTCCATACTGTTTTAGTGCATTTATACAACACATTAGTCCGCCTAATTAGATTAACTAGGGTTACTATTTCCTTCCATTTAGTCAATTTTAGTTAATCATTTTGGTGAACCCGACATCCTTCACACTTAGGATCATAATTGTTCTTTTACCATGGATCAAGTTTCTTTATCTCATTTACTTAAGAAACATCCCACTTGCCAGGGTATTTTCCAAAGCGCTTTAGACACCAAGTATTATCACGATGATATTCATCCACATTAATTAAGTGCTCGTCTTCATTGTTTCTTTATCGACCCTGACCTTAAAGACCCTCCATCTAACCAACCCATCTTAGACTCGATTCAATCTATGTCCAGTACATGTCATATAGTTGAGCCTTAAGTCACACCTTCACCACAATCTCTCATATTTGATCACAATGATACACCACATGAAATTCTAGCTCAACTTCTTAGTCGTCAATTGATTCTTCTACCGCCTACTCATTTTAATCCTCCTTATCACCAAACAAAACAACAAGATTTCCCATATTTCCATTATCATCAAATCAATGGGCATAATGACCACAACTGTTATGCTTTACAATGTAGAATTATAGTTATGTCAAATTTCATTTCAATATCTTAATTATGGTGTGTGTGTGTGTGTGTGTGTGTGTGTGTGTGTGTGTGTGTGTGTGTGTGTGTGTGTGTGTGTGTGTGTGTGTGTGTGTGTGTAATTTATTTTTGGGGGTATTGGAAAAATGCATAATGAATGAATGCTACACAAAATTTTAATTGGTTAAGTAAGAAAAAGTTTTTTTTTAGATCACAATTATTACTATGATATGAAATAAAATATCATTTTTTATTTCATCACAGTTATTTTACCCCAAATTATACAATAAGGATTTCCTAAAATTTTCAACAAAAAATTTGCACAACTTTTGTGTCCATACAATTTTTTGAGCAAAATCCTCTCGAAATTAGTTAAAGATGGTTTCTACTATGATGTAGAATCAAATGCACTTGCGCAAATTTTTTTGACGGTGACAAATATGTGGTACAATTTTTTTTATCAATGCTATCTCCATCCTATTCCTTGTATCAGAGTATATTTAGAGCATTGTCCCATGTTGGGGGCTATTGCTCCTATTTATTTGGGAAATATGGTCCCAAGAAAAAATATATATCGCTGCTGCCAAAACCCAATATATATATATAAGTCACTGAAATTTCTCAGCACCTATAACTTAGGGAGAGGATTTCCAGCGCCTTAAAACAGTTGGGGGCACAAAAATAAATCCGCTGCTTAAAATTTTTAGGGAGCTTTTTTGACACTTGGCATTTAGTTTAAGTTTCCCTCTCAAATTTTCATCCAAAAGTTTATTTCGGATTCATGGGACCCTATTTTTTGCTAGAGCTAAAGCTTCCTATTTTATCTATGCACAGAAAAATAAAAAATTATGGGACCCTATTAATGCTAAAATATCCTAATTTTTTTCTCCCTCATCTGCTCCATGCTCTTAGACCCATTTGCCTAAACATCTAAATAAATAAATAAAATATTGTGTGTGTTAATGTGTTTAATAAAAAATATAAATATTTTTAAGCTGTTATAACATAAGATGTTCGCCCTGAATAGATTATTTTCTTGATGTTACGAATGTGTATACCACGACGAGTGAATGTGTATACCACAATGCATTGGTGACACTTTCCACGTCTAGTTTTATGTTTCACTTTCTTAAATAAAATCACACTCTATATGAATTATATGTTTATTGAAATTATTCCAATGAGTAATTCGTTGTTTTGGTATATCACTTGTAACTTGTAAATTTACATTTAATTGTCTTTGAACTAAAATGTAATGTGCATACTACATTTATCACACATAGTTAAACATTTTCAAAATATAAATTGTTTTACCATTCCACGTGTCCTTGGCATTCATTGAGGCGTGAAAAATCGGTCAACTACGAGAATGCAAAAATCCACCGTCAAATCCTTCATGGTAAAAAATAATATTAAACATTAATGTTTTTAAAAATAAATAAATTATTGATATTTTCCTTTTATTATTTTAAAATTATATTTAATGAATGTATTTTGAAGTAAAGAGTGTCTTGTATATTTAAAAGAACCGAGTATGAATTAGCTGGAAGTTTAGAAGGATAAGATTAGTTTTTATTGTAAATCTTAGATCCATAGTATACTCATTTCACAATCAATTGTTATACAACTTTAAAACTAGCAATCGTATGTGAAATGTATGATGGAAACACCGAAAGGTATTTTGTGAAGAAGCGAAAGAGGAGGGAGAGAACAATGGGAGAGCAAGAGAGGTTAAGAAGAAGAGGTTTGAGGGTAGATCAGTGCAAGGGTGGGGAAATCGAAATGGGGAAGCAATCCAGAACTCAACACTACAACAACCACATGAATTTTTGTTAAGCATTAGAAGTAGAATTTTTTTTTGTGTAAGACGTGGATGCAAATGCTTATGGAGATATATGAAATTGTAATGTTTGGACAAACAATACTGAAGAAACACAGAATATTTTACAATTCTAGTTGTTACATATATTTGTTAGTCAGAACATACGTAAATTTAATGGGAAATCAAGTGCAGTCTAATGACACACGACATAGAAAGGAAGATGTGTAGTGGGTGTAACATCGAAAGGTAGCGATTGCACGCAACCTTACCATTTCAAGCCACTACCTCATAGAAATGATTTTTTTAGGGGTTTCCCTCGCACTACATCCTTCCTATCTGTTGTTGAATCAACAACTACTAATAGTCCCTCACATCTATGGCTGATTTTTCCCATACACAAGCATAATCCACGTACTTTCCTCTCATTGGTCCCTTCTTTGAGATCCACAATCCTCCTCTGTCGCATCATCCGTCGTTGGATTGTCAACACTCAGCGTCCTTCATTGCACATCGTTTGATTTTTGACTCGTTGGATCGGCCTTTTTAACGCCACAACTTATAATGGATCTTTATATCAGATGGTTGTTGTAGAGTTCGACACTTTCAAGAATCTTTGGGATCCGGATGACAACCATGTTGGGATCGACATCAACAACATTTTTTCAAAGGTGAATGTTTCGTTGAGCAACAAAACTACAGTCTCACGCCTTACTGAGCACGATCTCAAGAAGAATGCATATTGGGATGCATGGGTGGATTATGATGGCACACGAAAGTAGATTCAAGTATTTCTATTAAATAACCCCACTAGTAATGCCAATAATATATCTAAACCCGGAAGCCCCACCCTGTTGTATGATATAGATATTTGTGACCATCTTCCTGAGAACATCAAGGTTGGCATCTCGACATCCACTGGATTCTCAATAGAGACTCACACTGTATCTGCCTCGAATTTTTCTTGTGAATATTCGTGGGAGATCTTCTCTGCAGCATCCCCTACAGATGACGGTGGCATCGATACAATCCTTCTATTGAAACAGGACAAAGAGAAGGAACAATAATTCTGTAATACTCACTTCTGTAGTGGTCTTCCCCAGATTTTGGGCCCTCTATGATTTTGTATGCATTTGCTGGAGTTGGTATTTCAGAAAAGTCAGGGGCAGCAATGACGCAAATGAGAAGAACGATATGGAGCTGGACAAATGGTTTTCTCAGGGCCCTCACAAGTTTTCCATGTCGACCTCAAAGCGGCTACTAAAAACTTCAGCGAAGACAAAAATTTTGGACAAGGAGTCCATTTAACAGCATCTACAGAGGCATCCTTCTTGTCACAACGAAGTTTGGCTTTTTTACAAGCTAGAAATTCGAAAGTTCGTTTCTTTCTAATTAAATTAATGCATTTTATTTTTTTAAGTTTATTTATTGAAGGTAAGTGAATCATATATATATATATATATATATATATATATATATATATATATATAACAGTAAGACATACAATTATAATATGTGATATATAATTTATACCATATGAAATATATAATATATTATATATTATATGTATTACACGACATAATAAATAAAATATATTATATCATATATATTATAACATATATAACAAAATATACAAAAGTAGATTAATAATAATAATAATAATATACAAAAACAAATATAAAAGGGGGGAGACATAATCCATTAAATTAAACATTGCGCTGAGAATGGATAAACAAAGGGTTTCAGGCACAGGAAGAGTGAAGGAGACAAATCTTGCATAGACATAAGTGGGATAGCAAGAAAGGGCACTTCAATTATTTCTCTTGAATGAAACTCCTCCCAATCCCCAATCTTCTTCTTTTTCTATAGCATACAAAAAAACAAATTGATGATAGGTAGTATTTTCCTCTAAGAGACAAATGAACCCGCTTAAATACAAAGATAGATCTAGACCAATCAATTTGTATGTAGTAAAATGAGGAGATATTAGGCACAGTTTTATCTGCATGTGCAAGGTTGATTTAACCCACAATGGCATTGATTTTAGGACGGTTGTTAGCGAGAGCTCCATTTATCGCAGTTCTCTGGGACGTTCTGTTTATTTAATTGGAGATTGCAGACTGCACTCACTATAACTATCCATTCACTGCTAAATATCCAATGTTAACTTGGGTTCTAGCGGAATTAATGCCTTGGCATATCAAATAAAGTGCTTGTTTATGATAGGTCGGAAATTTCGTGTAGGAGGGGTCGTTTGATTTCAATGCAAATGGGAGCAGTAATCACATCCGCCCATTTTATGACATCTGTCAGAATCAGTAAGGGGGCATCCAACTGGGATATGCCTTATGGCGTAATGAGAAAAAAGCTATTAATAATGCGATGCCATTAATTTACTTTAAATTTAGTGTTTAAAACCCTAATTAGAATATAGATCTTCAAAACTAATGTGCAATTAGATTGATAAATAAATACTCGAACATTCAAATATAAAATTATTGTGAGAGCAAGATAAGCCGAACACATAACAATTCTTCTTAATATTCATACGAGATGGTTATACATTTTAAATAGGCTTTCATACTCCTATATTTAAGGAGTGTTCCTCAACAAATTCTCCACAAATTTCTCTTTTACAAATAACTCTCTAATATGTACGAGTTGTTATAACTTACAATATCATATTCACATGCAACACTAACAATAAATTCCCAACATTCCCCCCCTTAGTGCGAACATGGTAGAAAAACATACACACACTCAACTGCAGTATGATCACCCATGTTAAACATGTCCTACAATGTGACTCATGATCTTGATCAAAAGAACGACTCTCTCCTTCCATGGTTTTAAACAGGCTTACCACAAACCTTGAAGTGAACAAGCCCCATCAACTATCCACCTCGTGTGGTTTTCTGGATCCTCCCACAAACCCTTTCAAGATCCATGAACTGACTTACTTCGGTGCTTTTGTTTGCCACTATGCTTATGAAGTCACATAATCTTGCACATTAGACATTATTTAGCCCAATTTCATATTACTATTTAAAAGGTTCTCAAGTGACTAAAGTATTAATTAATCCCACCTTTTTGGCCACATTATTTTACTTTTATTTCTTCATTCCTGCATATTTACTTATACATTCCCAGTCTGTTTCATCATTTTCCGTCATTTTGGCCTAAACTGGGGTGCCCCAGGACGCCCTGGTCCCACTAGGGGCGCCACAGCCCATTTTTAACTTTCCCTACACTTTTTAAGCTATTTGTGACCATTTTTCATACTTATATTTTTCCTAGTCATCCTTGTCGGGGTTAGTTACGAAATTTAAGCTTGATAACCCTATAAATATAAAGTTATGAGAACCCTATAAATATAAATTTATGAAACCCTCCTAGTGTCACACACTACTATTACTCCATCTAGAGATGCATCCATTGCATCACTTACATCCATTAGTGCCATGCATCAAGGCTAGAGATCTACATCACACATCACAACATAGGGGAGGGATTTTATTTTATTTCATGCACACATTCTACTTGTTGGCCCCCTAGAATATTGGCTAAGTACAAAAGGCGCATAGGCACGCAAGGGCCCAAGTTAAAGAAAGGTGCACAAGGACAAAGCACGCAGGGCAGGGTTTAAGAAAAGGGTTTAAGGAAGCCTGTGGCACGCGCGACGCGCGCGGACAAAACCAAGGGTTCGGGACTTAGTCAAATTGGGCTTTCGGGGAAGAACATGTGAAAAACATGACCCGAATGCGCATGTTGAGTGGATAAGATGCCAGCCTAGCAACGGGTTGGCCCATGAAGGAGCATGCATGTGGTAGAAGCTTCTAGAAGCACATCATGGTGAAAAGTTAAAATCTCAGGCCTGGAGCAGCATGCTCGCATAAATGACCACATTAAGACACTTGGCATCAAATCTGAGGGTGCTAGAGGATGAGTTGGCAGCCCAGTCAGGCTATAAATACAAGTGCCTGTAGAGTAAATAGGGAGAGAACTAGAGAGTGGGCGGAGCTCTGCAGAAATATTGGAAGAACTCTGTTAGTGGGTAATTGTATTTGGGAAAGGATGTATTGGGCATGGGGATTGTAATTTTTCTTTTTTGATAGCCTAGCTACGTTAGTCCACTTGTGATGCATGATTGCGGTTTGCTTCTCTGTGACATGTTGTAATGGCTCCATGGATGTAATGAGGTTACCAGTTTACATATATATGAATATCAATGGTTCTGATGCATACATCTTTCTCATAGGTTCTCTTTCATTTATGTTTATGCTAAGAATGGATTCTTGTATACTTCTTTCTGTTATGGTACAAAGTTATATAATATGTTAAGTACTCTCTGTCTAGATTGACTGCAAGGATCTAGAGGCCGTTCTGAGCTCTATGGTTCTTGTATGTCTTAAATCCTTTTAAAATATCTTAAACACGAATCATAGATGATGTTTCCCATTAAACTCACATAAAATAGAGACTCGACACCTGCGCGTGCCTTGGGTGAGCGCCCAACATCCGTTGGGTGATAGGTTGGTGCGCATGGGGTTCCTTTCTTTTGTGATGGGGGTAAAAATGACTACAATACTACATTTTTCTATAGTTATTATTGTTTTCTACTTCAGAAAGTGTAACTTGCACGACAGCACCTAGGGCACGACATGCACACACACACTAGAACTACATCCGGGTCTGAAATGTAGTGCAACGCTCAGTGATAAGTCCACTAATTTGGTAGTTGAGGTCAATCTGACCCAATTTTTCTGCATATTTATTTTTGTCTAGGGTTTGATACTTCTTCTCTTACAGGTCATCATTTTACTATCCAACACATTTAGCGCAACTCAGAAAATATAGCGTGATAGACAGATAGGATTTCAACCTATCTTGCAACCCTACAAAAACAAGTTTTCGAGCATTTATAGAGACCATGGAGCCTATTTCTCAGACCAGGGTGCATCTGTATCCTTCCAGGTGCCTCAATCTGCTTAGATTGCCCATGTTTGTCCTTTGCAGCACCTCTGAAGTGATCGTACTTGCTTGTGAAGTCCACAATCAGACCTGCGATAACCTGTGAAAGTCTTCATTAATCGGCTAAGTCATTTTTTCTTTACTCCTTTGGATATTTAGGGTTTAGTTTTATTTGACATACTTATTTGCAATTATTCCATACTATTTTAGTGCATTTATACAACGTGTTAGTCCTCCTAATTAGATTAACTAGGGTTACTATTTCCTTGTATTTAGTCAATTTTAGTTAATCATTTTGGTGAACCCGACATCCTTCACACTTAGGATCCTTATTCTTCTTTTGCTACGGGTCAATTTTCTTTATCTCATTTACTTAAGAAACATCTCGCTTCTCAGGTTGTTTTCCAATGTGCTTTAGACACCAAGTATTATCACGGTGATATTCCTCCACATGAATTAAGTGCTCTTGTTCATTGTTTCTTTGTCGAACCTAACCTTAAAGACCCTCCATCTAACCAACCTATCTGAGACTCGATTCAGTCCTTACATGCAAAATTTTCTGTCATGGAGTCCACACTCACATCTCTTAGATCTGAAGGTCAACAATCTAAGGATGCTTCTCAATCGCATACATCCTTTATGCAATATATGAAATCAATGATCACATCTATTAGATATGAAATCCAATAGCTTAAAGATGTTTCTCAAACACATACATTCTCTATTTAATCTATGGAATCCACCATCACATCCCTTAGATATGAAATTCAACAAGTTAAGGATGCTTCTCAATCACATGTTTGTTCTTCTTCGACATCTCCTATTCAATCTATATCCACTACATGTCATATAGTTGAGCCTCAAGTCACGCCTTCGCCAAAATCTCTCATACTTGATCGCAATGATATGCCACATGAAATTCTAGCTCAACTTCTTAGTCATCAATTGATTCTTCTACCGCCTACTCATTTTTATCCTCCTTATCGGCAACCAAAACACCAAGATCACCCATATTGCCATTATCATCGAATCAATGGGCATAATGACCACGAATGTTATGCTTTACAATGTAGAATCAAAAATCTTGAGCGTCAGGGATTTATATCATTCATTGGAAAATATCCTATCGCACACCCACCTACAAATACTACACCCCACATGGGCTCCTAAGTCTATTTCTCCTTCGATTAGTCAAGATCAGTCTAAGCAAACTCCTGTGGTTACTAGTGAATCTCACTCCCATATTTCTAAGGAATTTTAAGATACTCCTCTTATTCATTACATGCATCATATTGACAACCCCTAACATGTGAATAGTGATCCTTCCCCTAGTCAGGTAAACACTTCTCATATTCCTGATGTTGCTCATTCTCCATCTAGTGAGCATCCGACTAACGTCACTCAAGTAACTCCTACACCACAACCTCTCATTATTATTTCACTAGCTAATCTTGCTCAGTCACCTACAATATCACCAAAACAACATAATCAAACACCTATCAAAGTTATTTCACCAACTCCTCCTAGTAATTCTTCTACCACATTAGCACATCAGGCTAAGAAGCTTCCTTTGAGACTTAGTACAACTTGGCCTCCTCTCAGGTATAAGCTCCAACCAATTACTTCACAAAAAAATCCTAAGTCTCCTACTAGTGATCCAGAAATGGTATCTTCCATCACCCCATGTAAGGTCCCTCCACCACCTCCAACAGTTAAACTTGTAATTCCACAATCCGCCATAGACTCTACATATATTGACAAGTGAGACCTGGATACAACTTACTATAATGATGAACCATATGGCGATCACATACCACCACCATTGCATGATCCTACTAATGCTTCGACCTATAATTATGTTGGTTCTCCCCCTTATCAAGACATCAACCATGTTCTCCCACAATCACATGATACCTTTGATATCATTGCATAGCTCTCCATCCTCATTGTACGCTTGGGGGGCATAATAATCATGAGTTCCCCCACCTCATTTTAGTCGCAGATTCTTCCATAGGTATACTCATTATACATTCTAGCACTGTCATTACCTGATGATGCACTCTTGTGCTTATGTTCACACTTGACTGTTGAAGGATTACCATTACACTAAATCCCACACACCACACTTAGGTACTACACATTATGTTTCACCATACATTGTGAGTCATAAATTATCCATTCTACACTTGTTCTACTTTCTAAATTATACTATCCTTTCTACACATCATATTTTTTTCACGTATTTACACATTTAGTCTCATCTCATCTCATGCATTTATCCATTACCTCCATTCTACATATTACACTATGTCACATTATATATGGGTCTAGATTTATATTTAATCTATTCCATTATACGTTACCAATGTACATTTTCCATTTCATCCTACATCATACGTTTATCCATTATACACACTACACTAGTCTACACCACATATGAGCCTAGCTTTATATTTGATCCTTACATCTTACATTAGTAGCCTATCTATACCTTTTACTTTACATTTTGTACATTACATATCACATGTTACACCCTATTCTACCAACCATGCATTTACAACATCCTCCCTACTACATGGTCCTACACATTGCATTAACCACCCTATGATGCACTTTAGTTCCTCGGTCCATACTCGACTGCCGAGGTTTTACCAATAAAATGGACCCTACATTAATCATGAGACATTCCATCACACAACATTTCTTGTTTAGTGTCATACACTTTAGGCTAAATCGTCACCCACCTCATATCCTATCTTCCTTAGTGGTATACACTTTAGGCTAAATCACCACCCTCCTATTATATCCTCATTAGTGGTATACACGTTAGGCTAAATCACCACCTCCTTTTACTTATCTCGTAGTGGTATACACCTTCGGTTAAATCACCACTCCCTATATCATTCATCCATTAGTGATATACGCTTACCTAATAAATCATCACTCTTCCACTCAACAAAGTCGTGATATACGCTTCAACTATAGGGTTCACACACATCTTTCCACATGTCGCATCTCATCACCACTACACATACACACTCATCGCATCACACTAGAGACACACAACCAACAACTACTCGACCATTTACCGATGACACACTCTTGTTTACGGTTCATTCTTGACTACTGATTGGGCAACCAAAATGAACCTCATTGCATACACTTCCATACACTCGGGGGGAAAGTTGCTCCTATCATTCCATCTTGCATTCCACTTCATCCATCCATAGCATGTTGCATTGTCTTGGTACATTTATTATTGTTTACTAGTGTTTTGCAAGATCACTTTATTACACATGTTAGCTTGATTTCTTATATGTCATTATCATACACACATGCACATTCACACCTCTGTTTAGTGTGATCACAGATACAAGACTCTTACACACGACATGGATGCTCTCCTTCTACCCTTATTGTATTGGTCGTTGGGGGCATCCACATTTGTCTCCAGGTGTTATTGTTTCATTTTGTACTTATCATCTTACATTACTTGATCATACACGCGTTGACATATTGTTTATTACTCTAACATGATAACAAGTGTTCCATGTGCAACACTTGTTTTGTAGGATTACATATTTCCATGAATACTTGTTTGTGTCTTTACACTCTTCTTATTTATTTGCCATTGTATGAGGGCTTTGCCCTTTACTTGTGTGCGCAATTTTTTTTTGTTTGCGGCCATGACAACCTTGCATATCTTGCGACATTGTGATTGATGTCCCATGTTTGTAACCTGCTTTGTGCGGTCTTCTTGTTTTCTTACATGTTTACACTATTGTGCTTGGTAGTTCTTACATTGTTTGTGTACTTTACACTTATTGTATGCATGTGTTTGCGGACTAACACTTTTTTGGCTAGCCATCCCCTTTTGTGCATGCCTTGGTTTCTACCAAGTGCTTTCCCTTTCCCCCTGCAAGGCAGAGTTTTATAGGTCAGAGTGTGGTAGGTTGTATTTTGGGGCTGCATTTTCCTTTCAGTGTCTTAGCATGCGCCCCTAAAGAGGGGGGCATCATTGAGGGTTTTGACACACTAACACAACATATTTACACCGGTTTAGTACAATACACTTTTTTCCCTTGGCATTGTGGGTTCAGTTCAGTGCAGATTTCCACCCTTGGCATTGTGGGTTTACATACAACGAGTGAGTTCAGACCAGTCTACGAACTCCATACACAACGGATTTTACAGGACATGTTGTCCTTAGCATTTCTGGGGAGCAGTTAAAGGTTGGAGGACACAGAGAATTTCCTCCCTATACTTCTTCAGCTAGTTGGCGTCAGATCGCCCAAAAAAATAGGACACTATAGAGATCTCTTCACACACATTTCAACAGAAGCAGTTAAAGGTTGGAGGGCACAGAGCATTTCCTCCTTGTACTTCTTCAGCCAGGGTGGTGTGAGATCGCCCAAAAAACTCAAACCTGCTCAGTACAGGTTATCCTTCTACACCCTTTCTCTCGACATGGATCAGGTGTATATGTTCCATTTAAACTTTCATTTAGCATTTTTTTACATTTGCATATTTTACATAGTGTATTTGACATTTACATACATACGTATTTGACTAATTGATCACTTTCTCCTTGCATATCCGACTGTATGAGAAACAAGCAGTCAAATTGGGGGCAACAACAGCGACAACGATGGCAATGACAGCTCAACAACAACACACTGTGACACCATTTTCCTTTACTAACCATGCAAGTACAATACACATAACAACAACTACACACACGTTTCACCCTAGGTTCACTCTCATCACTTTTTTATGCACATTTTTCATCTTTAGAATTCCACGCTCCTCCATCTTTTTCTTTTTTTCATTCCACACTTGATTCTATTCCATTGGCATGTCTCTTTTACACTCTTCATGGATATCAGGTATGCACTTCTTATCTACTTTATGTTACCGAGCTTTCCGCTCACCAACATAAAGTGGGGGGAAAATGTTGTCAAAATGTTGTCACATAATCTTGCACATTATTTTACTTTTATTTTGTCATTCTCGTATATTTACTTATGCATCCCCAATTTGTTTCATCATTTTACACCATTTTAACCTAAATTGTGGCACCCTACCCCGTATTGGGGCTCCCCGGGGCACTCAGGTCCCACTAGGGGCACCCCGGTCATTTTTTAACTTTTCCTCCCCTTTTTGGGCTCTTTATGACCATTTTTCATACTTATCTTTTTCCCAGTCAGCCTTTTCGGGGTTAATTACAAAATTAAATCTTGAGAACCCTATAAATATAAAGTTATGACACCATAATGAGGGTCCTAGCATCACACACTACTATTACTCCATCTAGAGTAGCATCCATTGCATCACTTGCATCCATTAGGGTCATGCATCAAGGCTAGAGATCTGCATCACACATTATAGCATGGGGGGAGGGATTCTATTCTATTCCATGCACACATTATACTACATTTCTCTATAGTTTATTTGAATTCTATTGTACTTCAATACAACTGCAAAAAAGGGCAATACGTGAGGGCAACATATAACTTCAACTTAACAGTGAGGATATAATTGCAGGAAGGTCACTCATTAGGCAAATTTAAAAGCCTTTCATATACTCATTCTAACGTCCAACTTGGTACTTGATAGGAGTACTTCTTCTGGAAATAATCCATCAGCAAGTCCTATCTCCTGGTATCGAGCAAGGCACGTGTAGCCCATATAAACAAGTTGTACAAGGGTCTAAAGTATTTGTACTCACCATAAATTTTTGTAGACTAACTAAATTCTAAAATTCATTTTAACATATTAGTGCACATATCAAATAAGTAAAAAATGAAAATAGACATTTAAATAATTTAGAAAATGAACACATGAATTTAAGATTTCAATCCTATCAAGACGTAACGTTGAAATAAATTTTCAGCAAAACACAACCCTAAACATAAGGAACTACTGCATCAATATAGTATTCTTCAGAAAAACACAACCCTAAAGCATTTTCATTGACACACTAAAGAAAGCATAAAAAAAATGTAACCTTGGACTAATACTAATATCAAACATTTGATTAGCACAGGAACTAAAATATTGAAGAAACATTATAACTTCTATCAACGTCTGCGTGGTTGAGTGGATTTGTTTATTGGTTGCATTTTTTGTATTCTTAGTCTACACTTTCTATATTGTGGAAACATTAATCTTTATCATCAATGTGCAATAGTGGCTTAAGGATATAAATTGTGTCTACACTGTTGACGTGAATGTGAATGAAACATTGATTTTGTAACCTAGGGGTGGGAGTTTATCTCAAATATGTCATCCAAGCCTAGAAAGTTAGAGTATATTTTTTCTTTTAGCAGCTCCTCATATATAATCAACATATCCTATGATGGTAGATGTACTCAAGACATAATAGCATGTCATAGCCCAAATTGTATGTGTGAAAAATCTACATATTCTTTTTGTCTTTCAATGGCAGTATAAAAGAGGGAATAAAAACCAAATCATTTTTTAGTTGCAGGAATTTCCTTTTAATGAAATTGAATGCATACAGTTTTCCATAGAGAAATTACAAACTAAAAACAGAATTGGACACACGCATTTTTTCATACAGGAATTATTGAAGGCATGGAGTATCAGATTTCCATATAAATGTATTTCTATGTAAGCTTCAACATTCATATGTTTTGATACTAAGAAAATATCATGCATGCAACTTCAATAAATTCGTAAAGTATGTTGTAGGTGTATAATATAAAAGGAACTTTCTTTTGAAAATACCTACACAACAGCACAACCAATTCCCAGCAGCAGCAACACTAGGACATTCACACAAGCAATTCATTGGATAATGTTTTGAATGACTAGCAATATAAAAATTCGTTGAGTAAACAGATTTGAAGCAATGAAAAACACATCCAATGTATATATAACAAAAAGTTGATAAAATTGAATTTGAAGTGAATGCATATTGAATCGATGCAATATGAAAGGTAGCATGTTTGGGTCTGTTTCTAATACTACTCAACGTGTGGGAAAATCTACTCCTTTTCGCTCTTCTAATTCATGTAAATTTGCTAGTAAACTAAAAAGTGAGAGATACTATGAATGATTTTAAGCATATGTGATTTCTCCTTGTTTTCATTTATCGGGACTCAAGGATTTAACCAGGTCAGTATTTTTTGTTTCCTTTATTCACATAACATTTGATGAACACCCAATTCATATTTTAGTTGCAGGAATTTAAAGTGAATGCAAATTAAATTGATGCAATATGAAAGGTAGCATGTTTGGATTTGTTTGCAATACAACTCAACATGTGCGAAAATCTACCCATGTTCCCTCTTTTAATTAGTGAAAATTTGCTAATAAACTGAAAAAATAATCTGACGCACACAGTTTTCCATAGACAAATTACAGAAGACATGGAGTATTGGATTTCAATGGATAAGAATCAAATGAACTTACTTTTTAAGTAGCACAAGCAATTTCTACCAGAAACAACAACAACACCAACACTATCACCAGCAAGACCCCACAATCGTACCACACACAACAAAAGAAACACCTCTCATGTGCCTTAAGTAGGAAATCAACATCAAAGGAGAGGCAGATAGAAAAGGCATCCATTCTAAAACGAAATAAATCAAACTGAAATTACATGTAAATTTTGATTTTTCCATTTCTGACACAATGGATGGCATGTTTTTTCTAAAAATAATTGGCTTAAATTTGAGATTATGTGACATGTTTTTTCTAAATTAATTTCTTTAATTACATGCGTTTGCTGACAAGGCAACCCAATAAATCTTGGCCACGGCTGTAATGGCAAGAGGATGACTGTGGAGGAAACTGACATGCCTCCACGTCTCCACGTTATTGACATTACCATGTAATCGAAACATGCAACAGAGTAAATTTCTATTATTTCATGCTGATTAGCTCATGGCTACAAAAAATCAGATGGATCGGGCAACATTATTAAAAAATAAGCCAATGAGGTAATGAAAAAATAAATAGTAACAGGACAAACCTACAAAGTCTTAGTAATAAAGCCAATAAAATTGCATGGCAAGAATGGCAAGAAGATGATGACGGGGAAAAGTGGCAGTTAACAAAAAATTGTCTCTAGAAGGCCTATCAGCCAATAAATCCCATAACATACTCATTTTTTAATCAATTAATAACCATCTTCTTTATGCAACTTAAAAATGAGATATAATGCTATTAATATTGATATGTCATTGATTTATCCTAACTTTAGTGTTTGAAACCTTAATTAGAATATAGATCTTGAAAAATAATGTGCAATCAAATTAATAAATAAATGCTCTAACATTCAAATATAAAAGTACATGTACTCACATAATATTTTTTTAACGCAATTAATGTGAATGTGAAGAAATTATATAAATCGTGACTACGTTTTCAATCCATCATTACTTCTTACAAATATCATGCTTCACCCCTCTTTCTCTTCTTTCATGTAAATCCAAATAGGTTCATGTTTTTCAATCTTGTTTCCTTCTGCCTCTTCCTTTGTATTTAAAGAAATAAAATATTTGTATGTCATTGATGTCCCTACTCATATATTTCAGTAGTACATTAGGTTGGTTAGTATTTTTATTGTTATGTGACTTCTTATTTTCCTCATGAAGGACAAGGTGGCATTTCTACTCAATGATTACAATGAACAAAGGAAAGCACTCGTTGTGGTTGTTTATCAACTAACCCACCATTAACAAGCCATTTCTTGACAATTGCATATTTTGTATAATGTTGCAAGCTTTGTCGATCATAACTACCTTAGAACATGGTTGTATTGAATACAAGGTCTCCATAATTGGTCATTTTTTCGTTGTTCTCCTTATAGATGGGTGAGTCAAATCTAGAGTTGCATGGGAATATAGTGAGAAACTCTCTTATAATAATGTGAAGTGCATGCCACTTGTGTGCTCCCTTAGTTCCCCATTAACACCTAGCATTTATACACGTTCATCCTCATGTATTGTTATAACCTACCCATGACCATATCTCCCTAAAGAGACCCAATTAAATGTTTGTATATGCATGGCTTGCATCGTTGATATGAATTAGGGATGCATGTGATTTTAATCAATGTGGGGAAAAAACATGCAATGCCAAGGTTTATCAAATCATATTTTTTTACATTTCCTCATTATCGTTGAACAAAATCCTTAAAAAAATAACTAGATGTGCAAACCTAATACTCTTTTGTCTTTATAAGAATATTTATATTCTTAATTATAATTCCTACAATGATCCTACTAACCTCATTATATTCTCTGGAGACTATAATATAAAATTAAATTATTAAATATTTTTATTTAAATTAGAATATGTATTTGTAATATACTGATGTAATAATTTCTTTGGGGACAAATTTTCCATTCTGTATTCTAACAAGCTTTCCCCAAAAATCTGTTCAGGTTTTGTAAAAGTAAAACACACTAATTTTTAATGCATTGTACATGTTGACAGGCATGTGACTTGTTCAAATTTGTATTGGCAGATGAAGGAGCCATATACTCTTGGTCTGACCATCTGAGGTATGCTACTTGTCATCAGAACCAACCATTGGCCATATATACCAAGCATTCATAGGAATTTATTTTTCATTTCTTTATTGAATGAAAAATGGACAATAATCAAAAGGCCCTTGGTGTATTGGTGATGATGTTGGCTCCCATAGAACCTAATAGGGATCAAACATTGTTGAGTGCAAGGCCTGGAGATATTCGACATGGAGAGTCGACACGATTGAGCCCAGGATTGTGCCCTTGGTGACTTTGACAGCGTGGATGCCCCTCAGTCATAGCTACTAAGTTGAAGGTAATCACTAGTTTAGTTGTATTCTTACTCATAATTTTCAACCCATTATATGCTTCCTCGTATGAGCACATATGTCAACAATCTATGTAATATAGTGCCCAGTTGAGTGCACACCTCAATAAAAAAATTGACAATAATAACTAAAATTTATGAATGCGGTAAGTGAAAATCTCCTTGAATTTAGTTAAAGTTTGTAGAAAAATGTAGGATGCCTTCTATATGATTACATTAATATTTTACACTTACAATTTGAACGTAATTATTAGATGCATCTATAATTTATGAGTGAAACAATATAAAATATCCTTGATTTGTTTGTAGAAAAAATTAGGATGTCCTTTATATGTTTACATTAATATTTTACAATTACAACTTGAACGTAATTCTTAGATACACAATAATATACGAGTGAAGTAATATAAAAGATATTTCAATTTTCTTAAAGTTTGTAAGAGATTTTTTTTATTATTGGTAAATAGTTTTGAAGGGACTACACCCTGTTACAATAAGGGCTCAGTAGCCAAATAGAGCTATAGAGGGACAACAAAAGAGGATCAAAATCCAGATAAAGCATTATGCCCAATAGTAACCAAAAGATAGTTACTAGTAGAAAGTGAAACAGAACAGAAATTGCAATAAGACAGCAAAATAACAGCAGAAAAACAACGAAAAGACCGAAATATAGTAGCGTCTAGAATGAAGCCCTCCAGCCTGAGGGATATTTTTTATTGGAAGCTCTATCTATCCTAGATTTTATTGTTTGTAGTGAAGTGAGCAACGCAAAAGTGATGATGTGCGTGGGGTCACTTGCATTCAAATTTGATATGGTCTGACTTCTCTCCTTTTCAGCCCCCCAAATCGTTTCAGGGACTTCGCTAAGCATGGAAATGTTGTGAACATGTTGTTCCAAAAAGTCACTAATGGCATTGAAGATAGCCGTGTTATGGTCACGCTTGTCTTTGGCTCTCCCCAATCTGTTGTCCAAAGAGTTCAATTTCTTGTAGATGTCTGCAATCTGATCATTCCCATTATCAGTTTCATCATCAGCCTTTATTTATCCCTTCTATTTGGCAATGTGCTGCAGGTCCTTCTTTAACTTCATCATCTCATTTTCCAAAGAATCCAACCTGTGAGGAATATTATTCCCCTCCTATTGCAAGGCCGTATCCTGGCCAACATTATATTAACATTTTATAATTAAGATGCTCTTAAACGATTATATTAACATTTTATAATTACAAGCTCAATGTAATAATTACATGCATTCAACATAAGCAATGGATGCAATCCAAAATAATTTTTCTTTCTTATAATGTCTTCTATTGGCATAAAATTTAATAATGTCAAACTTATGAACAAATATTGTTGATAAAAAATGGGATGAAATTGAATCTTAGTAGCAGTGCTGAGGATTTGCCTCTTTTACCGACATATTTAGACAACGAAGAATCACTTTCACCTATTTTGAAATCCTTCACAACATATGGTTGCCATAGTAGGCAAAGGTGTGTTTGGATTTCTCTAAACTTTCTTGATAGAAGAATGGGTTGCAATAATGTTACTACTAGGATAGTCGTGGGGCCTACACATTACTACACGATACTACTCATTTGGTAAAAATAGAAGATCAAAAAATAAAGACAAGAAATATCATTGTACTAAATTTGGAGAAGAATTTGGTGGCTAATCTAGTTCATCTGACTACGTGTAATATTTTATTCATCTAATTTCATTTAATGATGAATAGTAACCTGGGTCATAGAGAGAAGTTTCAATGGAGGTTAATATTCATTTCAGATTGTTGTCTATACTTTTGAATACATTACTTGCTTAGAACTTGAAGAATTGAATGCCTTAGTGTTCAATAACTTTCATATGAACTACTCAACAAAATTCCTCAAAGAAACATGTTCTCATCACCTGTGATGATTGCAATATATGCATAAAATGGGTTTGTTGAAAAAGGCCTTTAGTTGTAAATTCCCTAATAGACATGTAAACAAAATGTGGAAGTATACACAATGCACATGAACTGTGTGAAAAAATGCCTTGATGAGATGTGACCTCGTAGACTATAATGAATTTATGATATGTACAAAAAGGTTTTTCTACAAAGCCCTTCCTTGACGCAAATACATTTAGCAAGTGTAAATTCAAGCTCTTAACCCAACTTACAATAAGAACTTTAGAAAAGAGTATAGACACCCATCAAAGAATAATTGAAAGTGTATATTTGTCGAATGTTGTAGTTGATAATAATATTGTAGAAATGTGAACATAAGTTGGTAGTTGTAATGTACCCTTTCTCAAATTAATTAAATCGGAGGACCCAGAGTGTATTTTTATTCCTTATAGGCTAAGGGGTTATTAAAAAGGGAAAAAATATAATAATAATTAATTAAGTTATCCAAAAAGGTACTTTACATTATAACTTAGAACAAGGACACTTAGTGTATTATTATCAAAAGGGGCCACAAAGAAAATATTCATTACATAGCCAAAAGTAATTAATAATTATGAGGATGGAGAAAAGGTGAATATCTACATAAAAGTAATTTTAATAAATTTTAGGGTTTTGGATAAAAATGATATTATTAAAAGAATGGATTGAAAATTTTGAATCATTCAATCATTCGAATAATTTCACAAATGTTTGTATGCAAGTATGGGGCAACATCTTCCATTTTTAACATAGAGGACGAAGAACTTCATGTATTAGGGCTTGGGGATGAAAACCCTCACACCCATTTGGTAATTCCATCAAGGGATTACACCAGAGCTTTCAAATTCAGAGGATATCCATCACACTTGTACAAAAATGTTGATTTATGGTTGTGTATCGGGTTGTAATAGTTCATAAAATTAATACAATATTCTCCAAAAATGACATTTGAGCTTGATTCCACTATTTATGGTGTCACTATTCATTGTTGTACATATTTAATTATAATTTGTTGTACCATATGCAATACTAATCTAGCCTTGAAATCATTCTTTTCAGGGAAAATTCTGCTAACATCACAATCACAAGGATTTATTATTGTTTTCAGGGATCTATTGTACCTTATAGTACGGTGGCATACTTCTAGAACTCCTTTTTCAGCTAGGGTTTCAGAGAAAATTAAGTTGTCATAATTTTTATGCCATTTTCAGTTAGGTTTTGATGTAGTAAATTAATATTAAACATGTATTTGAGTAAGTATTTGATTTAATATAAATGGAATGAAATCGAATTGCAAAGTAACTATTGTAGTTCATGATATACAAATGCTAATATACAATAAAGAAACAAGAAAACAAGAATGTGCAATTATGAAACCCTAAGTAAGAGGAGGAGATAGAGTGACTTAGATGATTCTGGAGAATCTGGAAGTGATCTAGGTTATGCGACTACTGGATTTGACTGGAAAGAATGCCATATAGGCTCAACAAGGGTTCTAGACTCTGAAACTGCACATGACAAAAGCTCATGGGAGAGGACAACAACGCGTGGTGCTAGTGTTCTTATCTAGGCACTGGTGTCCAGATAAATGTTACATATTTGGTTCTTTCAGGGCCAGATGAAGTTCACTTTCCTTTGCAGTCTATTGTTCTAGACTTAATGTCTGATTTGTGAATGTACCTGTAACATGTAAGAGAAGAGTTCACCTATACATACCCACAAACCGCATTAAACCTAAAAAGGAAAATGTAGAATGGAGAGTGGGATTGACCCCGATGGTTACCTAAAGAGTGAACTTATGACCGAGCATTGCACTACATCTCAGACACCATGTAGTTCTATGTGAGAGTGAGTGTAATGATGCCCTATGATGTCATTGTATAAGTTGCACAAATGATAGCGGGCTAAATATAGAATGTAGTAGATGTATAAAATGTGTGAGATGGAATATAATAAGCTTCCCCTCCTATGTTATGTATGAAAAAGTGATGCAACCCTTGTCCCTTGAATGAGTGTGCCAAATGGATGCTTTGAAATACTTTTTTTCCTTTGGATGCAAGCTTATGTGATAATATGTAATGTTTAGTGCTTGGCCCTTTATTTTGAAAGCATAACTGTGTATTTATAGAATTCCCTTGTTTGAATTTCATAATCAACAAATGAAAGGCTGACACAAAGTAGTAAAAAGTAATTAAGAAGTGAAAGGGGTCCAAAATGATAACAAAAATGTAAATAATGATAGGAGCACCCAAGAGGACAGAAGCGCCTAGTGATAGTGTCCCAACTGAGTGCTAGTGTCTAAGGCCATAGAAAGATTAAAAAAATCAAATGCCGACCAGAGTGCTATATGTATAAAGCATATAAATGTGCAGAAGACAAAGAAAAATGACAAAGGATGTTGTCAATTACTAGTTTTCTTGCTTAGGAATTGTGTAAATGCTAGCATAAGTTTAGGACCTAGAACTGTACCCATGTGCATAGATTTTGTGTCTACATTTACCCCCACTTTATTTTGTTGAGTGAATACTTGATAACATAAAGTAGATAGAATACGTGTACCTTATGAAGCTTAAAGCGTAATGTGTAGCCGATAGCATGCCAAGTGGACAAGTAAAGCATGGAGTGATCATAATGTGAAGCGTGAAGAATAGGAAAGGGAAGTGAGCCCTAGGGGTGAAGCGTGTGTGTAGTAACATTTTGTGTTTTCTGATGTGGGTTTCTCCTTGTTGCGTATTAAGGATAGACCTATAAAAGAAGAGAGAGAAAGTAGTCAAAGTTCTATATATGAGAAATTGAAGTAATTGTTGAGTTGTGGAGCTAAATTACTTTAGTTTAGCATGTAATTGGAACTTTCTAAAAAATACAGTAACCGACATCGGTTAAGGGGGAACCGGCATCGATCACCCAGAACCGACATTTGGTTAGGTATGACCGGCATCGGTCAAGCAAAGTAAGGAACCGGCAGCGGTTAGGTGCTAACCGATGTCGGTTACCTGTGCGAGGATGTTTTAATTAACTCTCAGGAATTAGATCTATTTTTAGCATTAAATTATTTCTATTTATTGTAATTACATGGCTAAGTGCCCTAAGTCTATAAAAGACTATATAAGCATAAAGCTAGGGTTTAGAAGTAAGAGAAAAAACAAGAATTAGAAAGAACCTGAAAAAGGTTGGTGAGAGATAATTCTTGGTGATGAAGCAAAAGCTTGATAGAAAGAAAGTACTAAACATTTGAGAGGTGTGGAAGATTGTAAATCTTCAATGTATATCTTGTCAAAGCTTTGGATAATAGATTGGTTTGTTTCTTGGCAGGATAATTTTAGTGTGCAACCACATTTGTAATCTGGCAAATATTCTATTTTTGAAAATTTCTTCTGACAAAGTAAATTTTATGGCTTGGATCAGTGACTTGTTCTCCTAAAAATTACAATTTAATTTTTTTAGGGGGTCGGCTTCGCCTACCCTTGAAACTATCCCCTATAGAATCTTAGATTATTCGCCACGTGTTGAACACTATTAGATCACTCATACCACATGGGGGCATATGTATTATCATGTACAGTAAACGGGTGATAGGAAGGTAGAGGCTACAAACGCGTGATAGGAGGGCGGAGGCTGTAGATGCGTGATAGAGAATTTGTGGACGTGCAACAGGGAGAGTTTGTTGACGTGTGACATGGAGAGGTTGTTGATAGCGTGACATTAGTGCAGAGGAAGTAGACGTGACATTATTGCGGAAGAGAAAGACGTTGCGATCTAGAAGATTTTGCCTGACGTGTGACATGGAGATTTTTATTATCGCACGACCAGAGGGCGGAGGTTGCAAATGCGTGACAAAATATTTGTTGTCGCACACAAACAAGGTGGTTGACACGTGTTAACAAACCTCGTTGATACACTTCAACAACCTTGTTGATGCAACGTCAATGAACCTCACTGGCGTGCGTCAACAAGGTTTTGACGCGTGTTAGTGAGGTTCGTTGACGACGTGTCAACCACCTTTGTTGGCACATGACCAGTAAATATATAGTCCGCATGTCTACAGCTTTCTGTCACACCACCCACTTAAAAATAAGGCAAAAATTTTTGTTCTTGGACCCCCAAAAAAATCACCTTCCCCGCGAAACCCGGTTCCGAGGATATTGCTGCCAGGTATTTTCCACCTCCGAATTTCTAAGAGGTCTCTTAAAATGAACCTTAGTTTCTTGGTGGACGTAGCCCACACACTGGGTGAACCACGTTAAATCGAAGTGTTGATTTATGTCTCTTGTTTTTTATATTTCTTCTTGTAGAATATTCACTTTTATTTGCATGTATGCTTAGATTATGATATATTGTCTGTACAACGGTGCGCTAATCCTAACAACTAGTATCAGAGCTTTGTTTGAGGGTTTATGTGTGTTGAAGTAAATTTACTCACAGAGGGTTTTTTGATTGAGTGGGAGCTACAACAATGGCAGGAGAAAATAAATACAAGGTTAGAGAAATTTGACGGCTGAAATTATCAATTATGGAAGATGCAGATTGAGGATTACCTGTATCAAAGAGATTTGTGCTTACTGTTGGATGAGAAGTCTAGACCTATGAAGATGATTGATGTAGAATGGAAGATTCTTGACAGAAAGGCTTTGGTGATCTATTAAGATTGAGCCTGACAGCATCCGTGGCTTCTAATATTCACCAAGGTGAAGATTCTTACGGTAGACTTAATGAAATATCTTGCTAATTTATATGAACAACCTAGTGCTTCAATAAAGTTTATTTGATGAAGAAACTATTTAGTTCAAGATGCATGAAGAGTGAATCTATCCTCTAGTCATTTGAATGATTTCCACATCTATTGTAAATCAGTTACAAATCGGTTGCAATACCCATTTGATGATGAAGTAAAAGCAGTTTTATTCTTATGTTCTTTGCCTGATAGTTGGGATAACTTGGTAATGGTTGTTAGTAATACAACATCTGCTAATAATATTTTGAAATTTGATGATGTCATTAGTATAATCTTGAATGAAGAAATTCACAAGAAGAGTATAGAGGAAACATCATCTGGAAATGCTTTGAATGTAGAAAGCATGGGCAGGCAGAAGGAGAGATCCAAGAGTAAGAGTAATGGGAATCTCAAAGTCAAGGGATAGCATATCTAAATCTCAGAAGCAAGGGAATTACTTGTTGGAAATGTGGAAAGAAAGGGCAAAGAAAGGATTGTTGGTCAAAGGATAAAGAGAACCAACAATCCAGATAAAAGGTAAAGAAGGAAATATTGTTGAATCAAAGGTAATGCAAGATGCTCTTATTCTTTCTTTAGATAGTAGAATTGAATCATTGGGTTTTAGATTCAGGAGTTTCTTTCCATGCAACCCCTAATAAGGGTTATTTTAGAAATTATGTCCAGGGAAATTTTGGGCATGTTTATTTGGGTGATGATGAGCCTTGTAGTATTACTGGTAAAGGGGAATGTTCATCTAAAATTGCAGAATGGAAATACATGGGTATTGAAAGATGTGAGGCATGTGCCAAGCCTCAGGAGGAATCTTATTTCTGCAAGGCAACTAGGTGAATCTGTTTACTATGGTTACTTTTACATCTTGGAAGTCACACGAAGGGTGCTTTTGTTGTGGCAAGAGGTAAGAAGGTAGGACTGTTATATCTATATACACGTACTACTAATTCCTTTTCTACATTATCTACTTCAGATTTCATATGCATGCATGTGGCATAATCAGATTGGGTCATATGAGTCAAAAAGGAATGTAAATCTTAAAGGTTAAGGGTAAGGTATCAGATTTGAAAGATTTAGATCTTGATTTCTGTGAGCATTATATCTTTGGAAAGTAAAAGAGAGTGAGATTTCTCAAAGTTGGGGCAACTAAGAAGGAGCAGAAATTGGAGCTTGTACACTCAGATGTGTGGGGACCAGCTCAGGTAGCTTCTCATGGAGGATCCCAGTATTATGTTACTTTCATTGATGATGCTACAAGAAAGGTATGGGTTTATTGTATTAAACGTAAATCTGATGTTTTTGAGACTTTTAAAAAGATGGAAATCCCTTGTTGAGAATGAATCAAATTCTAAGTTAAAGTGCCTTAGATCTGAAAATGGTGGTGAATATTGTAGCAAGGCTTTCAATGATTATTGTTTAGTGAATGGGATACATAGAGAAAGAATAGTTCCAAGAACACCACAAGAGAATGGTGTTGCAGAAAGAATGAACAGCGACAATCATGGAACATGCTAGAAGTATGAGGATACATTCTGGATTGCCCTTACAGTTTTGGGTAGAAGCAGTTGATACAGATTGGTTTATTTGATTAACTGTGGGCCTTCAAGTTCACTAGATGGAGGAATACTAGAGGAAGCTTGGACTGGAAAAGAGGTAGATCTTTCTTTTCTTAAAGTTTTTTGGTTCAGAAGCTTTTGTGCATGTTGATAAGGAAAATAGAAAGAAGTTGGATGCAAAATCCAAGAGGTGCACTTTCATTGGTTATGGATCTGGTGATTTTGGTTTCCATTTTTGGGATTTAGAGAATTCTAAAATTATTAGGAGTCGTGATATTGAATGGAATGAAAAGAGAATGTACAGGGATCAAATTTTGGTACCCAAGGATGAGAAAATTGAGAAGTTTATTGATGAAAATGAACTCTTAGATTTAAAATAACACCTACAGAAATACACAGTAACCATGATCTATTAGTCCCTAACCGACATCGGTTAAATGAACCAACGATCGGTTACAGAGGATCCAAACCAGCATCAGTTAGCAGAACCGACGTCAGATAGAGGTGACCTACGTCGGTCACTGTTCAGATTTGGATAAAAATGTACAAGAGGTCCAAATTGAGTCTCCGAGTACCCCAAACTCCTGTGAGAAGGTCACAAAGGGTAAGTAAACCTCCAGAAATATTTACACCTTCTCTATTTTATTTATTATTGACTGATAATGGTGAACCAGAGAGCTTTGAAGAAGCAATGTAGGATAAGACTCACATTCAGTGGGAGCATGGCATGGATGAGGAGATGGACTCCTTGGAACAGAACCAGACTTGGGATTTGGTTAAGTTTCCAGCATGTAAGAGAACATTACAGAACAAGTGGGTTTATAGGATCAAGGAAGAAGAGGGTGGATAGAAAAGGTACAAGGCAAGGCTTGTAGTAAAGGGATTTACACAGAAAGTAGGTATTGACTTTGGTGAAATATTTTCTCCTGTTGTTAAGATGACTTCTATTCATACTGTATTGAGTTTAGTTGCAGTAGAAGATTTACATTTAGAGCAACTAGATGTGAAGATGGCTTTCCTTCATGGTGATTTGGATGAAGAGATTTATATGCAGCAACCGCTTGGGTATGAAGTCAAGGGTAAGGAGAAATTAGTGTGCAGGTTGAAAAAGAGCCTATATGGGCTCAAGCAAGCTCCAAGGAAATGGTACATGAGGTTTGATAGTTTTATGCATGAGCATGGTTACTTGAGATGTGAATCTGACCATTGTGTTTATTTCAAGAAACTTGAAAATGGGAGCTATATTATTTTGTTACTGTATGTGGATGATATGCTTATTATAGGATCTAGTATGCAGGACATTGGTGAGCTTAAGGGAAAGCTAGCTCACACATTTGCTATGAAGGATTTAGGAGCTGCAAAAAGAATCCTTGGCATGCAAATACATAGAGACAGGAAAAACAAGAAATTGTATTTGTCTCAGGAGGACTATATCTACAAGGTGTTAGAAAGGTTCAACATGCAGAATGCAAAACCTGTTAGTACACCTATGGCTGGACACTTCAAATTGAGTAAAGATCAGTGTCCTTCATCACATGAGGAGGTCAAATACAGATGACATGAGTACCATATGCTTCAGCAGTTGGGAGTCTCATGTATGTTATGGTTTGTACAGACCAGACATTGCACATGCAGTGGGAGTTGTGAGTAGATATATGGCTAATCTAGGTAAAGAGCATTGGAAAACAGTCCAATGGATACTCAGGTATTTGAAAGGGACATCTAGCATGTAGTTATGCTATGGAGGTTTGGATATTTCATTACATGGCTATGTTGATTCAGATATGGCTGGAGAATCTGGATGGTAGAAGGAGCACTACTGGATATATTTTCATAGTAGGTGGAATGACAGTTAGCTAGATTTCAAGATTGTAGAAGGTTGTGGCTTTGTCTACTACAGAGGCAGAGTATGTTGCAGCTACAGAGGCTAGCAAGGAGATGATATGGATGAGTAGGTTAATGGAAGAGTTGGGAAAGGAGCAAAGTGATTGTAAACTATTCAGTGACATTCAAAGTGTAATTCATTTTTGCAAAGAACTCATTGTTTCATTCGAGAACGAAACACATTCAGTTGAGGTATCACTTCATACGCAGGTATTGGAGGATGGACAGTTGAATCTGGAAAAGATTCATACGAGTAAGAACCCTGCGGATATGCTAACGAATCCATTAGCAAAGAGAAGTTGGAGCTACACTCCACTTCTGTTGGTCTTCAAGTTTGAGACTTGAAGAGGAAGAAACAAAGCTAAGGAAGGATCCAAGAATGACGTTGTACAGGTATGGTGCATTAAATAACCTCCAAGTGGGAGATTGTTGAGTTGTGGAGCTCAATTACTTCATTTTAGCATGTAATTGGAACTTGCTGGAAAATATAGTAACCAACATCGGTTAAGGGGGACCGGCATCGGTCACCTAGGACAAGCATCGGTCATCGAGTAAGGAATTGGCAGTGGTTAGGTCTAACTATCGTCGGTTACCTGTGTGAGGATGTTTTAATTAACTCTCAATAATTATATCTATTTTTAGTATTAAAGTATATCTATTGATTGTAATTACATGGCTAAGTGCCCTAAGTCTATAAACGACTATATAAGCATAAAAGCTAGGGTTTAGAAGTAAGAGAAAAAAATAAGAATTAGAAAGAACCTGAAAAAGGTTGGTGAGAGAGAATTCTTGGTGATGAAGAAAAATCTTGAGAGAAAGAAAGTATTGTACATATGAGAGGTGTGGAAGATTGTAAATATTCATTGTATATCTTGTCAAAGCTTTGGATAATAGATTGGCTTGTTTCTTGGTGGACGTAGCCCACACTGGGTGAACCACGTTAAATCTGGTGTTGATTTATATCTCTTTTTTGTATATTTCTTCTAGTAGAATATCCAATTTTATTTGCATGTATGCTTAGATATGATATATTGTCTGTACAACCGGTGTGCTAATCCCAATAGTGATGCATGTGTATAACTAAATAAAAGTGTGAATGTATGTAAAAGGAAAGTGTGCACCTGATGTATGAGAGTGTAAAAGATAGAAAAATTGTCCTAATTTTCTTGGAGATGTTGGATTTTAATGTTAATGGTGAGGTTTTTGGGCGATCTCACACCAAGAGCGGGTTTTTTGGGTGATCTCAAGCCAATAGCGAGTTTTTTGGGTGATCTCACACCAAGTGTGAGTTTTTTTGGGTGATATTGCTCCAAGAGTGTGTTTTTTTAGTGATCTCATGCCAAGAGAAGAGTTTTGGGGAGAGAGGTATAGTTTTTATCTCCCTCCATGATGCTTCCCGAATAAGAACCACTACAAATGATACATCCTGATTTGTTTCGATTGTTCCAAATAGTCCCGATTAATTCCGATTGTAACTGAAATGTACTAATAAAGTGAATTTCTGTAATTGGAGGAAAGTTCCTACTACTGTAGAACTATTCTGAAACCTGTTGGAGATTGTGTTGATCTGAGAAATTGATTTTTTGTACCCCCAGGACATTAGCATCCATGGGGACACAAGCATCAGGAACTACTATTTGCTACTGGCGTTAGTGTCCGCTCTGTGTGTGAGGTCCAAGTCTGATTCTGGACTATTCTATGATTGTATCCTTGTATTTATTTTTTACTGTGATGATCTGTATTATAGCTCTGAGTTGTTGTAGGGGTGGTTTTTCCACCCAATAGATACCCCCCCTCGTTTGGGGTGCATGCAACAACTATAGGAGAATGCAGTCCAAAGGAGAAGACCCTGATTTGAAATGCTAATTTGAAGTGGGTACTTGTAAGGGGTAGGGGATGTTCATGGTAGAAACCAAGGCACGTGCAAACAAAGTAGGCTAGTAAAAAGAGTTAATAAAAATGAGCTAGCATGGATTAGAAGACAATGTAACAAACAATGAGGAAGAAAGATGGACCACAAAAAGTAGGTTCCATATATGGGAGATTTCTCATAATGTCACAAGACAATTAGGGCTGAAGTGGTTGAAAACATATGATAATCAAGAAAGACATATGGCATAGTCCCGTAAACAAAAGCATACAATAGCAAGAAAAATGTATCAGATAGCCATGGTTGTATATAGTCATGTAAGGAAAATGCTACACATGAAGCACCCATTATCATTTTATAAAGATAAATAGTATGTAAAAGTGTGTTATGTCAATGAAAATTAAAGTAACATTAATGAGAAATAGTAAAGAATGTGACAATCGAACTTGTCAAATGTGGAGTATGAGAGTAGTAAAGGTAGATGCCCCCAAGATCCTTGGTGGAATTGGTAAAGGATTCAGTATCAAGCATCATACATCGTGGAAAGATTTTTAAGAGATCTGCATTCACTTCCAGAGACCAAGTGAACATGTATGTGTATATCATAAATAAATTGACATACTAAATATTTGTCTAGCATAATAAGAAAAGTGCAAGATGTAAGTAGAATAAGTGAGCAAGAATAAATCTAACCAAGATATGCAAATGTTGTATGAGTGTGATGGTGTGATATACAAGGTGTGAAGATGGTAGGAGAAACATTTCCCCCTAATGGATGTGTATGAGATGAGTTTCATTTAGAAATTCCCCCTCAATAGTCAAGAATGAACCATAGAACAAGAGTGTGTCATCGGGAAATGAGTGTGTTGTGTGAGAGTAGATGCTAGGAAAGATGTATCATGAAGCACATAGCGTGAAGTGTGTATGATGTGAGGTTTTTCCTCAACATTCATGTGTGAACTGTAGCACAAGAGTGTGTCATCCGGAAATGAGTGTCACACTTTAGAGTAGATGTTAAGAAAAGATGTATCGTGAAGAAAAAATAAAGAAGTTTGGAGGATGTGAGGTTCATGAATGAAGTAGCCCTCAAAAATCAAGTGTGAACTTTAGCACAAGAGTGCATCATCATGTAATGACAATACAATGTGTGTACCAAATAGGTAGGAGTGTTGAAAAGGATTAATTGTAAAGCGTAGAGTAAGAAGTGTGGTGGTAGATGCTAGAGACAACCCGATAGTGATGGAAGGGGGGAGAAAGCGCGATGACCCCAAGTGTGTATATAAGGAGCTACTAGTAACTAGATGTGATCATTTTGAGAAAGAATATCTAGAGTATGTATAGTGCACAAAAGGATGCATACCATATATAGAAAGTAGTATTTGTGATATGAATCAAAGGATCCATAAGTAACCATGAGTGGCAAAGTGTGTATGGAGTATCATAGGAGCATAGAGAGATGTAACAAGGTGTGCCCATAGTTTAGATATGAGAAAGTGTTGCTAGAAATACGGACCTAAATTATAAATCAAGAGTAATTTAGATAAGTGAATGTGAATAATATGGATATAAAAACAATTGATTAGAATATGTGATGATGAGGGGGGGAGAGTTTGATGACCCCCAATTGTGTGAGTGATGGAGATCTATGACAGAGTTTGAAATGTGTTATAATAAAAATATATGGTTGCCACATAACGGTAGGTAGGAGAAAAGGTATGACCAGTACCAGAATGTGGATTAACATGAGGAATTTAAGAGAGGTTAGATATCATAGGGTGAATTGGTTGGTCTTTCTTGATTGGTGGTTGCTTATTTCGAATTGGTAACATTGTAGAAGGATTGATAGAAGGAGAGGGTGGAGGAAAATTTTTTAAAGATGGTATGATATTGGGTTGGATAGGCGGCTCTTGACAGACATCAGAAGGAACATTGGTGATTATGGAATGATGCTCATTAGATATATATGGATCATATTTGGGAGTGCAATGGGATTTAGAAATTGGAGATGTAGCAAAATGTTGTGTAACAAATGAAATAAACCCATGATGCGTAATGTCTATAATTATTCATTTTAAAGCATAGAAATCATTGTCATGGTGTCCATAACTTGTGTGATAATTGTAAAATGGGAGTCGCTATGTATTTGGCAATTTGATAAGGAGGGTAGTAATGAGTAGATAGAAAATTGATCGATTGGCGATTTAGGAGCTCAGGAAGAATATTATGTCTCTTAGCATTTAGATCAAATTTGATAGGTATGGGTAGCGGTAAGACTTGGGGTTCACTTATATTAGCAAAATTAGTAGACATATGATTAGAATGAAGTGGATAAGAAGAAATAGCATGGGCTTGAGAAGATGCCTTGAGTTTTTGGATTTCAGGTGTGAGAGATGTAATCGTGGTTTGCATAGCTTGAATATTATCTTGAAATAAACAATGTAAATATTGAATTGACTTGTAAATGGATTGATTGGTTATGGTGTTAGGACCAATAGATTCATCAGAAAGATGATCGAAGATGGTACTTACTCTTATAGGTGGCATATTACGTTGGTGATACATAGTGTCTAGGGATTTTTGGAGAACATCTTTGCAAGGTGGGTGCATTTGAAACAATTGATGCAAGGAAACTTGGGGATCCGTGATAGAAGATCAAATAGAATAGACAAGATATGGATCCAAATGTTGGATCATGAGTGAGATTCACTAAATGATCTAATATAAATGGAATTAAATATAATTGTAAAGTAACTACTGTAGTGTATGATATACAAATGCTAATATACAATAAAGACATAAAAAACAAGCATGTGTAATTATGAAACCCCAAGAAAGAGGAATAAATAGAGTGACTTAGCTGATTCTAGAGGATCTGGATGTGATCTGAGTTACATGACTATTGGATCTGACTGGAAATAATGTTGCAAAGGCTCGGTGAGGGTTTTGGAATCTGAAACTACACAAGATAGAAGCACCTGGGAGAGGAAAGGAGTGACTAACACTAGTGTCTAGATCTAGGCGTTGGTGTCTATATAAATGTTGTGGATCTAGTTCTTTTAGGGCTGGATGAAGTTCATTTTACTTTTCAGTCTATCGCTTTGGATTCACTGTCTGATCTGCATATGTACCTGTAACCAGTAAGATAAGAGTTCACCTACACATACCCACAAACTGCATCAAATCTAAAAAAGAAAATATATAATGGGGATTCAGATTGACCCCGGCGGTCACCCAAAGAGTGAACGTACGTTGCACTACATCTCAGACTCCATGTAGTTTTGTGTGAGAGTATGTGTAATGATGCCCTAGGATGCCCTTGTGCAAGTTGCACAAATGATAGTGGGCTAGATCTAGAATGTAGCAGATGTATATAATGTGTAAGATGGAATAGAATATAATTCCCCTCCTATAATGTGTATGCAGAAGTGATGAAACCATTTTCCATTGAATGAGTGTGCTAGATGGATTCTTTGAAGTGCTTTTGCACCTTTGGATGCAAGCTTATGTGATAGTATGTAATGCTTAGTGCTTGGTCCTTTATTTAAAAAGCATTATTGTGTATTTATATGATTCCCTTGTTTGAATTTTGTAATTGACAACTAAAAGACCTGTCCAAAGTATTAAAAATTAATTAAGAAATGAAAGGGGTCTGAAAGTATTAGAAAATGGTAAAGAAGGACAGGAGCGACCATGAGGACAAGAGTGTTTGGCGCTAGTGTCCCAACTGGGTGCTAGTCTTTGAGGCCATAGAAAGATAAAATAGTCAAATGTCAGGCATAATGCAAGATGTAAAATCCAATAAAAGTGTAGAAGACAAAGTGAAAGGAGAAAGGAGTTTGTCAATTACTATTTTTCTTGCTTAGGAATCATGTAAATGCTACCTTACTTTTAGGACCTAAAAATGTACCCAAGTGCATAGATTTTGTGTCTACATTTTCCCCCACTTTATGTTGTTGAGTGAATACTCGATAGCATAAAGTAGATAGAAGATATATACCTTATGAGCATTGTAGAGAAGTGTATATCCAATAGCGTGTCGAGTGGAAAAGTAAAGCATGGAGTGATCACAATGAGAAGTGTGAAGACAAGGAAAGGGAAGTGGACCCTAGGGGTGAAGTATGTGAGTAGTAGCATGTTGTGTTTCCTCCTTGTTGTGTATTAAGCATAGACTTGAAAAATAAGAGCGAGAAAGTAGTCAAAGATACGTATATGAGAAATCAAAGTAATGCATGTGTATAAGTAAGTAAAAGTGTTGAAGTATGTAAAAGGAAATTTTGAAACCAATGTATGAGACTATTAAAGATAGAAAAATTTTCTGTATTTTCTTGGAGATGCTAGATTTTATTACTAAAGGTGAGGTTTTTTGGCTTTCTCATGCCAAGAGCAAGTTTTTTGGGTGATCTCACACTAAGAGTGAGTTTTTTGGGCGATATCTCACACCAAGTACAAGTTTTTTGGGTGATCTCACACAAAGAGAAGAGTGTTGGGAAAAGAGGGCTGGTTTTTCTCTCCCTCCACGACGCTTCCCGAATAAGCACCATTGATGTAGAGAAAATTCAATCTCACAACATTCACAATGTTAGAAATGATACAAAACTCTACAATACCTATTATGCCTTCCAAACTTCTTTCTTGTCAAGTTCACAAGCACCCAAAACTATGCAATTTCTTGCTCAGTCACCCTATAGCACCATACCAATCTTTGCAACATGTTCTAAAACCCTTCACTATGTCAATTTAAGCAATGAAATGTATTACAACAATCCAAATTATTCATTGAATTACCTTCTAGCAACCATGCCTTTCGAGGATTCTTAAGTAAATTGATTCTGGGACATGCATGGATGGAGCATTATAGAGAAATATAGAACAATTTAGGATCCTTTTCCAATACCCTTTTTTGTGTTTGTGGTGTAGGAAAATATTGAGTTCTCAATTCCTTGTTTAAGTTCCTTTTTCACTAACACTCCCTCTTCGTTTGAGCACCTAGTAGCCCTAGTAAAGTTGTTTTTTAGGTATGAGTTTAGTTTCCTCAATTTCCAAGCTAATAGCATTTGGAGATACCCATTAGGCTCTAATAATTGTATGCAAACTTTCAACCGTGCTTACTTTGTAAATTTTCCCTTAAATTCCACCCTTTAGCTTCGTGTTTAGGTTTGTGGGTCTGTGTTTCACTATCATAAAGGAATTTCATGCATAAACCTAAAAAATATTTTCTCCATTGCTTAAAATATCCTTCAAAATTTTCTAGATAATTCCCAAATACCAAATATGTAATTCTAGATCCCAAATCAATGGTTAAGCTTTAAATTTTCAAATTTATATACAAACCCTACTTGTCTTCTCTCTTTGACTTAACAAAGATTGTCATGCCTTAATTGAAATATATATAATGGTTCAAACCATGAACCCTCTTGAATATCCTTCCTTACCTTCCTTAGATGCTAAGCATATAGTTTTCAAGTATAGTCTCAATGTAATTGTCTTGGCCTCTTCTAGACAACTCTATACTATACAGTCCACTTGAATACTAACTGATATTAACAAATCCACTAAATGATTTTCTTTCCTTAATTATATGCTTACTTATGAAGTTTTATATCCTCTCTTAATATTTTTAACCTTTATCACATTGTAAAACCTTTGATTGCTCTTTTCCACTCATTCTTGGGATTCAATAGACACCTACAGTTTCCTTTATAGACTATCACGTTTTCATGTATTATGAGTTGGTTATAAATCTCCTAACCATCAGATTCAGTCTTGTATATCCTTCTCAAAACTTTATTGAAGGCCTCCTAACTCCTTCAAAACAATTTTACATGCAAAACCATAGTGAGGGTTTAACTGTGAACCCATGGGAGCATTTAATGTCATAAAAAATATGTAAAACTTATTTCACATACAAAGAATCTTTCTCGAGGACTTTACTAACATTCTTAAACTTCAAGCCTTACCAATGGAGTTCTTATTTCTCCTTCTCACATGCATACTTCAAGATTCCTCTACTTTGCCTCCCAAAAAAAGGGGTTACACAATCAGGGGTTCTTTTGAACCAAAACCATGATCTTAGTTGACTGCCTATCCTTATAGAATAGTTATTTAATGATTATATTGTCTTATCTCAACATGCAAACTATTAGAGTTTAAAACTCACCCCTAAACTCAATTCCATTAACCTGTTAAGGTCTGGTTGTGCAAGAGACATTCAACTATAATTGTTTTGGTTCTTAACAGTCATAAGATAAAATCACAAATGAAAAACACCTTCAATATAAAAAGGCCAATATCATACACATTTCAATCCCTGTCTACACCTTCCAACCTGATTGTAATCAATAATCAAAACACAAATTCAAAACTAACACAAAAATTGTATATTCACAAAACTCTTCTTCTAAGTTCTTTTGGAGCTCTTTCCCATTAAAAGATCATTTGAATGATAATACAAACAATTACAAGAGAGGTTTAAATATGCTTGATAATCCCTCTAACTAAATCTTGGCTCAATAAACCTCTTAGATACATTATATTTTCATTTTTTCTAATAATTAAATGGCTTATTTTAAGACTAGAAACCTATGTCCTAGATACTAGGGAACAACTATGACTCAAGTAAGGACACTCATACCCTAATAGGGATTATTAAATTCTTATACAACCTTTAAAAAGATCCAAGATGAAAATCACACCCCAAACACATACCAAAATTTCCCTCAACGATTTAAATGTCATTTTGGAGGTAAATGACCTAATTTGAATCTATGAAGGACTTATTCAAACTCAAACTATCCTAGACAACTCTATCAGACCTCTAACACCTATCAAAAAACTAAGAAGGAAAAAAAATGGATGTTATCCACCTATATACAGGTTAGGGAAATGATGATCCTACATCATACTCCCAAGGGGGAAAAGAGAAAATTCCCCATGCTTATGCTATTTCTCTTTGTTATTCTTTTTTCTCTATTTGCAATTGAATATGATCCTTTGGAAATGTGTCTTGACCATATAATATCCTTGTTGTATCCTTCTCAGCTATCCTTGATCTTCCATCAAACCGTTTCTTCTTTGAAATGTTCCAAATCTTGATCAAGATTGTTTTTCTAGGGTTATGCTCTCCATATTCCAGTTATTACTTGAGTATGTATGTTTGATTTTGATATACACATGGTGTTTCTTCATCTTACATGAATGTTAAATTGACATTATCACCTTCTTGATGTCCATTTTGAATCAATATTATTTCTTGTTGACAAGGATCACCTTCCTTTGGGTTGTCTTTCTCCACCTCAACTGCTACATTTGTATGAACATTACTCAAGAAAATATTACCTTGACTAAATGGATATTCATTACCCCTGCTTAACCATCCTTTTCACACCTTGTTTATCTTCCTCAATTTATTTATCTTGGTCTTATACTAAAAATTTCAGGTTTTTGTCTTCTAGGACTGTTTTAGCATACCTTCCATTTCTGATTTCTTTCCTTGCAATGTCTAATAGTTGTATATATTTGTCACATTCTAAATTTTTCTCTTCTTGGTATGCAACTTTCTTTATATTTGTATGATCTTCTTTTCTTTCACTTTCTTTTTCCACTTGTTTTTGCAGGAGTTTTCTCTTCCCACTTTAGCTTCTTCTGGCTTCTTGTTCATTGTTCCACATCTTCATTTATTCCACTTGTACCTACAAAATCAAATCTTAAAACAATATTAGACCCAAAATTGAGAGGCTTTCATGCCTCATTCTTCTTCTTGATGACCTTTTTTCATTCTCTTCCATTCGTAGCTTCTTTACACAACCTTTTCACTCTATCTTCATGTTTCTTTCCTACTTGATTACCTCTATCCATATCATCAACTAATGTTTTTTTCACTAGACCTCTCAACTGGTCTATAAGTACTCTAGGGTGTGCTTCTCTTCTCTCTCACCATCATATTCATCTTTCACTTCTTCTTGCCTTGAAATCATCTTTATCTCTCTCTCAAAACCTTTGTTCAAATCAGTCTCATGGGGCTTAATAACTCTACATAATGTTTTTTGGCATGCTTTCGTAGTTTCCACCGCAATATTCTTGGCTACCATCATCATCACTACCCATGTTTATGCTTCTTGATCACCTTTAATAGGTAAAAGTGTGTGGAAAACTCCATTTGATAAAATAGTATAAGTGTCCTTCTTACCGTTATGGACTACTTGCCTGTCATATTTCCATGGTCTTCCTAACAAAATATGACAAACATCCATAGGAACTAAATCACATAATACCTTAACCTTGTATCTCCCAATTTGAAACTCTACATGACAATATTCCCTAACCAATATGTGATGTCCTTTCTGCATCCATGATACCTGATAAGGGTTAGGGTGCATGATAGTTTTCAATCCTAACTTCTCTACCATCTCAAATGAAACAAGATTTTAGTTACTTCCACTGTCAATATCGAATTAGAACACTTTCCCCTTTTCTTTAGAAACAATTCTAAACAAGCATCTCCTTTGAGTTACATCATTTACTACTTTATTTAGTTTCAAAAGCACTCTTCTGCACAAAAATGACTTACATCTATCTTGTACAACTTGATTAGTAGATATGTCATAATTTCTCATCTTTGTATTCCACCTCATATCACTCATAGGTCTTGTGTCCTGCATACCTCTAACACTTGTAGAATTTGCGTACAAATTACACTCTATTTCTTGTCCCGTCTCTTTGTATATAACTAATCTCAGTCCTCATCTTCCTCTAGGTTTCTTCCATGCTCTCTAACTTGATCAACCAAACCTCCATAATTATTTTTATCTTATCTTCCCAATATTTTTGTCTCATCTCTCTTACTTGCACCATTTTGTCTTATTTTCCTTGCAATCACTCTCAAAAAAATATATCTTCTTTTCAAGAATTTAAAAAACACTCTAATACCATTATGATGTAGAGAAAATTCAATCTCACACCATGCTTGATGTTAGAAATGATACAAAACTCTACAATGCCTATTAGGCCTTCCAAACTTCTTTCTTGTCAAGTTCACAAGCACCCAAAACTATGTAATTTATTTCTCGCTCACCCTATAACACTACAGCAATCTCTGTAACATGTTCTAAAACCCTTAACTATGTCAATTCAAGCAATGAAATGTATCAAAACAATCCAAAAGATTCATTGAATTACCTTCTAGCAACTCTACCTCTTTAGGCTTCTTAAGTAAATTACTTTTGGTACATGCATGCATGAAGCATTCTAGAGAAATCCAGAAAAAAATTAGGCACATTTTACAATACCCTTTTTGGTGTTTTTGGTGTAGGAAAAAATTGAGTTCTCAATTCTTTGTTTAAGTTCCTTTTTCACTAACAATCCCTCCTTCGTTTGAGCTCCTAGTATCCCTAGTAAAGTTGTTTTTCAGGTATAAATTTAGTTTTACAATCTCAATTACCAAGTTGATATCATTTAAAGATACCGATTAGACTCTAATCATTTTATGAAAACTTTCAACTAGATGTAATTTTTAAATTTTCCCTCAAATTCCACCCTTTAGCTTACTATTTATGGTTTGTGAGTATGTATTTCACTATCACAAAGGAAAGCCATGCATAACTCTAAAAACCAACTGATCCATTGCTTCAAATCTCCTTTAACAGATTATAGACACCTCTCAAAATACTAAAATATGTAATTCTAGACCCCAAAGCAATGGTTAAGCTTTAAAATTTCAAAATTATATACAAACCCTCCTTGTCTTCTCTCTCTGACTTAACAGAGATTGTCATGCCTTAAATGAAATATATATAATGGTTCAAACCCTAAAGCCTCTTGAATATCCTTCCTTACATGTTAAACATAGAGTTTTCAACTCTCTTTCTACCTATTGATTCAACCTCCAAGTCTCAATTTCACCGTCTTGGCCTCTTCCAGACAACTCTATACTATACAGTCCACTTGAATATTAATTTTTATTAACAAATCCACTAAATGATGTTCTTTCCTTCATTATATGCTTACTTATGAATTTTCATAGCCTCTCTTAATATTTTTAACCCTTATGACACTGCATAACCTTTGATTTCTCTTTATCACTCTTTCTTGGGCTTCAATAGATACCTACACTTTCCTTTATAGATTGTCACATTTTCCTGTATTCTAAGTTGGTTCTAAAGCTCCTAACCATTATATTCAGTCTTGTAGATCCTTATAAAAAAATTATTTAAGGTCTTATCACTTATCTCACCTCCTAGCTCCTTCAAAACACGTTTACATGCACAACCCTAGTGAGGGTTTAACTGTGAACCCATGTGAACATATAATATCATAAAAAATCTGTAAAAATTGTTTCACGTCATAAGACTCTTTCTCGAGGACTGTACTAACATTCTTAAACTTCAAGCCTTACCAGTGGATTTTTTATTTATTTTTCTCACATGCATACTTCAAGATTCCTCTACTATCCGCTTCCCAAAAAAGGGGTTACAAAGTCAGGGTTTTTTTTAACCAAAACCATGATCTTCTTTGATTTTCTAGCCTTCTAGAATAATTCTTTAATGATTAGATTGTATTATCTCAACATGCAAACTATTAGAGTTCGAAACTCACATCTAAACTCAATTCCATTAACTTGTTAAGGTCTATTTGTGCAAGAAACATTCAACTATTAATTGTTTTGGTTCTCAACAGTCACAAGCTAAAATCAAAGATGAAAAACACCTTCAATTTTTAAATGACAATAACATACACATTTCCATCCCTTTCTATACCTTCAAACCTGATTGCAATCAAGAATCAAATTATGGATTCAATGTTAACACAAAACTATATATTCACAAAACTCTTCTTCTAAGTTCTCTTGGAGCTCCTTCCCATTACAAGATCATTCAAATGATAATAAAAATAGTTATAAGAGAGGTTTAAATATGCTTGATAATCCCTCTAATCAGATCTTGGCTCAAGAAACCTCTTAGATAAATAATTTTAAACATTTTTTCTAATTATTAAATGGCCTATTTTAAGACTAGAAACCTATGACCTAGATACTAGGTCACAAATTTGACTCATAAGACATTGAGATCCTAATAGAGATTATTACATGCTTATACAACTTTTAAAATGGTCCAAGATGACAATCACACCCCAAACACATACCAAAATTTTCCTCAATGATTCAAATGTCATTTTTGAGGGAAATGAACTAATTTGAATCTATGAATGACTTATTCAAACTCAACTGGCCTAGACAACTCTACCAGACCTCTAAAACCTATCAAAAAACTAAGAAAGCCAATAAAATTGATTTTATCCACCTATATACATATTAGGAAAATGATGCTCCTGCATCAACCACTGCAGATGATACATCTTGATTTTTTCTGATTGTTCCAATTAGTCCCGATTAGTTCCCATTAGTCCCAATTGTAACTAAAATGTACTGATAAAGTGTATTATGTAATTGGAGGAAAGTTTCTTCTACTATAGAACTGTTCTAAAACCTACTGGAGATTGTGTTGATAAGAGAAATTAACTTTTTCTGCCCCTAGGAAATTTGCACCCATAGGGGACACAAGTCTTAGGAGCTATTGTCTGCTATTGGGTGCTAGTGTCCGCTTTATGTGTGAGGTCCAAGTCATATTTTGGACCGTTCTATGATTGTATCCTTGTGTTGATTCTTTAGTGTGTTGATCTTATTGTAGCTCTAAGTTGTTGTAGGGGTGGGTTTTTCACCCAATAGATGCCCCCTTGTTTGGGGTGCATACAATGATTGTAGGAGAATGTGGTCCAAAAAAGTGGACCCTGATCTGATATGCATATCTAAAGTGGATACCTGCAAATGGTAGGGGATGTGTATGGTAGAAACCAAGGCACATACAAACAAAGTAGGCTGAGTAATAAGAGTTAGTAAAAATGAGATAACATGTAATAGAAGACAATGTAGCAAGAAACGAGGAAGATAAGATGGACCGCAAAAAGTGGGTTTCATACATGGGATATCGCTCATAGTGTCACAAAAATCAGGGTTGAAGCAGCCAAAAGCATACAATGATCAAGCAAGACATAGGGCATAACCTGCAAACAAAAGTATATAATAACAAACAATAACAAGCAAAATGTATAAGAAAACCATGGTTGTATATAGTCCTTTAAGGAAAATGCTACACATGAAGCACCCATTAGCATGTTAGAAAGATAAATAGTATGTCAAAGCATGTATATAATAGTGAAAAGTAAAGTAACAGTAATGAGAAGAAGTAGAGAATATGACAATAGATCATGTGAATTGTGGATTATGAGAGTAGTAAAGTTAGATGCCCCCAGGAGCCTCGGTGGGACTGGAAAGGGATTTGATGTCAAGAATCATGCATCATGTAAAGAGTTTTAAGACATATGCATTCACTTCCAGAGACCAAGTGAATGTGTAGGTGTATATGATAAAGATAATAACATACTAAGTATCTATCTTACATAGTAAGCAAAGTGCAAGATGAAAGTAAAATAAACGAGAAATAATAAATGTAACCAAGATATGAAAATGTTGTATGAGTGTGATGGTGTGATATGTAAGGTGTGAATATGTTAGAAGCAACATTTCCCCCCAATGGATGTATATGAGACGAGGTTCATTTAGAAATTCCCCCTCAACAGTCAAGAATGAACCATAGAACAAGAGCGCATCATCGGAAAATGAGTGTGTTGTGTGAGAGTAGATGTTAGAAAAGATGTATCATGAAGCACATAGTGTGAATTGGATATGATGTGAGGTTTATGGATTAAGTAGCCTTCCACAGTCAAGTGTGAACCATAGCACAAGAGTGTGTCATCGAGAAATGAGTGTTGTGCGTGAGAGTAGATGCTAGAAAATATGTATCGTGAAGCACAGAGTAAATAGTGTGGAGGATGTGAGGTTCATGAATGAAGTATCCCTTAAAAATCAAGTGTGAATCGTAGCACACGAGTGTATCATTGGGTAATGCTAGTGAAATATGTGTACCAAAGAGGTAAGAGTGTCAAAAATGATTAATCATAAAGCGCAGAGTGGGAAGTGTGGTGGTAGATACGAGAGACAACCTAATAGTGATGGAAAGGGGGGAGAAAGTGTGATACCCTCAAGTGTATATATAAGGAGCTGCTAGTAAATAGAGGTGGTCATTTTGAGAAAGAATATCTAGAGTATGTATAGTGCACAAACGGATGCAATCCATATATAGAAAGTAGTATTTGTAGCATGAATAAAAGGATCTATAAGTAAGCATGAGTAGGAAAGTGAGTAAGGAGTAGCATAAGAGTGTAGAGAGATGTAGCAAGGTGTTCACATATTGTAGATATGATAAAATGATTCTAGAAAGATGGATGTGAAGTGCAAAGCAAGAGTAATGTAGAGATGTGAATGTGAATAATATGGATAGACAAGTATTCATTAGAATATGTGACTATGAGGGGGGGGGAGAGTTTGATGCCCCCCAACTATGTGAGTGATGGAGATCTATGGCGGAGTTTGAAATGTGTAATAAAAAATATATGGTGCCACCATGGTAGGTATGAGAAAAGGTATGGCTAGTATTAAATAGTGGGTTGACATGAGGAAGTTGAGAGAGGTTAGCTAGCATAGGGTGTATTGGTTGGTATTTCTTGATTATTGGTTACTTATTTGGAATGCTTAATGTTCTAGAAGGTTTGATATGAGGAGAGAGTGGAGGAAATTTTTTTAAAGGTGGTATAACATTGGGTTGGATAGGTGGCTCTTGAGGAAACTCAAAAGGGAACATTGGTGACTTCGACATGATGCTCATTAGGTATAGATTGATTAGATTTGGGAACCCAATGGAATTTAGCAATTGGAGATGTAGTAGAATGTTGTGTAGAAAATTAAATAAAATAAAGACGTGTAAGGTGTGTAATTAATTATTTTAAAACATATAAATATTTTTCATAATGTCCATTAATTATGTGATAATTACAAAATGGGATTCATGTGTATATGACAATCCAATAAGGAGGGTAGAAATGAGTAGTTTTCAAATTGATGAATTAGTGATTTAGGAGCTCAAGAATAATATCATGTTGCTTAACATTTAGATCAAACTTGAAAGGTGTGGGTAACAATAAGACATGGGGTAAACTTATATTATCACATGTAGTAGACATAGGATTAGAATGAAGTGGAGAAGAAGAACTAGCATGGGATTGAGAAGTAGCCTAGAGATGTTGGATTTCAGGTGTGAGAGATGTAATCATGTTGTTCATACCTTGAATCTTATCTTGAAATAAACAATGTAAAACTTGAATTGACTTAGAAATGGATTGATTGGTTGTGGTGTTAGGACTAATAGAGTCATCGGAGAGACAATCGAAGATGGAACTTACTTGTGCAGGTGGCGTATTACAAGGGAGATACATAGTGTCTAAGGATTTTTAGAGAACATATTTGCAATATGGGTTCATTTCAATCAAACTTGAGGATCCATGAAAGACGATCAGATAGAATAGACAAGATAAGGATCCAAATGTTTAATCACGAGTGGGGTTCACCAAATGATTTAATATAAATTGAATTAAATATAATTGCAGAGTAGCAACTATAGTGTATGATATACAACTGTTAATATACAACAAATATGCAAGTATACAAACATGTGTAATTATAAAACCCTAAACAAGAGGAGGAGATAGAGTGAATTATCTCATCCCAGAGGATGTGGATGTGGTTTGGGTTATGTGACTACTATATCCAGCTAGAAATAATGTCACAGAGGATCAGTGAGGGTTCTTGCCTTTAAAATTGCACAAGACAGAAGCATCTAGGAGATGACAGGAGCGTCTGACACTAGTGTCTGGATATAGGCACTGGTGTTTAGATAAATGCTATAGATTTGGTTATTTTAGGGATATTGAAGTTTGATATCCTTTTCAATATGTTGCTTTGGATTCACTATCTGATCTGTAAATGTACCTGTAACTTGCAAGAAAATAGTTCACCTTCATATACCCATGAACCACATCAAACCTAAAATGGAAAATGTAGAATGGGGAGTCGGACTGACCTAGGTGGTCACCCAAAGAGTGGGATTTTATGACTAGGTGCTACACTATATCTCATACTCCATGTAGTTTTGTGTGAGAGTGTGTAATGATGCCCTAGGATGCCCTTGTGTAAGTTGCACAAATGATAGCGGGCTAGTTCTAGAATGTAGCAAATGCATAGAATGTGTGAGATGGAATAGAATAAACTTCCCCTCCTATGTTTTGTATGTAGAAGTGATGTAACCCTTGTCCCTTGAATGAGTGTGCTAGATGGAAGCTTTGAAGTTATTTTGTGCCTTTGGATGGAAGCTTATGTGATAGTATGCAATGTTTAGTGCTTGGTCCTTTATTTTGAAAGCATAACTATGTATTTATATGATTCCTTTGTTTGAATTTAATAATTGACAACTGAAAGGCAGACCCAAAATAGTAGAAATCAATTAAGAAGCAAAAGGGGTCCAAAAGAATAAGAAAAAGGTAAATAAGGACAAAAGCATCCAGGAGGACACGAACGCCTAGCACTAATGTCCTAACTGAGCACTAGTGTCTGAGGCCATAGAAAGATAAAATAGTCAAATGTCAACCATATTGCAAGATGTATAAATCCAATAAAATTACATAAGACAAAGTGAAAGGTGAAAGTGGGTTGTCAATTACTAGTTTTCTTGCTTATGAATCATGTAAATGCTACCATACTTTTAGGACCTAGAAATGTACCCAAGTGCATATATTTTGTGTCTACAATATTACACTTGGGTATTTTTCAGTTTTACATTTTTTGACGATTTAATATTATTTAGGGTTTATATCAACATTGATGCTTAGAAAAATTAAAAAACTAATAATATTGAAATTTGTATAAGAGGGATATTACAGTGGTATCAAATCAAATTTTCTATCTAACTTATAGGAAATAAAATATTTCAGAGACAACTTCATACATGGAAGTGATAAGGAATTCAAGTATTACAAGAGAGAGGAGAAAGGGAACATATTAGCCAAAGGATAGGTTAGTGCAACAATTTCTTAATGGTACTGGAAAAAACAAAAGAAGTTATGGGTAACAATAACATGGATCCAGATAAGGCCAGTATTGATAGACTTGTGCAAGGCCAAGTATGATTAGCTCACATGATGGCTCAATTAGTCCACACCATGCAAAACAATAATATGCAGAGAGCTCACAATGGTGAAGGGATTTATTTAAGGGTGAACAATAATTAGGACACTCAGAGAACAACCATTGGATCTATTGTCAGGCCCTTCCATCCAAGCTTCCTCTATGAGGAAGAAGCAATTGTAAAGGTGGAAATTCAACCCTCCATAGTTGAAGATATTGCAACCAGTTATGAGGACTACAAGGCCCTTCCAAGTGAAATTAGGGAAGCTATATCTCTTACTAATTTCATGAATTTGAAGAAAAAAGAGGTGGAGTAAGATATAAAACAAGGAAACAAACAAATAAAAAAGATATCCAATAGGATTTTGAGAAGTTAACCTACCTTTGATGGATCTAGTAAGTGTACAAGTCACTCTTAGATACAAAATTCAGACAATTTCCTATCACTCAGCACAATGATGGAATAGGAAGCCATCAAATTTGTAATGACACATCTTGAACGAATAACATAGGATTGTTGGTACCATGGGCTAATCATAAAATTACACAATCACATACACTCATATGTTGATTTTAGTACCATGTTAATTGAGATATTTGATAGAATTGATCTTGCAATTCATGATCGTGCGCTAACTCAACTCAAATAAATCAATTCAATAGATGATTGTGTTTGATTTTCAAAAGTTACCAGTAATGGTACTAGATGTGGTAGAAAGGAGGCTTGTAGTATTGTTGATTGAGGGTTTAACTTAACCACTTAGAGGATTAGTGAAAGCTTTCATCCCTAATTATCTTCAAACATCCATCAAAAAGGCTTTGGATATGGAAACATCAGCCCCAAAAGGAAATTTTCTACCCTTAGGACATCAAAAGACAACAACTATTGAGTAACCAAAATTAGTATCTAATGAATAGAAAAATATATCAACTGTATAGGAGTAAAGAAAAACTCCAAATTTGGGAAACAAAGAAATCCATTTCAACACATAGGGAATTCACAGAAAGAGCTACCCATGGGTTTAGGGAAGGATATCAAGACCATAAATGATCTTAAAAAGAATAAAAAAAAATATTTGTAAGGATCCATGGGAGCTAGGTCATAGATGTTTTGGGCAAGGTCAGGTACAATACATAAAGGTGATATCAAATAATGAAATAGAAGTAGAGGAACCCAAATTATAAAATAAAAAGGAAGAAGGAGGTAGCTAAGGAGGCACCTTGGCCACTCTTATTTCTGTGAGCACTTTTTCTTCACTTTCAGGTACACCACAATATCATCCTTTTAGAGTTCATGGAGTGTTGCATGGGCACACGATCACAATGTTGATTGATAATGGGGCAACCCAATATTTAATACAGGAGGGATTAGTATCCAAAAGAGGATTGAAAATAGATAAATTTTATGAGTTCAATGTTATGGTGTTTGATAGCTCTACTATTCCTTCCACCATGAGAATTCAATAGTTAGAGGTAACACTTGGCAATCATAAGATGCATAATTATTTCTATATGGTGGGCATAAAATATCCAATGATGGTCTTATGTTTGTAGTGGTTACATTCCCCTGGGGAATTCACATAGAATTACTAAGATATGGAGCTGAAATTCCAATCAGGTGGGGAGGATATAGTACTTCAGGTTATTTTTAATTGACCCCCTACATTTTTCACAAAACCAGAAAACACATTGTATTTGATTTTACTCTCACTAGATCACAACAGATTCATGATTCAACTATCATGGGTTCACTCATGGAGGTTGTTGGGGAAGCATCATTGGGTACAAGGCTTCCATTTCATCATTATACCAAACTAGCGCAACATAAGCTAACTACCTCACATGGAGGAATGGAATAGACAAAAAGGTTGGTTTGGGATCATGGTCTTTGCATGATGGTTTAGACAATTCTTGAGAGAGAAAAATTATAGGAAGAGAATAATGTAATGTACCCTTTCTCAAATTTATTAAATCAAAGGACCTCAAACCTATTTTTAATCCCCGTAGGCTAAGGGGGATTAGCAAGGGAAATAATATAATAATAATTGATTAAGTTGAAAACATACTCTTGCTAAGATAAACACAACCTTTCTATTCCTTCTTAGTAATTATTGAGGTCTCTTATCTTGCTTGTTTATCCTTGCACATTGATATGCTGACAGATTCTGAGAGTACAATATAAAAATACATATACTAAGTCAACCTGATAGGATGTAAACTTCATTTGACATGTTTGTCATCTCTGTTTAAGGTCGTACAATTTGGTCAAGAATATATATCCAGTCCTTACCTATTTATACAATTTTCACCAGCATATTTCCCATCTTCTCTTTAGATTTTAAATTCTCTAATGGCTCCTTTACTCCCTTAGGGTCGGGCCTTTCTTTCATAATTCACCTTCGGAACGCTATATAAGAAAGACAACTCTACCTCATTTACTAACCTAGAAATCTTATGGAACTACATTGATACACTCACTTCCAACACTTGTAAAAGGCACCCAAGGCTCCCTAAGTCTTGAAAATAACATTCAAAATTATTAGGGAAGTAATCTAAAAAAATTGAAGCTTTTTAGTAGGTAAAGGCATCAATCTCTCTCATCCAAAAACACGCAAACATACCTTATCCAATTATTTTAACAAGATCCAAACACAACTTAAGAATTATTAAAGAAGTTTCCAAATCTACTTGCATTCATTCATATGTCATATGCTAGGTAGAGAACAAAGTGCATTTTGAGGTGTCTTTAAAGTACTGCCAACAACAAAGGAGCACGGGGGTTCCCACAACACAACTAATGTTTGTTTTGTAGGGTTTTCCATCCATAGTTAAGGTTTGAGATCTTGTTTAGGATGTTTAGAGAGCTTCACAAAATCACTAAAAATTAGGGTTTGATAGTAATGGAAAATTTTCAGGCTGGAAAAAATTGTATAAATTCATAGATCCAAAATCCAAGCAAGTGTAAGAATATACAATATGGTCAAGACCGTATGGATGGTCTTCATAGAGTTGTACAATCTTGCACCTGGTCGGTTTCTAGTAACAGTTCCCAAAATGAAGCATCATCAGTCTCATATCTCCTTATTTCAGCAGTGTACACACTCAAAAATTTCCATATCCATATATTTATAGCTAAGTGCGCTCATCCTCTTATGTTTTCAAGTTTGAATATATTGTTCCATACACTAGTTGCAAGTATCAATGTGTATTTTTGATATTACATAATTAATGTTGGAATGTAATTTATCAAAATAACCTCATGTAACTTTCCTTTGATGATTTAGTGTAGTAAATTCGCTTATTCTTAGATTTGACATAATCAAATAAGGGTTTAAACCTTGGATTTGATACATGGATTGATTCACCCTTAAATTCCTTTTTCCTTGATTATTCTAGTTCTTACCTTAAAGTCCTTAACTTTGCACTTAGTTTATCACATTCTTCAATCTTGGATTTGATATCTTCTTGACATGCCTCGTGACTAGACTCATGCTTCAATTCATACTAGTTTTCTTCACTTTTGAGAGCCAAACCGAATCTATCATTTGGATGTCTTTGTTTTCTTAGCAAGTCCTCGAGATTGATTGAAATTTCCTCAATTCTTTGATATGTCATCAGTTTACTTGTGGCTTGTTCTATCTCATCCTTTAGAGTATTCAATTAGTATTCATGGTTGAGGCATAATTTATCTTTGTCTCTAAGTTATTTTGACACATTCTCACAAAATATTGCATCTCATTGAGTTCCTGGCCATGATTAGCTTCCATGAGCTTGATTTCCATCTTTAACTCATTTATAAGGGCTTGAGAAATCTCATACTTCTTGTTTTATAATTGATTTAGTTAGTGTACTCATGCTTGTGTCTTCATGATCTCCTCCAAGTTGTTAGATTTGATTTAAGAGGGTCTCGCTCTAATACCAATTGTTGGAAAATTCAAACACTGAGGGGGGTGAATCAGTGTTTGATCAAACTTTTGAAACTATTTTCAATTCTTTAACCATCCAAAATTTAAACAATATTAACCATGACAAGGCATGAGCATTTAACCATGAAAGAGGGAGAGAGAGAGAGAGAGAGAGAGAAACAGAGAGAGACAGAGAGACAGAGAGACAGAGAGTAGAGAGAGAGGAAAACACATTTGAACATAGCATGTAATGTGGGAAACCCTTCAAGGGAGAAAAAACCACTAAAACCAGAGAACTAACTTAGACAAATTGTCCTATCAGAGTTATAATTATTTAATTATTAATTGTTGAGCATCTACTCAACTTGAGGCTACAACCCTAAAATTTATTCAAGCAACTACTTAACCTTCTGTAAGCATCTACTTACCTGTAAGATACAACTCCCAACCTTCAACCACGCTTCTACCTATTTCTTTTGTAAGATACAACTTACAAGGAAACTTCTAATCCATCTAGTTAAGCTACAACTTAGGCTTCTGCAAGATTTTGATCACATTGCTTTTTATCTTCTACAACTGATAGTGACCACTAGATTAGCTCATTCTTCTTCTTAGTTCTGCTCATAATTCCCCTTTTTTATGATCACCTTATTTCTCTGATGTTTCATGATTTCAACCTCCTCCAAAGCATAGTTAACAACACCTAATTTCAATGCGCATTTCTCTTCACTCAATTGGTTTTATTGATTCATTATTCAGACTTGTCTTCATCATCATCAATATTCTCATCTTCACTGCCCTCTCAAGGCTCTAATCTTATCGTTTTCTCACACTAAATCATGTTCACATCTTCATAAAGATATTCCTTTCATACTCATGTGGCTCTCTAATGTTGATTGCATCACCTACTCTTCATTCTAAGATCACCTATATATGTCATATGCTCATCTAATTTTAACATGTATACAAAAATCTCTTCCAATATTCATCAACAAATTTATGTAAACATGAGACTTTTGTAACTATAAGGACTTATTGACATGACCTTTGATCTTAAATTTCCTAGACTCTTTAAGTTACTCACTTGTCCATTTGTACAATAAGATGAGAAGACCTTCATGACAGAAAAAGAACTACCTCAAGGAATGGCATGTCAGATTTGTTTAGATTCACTTAGTTTAAATGAAGTCCAATGAGAGCCACACCTTTACAATAGTTGCAATTTTTTTGGAAAACAAATGGTGTGACCTTTGTATTTGTATTGACCTCCAATTGCATGGGTCACTTGTAGAATATAGTTCACATGGGCAATCAAGATCTCTTCCACTTGTGTCAAGTTTGCAAGTTCATGTGGTTGGGGTCTAGGATCCATTTTATTAGCTTCAGAAAATCGATTGACACCTTCCTCTTGTCAACATATTTTACATGTAGGTCCTTCATGTTCTCAATGTATCTTCTTCCCAAGATAACTCTCTTGATAAATATAACACATATGTGGAGAAGCAATTTTTTCCAACTCACATTGAAATAATAATTGTATAGTTTTGAAAGTGAAGTCACTTTCGGTTGTTTATTATCATTTTATATATTATTCCTCACATCAACATTCATTTCTCTATCATCATGTGTTTGTAGAACACAATCTATGGTTAATGAATTCATACCTTCGTAATCAACCTCGACACTAGAATTCCTTTGGCAGTGCCTTTGAACTGCTTCACGATTATGTTCTTGTAGTTGTTGTCTTTCTTCCTCAGTGAATTAATCTAAACACATGTCTCTTTGCAATCTTCTTCTTAATATATGTTGATCATCTTGAGATATACATGTGTGATATGCTACCATTTCATCTGCATGTTGTCTCATTTGTGCTTCGAGTTCTTTAGCTAGAGTTTTTGCCCCGCGTTTGGCACATCTTTCTCCTTCATTCGCATTCCTTCGTTGTATTTTTTCCTATGTCATTTATTCACGTCGTTGTCTTTGATATTGTCGGGCATGTTCTCTTTGATATTCTCTTTTTTTCTCTTCGTTTTCAAAATTCAATCGTGGACAAGCCATACCTACACTATATAAGATTCATAAATTTAAAACACATACCATTCAACACATTTAAACAATCACAATAATCATATTGTGATTTAAACACACACACACACACACACACACACACACACCATTTAACACATTGAAATAATCATTATAAAATACATTTAAAGCATCTTTTAAAAATGAAGAAAACATAAATTACATTTAATTTTAAATATGATTATTATCTTTAATTAATTAATTTAAATATTTATTTTAATGTTTGTTATGAAGTAAATATATTATGTAAACCATCATTCAAAAATGAAAAAAATATCAAATATATTTATTTTTTAAATATAAGTATTTATTTAATTAATTAATTCAAATATTTTTATAATTTAATTTTTTAATGGTTGTTATGAACTAAATATATTTATCCAGCAAGTCATGGTGTGACAATTCTTGGGTCTCCTTGTAATTGGGAGGTCCAAGGTTCAAATTTCGGCTTCGTTTTAAGGCAGGCTACTACCGACGGTTTGGATACCCTAGTGATGGAGCGCCGCGATAATGTAGTTTAATCTGTGGGCTCGTCGAGAGCTTAAACTACCATCCTTGGATGGTTCTACAGCCGATGTAGGCTAGTGATGCCACAAAGAGTTAGGGTCCTCTCCCTAGCTAACTCGAGCAAAAAAAATGAACTGAATATATTTTGTATTTATTTTTAAATATAGAATTGTATTTATTAAATTTTAATTACAAATATAAAATTTACTAACCTAAAAGTAAAAATATATCTAAAAACTAAAAACTAAAAACTTATTCACACTTATTGACACTTATTATTTATCTCATACTAATTATCTTCTAATTTTTACTTGTCTTAAATTTTCTTTGCAATAATATCCCCACACACTTACTTAACCATTCACACTTGTTATGTTTCACACTTTTAAAATAACTTACATTTCCATGTTAATACTAAAAAAAAACATCTACCTAACCAATGAATATATACAAAACTATTGTATAATATCTATTTGTACAAACCGCAATTACTAGATGTAACCAAATCATATGTAATACAAAATTTATTTCATTTGAAAATAATTTGAAAATAGCATCACTTTTATTATTATTTTAAAAAGCATTTATAAATATACTGTTTTATTTCTATTTAAATAATATTAATAATTATTATTTAATTAAAAATATTATTTCTAAAAATACACGATAAATTTATGGAGTCATTTAAATTTCTTAGACCGAAAAATCTATTCCGCCTCTAAAAGCAAAAGTGGTACCTAAGCTAAAAAGAAAAAGGTCTTTCGAAAGGGCAAAATAGAGAGCAATAAAAAAGTGAATTTATTATGATCACCGCGATCAGGAAGGGAAGGAAAATGTGAGGCGGGACTACTTAGCTAAATGTAAAAGGTACGAATTGAGCAATCATGTAAATGTGAAATGTACCTAATATTTTGCAGGATAACATTCAAAATATGTGAAATGGAACATGGCAAGAATATATTGGAATGCTATTTTTAAAACAACTCTTGAAATCTTATGGTATATATTTGTGTTAAACCATCTAAATTTTAAAGTTAATTAATAGGTAGGTATTAGGAGTATTGGAAAAATGGAATTATGATTGGATGATGGTATTGGGAGACTTTTCAATTGTTTTGATTAAGGATGAATGTATACCTAAATTATTTTCATTTTTATAAATATGATAATGTGTACGTAGGTATTAGTGGAATTGGAAAAATGGAGACATTAATAGATTGCTATTATAGGTTATAATTTTGTATGTATTTGTTATAATTGATGGTGTTAATGTTAGATTATTAATTTTTATTTATATGTATTTTAAGTGACTTTAAGATTATCTTTATAAATTTAATTTTTGTGAGATTTTTATTTCTATATTTTTATCATAAATTTTTTATTCGTGTTTATTTAAGTTGTTTATGTTTTCATCAATTTTATTAATTTTAAGGAAATGTAATCCACTTAATATATCTTAAGTATTTACCCCTTGAACTCAAACATGCCTTAAACATTTAATATTATGTAATGTAATTCATATATTTGCACTTCTCACCTCAACCTCTTTTTTAATTAATATTTTTTTGAAATTGTATTTTCTTACTGAAACCTTGCTTATAATTATTATTAATATAGAATTAACCCAATAACAATTCATATATATATATATATATATATCTTAAATACATCTATTTAAAACATGTCGAGAGATATCAATTACGAGATACATATCTAACTATGCAAGTGTAGTATAAGTATACCAAAAAAAAGTAATAATTAAAAATAAATATAATATAATAAGTATGTTATAATACATGTATCTATATGAAATACATCAATAGATATTAGTTTCAAGGTTCTTAAGTTTGATGTTTTACACACCTCTTTAATCAATAATTTTATTAAATTCTCTATCAATTTCCTGTTGAATTGTAACAAATCGAATAATTTTGTTCTGTGATTGTGTTAGTTTCAAAAATATTTATTCAAGAAAAAAGACCCAATATTCTACATGGCCAAGATAATATCTTTTAATTGATTTCTCCAAGAAAATAGAAACAAAATTATTTAAGTGGCAGACCAATATAAGATCAAATGAATGTCGAGAATAAAAATGAACAATGCACTCCATTATAACTTTCTCTGCCATTGTAGAACGTCTCTCGACATAACGAATTTATGAATGAAGTGTTACACAACGGTCAAATGAACGTCAAATTTAATGTTGAGAATAAAAGTGAACAACGCACTTCATTATAGCCTTGCCTACCATTGTAGAACGCCTATCTACATAATAATAATGTTATTTTATTATATTATCAATTTTTTTAAATGTAAGTTAAATATTGTTAATTGTACACAAAAAAATTGATTGAAAAGCATAACCATTTATTAAATATGACATAAGAAGTACAATGCTAATCATACAAAATCGGGTGGAAAAGAGCACACCCCATAAGCATGATCAAAGTAGCCATAAAAAGGCTACGAGTAGCAAAGTGTCATATTGACAATAGCATTATCAATAAAAAAGTTTAAAACAAAAGTGCAGAGAACCAGAGAAAACTCCAAACATGAAGCTAGGCAGCAGCAACAAACATGGAAGATGGTGGCGATGGCGATGGGCTCTTTGGACGGTCACCATCCCAACCACCAAAAGTAGTGTCGAGGGTGTCATAAAGTGGCTCCCAACCGTCTGTCTGTTGCTGCTCCTCCTCGTTTCCCTGTTGGGTGGGTGAGATAGCCAAAGAGAGCCGCGAAAACTTTGATTGGTCGGCGCCTGCCACCCAGAACCACCACTGCTAGAGCCCAGCCAATCAAACACCCCGGTAGCGGGCGGAGTCCAAGACGAAGGCGGAGAAGGGACCCACCAGTGAGAAGAGGCGCTATGTTGCCCACGAGCTAGACCTTGGTCGAAATTGTGCTGCCCATGGGAAAGTGAGCGGCGACCTTGCGAGCGCGAGCGGTGACCTTGCGAGCGCGAGCGGCGACCTTGCGAGCACGAGCGGCGACCTTGCGAGCGGGAGTGGCGGCAAGGGGAATCTGGCGGAATGCGACTAACTGCACAAGGGGCACTCCCCCAATGGTCTAGAAGAGTTTACAAGTGCTCAACTTCAAAGCAGACTTTCTCCACCTGCACCTGGATCTAAAGCGAGACATTGGAGATGACAACAAGCTTGTTAGAAATAGCAAAAATTTTATTCACTGTCTCCTTATTAAAAATAGTAGCATTTCTAGAATTCCAAATGTGATATAAAATAGCCACTCTGAAAGAATGCCAAATGTTGTAAAATTTTGTAGGAATAAAGGTCGGATCCCCCAGAAGAACCATTTTCCACATTAAGAAGGTGGGCAAAAAAGGTTGAAAAAGGGTATGAATCCAGCGCCAGACAAACTGAGTAGAAAGAGTAGCGCAGCGAGGGAGCTCCCAGAAGAATAAGGCGCTTGCCCACTGGAAGCCCTTGATGAAGAATGCTCCAAAGAAAGTGCGCAACTTTAGGCTCTATAGGAATGGCCCAAACAATAGTGAAGCGTTGCTTCCACCCAAAATGAGTGGAATGCAAGCTCCAACGAGCATTTAACTTATTGAGAGGAAGCTGCTTCTGCGTGAGAAGCTTGTAGCCCACCTGAGGAATTGTACAATTTCAAGTGAATAATATAAATTATTTAAAACAAGAAATGTATAGTCACCAATACTTACTTGTATGTAATAGATTTGGTTCTTGGGTATTGGTTAAAAAAGAATGTGCCACATGTAATAGGATTAGTCGATTTCAATGCAATTGATTATTTTTTCCATAACTCCATATGATAACAATGAACCGGAATTTAAGCTATGCTTTGATACACTCATATTCTCCTTTTTTTCCTTGCACGAGAAACATAGCAAAGTATCATGAATGCATAAAATTCTAGAAGTGTTCAATCTCTTTATAAAAGATGGTGGATTTTTGCATAGTAGATTAGGAACTTCGTGCTACTGCTGGCTTTTGCGTGATGCATTATGCATTCATTTTATTTAGAAATTTTATGGCAACAAATTTCTTCTTGTGGTGTAAACCAATATTTATTAAAATAGATTTCCACATTCTGTAAATTAAGATAAATATTCATTAAAATTGATATGTTGTGCCGATGGTGGCAAGTTGTGGATTGTTTTTTGAATGTTTGTTGTTGATGTTAGGCAGGCTGTCATTATCGTTGAATGTCCTAGAATTGTAATGTCACTCGTGGTATGTTATTATTGTATACCTAATTCATAGCTCCAGCCAACACATTTATGGGAAAGGGTCATGTCAACCCTTGTTTAACTATAAAAAATGTGTAGAACCTTTAAGAATAATAATTTGGGGTCACATTTTGCGATCTATTTTCATGGTGAGAAAATACATATTGACATAATACACTTCAGACTATAATCATGATACAAAAAGTGTTATATCTGGAGAAGATAGAGATAAGATATATATAGTGGGCAGTGGGGGCCTTCTGTATCAATTTATATACATCAACGAAAAACTCCATCTCTAATTATGCCTGCTCATGAGGTTATATGAGCATTTAGTGAGGTCTATATATAAAGTGGGGAGGATTCCACTAGCTTGGTGGGTCGAGGAGGGCAACTATATTATACTTTGTATTAGTCAGGAGTCGGGGCCCCTTAGATATAGGGCCCATCTATATAGGGGGAGGTAGCATCAACACACCCATTAACTGTATAGGTTATATGTTGTGCTTCTTATCTATAGACAAGTCGGCATTATATTATAGAGTATTGAGACGAATCTAGTATGAAGGTAGTGAAAAAGGGGCAATCACTAGTTATATAGGTAGAGGACCCTACCTATTTCCTAGCTTGGCCTCGAGTGAGATAGATTTTGTCCATGATTATAGGGTCAACACTACATGAGGCATACTGTCAGCCCTCAGTAGTGTCACGTAGATAGATGGGCCATAAATTCATGTAGGTGGGTTGAGGGGGAGGGACCCTACACCACGCGCGCCGCGCGCGCGCACGTGCACGTCTCCCGTCTTACCACTCATTCCCCCCCTCCCATGTCCTTCCCGCCCCCCGGGGGGAATGGCCCGCCCCTTTTCTTTCTCTTTCAATTTTCCTGCCTTTCCGCTTTCTCTATGTCTCCCTTTCCCTTGTTATGTGCGCATTATTTTCTTTCTCATCATTTTTCTCATCCCTGTTTTTCTTCGTGTTTCTTTCCGTTTTTATCTGGAAAGTTATCCCCTCCCGTTTTCTTCCTTTTCCACCGGCCATTGCCTCACCCTTCCAATCTTCTTCCGATACTATAATCAAAACCCCCTTGCCACCTCCCCCTGCCTTCCCCCTTTTCGCATACTTCTTAGATCTTTCCTCACTCTCTTTGCCACTTCTCCCCTCCCCCTCTTTTCCATTCTATGGTTTTTATGCCCTTGTTTTTCTTCCCTAAGCCCCCTTGCTTCTCCGTCTTCTGATCAGCTCGCGCAAACTATCCCCCCCCTCCCCCTTCCTCATCTCTTCTCATCTCATCTCTCTCACCTCCCTCTCTTTCCCCCCCCCATTTCGCGCTCTCATCCCTTCCGAGATACATATCTAAACTATGCAAGTGATAGTAATAAGTATACCAAAAAAAGTAATAAGTAAAAATAAATATAATATAATAAGTATGTTATAATACATGTATCTATTGAAATACTCAAAGATATTAGTTTCCAAGGTTCTTAATTTGATTTTTAACAACAACCTCTTTAATCAAATTTTATTAATTCCTACTCATCAATTTCCTGTGAAAATTGTAACAAATCGATAATTTTGTTCTGTGATTGTGTTAGTTTCAAAAAATTTATAAATCAAGAAAAAGCCCCCATTTCTCATGGCCAAGATCATATCTTTTAATTGATTTCTCCAAGAAAAATAGAACAAAATTATTTAATGGCAGACCATAAAGATCAAAGAATGTCGAGTAAAATGAACAATGGGCACTCCTTATGACTTATCTCTAAATCTCTGTCCATTGTGAACGTCGTCTCGACATAAACGAATTTTATGAATGAAGATGTTACACAACGGTCAAATGAACGCTCAATAATGTTTGAATAATAAAGTGAACAACGCCTTCATTATAGCCTTGCCTACCATTGTAGAACTCCTATCTACATAATAATAATGTTATTTTATTATATTATCAATTTTTTTAATGTACGGCGTTAAAATATTGTTAATTGTACCAAAAAATGTGATTGAAAAGCATAACCATTATATTAAATATGACATAAGAAGTAAAATGCTAATCATACAAAATCGGTGGAAAATAGCACAGACCGCCCATCGCAATGATCAAAGTATGCCATAAAAAAGGCTACGAAGGAGCAAAGGTGTCATATTGACAATACATTATCAATAAAAAGGTTAAACCAAAAGTTGCAGAAACCAGAGAACACTCCAAACATGAGCTAGCGCAGGCAACAAACATGGAAGATGTGGCTATGGCGATGGGTCTTTGGACGGGTCACACGATCGAGAATCAACTAACCACCAAATAGTGTCGAGGGTGTCATAAAGTTGCTCCCAACCGTCTGTCTGTTGTCTTCTTCCTCCTCGTGTCCCCGTGGAGTGGGTGAGATAGCGCCAGATAGAGCCCGCTAAAAACTTTAGTTTGGGGGGTCGTCGCCTGCCACCTCAGAACCACGCTGCTAAGAGCCCATCCAAGTCAAACACCGCCCGGTAGGCGGGCGTAGTTCCAAGACGAATGCGGATAAGGGACCCGCACCATTGAGAAGAGTCCGCTATGTTTTGCCCACGAGCGAGACCGTTGGTCGGAAATTGTGCTGCCCAGGGGGAAAGTGAAGGCGGAGGCGACACCGATTGCGAGCGGTCGGATCGGTGACCTTTCGGATCGCGAAGCTGCACCTGCGAGCACGAGCGGCGACCTTGGCGAGCGGTGAGTGGCGGCAAGGGGAATCTGGCGGAATCGACTAACTGCAACAAGGGGCACCCCCCAAAAACTGGTCTAGAAGATTTTACAAGTGCTCAACTTCAAAGCAGCAGACTTTCCTCCCACCTGCACCTGGATCTAAAGCGAGACATTGGGATGACAAAGACAGGCTTGTTAGAAATAGCAAAAATTTATTCACATGTCTCCTAGGTAAAAATAGAGCATTTCTAGAATTTCCAAAATGGTGATATACTAGCCACTCTTGAAAGTAAATGCCAAATGTTAGTAAAATTTTGTAGATAGGTCGGTCCCCCATAAGAACCGATTTTCCCCACATGAAGAGCGGTGTGGCAAAAAAGTTGAAAAAGAGGGTTGAAATCCAGTCGCCAGACAAACTGAGTAGAAAGAAATAGCGCAGCGAGGGAGCTCCCATATAGAGAATAGAAGGCGCTTCCCACATGGAAGCCCTATGATGAGAATGCTCCAAGGAACGTGCGCGGAACTTTAGGCTCTAGAGGACTGGCCCAAACAATAGTGAAGCGTTTCTTCCACCCAAATGGTGGAAATGCAAGTCTCCCACGAGCATTTTAACTTATTGAGAGGAAGCTGCTCTGCTGAGAAGCTTATGTGTAGCCCACCTGAGGAATTGTACAATTTCTCTTTCAAGTGAATAATATCAATGTTATTGTAAAACCAGAAAGTATAGTCACAACCATACTACTTGTATGTAATAGATTGGTTCTTGGGTATTGGGTTTAAAGAAAAGAATGTGCCATCATGTATAAGGGATTAGCGATTGTCAATCAATTGATTATTTTGTGCCATAACTTAACTCCATATGATAACATGACCGTGGGAATTTAAGCTATGCTTTGATTAAACACTCATGTTCTCCTTTTTTCCTTGCACAGAAACATATCAAAGTACCTGAATGCATAAAATTCTAGAAGGTGGTTCAATCTCTTTTAAAAGATGGTGGTTTTTGCATATATAGATTAGGAACGTCGTGCTACTGCTGGGCTTTTGCGTGATGCCTTATGCATTCATTTTTTAGAATTTATGGGCACAAATGTCTTCTTGTGGTGTACCATAATTTATTAAAATAGATTTCCACATTCGGTAAATTACGATAAATATTCATTAAAAATTGATAGTGTTTGGTGCCGAGGTGGCAAGTGTGATTGTTTTTTTGAATGTTTTGTTGATGTTAGCAGGCTGTCATTATCGTTGAATTTCCTAGATGTAATGTCACTCGTGGTATTTATTATTGTATCCTAATTATATCTCCAGCCACACATTTATGGGAATTGCAGGTCACCCTTGTTTAACTTAAAAATGTGTAGAACCTTTAAGACTAATATTTGGGGTCACATTTTTTGGGGGGGGCCGATCTTATTTTCATTCATGGTGAGAAATACATATTGACATACTACAACTTCAGACAATAAATCATGATACAAATTGTTTAGTAGTCTGGATAGAGATAAGATAAGATATCATTAGTGGGGCAGTGGGCCTCTGTATCAATTTATATACATCAAAAACTAGTCAAAACTCCTCTCTAATATGCCTGCTTCATGAGTTGTATAGAGCATGTTTAGTGCGGTCTTAGTTAAATTGGGGAGGATTCCACTAGCTTGGTGTGGGTCCGATGAGGGCACTATATTATACTTTGTCATTAGTCAGGAGTCGGGGCCCCTTAGATATGGGCGCCTCTTTAGGGGGAGGTAGCATCAACACACCATTAACTGTATAGTTTATATTTGTGCTTTTCTTATCTATAGAGACAATCTCGCTGATATATAGAGTATTGGAGACGAATCTAGTATGAAGGTAGTGAAAAAGGGGCAAATCCACTAGTTATATAGGTACGGACCCTACCTATTTCTAGCTTGGCCTCGAGTGAGATAGATTTTTGTCCATGATTATAGGGTCAACACTACAACATGATGCTACTGTCAAGCCCAGTTAGTGTCACGTAGCTCGATGTCCATAAATTCCATGGGGGAGGGTGTAGGTGGGTTTAGGGGGAGGGACCTATCACACACGCGCGCGCGCGGCTGCGAGGCGACAGGTGCACATCACGGCGTAGACACGCATGCACACACTCACAACCATGCCATAACCACCAAGCAGGCGTTTCCCATTCAGATATAATAGTGGGAACCTCACTGTAGTTTGTTTTAAGAGGTTTTTGTCTTAGAGGAGGTGAGCTTGGTTTGTGGTGTATCGGGAGCCCTTATGTGTTATATGGAGGCGTAAACATCACATCTTCTATCATCCCTAAGATTCCACGTCCTTGATCCATCTAGATCCCTCATTCATAATTTATGGATAATTAGGTGGCCCCTCGCCGCACAACCGGCAATTGACTCTATAATACAGTGGGATATATATAGACCCAGAACTGTTCCCTTGATTCCAACCTCATATTCAAAATCACCCATTATGCCCAACAATGTTGACCCGCCTCGCTTTTAACAACCATATTTCCTAGTTAGCGACTTGCCCCTAATTTGGTTACAACATTTAGGCACAAGTTACGAAAATCTAGGAAAAAATCTATCGTCCAATTTTAATGACCTTAAAGACGTTATAAATGACACATTACATATATTTCTAACTTAGACATCTAAAAATACAATAGATTTATATATAGATATAGATATATCTATATATATTTATATATTATATGAAATGCAAACTCATTCATATAAGTGTGTGGCTAAATGAAAAAATATGTATCAATGAATATTTTACACAAATTAAAGCGCATATTTAATAGCATAAAATGTATATTTTAAAATTAATATTAAGATTATTTAAAACTATTTTTTTGGGGAGTACCAACCATAAAAGCACACAATTTGGCAAGGCTAAGCACCCATAATGGAAGACTGTAGGAGGAGTGATAGTTCTCAAACACAGAGCAACCTGTCTCCTAGTGGCCAATTGAAACATAACTAGGAATTTACACATGTATTCTTCTTTATCAAGGTGGATTTAATGTTAGTGTGTGTTTGATATCAAATGGAAATTGCCCCTAAGAGGATGTAAAAAACTCCAATCGCCTTTTTTGATGATGTCCGCAAACCAATTTTTTGGAGCTCCTTACCCTTTTTAACAATCTCATTTTTGTGAATTTCTAGTCAAAGTTTATTGATTGGGTTGGAGCATCTATGTAAATCGTTTCTGGTCCCAAGATGTTTCACGAAATTTTAGTACAATATCAAATAGCAGGAACACTCAACATAATAGAATTCAAAAAAGAAAAATTCCTAATATACCTGAATGTATGTTACCATGTTCTCAATCCCCTATTTTTGGCATGGATGGGACTATATTTACACCTTCCAATTGGGTAAGTGCACTAAGTTGGGGGGCCAAAAGTGGACAATAATCTAAAAAAGTAAAACGCAGGGTACGCGTTTTGCTAAATCACGTTCGCGTTTTAATTTGTTTTGCTCGATAATCACCGAACCTCTAACGCGTACTGCGTTATAAACGTGTTAGCGCTTTTCAAATTAAGTCACAACGCATATGACGTTTTTGTATTAGGAAGACCATAGATATTTTTGTGGTGCTTTAATACTTACAAAAATAAAGTTGAATTATCAAGATTTTCTTATGATTCTTATACTTTAAATTTAATTTATTAATATAATAAATTAGGTACTAATGCACGCTTAATGGAAGTGGTCCAGTAGCTCCAACATTATAATCTAAAGATAGTTACCAAAATCTAATCCGATCAGTCCTTTACGCATGTTTTTTAGGATTTTATGCAACGACCTAAAACTTTCAGGGCATATATATGTAGTTGGTTTTGTTTTTGGGAAAGCATAATAGTCATTTTATTAAATGTTTTTTTGACCTTCTAAATGGATTTCCTTTCCTGCCCATACCACTAGCCACTGCGTAATTGGTACTATGTTTAAATTTGTGTCCCTATTCACATTTAGTGACCATGAATTACTCTATGATGTTTGTCTACTTCTTACTAAAAGAGATCCTCACTTGTAGATAGAGGATTGTTCCCTGAATGGGATTCCTGTCCTATGGCCAAAATGAGGTGATTGTAATGTGCCTCCTCCTAAGGTGTGAGTAACACTACTATGTGTTGAATGAGTTGTTACAAATAGTACCAAGTGACTGTGCATCAAGTGAACTCAGATGATTGCTCATTCTTAGAAACATGGTGCTCCATATAAGAGATCATCCCCTCAACCTTTCCTAGCTCTAAAAGCATCCTTTCATAGAATCAAATTCATGATTCTCATACATGCTTTTGCTCATATATCTCTTATGGAGACAAAACGATGTCTTAATACTTCACAAATAATGGTCCTTGATAACTCGGTGACATGACTAGCTCATTTTAGCTTGTTTTGAAGGGGTTCAACTAACTACAAAATGGCCAAAAAATGCCTTTTTAGGCCTTCAAAGGAAGTAGTCTCTCGTAAAAACTAAATGAGTCGATCGATCACCTTAACACTATTCCTTACACACTGAAACACGTTGAATGATCTTTTTAGGACTTTCCTTTTGGGTGAGGGTTTATGATTTAGGGTTTGGGTTTAGGGCTTGGGGTTTAGGGTTTAGGACTCAAGGTTTAGAGTTTAGGGTTTAGGGTTTAGGGGCTCATGGTTTAGGGTTTAGGACTCAAGGTTCAGAGTTTTAGGGTTTAAGGCTCATAGTTCAGATTTTAGGGTTATTAAATTTTGTATTTTTTATTTATTTTTAAATATAGAATTATATTTATTAAATTTATTACAAATATAAAATTTACTAACCTAAAAGTAAAACTATATCTAAAAATTAAAATATATGCAAAACTAAAAAATGTATTCACACTTATTGACACTTATTATTTATCCGCAATATATCCCCCACACACTTACGTAACCATTCACACTTGTTATGTTTCACAACTTTTAAAATAAGTTACATTTCCGTGTTGATACTAAACAAAACATCTACCTAACCAATGATATATCCAAAATTATTATGTAATATCTAACCAAATCATTGTAATACAAAATTTATTCCATTTGAAAATAATTTGAAAATAGCTCACTTTTATTATTTAAAAACACGTATAATAAATTGTTATATTTCTATTTAACATATTAATAATATTATTTAATTAAAAATATTAATTTTTAAAAATACACTATAAATTTATCGAGTCATTTAAATTTATTGAGACCGAAAAATCTATTCCAAATCCACCTCTAAAATAAGTCTATAAAGAAAAAGGTCCTTCCCAAAGGGAAAACAAGAGCAATAAAAATTGAATTTATTATGATCACCGCGATCAGGAAGGGAGTAACATGTGAAGGCGGGAACACTTATAAATTTGGTAATGTAATTACCTAATTTTTGCAGGATAACCTTCAAAATATGTGCAATGGAACATGGCAAGAATATTGAATGCTATTTTTAAATAGAATTGTGATTGAAAAATCACAACTCTAGAAATCTTATGGGCATATATATATTGTGGGGTTAACCACTAAATTTGTAAAGTTAATTATAGGTTATGTATTAGTGTAGGAGTATTGGAAAATGGAATATGATTGGATGATAGTAATTCGGGAGCACTTTTCAATTGTTTGAGTAAGGAATGAATGCATACCTAAATTATTTTTCATTTTTATAATATTATAATTGTACGTAGGTATTAGTGAAATTGGAAAAATAGAAGACCTTAATGGATTGCTATTGATAGGTTAATAATTTGTGTATCTATTTGATTGTGTTAATGTTAGATTATTAATGGTTTATTTATGTGTATTTTAAGTGATTTAAGATTATTTTTATAAATTTAATTTGTTGTGAGATTTATTTCTATATGCTTATCATCATTTTTTATTCGTTTTTTAATTTTAAGTTGTTTTATTTTTCATCAATTTTTATTAATTTTAAGAAATTTAACCCACTTATCTATCTTAAGTATTATAGACCCCTTTATTCCAACACGCCTTAAGACATTTCAATATTATGTAATGTACATATCATAATATTGTGTCACTCTCACCATCAACCTCTTTTTTGCATAAAAATTTAATATTTTTTTATGCAATTGTATTGCTTACGAAACCTTCTTACAATATATTATTCTTATAATTATTATTATATAGTGAATTAACTCAATAACAATTCAACTATATAGTATTACTAACTAGGTATCCTACTAAATACATCTATTAAACCTGTAAACGAGAGATATCCAGTACGGGTACATATCGTAACTTGAAATGTAGTAATAAGTATAGCAAAAAAAGCGCAAAAAAATACAATAGGGGGAAGAAAAAAAGGGGGGGGGGGAAAGGGAAAGAAAGAGGGACAAAAGAAAGAGGGAAAAAGGGGGGGGGGAGGGAGAGGGGGAGGGGGAAAAAAAAAAAGAGGAAAGGAAAGAAGAAAAAAAGGGAAAAGGGGAAAGTAAAAAAATCGGAGGGAGGAAAAGGGGGAAAAAAAGGATAAAAAGAGAAAAAAAGGAGAGAAAAAACAAGGGAGGGAGGAGGGGGGGGAAGAAAGGAGAAAAGAAAGAGGGGAGGAGGGAAAGGAAAAGGGAAGAGAAAAAGAATGAAAGGAGAAAAGGCAAAGGAGAAGAGGGGGGGGAGAGGGAGGGGAAAGGGGGGGGGGAAAAAAAAAAGAAGGAAAAAAAGAAGAAAGGGGAAGATACAACACAATCCACTCTCCTCTCGATAAGTCTGTGTTATAATACATGTATCTTATGAAATACATCAATGGGATATTGTTTCAGGTTCTTAATTGGGTTGTTTAACAGACCTCTTTATCAATAATTTTATTGACTTCTGTCCTCAAGTTACCTGTTGAATTGTGACAAATGGAATAATGTTGTATGTGATTTTCTCCTCGCTCAAAAATATCTATTCAAGAAAAAAAGACCCAAATAGCTCTACATGGCCAAGAAGATATTAAGATTTTTTAATTTATTTCGTCCTCCAAGAAATAGAAACACAATTACTTTAAGTTTTAACCAATATAAGTCCAATTTAAATGAATGAAGTGTCACATGACAATAAAATGAATTCAAATTTTTTATGTCAAGAAGAAAAATGAACATACACTCTTATATAACTTTCCCCTGCCATTGTAGAATGTCTCAAAGAGTCCTCGTTCTCGCGTAACAAAAAAAATTTTTTAAAAAAGGATGGAGGAGTGTCACACGATTGGGTCCAATAAACGTCAATTTAACTATTGAGAATAAATGGACAACTCACTTCATTACAGCCTTTGCCTACCATTGTAAACGACCTCTCTACATAGTTAATGTTATTTTCTTAAATTAATAAAATCACATTTTTTTAAAACTGTACAGTTTAGACCCTTAATGTTAATTGGCACAATTTTGTACGTGCCTAATATCCCAACTTTAAACAAGAAATACCAGTCCCCCATCTGTGGCATATACTAGATTTGGTTAACTGGGTTTTGTTTTGCGTAATGGTTTAAAAGAATTAGCCAACGTGTAAATATGAATCATGTCGTATTTAATGCAATTGTGATATTTTTCCCATAACTCCATTGATGACAAATGAACCGGAATTTAAAGCTATGCTTTGCTACACCTCGTATCTCCTATTTTTTCTTCACGTGAAGAACATAGCAAAGTTATCATGAATGATAAAAGTCTACAAAGAGTCTTTTCAAGTCTTTTATAAAGATTAGAAACTCGTGCTGCTGTGGCTTTGCGTTAATGCATTTATGCCTCATTTCTTTAGAAATTTTATGGCAATACAAATTTCTGGTCTTAGTGGTGTAAAAAACCATATTTTAATAACTAGATTTTCAACCTCTGTAATTAAGATAAATCTTTATTAAATTGATATGTCGTGTGTCGATGTGGCAAGTTGTTGGCAGTTTTTTCGAATGTTGTGTTGATGGTATCAGTTTTCATTGTAGTCGAATTGTTCTTTTAGATTGTAATGCCACTCTGGTATGTTCATTATTGTATCCGAATTCAATATAGCTTCGCCACAAAGTTTAATGGGAACGGGTCCTGTCAACCCTTGTTTAAACTATAAAAAATGTGGTATAACCTTAAGAATATATTTGGGGCCACATTTTTTTGATCTATTGTCAACGTTGAGAAAATACCGATATTGACATAATACACTCAAGACTATAACATCTGATACAAAGGTGATATCTGGAGAGAGATAAGATAAGATATTTAGTTGGCAGTGGGGCCATTCTGTATCAATTTAATTGCATCAGAACTCCATCTCTAATATTCGGCTCGGTGTTGATATAGAGTGCATTTTTGGGAGGTATATATAAAGTGGTGAGTGACCCCCTGCTTGGTGGGGTCAGAGGGCAAACGAACTATGATTATAAACTTTTTCAACAAACATAGAGCATGGGTGAGGAGGGCAACTATACATACATAGAGCATGTATATGAATACTTTCACAAACAGAGAGTATGTTAATGTATGTCTGTATAGTCCTACAATCACATGGCCGATAATGATTGATTTTCAACAAACTCATTTGTGTGCAATCCTACAATCAACACAGGCGTTAGACTGAATATGTTTTAGTAATTTTTCTCAACAATGATGTTCCTTATTATGCTTTCCCACATTTTGTACACATTGAACCGGACACCTACGATTTACATGAAGACAAAAGTAGCTTCCAATTAATGCTATATTAATGTTGTGGCCGATTCTAAACCTATTGTGTAGGGTGAGAGTTCAGATGGGGATAGAGAAAGATTGTGGAAAACGATTAGTGGGAATTTGGATTTGGGATTTCCATTATGCATTTGTTGGAAATTTCCAAGGCCTTTTAATAAACTTATTTCAAATGCACAATATCTTACATTTGTTTGCATCAATGAGACTGTACATTCCCTCCAATATTTTTTTGTTTAATAGTCACATGCCTTGTGCATGCTTCCAAATTTTAATACATAACTCCTAGCACACCCAACAACTCTACCAAAGTTTGTGCTAGAAAAGGTTAGTCCATTTTTTGACACTATTGGTCCGCATTGGGAAAAAAATAATATTAATGCTTTCAAGAGTATGTCAACGTCCCTCTATCATTTTCTAACATCTCCTATATCAAATATCCCATTAAAAGCATGTTATTTTTCAAAACAACACCTCTACCATGACATTTCACTACTCTAACAAAAATTAGCTTTCATTATGACTTCATGGCTGGTTTGGTATATCCTTTGGGTTGCTTTATTTACTCCCATTTGATACAAAGCTAAAGGATCTATCAAAACTTTTAGTCCATTGAGCTTACCAAAAAGCTGTGTCTACATTTTCAATAATCCATTTTGTGTAAATACGGCAAGTCACTCCAAAAAATCCTTTTGATCAGATAAAGAATATATAACAAACTTAAAATTCAATAGCGACCAATGAAGGTTATCTCTCAAAGTTTATGTGTATTCAACAAACACTTCACATGTGTGTGTGTGCGCGCTTGTGTGTGGTGTTTCGCGTGTGTGGTGCGCGTTGTGGCGTGTGTGTGTGTGTGCGTGCGTGTGCGTTTGTGGTATGTGTATGTGTGTTGCGTGCGCGTGTGTGATGTGCTATGGTGTGTGGCATGTGTGTAGTGGGTGTGTGCTGCACGCGTGTTTGTGCCCTTGTGGCGTGCCGTGTGTGTGTGGTAGATGTGTGTGTGTGTTTGTCACCGTGTTGTGTTGTGCACATGTTGTGTGTGTGCGTGTGCTGTGTGCGTGTGTGTGGTGCTTTGTGTGGTTGTGCGGGCATGTGTTGCATGCGTGCGTTGTGTGCGTGTTTCGTGTGTGTGTGGCAATGTGTGTGGTGCGCGCGCGGTTTGGTGTGTGCCGCGGTGTGCACGTGTGTGTGTGTTTGTAGCGCGTGCGTGTGTGTCATTCGTGTGTATGTGCGCATGTCATGTGTTGTGGCGCTCGTCGCGGGTGTGTGTGTGTGTTTGTTTTGTGTAAGTGTGTGTTTGGGGGTGTTGTGTGTGGTGTATGTGTGTGTGTTTGTGTGTGTGTGTGTGTGTGTGATGGGTGGGTGTGTGTGTGTGTGTGTGTGTGTGGTGTGTGTGGTAGTGTGTCACGGGCGCGCATCCGGAAAGCCTTAACCTACAAATTAATATTTTTCTAAAGATTCTAAGGTCTCTTCAACAAACCAAGTCTTGCCTTCCCATAATAGTCCAACTCAATGAAACCCACATATCGTTTCACCCAAGTTTTAGTCAAACAATTCACCTGCTTCCATAGTGTTTCCATAAACAATATATGCAGGGATATTTTAATTAAAGAAAAAGATATAGTAACAATAAAGAAAATATGGGTGTCCACCGACCACTATTCTTTCTTTGTCTGAATTCTCTCCACACAGAAAGGAGTGCCAATGTGTAAATATCTGATGTGGGACTGGACCCTGTTAATTTCCCCACCAATTGTCTAAAATAAAAGGGTATCCTACTATTTTGCACTATTTTGTAGCATTGCTAAAAAAAGTTGAACTGATCAGATTGGACAATATATGATGAATGATAGGTAAAATGAAATGTCAATGGTATAATGGATTCCCATACAAAAAATGTACACTTGATGACATTAATATAGTCAATCGTGTCGACATCCTTTTTACAAAGATTTTTTTTTTTTTTGTCAAATACTCATACATGTTTATATCCGAATATGTCAATTTTCAAAGACTCCTCAATTGTCCATTTAGTCTAAACTTGAATATATAGTTTAAAGTTAGTCATGTACTATTGGATCTGGTACAACCCGTTATACACACATATATAGGACTAATATGAATTTGGAAGATAGTGATATATAGATTTAATTATATCACTACGTTCAATGTTTTCACAATTATTTGGTAAAACCAAAATTTAGGACCTTTCCCTAAATCTTGGAGGTTTGAAAATTAATAAATAGGTGTGTCTAACCCTTCCTCTGCATTAGGATCATATGTTTCCTTGGAGAATCTGCTCTATCTATATCACAATATATTCTCTTAAGGCTTCATGCTCACTAGCTTTGTAGCTCACAGATTCCTTTGGTGAGAATAATAGTTGGGATGTATATAGGTGGGCTAGGTAACTACAACAAAATGAGTGGCATGGACTTTTCTATTACTCTCTAATAGGAAACATCCAAATGACATTTGAGAGATTGAAAATTTTGTGTGCTTTAGTTAGTGACACATAAATGCTTTGCGAGGATAATGTGCCAAAAAATTATGTTTTCACAAAGTGGATGTTGGTGGAAAACAGAACGCTTTTTCAGGTTCATAACTTTGAATCACAATTCTCATCGACTTTAAAAAAACTTTGCTACCGCTGAAAAATTAATATTGGGAAGATTTAATATTTTGATAAAACATGTTACCTAAGTTTAGTCTAAAGTGTCCCTTTTTTGGGGTTATTACTTAGAAATGTTTGTGGCTTTGTTTAAGACGTATGTATATAGAAACATCTAGAAAAAATAGAAATAACTGAAATAAAACCATCCTATTTTTTAAAAAAATTATTAAATTCTCAAGACATTAACTTACTTCTTCCTGAGCACGCTATCTATTTGAGTTGCGCAAATTTTTATTCTCTTCTATACTGTTTTGGTCCTTGAACATGTGATTTGTTCGAATAAATTTCTATAAAAGTGTGCCTCTTGGATTGTAATATTACATGATATGCGCAACATGGACACCAATGGCAATTAGTAGGTGTAAAGTCCATATTCCAACCTTTGTGAGCATCTTCACGCCTCTCACAAAAGGGAGATTCCATTATAATGGAAATTTGATGCTTTTAGTGTATTTTGTGAGTGCCCTATTACACACTTCAGTAAAGATGGGGTGAAACGATACATAGGAATGAACATTGAAAAATGCTTTTCTAAGTACATGGTATTGTGGCTTACAATGATGGAGATATGCATAAAATGGTTTTCCTTGAAAAGGCTTTTCAAATCTTTCAATAAATTCATTTGGGAAGTTTATAGCACATAATAATCCTTAACCTTTTTTCAGTGTACTCCCCACGCCATTCCAAATGGAGCTTTAGACAAGGGGGAGACATCCTCAAAGCATGATGAAAGTGTAATTTTGTGAAGGTTGTAGTACGAATGATTTTGTAGACATTGTATAACAAATGTGAAGTTGTAGACACCAATTTGGGTCACACTCCCTTTTACCCTTTCAACTTACAATTCGATCTTTATCTACAGGCCCCTTCTACACCTTGGTATTAATTTAATCACCTATAATTAAATTAATACTCATCCTCACACTATTATTATTTAATTACTTAATTGATTAATATCCCCCACGCACCTAGCCACCTCACCCTAGACTATTCCAACCTCATTCAATGCTAAGACCAGTTCCCCACACTCCCCTTACAACTAGGACTTGTTCTAACCCTAATCATCATGACTAGTATCTCCTAACTAACTTTTTTCTATATCTACTAGCGTATCTTCCCACTTATGAACCGAACCAGAGATCATTCACGCCAAATATGGAGTATTCAAGCCATTTTTTAGCCAATTTGACCATTTCTCCCTAACCGACACAAATTTTTCCCTCGGCTGGGCGTCAGTTCCCTAACTATAGTCAAATTTATGATAATTGTCCACTGACAATCAATGAATGTCAAATTTATGAAAGCATAACACTATAAACAATACCTCTAATTATAACTTTCCTGCCTTGTAGAATGTCTCTCTGCGTAACAAATTATGAGTGAATTGTCACACGATGTCAAATAAACGTCAAATTTAATATTGAGACAGAATAGTGGACAACGCACTTCAGTACAGCCTGCCTACCATTGTAAAAACACACCTGCTCTACATATCATAATGTTATTTTATTATATTATCGAATTTTTTTAAAATGTAAGTTAAATTATGTTAATTGTACAATTTTAAAGTGGAATAATATAAAATATTTTGAAAACAAGAAATACATAGTCACACAATACTTGCATATAATAGATTTGGTTCTTGCGTAATGGTTAAAAAAGAATGAGCCACGTGTAATAGGATCAGTCGATTTCAATGCAATTGATTATTTTCCCATAACTCCATATGATGACAATGAACCGGAATTTAAGCTATGCTTTGATACACTCGTATTCTCCTATTTTTTCCTTCACGTGAAACATAGCAAAGTATCATGAATGCATAAAAGTCTACAAGAGGCTTGTTCAATCTGTTTATAAAAGATTAGAAACTTCGTGCTGCTGCTGGCTTTTGCGTTATGCATTATGCACTCATTTTATTTAGAAATTTTATGGCAACAAATTTCTTCTTGTGGTGTAAACCAATATTTATTAAAATAGATTTTCACACTCTGTAAATTAAGATAAATATTTATTAAAATTGATATGTCGTGTCGATGGTGGCAAGTTGTGGCAGTTTTTTCGAATGTTGTGTTGATGGTAGCAGGTTGTCATTGTAGTCGAATGTCTTAGATTGTAATGCCACTCGTGGTATGTTATTATTGTATACCTAATTCATAGCTTCGGCCAACAAAGTTTATGGGAAAGGGTCATGTCAACCCTTGTTTAACTATAAAAAAATGTGTAGAACCTTTAAGAATAATATTTGGGGCCACATTTTGTGATCTATTGTCACAGTGAGAAAATACATATTGACATAATACACTACAGACTATAATCATGATACAAAGCGTTATATCTGGAGAGAGATAGAGATAAGATATATATAGTGGGCAGTGGGGCCTTCTGTATCAATTTATATGCATCAGAAACTCCATCTCTAATTATTCGTGCTCAGGTGGTTATATAGAGCATGTTGGGGAGGTCAATATATAAAGTGGGGAGGACTCCACTGGCTTGGTGGGGTCGAGGAGGGCAACTATATTATACTTTTTCAACAAACATAGAGCATGTTGAGGAGGGCAACTATACATACATAGAGCATGTATATTATACTTTTTCAACAAACATAGAGTATGTATGTATGTATGTATATCCTACAATCAACATGCTATATGATGAGTTTTCAACAAACTCATTTTGTGCATATCCTACAATCAACACAGTCCGTGAGACTGAATATGTTCTAGGAATTTTCTCAAAAAATTGATGTTCCTTATGTATGCTTCCACATTTTGTACACATTTGAACAAGGACACCTACAGTTACATGAAACAAAAGTAAGCTTCCAATTATGCTATGATGAATGTATGTGCCCTATTCTAAACCTTGTGTAGTGAAACAAGATAGAAAGATTGTGGAAAACATTGTGGGATTTGGATTTGGATTTCCAATTGCATTTGTTGGAAAATTTCCAAGGCCTTTTTAAATAAACTTATTTCATGCATATCTTACATTTGTTGCATTCCATGAGACTGTACATTCCCTCCAATATTTTTTTGTTTAATGATTCACATGCCTTGTGCATGCTTCCAAATTTTAATACATAACTCCTAGCACACCAACAACTACCAAATTTGTGCTAGAAAAGGTTAGTCCATTAGGTTTGACACCTATTGGTCGCATTGGGAAAAAATAATATTAATGCTTCAAGAGGATGTCAACGTCCTCTATCATTTTCTACATCTCCTATTATCAAATATCCCATTTAAATGCATGTTATTTTAACACATCTACCATGACAGTTGCAACTACATCTAACAAAAATTAGCTTTCCATTATGCTTTCATGGATGTTTATATCCTTTTATGAATCTCCCATTTTGATACAAGCTAGAAGGATGCTATCAAAACTTGTCCATTGAGCTTACCAAAAAGTGTGTACGACATTTTCAATAAATCCATTTTGTGTAAATACTGCAATCACTCCAAAGAAATCCTTTGATCAAGAGAAAGAATAATATAAAAGAACTTAAAATCATAGAGACCAATGAAGTTATATCTCAAATGTTTATATTGTATTCCATCAAACACTTCACATGTGTGTGTGTGCGCGCGTGTGTGTGTGTGTTCGCGTGTGTGTGCGCGTGTGCGTGTGTGTGTGTGTGCGTGCGTGTGCGTGTGTGTATGTGTATGTGTGTGTGCGTGCGCGTGTGTGTGTGCGTGTGTGTGCATGTGTGTGTGCGCGTGTGTTGCGTGCACGCGTGTGTGTGCACGTGTGCGTGCGTGTGTGTGTGTGTGTGTGGTGTGTGTGTGCACACGTGTGTGTGTGTGCACATGTGTGTGTGTGTGCGTGTGCGTGTGCGTGTGTGTGTGTGCGTTGTGTGTGTGTGTGCGTGCATGTGTGTGCATGCGTGCGTGTGTGCGTGTGCGTGTGTGTGCGTGCATGTGTGTGTGCGCGCGTGTGTGTGTGCGCGCGTGTGCACGTAGTGTGTGTGTGTGTGCGCGTGCGTGTGTGTGCATGCGTGTGTATGTGCGCATGCATGTGTGTGTGCGCGCGGCGCGGTGTGTGTGTGTGTGTGTGTGTGTGTGTGTGTGTGTGTGTGTGTGTGTGTGTGTGTGTGTGTGTGTGTGTGTGTGTGTGTGTGTGTGTGTGTGTGTGTGTGTGTGTGTGTGTGTGTGTGTGTGTGTGTGTGTGTGCACCGTGCGCGCACTCGGGCCTTAAACCTACAAATTATATTTTTCTGAAAGATTCTAAGGTCTCTTCAACAAAACCAAGTCTTGCATATCCCATAATAGTTACACTCAATGAAACCACATATCTTTCAAGAATTTTATCAAACAATTCACCTGCGTCCATAGTTTTCATACATATATGCAAGGGATATTTTAATTAAAGAAAAGAGATATAGTAAACAATAAAGAAAATATGGGTTCCACCACGATTCTTTTGTCTGAATGATCTCTCCACAGAAAGGAGGTGCCAATGTGTAAATATGGACTGTTATTTCCCACCAAGTTCCTAAAAATAAAAAGGGGTATCCTACTATGTTTGCACATGTTTGTAGCATGCTAAAAAAGTTGAACTGATCAGATTGGACAATAGTAGGATGAATATGGTAAAATGATGTCAATGGTATATGAGGATGCCCATACAAAAAAGTGTACACATTGATGAAATTAATATAGTCAATCGTGTCACATCCTTTTTAAGATTTTAGTCAAATACTCTACATGTTTATATACATAATATGTCAAATTTCCTCAATTGTACCATTTAGTCTAAACTTGAATATAATTTTAAATTTAGTCATGTACTATTGGATCTGGTAACAACCGTGATACACCATATATATCTAATATGATTTGGGAAGAATAGTGATATATAGATATAATTATATAACTACGTTCAATTGTTTGCACAATTAGTTTGTAAAGACCAAAATTTATGGACATTTCCCTAAAATCTTTGGAGGTTTGAAAATTATAAATAGGTGTGTCTAAACCCATTCCTCTTGCATTAGGATCATATGTTTCTCTTGAGAATCTCTATCTATATCACAATATTCCTTAAGGCTTCGTGCCTCACTGGCTTGGTAAGCCTCAAGATTCCTTTGGTGGAATAATATTATGGGATGTATATAGGTGGAGCTAGGAAACTACAACAAAATGAGTGGCATGGACTTTTCTATTAATGCTCTAATAGGAAACATCCAAATGAAATTTGAGAGATTGAAAATTTTGTGAAGCTTTAAGTCAGCGACACATAAATGCTTTGCGAGGATAATGTAGCCAAAAAATTATGTCTTCACAAAAGTGTGTTGGTGGAAAACATGAACTCTTTTTCAGGTTCATAACTTTGATCAAAATTTCTCATCGACTTAAAAAAAATCTTTGCTACCTGAAAATATTAATATTAAAGATTTAATATTTTGAATAAAACATGTTTACCTTAAGGTGTATTCTAAGTGTTTCTTTTTTGGGGTTATTACTTAGAAATGTTTGTGGTTTTTTTAAGACGTATGTATATAGAAACATACTAGAAAAAATAGAAATAACTTGAAATAAAACCATCTAATTTTTTAAAAAATTTATTAAATTCTCAAGACAATTACTTCTTCTCTGAGCACGCTATCTATTTGAGTTGCGCAAATTTTTATTCTCTTTCTATTATGTTTTGGTCCTTGAACATGTGATTTGTTTGAATAAATGTCTAGAAAAAAGTGTTGCCTCTTGGATTGTAATGATTACATGATATGCACAACATGGGACACCAATGCAATTAGTAGGTGTAAAGTCATATTCCAACCTTTGTGAGCATCCTTCTAGCCTCTAACAAAAGGGGAGATTCCATATATAATGGAAATTTGATGTTTTTTAGATGTATTTGTGAGTGCCCTAGTACACATTCAAGTAAAATGGGAAACGATACATAAGGAAATGAACTATTTGAAAAAATGTTTTTCTAAGACATGGTATTGTGGATTACAATGAATGTAGGATATGCATAAAATGGTTTTCCTGAAAAGGCTTTCAAATCTTTCAATAAAATTCATTTGGAAGTTATAGCACTAGAATCCATAACCTTTTTTCAGTGTACTCCCACCCATTCCAAAATGGGAGCTTTAGAACAAGGTGGAGACATCCATCAAAGCATGATGAAAAGTGTATTTTTGTGAAGTGTTGTAGTTACGAATGATTTTGTAGACATGTATACAAAATGTTGAAGTTGTAGACACCAAATTTGGGTCACACTCCCTTTTACCCCTTTCAACTTATCAATTCGACATATATATCTAGCTAGGACCCCCTTCTACACATTGGTATTAATTTAATCACCTATAATTAAATTAATACTCATCCTCACACTATTATTAATTTAATTACTTTAATTAGATTAATATCCACCTCACCTAGCCACCTCACCCTAGAACTATTCCAACCTCATTAAATGGCTAAGACCAAGTCCCCACACTCCCTTACCAACTAGGACTTGTTCTAACCCTAATCATCATGACCTATTATCTCTCTAACTACTTTTTCGCTATATCTAGCATTATCTTCCACTTATGAACTGGAACCAAGAGATCATTCACGCCAAATATGGGAGTAATCAAGCCATTTTTAGCCAATTTGACCATTTCTCCCTAATCGACACAAATTTGCCCTCGGCCGGTGTCAGTTCCCTAACCGTCGTTGGTTACCCTTAAGTAAGAGTTTATAACTCTTTACACGGGTTCTCCAATTCATTAATTCACTCAAGCTTTAGCATTGGAACTCTCAAGCACTCACGTGACCTGATGAAAAACCAGAGCTCATCAAGTCTTCACCAACATCTAGTCATCTCATCCCCAGCTTCGGATCGTCATAACAGAGCACACAGGCTCCGTTGTCGTGGCTCTAGATACAATTCCTGTATCTCCCACGAACAACTCATCAATCAACAACCACCTTCAAATCTACAGGTTACCAGAAAATTAATTCATTCTTATTTGTTAAGCTTTTGTTTTTATCTTATATCTTTCATTTATGTCTTTCATCTGATCCTTCTCTGTCTGGAACACCACCTTTCACTTGTTTACCACCTATTCCATCAACCTGAACCATTTCACATGTCCTAGCACCTTTATCACCCTTTTTGAGCCTTAACAAAAAAATCATATCATCCTTCCCAAACCCCCTCAACTGTTTGTGCAATCACAGAGAGACCGAAAACACCCATTTTTAATATTTCCACCAAATTACCCCTGCCGGCATCGGTCACCAAATTGGCGTCGGTCATTTTCTAGTATCCGTCGCCTAACCAATACTGATATCTGTGACTATCAATTTTACCTAGAACAACGAGCTCATAATTTTCACCAAACATCCCAGAATCACCCAAAACCTTGCCCAGACATTTCCTAACACCTCAATGACCTTTCCCAACTAGAATAATACCTTGCCTGATATAAGATTAGTTTTTATTTTCAGTACTTTTCTTAATTTCATGTATTGATAACATTTTGAGACACATAAATCAAAGTGTTAGCAATAGGACCTTTACTTCTCGCATTTATTTTCATTAATTTGATAAAACAATGGATTGACAGCCATCTATGAAGTATCATACTTACCGGAACTAGTATTTGTTAGGCATTCCACTGGAATATATTGTTTAACTCTCTCCTATGGTCTTGTTGTGCTTTACAGGTAGTTCCTCCTATCCAAAAGGAATCTCTCGTATTCAGTCTGATCAAAAGTTTATAACACGTGCAACCTTCTCCTGATTATTCATAGATATTCCTCCTACGCCCATTACGCTTATCTCTTTTATCACATTATTTTGAGCTAAAACATTTTGGCACGCCCAGTGGGACCCTTCTTTTGGGTTATTTGCATTTTTCATCCTAGTGAATATTTGTGTGTTTCTTTCTTTTCTGAAAATTTCACCTTAAAATTTCTCTCTGGTAAATCTTCTCTTCTTCTACTTGTCTAAAGGAAATTTTTCATTTGGTGTTTAAAAAGAATTCTTCTTCCTTTCTTTTGTACCCACATTTTAGTGAAAAAGCATTCTCTTTTCCTATTCCTCATTTGCTTCATCGAATTTCATTGTCAATTTGGGTTTTAAAAATTTGTGCATTTCATCCTTGTGATTGTTGCATTATATCACCTAAATATATTTGTAATCTATATACTGGAGGTCATGACCAGTTGATGATTGGAGGGAATTAAGTGTAATTCACACTTTGTGCACACACACCCCTATCCAAAGCACTTTAACAAATTACTCACTTCTTAAATATATTCCTTCCTGGTAATTGCCATCAACAATTAATAATCAGATTGGCAGTGGATCCATCTAGTGTTCTGGTCAGTCATCATATAAGAGTTGGACCTTGCGTAATATGAAGTATATATTGGGGACACTTTAACCAAAGCACACCTAATACTAGCCATAGATTGATTATAGGGCACATTCGTTGACCAAAAACTCTACTCTATTCATAGTCAAGTTTAAATTGCATAATCCACATAACATTAAAGTTTGAAGCATAGGATTGACGTGTTTTGTTAGATTTTGACTGTTACATTACGTTTTTAGGAGTGAGGTCATTTCTTCTTATTTTTCTTTTCCTTCACACCTCACCATCATAAATGGTGTATTCTGGTTCATTCTAGATGTGTTAGGACTCATCACTTCCATACTCAGTTTCTGGGTTGGTGTTTATTTGGACTTAATCACTTTAAAATTCAAATTTTCATCACTTCTCAGATTTCATAGTAACTGGCATCGGTCCAGCGACTGGCATCGATTACCTCTTCATACCAGCATCAATTGACTGACCGACATCAGTTTCATGTTGTTTTGGTTATTTTACCTAGAATATTATTCAATTCATATACATTCATTTTCTATGACATGTTTCTGTCATTTTACATATTTCTAAGTCTTTGTTACCATTAACAGAGTTCAGGTTCATCCAATTTACACTCTTCATCTCCAAATTTCTAAATATGACATTTATTCTCAGTAATTGGCATCGGTCCAGCGACCGGTATCAATTACCCCATCCTACCTACATCGGTTACCCTACCGACGTCGGTCTATGCGTTTTAATTCTTCTGTCAAAACAATGACCAATTTTCATTTCCTAGATTTCTTTTGTCTTCTTTTCTTGTGTTTCTGCACCATCTGTAGAGTTTAGACCACTTGTCCTACCACTATTCACATGGTTTTGACTAGCAGACAAGCCAACACTCTATTTTTTAATGCTAGCCACCAACCACTACCTCTTAGTTGTTCATCGCCTTTTATTTCTTCACCCATGGAACCCACCTCTCTTATTGTTATGTATGCAGGTGACGAGGAGTTTGCAAAACTCCTTGGTCACAATCTTGTTGCCTTGTAATATCCTTACAAGTGGTATCAAAATTCCTAAACCCTAATCATGATCACGGGGATAACAAAGTTTTATGGAAATGGTGAGATGGATGCTAAAGAATGGTGGATAAAATTTAAGAATATATATTTCTCATATTTCATGACAAGGAATAGGTTTTCACATCATCTTGGTGGTCCTACATGGATTTGGTTTTCTGAGTTAAAAAATGATAGGAAGGATTGGTCTTGGGAGGAAATGGAACAACTATTTATGTGTTCATCTACCAGGATCACATATGGATGGATGATTGATCATGGCGCAAAGTGTGTAAAAATTTACAACACACTCATTACATGGTTTCTTCTTATGTTTCGGGGACGAAACATGTCAAAGAGGGATGCAATGTTATGTACCTTGGGATATAATATTATAATGTATATGGGTTGATGGAGATGTCGACATGTGGCACATATCCCCTTAGTTATATGTATGGGTTCACATGGGATATAATGTTATGATGTATATGTATTGATGGAGATGCCGACATGTGGCACACATCCCCTTATCTTATTATATCATTCATTTGTGATTTATTATGCTTAGGAGGTCGGCCTCAGTATTGGCCATAGGTTAGAATGGTATATATAGGGGTTAGAAGGTTGTAGTTAATCATATTGAGTATTGGAGTGTTATTGTATGGTTTGGAGGTTACCCCCTCGAAGTGGTATTGGAGGTTGCCCCCTCAAAGTGGCAAAGATATTATATGAGCATATTTTCATTATTTATCTATATTTTGGTGTTCTATCATGTTATTCTGATGTATATGTTCTGATTTATAAAAGTAATATCCTTACAAGTGGTATTAGAGCAGTGATTTCGGCCAAAATTAGGGTAAAAACCCTAATTTTTTGTTTCAAGTATAGCTTGAAGAGGGTATCGAATTTTTTTTCCCAATTTTTTCATCATAATTTGGAAACACTCTAAGTCAGAATATCTGAAAAATTCAGCTCTATTGGATTTTTTTTGCGTATGTTATTGGTGTTTTAGGTTTTTTCATAAATTTGCTTTTCAGGAAGCAAATTGTGGTATTTTTTAGAAAAATTTATATTTTCGGAAAGCTCTTGAAATTTCAGTTAGGGTTTGTTCTTTGTGTTTTTATCCATCTGCCGAAATATTTTTAGAATTCCTAAAACCCTAGTTTTGTGGATCATGGGGATGGTAGCTTTTTTTGGAGATGGCAAGATTGATGCTAGAGAATGGTGGAACAAATTTAGGGATAAATTCTCTAAACCATCAGATATTTGGTTATTCAAGTTGTGGATTAGTGGCCCTACATAGATTTTATTTTCTAAGTTAGAAAAGGAAAAGTCTAATTTGTCTTTGCAGGAACTGGAACAAGTTTTCATGGACAGATGGACAACAGAAGAAGAAGAAGACGAAGCAGAAAAAGAAGAAGAAGAAGAAAAAGAAGAAGAAGTAGAAGAAGAAGAATTAGAAGTAGAAGAAACATCATAAGAAGAATAAGAAGAAGAAGATGTTGATGATGAAGCTGCTACACAGGATAGGATTTCATATGGGTGGTTGGATGATCAAGCTTGGTGACAAGTGTGCAATAATTTAAAGCACATGCATTATATGGATTCTTCTTATGTTTCGGGGATGAAACATGTCAAAGAGGGAGGCAATGCTATGTACCTTGGGATATGATTATATAATATATATGGGTTGATGGAGATGACGACATGTGGCACACATCCCCTTAGTTATATGTATGGGTTCACATGGGATATGATAATATAATATATATGGGTTGATGGAGATGCTGACATGTGGCACACATCCCCTTATCTTATTATATCATTCATTTATCATTTATTATGCTTAGGGTCAGCCTCAGTATTGGTCATAGGTTAGAATGGTATATATAGGGGTTAGAAGGTTGTAGTTAATCATCATATTGAGTATTGAAGTGTTATTGTATGGTTTGGAGGTTGCCCCCTCGAAGTGGCAAAGCTATTATATGAGCATATTGTCATCATTTATCTATATTTTGGTGTTCTCTCATATTATTCTGTTATATATGTTCTGATTTATACAAGTAATATCCTTACATTCTTCCACCCGCTACTCGTCATGAAAACTTATATACGATATGCATGTATCCATTCCTCCCACTCTTGCCCCCACTTCCACATCAGCCAATAGCAATGTAACATTACCCACTTCCACCTCACAGCCTGTCATTTCTCATATTAACCCCACATCTTTGGTATTTGTCACACCTATAGTATCTATTATACCTTTGATATCCACCATGCCATCATCTATGACTCTTAGCGTAGAAATTCCTACACAATCAGTTGTTATTCCCTTGCAACCTCCTGTTGCGTCAACCCCTTTTCAGAGTTTTCTCATGTCTATACCTCCTACTCTACCACCTATCACTACAAGGGTCTCTACATAGGTCCCTCCCACCTATACCTTTTCTTAGCCACCACATGTCACTTATACCTCCCATTTTCAGGGTATATGCCAGCATCATCTACCATTATTTATATCCCCCTTCTCATTTCGCTTACTTGGCACCTCCATAAATTGGTGTGCCTTCTACATCCTACTCATCATATCCACCTCCTTATATCGTGAGAGGTGCATCCCATTCTAATTTGACCATGGATCTAATCAAAATGATGATGGATAAGATACAAACCCTATAAGTATCTATCTCTAGCTCACGTAACACATTGACTTACATTGAACTCCGTAACGAGCCTATTCATCCTTACATACCTATTCGTCCTTATCCCCCACATTGGGAGATGCCTAAATGCAACCAATTTAATAGAAGGAAGATCCACAACTTCATTTGTGCTCTTTCAAACACGTATGTTATCTGATCGCCCACAATGACGCCTTACTTCTTAGGACTTTCCCCATGTCCTTGACTGGGCCTGCTTTATATTGGTACAATGTTGTACCTAGACACTCAATATTTTCTTTCCATCAATTGGCTCAGGCCTTCCTTGACCATTTCTCCATAAACATCACTAAGAAGGTCACCATGACTGATTTGTATTTGATGCACCAATACGAAGACAAATCTATCACTTATTTTGTCGCACATTGGCAGAGCCTTACCAATTAACTCAACTTTCAACTTCCGTAAACCAAATTGATAGAGTTGTTCACTAGGGATTGTGCCAAACACATCTATCTAACTCTTAAGGTCCAAACATTTTGGACATTTAATGAGGTGTTCGCTATGGCCCAAAAGTTATAAATCCATGTTATCGAATAGAAGAAACTAAAATTGTGCAACAAGAGCGCTCCGTTTAAATCAAATGACTCTTCTTCCTCTTCTAAACTGCAAAATACTCACGCTAAAACAAAAGGATATGCCACGGTGGTGGTCTTGAAAGTTGGCCCATCTCATCCATCAAACCAACTGAAACCTCCTTCTAATATTCCCTTGTTCAGAACTTCCAATACAAGCAAGAACAACGAAGATATACCCCCATAGGAGAACCTTATTCCTCTATGTTGGAAAATTTACAAAAAGCAGGAGCCATCACTCTTCCACCAATCAAACCACATACTAGCTTTGACCCTTCCCATCCTATACTTGCATGGTATAAGGAGAACGATTACTGTAACTATCACTGCGTTAGAGGACATAATAACAAAAATTCTAAAACATTCAAAAACATCGTCCAGGAAATGTTAAATGATGAGGATCTCATCTTGGACAACCCTAAAGTGTTGGAAAATCAAAATATTCAGGTCTTTAAGAATTTGTTTCCAAACCATGCCCATTCATCAAATTAGGTCAAATATACTATTAGTAATAACACCCATGTTCATGAGGTTCATGCCATCTTTGACATAGTGCATGTCCCTTTGGCTTAGTTGCCTTCCATCCCTTCTATTGACGAGATTTTTGTGTGAGCTCATGTACCCCTAGAGGAGCCTATTTCACCTACTCCTCTACACATGAAGGAGCCTACCTCGCCTACTCCTTCATGTATAGAAGCACTTACCCCAATTATTTCATCATCTACCAAGGATCCTGTATTACCCAGGCTTCTACCCAAAGAAGATTCAATTTTATCCTCTTCTCTACTTAAGGAAGAGTCTACACCACCTACCTTGCCCCCTCCTCGACCCATAGAGGAGCCACTTTGATACTCTCTTCCTATTAGTGATGCATCTCCTAGGGTCTACCAGGATCCTGTTAATCTTCTTGTATCACTTCTACCTATAGAGTCTGAAGCCAAAAACTTTCCTGTCTCTCATACATCAGATTTATTCATCGGGATTACCACCAAAACATCATCACCTACCTCCACTTTTATGCCATTCTCCCATTTGGCTGATCACTTGGAGTATATCAAGTACTCCACGCTTTGGGGATTCCTTCAAATTCCCGTATCGACTCAAATACATTTTTTTTCTGCAAACACTTCAATGATTTATCCTAATGTGTTCAAGACAAATAAATCCATTACACCTAAGCCAGTTATAGTAGCCTCTTTTGTATCATCCTCACCTACACCTAAACCTTTACTGTTACCCCAACAACCACCTGCACCCAAACCTCTACCTACACCCATTCATTCACTTGTACCCAAACTTATCACTACATTGGGGGTTGTGCCGACACCAAGTCTAATCCATCCTCCCGTGAAAATTGATTTAGCCACCTCTTCCCAAACTATCACCAGGGCTATCCCCCCACCTAAGAGGAAAACCCAACCTCTTAGGCCTCGTACCCCAATTTTTCCCACTCCTCTTTCACCTTTGCCACTTCCATCCATCTTAGGTTCCCATCCATCAACCTTGGTCAAGAAGCCTCCTACACAAGGTAAAATTAAAACGCAACAACCAACATCCTTACCACAACCTCCCATTCCACCCAAGCCTTCTACATTGTCCACGCCTGCTCCACTACCTAGGCCTTTACCTTCCCTTCAACCGACACTTTCTATATGGCCGCCTATCACTATCTTCACTACACCTCCACCTTCACCTTGGTTGACCCGTCTACTTCCATCTTCTACATTCCATTCTACTTCACGCATTACTCCAACACCTTTACCCAAGAAGGTGTAACCCAATCCCAAAACCACACTACCCACCAAAAAGGTAGTTAAACCTACTTCACATCCAACTCCACCTCCAGCAGTGCCTCTTCTAGAAAATCCACCCACACCTCCATCCAAACCAACTCTCACTTCTCATTACAATCCCTTGGTAAGGTCTTACGCTAACATCCTTTCTTGGCTATTAGAAACTTCCACCATTACATTGTCACCTCTCAGGCCTTATGACCCACTCAAACCTAAAACAGAAGGGTTTGATGATACCAATATTTGCCTATCATCATGTGTTAGGGCATGATGTTGAAAATTTTAACGTCCTTAAATATATTCTTCTTCAATTGTGTTCTCCCAAAGAGATCTTTAACGAATATGGATTTTTGGATGAAGATCTCTTTTTCCTGTCATCATGCAGCCTCATCCCATATCTATTCAGCAGCCTTCACTTCCACCTCTACACACCTCTTTTCCTCCTCTAACCTTTGAGATAAATATGGTTCAAATTTGAGAGCTAGCCCAACCCCCTCTAAAATGCCAGTGTTCCATACACATTTCACAAGGCTCTTATCCCGCACTAGGTTTTTGCCCCTCTTGCCATTATACCTTTCACAAAACATCCCCCTCCTTTCCTCAAATCAATATGGTTTGAGTTGCCACTCGAGCACAAATAGACAAAGGAAAAGAGAAGACAGGAAACCCATCCACTACACCTTTATCCAACATTCCATCTGCACCTACCCCTAAGGTAACCATTTGTGGGCTGACCTATCCAATTTCTAACAAATTCACACATCGTACCATGATCAAACAAATTCACCAATCTCCCCCCAAGATGTCTTTTTACGATCTCATCCAAACCTATGAGTCTCATCATCAGACCATCATTGAGGTCCTAAAATCTATTGAGATTCCACCTAATGACCCCACACCCATTACCATCATATTTACCCCTCATCATGTGGTTGCTCTCATTGCTTCACCTAAAACATCTATTGCCACTATCACTCACAAAGTTTCTGTTGTCATTTTCTCTAATTCGGAGATTGCTCCTCACCATTCAGATGATCTTGATCCCTCCCTCTTAATCTATGTCCACATTGAGGATACTCATTTCTGACGCATTATGATTGATGGAGGTGAAAGTATTAATATTATTTATTCTCGTGCATATGAAAAAATGTGCATCCCTGCCAATTGCATGCATAATAACCTAGTTATGCTGCATTATTTCAATGATGCCTTGACTACTACCCTATGCACCATCATCCTCCACATTTGTGTGGGTCCCCACACCATTCATGAATTGTTCTATATTCTTGAAGGGGAATTCCAATACAACATGTTGCTTGGAAAAACCTAGACTCAGGCCATGGGGTGTGTACCTTCAACTTTTCACCACTACATTAAGTTTGAATTTGAAGGACATCCTTATACTATTCAAGCAAATCCTTCACATTTCAAAACTTGTAACATGTTGTGTCAACCCAATGATGTTTTTATTCCAGTTAAGGAATCTACTACCATTGCCACCTCATCTACTACCGTTGTCACCTCATCTACCACCATCATCACCTCATCTACTACCGATGTCACTTCATCTTCTACCACAACTACTTCATCTTCTACCACTTCTGCTACTACACCTTCATCAACTAGCCCACCTCTCCCGACTGCTACCGCAGCTTCCAAAGTTAACCCATCCACCAACCCTTCTTCTTCCATTCCTGCCACCTAAGTACAAAATTACGATCCTTTGGCATGTGTTTTTCAATGCCTTACCCTGGGGGAGTATCACATATACAACATCGATACACTCAAAACTCGTCGAGAGTACGGAAACCTTCATTAGCACCCACATTATGAACGTCATATAGGAGAAACATTTTCATATGGTCCTCCTCACCTTCGCATCAACTTGACATTCGTGGGACTTGATACTTCTTCTTATTCTCCTGAACCACCCACTCAAACACAACCATTTTCTTTCGACTTCCATTACCTCACCAACTGTCGCTTCTCTCTCACCTTTCTTGATCATTGTGCTTGGAAAGGCTTTGTCTTTTGTCTTTACGAATAAGGTCATCACATGGTTATTCCTTTTACTACTCGCAAACATAAAGATCACCATGGTATTGGATTTTTTGAACCACCTAGTCCTCAGAAGGCAAGATTCAAACTTGTAGAGGAATATCAACGTTCTTCACCTTCTTCACCTACCACACCACCTTCACCCGTAGAATCCATGGATCCAAAATCCATCCCTCCTAAAATTTTTTTTTCATGAACACCATTTCTTTGGGACCTTTGACCTATCATCATGATGGCGAGGCACCCTCTTCCCTTCCTCTTCTTTATCCTGACATGTTGGAGGAAGACACACCTTCTCTAAATGTTGTTCAATGTTAGAATGATAATTCCATTCTCATGTATTTAGGTGCAGAAGACTCTTACATCCATTGATCATTACCTTCTTAGATGTAAACCATGCTGAAGTAGTTGACTATAGAGATCAACATTCACACTCAGGATGACCCTCTCATTTTAAAGATAGGCCAATCTTTAGATTTCGTAGAATAAGAAGCCTTCACCTCTTTCCTCCGAGATCATAACAACCCTTTTACTTGGTCTTATACCGATATGCCCGGTATTGACCCAAATATCATGGTGCACAATATCATTACTATTCTTGATGCCAAACCAGTGAAATAGAAGCTATGCAAAAAACTACATCCCCACATTTCCCTTCTTTTGAAAGAAGAACTCAATTGCCTCCTTTCTGTTTCTTTTATTCTACCTATTGAGTATCCCCAATGGATTTCTAATATTTTTCCTATCACCAATGAGACAGGGGGACTCCGCATCTTGATGGATTTCTATGACCTTAACCTTTCTTTCCATAAGGATGGATTTTCTTTTGCCTAGTATCAATCAATTTATTGATCTTACATCCGGCCATGAGATGTTATCACTCATTGATGGAAGTGATTCTAGGGTTGTAATCAAATATTATTCACATCGGAGAATCAACACAAAACCACTTTTATCACCCCTTAGGGGACCTTCTACTATCATGTAATGCCCTTTGGTCTTGAAAAACGCTGGTGCCACATATAAGCGTGCTATGACCTATATCTTCCACAACATCATGCATCACATATTGGAAGATTATGTCGATGATCTTCTTGGACCAAGTACAAACAGTTGTGCCGAACACCTCCCCAGTTCTCAAAATCATCTTTGATTGTCTCATCAAATATTATGTTCGAATTCAACCAAAGTAGTTTGCATCTTTTTCGTTCTCTCTGGAAACACTCCTTGGTTTCATTGTCTCTTTGTGGGGTATTGAATTTGATCCTACCACAATTAAGGATATTCTTGAGATGCCCCCACCTGCTAACCTTCGACAACTTCTGTAGTTTTCAAGTCAAGTTGCAATCTATTCAGACGTTTTATTTCCCAACTTTCTGATCTGATTTCACCCTTTTCATCCTCTCCTTAAAAATGATGTTTCTTTCAATTGGAATGACGAGTGCCACAAAGCCTTTTAAGTGTTGAAGTAGTACCTTCTTCAACAACTTCTGCTCATCCCACATAAGGACGATAAATTGTTTTACCTCTTTATTTATCACCACTAACCATTCCCTGGGTGCCATGTTTTTTCATCGCGATGAGCAACATAGGGAGTAAGTGGTTTATTACACAATCCGTACGCTTTTAGATTATGAGACTTGATATACTCACGCTCAAAAAGCTTTGCTTAGATGCTGGTATTTGTTGTCGCTACTAAACTTTTCCACTACCTACTCAACCAAAAAACTTTCATCGTCACCAACACCGACCCCCTATGCATTACATGTATACGTTAAGCCTTATCAACACCAACGTGTACCTCACATTGGCTTATGACTCCTTACAGAACTAGACCTAGAATTCATTCATCAAAATTTTGGTCAAATGACAAACCAATCCTGATCAACTTGTAAGATGCACACCTCTTTCTGGAAATCAATCATCCTAACTTCAATTTTCCTAATGAATCTATCTATACAATATGTCCCTGGATGACACCATTTATTAGATGACCCTAGTCTTCGACAGTTATAAATGTCAATGTGGGGGGTTGCATAGGGGTTATTCTCATTCCTCTTGACAATGGAAAGCCTATACCTTTATCTTTCAAACTTGACTTTGATTGTACCAATAACATGGATGAATATGAAGCAATTGTGTTAGGTCTCCAAACTTCCATTGCCCTAGATGTTAAAACCATTAATATCTTTGGAGATTCTCAACTGGTCATCAACCAAGTTCAATGGTTTATACCAATTTCGTAACAAAATACTTCAAAAGTATAAGCATCATGTCGACATGCTTTTGACTACCTTCGATAATTACGATATTCAAATTGTTCCGTACGATCCACTAAAAAATTTGGGGATACCATGGCTTTGCCTCGCCTCACAAATACCTGCCTCACCTTCAGACTCTAAAATATTTTTCACAATACAATGATTACAGTCACCCTCTTATCTCATCTATGACATAAATTTTTTGGGAAGAATTGAAACCGACCCACATGATATATGGTATAAGCAGTTCACTGAATACTTGTTCCCTTTCAATCCTACCTCCATAGATCTCACTCGCAATGGTAAGCAAGAATTCCTCCAAAAGGTCTCTCGTTACGACGTCATGGGGGGTCTTCTTTACAAATGTGGCTTTGATGGTATCCTCTTACGATGCCTCACTAGTTCTGAAATTTTGTACACCATTAAAGAAATCCATGATGGGATTTGTGGTGGACATTTGAGTGGTCACATTGTTGCCAAACGTATTCTTTAACTTCGCTATTACTGGCCAACCCTTAACCAAGTTTTTTGTGACTATGTCAAATGTTGTGTGAAGTTTCAACCACATGCTAACCTTCACCACACCCCAAGTCATGGCTTACAAGTCACTAGGGAATTTTGGTTCATTTCTCTCAATGGGGTTTAGATCTCGTCAGAGAGATTAAACCTCATTCTTCTCAATGTCATCAATGGATCATCATAACAACCGAATACTACACTAAATGGGTGGAAGTCTATCCCTCCCATTTCTACCAAATCCAAGAAAATATGTGAATTCATTAACCATCACATCATTTTTCATTTTGGTGTTCCTCATCACCTCATCACTGACAATGGTAAACAATTCAGAAACAAGACTCTACACAAACTCTGCGATACACTTTGGTATTTAACTCAGTTTCTCTTCACCATATTATGCTCAAACCAATGGCCAAGCTGAATCAAATAACAAAACCCTAAAAAAAATTCGTATGAAATTCGTCGATGATATTAGTAAGGATTGGCATACACACATTCCTTTCACCTTATGGGCTTATCGCACTAACATTCACACCTCAACCACTACCACACCTTTCTCTTTGGTCTATGGTATAGAGTTCGTCCTGCCTCTTGAATCCAAATTCCATCTCTTCGTATCTCACTTAAAGATATGCTCAATGATGATGACTTTCTCTAAGACCGTTTGGAACAACTTGAGTTATTAGATGAATGCCATTTAAATGCTCTCGACCACCTTCAAATCTACCAAAAATGTATCAAACATGCCTATGAAAAACGTGTTCATGAACGAACTTTAAGGTTCAATGATCTTGTCCTAAAGGAAAATCAAACATGTAACTAAAGATGAGAAAAGTAAATAGAGGAAAGTTTTCTCCTAATTGGGTTTGACCCTACATTGTCACACATACCTATGGATCAGGTGCTTATCCTTTATCTTCTCTTGAAGGTAAACCCAAACCTGAGCCCCTTAATGCTTTGCATCTTCTACCATTCTATTGTTGAATAAAGTACTACATCACTTTATGTCACTTACATGCTCGTCCCTTGAGCAAACCTCTCCTTTTCATCTACCTATTTTAAGGACCAATGACTCAAACAGAATCGTGTGATTATCCGTCACCATTCAACCTTATATTTAATATGAGTATCATGGCTCTACTCATGGCATAATTCTCATGGATACTTTTCATCCTTTTTAGGATGGAATCCCATGTTTTTTCGTCACTTAAAACCTCTCTTACATAGTTAACCTCTCTTGTGATATGGTTTTTCCTTCATACAAGAGGATTATACTCCTTTATAGTCTTGTCCATGACCTAAAGTTCAAAAATAAAAAGCAAAAATAATACATGGGATAACAAAAAACTGTCAACTCCTTGAGTCAAACTTCTTGCAAATAGATGAATCCCTCAAAAGGAAATATACCTCTCTTTCTTTTTGCTATTATAAATAGACTCCTCCCTCGAAGGACAAATATAAAAAAATAGCTACTATTGTACAAATTCTATCCAAAAAGAAAGACTATTTCTAAAAAAGCAAAATAAAAATAGTATCTTGAAGTTACTTCCACATCAATCAACTTCACGAAGACCTCAAAGAGAGATTCTATTTATCCCACATAGAATTCCTGCATCGATCAGTCTATAAAAGCAAAAGAAAAACAGAAAAAAAAACAAAAATCAATAAAAATACAATTGTTTGGTCATGGACTTTCCTATTCTGGTTTTGTGTATCTTGCAGAAGAGGTACATGTTGTCTCACAACAAGGTTACGCTAAACACAATCCTCCACCTGGACCTTTTCCTTTTTCTTCTTCTGCCTATCTCAGAAAGGACTTGCAACGTGTATGTTTCACACATTCATGATCACGTGCTAAACTCCTTTCACCTATAGGCAGTATCGCATGATGTAATGTATCTCTTAGGGGCTTGAGCATTCAATAAGCCTATAATGGTATGACGTTTATGGTCCTTGCCACACTAGTGGACACCATTCTTTCGGATTCTTTTATCGCATGATTAAAGTCTGTGCTTACGCTTATTATATTCTTAACACAATGGTACTTGACCTTGGATTCACTTATTTTTACTAGGATCTTTTCCTACCTTTTTTTCACTAACCAGACCCGATCATCAAAACTGGGATCATATCTTCCTTCATTTATACCCACACCTAATTTACCTTGTCATATTACCTATTCAGCTATTACCTGAAATTTCAACCTATTTTTAACAACTATACCTTACCCAACCAACCTATCAATCCCTAATTTACCTATTTAGCATACCTGACCTAACCTAACTCTCATTTATTCTTCCCTAGTTTATGGGAGAACTACATCAGCCTGAGGCCCCTTTCGTTGGGGCTATGTAGGCAGAACTCCGAGGGGTATGGGCCCTTGGAGGTTAGTTCAGCCACTCTTTTCTCCAACCATTTTCTCCCCATCAACCAACCCACTTCAGTTAGTTTCCATATACATAAACACTTGGAAATTCATGTACAAACAAACCATACATCATAACATCAACCAAATCATGCCTAAATCATCTAATTTCCATAAAAAACAATAACTTGGAAATTTTCAACTCAACCATGCCTAAACCATGTCTATTTTTCATGATGCCAATACAATGATAGTCCATATTGACTCCATCATGCCTACATATAACTCTACCATGCCTACATCTGACTCCACCATGCCTACATATGACTCAACCATACCTAAACATCTAGTTTCCATAACATCACAACACTGGAAATTAACTCATTCAACCATATAAAACGTCGACTCAACCATGCCTATGATCTACTTTTCATAACATTAATATAATGGAAATGAAACCAACCATACATCATTATAAAGCCATGCCTACACATCTAGTTTCCATGAAAACAATACAATTAGAAATAAACCAAGTGCATCATATATAAATATCATCATCCATCTATACATCAAAGGTCTGTATATCAATACACTGAATATATAGATATAAATACAAGTATCTCAAAAAATCTTATATACAATCTCACATCTTCAGCACGCAGGCCGATATATATGTCAAAAATAAAAATACAATGTCAGATATCATCCCTATCTCACCCATGTGAGGTGCCAGTACCTCTGCTACTATCTCCAGTACCCTCATCATGGTCCCAGTCTCTACCCGCTCATCATCTCTCTAGTACCCTCATTTGGCCTCGGCCTCTATGAACTAATCACCTCCCTTTGTAACATGCCCATGAGATCAGTCTACTACCTATCATACTGGTACTGTGAGCTAGTCCTCTAGATAGCTTGCGTGCTGGGCCCTGTGCTCGGTATATGTCATCACCTGAAGACCAACATCTAAAATATTATCCTAATAATATCTCATCCTCTGCCACATCGTTCCTATAGCTAACCATAAAAATCACCTGGGGCGGTGTCATAGCTCTGCCACCTACCTATAGACCCTGTGCCAGTACCAGTGGTCCCTACCATACTATATGTAATATGGGACCCTTTCCTGGTGCATGTGCCCATACAATGGGACCCATGTCCTGCTACTGTTGTCCATGCCTGTGTTGAACTACCTACCTGCCTGTAATGCAGTCACATGTGCCTGTGATGCTGCTAACTGCCCCTATAATGTGACTATCTAGGCCATGTAACCTGTCACCTGCACGCTGCAAAGATACTACATATCCCCCATCCCCTGTCGAGACCCTATGTTACGAGCCTGAGCCCATGTCCTGAGCTAGATATCCCTGTAACCTAGTCACTTCTCCTCTAGAGGGTGGCCACTTGTGTCTGTGCCTGTGTGAGTTGTAACTGTAAAGCAATGACCTACCCCTGTAGTGTATCCCTCTGCACTATCACTGTAGCTACATCTAGCTGGCCTCAGCCATGGTAGTGCTACTTGTAGCTACACTACCCACCAACTGTCTATATGAAATAATGGTACATGTCATCATCAATTCACCTATCTGTGACCTGACTCCTCCTGCCCTACTGTCCCTGTAGGATGAGGTGGAGATAAAGGTCTCTCCACATCGTCTCTACGATACTGAGGAAATGGTGGGGGGCATGTCCTGATGTAGCTGTGAACTGAGCGTTAGAAATCTGTCCATTGGAATCATATCGTGCTCACCGGTACATGTCTCCCTTGTATCCATGATGAACCAACTTTAGGCCTGTCATCTCCTCTGACATACCTCCATAAGATGGGAAATCCACATATGGTAGTCATACAATAGCCATAACATATAGCCCCTCTACCATCCATCATGTAATACATCACATTGTGTGACACCTCCTCTACCCACGAATGAGCCTCTACTAACACCCATCTCCTGTAACCAACTCTCAGTGACACATTGATGCCAATCCTATCTCAGAAAGTCCCTATGCATGCATAATAACTATGTACTCATATGCCTAGTAGTGTAGTAGAATAAGGTACAAGAGATACCATACAACCACATCCTCTTATAAGCCCATAGATACCTATACAACTGTACTAAGTAGATTGATGCCCATGCAAAACAAACCTACTCTTTAATCATGTCTTGTAAAACTCCCATCAGTGCTCGGGGAAATATGCCACCCTCTGAATCTGGGAGTGCATAACATCCCACTGCTACCATCATCAATACTACCAACCTGGTCTCCTTTGGATGTGCAATGTACATAACTCCATAGTTGATGTTAGAAACTTGTGCTCAATCAAGTTCACCCACATCCTCCCCAAATACTGCGACCATAGGCTCAAATCGCCTCATCCGAAGAAATTTGAGTATACTGGCTCCCCCATAATCGGTAGTTGCACACAATCCTATACACATATTCCAATGTGATAGTCATCTCACTAGTGGGTAGATGGAAGGTATTGGTCATGCTAAGTCCCATCTATTGATGATAGTGAGCATCAAACTATGATCTCGTATGATGCGTCTGGTATTGCCTCACACTAAAAATCCCAACATCTCTCATATGATACCACTCGTCCTCAGTGACGCTACCTCACATTCGTACCAACAACACTGGCACCCTGTCCCACATAGTCAACCAGTCAAATGTCTACATCATTATAAATTAAACTTGTCAAGCACTTACCTCTTTTTAATCATACTATTCACACCTACCCAATCCCATCCCACACACACTTTTCCTAGCCTATTTATTTTCTACATAATTCACTTGCCTACCCTATATTCTATCTTGCCTAAACACTTTCACATATTCTGGTTTACTGCTTCCATGCCTTCACCAATTTAACATGACTTGCACCTAAAACCCGACCATTCATACCCGCATTCACCCTAAACTTTACCTAAATATATCATTTTATACACCTACTCTACTTACCGCCACCTCTCCGCTTCACCATCTATCCTACCCTTCCATTCTTCTATATTTTTGCCATCTAAACATTTATTTTTAGGACTTGGTCACTTTTACAGTGGCCGACACTGGTAACCCTAACTAGTACCAGTCACTCTTTTACCCCATTGACGTCAACAAGCCTACCGATGTTGGCTGATGCCCGATTGGTGTTGGTCACGCGTTCGGCTCCAAAGTCAAACCCCCATGCCTCCACCTTTCAAAACCTTGACAAAACTACCTAAAAACCTACCCACAACCCTCTAAATCCCACCCACATTCATTTACCAACCTATTTAACCCACATTTGGCCCTACTCATACCTTATTTCATCATTTTTACCCAAATTTCAAAATCGAATATAAAATCCAAATCTTTCAATTTTCTACTTTGGTTTTAATTCAAAACCACACATGAGGAATGAATCCTACCTCTACTCGACATCGTCTCCATGGTGGGATGTTTGGTATTTACACTGGAGGTCCTCATGCACCTTCTCATGCCTTTACCATAGCTTAATTCACTCTCTCAACTATCAACCAATCCACTTAGTCAGAAAGATCTCATGGGTCCCCTCAAAGAAACTCCAATTGATCTGGAGGACATTTTGGGACGTTGAGAGTTCCCTATATCTCCCTAAACCATGACAAAGTGGTAGATCATGTTGTGAGCTTTCTGTCGGTACCTAGGACACAGAAAATGGGCTTCGTATGCTTGAGATAAATCCGGTCAAAGTTTGGTCAACTATAGGCCTGACATGGTCAACTAACCAATGTGGCAGTGACATGTGGTGGAAGTAGAGCGGGAGCGTGGAGGAGCAAAAAATATGGTTTTGCGATGCTAATCTTTGATGGTCAAGGAAAATTTGGTGGACCCCGCTTTTTAGTAGTTGGGGGCCCTCGGCTAGGTTTGACACAATCTTTTCATGGAGGGGTGCCTTTTCCGTCGCATCGATAACTCACCACATAGTGGGGCGTCAAGCCACCATGATGATTTGGCAGATATACCAAGCCAACTTGGTTCGGATGAGCTCGCAATTTTCTTGGGCGAGTTATCTACTCAACCCGACAACTTCACTATTTACCTCCCTGGACAAGCTCATGATTTGTATTGTTCGAGTTATCACTTCTCATGATTTATATTAGTTGAGTTATCACTTAACTTAGTGAGCTCGCATTATGGTATGGTGGACGAGTTTATTATTAGCTTGTCGATCTATATTGACCGAGCTCATTATTCATATTGTGGATCGAGCGAGCTGAATATTCTCTATGACGAGTCCATAGTTGGAGGATCCCTACGTGGCATTCCACCACTCATTCATCACCATCCACTATCTTCGAGCTCAACGTGGCTCGTATCAACTCGGTCGTTATACATATGGCACGAGCAAAAGCTTTAATGTGTGGCAATGCCACGTGGTGAGACTGGCGGTTAAGCCTTTATAAAGGCTTTAGTAATTCAAAAGCCCACATATGTGGGATATTAACCACCCCTTATTAATATGGATACGACTACCCTCCACTGAAAATAAACACATGTATGGTGTGCCCCCCATAAACACATACATCATGATCATTCTTTGTGGATGAGGTGGCAGGGGAGGGACGGTCGCGCAGAGTTTTGTCAGTGCCGGAAAATTTTCTTCCGAGGAGCTGCTAAATCTTCATCAAATCTTCCGTAGGGTAGCCGCTACCTGTATTAAATGGTATCTATTTAAATTTTTATGGTTTTTGAAATCTGCCCTGGGAAAACGTGAAAAAGTGATAAGATTTTTTATTTTATAAAACATTTTAATATACAAGACAGAAAACTTTCTCAAATCGGTGGAGTATTCAAATTTGGGAAGTCAAAATACGTGGAGACTTATGGAAGATTCAAGTTAAAATTAAATATATTAATTCACTTATTAAAAGAATAAAGTTTAGTCAATCATCTAAAAGCTAAATTAACAGTCAATTATGAGAAGCACAAAAACTCGAGAAATAAGGGGAAGGGCACGTAGAGGTTTTGAAGAAAAAATTGGAGAAATGTTTGGGGCTAAATTAGTTAAATGAATATGTAAAATATAAATTGAGCTTATTTTAGCTTGATTATGAGTATGAAAATTCAAATTCAGAGATTTATACAGTCAAGAAAAGGGGTAAACTGGTTTATTTTGGGATCAAATTAATTAAAATGGGAGCATGTTCCCATATTGTTATGTTTAGGTTTGTTTTAGTTTTATTTGTTTTATTTTTAGCTATCTTAGGATTAAATTAAATATTTTGGGAAGTTTCAAAACATGTAGAGAGTATGGAGAAATCCATTTTTCTATAAATTTGTGTGATTTCATTATAAAATTATCTGGTGTTGAATTTAATACATAAAGGGAATCTTCTAGCTTTCAAAATTGGTTTTGTGAGTTATAATTTATTTCTTGATTATTGATTCATGTCTTCAAACCTAGATAGCAATCTCTTTTGGTTTATTAAGTGGAGTTTGCACTTTGATTCTTAGTCGAAGTTGCAGGGTAATATATTGTGCTATGTTGATCTTATTCTCATTAGTGATGCTTTTAATTATTGCTTTTTTAGACGTGCTATGAAATATTTCATATTTCAGTGGTTTAGGAATGTTTGAAAGTGATAATTAGTTTTTTTGTGTGTGTAATTTTATTAACTTGAACAATATTAAGTTGGTAAACCTTTTATATATGCTTTGTAGATGAACTATTTTTATTTTCTTAGAAGATGCAGAATTGTAGTTTCTTTTATGTGTTTCTTACTTAGATTGATTTCATGGAGTTTAAAAAGAACCACGTTAACACTAATTCTAGTTTTATCAGGTTGTATGTGTGCTTGACTGAGAATCAAATGTGTGTGTTCTCTTCTTTCTTTTGGTTTGTACATGTAAACATATAAGCCATAGGTAAAAAGTGTGTACTAATTCATAATAAAATATTCTTGTAAAATCGATAAATATAAAAAACCTAAAATTAAAGCATCGATTAATCACACGCATATGCCCCTAGTTTTCAATGTAAAGGATGTGAATATTTTATTTGAAAATTTTAGAATTTGAGCTTTCCATGAGCCATTGTATCATAGTCCTTGGCACTTTTCGGGGTTAATGTAAGAATTGAGGACAACCACTGAACTAACATATGTGCAATATAACCTACCTTATGAGACCAGTATAATCGAGGGAAACCAATGAGCCACTAATGGGAAATACTATCATCCCCTAAGGTTACCACTCCATCAAAGGATCCATTTGTGATCTAACTGTATACTGCCATCATGTAGGGTACAAGGCATGGGTTCAATATGCATCACACTATTGATATGAGGGAAGTTTAACTATCCTTTCCATCATACCATTTTGCTACATAAAGTACATCTAGTTATAATGCTTGCATGAACTTTCACAAAGTGTGAGTGACACAAGAGCACACTTTTGAAATGAGGCATGATGCACATGACACACTTAGCACACAAGATAAAGTACATTGGGTCATATAGATGTAGTGCAATGCATTAGTTAGTAAGTCCAACCATTTTGGCTAATGAGGATGGTCCAACACCTTCATATGGTATATTTAGTAGTTTTCATAGGGGTTTAAGGATGCTTAGCACAAATAATGTGGTATCATTGCAAGTCTGAGACATCATCATTGATTACTAGTGACATCATGTGTAATTCAACGAATACCATAATAGTGATTAAAGAAGTGAAAGTAGGAAATAATTTAGATGACTAACCTTAGATGGAAGGTTACAGAGTGACCTACGACATCACATGACACAGGGTGATCATGAGAAACTTATCACTAGAGCACCCTAGGTGCCCCGGGTCCTATAAATCCAGGTGAACCAATCTAGCCCAGTGTTTTAGATTTTTTAACATATGTCTAGAGATTTTGAGTGATTGTTCCTGCATTCTATTTATTTTTTATCCTCTGCGACATAAGTCCTAAACAATGCATCAAATCATGATATGGATATTCTGTGATACCCTATGATATAATTATTAAAAGTGTATCGAGAATTTCTACTTAGACTTAGTGGCTTTGGTTACTTTCCTTTATTGCACATAGAAATGTGTCATGAACCACATTCCATAGTATTCAACGTACACTTGCATCCTCAGATACTTTATTCTGATCGTATGACCATCACTCGTAGTAAGTCACTTTGGGTCTTCTTAATATTTTGAGGTTCCTAGTCCTTCATTCATTCGTATGAGTTTTCAAATAAAATAATAAAGGAAACATCTGTACATAGAATAACATTAGCATATGATAAAACAGAGCATAAATGATACAAGTTCACAAAGAATAGAACATACATGCACATAGATAAAATAGAGCATATAATGTTACAAGTGCACAAAACATAGAGAATTTTGACAAGCTTTTCATAGAAAAAACTACAACATATAACACACACATTGCATTGGTGCTAAGAAGGCAACTTAGACCATACAAGTGCATAGAGAAAATATAACATAGAGGGAAAAGGGAATAAAGCATACCCCATTTCTTAGATAAAACACAAAATAAAGCATGCAAGTGCGTAGAGAAAATGCATCATAGAACATACAAGTGCATAGACTTTGAACATAACATAGAGCATACAAGTGCATAAAATAATCACAAAATAGAGCATACAAGTACATAGAGGAAACACAATATGGATCTTATATGTGCTCTGGAGAAAACATAACATAGAGCATAAAAATCATAGAGAATGGAAGACAAAAATGTATAGAGCATTCAAAGAAAAGATTATCACAATGTATACAACATACAAGTGATACCCAGAGTTATCAAATCATGCTAATACATGAAATCATTAAATAAATATAAGCAAAAATGGAAATGAGTCTTATAAGAAACAATAATAGATGGCCACAAGATATGGATCCCATTGGTTAATACCTACCTAACTATTATAACACTTTGTAATAAAAACATGAACAATAAGTGATAAATACAAGTAATCATGAAGTATGGTTCTAATCATTTTATAGAAGTAAGTAACACAAGAGTAAAACAAATCATGATATAACAACATGTAGTAAGGAGTAAATCACTGTAAGATAAATCATAGTTGTATAGTGTATATAATGGACTTGTAGTATTCCAAGATTATGACTTATTATAATCTTTAAGCTATGTAAATTCCACCTCTTCAGTGTATGCATACCCCCAATGAGCCTAGGAACCTCCGACAATAAAAGTAATTGTAAGAAGTCGTAATGTATTAAAGATAACCTATCAAAATAGGCTCAGTGTGTAAGATTCCCTCTAGTGTAGACAAGCCTCCATCATGCTTGGTTGCAAGATTTGTCAAGGCAATGTGATGTAAGTGGGTTGTAAGTGCATGATACGTAATATGAAGCTTAACTGCTAAAGGTACTAGAAAGCACTAAATCTTAATGAATCATAAGGCTCAAATATATGTAATTTGAACATGTCAAAACCATGATTTTGTATTTTCATATCTATTGTACTTTTTTTTTATATCCCCTCATATGGGAGGTTGAAAAGAAAAATTTATGACTTATAATTGATGCAACCCATAAATTTATCACACTCTATCGTTTCTACTAAAAATCATATTTATTGTGAATGCAACATGGCGTTTTATCAGCCATTGTTGAAATTCATCAGTGTATACAAAAATTGCATCGATCATTGTTAGATTGATTGCAGTTTATCATTGAATGTAATTAACAACGGATTGAAATATCAATTATTTGATCTTAGTGTGAATTGATAGTTTATCCAATTTCAATGAAAATCATAAGCTCTGAATATAACAACCATTGAATTGATGATGTAAATTTTAAAGCTAAACGTATAACCACATGTCCCCTCCATGAGTTCATGGGCCGTGTAGGAACTTTTCCTCATACTTGAAAAACTTGACTCCACATCAACTACTTATCAGGTGGATATTATCATGTGAATATTTCATAAAGCAATGATAATCAATAGAGTGCGTTTTCTGCCACGTTGAAAAACACATGTTTTTCAGCTTTACCTATTGAGCAAACGTTAATTTCATGTTCTTCAAAAGGTGCAACCGCGGTGTCTTTTCCTACATTTGTAAACATTGGGGTCCACATTAACTATTATCGGGTGGAGAGGGGTTTTATATCCCTTCCAAAGCGATGAAAAATGGTTGTGTGTTTTCCACTCAAGTAGGAAACATAGGTGCTTTTCATCATCTTTGAAAAACACAATCCCGTTCTCCAAAAGGTGTAACCCGTCAGGTTTTACTTCTTTGTAAACATTGACTCCACATCAACTACTTATCAGGTGGAGAGGGTTGAATCTTTCCAAAGCGATGAAAAATAGATTCTTTGTTGCCAAGTAAAAACGCACAATCTATTTAGGTCAACATTATTAAATGACCTCACCATCTCCGCTAGTCTTCCAAATAGTTAAGGCCCATTCCCAAGAATTTCTGCATCTCGATGTAAACATTTCCACCACATAACTACTTCATCAGATGGATCCCCTTCGTTTAAATGTGCATTCCTAAGATCTCCATCAAAACACATTTTATTGCACCCACATTGAAAATCACTATGTTTACCCATCAGCATGCTCATAAGATTCACTCGCCCATACAACATTTCTACTAATATAAAGGGTAAGTGCAGGAAGTTGATGGACAAATATAGGGTCATCCGTGGACATCATATTGCAAATAACAACATAATATCAACTTGTAGGGATTATTAGCCAATACATACACTCAAAATTAGACAAAATTATATTAATATGAATCGTAGCATCCAGAATCTAGTTTCACTAAAATACTATTTTTTGTAAAAAAATGGACAAGATTAGCTATATTAAACACTCAAAATTCAATGACTTGGTATTTTTTTTTAAAAATGCCGATAAGATTATAGTCCGTTTGCCCACAATTTGGATGACCAAAAATTGATATATATTTTTTTCCTTTGGTGAGAAGTTATATGCCACTATCTATCTTGGGATGGATTTTATTTTGTATTTTTTTGAGTAATATTTTATTTTTTATGATTTTTTCCATGAAAGTGGTATGAAAACATAAAGAAAACAGAGAACTTTCCGTTTGCCCGCCATTTCATCAAAAAATATTGAAATCAAATAATTTTTTTTTTTGAACATGTATATAATTTCACCACGGTTGGGATGGTATAAGTTTTATCACATTCTAATAAGTGAAAAAAAAATTTGTAGTGTTAAACGTAGACATAAACATTCACAGGAAAAAGTGTCTTAAAGACCTACTATTAGTAAAAAATTATAAAATGATATTTATCCTCTTCTATTCACTTTAAAATCAGTATTTATACATAAGCTAATAGTCTCCCCTATGCAATTGTACCATTTTTATGACATAGTTTTTACTTTTAAGCATGTTTCCGTTCCACGTTGAAAAAGGTAAATTTGATGTTTTATCTAGAATTTAATGATGGCCAAAATTCAGGATCCCAGGGTTAATAGGTGTTAACTTTATAACTCCTATGTAATAAAACATTGACTCCCCATAAGTGACTAAATATTAGGTAAGAAGGGTTGAATCATTTTACAAAGTAAGTAACACATGAAAAACATCTGTGTTATTCACCATGTTAAAAAATCACGGTGATTTTCAACATAGTTGATAAATGCAATCCTGACTCTGTAAAAGGTGTATTACAATGGTGCTTTTAGATTCTCCTGGTGTAAACATTGACTCCACATCAACTACTTATCAAGTGGAAAGGGGTTGAATTTTTCCAAATAACGATGAAAAATAGAGTGTGTTTTTTGCCACATTGAAAAACACACGGTGTTTTTCAACATTTTAAAAATCGTAATCCCGTTCTCCAAAAGGTTTGGTAACCCGCGGTGATTTTCCTTCTCCTAGCTAAACATTGAATCCACATAAACTACTTATCAAGTGGAGAGGGGTTGAATTTTTCCAAAGTTATCCAAAACAAAGTGTGTTATTCGCCAAGTTGAAAAACGCACTGGTGTTTTTCAGCACTGGGATGAAAAACGTAATCCCGTTCTCCAAAAGGTGCAACCCACGTTGCATTTCCTACTTGTTGTAAACATATACTCTATATTGAACTAATTATCAGGTGGAGAGGGGTTGAATATTTTTCAAAGTGATGAAAAATATTGAGTGTGTTTTTTGCCACGTTGAAAAAATGCACATGGTGTTTTTCAGCATTTTAAAAATGCAATTCTGTTCTCCAAAAGGTGTAAACCACAGTGGAATTTTTCCTTCTCCTAATGTAAACATTGACTCCACATCAACTAATTATTAGGTGGAGAGGGGTTGAATATTTCCAAAGCGATGAAAAACAAAGTGTGTTTTCCACCACGTTGAAAAACACACGGTGTTTTTCAGCATTTTGAAAAATGCAATCACGTTCTCCAAAAGGTGTAACCCGCGGTGCTTTTCCTTCTCCTTGTAAACATTGACTCCACGTCAACTACTTGTCAGGGTGGAGAGGGGTTGAATTTTTCCAAAGCGATGAAAAATAGGGTGTGTTTTTCACCATGTTGAAAAACACACGGTGTTTTTCAACACTTTGAAAAACCTGATTCGTTCTCCAAAATGTGCAATCCCTAGTGCTTTTATTCTTGTTGTAAAATCACAATCCCGTTCTCCAAAAGGTGCAACCCATGGTGATTTTCCTTCTTATTGTAAACATTGACTCCACATAAAATACTTATCAGGTGGAGAGGGGTTGAATATTTGCAAAGTGATGAAAAATAGAGTGTTTTTTACTCACTAAGTTGAAAAATGCACAGTGTTTTTCAACATTTTGAATAACACAATCCTGTTCTCCAAAAGGTGCAACCCACGGTGCTTTTCCTACTTATTGTAAACATTGAATCCACATCAACTACTTATCAGGTGGAGAGGGGTTGAATTTTTCTCAAAGCAATGAAAAACAAAGTGTGTTATTTTCCAAGTTGAAAAATGCACGGTGTTTTTCAGCATTTTTAAAAACGTAATCTCGTTCTCCAAAAGGTGTAACCCACGGTGATTTTCCTTCTCCTTGTAAACATTGACTTCACATAAACTACTTATCAGGTGGAGAGGGGTTGAATTTTTCCAAAGCAATGAAAAATAGAGTGCATGTTTCTCACCACATTGAAAAATGCACGGTGTTTTTCAACATTTTAAAAAACATAATCCCGTTAATCCAAAAGGTGTAACCCATGGGGATCTTATTTATACTTGTAAATATTGACTCCGCATAAACTAATTATAAGTTTGAGAGGGGTTGAAATTTTCCAAAGCGATGAAAAATAGAGTGTGCTATTCGCTGATGTTGAAAAACGCACGGTGTTTTTCAGTGTTTTGAAAATCACAATCCCGTTCTCCAAAAGGTATAACCCACGGTGCTCTTCCTTCTCCTTGTAAACATTGACTCCACATAAACTACTTATCATGTGGAGAGGGGTTGAATTTTTCCAAAGCGATGAAAAATAGAGTGTGTTATGCGCCAAGTTGAAAAACACACGGTGTTTTTCAACACTTTGAAAAATGCTAATACCCGTTCTCAAAAAGGTGAAACCTGTGGTGTTTTTCCTACTTATTGTAAACATTGACTCCACATCAACTACTTATCAGGTGGAGAGGGGTTGAATTTTTCCAAAGCGATGAAAACAGAGTGTGTTTTTCAGCATTTTGAAAATCACAATCCCGTTCTCGAAAAGGCGCAACCCCGGTGATTTTCATTCTTATTTTAAAAATTGACTCCACATCAAGTACTTGTCAGGTGGAGAATGGTTGAGTTTTTACAAAGTGATGAGAAACAAGTCGTGTATTCCACCACGTTGAAAAACACATGTTGTTTTTCAACACTTTAAAAATCCCTATCCCGTTCTCCAAAAGGCGCAACCCCCAGTGTTTTTTCCTTCTTTTTTTAAACATTGAATTCACATAAACTACTTTTCAGGTGGAGAAGGGTTGATTTTTTCCAAAGCGATGTAAAATAGTTTGTGTATTTTGCCACGTTGAAAAACACACGGTGTTTTTCAGCATTTTGAAAATCGTAAACCCGTTCTCCAAAAGGTGTAACCCACGGAGCTTTTCCTTCTCCTTGTAAACATTGACTCCACATTAACTACTTATCAGGTGGAGAGGGGTTGAATATTTCCAAAGAGATGAAAAACAGAGTGTTATCTGCAACGTTGAAAAATGCACGATATTTTTCAACATTTTGAAAAACGTAATCCCGTTCTCCAAAAGGTGTAACCCGCAGTGCTTTTCCTTATCCTTATAAACATTGACTCAACATCAACTACTTATCAGGTGGAGAGGGGTTGAATTTTTCCAAAGCGATGAAAACAAAGTGTGTTTTTCACCACGTTGAAAAACGCATGGTGTTTTTCAGCATTTTGAAAATCACAATCCCGTTCTCCAAAAGGTGTAACCTGCGATGCTTTTCCTTCTCCTTGAAAACATTGAATCCAAATCAAATAATTATCAGGGGGAGAGGGGAGGATTTTTTCCAAAGTGATGAAAGACAGAGTGTGTTATTCGCCAAGTTGAAAAATGCACGGTGTTTTTTAGCAATTTGAAAAATGCAATCCCGTTCTCCAAAAGGTGTAACCCAAGGTTATTTTCCTTCTCCTTGTAAACATTGACTCCACATCAACTACTTATCAGGTGGAGAGGGGTTGAATATTTCCAAAGTGATGAAAAACAGAGTGTGTTTTCCACCACATTGAAAAATACACTGTGTTTTTCAACATTTTGAAAATTGTAATCTCGTTCACCCAAAGGTGTAACCTGCAGTGATTTTCCTTCTCCTTGTAAACATTGACTCCACATCAACTACTTATCAGGTGGAAAGGGGTTGAATATTTCCTAAGTGATGAAAAACATGTCGTGTATTCCGCCACGTTGAAAAATGCATGGTGTTTTTTAACATTTTGAAAATCGTAATCTTGTTCTCCCACAGGTGTAATTGTACGTACCCAAAATTGTAAGGTATTGTACTGCCAGAACAACGTAACAAGTGCCCCAATGATGATACAGGTCTCCTCGCAAGGTGTTCGGGATCCGGAAAAGATCTCCAAGTATGCGTTAACATCCCGCATGCCCCGCTTAGCCCCTGCGTCCTTTGTTTTTATCTCTTTTCCTCTTTTCTGGCCCTGTTGCCCTTCAGTTACGAAACCGCTGCCCTGAATGGGTGGCGGTCCTGTAACCACCGCCCTGCTCAGAGCGGCGGTCCTTTACACGTTTTCCAGAAAGCGTTTTTAACGCGACTCACGTAAAAATCAATGATTCACCAGCTTTTTTTTACCGACTTGGGCTTGCATTTATGTTTTTGGTCCCCTGGAATAGTGTTTGGCCATTGTTTATAGTTTTAGAGTTCAGTTTGGTTTTGATCTTTGGGTGAATGAAAAGCTATAAATAAATGGCTTGTGCACAAACAAATGGTCGGCCCCTCATTCACTTCTCATCTTCTCATTTTCAGTAGTTCAGTCTGTTACTTCATTTAGAAGCCATAGTTTCAGTTCATTTGCATGCTTAGTTAGTATTGTTCACCTGTTGGTAAGCCACATATCCATCTTGTGCAGGCAGTGCTGTTATTTCACCCAATCCATTGGAGTAGAATACCTTAGGAAGCCATTAAAGTTACAGGTTTTGCTCCTCAAAACAGGATAGTTTCAGGTTCTGGACGCTTTATGTTGCATGACAAGCAATAGATCCCGCTAGGAATTGCATAAGCCAAGCTCTGTACTCTTGCGCTATCCCTCTCCTACTCACATTATATTCAGTCTGCATTCTGAGCTGCCTTTGTCCCGATATCTACTTCTGTTGATGCTAGCATTACACACTTTTCTGGATTCACGTGAACACGAAGGAACGAGGAGATCACACTGAGGGGACAAGATCACACACACTATTGGATTCGCCACTGTTCTACAGAATCCAGGTTCTAGCTTTCAAAGTTCTAGATTAGAAATATATCAAATAAAGTAGATAATCACTTCTTTTCAGTCAAGTTTACTTTCGATATTGCCAGGGAAGCTGTGGGGATTGATAGTTTCTGAGAAACTATGATTCACTCCTCACTTCTGAGGTAGGATCGAGAGTCTGGCAAATAGATTAGGCAAGTTATTTCATTATTTAGAATAGATCTACAAATTGCACAGACAAATAACTACACTCGGTTATTTTGTTTGTTTTAAGTTTTATCTTAGTTGTCAATTCTAGATATTTTAAATAGCTGCTTTCTTAGTTCTTAAGGTTTCTCAGAAAATACAAAAATAGAAGTTATATATGTTCTAGATTTATTCCACGTAGTTAAATTTGCTTTGTTGCAGTTAGATTTACATTATTGTTTTGTATGACAATCACGGGACCTAGGGAACCCAGAGAATACGTATTTGAGCCAATTGTGCCTCAACCCAATCTCGTCACAGCAATAGTTGATATAGACCAGAATCTTAGAATCCAAATCTTCCAAACAACAACAGATTTACGACAGATCAGCTCTCAGTTGAGGGGATTAAATATAGAAGACGACCAAGCACACACGTTTTGGTCAAATCAACCGAACTACAGATTACCCTAGGCAAACATTCATATGACTGTAGAAGGGTTCGAAAGAGAACAAACCTTTGGTTGTGATCCTTTGGTCCCACAGCCAGATGCAGGAGACACTCTTCTAGATATAGATACCAGCCTAAGAATCCAGGTTGCAAGAACGACTGTGAGGTACTCTGAGAAGATCACACAGTTATTAATTTTAAATATAGAGGCTGAAAAAGCATATGATTATTGGATACTAGGGATCAGGGACTGATTTCGTACATGACCATAGCAGGACCGCAACAACCAAGAGTCTACGGTTGTGACCCACAAATCCCGCAACCCAATGAATCCATAGGAGAATTAGACATAGACACTGGCCTACGTACACTAGTATTCAGATCTACCCCACTTCCACCTGCCATCGTCGAACAGTTATCCTTACTAGATATAGCAGCTAGCAAAGCTAGAGATTTCTGGACTAGGCCAGAGAATCGTCCGTAGAGTCGATTGTATTCACTACCCACCATATGACCTTATCTGGAGACATACACGAAACTATCCCAGGTCATTTTCCACGTATTCCACAACCCATAGATCGAATCACGCCAGAGCTCGATATTGATTGGAGCCTTCGAGCAGTCATCCTTGCTGACCGATCTATCACACCAGTTTAGGTTAGAAGGGCCTTCTTTGCCTTAGATTCACAAATTCCACTAGTGCGTATTGAAGACATTAGATTACCTAACTAGCTTTTCTGCATCACACGCATATTCCATCCCCACCGGCTATCTCGGCATGACCTCGGGAGGTCGGGTACATGGAAGAGTTACTTGTAGATTCCCACGCTCGCTTGTCGCTTTTCTGGCGTACAAAATTGGTGAACCCGACGTGAAACGAACAACTGCAACCTTCTGATCTGGAGTCAGAGTATCACGTGTTCTTCCAAGTTTAGTATACTTTTCATCTTCTCTACCTCATTGGCTTTCACCTTCGCTCCTTCCCATTATTCTGCGGGTATTCATATACCCCCCGAATATGTCGGGATTCGATGCATATGGCAGACCCCTCTTGGGTCTTGAGGCATACTACGCCCAACAGAATAGACAATCATCACCCTCACTCTCGGTATGGGGTGACAACTACTCAACTAATCAGTTGTCAACACAAACTCCAAAAATTAGATATAATTCATCTTTTCAAACTGAAGGAGTTGGATCAGTTCCCTCAAAAACAACAAACAGAGCCTTCAGGCTCGAATAATATGACGTTTACCGGAGAATCTGGTTCATCTCCTCAGATGCTACTTAGACCACAAATTAGTAGACAATCAGACCCATACCTGGTCTTAGATGATGAACAGTCAATACGTTATCCTAGGAGTGAACAACGCTCTCGGGGTATGTACCCACCTGTAGGAGGTTTACAACCACAACCCGAGGTCTCTTTTCAAGAAAATACCTCTATGCCACTGCATATAGGAAATACTCTCGGAGAAACTTGGCAAGATAGTGATCAGTTCATAGCAGGATATCACATGCCTATACAACACCAGGGTATACAACAAACGCCGCTAAGGCAAAGCACCGTGACTTCACCAAATGAAGTCATTTCAACGTTAGTAGAAAAAGTGAGAGGGTTAGAACTTGCCCAAGCAAGTCAAAATTCACAATTCATGCAAGCAGGGAGTTCCAATCCTCCACACCATCCTAGCCAAGTAGACCTCCTCACAGGAATAGGCACGTTAGGCATGCCTCCTCAGTATCCACAACAAGCACCAACTAGGCCCATCATCTCTAACACCGTTCCTCCCGGTCTAGTACAAAACAATCCATTCCTGGACAATACCCCGTCATACTTAAACATGTACTCCAAGTCACCACAAGGGGATATGTTCTCCTCTCCCGGCATTTTTTCTCAAACACAGGGACTTCCTTATGCCCCTGCCAACGCATACGCTGCGCCATATCAACAACCCATCCCACCACCACTCCCTCAGCAAGCACCATCAATGGTCGAAACCTATGCGATAGGGACTTATTCAGAATATTTGAAAGAGCCCTTAGACTTCACCATACGAAGCGTCATGCTTCCAAGACCCCTTCCTGATTTACCCAAGTACAAAGGTGAGGGAGATCCAAACGCACATATCAAAGCTTACGCTACAGCCATTCGAGAACTACTCCCATGGGATGGGGTTGTTGCTAAAATATTCCCAAAAACCTTGGAAGGCATCGCTCTTGATTGGTATTATAGAATACCTGAGGCTTCAATCCATTCGTTTAAACAACTCGTTTCAGAGTTCATCAAAGCATTTGACATGAACAAACTGTTAAGAACAGGAATCAGGGAATTCTTGCACATTAAACAAGAACACAATGAATCTGTCGCCCATTTCATCCAAAGGTGGCGTATAGTTCTTTATTCTTCGGCAAGTGCTCCAAATATGGATCAGATGGAACTATGTGATTTATTCCTTCATTCTCTCAGCAGAGAGGTGAAGGAAGAAGTCCAGAAATTCCCACTAAGAACTTACGATGAAGTACTTGAGAGCGCTCTTCGAATAGATCAAGCAACAATTGATAGTGGTCGTAAGACTTATGGAACAAACGGGAGATTAATCATCTCCAGCCAGAACACTACAACTTATCCTATTACCACGAACGTCAATCAAGGACCTAAAATCCTTAACAAAAATCGCGGGGTGACAACAGACGGAGTAACTGATCAGCCTAAAAAGGTAAATACTGTGAATACTTCATTACCAATGAACAATCAACGAAACAATAACTTTACCCCCACAATCAATACAGTGGATTTTAATCATCCTCAACAACAACAACAACAATGGCGAAATCCCACACAGGGTCTAAGCCAAAACTCATTTGGTTATCAAAACCAAAATCAAACCCAGAAACAACAAATGCAAAACTTTAATCCTAATAGGCAACAGTTTAATCAGAATTTTAGGCCACAATATACACCAAACCAACAAACCAGGAATTACAATCCTAATTCATATTGTGGTTTCCACAAAATTTGAGGTCATGACACTAGAACGTGCCGTGACTACAATAAATTCATGCAACGTTTGCCAGAAGAACAAAGACAGTTCTTCACAGATTTGTTTTTGGCAGATCCCGTGTCACCACCACCAGGCACGCTCGCGGGGGCAGTTTCCCCTCAGAATGCTCCCCTCAAGATCTTTAACGATCCACTCCCAAATCACGATAACAATAGGCTAAATCTAAATGGGACAGAACAAAAGCGTAATGACGGGAAACAATGATCATGAAGCCTCGACTTCACTAAATCCATCAGTTGCGCCACAATTAGGAAATCAGCCGAGACCCAAGATAGTCAGTTTAGTAGAACTAGACGCTGAACTACCTATCGAAGCTATAACAAGAACACGAGAGTATTTCTCTCAACCAAGCCCAAGTCACCTGCCAGAAACAGATAAGAGTCAACAAATAGTAGAAAAACCCGTAGGTGCCTATGATTTAATTAACGACCTAACAAAAACCTTCTCGCACATTTCATTTTTAGACTTACTAAAGAACTCTCCTGCTCACAGGGCTGCTCTTTTAGAAGCATTAGGTTTAGGTCATTTAATTAACATCACTCCACCTCCTGAAACACAGGTAAATCATGTGGACTTTGATGTTCATCCTCCAGGGCAGCCGGATAAGGATGTCGAATTCATATTCGAAATAAGTAAAATGCCTACAGATGCTGAAATTACACGTAGAGGCGATCCAACCTTACACTTACAAGTATGGGTTTATAATAACTACGTAAAACAAGCAATGGTTGACGATGGGGCCACAGTTAACATAGTCCCCTTCTCTTTCCTTCAAAAATTAGGATATGGGGAAACAAATTGTTCCACCACTCGAAATACATTGAGAGGCTATGATAGCCTTAAAGCCACTTCGATTGGAACTATAATACTACCGGTCACCTTAGGACCCAAAACAATCCTGACTGAGTTTTATATTATAGATCGGGAAACTAATTATAATATGATCCTCGGCCGACCATGGATACACCGTATGAAGGCAATCCCTTCTACGTTATTCCAAGAAGTAAGATTCTTGCATCTAGGAAAGGTGTTTGTAGCCAAAGGCGATCCAAAGCCGTTCGATATACACCTAGCTGACTTAAAGAAAAGACCAGGTGTGCACTCGGAATTTGAACTTCCAACAAACCAACTTAATAAACCCACTGACGCAAAACCAGAGGAGAAGTTGGTACCTACAATGGATCTTGAGACTATGAATCTAGTCAAGACAATCCCAGCCTCAAAAGATGAGGCTAACATTGTTGAAATGGTATCATTAGGAACTACTGCAAAAATTGTTGAATTACTGGAACAGGATCTACCAATGTTCTTACCATTTGATTCTGTGGGCATGGGAAATTCCCTAGGTGTTGGTTCTCTTCCAGCAGAGGATCTCTGTATGGTGGAAGTAGAATGCGCAAACACAACAAATATCCCAGCATCCATATTCCCAGCTAAATATTGGACACTCCATTTTGATGGAGCTAGATGCCGTTATGGAGCAGGGGCAGGTGTAATCTTCACTTCCCCTGAAGGAAAAGTCTTACCTTTTGCCTTTAAACTCAATTTCGAATGTACAAACAATGGCACTGAGTACGAAGCCCTCCTCCTTGGCCTCATTTTAGCCAAGAGGATCGGTATTAATAACATCAGAGTGTTAGGAGACTCACAATTGGTAGCAAACCAAGTCTCTGAGATATATGAAACCAAAGCCGAGCATTTACAGCTTTACAAAAAAGTTGTATTAGATTTAAGCAAGGAATTTGACTTCATATCAATTGAAGCAATCCCGCGAGAAGAAAATCTTCTCACTGATTCAATAGCAACTTCCGCATCACGTTTTACTCCAAGCAATAAGTTAGAGGATACCCGTTTCATAGTATCCCTTCGTGATGAACCATTGATAAAGACAACGACAAATTCTCTTTTAAACAGAAATGAATCTACTATCCTAGACCATGTTGATAGTGATATGGCCACTTTGGATTACTTAAACACCTATGCGGCACTACATCTCTCCTATCATATGATAGATTTGTCCTTAATCCCACATTCATCTTCTTACTTCGGAAATCCCATAATGGAACCTAGCATATACATGGTAGAAAGTGGGGACGATTTGGATTTACCTCCAGCCCCACCTGAGTTTGAAGAGGGTAATGCCTCTTTAATCGAAGAAACAATTGATGTTAACATCGGAATGGAGGATGAACCAAAAATATTGAAATTAGGGTCCTCGTTAACCCCGGAAGAAGTAGAAATACACACTCAGATCCTCAAGGAACATCAGAAAGCTTTTGCATTTAATTATAAGGAAATGACAGGCATTGCACCACACATCGTGGTGCACAACCTCGTCACTAAATCTGATGCAAAACCAGTTAAACAAAAATCAAGACCCATGAAACCTAAGGTGGCTCTCATGGTGAAAGACGAAATAATAAAACTCCTACAAGTAGGATTCATCAAACCAGTCGATTACTCTCAATGGGTATCTAATATTGTTCCCGTTCTCAAAAAGAATGGGAAGATACGCATCTGCATAGATTTCCGAGACATTAACAAAGCATGTCCTAAGGACGACTTCCCATTACCATCCATAGATGTCATTGTTGATGCAACAGCTGGATTTGAACTCTTATCTCTCATGGATGGATTCTCGGGATACAATCAAATCAGAATATCTGAACAAGACCAAGCCAAAACCACGTTTATAACTCCTTGGGGAACCTATTGTTATGTTGTTATGCCATTTGGTCTCAAGAACGCTGGTGCTACGTACCAGCGAGCTATGACATATATATTCCACGATCTAATTCATAAAATCATGGAATCCTACGTAGATGACTTGTTGGCTAAGGCCAAGAAGCGTTGTGACCATCCGGAAGTACTCCGCATCATTCTTTCACGCCTAATAGAATACGGAGTCACGCTAAATCCAGAGAAATGCGTCTTTGGTGTAACAGGAGGAAAGCTCCTAGGTTACATCATATCGTCACGAGGGATAGATGTTGATCCAACCAAAATTCGGGCTGTCCTCGAAATGGTCCCACCTTCGAATGAATCTGGAATCAGGTCATTTCTCAGAAAACTAGGTGCAATCTGGAGATTCATCCCAGACTTAAGTTTCGCCATTCATCCAATCAACAATTTACTCAAGAAGGATTATAGCATTGATTGGACCGAAGACTGCAATGAAGCCTTTGATGCAGTTAAGCGTTTCCTGTTATCACCACCTACGCTAATGCCACCTAAGCTAGACCGCCCGTTAATTTTGTATTCACGAGCTACCGATGTCTCGCTGGCCTATATGTTGGCCCAAGAAGACGATGACAAGAAGGAACGCGTGATTTATTTCATTAGTCGAACATTACTTGACTATGAAACACGTTATACACAGGCAGAATGAGAATGCCTTGCCATAGTCTTTGCTACTAAACGCTTAAGACACTATATGCTGAATCAAGAAACGAGGGTCATGGTAAAAACGGACCATTTACGAACTTTCCTCACACAAGGATCCTTGTCTAAAAAGGCTGGACGTTTTATAACCTTAATGGGGGAATTCGAATTAACATTTGTAAATCAGAAGTCGGTTAAAGGACAAATCATCGCAGATTGGTTAGCTGATAACCCATTAGATGGAGGCGATTTAGTAGATTTAGATTTTCCAGATGAGTGCGTATACTACATCGAAACCCGACCCTCTATCTCTGAGTGTCCCTGGTACACTGATATCATTAATTATATCATGGACCATACGTACCCAGAAGGAGCTACACTGCAACAAAGAAGGCGGTTACGTATTATTGCAGCCAAATACGTCATCATAGAGCAAGTGCTCTACCGAAAAGCATTCGATGGAATGCTCCTGAGATGTGTCGACACAGAAGAATCCAAGAAGATTCTCCACGAATCTCACAGTGGAATGTGTGGAGGCCACTTCGGTGGCCATGCCACCGCTCGCAAAATACATCGAATGGGCTATTTCTGGCCCACTCTAGAACACGACGCAGTGGAGTTTGTACGCAGGTGTCATAAGTGTCAAGAATTCTCCCACGAGATTCATATGCCAGCACAAGCTCTACAACCAATTGCTACTCCATGGCCCTTTTCTACATGGGGTCTTGATTTGATAGGGAAATTCTCTCCCTCGTCTACAGATGGCCATAATTTTATAATCACGGCCACCGAATATTTCACCAAGTGGGTAGAGGCTATGCCTCTTACTACTGTACCAGGTTTTGTAATCGCCAAGTTCATTTTGAACCAAATCATTTGCAGATACGGTATCCCACAAGTCATTATCTCAGATAATGGAACTTCTTTTAAAAATGATGAAGTTCACGAACTATGCAATAAATTTAAAATAAGCCATCATACGGCTTCCTTGTATTACCCTCAAGCCAACGGACAGGCTGAAGCAACAAACAAGACACTGAAAGCCATTCTCCTTAAAACTGTGAAAGAAAACAAACGAGATTGGCATTTGAAGTTATATCCGGCCTTATGGGCCCACCGAACCTCAATAAGAACACCAACGGGAGCAACTCCTTTCTCACTAGTATTTGGGGCAGAGGCAGTTCTCCCACTTGAGGTCGAAATACCCAGTCTCCGCATTTCATTACAAGGTATTCTGGATGAAGACGCTTACAGAGAAGCACGTCTTTCCCAACTAGAAAGCCTAGATGAAACTAGGTTAGATGCTGAACAGCGGCACAGAGCCTATGCTGACCAGATGTGCCGGCAATATAACAAAAAGGTCTATGAACGCGACATATATGAAGGTGATTTAGTTCTAAGGCTAGACAGTCGGATCGACAAGAAGACCGGCGAAGGAAGGAAGTTCCGGCCTAAATGGTTGGGCCCATACCGAGTCATGAAGGACTATGGAAACGGTGCATACCTCCTATGTACGCTAGAAGGTGAGGAATTTGGTGAAACAGTCAATTCCCTGCACCTCAAGCGGTTCTACGCATAAGCAGCTAGCACTACTTATATATATTTACATTGCATCTTCATATAGATTAAGATCATTTTGTCCACTTGTTTCTTACATAAATGGTGATCAAGGAATCTATTCTCAAAGCAATTCATTACAAACTCATGATGTTGTTGGCATAAAATTTCTAATCATACCTCTCCATTTTCATGATATCATCAAATTATCTCGGAATCATTTTATCAAATAAAGCTAGACATGGCAAAGTCTTAACGGTAACCATACCAAGATCTGCGGGCTTGTTCTCACTTTTAGTTTCTTCTTAGGATAGGTGTCTTGCCTATGGTCTGTTCTAGAAGCTTCATGGTGTCACATCTATCCCATATATATGTCTCTTTGGAAATAAGCACATACTGACATTTTACTCAAGAAAACGAGTCAAAAAGTGATCAAACAGAAAATTTTAATTTTACACATTTCCTTGCCCCACCAACCTTCGGTGATGAGCTTGCATCTCTTACTAGTGACGTAGGGTTGGGAAAGGATGGAAATGCCCTTACTCGCCTATACCTTGTCCATGGTGATAAACCCACGCTTCTTACTAGTAGCATGGGGCAAAGTATAGGGGGTCCTCTTGACAAGCAAACATTAAAGGTCATAAGCAAACAATCCAAATCTTGAGGTCTTAAATCAAAGATAAATGAATCAGATGTTCAAAATTCCAAGAGAATTAAAATCCTAAAAACCCAGATTTTGTCTACTATGTGGCCATCTACGGATCTAAGTCTAGATAAACCGCAAAGTAAGTAGCATTCTAAACTATGAAGTCACTCGGGTAGAGTAAGCTTGTAGCTTCCAATTTGGTTCCACCAAAGCTTTGTCTGTCTTTCATCACTATCATTTCAACATATTTCACAACTTGTGCCCTTTCTAGCTCTCGGTGATGAGCCCTCACATCTTACTAGTTGCGTGGAGTTGGGAGTAGGGGCAGGTTTATCTGCTCATCATACCGGTTATATTCATCACTTTGCCAAAACAAATATGAAGTATCAAAAATTGCTTACAGAAGCTAAGATTCAAAATCACATTATATCTACATTATCATGTATCAGCATCATGAAATACAAAAGGAAAACAAACATTTGCATCATTTGTTCTCCATTGCATACATTCTAAAAAGCATATAAACATACATCGTAGTATACATAGGGAAACTGGAAAAGGAAACAAAGCCATCAATGCCAAAAGCTTGATCCAAAAAGAATATACATATATATATATAAATGATCAACATTTATGTACAATGCCATCATGCACTAAGCATGGTCAAAACGCTCAAAGAGCCCGGGATATACAAAAGAATGTATCGTACAAAAATCTACGAGAGCCAAGCGGCTTCTCAATCTCTACGGGACCCCTCTGAAGGTGCACGCCCACGCCTAGGACTCCGGCTACGCCGGCGCTCTGAATGCACGGAGGGCTCAGGATCCCGAGGGGCAGCCGCAGTCTCACCACGAGAATGGCTCCTCATCAGACGCTCAGCCGTCCTGTACCCCGCTAGCTCGGTGCGAAGGGTCGATACCATCCTGGCCACATGCCAGACTGGAGAAAAGATGTCGGTATGCCTACCGGCTGCTGAAGGCTCCCCAGCATCTACGGACAGCTCTGCACGGGTCCTATCCATGGGGATCATCAGGGAATCAGTGCATACCCTGCGAATCAAATCTCGCCACCCATCGGCGGTCTCTGCAAACAAAGGAGAAAACAAGTTAGAAACCAAACAAGGAATTAAAAGATACAAGATAGCAACTAAGGAGTTTCTAACTAAAAACAAACACTAGAAGGGAGAGAGGGTAACTTACTCGGATCACCCGGCCTCCAGGATGGATCTATGGGGTCAGCACCCACCACGGATGCCGCTACCGACTGAGGGGCTGCTCCTGTAGCTGGAGCAACGTAACGCCCCGCAACAGACTCATCCTCCCCATGGCCCTGGGAGAGTGGCTCCTCTGAAACTAGAGTATCCCTCTCTGCACTCTGCTCAGCCCTCTCTGCCTGCATGATATCCTGAGTATCATGCCACTCAGGATCACTGTCCTCGGTCTCCTCCTCTGTCTCCCCCCCGTAAACTCCTCAGACTCAGAGTCTACCTCTATAGGGTCATCACTGCTGTGGGCAGGACCCGCGGAAATCCAAAGTAAAGGTGCCTGAGGTGCACCGGCTCTCCCTCTGGCACGAACTATCCTCCTGGCTGCAATAGGAATGCCAGGAGTAACCACTGTCCAACCCCGGCCTCTAGGCCCCCCTCTGGCCTCTCGAACTGATCTATATACTGGCGCCACTGGGGGAAGCATACCCATGTAGGGTAGGCCAAACTGCTGAGGAACTCGGCCAAAGGGGTGCATCTCCACACGTCCCACTCTGTCAATAAGCTGCCCTGTCGTGGAGCAGGAGATCAAGGTAAGAGTCTCCTCGCCCCATATGCCCGCCATAGTCTGATATGGTGTGGCCTCCATGTCGGTAGTGGTCAGGGAGGCAACTGGCTGATGAGGTGCTCTAAGCACCGACATGTCTGTCCATCTGGCTGCCCTCACAGCTCCAGGATCTGCCACCTCCACACCCCTGCCATAAGGGATGAAATGCTCATAGACCCAACTCATGACTAGAGTCGGGTGGCTCAATGACTGCCCCTGTAAACGGACTACCCTGTATAAGTCATGGTAGGTAGTCCCAAGTATGTCTGCTCCCCAGGCATATATCCATCCATGTCCCTCTATCTGTGCAATAATGGGGGACCAGCAGTATAATAATGTATCTCCTCCCTTGTCCCCGATCAGTCTCGAGGCAAGGATCCCCATGATGGCCTGGCGAAGTAAGGGGATGGGAAAAGAAGGAATAGATCGAACTCTCACCCCCTTCTTCGACCCCGTGGAGATGACTGCATCTCCCATATATGTGGCCCACTGTGCAATCTGTGCCCGTGAGCCTGTTGTCTCTAGGGTAAGTCGTCTCCCGATGATCGGGACCCCCAGAATACGATAGACATCCTCCAATGTGATGGTCCACTCACCGCGGACCCCTGGCAATCGGAAGGTGTTCCGATCTGCATCCCAGTATGAGAACATGTCACAAAGAATGTGACTGGATGGTGTAACATGGGGCACGCGTGAGATGCGTAGTATCCCGGCCCGCTGAAGTGTATCCTCCTCATCCTGTGAGAGGGCATCTAATACTCCTGGGAGCCAATCACACTCCCTCTCTCTACTCCAACGGATATACTCCTCTCTCGCCTGCATACACCCAAAAACACACAAAACAAAGCAAGTTAGCATCCAATTAATACTGAGAAAATCATGAAAGCACGTAGAAATGCTAAAAATACAAACACAATCTCAAAAAGAGGTTCCTTTTGCATTCTGTGCAAAACCACAGCCCTGAGCAGGGGGGCGGTTTCGTAACCGCCGCCTTAAGGGCGGTGGTCGTGTAACCGCCGCCCTGAGCAGGACGGCGGTCATGTAACCGCCGCCCTGGGCAGGGTGGCGGTCGTGGTCCGAAAATCCACGCGGGTTTTTAAACCCAAAAAGCCTAAAAAATGTTTAAAAAGACCATTTTACGTAAAAACAAAGCCTACCCAGTAGGCGCCCCCCCTAGATGAACCTTTTGACACTAACATTTTCAAAAATTACCCCCCCATGACAAAGATTTTAACATTTCAAAATTAAGGGGGTAAAAAGGAAAAACTGAAGAAAACTAACCTGTGATCTCGCGGGTCGATGTGCCGCACGTGGAGGCATGATTGCTATCTCGTCGCGGACGTTTTGACTCTACTCACGCAAGAAACCGTCACCGTGGGTCCCAGAGCTCAAAATCAATCAAATCGACTCGCGCAAATGAATAGGAAAATGGGCCCACTTTCATATATATAGCACTCTGTTTCGTTTTAAAATGACTTTTTTTTACAGGTTTGGAGCGCTGATGGAGGTAAGTTCCTATCCCCGCACAAATGGTACGTTCTCATTCCCTGTTATTTTAGCGTTTATTTTTCAAACTATTGTGTCTATCTGCACTTGAGTTCTCTTTTCGTTTTGCAGGTAGCGGGAATTTTGGATGGCGTCATTTCAACACACAGACGTATCAGGTATAACTTCTAACTTCCCATTTAGGGACTGCCATACTCGGACCCACCATTTTACGCCTCTTCATGGCTAAAACGCTTCTCCGAGGGGGCAATATGTACGTACCCAAAATTGTAAGGTATTGTACTACCGGAACAACGTAACAAGTGCCCCAATGATGATACAGGTCTCCTCGCAAGGTGTTCGGAATCCGAAAAGATCTCCAAGTGTGCGTTAACATCCCGCATGCCCCGCTTAGCCCCTGCGTCCTTTGTTTTTATCTCTTTTCCTCTTTTCTGGACCTTTTGCCCTTCAGTTATGAAACCGCCACCCTGAATGGGCGGCGGTCCTGTAACCGCCACCCTGAATGGGCGGCGAATAACCGCCGCCCTGCTCAGAGCGGCGGTCCTTTACGCATTTTCCAGAAAGCGTTTTTAACGTGACTCACGTAAAAATCAATGATTCACCAGCTTTTTTTTACCGACTTGGGCTTGCATTTATGTTTTTGGTCCCCTGGAATAGTGTTTGGCCATTGTTTATAGTTTTAGAGTTCAGTTTGGTTTTGATCTTTGGGTGAATGAAAAGCTATAAATAAATGGCTTGTGCACAAACAAATGGTCGGCCCCTCATTCACTTCTCATCTTCTCATTTTCAGTAGTTCAGTCTGTTATTTCATTTAGAAGCCATAGTTTCAGTTCATTTGCATGCTTAGTTAGCATTGTTCAGCTGTTGGTAAGCCACATATCCATCTTGTGCAGGCAGTGTTGTTATTTCACCCAATCCATTGGAGTAGAATACCTTAGGAAGCCATTAAAGTTGTAGGTTTTTCTCCTCAAAACAGGATAGTTTCAGGTTCTGGACGCTTTATGTTGCATGACTCGCAATAGATCCCACTAGGAATTGCATAAGCCAAGCTCTGTACTCTTGCGCTATCCCTCTCCTACTCGCATTATATTCAGTCTGTATTCTGAGCTGCCTTTGTCCCAATATCTACTTCTGTTGATGCTAGCATTACACGCTTTTCTGGATTCACGTGAACACGAAGGAACGAGGAGATCACACTGAGGGGACAAGATCACACACACCATTGGATTCGCCACTGTTCTGCAGAATCCAGGTTCTAGCTTTCAAAGTTCTAAATTAGAAATATATCAAATAGAGTAGATAATCACTTCTTTTCAGTCAAGTTTACTTTCGATATTGCCAGGGAAGCTGTGGGGATTGATAGTTTCTGAGAAACTATGATTCACTCCTCACTTCTGAGGTAGGATCGAGAGTCTGGCAAATAGATTAGGCAAGTTATTTCATTATTTAGAATAGATCTACAAATTACACAGACAAATAACTACACTCGGTTATTTTGTTTGTTTTAAGTTTTATCTTAGTTGTCAATTCTAGATATTTTAAATAGCTGCTTTCTTAATTCTTAAGGTTTCTCAGAAAATACAAAAATAGAAGTTATATATGTTCTAGATTTATTCCACGTAGTTAAATTTGCTTTGTTGCAGTTAGATTTACATTATTACTTTTGTATGACAATCACGGGACCTAGGGAACCCAGAGAATACGTATTTGAGCCAATTGTGCCTCAACCCAATCTCGTCACAACAATAGTTGACATAGACCAGAATCTTAGAATCCAAATCTTCCAAACAACAACAGATTTACGACAGATCAGCTCTCAGTTGAGGGGATTAAATATAGAAGACGACCAAGCACACACATTTTGGTCAAATCAACTGAACTACAGATTACCCTAGGCAAACATTCATATGACTGTAGAAGGGTTCGAAAGAGAACAAACCTTTGGTTGTGATCCTTTGGTCCCACAGCCAGATGCAGGAGACACTCTTCTAGATATAGATACCAGCCTAAGAATCTAGGTTGCAAGAACGACTGTGAGGTACTCTGAGAAGATCACACAGTTATTAATTTTAAATATAGAGGCTGAGAAAGCATATGATTATTGGATACTAGGGATCAAGGACTGATTTCGTACATGACCATAGCAGGACCGCAACAACCAAGAGTCTACGGTTGTGATCCACAAATCCCGCAACCTAATGAATCCGTAAGTCAATCAGACATAGACACTGGCCTACGTACACATTAGTATTCAGATCTACCCCACTTCCACCAACCATCGTCGAACAGTTATCCTTACTAGATATAGCAGCTAACAAAGCTAGAGATTTCTGGACTAGGCCAGAGAATCGTCCGTAGAGTCGATTGTATTCACTACCCACCATATGACCTTATCTGGAGACATACACGAAACTATCCCAAGTCATTTTCCACATATTCCACAACCCATAGATCGAATCACGCCAGAGCTCGATATTGATTGGAGCCTTCGAGCAGTCATCCTTGCTGACCGATCTATCACACCAGTTCAGGTTAGAAGGGCCTTCTTTGCCTTAGATTCACAAATTCCACTAGTGCGTATTGAAGACATTAGATTGCCTAACTAGTTTGTCTGCATCCCACGCATATTCCATCCCCACCGGCTGTCTCGGCACGACCTCGGGAGGTCGGGTACGCGGAAGAGTTACTTGTAGATTCCCACGCTCGCTTGTCACTTTTCTGGCGTACAGTAACCCGTGGTGATTTTCCTTCTCCTTGTAAACATTGACTCCACATAAACTACTTATAAAGTGGAGAGGGGTTGGATATTTTCAAAGCGATGAAAAATAGAGTGTGTTTACCGCCACATTGAAAAATTCACGTTGTTTTTCAGCATTTTGAAAAATGTAATCCCATTCTCCAAAAGGTGTAACCTATGGTGCATTTCCTTCTCCTTGTAAACATTGACTCCGCATCAACTACTTATGTGGAGAGGGGTTGAATTTTTCCAAAGCAATGAAAACTAAGTGTGTTATTCACCAAGTTGAAAAATGCACGGTGTTTTTCAGCAATTTGAAAAATGCAATCCCGTTCTCCAAAAGGTGTAACCCGTGGTGATTTTCTTTATCCTTGTAAGCATTGACTCCACATCAACTACTTATCAGGTGAAGATGGGTTGAAGTTTTTCAAAGTGATGAAAACAGAGTGTGTTTTTCGCCACATTGAAAAATGCACAGTGTTTTTCAGCATTTTGAAAATCACAATCCCGTTCTCCAAAAGGTGTAACCCACGGTTCTTTTCCTTCTCCTTATAAACATTGAATCCACATCAAATACTTATCAGGTGGAGAGGGGTTGAATTTTTCCAAAGCGATGAAAAATAGAGTGTGTTATTCGCTAAGTTGAAAAACACACGATGTTTTTCATCAATTTGAAAAACGCAATCCCGTTCTCCAAAAGGTGTAACCCGTGGTGCTTTTCCTTCTCCTTGTAAACATTGACTCCACATCAACTACTTATTAAGTGGAGAGGGGTTGATTTTTTTCATCTAGTAATTGGTCCAATAATTCTTTTTGTGTGACAAATTTAAATATTGCAGTCTAAGTCTTTCACGCTCACTTTTATAAAACGTTTCCTTATTCATTGCAAGTTTCAATTCTATTTCCATACGAAATAATGGGGATGACTCATCTTCTTGTTCAACTCTAACATCTTCATTTACATGGCTCTCTACATTCTTTCCGAACACTTCTATCTTAATACTTCTATGCTTTATGTGGGATAGGAATGTTCAATAGATTCTTGGAAACACTACACAATCCTAAGAATCATCAATTATCCACAATAAATATATTCATTGTTAGAGTATAACAGTATGTCCATAACCTCATCTTGGTGGTGTGCATATATCTACCAATATCTAAAGATGATTTGGAATTTGGCACAAGGAAAGAACTTTAAACTTTTACCATGAACTTCTTTTTGTAGATGTGTGATGTACACACATGACATTAAGGAGTTAAAGAGTTTGGAATCACTTATTAAGAATTATAGGGAATGTAACCTTTCATGTTTGAGCTAATTATTTGCTCACACATTCTCGATGATCTATGTAGGATACATCTGTAGATTTTGTAGAGGGATCCTATTTTCTAATGTATACATCATAGCCTTAGTGATTGATCTCATGGGGATAGGTATTGTACTGACATCCATAATACTTAAGGTCATAATAGTAATAGGGACATCTTTACTACGAGAATCAACAAAAAAGTATTGGTAACATCAATATATGAAAACATAGGAGGTATCATAAAGGATGGGTTGGAAAAAGGTATGGTAAATGAAGTTTGCACACCTACCCAAATTATGAATGAAAGATACCATGGGACTAATAGAGTCATCCATTAAATAAAAGATGGCCTTGAACTATCTCCTTTATGGATATTCTAATGGACTTTTGCTAAAAACATCTCTTATTTTAGTTAGCTTCCATGTGTTATGTCATCACCTATAGTGGTAATGATAACAAGTAAAAGAGAAGTTATGATAGCTTGGGGATTAGTAGAATAGATGGAAGATGGTGGGAAGATGATAATACCAAATTGAGTAATGGAAGATGAAGATGATGTGGAAATAGGGGTCATGATAAGGATATCCTAAATAATAGAGGTATTGGAGATGGCATGGCCTTGGCTTAAAATTAGAAAATCACCTAAAAATTCAACCTCCATAAAAACCACAACGAGTTACTAGCTACAAAACCTCTACTAAATTTGTAGGAATGTTTGAAATCGATCTGGTATGAGAAATATTAGAAATTGATACAACTTATGTCAAAGAGTCAATTGGATAAAAAAACTTTTTTAAGAAATAATAACTTGGGAAAAAATGCTTGAGACATACTCAAAGAATCACTATCAGATACATAAATTGGTGTGAAAAAAAATAATTGTGAAAGGAACATCTGAAGAGACAATACACACAACTTATTATGCCTGTGTGAGGTTTTAGTGCAGATTAAGTATGAGAACTAGAGGAACCTTGAGTAACCCCTAGAGGTAGGGATATAGGTGGATTTTATGTGAATGAGGGGAGCTTGGGAATTCTCATGAGTATGGATTTTATCAAATTCTCTTTATTTTCCTCTTATTCATCATATTATCCATACCCCTCTTATGTTTATTCCTCTCCAACTAGTTATCAACTGTAGCTTTGATAATTCCATGTTGTACTTTCTTCTTGTGTACCATAATTTTAATCTAATTCTAAATAGAAGAAAACTTAACTTGGGTCTCCTTTATGACACAATTTAGCGTTCATTAATTATGATATAGGTTTGGGATATATTTTAGAGATACTTATGATGATATAGGATCAATGTATATTGAGGAGACCATAAGTGAAATGTGATGCAAGGAAGTGTTTCCTTCACATGATGTTGTGTAAGAGGGAGTTAATGTGTTTACAAAAAAATTGGAGTGATAAGCATGACCTTGGAAGGGAGAAGTGTCACTTCCCAATCAAACACATACATAAGAACTATCTTTATAAAAAGGAGGATTTCATGTTTCAGAGAATTATGTCAAAATTAAAATTTAGATTTTAGATGTTAAGATAGAAGAAAAAGATAAGATAAAAGGAAAAAGAGAGAAGAAATATACTCATTTGTGCATTAAGACTCTTTGGTGGAGCCCATTAGTACACTGGGGATATATAGATAGGAATTACCCCCTCTTTCGTATTTTAGATATATGAGAAATGATGTACTTGTATTCCCTTGATAATTTTCCATATTTTGGAACATTGTTGTTTCGTACTTGTAATGAATGTGTATGTTAGTGCTCTCTCATAAAATTTTCTTTGGGTGTATTTTTTCCCCTTGCTAAGTTTTTGTTTTGGAATTACATGCATGGTTTATAAATAATGGATTTTTAGACCAACAAAATTTACACCAAAAATAAGTAATTGCGCACTAAATTACTTAAAATACATCCACAAATTTACATCATAAATACATAGTCTTTTGTTTTAGTTTTTGCCTTAAATTAAATTTTTGCGAATGCTTAGCAAAGTTGACAAATATTTACATAACCATGAAGTAGATTAAAAGGAATCTAAATAAAAAACAATAACAAATTAGCTACATAAATATTATACTCAATAACATGGTTTATAAATAATGGATGAGAATAGATTGTTAAAACAACAAAAAAACACCAAAAGTCAAAGATTGCACACTTTAATTCTTTGTAAAGACTTATGAAGTTTGGCTTAAAAACATGTTCACATTTTTTTGTTTTTCCCTCAGCTTAAATATACCCCCTCCTAAGAAAATTTGACAAATATTTACATAATGAAGAAGTAGATTGTGAGGAATTCAAAGAAAAATAATAATATACAATGACAAGGACTAACAGATTAGCTACATAAATATTATATTTATTAACATAGTTTATACATAATGGACGAGAATGAATTGCTAAAACAACAAAAAAACACACCAAAACTCAAAGATTGCACACTTCAATTCTTCATGAAGACTTCCTAAGTTTGGCTTAAAAACATATTCACATATTTTTTATTTTTCCTTGAGCTTAAATGTATGCCCCCTCATAAGAAAATTTGACAAATAGCTACATAACAAAGAAGTATATTACGAAGAATCCAAAGAAAAATAATAATATAGAATGACACGGATTAACAAATTAGCTATAAAAATATTATACTTAATAATATGGTTTATAAACAATAGACAAATACGACAACTATTTGTATATAAATCATAGACAAATTTGACAAATATTTGTGTATCTAGAAAGTAACATCTAAATAAAAAGAGTAAAATATGATAGTAATTACATATGAAATGCCATAATTCACAATATTTATAAATAACAAATTTGTTAACATTGTGAAGAAGGTCCCTATGCTTAATCAATATCATTGTGTTTCTCTTTGTGGTCAGTCTTTCTTATTTGCATGAATTTTTATAATGTCATATATTTTAATATATTGACCATGACACCCTCACAAGCAACCAATTTTTTTGGGTTGTTTTGTTTCTTCTTTAGATGCATGAATTCAATCATTCTTGAGCGTATAATTTTCTTTTCCTCCATTATTTACATCTTCAATATCAATATAACACTCATGTTATTATTATTTATTAAATATATATTTGTTGATTGATTTTTCTATTTTCCCATTTTGCTCCAGATTCCTCAGGAAAACTAAAAAGATTGATTACATCGAATTGCAGCCAGAATGAGTCAAAATGTTGGATGGAGTGCTATGGCCAAACAAAAATTATTTCCAATGGTGAGAACTAGAGAAGTCCTGGCAGCACAACGCTAGTAGGAAGCATAAAGTTCAAAAGACATCGAAAAATAGCTATAATTCTGAGAGAAGCAAGACATGTAAACTAAGGCAACAAGTAGTTTCAAGAGGTGATCCCACAAAATGAGAAATAAAAATTTTAGTATCAATACTCAGGGCCTCAAATAGCTGTTAAATTAAGATCAAGGATGAGTTTCTGTCTACGAAATAAGACCCAGTAAAAAATCAAGTAAATTACAACCATATATTATTCAGTACGAGCTTTACATTGTACTAGTTTGGTACATGATAGAATTCATCGTGTTGCAGATATAATATCTTATTTGAGATTTGTAAACAATCTCCATACTAGATATAAAAGAAAATGTTTGAATATGGTGTCTTACCTCTACAAGTCGAAGATATTGTAAGCCTAATTAGTTAATAAGCTAGTGACTATTGACAGAAGAAGAAAAAAAAATATACAGCATTACCATTTCCATTTGCCTTATGAGATGTAGGAATCAAAGTCAGTTGATCTCATCCGCAACACCAAACACAATATGAATAAGTGTTGATAAGGACCCTGGTGTTTTTGGATATGTCATAGCCTTGTACTTTTGTGTCTTTCATGGATATGTGAGTGATAAGAAAGCCACCCACAGGATGCAGCCTGAATACTTCTTTAACCACAACCCTCAAGATTCTCAAATTCACCAAATCATACTCTTCCACATGGCGCTCATACCCAACAACTTCATCAATTTCTTTTTGCACTCTGGTCATAAATTCAGGGTGCCTCAAGAGTTCAGCCATTGTCCATTCACTGGTAACAGAAGAAGTATCATTTCCTGCAGCCACTATATCCTGTGGAAAATAAACTGTTAGCAGTTGTTTGAAATCCTAATTACAACAGAATTCAGAAAGGAAACAAGAAATCAATGATGTAGTAGGTTGTTGGATATCCTTAAGACTTCCTAAACTACATAAAAAACTAGAAACAACAATTGTGATTCCTTCCACCGTCCACAAAGTGGGATCAATACTGAAGGAATTATATCTAACTCCTAACCTAGAGGGTGTGTGTTGCAAATAGAAACAATATTATGAACACACACAAACTCACAAGAGAAATATAAAAACAAGGCTTTGTATTAAAAATACTCCAGAGCACTTCGGTGCCTTCTCTTGCTTTTTGAATTACAAAATGAAACCCCTTATTTATAGATGTTTTCCAACCTTCTACCTTAGAAAATATCTTATAATATCTCATAATATATTATATTAGATATTATTGATCTTTTGGATATTTTATAGATATTCCCATATATTTCTAGATATATATAATATCTCTTGATATTTTCTAGATATTATATACAATATCTTTTGATATTTTGGAGGAGTTAATATTCACAATAAATGTGAATATCTTTTACATAAATTTGAATTCCATAAAGTTAAACTTTATCTAGAACAAGATTAGATATTTCCAACACTCCCTCCTAATCTTGATTCTTCATGTATTGTTGGAGCAATACGGACCTATGATGCCTAAGCAATCTCTCATATGCTCAAATGTGTCCTTTGGTAATGGCTTGGTGAAGATATCAACATATTGTTTTGCAGACCTGCAAAACTCTAAAAATATTTGTCCATTGTTGACTAGCTCTCTGATAAAATGATACCTTGTATCAATATGCTTGCTCCTTTTGTGAAAAACACGATTATTTGATAATGTAATAGTTGAATTGTTATTACAAAATATCTTTGTTGATCCTTCTTGTTCTTGCTTTAGATCTAATAATACTCTTCTCATCCATATTGCTTGACATGTTGTTGTTGTGGCTGCCACATATTCTGCTTCTGCCGAAGAGAGAGTGATAATAGGTTGTTTCTTAGAAGCCCATGAAACTGCTCCTGAACCAAAATGGAAAACATAGCCGAATGTGCTCTTTTTGTCATCTATGCTTCCTGCACAATCACTGTCTGTGTAACCAACTAACTTGAAAATATTAGAAGCTGTATATAAAATATCAAAAGCTTTTGTTCCACTAACATATCTTAAAATTCTTTTTCTAGCTTGCCAATGAGAATCCTTTGGGGATTCCATAAACCTGGAAATAAGACTTACACCATACATGATATCAGGCCTTGTAGCAGTCAAGTAGATCAGACTACCAACAAGTGTTTTGTATATAGTTGGATCAATATCACAACCTTTATCATCTTTGCTTAGCTTCAATCATATAGAAACTGGTGTTGATACTGGATTGCAATTCATCTTCCAGAACCTTTTCAAAATATCATTGGAATATTTTGATTGACATATAAAAATTCCATTTTCTGATTGACTGACTTCTATGCCAAGACAAAACTTCATTAGACCCAAATATGTCATTTCAAATTCTTTCTTCATTGTTGTTTTAAACAATTCAATTGACAAATCTCCTGTGAATATTAGATCATCAACATATAGGCATACAATTAGAATTTGTTCTTGATCATTCATTTTGATGTATAGTGTTGGTTCACTATCAATTTTTATAAATCCATTTGTCAAAAAATATGAATCAATCCTGCTATACCATGCTCTTGGAGCTTGTTTCAGACCATACAAGGATTTTTTCAATCTACAGACCTTGTGTTCTTGACCTACAATTTCATATCCAGGAGGTTGTAGAACATAAACTTCTTCTTCTAGTATGTCATTCAAAAATGCAGACTTGACATCCATTTGATAGACTTTCCAATTATTTTGAGTTGCTAATGCTAAAACAGTTCTGACAGTGTCTAGTCGAGCTACTGGAGCAAAAGTCTCATTATAATCAATTCTGAGTTGTTGTGAGAACCCTTTGCAACTAACTTGGCTTTATATTTTTCAACATTTCCATCTACATTGAATTTTGTCTTGTAGACCCATTTCACGCCAATTACACTCTTTCCTTCTGGAAGGCTCACAAGATCCCATGTACGATTCTTTTCAATAGAATTAATTTCTTCATCCATAGCTTTTACCCATTTTTCATTTTCAAATGCATCTTCAAAATATATAGGATCATCATGAGAAAATAAAGCAAAATCAGAATATAAATCAACATTCTCATCACCTTGAGTTTGTTCATAAATCTCCCTTAAGTTTATTGTCTTTCCTGGGGTGTCCCTGAAGTGAGACCTTTATGTTGCCAATGCTGGATCTGATATGTCACCGCTATGAGACTTTGAATTTGAAAATTTGCCTTCATGCTCTAATGTTTCATGAGGATGTAAATTTACTGGAGGGGATGATGATCCACTTGAGATACCTCTTTTGATGCTTCTTGAAACTGGAGTGTTATTTGAAGAAGACATCACTGCACTGATCCCTTGAGGTGCTAGATGAAAATTTTGTGTGATCTTTTCATCAAACTCATTCTGATGATGAGGTATTCTTGCAGTGATATTTGTTAGCTTATCAACACTTCCATCCCATGCTTGTTCTTCAATGAACTGAACATCTCTACTAATAATAGAATTCTTTATGATGGGGTTATACAATTTATAGGATTTTGATTGCTCTATGTAACCTACAAAAATACATCTCTCTCCTTTATCATCCAATTTCTTTCTCCTCTCATTTGGAATATGTGCATAAGCTACACATCCAAAAACTCTTAAATGTGATACACTGTGTTTCTTTCCACTCCATGCTTCTTGAGGAACTTTATCCTTCACAATTTTTGTTGGACATCGGTTCAAGATGTAAACCGCACAAGCTACTACTTCAACCCAATACTCATTTGGTAAATTTTTGGCTTTCAACATACTTCTTGCCATTTCCATAATTGTTCTATTCTTTCTTTCTGCTACACCATTCTGTTGAGGTGTGTACCTTGTTGTAAATTGCTTCTTAATCCCATGAAATTTACAAAAATTTAAAAACTCATTTGAAACATACTCTCCTCCTCTATCTGATCTTAACACCTTTATAAAGTAACCGCTCTGCTTTTCAACCATGGCCTTAAACTCTTTGAACACACTAAAGGCTTCTGACTTAGGTTTCAAGAAATAAACCCAAGTTTTTCTACTCAAATCATCTATAAAAGTCAAAAAATACATGCTCCCTCCAATTGATGGTGTTTGCATAGGTCCACATAGATCTGAATGGACAATCTCAAGAAGAGATCTAGCTCTATATGATTTTCCAACAAGAAAGTTTTCTCTGTGTTGCTTCCCTAGAATACAACTTTCACAAGGATTGTTTGGTTTCTCTATCAAAGGTAAACCCTTCACCATATGCTTCTTTTGTAATAAATCTAAACCACCAAAATTTAAGTGTCCAAATATCAAATGCCATAACCAAGTCTGATCTTTTAAAGAAACTTTAAATGCTAGTGAAGAAAGCTCTTTAGATGACAAATCATGTTGAATTCTTAATGAAAACATTTTTTTTCTTGTCATCTCAACCTTTGCAGTCAATTTGTTACTTGGATTTCTATCTAGAATAACACATGCATCATCTTCAAAATAGACTTTATATCCCTTCTGCACTAGCTAACCAATACTCATTAGATTATGTTTCAAACTAGGAACATAATACACATCTGGAATGTGTTTGTTCTCACCTTTCTTTGTTTCAATATTTATGGTTCATTTTCCCATTACTGCAACTTTATTATCATTTCCTAACTTAACTTTAGATGTAATTGACTCATCTATGTTTGCAAACATCTCCTTACATCCAATCATATGATTACTGCATCCACTATCTAGAAACCAAATATCCTTTGTACTTTCTTGAGCAACATTGCATGTAATAAACATTGAACCATTGTTATAACTTTCAGACTGATTTTCTTCAGAAGAATGTGCATTTTGTCTACTCATATCAAAATGTTTCTTCTTGCATTCATTGGCATAGTGTCCATACCTTTTACAGTAATGGCATTGAACATGTGACTTGTCATACCTTTGACCATAAGTATGATTCTAGTTGTTTCCTCAGCCTCTAGCACTTGTAGTGTAGAAATTTGAATTTGTTCTTCCTCCATAATATGTGTTTGCTCTTCCAGATCCTCTTTGGAAATCTATTCATATGCCTCTCTTGAAGCTTGATCTTCCTCTTGCTCTATTACCACCAATTGAAACTTGCGATTTGAAGGCTTGCTCAAGAGATGAGCTACCTGATCTATTCAATCTTTGCTCATAGGATATTAAAGATCCCATTAATTCATCTACAGACATTTGGGTTAGATTCTTTGATTCTTCTATTGCAACAACAATCACATCAAGCTTGTTAGGAAGACTTCTCAGTATTTTCTCTACAATCATTTGATCCTCTAGAGTCTCACCATGAGACCTAATTTGATTTACTACACTCATCACGTGGGTGAAAAATAAATCTACTGAATCTAAGTCTTTCATGCAAATATTCTCAAAATCTCTTCTAAGATTTTGTAATTTTGCAACTTTTACTTTACTAGTACCTTGATAATTTGTTTGAAGACTTTCCCATGCTTGCTTTGATCTAATTGCTGCTGCAACATGCGGAAATATGGACTCGTCCATTACTTTTTGAATTTTAAACAAGTCTTTTGCATCCTTCTGCTTGTTCTCCTTCAACAAATCCTTATCTGCTTGTGTTAGTGCTTGAAATGCTTGAAAATCTGCAGGTTCTAGAAACCCATTCTTAACTAGCTGCCACACATCTAGTGAACAAAATAAAGTCCTCATTTTTATGCTCCAATAATCGTAGTTCTTCCCATTGAATATGGGGATGTGGGCTTGAGTGAGGCTGCTGCTCATACCCGCCATTTTGAACTAGACTAATAGAGTGAAACTAAAAACTTATAACTTAAGCTCAACTTAGCTCTGATACCAATTTGAAGGAATTATATCTAACTCCTAACCTAGAGGGTGTGTGCTGCAAATAGAAACAATATTATGAACACACACAAACTCACAAGAGAAATATAAAAACAAGGCTTTGTATTAAAGATACTCCAGAGCACTTTGGTGCCTTCTCTTGCTTTTTGAATTACAAAATGAAACCTCTTATTTATAGATGTTTTCAACCTTCTACCTTAGAAAATATCTTATAATATCTCATAATATCTTATATTAGATATTATTGATCTTTTGGATATTTTATAGATATTCCCATATATTTCTAGATATATATAATATCTCTTGATATTTTCTAGATATTATATACAATATCTTTTGATATTTTGGAGGAGTTAATATTCACAATAAATGTGAATATATTTTACATAAAGTTGAATTCCATAAAGTTAAACTTTATCTAGAACAAGATTAGATATTTCCAACAAGTACTTCTAGTATAATCAAGGTGGGTTGCACCCAAGATGCATCCACACCCAAGGAAAACTAACACACCCTAGAGCAAAATGCATCCCAACCCCCCCCTCCCCCCCCACTTCTTCAAAATTTGTCTAGCATTACAGAATACAACTCACAATCCCATTCTTCAAAAGATTTTTCAGCATTTTGAAACATTTCCTTTTCATTAGAATCAAGACTCTCGTAGCTGATTTTCAGTTTCTTTTGCAGAGAAGGCTCACAACTTAGCTTGTCTATCGTATCTACCCATACATTTCTATCACGTTCCCCTACCAAGCTTTTCCCAAGAACTTGGAGGGCTAGAGGAAGCCCTTCACATGCATCAATATTACTGTTGCGCAGAGTTTCTATCTCTTGTTTTGGACAGGAGGAATTAGGCAATGCATGGAAATTAAAGAGCTGCATGGCATGTTTGTGAGAAAGCCGTCTTACCTCGTAAGCTTCATCAACATTGGCCACTTTTAGAATTTGCAGATCTTGCGATGTAATAATCAGACGGCTTCCTCGACCGAAGTCCCTGTAATTTCCTGCCAGGGCTTCAAGCTGCTCAGGGATTTGAATATCATCGAGGAGGAGGAGAACTCTCTTACCCCTGAGACAGCCTTTTAGCAGACACACCCCTCTATCAACATGGTCTACTTCACCACTGAAATGTGAAATATATTTGAGCATGTGGGTCTGAATCTTCACAAGCCCATTTGCCTCTTGGCATCTCTCTCCCACATCGAGGGCATAGTAACACACTTCAAACTGTGAACATATAAGCTTATAAACAAGATTGGCCAGGGTCGTTTTACCGATCCCGCCCATGCCATGTATACCCACTTTCAACATCTTCTTCTGCATATCCCCTGCATGAAGCAATATCCTGACATGGTCTACGGCCCAGTCCAAGCCAAAACATTCTGGAGTATCGAGATAAACACTTTCTAATTTCAAGATTTCCAAACCTTCCTCACAACATCTTGAACCAGATGCTCCTCCCTACAAATGCATTCAACCTAATATTAATTCTATCTTTCATATGGAAATTAAAAAACAAAAACCTGGTTTCGTGATTACTTACCCGGAAGATTGATTGAAACATCAACCGCATCGATGGGAAACATTCGCTAATGTGCTTTTGCATTTATTGATAAAGCTGGTGTGTAATGTTCGTCGTCTCTCATGTTGTTCGAAATCTTGAACATATTTACCGTCGTCGCGAAGGTCTGAAGCCAAAACATTGTGAAACAGTGGCCAGATTGTGGCCCCGGAGTCGACCATGTACAACAACTCTATGTTGAAAATATTTTGGGCAGGACAGAAAAAATATAATTTAAATTCAAATTCAAACTGTCTATCTTGTAAACACATCACGTCAAAATGTCCCATCATAATCTCTGGCACAATAGTCCTTTCCGGCGAGGACAATGGCTATGTCAACACATCATAGTACGAAAAAAATGCCCACATGCATAGGTGCATTTTCAGGGGAGGGTAGGCCCTGGCTATTAATATATGAAGGCTCACGTATTAAAGTTACCGACTAAGTTTTTAGAAACCCGCGTGGAATATAGGGCAGCAGCTAATAATATGTTTTTACAGTCCATGATGTCGTGGGGTAGCCTGTTTTTGGGTCTACAAGCGGCTTATAACATATGGGACTACCTCATACTCACATGCGGGAGGAAACTAACTTTGCTACAAACGAGGCGTACATACCCTACCCCCTATAGGATTTGAACTTGTGACCTCTATTTCAAGAGCACATGTTCTTTACCATTTTAAGTGGACTAATCAATGTTTAAGCCACGTGGAGTGGCATGTATGGTAAAACGGAGGCGGTTACAAAAGGCCACGTGACATTTAAACAATCCATTATCCACCGTTCATGCGACCCACGTGGAGATAGTCGATGGAATGGAGCGGTCAACCTTGCATAATGCCAAGCCACGGGGCATTTAAAACATGCAACAGTTATAAAAATACAATGGAGGTGGTATTTAAAATGCGGGGTAGTCTTAAATATTAAACGGTGGCAATAATATATTTTTAATAGCCTAGTGTTATTTTAAAACTTTCCATGTAATATTTATAAGCCCCGTTTATTTGGCTTTAAATCCCAAACACAATAATAGCTTAGTGTTATTTTAACCCCGCATGTAAATGAGTAATGCCACGGGTTATATGTAAATTAAACCATAATGTAACGACCACTAAAAATAGTGGTGCTATTATAGCACCAAAGTGTGGTTTAGCCTATACAAAGGCTTAGAGAGGTCATTTGTAAACAAGTCTAGAGGACGAGAAGTCTCCTCTTGTGAGGCCATAGGTTATTACGAGTACTTTACAAGTTGTTTTAAGTTTGTAAGGTCATATGTCATAGAAGAGTAACATCATATATCACCATTTTTAAAGGAATTAGGCTCAAAATGGGTCTTAGATGTAAAAATGAGATATTCACACAATTTTCCCACACTGTTAATGGTGATATTATCTTCCTAATTTGGAGGCATTTTGAAACTATTTAATGAATAGAAGTCATATGTACATTCGGCGACCATGTGGAGACTTCGTCAAGCGTACAGCTCATCCAAGGAAGATTATCGAAGACTCATACTTTTGCGATGATCATCATCAGTTGAGCTTCTACATATTGACGGACTGAGCATCTATTCTTGATATTTCCGGTTCAGATTAATCTACTGTATCGTTATCACCCTTATTTATCTAGTTCAAATTCATATGTAATTGGTTGGGTATGTGATCATAAAGGATAGATTTCCCTATACCACTTTCATTTGGGTATCAGATATACATTTTCACTGGTATCCGCATTTATATTCATTGTTTCATTGTACTAGTTTGCATTTAGAAGCATAATGAATCGGTTCATATGAACCCGGAAACGTAGGCAATGTCGAACTCTCTTATCAATCTTCTTTGCAGTGTTTGTTTCTCTAAATTTACATTGCATTATTATTTGAAGTTAATAGCACTATGGAGTTTAAAATATTGCAGTGCCTATAAGGGTTCGTTGGTATGTTAAAAAAAATTACCCCTATTTAATGATCACCAACTCAGTCTGGCAAATACCCCTGTTGTTTTCTCCCACGTCAAAATTTAAAATTCATTCTCTCTATTGTTTTCTAAAAATAGCAAAGTCCAAATGAACTTTTCGAAACACAAGTTTTTCATTTTATTACCAAATTTTCCTAACTGACATCGGTCAAGAGCCCTAGTTGACCGACGTCAGTATATTTTGACCGGTATTGATCACCCTACTTAAGCCCATTATCCCACATTTGATTGCCTACTGCAGTTTTCTTGCTACCCCACCCCTACCCAAGCCTTTTTGGATCACCCTAACACCTTATTACCTAACCTACCACCTTCATTTCATTTAGGGTAAATTTTTGCCTATACCATAACCTTACCCACGACCTTACATATCAACCCAACCCAACCTTGCCCATTAGACCCTCACCTTCTCTTACCTGTTATACCTTGCGATGATGAGCTACTTGTGTTGTTTAGCTTACCGACCTTTTTTTCCCTGATGTCGTGGCATTTATCCAGCCAAAACCTTTTGGTGTTCTAGAACACACCTAATGCCCATTCATGCACCTATCCTAGTTGTGTTTAAGGACCATATCCTATACCTTGGATACTTGGATCACATCAACCTTGTTTGGATAAACCTATCAAATTTTGACGATGTTGAGTTTGTGCGCTTTTCAGCCTAGCACCTTATCACAGTCTATATGTGTACATGAATTTGACTGCCCCCACCTTTTACCCACACTTATATCATCATTACCTATAGTCCAACCATACCTCATTTTTCATCACCTATCACTTTATCAAACCAATCACCGAGTCCGCCTATCACTTCATTAGTTCCTAGTTTGAGGGGGATCACCTCCGCATATACTTAGGGCAACCTAACCTAGGGCAACTACCTCTTATCTTTGTCAGCATCGCTTATCAATACAAGCTACGTGACAAAAAGGGGAAAATGTAGACACCAAATTTGGGTCACACTCCCTTTTACCCCTTTCAACTTATCAATTCGACATATATACCTAGCCATGACCCCCTTCTACACATAAGTATTAATTCAATCACCTATAATTAAATTAATACTCATCCTCACACTATTATTACTTTAATTAGATTAATATCCACCTCACCTAGCAACCTCACCCTATAACTATTCCGGCCTCATTAAATGGCTAAGACCAAGTCCCCACACTCCCTAACTAACTAAGACTTTTTCTAACCCTAATCGTCATGAGCCCTAAATACTAAATCCTAAACTATAAAAACTAAATCCTAAACCCTAAACCCTGACCCTTAAACCTTAAACACCGAATCATAAATCCTAATCCTTGAACCCTACACCCTTATCCCTGAACCCTGAAATCTAAACCTTACACCTTGTACCCCAATCCCTAAACCCTAAACTCTGGGCCCTAAGCCCTAAACCATAAACCCTAAACCTTTAGCCCTAAACATTAAATCTTAAACCCTAAACTTTGAACCCTAAACCATAAACCATAAACCATAATCATTAAACCCTAAACCCTAAACCCTAAACCTTAAACCTTAAACCCTTAACCCTGATCCGTAGACCCTAACCATAAACCCTAATACCTACACCCTAAGCCCTAAATCTAAACCCTAAATCCTAAACCATAACCTTGAACCTTGAACTCTGAACCCTGAACCCTAAACCTTAAACCTTGAACCATGAGACATAAACCCTTAACCCTAAAGCCTGAACCATATTTCATCAATATTTCCTAGTATTGTGCCTAGAACCATCATTGAGTCTGTTGGTACAACTACCTTGTTTATGATAGGTGGGACAAGTAACTAATGGATATGAGATATATCTTATGCCTTGTAATGCATATTACACATTTCTACCAAACTTGTTTCTCCCCAAATATACTTGCGCTCTTGAATGTAAATTTCTTCACACTTTGATACAAATTTCACATTTCTCATATTTCCACGTATGGTATTATGCAAGCTAGGATGACTCGTTGGAAGCTAGAAAAAATAACCATCAAAACACAAAAATTAATCTTAAAGAAAATACAAGAAACATAAAGAATATACCAATGCGGAGGTGTAGGATCATAACTGAATTTCCTGTAGTATCCTCCGCTCTGGAGAAAGAGAAAGCTCTTCTGCTGCTGGAATGGATAGAAATTTTGACAGAACTTCCTAAAGTGTTCAAAATAAGCATAACAATAGGGGAATGACTAAGAACACAAAGGGGTTATCAATCACCTAGTAAATCTTTCTTGTTTAGTTATGAATGGGAGTCACCTAGCCTATGACTTAATGACCTTTCATTCATTGATAATTACTTCTATGATAAACCCATGGATGCTTTCAAAAGCACCTTAAAAAAGATAGGGGTAGTCATCAATCCTAGTGAAGGGTGTGATGTGATTTCCAAACAACTTGAAATTAATACAGATTTAGAGATCATAACACAAATTTACAAATATCTCTATCATTATAAATGGAAGCCAAGTAACGATGTCTCCATGTATCCAAGGATCGAGGACTACTAGGGTCTATGGAAGGATTGGACATTCGGGAATCTGACATTTCCCTCCTTTAAAATATCATCAGATGAAAGACATCGAATTGTGATGAATCTCTTTGAATGTTCTTCCTACAAATTTGATGAATCCTTTGTAGTTGAATACTCTCTGTCAATACTAATAAGAATGGGTAAGACATAAAACATTATCGTGTGGGGTTGGCTCATGAGAAAGTGAGATAAAAGGTCATTTAGGTGTTGAGAAGGCTACAAGATAATAAGGCCTCAAGGATAGATTGTAGGTGAGAGAGAAGAATATGACTGTGAATTGGGTCTAAACACTTTGTAATATGATAGATAAACTGTCTTAGGAGTGTTGAGGGTGGTGATAAGCCTATATTACTTACATATTACTGAGAGAGAATAATATACTAAAGAGATGTATGAGAGCATCGTTTGTTTTTCCTGATGAAATTACTGACAGATGTATGAGAACAGCGTTTGTTTTGCTTGATGATAAGATCACAGGAAGAAATTCAATCTCAAGTGGGAGCTGGTAGAGTAAGGTTGCTAGAAATTACAGTGACCGGCGTCGGTTAAGTGGCAACCAGCGTCGACAGGGTGACTGTGGTCGGTTACAGGGTGACTGTGGTCAGTTACTATATTGTCTAGTTTTAAACAGAAAATCACAGATCTGGAGAATCAAGAAGATGCATGGAATATATCTTGGTTGCTGAGGTGTCCCTAGTTCTTGGAGGCACAAGCATATTGGTCAGATTCTAGATCCGATTATTGAGGTCTGGTTTTATCTTGGTATTGCAGTGCTTATATTATTTTGGTTACACATGCATGTTTGTGATTGCATATCTAGATCTAAGAATGAGAAAAGAAGCAATTATGCATCCTTTGGTGTAGTTAGATGCATGGGCTTCATTAGAGAAGCTAAATACAGTAGCACAGAATGAATACGGGGTTTCCATTAGAGAAACATGTTCTTCAATTGAATATGCAGTTGAGTATCTTAGTGCTGGTAAGGTGATGTATTTCATCTTGGTGCAATTTTGTATTGCATGTATTATTGTTGTTAAGTTTTTGTGTAAGATTTGGGTGCTTCTTGAAATGACTGGCTTAACACAACTATCGGCTTTGGTCGGAGTAAGCACCTAGTTTGGTGACCTATGCCAATTTGTGGCATTGTGTTAGTTCAAGCAACACTGATGTCAGTCAGGGAACTGACATCGGTCACAGAGGGTAACCAGTACTGGTCAACAAACCATAGTCGGTCTCTGTGACAACGAGTTTGTACATGGTTTCTTATAGTAGAAGAGGGCATGGATGGTTCAGTGTCCTTGTAATGAAATTACTTGTATAATTCATATTAAGAGCAACAGTAGAGCACCAAATAGCACAATATTTCAGAATAATGATCTCAATATGCAATTAGAATAGCTTCGCCACTTCGAGGGGGAAACCTCCAAACCATATAACAAGACTCAAATGCTAAAATGATAATGAAATACTACCTATAATCCCCTATATATACTATTCATATGCTATGGCCATCACCAAGGCCAACCTATAAAGCATGAGAAAGTATAAATGATATAATAAAATGATATGGTAAGCCACAAGTCAACTACTCATATCCTAATACAAGCAATAGGTTAAGGGCGTAGCATGCCCTTCCCCTTCAAACCAATGTTGTCCTCAACGTTGAATAATCCTAGATGTTGCTGTAAAAAACCTTCATCCTCCTAGGTGGCGTCTTCTATGCTCATATTCTTTCACTTGATCAGATATTCCTTATTGTCTCTAGTTCTCAGCCTCTTAGTATGTGTTTGTAGAATCTTCTCTGGCTCCAAAATGATTTTTCCTTCCTCGTCAAGTTCTGGTAACTCTGTTTGGGCTTCAAATTTCTATCCAATAACCTTCTTTAGGCATGAAACATGGAATACTGGGTGTATGTGTGAAGATGGAGGCAACTCTAGTTTATAAGCAACACTACCAATTTTTTGTAGAACCTGATAAGGGCCATAATATTTAGGAGCAAGTTTGTTTTCCTTTTTTTGTTGCTTTAGGGAGATCTATTTGTAAGGCTAGAGACGTACAAAAACCCAGTCACCAATTTCAAAATGTCTTTCACTACGGTGTTGATCTGCTTGTTGTTTCATCCTGTTTTGTACTAATGTTAAATTCTCCTTCAAACTAGCCAAAACCTGTTGTTGATGTTGAATGTGTTCCTCAACATCTCTGACCTTAGTTTGCACCCTCAAGGAGGAAGTGATAGAAGGTGGATGGTAACCATATAATGCTAAAAATGGGGTCATTTGAGAAGAGGTATGAAAAGATGTGTTATACCACCATTCTGCCAATGGTAGCCATTTAATCCACATTTCTTGCTTATCTAATACAAAACAACGTAAATACCCCTCTAAGCATTTGTTGACCACTTCTATTTTCCCATCAGTTTGAGGATGATAAGATGAACTGTGAGCTAGATAAGTACCCAAACATGAAAATAATTCCGTCCAAAAATTACTTGTGAAAATAGGATCACGATCACTCACAATTATCTTTAGGGTTCCATGTAGCCTTTGAACTATCTCCAAAAAAATAGTTGCGACTGTATTGCCTGCAAATGGATGTGATAGGGCACAAAAATGGGAATATTTTGTGAGCCTATCCACAATCATGAAAATAACATTCTTACCCTCTGAACAAGGCAATCCGGTGATGAAATCCATGGAGACCTCCTCCCATCTCTGGCTAGGAATTGATAAGGGTTGCAACAGACCTGGTGTCTTAATTGTTTCCCCTTTGTTCTGTTGGCACACTAAACACTCTGATACAAAATTTTGTACATCCCCCTTGAGTCCTTCCCAAAATAATTCTCTTTTTTTTCTATGATATGTCTTCAAAAACCCAGAGTGTCCTCCAATAGGTGAGGCATGTAGCTCTGCAAGAATCTTATGCTTCAACTTAGAATCTTTTCTCAAGTATAACCTATCCTTGTACCATAGGGCATAACATTTCCACTCAAATTTGTTATATGTCATAGATCCTTACTTGATATTCTGTATTAGAGATTGTGTATCCTTATCTTGATTCCATTCCAATCTTGCTTCCTCCACCCAATCGGTCGTCAACATGGACATTCCACATAGTAAGGCATCTGCGGATGTATCCCTTCTAGACAATGCATCAACTACTACATTTTCTTTACCCTTTTTGTATATGATTTCAAAATCATAACCCAACATTTTTGTTACCCACTTTTGTTGTTCCTCAGATGATAACCTTTGCTCCAAAAAGTATTTGAGACTATCGTGATCAGTTTTTACCTTGAAGTGTCTACCCATGAGATAGGGCCTCCATTGCTTGACTGCATGAAGAATAGCCATCATTTCTTTCTCATAGATAGGTTTGAGCAGATCTTTTCCTTTGAATTGAAGACTCTCAAATGCAATTGGTCTTCCTTACTACATTTGAATTGCTCCCAATCCTGATCCTGAAGTGTCACATTCAACAATGAAGGTTTTTGAGAAGTTGGGAGTAGCCAAAACTGGGGTGCTGCACATGGCTTCCTTCAGCTGCTCAAAGGATTTAGTGGCTATGTCTGTCCAATGGAAGGCATCCTTCTTTATAAATGTAGTGAGTGAGGTTGTTATTCTACCATATCCCCGCACAAATCTTCTGTAGTACCATGTTAGTCCTAGGAACCCATGCAGATTTTTGAGATTTTTGGGCCTTGGCCATTCCACCATAGCTTTGATCTTCTCAGGATCAACGTTGATGCCTTCATGGGATACAATATGACCCAAATACTCTACCTCTTGTACACAAAAAGAACATTTGGATGGCTTTGCATATAGAGTATGTTTCTCCAAAACTTCCAACATGTTATTTACATGTTGTAAGTGTTCTTCCCATGTATTACTGTAAATCAATATGTCATCAAGCTTCGAAAGGTTGAGGGCGCATTTGTAAGACCAAAAGGCATTACCAAAAACTCATAATGGCCCTCATGAGTCCTAAAAGCTGTTTTATGAACATCTTCCTCTTTTATCCTAATTTGATGGTACCCCAAACGAAGATCTAATTTTGTGAAATAAACAACACCATGTAATTCATCAAGTAAATCATCAATTACTGGAATAGGAAACTTATCTTTGATGGTGTACTTGTTGAGTTCTTGGTAATCTGGACACATCCTCCATGTTTCATCGTTTTTACGTACCATGACCACTGGTGAAGAATATGCACTCTGGCTATGTCTGATGATACTTGCCTTCAACATTTCCTCCACCATTTTCTCGATCTCACTTTTCTGGGAATATGGGTATCTGTAGGGTCTGATGTTAGGTGTTTGGCTCCCTGGAATCAACTGAATGGCATCATCATGATCCCTAACTGGTGGTAGTCCATTTGGAATTGCATCAAAAACAGATGAGTGAGCATCCACAATCTTCTGAAGATTAGGTGGCATTGAAGACTTTGTATTTTGTACTTCTATGGAAAATAGCTTTGCTATAAAGCCATCCACTCCTTTTCTGAGAACCTTCTGCATCTAATGAGAGCTAATAATCTGTGGAGACTTAGCTACCATCCCATTCAATTATATTTTCCTTCCATCTGAATGAAATCGCATGAACAATTCTTGGAAATTCATCTCAATAGTACCTAAGGTTGTGAGCCATTGGACACCCAAAAAAATATTTGCCCCTCCCATATAAATAGCAAACATAGGTGAGTCTAACATGTAGTGTCCCATGGAAAGCTTGATACTATGGCACTTTCCTATGCACTTGACTGTTCCACCATCCGCAATCATAACTTGCATTTCTGGAGCTGGGTAAATAAAACAATTGAGGTGGGCAGCTAACTTACTAGTTATGAAGTTATGAGTACTCCTCGAGTCAATCAACACCGTCACCTTTTGTTTTTTGAGATAGCCAATAACCTTGAGTGTTTAAGGAGTACTAATACCTAACAATGCATGGCAATAAATTATAGGTTGGTGATCCTCTACTTCATCTTCTACTAGTTCCTCAGCCTCTTCTATAATTTCAGCTTCCTCATCATCCTCATTACCTCCGTCAATATAGAACAACTTCTTCTGAACACATTTATGTCCCGGTCCATATTTGTTATCACAATTAAAACATAACCCTTTTTCTCTCTTTTCTTCCATTTTTTGAGGAGTCAGCCTCATTGGCCTAGAAAATGAAGGGGAAGAGATACTATGGTCTCTAGTGTTAATGAAAGGTGGCCTCCTGCTACAAAGATTTTTTTCCTCTACACGATGTGTCATGATAATAGAATCAAACAAGCTTGAGTGGATTAAACATACGTACCTCATGCTTGATGTGGTCCTTAAGACCCCCAAGAAATAGGTCATTCAGATTCTCTTCTGGACTATTCTCCACCCTTAAGGATAGGTTTTGGAATTGATGCACATAATCTTTGACTGATCCTATTTTCCGTAACTTTGCTAATTGACTAAAGTAGTTCTCTGAAACACTGGAACTATATTGCAATTGCAACTCGTTGGTAAAAACTGTCTAAGTGACACCTAGACCCTTATTCTGCAACTGAGCACATAACCATTGATACCAAACAAATTGGTCGGGTTCAAGACATAGGGATGCTAATGTCACATTTTGTCCTGATGGTGGTTGATGTAACTTAAAGAAGTTCTCCATTTCATTTATCAAATTCAGGGGATCCTTACCATCAAATTTACTCATATCCACCTTCGGCATCATGTTTCTGTGGTTGTGAATAAGTTGGAATCTGATTGGACTAGAAAAGTGATCCAATATGGTTAGTTTGTCCATGATTTTGAACTGAAGGTCCTCCTTGGTTGATATGGGCTAGGATTTCAGCCATACTGGTTAACCTTTACATGTTGCATGATATCAGCCAACTGATGATTGATTTGGGCTATGTCTCCTTTAGGGGCCATCTCAGATTGTACATTTCACATCTCATACTCAAGTTGGCTCACCTTATGATCAATTGAGGAAAACCCTAGTGCTGAGAAATCTATATTTACCCCTTCTTACTCCATCTCCTCAATCACTACCCCATCTTTATCTAGAGTTTAACCCGGAGTAACTGGATTCTTTTTTTCTCTTGTGGAAGGCCCCACCTTGATGTCAAACCTTAGGGTTTAGGGTTTCGATACAATTTTTGCCGAACAAGAAAAACCAAAAAGAAGATACTAATACTATTTTTTTGAGAGCTTTCTGAAAATGTAAAGAACTTAAAAAATTTCCACAGTTTGCACCTTAGGGAGCAATTTTATGAACAACCCTAAATTTGTAATAAATTTTGCAAAATAAATAAAAAAAAGTATAAAATTTTCAGGGAAACTGTACTTGAAATGTTTTGTCAACTTTGGTAAAAATATCTCCCACCAATTCGCTCTAGTTTGCAATATGTGGCGGAAACAAAAAAAATTAGGGTTTTTTCCCTAATTTTGGCCCAGATCGTAGCTCTGATACCACTTGTAATGAAACTACTTGTATAATTCAGATTAAGAGAAACAATAGAACACCAAATAATCACAATATTTCAAAATAATTATCTCAATATGTAATTAGAATAGCTTCGCCACTTCGAGGGGGCAACCTCCAAACCATATAATAAGACTCAAATGCTCAAATGATAATGAAATACTACCTATAATCCCCTATATATACTATTCATATGCTATGGCCATCACCAAGGCTAACCTATTAAGCATGAGAAAGTATAAATGATATAATAAAATGATATGGTAAGCCACAAGTTGGCTACTCATATCCTAATACAAGCAATAGGTTAAGGGCGTAGCACAATCCTGTAATTTGGAGGATCATGTTTCTTGCACAGTGTGTAAAGGCAGATACTATAGTGGTTGATCACTTCGACGTATGGATAATCAAGCGGAAGAATTTGGCTTGTCTATACCAATGAGACTCAAGAAAGGCTATAAAGCAAATGATGAAAGCTAAGATTAGAATTGCCCACATAAGTCGTTCACATCCCTCACTATAATAGTGTACTCAATGCCCACCTTTTATGTCTCCCCGTATTGGTTCATCAGTAAGGCATCTGTACTCTGTTTGGTTGCAAATAATAAAATCCCTTATTTGGTTGAAGATCTCTGTCAAAGTCCATAAATGTTGTTATCCAATGCTCATCTCATATGAAGAATGGCCAAATTCATTGTTGCATGGAAGACAAATGATGAGAACCATTCTCCAACATTTGAAGATATTTGATGAGATGTAGTAACCAAGTCACACTCACTTCGTCCGCACCGACGTAGAAATGAGGCAAATTTTAACAAGGCTGGATGAAAAATCCTTGATGTTGATCACTTTGAGCATATTCTAATGCTCAGGTGCAACCCACAACATATGGACATGGTGAAAAAATCAAAGTCAACCTCGGGATCTCCGCTCTTGTGCACAATCTACGAAGTTGCACCATAGAATTTGACAAAAATTGTAGGCATGTCCAGTCAAAGCCTTCCCATACCATGAGTATGATCAAAGGTGGAATAATTCTTACATAAAGTGGCCTTGGACATGTGGATGGACCGCAAATCTTTGGGTACCAACCCCTGGAGTTTTAGGTTGAAGAATCGTCAGGATGTGACTTTTGGAGGCTTCTCGATCACTGCGAGCTCTTCTATCCGAGTTCCAGAAATTTCATCATCCAAAGTCAACTGCATCGGACACAAGACAGGATGGTGAGTTCTTCCAAACCTAGTGAAACTTTCTATAACATGAAGAAGCAATTCAGATAGTGCAAGACACGATTTTGAACACAAAACATTGATCTCAAGGAAGTCTCTAGAGTTTAGAAGCATCTCATAAGGGACAATTAAGAGAAGAAGACATAGAAGCAACCAAAGAATCCTCAGATAGACTGCAAAAGCTCTCAAAAGGTGAATCGATGGTGTCATATCTACACCATGAATATGCATTACAGGGACAAATTATTAGTAAAATGGTTGCACAGTGTCACAATTCTAGATAAGAGAGCACATCTAGCCAAGGTTGAATAGTCAAAGAAATCCAAGTGGCAGGCCTCACAGAAAAAAGTAGGAAAGCACATTCCTGTATCCCAACTAGATGATGACATAGATGGAGATGTTCTAGAAGGTGCATCACATTCCCGATTTCACATGACCATGATTTCCATGTGGAGGGCTCAGATTAAAATTTGAAAGATAGGATCAACGGTAGTTATGCATTTCATTTCATTTTGCCTCCATTGAAGCTCTAGGATGTTTGGAGATGCATTTTTTACATCATTCTTCGTCAATTTTTTGGCAAACTTTTGTCATTTTTGGTCTGCAAAGTTCAATTGAATCAATTTGGGGGCTCAATTTGTAAATTTGAAGTACTTTTGAAGTGGACTTCTGCTCAGGCTCATGTAAAAATACAAAATGCTAGATCCAGAAGTTTTCAGAGTAAAATTTAAGAGGAAAATGAGGGGAAAAGGATGAAATGATGAAAGATCGTGCGCAAAAGGTGAAAAAGGTGTTGCCTCGAGAGTAAAAAGGGATGACCTGTCAGGTCTAAGTACGCAGAGTCTCTGAAAAATGATTAAAAAGGGGATTTCTCACATGACAGAATCAAAATGATTAGAAGGACTATACCGAAATGTTGTGGCATGGCATCCTAGTCATTATTCAAGGGTCCCAGAGACGTGATCAGTTCATAATTGGTCTATACCTGGCAGATTTTGAATCTGAATTTGTTAAATGTATCTGTCTGAAACAAATTGATAAAAATCAAAGGTCCCTCAAATATTCTTCTATTTTGAGAGGGAAAAGGTGTTGCAGGTGCCAAGGGTGAAGGATATGCCTCCAATTAGAACAATGATGCGAATATTTGCAATGATTCACCTTTTTTGAAAACACCTGGCAACTTTTTTGCAAATCTGTTGAATGTCACTTTCTGCAAATCATGATATGATATGTACAACAAAGGTGCTTCGAATATTCCTCTTTTGGGGGGAAATTGGATGTAAATGGTGTATTATAAATGCAATGAGATTAATCTTGCAAAGTGTCAGAGTATGAATTCTTGAGAAAAATTTTGAGAAAGTCATCTTCCCAAGAGACCAAAGTCGAGATTACATGTTATTTTCTTTTGTGTTAGAGTTTTTGTCATGTCAAGTTGGTTACAGCTATATAGCCATTGAAAAGCTTTGAGATTTCTCTAGAAGCTTTCCCCTGCTGATGAATCTAAGCAATTTTGGAATTAATTTGTGTCTAATCTCTAGCAATTTTGTGTCTGCTTTATTTTCAGAATGTCTGCAAATGATCCAAAAATAATCAGATTATTACTACCTGATCTCGGACCCTTATAGGCTTTAATTATTTGCCGACAATTTGCTCCTTTTACGTAATCAATTTAAAATAATGCAAGACAATAATGACAATTGCACACAGATTGAATACGGAGTTCGGCAATTGCCTACGTCTCCGGGTTTGTGGTCGAACCGTTCCACTAGTCAAAACTTGTAAGTTACAATAGTACTCTCACAAGAAAACCTAATGGAATTTTAATTTCCTATCAGTACACCAATTCTTCGAAAACTTCCAATGATCAGTCAAATTTTTCTTCACCTTCATGATGCACAATCTCCTTCGGCTTCGATCGGCCTTCCTGACGCTATTAATGTGACACTAGCACTCCGGTCGACAATCCAGGATTTGCAAGTAATTGGTGTGGCTCAATGGGCCTATTGGGTAGTTTATAATTTACTCCCAATCACAAATATTTCATCTACTATTGCCTAAAATAATAGGCCAATAGACAATATTTGTTGACACATCTCACAAAAAAAAAGCTTAACAAATAATAAGCTTGTTGGACTAATGTGTGTCCATTACAATAGAATGGGTTCCCTATTTATACAAAAAATAGGGCCCTTCAAAAAAATGCATTCCATATAATCCTTAGGCTAAAAATACCACGTAGCTCGTAGCATAGTTGATGGGATTAAATCCGGGCGGATGTATTTTTAAATGGGATAAATATCCATTTTAGCGGCTAAGGAGAGGGGGAGTGGTTTTTGAATGTTTTTAATGGGATATAATCCCAAATGGAGTGGCATATATTTGGGTAAGGTTTAATAACCCTTATCCCCTCCATTCTTCGCGTGGGATAATACCACGCATGGCTTTAAGCCCCCAACAACCGCTTCAATCCTCCTTCCACGTGGTCCTTTGCATGCCCCTACCACTGCTTCCCTCCTTCATAAATGCACTTAGCATGTGGTGGTTTATACTAATGTTTCAACAGTGATATACCAGAGATATAGGAGTATGATATGCAGGAGGCATATCGATATATATATATATACCCCTCGAGCACGCGGAGACTATCTATACAGATTTGATTCATATACGAATGGCATTTGAAAGAATCATGTGTAAGAGCACTGGTGCCAAGTAAATAAACATTTTTTTCATACCATGGGGAGATCGAGAATCTGTTGTAAATCGGTCATAAATGTAGTCACAAATGTCTTCTCCCGATAGGAAAATGGTTGTGAGTTTTTGGACGAGTGATCGGCAAGCCATATTTTTCTAACAAAAAAAGCGATTAACAGAGCCCATCCTTTTTGACCAAGTCGACTTAAGAAGCCTGTACTATCTCTCTTTGTGTGAAATTTGACCAAACATGTCTAAGGTGGTTGCAAGTGTATAGTCCGTTTGACAAGCGTTCTGAGATTCGTTCTGGAAAGCTTTCCCTTGCTGATAATCTTCTACACTGACACAACTTAGAGTTATTCTATGTTAACTCTTGAGCAAAGTGTATTTATTTCATCTCTGAATGTATGTAAGTAGTTTTTCTTGTAATTCTGATTACAATCTTGTACCAAAATCTTTTGTCCAATGACACATAGTCTCAATACTTGTGATGGTTTAGTGTCATCTGTAATTTCATTTCTCAGGAGATCCTTCATCTGGGAGTGAGATAAACGAATTTAAAATCACTTTTCATTGTCATTTTGTTGATACATAGATTATCTGTAACCCTTTGGGTGTACCTTCAGGCGTGGTTTGGTTTGAAAATCTTGGTGCTTTAAATTGGGTTCTCTAACTTCGAGCCTTCACGTGGTAGAATCCCATAGGGTGTATGTGAAAATGTGCCAATATGGGCCTCCATTGAAGCACATATTCTAAATTGAAGGAGACATTTTTAACTTTTCTGAAGCATTTTTGTTGTTTGAAGTCTGTTCCATTATTGTGAAGTAATCTCTCAAGGATCTAGTGAGTCGAGTGCATCCTTATCCTCCTTCATCTCCCACCAAAATTTCATTTAACAACAACCATTGATCCTACCCTGATACTACCCCTTTTTTGTCATGTGTGTATCAACAAATGCACAATCCTCATCACTTGCAAACATATGCAGAAGAAAATCAGGGTCTCAAAATGTCTTTAGTAACCTTTGCCTTATATGTGAAAGTATCTCCATGATCTAGAAGTGACAACTCATAAGAGTCAGATATGGCGTGTTGATCATATTTTCCCCTAGGTCTTCTCTATAAAATTTATTCAAAAAAAAGGTACATGTATTTCCTTTCATATAACAGAGGTTACAAAATAGGTTCTCTTACCTTGGTTGAAAGGCACAACCCTAAAATACTTAGGATCAGATCACATCCTTTTAAGGTGCTACCCACTTCTTCAAGCCCCGAGTGCTAAAAAGTCAGATAAATTGCTTCCCTAGCTACAAAATGACATACATAATCATTTATCTACTTTTGATTGGCCTGTCAAAATCCATGATGCTACTCAGTTTGTGAAGAAGAGTAAATCTGGGTGCACACACCAAAATGGCACTGTTGCCGGGGACTTTTGCATTTCCGGGGATGAGATTTACGTTGTCCAGACAAATTTGTTGATTTATTGCCAATTCGTATCCATTTGTCCCATCAACACCAAAATAGCGCCATTGCCAAGGACTGATTTGTGTTGCCCGGGGATGAGATTTACGTTGCTAGGAACTAATTTGTATGGCCAAAACTGATTTGTTGATTTATTTCCAGTTCGTATCCATTTGGCCCGTCAACAACACCAAAATGGCATCATTGTCGAGGAATCTTTGAAGTATTTGAACAAAGGTGTATGCGTACAAACCCTGGTAATGTTTCTTGCAGTTATGTGTGCAAATACGTTTTGTAAACATCATTCTCTGATCAGATCTCTAAGAATTGAACAAAGTTATAAGTTATGCGTGATGTCTGTCCAATTTTTCCAGCAAGTATTGTACTAAGTTTTCCTCACCATTGATATATTTGGGTAAAATAAGATCTGATCTGATAAGTTTTACAAGATTCCAGTACTGAAATACATTTGATAGATTATCTTTTAGTGCATTTTTGCACATCTGAGGTGAAAATCCTTAGTGGCGACTCCATGTTGATTTATTTTTATAAATGCTAGTGTCTTAACCTTTGTCAATGTAAATTTGTTAGTAATCTTTGCAAATCTGGAAGGAAGAAGATATTTCTTCACCGTGGACCCTAGTAGAAGGTTGTTTCCAGAGTTTGGAAAGTCTAATTCAAAAGGAGGAAGAATTTGGAAGGTTGTTGGAGATCAAGCATCAACAAAATATATCTCCATTAGTGAAACTAATTGGCACGTGATTGAAGATTGCAATGATTCCTCAACTGCTTTTGAATCGGGTAGTCTCTTTGTAAATCTAAATTCTCCATCTGGAGAGGGGCCTTCTCATTCTACCCTTGTATTTGAAATATTTTCATTTCATTCTACCCTTGAATTTTCCAAATTTGATAGTGTCTTCCCTGAAAAAGAGTCATTAGGGGATAGTCATTCTAAAAATTATATCCCTGTACCACACAGACCCCTCACTTCATCACTATGTTTCTTCTGTAAGATCACCTCCTCATAATAATATGGCTCAGCCTCCACCCAGACCTCCATTTTTTGTTAACACTTTTGGTCCCATCAGTTTTATAGGTATGGATGGCTATCTGAATGCTATGCCATAGGATGTAAGAAACAGATTGCCTAAGCTTGAAGGAAATAATGCAATAACTGGTGATCAGCACTTGAAACTCTTTGTCAATATGATGGAAGATTTCAAAATAGAGTTTGAAGATGTATACATTAAATTATTTATTCATACTCTAGAAGAGGATGCAAGGGACTCGTATAAAGCTCTTCTTGATAACTCTATTGATTCTTGGACTAAAATTAAGAATGCATTTAGATTGCAGTATGGTGACAAAACAGACCCTAGGTTTCTTTTGTCATAATTTGAGAATATTAAAAATAATCCTAATGAATCAGTGCATGAATTTAATACAAGATTCAATAAGGCATTGAGAATACTACCTGTGAATTCGAGTCTGTGTGATGAATCTTGTCTTATAAAGTGTGCTGATGCATTTGACAAGAAGGGTGCATACTATTTGAGGGATAAAAAACCATGGCAACTTTGAGGTAGGCCTTTACTATAGCTCTGCAAATTGAGAACAAGATCAAGGCCAGTTGGAAAACCTCCTAAGAGGGAAGGTGTTAAAATGATAAACCCAGAAAAACCTCAAGCAAGCAAGAGTGTGGATTTTGAGGAGGTTGTTAAAACTTTGGTAGGGGTTTTCAAATAAATATCCTACAAACTAGCCTGGGCAGAAAAAGGAATTGGGTAGAGTTCACAAGGTCAGAAAAAGGCAAAAAATCATGACAAATTTGGAAATCATCCTAGGGGTGATCAGAGGTCAGATGACAGAGGTAAAGGACCTATGGGATCTTTAAGTAGACATCCCCAAGCACGTAAAAGTAGAATGGTCCCTGATCCTCTTACTTCCCAAGTTAGCTGACTGTTGATGAAGCTAATGAGATTGATTGGTGTGATAGATGATTTCTACCCCATCCTCTATGTGAAGTAAATCAGCAAGAAGATTAAGAATCTAATAATGATGATGGTACTGATGATGATGTTTACATGATGGGTTTTCTCTTCAAGATCACAATAAGGAGAAACTTCAACCGAATTAATAAGTGCTCAAACTGCTGCAACTTTTTGGGGATTTGCATTCACCAGGTACCACTTCTTCCTCCTTCTCATACTTGTGAAGTAGATGTAGTGTGAGCTTTTGAAATACCTAATAATGACTTTGAATATTTAAGAGCTTTAATGATAAAGAAGTTATGATGGAGGAATCCCTTCAGAGGAAGATAGTAAATTATTGATGAACGTTGTTGTTGCTCAAGAAAAGGATTATAATACTAGGAGTAGATTTTTCAAAGGAGTAGGGCCTCAAGCCAAACCTAAAACTCCATTGCTTACTATTATTTCCTAAAGAGGCTCCTAAGAAATATACACCTTCCAAAGGCCTTGTTATCCCACAAGAATATTCATACTTCTCCTCATGCCCAAACTCTCAAGAATCCCATGCCATCTGAGTGAGTTTGCTAATCTCCCTTCCAATTTTTCCTTGCCAAAAGAATGTTCCATATGACATTGCCCAAGTTTTGAGTCAAATCAAAGTTAGTGTTCCAATTTTTTGAGTTTATTAGGATTCCTGAGCACAAGAAGAGAGCATTTGAGTACTTGGGATTGAAAGAAGAAAAAGAGTACCCCAAGAAGAAATGTAAACATTGTAGAAACTCCTCCTCTCCAACCATTGTAGACCTTGAAACACCACCAACATTGGAGGATCTTGGAGAAGCACCTGAGGTTTACTTGGGGACATCTTTAGTTGAATCCAAATTAAATGTTAATCCATTTTTTACAACTTTGATCATTAAGGACAGACTGCTACATAATTGTATGTTTGATTCTAAAGCATCATGCAATGTTATGCCTCTGGAAGTCATGAATGAATTGAACATTAAAGTGACAATAGCTTATGGCAAGTGTACTGTAAGGGATTCTAGAGAGGTTCTTGTTGTAGGATGTGTAAAAGGTTTGGTGGTACAACTTGCAGCTTATTTGGGTAAGAACTTGAAACTTGATGTTGTTGTCGTTGATTACCCTGCCAAATGGGGCATGCTGTTATCAAGAAAGTGGACTGCAATTGTTGGTGGAAATGTTCATATGGACATGTCTTATGCCACCATACCAATTGAGGGAAACCTTGTGAAGTTACCTGGTGAAAAGAATATGTTATATCTTAATGAGGACCCCAACAATGCTTCTTGTGAAGTATTGCATGTAGATATCGATATTAATAACTCTGTGAGTTATGTTACTTTCAAGGAATATGAAATTGATCAATGCAGATGTCATGAGCATGATGATTTTCCTGAGACTTTGATGTTTGATGCAGCCTCGAAATATGTTAGAAAACTTGATCTAGGCACAAGGGATAAGCCTGAAGAAATGTGGTCATATAGTGACTCGGATGGAAAAGAGATGCAATCATATGACCCGCTGTTAAAAACCTATAAGAACTGCTTATCATGGTCATATCCAGAATGGCAGGCACTTGAAGTTTTTCCTTGATTGTTTTATTTGAATCGTGATGCTCTCCATTTATATAGTGTATAGTTCTTTATTCTCGTCTGCTTTTGTGTTTTTGTTTGTTTTGGTCCTTGGTGACCTAGTTTTGCTAGTTTCTCGGTTCATTTTTTTAAGGATGGTTGTAGTTGTTTTGGTCTGCAAGCTTTTTCTTTGACTCCATTTCCCAATGGTATATTTTTTGGCACTTGGTCTAATGTTTGTTCTTGTGGCACTCATAGGGAGTGCCCATCCCCAAGTCAGAGCCAATGTTGGTGCTCAAATTAGTCTCGCCCCATTTTTCATTGAAATCCCTCAGTTTGTGGCCTCTGTTATGTTTTCTGTCTCCCCGTATTGGTGCTTCAAGGACTCTGTGCTCTGTTTGGTTTCCATGGTTAGTCCCTTCCTCAGTCGAAGATATCTTAAAAGCCCAGAATTTTTTTCTCACTCCTCTGTCCATATGAAGAATGATTCATTTTTGGGCTCAAATGATAGTTCTCCTTGCATTTTATGTTTTGACGGGTGTAGTTTCTTGGTCAAAATTACTTCACGGCATCAGTTGGAATGTGGCCCTTTCTGGTTGGATGCATCTCTGTGGGGCAATTTAAAAATTCTAAGGCTCACTTCAACCCAAAACATGTCCATGTGGTGAGCCCGCGCTTGCTCAGGGTCTCTGCTCTTGGGGACCATCTTGAAGTTGCGCTATAAAGACACGTGGAGGCTTCCGTCGGGTCTTCCCATACTTAAACTTTTCAAGAAAATTCCTAAAGGGAATGGGACACATGGAGGGACAGTGCATGTTTGGGTACTAGCCCCTGAGTTTTATTTTGAAGAAGCGCCAAGAGGACACTTGGAGGCTTCCGCTCACTCTACCTTTTTTGCTTGGACTTTTTAACAACGAAAGGAAACTGCGTTAGACCCTAGACACATGGCGCCTTCCACTGAACCTTCAAACTTTTTAATTGACTTTTCCGGATTGAGACACGTGTTGGGCCCATGCTTGTTTGGAGTCTCTACTTTTCAGGACCATCTCAAAATGCGCCATTGAGACACATAGTAGGCAGGGAAATGGAGAAATGGAGCTTCAGGGTTATTTAAGGTATTTAACCTTTTGTAAAAAGGGATAAAATTGTAAGTTGAAGCACAGCCCCGACAGGAAAGTAATGCCAGCCTTGAATAGTCAAAAATGAAGGCTCGAGCCCATAGGAAATATTTGGAAAATTTTCCTTTTTCCCAAAAGTTATAAAATGTCAAAAAGGTGCTCCCAGGTCCGTTTCCAATCACATTTTGCCATGTGGAGGGTTCAGATTAAAAGTTGAAAGACAAGATCAACAGTAGCTATGCATTTCATTTGATTTTGCCTCCATTGAATCTCCAAGATTTTTGGAGATGCATTTTGTGCATCATTCTTCATCAAATTTGTGTCGTTTTGGTCTGCAAAGTTCAATTGAATCAATTTGGGAGCTCAATTTGTAAATATGAAGTACTTTTGAAGTGGATTTTTACTCAAGCTCGTGCAAAAACACAAAATGCCAGATCCAATAGTTACAGAGTAAAATTTCAGAGGAAAAGGAGAGAAAAATGATGAAATGGTGAAAGTGCAGATGCAAAAGGTGAAAAAGGTGTTGCCTCAAGAGCAAAAACGGATGACATGTTAGGTCCAGCTACGCAGACGCTTCGAAAAATGATTAAAAAGGGGATTTCCTCACATGACAGAATCAGAATGATTAGAAGGACTATCGAAAATTTGTGGCATGGAATCCTAGTCATTATTTGAGGGTCCCAGAGATGTGATCAGTTCATAATTGGTCCACTTGGCAGATTTCGGATCTGAATTTGTTAATTGTATCTGTCTGAAACAAATTAGTAACAAGCAAAGGTCCCTCGAATATTATTATCTTTTGAGGGGAAAAGGTGATGTAGGTGCCAAGGGTGAAGAATATGCCTCTAGTTAGAATAATGATGCAAATATTTGTAATGATTCACCTTTTTTGAAAACACTTGACAACTTTTTTACAAATCTGTTGAATGTCACTTTATGCAAATCATGATCCGATATGTGCAACAAAGGTGCTTCAAATATTCCTCTTTGTGGGGGGGGGGGAATTGGATGTAAATGGTGTATTATAAATGCAAGGAGATTACTCTTGCAAAGCATTGGAGTATGAATTCTAGAGAAAAAATTTAAGAAAGTCGTCTGCCCGAGAGACCAAAGCCGAGATTACCTGTTATTTTCTTTTGTGTTAGATTTTCTATCATGTCAAGTTGGTTGTAGATGTATAGCCATTGATAATATTTGAGATTTCTCTGGAAGCCTTCCCCTACTGATGAATCTAAGCAATTTTGGAATTAATTTGTGTCTAATCTCTAGCAATTTTATGTCTGCTTTATTTTCAAAATGTCTGCAAATAGTTTCTATTGTTCCTATTGCAATCTTATACTGAAATTTTTGTGAAATCACATAGGATCTCGTCCTTGTGACAGTTTAATGGTATTTGTAAATTCATTTCAAGAAGAGCCTTCATCTTGGATGAGATATTCAAATTTAAAATCAATTCACTGTCATTTGTTGATAAAGATTGTCTATAAGTCTTCGGGTGTACCTTAGGCATGATTAATTAGAAACTTTAGTGTTTAATTGAGTCTTCCAATTCAAGCCTTCATGTTGGAGTCTCAAAGATTATGTGAAAACATACTGATCTAGGCCTCCATTGAATCACACCTTAGGGTTGAAGGAACGTCTTGACTGTTCTGAAGCTTTCTGTTGTGAAGTTGTTCATTATTGTGAAGTCCCTCCAAAGATCTGGTATAATTAACTTTATTATGCTTCATCTCCCACCAAAATCATTTAAAAACCATTGATCCACCCTGAACTACCCCTTTTTTCCCTATGTATCAAAAAATGGAACAAAATCTACTTGCAAAAATATGCAGAAAAATTAGGATCTCTTAATGTCTTTAGTAACCTTTGCCTTGTATTGAAAATATCTCCATAATCTGGAAGTGACAACTCGTGAGAGTTAGATTTGGTGTGTTGATCATATTTTCCCTAGGTTTTCTTTATAAAATTTGTGCAAAAGAAAGTTATATGCGTCTCCTTCAATAACAGAGGTTACAAAATAGGTTCTCTTACCTTGGTTGAAAGGAACAACCTAAAATAGTTAGGATAAGATCAAATCCTTTTAATGTGCTACCCACTTCTTCAAGGCCCGAGTGCTAAAAAGTTAGATAAATTGCTTCCCCAGCTACAAAACGACATACATAATAATTTATTTGCTTTTGAGTGTCCCTGTCAAAATCCATGATGCTACTCAGTTTGTGAATAAGATTAAATCCAGGTACCAACAAGGTATCTCTATATGGTTCATGTTTTATTTCTTTCTTTTGGAGTAGCTGATATTATGTTTGGATAGTGCACATAAATTTACACCATGTTTTTGGTGTTGTTTGACTTTTATTTTCTAGTTGTGTGGAATCTTGAGGACAAGGATATCTAGTCTAGGGATGAGATCCTCAATGAAAAGTCATGGTTAGACACAGTTGCAGGTAACAGAAGATGTTGAGTACACAAGATAAAAAAGAAATTGATTCACCTGCTTCACAAGAAGTCCAAACTTTTGTGATGTAGGAGTATTCTTTGATAAGAAGGGAATCATTTTATATTTTCTTTCATCTAGTTTTATTTCTCACTGACATATTAGCTTTTGAGCTTGGTATTAGAGGTAGTGCATGGGATTTTTTGTTCAGTGGGAGCAAGCCATGGTTGTTGGCATTGCAGGATTGGATACATGATGCACATGCAAAGTGAGGGGAGATTGCTACATTCAGAGTGGCAGAGGCACTAGTTGGTTTTGGAGGATAGTCACGAATTTGTAGGTATATTGAGTTTATTGCTTTGTGATGTCACTTCTAGTTTATTTTTTGGTGCCTAGATATCCCTATGGAATTGCAGTTGATGGTTAGATTCAACTGGGTGAATATGATAGAGCAATTTTCAGAGTTTTAAGGGTTAAAAGATAAAATATGCTAGTTACAAAGACTGGTGTCAGTTAGGATGAACCATGGTCGGTCATTTGGTAACTGTGTTTGGTTAGGTAGTGACTGGGGTCAGTTAGGAAACCATGGTTGGTTTGGTCACATGTTTGACAACAGTGTTTATTTACCATTTTTTAGATGGTGCCCTTGTTTTTCTTTCATCATGGTTTATTGTGCAGAGTATGTTGATGAAATGTTTTCTGGTATTTGCACTATTTATTAGTTGCATGGTTTAGCATGGTTGTTTGTTATTGACATTGATGAGCACAAGATTCATATATTGCTTTGGAGTTAGTCAATGGGAGACTTAGCACTTATGGAGAGACAGATGATATGGATGGATGTATAGGTGAGTTTATACATGTGGATAGATTTAGTTTTGTGAGTCTATGATAATGCAGATCTTTGATTTGCACATGGATACCTATGAGCATGGTTCAGTTGCCTTGAGCATGAGTAGGGGATATTTGTATTTCCTCTTGATTACTATGTGACTCCTTGATATATATGTTATCTAAAAATGAATGTCTTGGACATGTTAGTTGTTTATGTACTGTTGGATTTGCAAATTGCAGTGTTTGTATTTCTTTGAGTTATGCAGGTGTTTGTGGATTGATCACCCACTGTTGCATGTAGAACTCATTCAGGGTTGTCTTTACCTGGGATCTTGTTTTGCCTTCGCATATTCTAGTTTGACTTGTCTTTGGATAGTTGTATTGATGGTTACATGGAGACATGGATAGATGGATGGAGAACATGGTTGGTTTTACAGGTATGGCTATGATTGCAGTTGAAGCTCAGTACTTCAGTTTGAGTGGGAGCTCTTACAGGTGTGTTAATCATGATGGCTTAGTTGCATGAGAGGCTTGGTGTTATGATTTAGTGGGAGCTTGATGTATGGATATCTCGGTTATCACGAATCAATAGTAGCTTTGTGCAAGGCTTTGGTAAGTCATGTTTTTATCTTCTTGGTTTGAGAAGATGATTTGATCTTCCTGGTTTTATTTTTTGAGAGAATTGTTGAAGGAAAGAATAGACAGTCTTCACGGTGTGTAGAGAACGGTGATGTACAAGTATAGGTATAGAGGTACAGTAATTTATCTCCAAGTGGGAGATTGTTAGGTTGTGGAGCTAAATAGCTTCACTGGAGCATGCAATGGAAACTTGCTGGAAAATACAGTGATTGTCATCGGTTAGGGGGGAACCGACATCGGTCACCCAGAAGTGTCATTAGTCAAGAAGGATCGACATTGGTCAGAGAAAGTAGGAACAAGCCGTAGTTAAGGCTAACTGGCTTCAGTTACCTATGCGATGATGTTTTAATTAACTCTCAGGAATTAAATCTATTTTTAGCATTAAAGTAGATTTTTTGGATATAATTGCATGGTGAAGTTCCCTAAGTTTATATATGCCTATATAAGCATGAAAGTTAGGGTTTAGAAGTATAATTAAGAGAAGGATTGAATTAGCTCCTTGATTCTCCTAGATTGAGAGGATGAAGACAAAGAAGGAAAAGAGAAAGAAAGAATAGGTTACATGAAGATAGAGTCTGCATGGAGAGGAGCTGGACAGAAGGAAATAGTAGGTACATCTGAATGGTGAGAAGAGGGTAAAATCTTCTACTATATTTTCTCTGTATAGTTATTGTCTCATTATAATGGCTTGCATAGTATACAAAGCACATAGAGTTTCTTCTTGTAGATCCACATGTTGGCGAGATCTTGTATTATAGATCTATGTAGATCTAGTCTTTTATTGTAGATCCATGAGATCATATTGTATTGTTGGTCCATGTAGATCTAGATATTGTAGAGGAGGTTGTCTTCATATTTGCACAAATTATGTAGTGATGGAGAGATAGATTTACTTCTTGGTGCACAGTCATAGTTGCACATATGGTAGACCCATGTGAGAGGTCTTGTTTGCAGACCCACAAAGAACTTGGTAGTAGTTCAGAGATGCAGTAGTTCCTGGTTATGTGAGATATGTTGGTGGTGTTTGGAAGCACAATTGTAGTGCACTCATGGAGATCCATTTAGAGCTTTGGAGGAGAGGAGATACTCTTGGAGAGATGCATTGTACTCTTTTATTGAAGAGTTGGTTTGTACTCTTGTTATATTATATATATGAGATCTCTATCTTTGGTGGATGTAGCCCACACTGGGTGAACCACGGTACATGTTGTGTTATGTGTGTGTACTTTTTCTTGATTTGGATTATTCTAGTTTATACTTCCACTACTATAGCTTTTAGGGAATTGTTTAGAGCATGTGTGCATGATTTTGTTTGTTATTAAATCATAGAACTATTCCACAGTCCCGAATTCCCAATAGATAGATGAGAGCAAACATTGTGATAGTGGTATAGAGCTAACATTGTTATTGAAGTGTATAAGATTCAAAGTTTTAGATAAGGTCTTCATTTGCAATGGATTGGGATGATAACCACCAAAATTCTAAGTGTTCATACAAGGGTTTGTATTCTTGAGGTGAGTATCCACCATTAATATTAGTAAGAAGAACAAATTATGTAGAACTCCTACACCACCTAAACCCTACACCCTAAATATTGAATCCTAAACCCTAAACCTTAAGTCGTAAGCCCTAAACCCTAAACCTTAAACTGTTAACCCTGATCCTTAAACACTACATCATAAACCCTGAAATCTACAACCTAAACCTTAAACCCTCAACCCTTAACCGTGAGCTCTAAACCCTAAACTATAAACCCTAAAGATAAAATAATAAACCCTAAAGCCAAAATAATAAACCCTAAACCCTAAACGCTAAATCATGAACCCTAAATCCTAAACCCTTAACCTTTAACTGTAAAAACTAAACTCTAAACCCTAAACCTTAAACCCCAAACCTTTAACCTTGAGCACTGAGCCCTAAACCATAAACCCTAAATAAAAATACCTGAGCTTCAAACCCTAAACCCGTAACTTTGAACCCCAAACCATGAGCCATAAACCCTGAACCATGAACCCTAAACCCTAATCCTTAAACCCTAAACCCTAAATCATAATCATTGAACCCCACACCATGATTCATGAGACCTAAACCCTAAACCATGTACCCTAAGCCTTAAACCCTAAACCCTAAACCTTTAGCCCTAAATGCTAAATCCTAAACCCTAAACATTAACTCCTCAACCCTAAACCCTAAAATCTAAATGCTAAACCCCAAGCCCTATATTCTAACCATCAACCCTAAACCTTTAACCATCAACCCTAAACCTTAAACCCTAAACCCTAAACCTAAACCCTAAATCCTAAACCATTAACCCTGAAGCTTGAAGCTTGAAGCTTGAACCCTATACCCTAAACCCTAAACCTTAAACCCTAAACCATGAGCCCTAAACCCTAAACCCTAAACCCTAAACCTTGAACCTCGAGTCCAAAAACCTAAACCCTAAACATTAAATCCTAAACCTAAAACCATCATCGTCTATGTCATGTGTGAAGTATTAAGGCATTGTCTATCTCCATGAAATACATATGAGCAAAGACATGTATGAGAATATTGAATTTGATTCAATGAAAGGGTGATTTTAGAGCTAAGAAAGGTGAAGGGATGATATTTATATGGAGCACCATGTTTCTAAGAATGAGCAATCATATGAGTTCACTTGATGCAATTCACTTGGTATTATTCATAAAAACTCATTTAGCACCTAACTTAGTGTAATCACACCTTAAGGAGGAGGCACATTACAATCACCTCATTTTTCCATAGGAAAAGAGTCCCATTCAGGGAGCAATCCTCTATCTAGAAAGTGAGGATCTTATTTTAGTAAGAAGTAGACAAGCATTATAGAGTTGATTTGTGGTCACTAAAGCTAATTATGGACCAAAATTTAAAATTGGTACCAATTCAAGTAGTGGCAAGTGCCAGAATCCAATCTGGACGGTAAAAAAACCTTCAAATTGATTATATGTTTTCCCAAAAAAATTCTAAAATATAATATAAATGGCCTAAAAGTTTTAGGTCATTGTTGAAATCTTGAAAATGAATAAGTACTGACCAGATTAGATTTTGAAAAACTATCTTCTAGATTATAATTGTCAAAGCTACGGGACTACTTCCATCAAGTGTTGAGTGACCCTAACATTTATTTTATTAAATATGGATCCTTCCAGCCCTTCCAAACTTCATATAGAGAAAAACATGTACGCGTTTTGTGATCACAGAAATGTGTACGCATTTTAGGTTCGTGAATTGTCAAGCCTAAGAAAACATAACGTGATCAATTTTTGTTCAATTTCAGGGTTTTAGTCCGCTTTTTGGCCCCCCAACTTGGTGCACTTACCCTTAATACAGTCTAGAGTTATTGGAAATGTAAGGGAGGATTTTAAAAGGTTTTTGTACCAAATTGCAAGCCTTCTGAGCAAATTCTATCTTGTTTTATGAATAGTTTTGTGTTTCTCAGTTCATTGAATCCATAAGTAAATTACTCAAGTGCCTAACTTAGACACTTAGATTAGCACCAACTACATTATAAATTGACTTCAATATTGACACAAGAAGGTTTTGTTGATGGATTTTGGCTAGAAATGGAGGCAAACAAGGAAGGTCAAATAGATGCCTTAGTAACATGATGCTTTTAACCCATCCATTAAGATTTGTGGTTTATGTCGTACAAATAGAATGGAAGTTGATTCTTGCATTGACCCTAAATATGCAATAATAACAAGGCTTAATGAGAAAACTAATGTATACAGTCATGGAATTCTTCTTCTGGAGTTGCTGACAAGAAGGAAAGTTGTCGACAATGACTCAAATTTGCTTCAGTTGGTAAGAATATTCTGCTTGATAACAATTTTAATTCCTATATTTCTAACTTTGGTCTTGTCAGGCTTCTAAGGACCTTAGAAAATCATGCAACAACTGATGTTGGAGGCATATTTGGGTATGCTGCCCTATAATACACAATGACATGTTGTGTCTCAGATACCACTGATGTGTATAGTTATGGAGTTGTGCTTCTTGGGTTACTTTCTGATAAGAAAGTTCTTAACCCTTCATTTTCTAGCTATGGTAATGAATTCAACATAGTTTTTTTGGGCATGTATGTTGTGTCGACAAGGACAAGCCAAAGACCTTTTCATTAGAGGGTTATGGGATGGGGAACCTCATGATGATTTAGTAGATACACTGCATCTCGTTGTAATGTGTAATGTGGATTCACTTTCAATTAGGCCTACAATGAAACAAGTTTTGCAGTGATTGAAAAAATCACAACTGTCTCATGTTTTCTAGCCAAGCATTGAATTTTATAATTATAGAGTCAAGGTTATTGTTGCCATCTTTTCACATTTAAAATTTTTAGACTGGTTTCTGAATTATATCACCTAGGAAATGGACAGAAAGTCCTTGTAGAATTATTAAAAATCCTCATTTTCCAATCTTTTGCATTATAGATATTTTTTTACATTGACTGATCTCTCTTTGATTCTGAATAGAGTCTGATGAATGTGGATAAATTTCCTCTTCCACTGTCAAAATGTGTGAGAATGTTTTATTGACAACTTAAAGATTCAAGGCTTGTTTTTCATATTTGCTTTAAGGAAATTGGACGTAAAATAGGTACTAACATAACATTTGTTCAATCTTAGAGTTGTAAACTATGAACCTGTATGCTATATTTATACATTTTGGTGTTTATGATTCTAATAATGCAGCTAATTTTCAAACTCGGGACACAAAGTGGTAAGAAATCAGCAAAACTGTGCTATTATTATTATACTGGATATAGGATTTTACAAGTTTCTTTTCTCATTGCTTGACAATTCAAGGCTTATTTTAATACTGGATAAATGGTTTTAAGGAAGCTTATTAATTTAATAGAAGATTTACTCGAGGATTTTATCGAATTGATATTTTTGAGTTTTGTTTCTGGGATTAAGGTTTTAATAATGCAGTTGATATTAAATGTTCTTCTTAGTTGTAGGATTGAACTCTTACATGACTTAAGACTGGTGTGGGTATATATATTAACTTGAATCAAGATTGTTTTATTAGTTGGAAGCTAGCTACAAATCCATGTCCAGTATGCAACACATTCCATTGATTGTTCCCTTCCCCTAAAACACCAAAAAAAATACTTTTCCAATAGTTTTTTTGGTACCTCACTATCATTCTTTTGACAATTCTTTTTGTACCTCATAATCATTTGTTCAATCATGATGTGAACATAAACTCTTATTTAATTAATTAATTGATATCAAGTAAAGAATAACTCCCTGTATACTCACGTTCCTCCATAGATTGATCAAACCCTAGAGATATAAAGCTCTCCAACTCTACAAAACTAACAAATTAACCCAAAACAGTTTATAGCATTAGACAAAAGATCATTTCTGCAACCAAAATACGTTAAACAATATTTGGTGACACCTGAAGGGTAATATTTAATAAACAATCTCACATGATGTTATCTTTGAATATCTTTTTAAATTGTAACAAATTTGAAATGTAAAGATAGAACATTTAAATGTAATGCTTCATCTATATTCCTACACTTACAAAATCAATCACACCCCTTATCAACATCAACTACAAAAGGAATAACTATCCCTCTAAATCAAATAACATATACCATTCGATGTTCACATTGCATTGTACACTTACAATTTCTAGTTACTAAAACCCTCGAAATTTTAACATTCTATTCAAAACGACATAATGTAAACATAATGGAAGTGGACCATTGTCGTAAAGTGACAATGCATTACTCGACAAGTGCATAATAGAAGGCAGTGAGAGAGTAACATCTTTTTGATGCAACCAACAAGTAGACACTTGTAGACAGGAGTATATTCATACCATCACTATCCAAGTTTGGGTTTGACATTATAGCTCAAATCAAAATTGAATTTACGATAAGAGTCCACGGGGCATTTTGTCATACATTTCTTTTGTGTTTCATATTTTGCATACATGGTTAGTCATAAGTATATTAGCTAATAAAATGAATTCCTGGGATCTTGGAAAATGTTTGGGTTTAGAGGTGACATTTTTATTTAGTGCCGCATAGCATTTAATCATCCCATACCATGAGAGCATTTCTTAGAAAATAATTTGGTACTTACTTAAGACCACATTCATTTTGTAGGCTTCTAAAGCATATTTTGCATATCACCTATTAAGGAATGACATCCATTAAAATGAATAGGGCACCCCAAAAAAATAAATAAAAAATCTGTCCAAATTCCACAGCTAAACATGTAGGCGTGCATAACAATGTTGGACATTTTAACATTATATTCAAAACGGCATAATGTAAACATAATGGAAGTGGACCATTATCGTAAAGTGACAATGCATTGCTCGACAAGTGCATAATAGAAGGTACTGAGAGAGTAGCATCTTTTTGATGCAACCAACAAGTAGACACTTGTAGACATGAGTATATTCATACCATCATTGTCCAAGTTTGGGTTTGACATTATAGCTCAAATCAAAATTGAATTTACGATAAGAGTCCACGAGGCATTTTGTCATACATTTCTTTTGTGTTTCATATTTTGCATACATGGTTAGTCATAAGTATATTAGCTAATAAAATGTATTCCTTGGATCTTGGAAAATGTTTGGGTTTAGAGGTGACATTTTTATTTAGTGCCACATAGCATTTAATCATCCCATACCATGAGAGCATTTCTTAGAAAATAATTCGGTACTTACTTAAGACCACATTCATTTTGTAGGCTTCTAAAGCATATTTTGCATATCACCTATTAAGGAATGACATCCATTAAAATGAATAGGGCACCCCCCAAAAAAAAAACTGTCCAAATTCCACATCTAAACATGTAGGCCTGTGTAACAATGCTGGACATTTTAACATTCTATTCAAAACGACATAATGTAAACATAATGGAAGTGGACCATTGTCGTAAAGTGACAATGCATTGCTCGACAAGTGCATAATAGAAGGTAGTGAGAGAGTAACATCTTTTTGATGCAACCAACAAGTAGACACTTGTAGACACGAGTATATTCATACCATCATTGTCCAAGTTTGGGTTTGACATTACAGCTCAAATCAAAATTGAATTTACGATAAGATTCCACGGGGCATTTTGTCATACATTTCTTTTGCGTTTCATATTTTGCATACATGGTTAGTCATAAGTATATTAGCTAATAAAATGTATTCCTGGGATCTTGGAAAATGTTTGGGTTTAGAGGTGACATTTTTATTTAGTGCCACATAGCATTTAATCATCCCATACCATGAGAGCATTTCTTAGAAAATAATTCGGTACTTACTTAAGACCACATTCATTTTGTAGGTTTCTAAAGCATATTTTGCATAGCACCTATTAAGGAATGACATCCATCAAAATGAATAGGGCACCCCAAACAAATAAATAAAAAATCTGTCCAAATTCCATAGCTAAACATGTAGGCCTGCGTAACAATGCTGGACAAATATGCTCCCGGTAAAAAAGAAAAACATTCTAAATTTGAAACTTTAAATATTGAAAGATGTGCCCGACATTGTATTACCTTAAGCGAGCTCACAACATATAATAAGTAACACACGAAAATTCATGAGTACCTACTTAACATCAAAAAGAATATGAAGTCATTGCTATTTGCTAATATTAATACAGTCACATGTTTATTTGAGTTGTCACCAGATTGGGTTTTAATATTATTAATCAGAATATAAAAAAAAAAAGAAACATATAATATAAAATAAAATTAACATTACAGAATGCAGATTAGAAGTACATAATTCTAAAAATAATCTATTACAGGTTTTTTTAAATTTAGAATCGAAAAATAATCCATTACATTACAGAATTGCAGTAATTCTAGTCGTTCGATTGGATAATGTATTTGGAATTACAATTTAGACCATACAAGGGAAATAAAAATTCAATTAAAGTTTTAGAATAACCCTAGTCCCTAGTGATGGCGGCATCTGTTCAACCTCTCAAAAAATGCTTCACACACTCACATGATGGAGGAGTGTGCATATTCAATCTGCGATTGTATCCTGCCACAAATAACACACGATGATAAAGGGATTGCAATTCATCTTGTGATTGCATTTTTCCAATACCCCTAATATCTATATATATATATATATATATATATATATGATTCATCACAACCATATACCATAATATATTGAAATGAAATTTGATATAGCTATAATATATATATACTTTCTGGCCATGATCCATTTCACAAATTTTGTATGTTAATATTAGGTACTCCTCACATTTATATTATGTTGTCCTTTTTTCATTTGATTACTCAACTCAAACATCTTTCATTTTCCTCCCGTTTGAGATCACGGTGAAGGCACCTAATACACAAAAAAAAATTCACATGATTTTCATTTTGCCTTCACTAGAGACTTTAGAGATTTATTTCTAATTTTTTTAAATAATATTTTCAATTAAATATATATTATCTATTGTATTTTAATATTATGTAATTACAGATATAACAATTTATTTTAAATTTATTGTTAAGTTTATTTAACAAATAAAAGAGTCATAATTATTTTGAAATACATTCTTATAATGGTAGTTATGGTTCTAATGGTGTGAGTTGTTTACTATTACTCTCTGCATTAAATTTGACTTCCATTTAATCGTCGTGTGACAATTTATTGATAAATTCAACTTCCATTGAAGTGTCACTTATATGTATTTTTCCCTTTTCATAGAGAAATCAATCAAAAATAATTATATCTACCATAGCTAGATGGGTGCCTCAAAATTAATATCTCTCAGCGTATTTTAAGTAAATATATTTGATATATTTATATTAGTTGTAAAATCAATTTTAAATAAAATAAATTATATATATGAGTTGGTTACATCTACTAATTATAATCTATGCAAATAGACATTATTCATAATTTTGTGCATATTTATATATTAGATAAATATTAAATATATTTTCAATATTGAAAGATGACTCAATTTTCTATACTTATTGTATATAAAAACATAACATTGTTTTTTTTGATATGGTAAGATTATTTTTAACACTTTTTTTACTCTTTTATGTCCAATGTCATATAATAATATTTTTTTCCAAAGGTTATTTGCCAAAAAGCATCGATAAATTTAAATGAAGACAAAGGACATGAGCTAGGTATGCCATATATACAAAAGATTAACATAAAATTTTCGAAGAATTAAAAGTTTTTAAATTGCGAAAATATTTGTCAAACTTCAATTTATAAAATTTATTTGGTGAATTTTAAAGGTGAAACAACTAAATCTACATCATCCAAGATAAAATTAAAGGTTATGAGACCCCTAGGCAATATTGGAGCTAATATCTTCTATAAATCTAAAAAACATTGGATTACCAAATATTGGATTACCCGATATGTTATCCCTCTACCATCTAAGAAAAACTTAATAGTTTTTTTTGTAGCCAACACTGTTTAAATTCTTTAGTGAATTCTCTAACATATAGTCTATCGTAATCCTCATTTTCTCATATCTTTTCCAACTATTTTTAGAATTATTTAAAATATAATGAAATATTAATAGAATTATTTAAAATTACTTTTATTTTCAATAAAGAGAATTCAATTGGTATGTAAGGTTGACCTCTAACTATTACTAGCATAAATGATTAACAAATTGATCTACTCCTCATAAAAACTATAATAATATAAAAAAAATTAGTACCCCCTAAATGTTGGCGCCCTAGGCAGTTGCCTATTGTGCCTATGGCTTAATTCACCTCCGATTTCATCATGAATAATATATTTTCTATTACCAATTGAAACTTGTTTTGTAATTAAACCGCATTATTTAGCCCGCACAGGTAGCATAGTTGGCTAAGGGCTTTGGGTTCTACTTATATAGGTCTCGAGGTCAATTCTCCCTACTTGGATGTACTCTGGGAGGTTGGCTAGTGTGGGCCAAGTCATCTCCTCTGAGGGATTAGTGGGGCCAGACTGGGGCCTCCTCATGTCGGGTGCCCGCTTTGTTAGACAAGTTGGCGGTCCTGGGTTGGTTTCTAATACCCTAGGTTATCATATATATATATATATATATATATATATATATATATATATATATATTCAAAATATTTTTTTGTGGTTGTTTTTAGTGGCCAACAATAATTTATTGATGGGTATAGCTTGTTTACCAACATGAGCAAGCTTTTAGGGATATTTTGTTCATGCATGTACATTTCAAATTCTATCGGTTAATTGTGTTTTTGTGTGAAAGTGTTAATGGTATGCATGTTTAGGGTTTATATTTGACGTTCATTTACAAATTTTTCATCTTCTTATTCATGAAATACTTGCGAATTTTGAAATCACCATATCTTTTGACTTGTATTTTTAAAATATAAAAGTCATTTTTTACATAATTGTATATAAAACTATATTGATATGCATAAATATATGTTACAAACTTATCAAAAGTGTTTATCCATAATAACAAAAAAAAAGATAAGAACTATTGTTATAAATAAAGGTTTCCTTTTATATTTTTATTAAGATTATATTCATAGCATTTTTATGTATATGTTGAAGGGAAATATTAAAAATTTATCGTCATTATTTAGAAATTACTTGAGATGTATAGGTGGCTGTCAAATTGAAATATCATAAACAATGTTACCATTGCATCTTCATGGACATTACAACTTCACAAAAAAATTTGCCAACATTGTTGTGTGGTTATAATTATTATACTATATTAGTATCATAACTAGTGATTCACATGAGTTGCAAGTTATGTCAGAAGGGATGTAATATACAGTTATTTTGGAAATTCGTGTTGATGTGATAGTTGTTGTGTAATGTATCTATTAAGGTGGTTTTGTTTTTTGTATGTTGTGATGGTGATGGTTGAATATTGATGAATTAGGAAGAATGTAAAAAAAATGTCTACAAAAATTTAGGGTGATTGTAAAATCCATTTCCTTGTCTCCTTCACTAATAACATGACACTACCATAGTTTATCCATAACTTATACTAGTGATTTCACATAAGTTGTAAACTACACCAGAGAGGATAATAGGGGAAAGTTTGAGTTTTTTTCCAAGAAATGTATGGAATATCAATTTTTTAAAGGATGTGTGAAGGTAGGACCATAAAATTTAATTCAAAACCATATTTTTTGGAAATTTATGTAGCTGTATCTAAATATATATGTATTTCAACATATAACTCATTACACATAAACTATTTGTATAGAGAGGGGATGAAATAATTTCTTGTACAAAAATTTCCTTGTGCATCTTAAAGAGGAGAAAGATCAAGGGTACGTGGCTAGAGAGGGTTTGCATGTTGGGTCAAGGGAGTGGACCCTTGATCATGTTCATTTTTTTGACATTTGATGCTAGTTGTATAGAAACTACATTCACTAATTTTATTTTTGATATTGTAATGGAAGTGGAGATTTAAATTGTTTTCTAAATGTGCATGTCTGCTTGTGAGAAGGGGAAGGGGAAACAAAATTTCAATGTCGAATAAAGAGTGGAAAATAATGAAATGCATATAAAATTTATTGGCGTGTGTTGGAGAGAGAAACTAACAAGAAATATTGTTATTCCATGATGTGTTTCTAGCAGTTAGTTTCTAACAACCATTTCATGGTGGGTTTAATGGAATATTAACCGTTTTTATTAAATGCAATCAATAAGTGTAAAATACCATATATCTTATACACAAGGAATATGCTTCTATTATTTCCTTAAAACATAACAAATGCCTTTCACATGTTTAATATCATATGCAAAATAATTGGATTTGTACATTGTATGCAAGGATATTTGATTTCTGATATTTCCACAGCTAAACATTGTGATAATTTTATTTAGAGAACTACGTATGGATATTTAATGAAGTCCAATGTTTCAGGTCACTTATTTGGACCCATCATCAGGGACAAAAAGGAGAATATGAGTGATAAGATTGCTGAAATATTTTCTTAATAAATATAGATTAATGTAAAATAAGGGGAAAATTAGAGCCATCAAGGAAAAAAATTAAAATGGAAGAAAGGAGAAAAATAAAGGATCCAAGTAGCATTAAAGTAAAAAGAGGACGGTAAAGAGAAAAATGGGAAATATATATTAAGAGGGGAACTTACACTATATTTATTATATACTAAAGATGAAAGAGACTAATAATTTAATACCAAGAGTAGATTACATAAATTAACACAAAACCAAATTCTTAACTAGAAAATTAATAGGAGAAAAGAGAAAAAAACAACAAAATTTTTATTAATACAAATGCCCCAAAAAATAGATATAATAACACAATTTTTATTTTGGGAGACCATAAACAACCGGTTTCCAAGTATTGCTTAGCAACCAACCTTTGTCTCTATTTATGTTATTGTCATGGTGCATGATTTCAATGGCTTCGCACATATGCCTTTTTACATAATTCTCTTCAAAGGCGATAACTAAGGCAAAATCTATACAAATGGCATGTTTAGTATTGAGTGAATGTTCAGCCAACTTAGATCTTTCAATTCTTTCATACTTAACATCATTATCATGCTCATTGATTCGAGTTTTAATTGATCTCTCTGTTTCACCAATGTATGGTTTTCCACACGAACATTTAATCATATATACACCACTATTAAGATTGGTTTCGATTTTATCTTTAAGTGAATTTAGGTTACTTTTTAGGGAGTTCATAGGAATGAAGAAGGAGACAATGCCTTTTTTATTCAAAATATTTACAATTTATCAGCGATGTTTTTAATATATGGCAAGAAAAAATTCCAATTCGAGTTAATAAGATTTTCAAAGGTACGAGGGGGATTAAGAACATTATTAAGAGTGTTAGCAATTATAGTATCATTATAACCATTATTCTTAAAAACATTAGCAAGGTGAGAAAATTCATGACTTAGGTGCTCATTATCGAAAATTCGAGCCTCCTTAGTGGCTAGTGTTTATACACCAGCTTTTTAAGATGGGTGGTGGTGGGATTCCGCCATGAGGTAACAATATGTGAGAGTTTTCTTTCTAAAAACTCCATGGGTGAGAGTCCCATTTTCCTTTCATTTTAGTACGATATCAAGGAAAGGAATGGAATCATTGACCTTAGTTTCCATAGTGACTTGGATATGTGGAGAGATGCTATTAAGTTGAGAGAGAAAAACATTAAGCTTATCCATGCCATAAATCAAGTAGAAATTAGTGTCGTCTACAAATATTTTCCGCCATTATGGTTTAAGTGACAATGACTCAATGGCTTTCTTTTCAAATGCTTACATGTAAAAATTGGCAATAATAGGGGAGAGTGAGGAACCCATTGCGATACCTTTAGTTTGCGAATAAATTTCATGGTTACAGCTAAATAAAGTGGATCACAAACAAAGTTCAACAAGATTGGTGGTTTCAAAATCAGTGATCTCTCTAATGATAATAATGTCTTTGTTAATAGGGATCTTGGTAAAGAGAGGCACAACATCAATGCTAGTAATAGAGCCTTTCTTTTCAACCTTTTTGTCTTCAATAAATTCGACAAATGCCATTAAATATTTGATGAAATAAGAGGACTTTCCAACTAAGGGTTTAAGCGTTTTGGCTAGGAAGGAGATGAGCTGGTAAGTGGGAGAGTTGATGCTATTGACAATGGGACGGATAAGAGTACCTGGTTTATGAATTTTAGGTTGTCCATAAATTCTAGGGTTAATTTATTTAGAAGGAATTATATTTTTCTTGATCTTGGCATCTAAAGAGGAATTTTTAATCATATTTGTAAATTTTTTTTAAAAAGATTTTATGGGATTTTTATTTAATTTTATGTAGTTGCCGCAGTTAAGATGATCAATCATTTTAGACATGTAATCCTCATGATTAAGGACAACCACAACATTACCTTTATCGTCTTTAAAAATTCCCAAGCTTTTTATTCTTATAAGGTTATTTAAAGCAATGAATTCAACTTTAGTAATATTACTTTTAGGTGGCTTTTCTCTCCTAAGAAGGATCTCACAATCTTTTCACACATATTCGGTGACCAAATTTGGCATACCATATAGGGCTTGTTTAACATTAATGATAATATCCATAGTGGGGATGAATTTTGGGGAGATAAAAAAATGAAGACCTTTATTAAGTAACTTAATAGACGGGGCATCAAGGTTAAAACTTGAAAGATTAATAATATTTCCAATATTATTTTTATTTTTATAATTAGAAAGAGAAGACACAATTTCACAAGAGGAAGGGCAGTATATATTAATTAGCTCGGAAGAAGACCGAGAGTGGGAAGATACTACTTCTAAGGAATGAGAAAATGAAGCAGAAGAAGGATACACATTAAGCGAATGAGAGGAGGAACCATAAAGAACATCATTCCTATAATTACCAAATGCCACACTGTCCCCACCAAACCACATTTATGAGAAAAAGTTTCCTAGAGGTTTTCGGTCTGTTGGGAAAGAATACAAATAACCAGGGGGTAAGTGTATGGGAATGGGGGGCCAAAAAGCGGACACAAATCCATTTTTTGTTCATTTTGGCCATAATGCGCTCGCGTTATGGCTTGGTCACATTATAACATGACATAGAAAATTTAGGGTCGCGTTATAACGCACTTGCATTATAATGCAAGCACATTTTGACTGAGACAAAATACAGTCAAAACCTGAGACCCATTCACTTTCCAAAAACAAAAACAAGACTAAGGGAGCAAAATGCGAACGTGAAAAAACATGAATGCATTTCTTGGAATTGAATTTCCATGGAACCTCAAACTAGTGATGGCAATGAGATCAGAAGGTCAATTATAGTTTGTTTTAGGTTTATTTTATTATTAATCTAATTTTTTGAATAGTTTTTTATTTGTTATTTATTTTCATTTTTAGATGTATATATATCTTCTATTCAACTACCACATTCACCTCCACACCAAGATGAAGAAGAAAACATCCCTTAAACACCCCCTTCTATGGAATGACATCCTCCTAGCACCCAACAACAAGTTTTGAGGGAGATTGATAACAAGGATTTTGACGTGCGAGAGTTAGGCATGAAGGCACTCACGGGAGTATTATAGACAGTGCACGAGGGTTTCTGCCTGGGCCAAACATGTTTAACACTTAGCCACAATTTGGTAGAAATGGGAGATGAACAGATGGAGTGGTGGCCAAGTAAGGTTTTAGAGATAAGAATAGAGCATGAAGACTACAATTTGAAGTAAAGTCTATTTTGAGATAGATCTCATGTGAAGGAAGATTAAGCAACATGCATAGTTCTAGAGCTAATAATAGGATCTAAACTAGAAGTTAACGAAAGAAGATCTATTATTAGGAAATCTTGTATACTTTTGTGATTATCTTGTAGTGGCACATGGATATTCTTACCATGCAACCTATTTTGAGGGTGCATAGGTGGTGAATGGAAAGTCCCCACTATATATATATGATGTATGTATGTATGTATACGGTTTAGAGAGTCAATTTTGTAATAAAGTTATGATGCTATTTTATGGGCACACATGACTTATAGTGCCACCATTATGTATGTATTCAGTTTATGTGGTTTACAATAATTAATATAATGGATCTTTATGGCTGGATATGTGTTGTTGACATTTATGTGACCGGTTCTTGTATGGTAAACCTAATCTTTATTCTTGTTCGATTTATTCTTGCATATGGTTATAATCTAGATCTGTTTATGGTTTATTACTACATTGTTATTATGGATCTGAAATATATCTATGTATGTTCTCATCATGTTACCTCCTTGATAAAGCTACCATAAAAGAGGGACCTGATACCCTTACGCGCTTAGGGTGAGTGCTTAGTTCTAGCTGAGTGATGTGCCAAGAAGCCTTGGGATGTTTGGTAAAATAAAATATTATATTTTGGTTCCATTGTCAGGACCTCTTTTCTAGTTGTTTTCCAAGATGTTGCATTATGAAGACATACTGGTTGACTTTGGCCAGCATTAAGGATTGGTTAGAGAATTTAGAGGAAGAGTATGCTCACAGATTTAACACTAGATCTTATTTTGATACATGCGCATGGGTTGAACAAAATCTATATCATGAACTTTATGAGACGTTATTTGCATGTTTTCCTATAGAGTTGTATGAGTGGCTGATAGCCTACGCATCGAAGATAAATTGGAATTATAGAGCACTTGTTTAGACATGAGAGGATTTCCATAATTTTCATGATGATGATCTGAATTGGACACGCACTATAGATCATTGGTGAAGTGGTGTTTTGAATAGATACATTTTGGAATACACAGTTTCTACTTATTCCTGTCCAGAGGTTGTTGAATTTTAGTTCCTACGTGAACCAAGATGATTTTATTTGCGTGTTATCCCTTTAGCGATTAAGATCTTGATCATGACCTTGGATTTAGAATAGCGTCCTATGGCTGGCTAAACCCCATTGTGTGTGGGGGAAAGAGCAGGCGTGATGAAAGATGGCGGACTTGGTGGTAGAAAGGAAGAGGGGAGAAAGGCAACTTAATTTTAATGAAGCACACAAGAGGGACTTGACAAAGCAACATGAAATTACGGAATGAATGGTTTTGTGGAGAGAGATGGCTTGTGAAGTATTTTGAGCTCATGTGGAATTCGTGGAGCCAGAGCATCTAGAACTCCCCCATTTGGGTAAGCATGGAAGAGAACCCTCTTCGGTTTCAAATGAGAGCATGTCTACGGAAATACTAAGAACCGCGAGCACACATCTGATCCTACCTAGCCACCTAGCCCTCACACTTGGTGTTCCATTTCTTGAGATAGTTATTGAGAGTTCGGATAGTGTAGGTACTTCACTAGCAAAAGATAGATTTCACTATCAAGTGACTTTAGAAGTTAATTAGCACATTCATCTTTAGCAGCACCAATTTCACCTTCATTATTTGGAGGTATATTAGTAGTACAATTTTGTAGATCATGGGAGTTCAATTTAACGCAACTATTGGAAAACAAGGCAGTGCATCCTCTTTTCTGTTACCTACTATAGGGGGAGGATCAGGTGGTTTGGGATTTGGTGGTGGTTCTGGAGGTAGAGGAAATAAAATAGGTAATATATGTTTTGGATCTAGTGTGCATGGTTCGCACTAACCCCAAAAATTGTATTTTGAGATGTCTCTTCCTCTTCCATAATATAGAGGAATCGAAGATGCCGTTGAGCACATGTATATGTGTAAGATACTATGGTGCGCTAAAGGGATCATAGCTCCTAAGTGTAAGGCCAATTTAAGATCAATAAATGTTATTTTAATTGTTAAAATAAAAACCTTCATAAAATATCATAATTTCCTCGTAATGAATCGAATGATTGTTTTTCAGAAACCAAAAAACCAAATTTTGATTTTAACCCGTGCCTTTTTCAATTTGTATCCTATGTGGAAGAAGGTTGATCCATTTTATTTTCCAACTTTTTCACATCGACGTCAATCATAGATCGATCCATCTATGGAGAAAATCATAGATCACCGCAAGCATCCATCCCTCTTTGGGGAAAGAGAAACGGAGTCGGCCCCTCGGAGTGGGACACGGTATGGAAGAGAAGAGTGGCCCTGGTAATCAATGGTGTATAGGGTACAAAATAGGACCCCAGAAAAGGAGAAATGTAATTGTTAACGATTGGGATGGAGTCAATTTGCATCTTTTTAGGAGACATTAAATTTGCATCTTTTATAGGATGACTCAAGAAAAAAATTGAAAGTAACAGATATAATCTTTTAGCAACTACAGAGACAAATTAAAAGATAATTCTTTTTTTGTGTTACTCAACATTCTAGATAAAGAGAATGAATATGTAGATAAAATAACAAAAAATAATGATAGAACTGAAACTTCAGTAAGACTAATATTGAATCAATATAAGGTAAAAATTGACAATTATCTAAAAAAAAATTTCAAGAGATTCTATTCGTTGAAGAACACATTGATGAAATATACATCATTATATGGGTCTAGGAGGGGAGGCCCTCTCTCTATATCTAGGAAGGAAAGAAGAATTTTCTCCCCTATATAGAGGCTATCCAATCAGGGCACCTTGAGATATAGAGAATAGAATAGAGGGGCTTTCATTTTAAAAAAATTGTTCTGAAAACAATGGATCAATTCACTCTATTAATAACTAAACCTAATCAAGTTTACGATAATGAAATTTCACGTGATATATATTATAACATGAATTGGTTCTATGAACTAAACAATAATATATTATTGAATCAAATCTTCAACTACAAAGACAAATTAAAATATAATTCTTTTTTTTCTACTGAACATTCTCTATCCATCTCCGAGATAGAAATAGATAGCGAGGGGGGCCCAAATAATATATAGAGAGAGGGGAGAGGGTAATGAATGGGTCACACCTATCTATATATTAAAGTCATTTCCATGATATTTCAATATGGTCAATGCCATGGTCCGGAAAACTGGGTCGGGCCCCCACTCTAGATTGGATGGAGTTGGGTTGGGGTTGAGGGACTCGACCGACCCCACTTTGGATAGTCTTATGTCCTTAGAACCAAAGGGACTTGGGACATAAGACTATTTTTATCCTTGGTGTCTCATATTAAGTCCTGCAGGGATGAAAGACAGGACAAAAAAAAACAAAGTATCTTATTCTGTATTGTTCTCTCATTCGAAGTCCTGACCATATCCAAGGTCTAGCGATGGGACCATATTTATTAATATACGACCGAAGGGTTAACCACTTCCTCACACGAATGCCTCAAGCTCAAGTATTTATTACTATATAGATTCCACTCCCCCATTCTTGACCCCTCCCCCCTCTACATATATGGGATATAGAAAATCCGGGCCTCCCCATCCCCCCCTCCCTATCCAAAACCACCACTGCCACCAAGCAACACTAGATCATATTAGATCGATCCCATCCCCCGAATCCCCTCGAGTGATTTAATCCACGTATATATAGATAGGGGGTGGAAACAATGGGGATTAGATTAAGCCGGACAGAGAGGAATACTAGATCTTAGATGTGGACATAATGAGCAGATAGAGAAGTGCCCTTTTATAATAAAGTTCTGAATAAAATTGCTATGAAGCAACTTATTAGAAAATTTGTAAATCAATTTGTAATGGCATATACATCACATATATTAGATCAACTGAAAAATTCAGGTTTCCAGCAAGTGACTGATGCAACTATTTCATTAGGAATTGATGATCTTTTAACAATGCCATCTAAAGCATGGGAGGAGATATAGATATATAAGGCCATATCTATAGTTCAAGGTGGCCCCTACCCCACATAGAGTATAGATAGGGGCACTCCTCATCCTCCTAGCACCCTGAAACCCTATATATAGATAGCTGGCCCCATCTATCTGCTCATCTCATCCATGTGGGTTTTCGTTCCCTTACCTACAAAATTCTCTCCCGAGCCAATTTGAGAAACCTAATCTCTCCTCAGTTCAAAAGAGATATGATGCAAAAATAATTATCCTCTCAATTATATGAACTTTTTCTATTTAAATAATTGAGGCCTAAGCCTATCTGTTGATCTATTGCTACCTTGGGGCCCCCTATCAAGAATTTAGAGGTGATGCACAACTCGGTTGTATGGTAGGGAGTGTCGTTTGTTCTTAGCACTCGAGATAGAGAAATTCATCTCATCTGGTGGTGGAATTTCCTTGACACAATCCACAACCAAAATTGGGGGAGGAGTCCGACGACTCAACTGAAGTGCAGAATGGAGTTTCTTGTCTGGTGAATCTTCGGAATTTAGAGTTCCTTTAAGAGAACAATTTTTTTAAATTAATATGATTTTCATCAATTCATTTATATTGAACTAGATATAAAGGGATGAAGATGATTTTTATCATTATTTTAAATGTTAAAAAAAAAGAAAAACAAATAGTGATTGATTCATTTCTCATTTTTTGATAATTTTTCATTTTTTATCGTTTATCGCTTTTCTATTGTTTCTCGCATGCCCTTGAAAAAGAAAAGTAGGTGAGAATTCCCCCAATTTTTGGTTTTATCATACCATTTGTTATATATATGGGTAAATGTTCTTTTCCATTATGCAAAACAATGGTATGACCAATCATTGCAGGTACAATAACATATGCTCAAGACCATGTCACTATTATCTTCTTCTCTTTCTTCATATTTAGGTTGTCTTTTTTCCTTGACAAATAATTAGCTACAAAAGTATGTTTTATTAGTGAACGTATCATGATTAATTAACTTTCTTTTTCTTGAAATAAAAAATGTATTTACAACTAGAAACTACTTACGTCGACGAAGGATTAAAACATCACTATAACTATTTATCTTCCGACTCTTTCTTCCAAGTGCGCTATAGCCCCAAGGGGTGAGGGGTTTTTTTCCTACTAATTGGGAATCTTCCTTCACCACCCCCATGAGGATGGTCCACAACATTCATAACTACTCTTCTTACTTCAGGACGTTTACCCAACCAACGTTTCAATCTAGATTTACTCAAAGTTTTATTTTTCCGTTTTCCGTTGTGTACTTGTCCAATTGTTGCTGAGAAATTCTCATATATTAAATGAACCTCCCCAAATGGTAATATTAATGTGGTCAATTGGCCTTCTTTTACAATCAGTTTTGCTACATCACCTGTCGATCTAGCTAATTGTTCACCTTTACTGACTTGTATTTCTACATGAGGTGGGATTTAGACCTATTTAGAAAACTTCCAATAGATTTACAGTCTGCTACTTTAAACCACTTAGCCACTCTCCCAAATCAATATGGGAGCTCCAGATAGAATAGATATATAGGGACAGGTAGGCAGAAGGGAATTGAAGCACTTGCGGGCAGGAAAAATTGAAGCTGGCAATGACCTTTCAGGGGAGTTCGTTATCACTCACTGGTTATGTTATATAAAAGTTCCTCGGGCATGCTCGTTGATCAGACCACCCCCCCTAAACTATATGTGATATTTGATATCTGATATCTAGGGAGGGATGAGTGGGTACTATATAGATAGGGGACCTCCCCCACCCCCTCCCACCCCCCTCCTTGAACTATCTTATCTGATATCTGGGGAGGTATGAGCGGGTACAATGAAGTGCTAGAACTGACCAAAAAGATCCCACCCATTTTCTGAGCCCACTCTGACAACGCCTTTAGGAAACCTTGGAACAGATACCGATGTCGGTGAGGGTTGATGACTAGTGTCAAGTTATTTGTTTTGTAGCTAGCTTAGCCATAGAGATTATCCCTAGCCCCTTATGGGATGGATTCATTCCTAGCTGGCATGACCATAGGCAGATCCCTCTACTTTAGATCCAACCCTCCCCTCTCTATCCCAACCTCCCCTCTATCAGATTAGACCTCTAGATAGAGAGTAACCAACCAAACCCTCTACTCTAGATCCCAACCCCCTATCCTATATAGATAGATAATAGAATAGAATAAATAGAGGGGAGGGGGCCATAGATACATACATACATACATATATATATATATATATATATATATATATATATATATATATAGGTGAAAGGGCGTGGGTTGATAGCTTTTCTACCTTATCTTATTTGTTGGATGAATCCCAACCCAACCCAGTTGCCCTATATTCTATTATATAAGAAGTTAGCCAACCCTCTATCTCTAGTTCGACACCCCCTATATCTATATCTCTATCTCGACACTATCTCTATCTTGGACTTAGAGATAGTAGGCACGATAATTTTACTAAAATATTTAATTTGTGGTTCATGATCATTGAAAATGAAATTATCCTTGAATTTATTATAAAGGAAAAAAATTATTTATGAGGAATTTCTTCATCAGGAATATTTTTATATCCATCAATAGTATCTTTATAATGATAAGGAAGATCTTCATAAGAAATCTCTTCAGGAATATCAATAGAGTTTAGAGAATATGAAAGTTTTTTCGATCTCATTAGAAAAAATTGCTCACAAAGTAAAGCCTATTTTGTAGAAAGGATACTAAGAAGCAATTCCCATTTCGTACATGTGGTTTGAAAAAAAATATTCAACAAATAGTTACTATATTTGTTTTTATCACAAGAAGTTATTTCCACTTCTATATCTGAATCTGTTGGGGCCAATAAAACATATTCCAATGAATCTTTTGGATAAATACTGTCAAACATTTTTGACAACTCTTTCAATGTCACCTCATCTAGAAATGTTTGTGTTTGATGTTCTTCTAACAAGAATACATGGATTTTATCGAGCCACCATTTGAAAATAATTTTCAAATTATCATTTTTTGGTCAAACGATTTTTTTATCAAACGAATGAACAACATCCAAATTCCTTGGTAAAATGGAATTTCGATTCTTGATGCTTTTTAAATACCTTAGTAGAGTCGTCTAAAGGAGGTTATATCCATGGTGATTTAAATTGATTCATCACCCCACAGAATGGCCCGATCAATAAAGGATCCTTTATTTTTGGAAGGCACTCTCCACTTTTGGTTATCAAAAATCTCACTTTTTTTCCATCACATTTTCAATAGGAAATCCATTGCTTAGAGCTTTAACTCGGTCTTGAAGATATTTTCCTAATTAATTATTTCTTTTTTTGGTAACTATCCATCTATCAAGATGATCCTGATTTGTGAAAGAATATTCACTTCCTAAATTGACCATTTTCTCAAAGAAATGCATACTGGGTAGAGCTGTAAAATAAATTCTTTGGCACCCATCAGTGAGACAAGTATCGAAAAAATGTTGAGCGACTTGGGTCTTGACAAAACCGTGAAGAAAGAAATCACCAATACCAACATAACATAATGGTTAATTGAATCAGTGATAGTCAAAAAAATATTGTGGGCCATAGTTAACACACCATATATGATAGTGGTACATCTTTCTCTTTGTCCTTTTCTTTCAATGATTCTTTTTTCCTTTTCAAAGAGTCTTTTTTATTCTTCAAAGATTCTTTTTTCTTTATACTACTTTTTTTCTCAGCATTATCTACATTTGTATTTCAGTCCTCTTCTTCCTCTTGAGGACATTGACTCAAGAATTTATCGCCAAACCCTATCGTGTTGTCTGTCTGGTCTATTCTCTCACTAAAAATTGTGTCTGCTTACTGGAATGGGTATGCAGTAGGAATTAACACAAGACAATCGGTTACACACACCTATACTATAGGATCATGAAGACCTATGATTGGATCAGAGGCTAATCTCCTTCTCAAAGCTATAGCTATCTATATAGAGTAGATAAGGGAGGTCCCGCCCCTACCCCATATACCTTGGGGAGCGGTCGAGTTATAAGCTCTATATAAATATAGAAATGATTTGTATTACGTATATGAATAGAAAGATAAAAAAGAGAGAATCATAAAATATTAATTCATTATGGAGGATGAATATGGCACAAATAAGAGATTTGGCTAGACATATGTGTATGTCTGCTAATAAAGCATGTAGAGTAATTAATCAAATTCATGGAAAGATCGAAATTGGGATCGATTATGTCATTTTCAATTAAATTCGTGGATGTGAACGATAACTTATATTGATTATTTTCTATGGGAGATAGAAGATATTTCTATAATCATTTTGCAATCTCCCATACTTCTATGGGATATAATATCTCCCATACTTTTATGGGGTGAGTTAGTAACCAGGGTCCTATAGAGAATTGGAGCCCTATATCATATCTTAAGATAGTTGAGGGCTATCTATCTATATCTATATCTATATAAGAAGTATTGATATCAATGCTTGATGTAGGGTCCGGTCCATTCTTGATGCAGGGTCTTGGTTCTGGTCGTTACTCTCCTTGATGCAGGGTCCATCACTCTCATAACAGTTTGCTCCTCCTCCTAATGCAGGGTTCACTTACAATGGCCATACATAGGGCAGGGAACACATAGGCATTAGGATGTCATCTTGATAACTAATCTTTGATCTATTTCAGCATGCACTCAAACATCCTTGATCAAACATCTTCTCCTTGATATTGGATTCATGTAATTTTTTTCGTATTTATTCGTATAGATCAATAAGGAAAAAATAACAAAATTTACTTTTTATAGGAAAATTCCAATGCGATTAGATGAAAGTAAGGGGATATTTACAATCCTCTAATTTGGTAAAATACAACTTGAAGGATTTTGTTGTTTTATCAACCAAGGCTTAATAGAAGAACTAAATAAGTGTTCAAAATTTTATAGCCCAAATAAAGAAATTGAATTTAGGCTTTATGGGAATGAATATAAATTAGTATAACCTTTAATTAAAGAGAGAGATGTTGTATACCTATATGTTACATATCACTATAAACTATATGTACCAGCAAGATTGATTATGAGAACTCGTGGAAAGATACAGAACCAAATTATATTTTTGGGAAATATTCCTTTAATAAATTATAAAGGAAATTTTTTAGTCAATGTAAATTACAGATTCATGGTCAATCAAATATTAATAAGTCCTGGTATTTATTACACTTGGGAACGAAAACTGTTAGGAAACATTATCTATCTTAGCACTGTAATTTTAGATTTGGGAGGAAGGTCAAAATTAGAGATCAATATAAGCAAATAAAGGATATGGATTCATGTAAGTAGAAAGAAAAATATATCTTTTGTACTTCTATTGTTAGCTATGAGCCTAAATCTCAAATAGATTATAAACAATACTCACTATAGGAATTTCAAAGCATTTATCCTTTCTGAGAATGGAATGAATGAGTTCAAGGAATGTTGTGAATGGATGAATTTCAGGAAGGAAGATGCCATTTTGGAACTTTATAAGGAACTCTAGATATAGAGATAGGGGCCCTCCTCAGGTGTATAAATGGGAGAGCACCCTGAACTATAGATATGGCGGCCCCCTCTATTCTATCTATATGGGGCTTGAACTCCCTATGGGGGGCCACATAGTGAATAGATAGAGAGATAGGGAAAACTGATGACTGATATCAGTCATCATGTTACGTATGTCTAGAGTATGGACTGCATTGCTCTAGTCCCCCATACCATAAAGTATGGATATAGAGTATGGACTGCATCACTATAGGACTAGACATACATATCAGTCTAGTCGGGAATGGATGGACTGCTAGAATCGGAATAAGGATACATATTACTAAATATATCCAAAAAGTATCATATTCGAAAAATATATACATAAGTTGACTCATGTGAAATAGATAAAGAGTCTTATTTTTAATATTGTCAATTTAGACATCGTTCCTCTATCCCCCAAACATTATCGATTCATATTCATTTGTGTTTCATTTGTTACTTATAACGATATAATTAATAGTAAATATCGTTACTTCAATTTTTTTCCTCTTTCGGTTCGTTGGGGATTTCCCAAAAGAAATCACCGTATTTTCTCCAATTTCTTATGAAGGATATTCAAGTGATAAAAATGGAAGTTTAAGAAGGTATTTCCCCTCGTCGTGTTCTTTATATGGAAATAAAGGGTCAACAAGACATCCCCTTAAATCTTACTGAAGAAAATTTGAATCTAAGTGAAATGGAACAGAAAGTTGTCGAATTAGCCTGTTTTTTGCGTGTATCCGTTGAAGGCTTTTGAAATGGGGATCTTCTTCAACATACAAATGTGTAGATCTGTATAGTAGATAAGATAAAAATTTGGATATAAAAACTCTATATTATTCTTTCTCTTTAGAGAGGACTTAGAGATCCAGTAGACAGATATTACGTCTCAACAGAAAAAAATAATTAAACTATAATAAATAGTGTATTAAATACACTTTTTTACATATGTGTACGACAAGGCCTTTTGGAGAGCAGAATTGGTCTTATTATTTATTAATTTATGAAATAATTAATTATTTATTTGGTTCTTATAACCCATTTCAATTGTTATGGTTCTTGAAATCCCACACCTATACGCGTTCCCAAGTTCTGATCAATATCCGCAGAGTTGATTATCCCTCCCAGAGATGAAGATTTGAAGTGGTTCATAATTCACCAAGTACTTGGTATAACCCACACATTCGTGTACAAACCAATGTAGATGAAATAACACGAACATCCCCGGTAGTTAGTCCATTTCCATCAGCTGACCGATGGGAGCGAGAAGTATGGGATATGTCCGATGTTTATTCCATCGGAAAATGATCATCCAGAACTACGTCGTATATCAATAGATCAAAATTCCGAGGCTCATCCATTACGAAAAATACTCCCACCTGATTGGATATGTGGAAGTATGCTATGATGATACAGAGAAATAGATCTCTATAGGGGAAGGGGCCACCATATAGATATAGGGGCGGGCTCCTCCCTTCCCCTCCCCTCTCTATAGATCAAGATCTCAATCAATCAGATCTGGAAGATCTAGTTGATCGGGGCCCTATCTCTATATGGATATGGGCCCAGATCTCTAGGGGGCCTACTAGATATACCTATATAAAGAGATAAATGGGGGAGAGGATCCTAGTGATGCCATATCCATACTCTATATAGAGGGTGAGGATTTGTGATATATATAGAATAAATCCCCCTCTCTTCGGGTCATTGGATAGATCAAATCGATTATATATGTGACATGAGTAATGTGATCATCTCCATATCTATATATAGATGGTTCAATTAGTTCAGATATAGATAATGATAGATATAGGGGAGGGGTATGTATGGATTGGATAGGGTGCCGACCCCCTGGGCCATCTATTGATATTAATAATTAGCAATTAGCAATTAGCGGCCAGTCGGGAGCGAGAATTCACGTTTTCATCATCCTTGGTAAAATCAAGTCCACCACAGAGACATTTGTAAACCGCTCTACCATAATTTTTGGCAGATAGGCCCAATTTTGTTTGATAGTACATCCCAGCAAAAGGATGACCATATTTGTTTACTTTATCTTTATATGGGTTCACTCGGCTGCCCCTCCCCCAACTATCTATATCCACTCGATAAATAGGTTGGCACTCACTACTCTCTCCAATATCTAGATAACGGGTTGGCATTCATTGATTATATACGTGATACGAAGGTACCTACACCATTAAATGCCTTCAATTCCTCTAGACTGAGGGGTGGCTATATGTGTGTGTGTGTGTGTGTGTGTGTGTGTATAGTTAGCACTTGACTTCCTCATATAGAGGGGGGGGAGTTGGGAGCCTGTACGTACCCAAAATTGTAAGGTACTGTACTGCCGGAACAACGTAACAGGTGCCCCAATGATGATACAGGTCTCCTCGCAAGGTGTTTGAGATCCAAAAAAGATCTCAAAGTGTGTGTTAACATCCCGCATGCCCCGCTTAGCCCCCACGTGCTTTGTTTTTCCCTTTTCCCCTCTTTTCTTGGCCTTTTGCTCTTCAGTGACGAAACCACCGCCCTGCCTGGGTAGCGGACTCGTGACCGCCGCCCTGCTCAGGGCGGTGCTCCTTTACGCATTTTCCAGAAAGCTCTTTTAACATGACTCACGTAATTTCAACGTTTAACCAGCTTTCTTTCACCACCATAGGCTTGCATTTATGATTCTGGTTCCCTAGAATAGTGTTTTGCCATTGTTTATAGTTTAAGAGTTCTATTTGGTTTTTTCCTTGGGTAAATGCAAATGCTATAAATAGTTGGCTTTTGCTCAAGCAAATGGCCCCTCAAATTTTCCTCTGAATTTCTCTTTGCAATAGATTTAGTTTTCATTTTGCTTAGAGTTCTTAGTTTCTTTCATTGCATGCCTAGTTAGTGTTGTTTTGCTATTAGGAAGCTACATATCCATCTTGTGCAGGTGTTGTTATCATTTTATCCAATCCATTGGAGTAGAATAGTTTGTTGTCAATAGGAGGCCATTAAAGTTACAGGTTTTTCTCCTCAAATAGGATAGTTTCAGGTTCTGGACGTTTTATGTTGCATGACTCGCAATAAATCCTGCTAGGAATTGCATAAGCCAAGCTCTGTACTCTTGCGCTATCCCTCTCCTACTCGCATTGTATTCACTCTGTATTCTAAAGTTGTCCCTTGTTCCAATATCTACTTCTGGTGATGCAAGCATCACACGCTTTTCTGGATCCACATGAGCATGAAAGAACGAGGAGATCACACTGAGGGGACAAGATCACACACACCATCGGATTCGCCACTCTTATGCGGAATCCAAGTTTTAGTTTTCAAAGTTCTAGTTAGAAACATATCAAATAGAGTAGTTAATCACTTTATTTCAGTCAATTCTACTCTCGATATTGCCAGGGAAGCTGTGGGGATTGATAGTTTCTGAGAAACTATGATTCACTCCTCACTTTTGAGGTAGGATCGAGAACCTTGCAAATAGATTAGTTCAGTTATTTCATTGTTTAAAATAGATCTACAAAATTACACAGACAAATAGCTATACTCGGTTATTTTGTTTGTTTTAAATTGTTATTTTAGCTGTCAATTCTAGATATGTTAAACAGTTACTCTTTTAGATTCATTCGAATAGTTTGTCAGAAAATACAAAAATAGAGAAATCATATATGCTATAGATATATTCAAAGTAGTTAAATTTCATTTTGCTGCAGTTCGTTTTATATTGTTACTTTTGTACGACAATCACGGGACCTAGGGAGCCCAGTGAATACATATTCGAGCCAATAATGCCCTAGCCCAATCTCATCACAGCAATAACTGATATAGATAAAAATCTTAGGATCCAAGTCTTCCGAACAATGGTAAGCTTGCAACAAATCAATTCCCAGTTGAGCGGATTAAACAAAGAAGACGACCAAGTGCACATATTTTGGTCAAATCAACCAAACTACAAATTGCCCTAGATACATGCCCACATGACTGTGGAGGGGTTTGAAAGAGAGAAAACATGTTCGGTTGTGATCCTTTGGTCCCATAACCAGATGTAGGAGACATTCTCTTAGACATAGATACTAGCCTAATAATTCAGGTTGCAAGAACACCTGTGAGGTACTCTGAGAAGATCGCACAAGCTATCAATTTTGAATATAGAGACTGAGAAAGTATATGATTATTGGATACTAGGGATTAGGGACTAAATTCATACATGACCATAGCAGGACCATAAAAACCAAGAGTCTACGGTTGCGATCCACAAATCCTGTAGCCCAACGAATCCGTATAGGTAAATCAGACATAAACACTGGCCTACGCACACTAGTATTTAGATCTACCCCACTTCCACATATCATCATCGAACAGTTATCCTTGCTAGACACATAGCAGCTAACAAAGCTAAGGAGTTCTGGACTAGGCCAGAGAATCACCCATAGAGTCAACTACATCCATCATCCACTCTATGACCCTGTCTGGAGACATACATGAAACTATCCTAGGACATTTTCCACGTATTCCACAACCTATAGACCGAATCACGCCAGAGCTTGATATTGATTGGAACCTTTGAGCAGTCATCCTTGCTGATCGATCTATCACACCAGTTCAGGTTAGGAGGGCCTTCTTTGCCTTAGATTCACAATTTCCACTAGTGCGTATAAAAGATATTAGATTTCCTAACTAGTTTGTCTGTATCCCACACATATTCCATCCCCACCGGCTGTCTCGGCATGACCTCGGGAGGTCGGGTGCGAGGAAGAGTTACTTGTAGATTCCCACGCTCGCTTGTCACTTTTCCATCGTACAAAATTGGTGAATCCGACGTGAAAGTTCTATTTTTAAATCTGATCTTATTCTTACTTGTTTTTTCAAAGTGTTTTACTTTTTTCTTCTCCGTCGCATTTCACATTAGCTACCAACATTAACCTGACGTGAAACTTTCTACTTTCTACTGGAGTCAGATTTCTACTGGTGCTTTCTTAAAAATGGTTCTTTCATTTTACTTCATGGGCTACCATCACCTTTTCATTCCCATACATGTGGGTATTCATATACCCTGAATATGTCGGGATTTAGATGCATATAGTAGATCAGGCCCCTCTTGGACTAGTTGAGGCATACTATGCCCAACAAAATAGGCAATCTTCACCCTCACTCTCAGTATGGGGTGACAAATTCTACTCATTAGCTAACCAATTGTCAATGCAAACTCCAAGGATTGAGATATAACAAGCCCATCTTATCAAACATGAGGAGTTGGATCAACTCGCTCAAACACAACAAACAGAGCCTTCAGGCTCGAATAATATGACTAGAATTCACAGGAGAATCTGAAGTTCATCTCCTCAAATACTGCTTAGACCACAAATTCAATAGGTTACAATGCGCACCATACCTGGGTTCTAGATGATGAACATTTTAAGGTACTGTTATGCACCAGGAACGAACAACGATTCTCAGAAGTATGTACCCACCTATAGGAGGTTTACAAACACAACCTGAAATCTCTTTCCAAGAAAATACCTCCATACCACGTCATATAGGAAATGCCCTCGGGGAAACTTGGCAGGGCAGCGATCAGTTCATAGCAGGATATCACATGCCTAAACAACACCATGATATACAACAATCGCCATCAAGGCAAAGTATTGTGACTTCACCAAATGAAGTCATTTCAGCTCTAGTAGAAAAGGTTAGGGAGTTAGAACTTACCCAAGCAAGCCAAAATTCTCAATTCATGCAAGCAAGAAGTTCCAAACCTCCACACCATCCTAGCCAAGTAGACCTCCTCACCAGGAATAGGCACGTTAGGCATGCCTCCTCAGTATTCACAACAAACGCCAACTAGACCCACCATCTCTAACACTGTTCCTCCCAGTCTAGTACAAAACAATCCATTCCTGGACAATACCCCGTCATACTTAAACATGTACTCCAAATCACCACAAGGGGATATGTTCTCCTCTCCCAGCATGTTTTCTCAAACACAGGTGTTTCCTTATGCCCCTACCAATGCATACGCTACGCCATACCAACAACCCATTCCACCATCCACTCCCTCAGCAAGCACCATCAATGGTTGAAACCTATGCGATAGGGACTTATTCAGAATATTTGAAAGAGCCCTTAGACTTCACCATACGAAGCATCATGCTTCCAAGACCCCTTCCTGATTTACCCAAATACAAAGGGGAGGGAGATCCGAATGCACATATCAAGGCTTACGCTACAGCCATAGGAGAACTACTCCCTTGGGATGGGGTTGTTGCTAAGATATTCCCAAAAACTTTGGAAGGCATCGCTCTCGATTGGTATTATAGAATACCTGAGGCTTCCATCCATTCGTTTAAACAACTCGTTTCATAGAGTTCATTAAGGCATTTGACATGAACAAACTGTTAAGAACAGGAATCAGGGAGTTCTTGCACATTAAGCAAGAACATAATGAATCTGTCGCTCATTTCATCCAGAGATGGTGTACAGTTCTTTATTCTTCAGCCAGTGCTCCAAATATGGACCAAATGGAACTATGTGATTTATTCCTTCATTCTCTCAGCAGAGAGGTGAAGGAAGAAGTCCAGAAGTTCCCATTAAGGACTTACGATGAAGTACTTGAGAGTGCTCTCCGAATAGATCAAGCGGCAATAGATAGTGGTCGTAAAACATATGGAACAAACGGGAGGTTAACCACCTCTCGCTAGAACACTACAACTTATCCTACTACCACGAATGTCAATCAAGGACCTAAAATCCTTAATAAAAATCGTGGGGTGTAACAATAGATGGAGTAACCAACCAGCCTAAGAAGGTAAATGTTGTCAATACTCCATCACAAATAAACAACCAATGAAACAACAAATTTACCCTGACAATCAATACATTGGATTTTAATCATCCACAAAACAACAACAACGGAAAAATTCCACACAGGGTCCAAGCCAAAATTCAACTAGATACCAAAACCAGAATTCAAACCAAAGACAACAAACACAAAATTTTAATCCTAATAGGCAACGGTTTGATCAAAATTTTGGGCCACAATACACACCAAACCAACAAACTAGGAATTACAATCCTAATTCGTATTGTGGTTTCCACAAAATTCGGGGCCATGACACTAGAACATGCCATGACTACAATAAATTCATGCAACGCTTGCCAGATGAACAAAGACAACTTTTCATGGATATGTTCTTGGCAAATCCTACGTCACCAGCATCAAATACTTTTTCAGGGGTAGTTTCCCCTCAAAACGCACCCCTGAAGATCTTTAATGATCCACTCCCAAATCACGATAACAACAGGCTAAATCTAACTGGGACTAACAAGAGCGTAATGACAGGAAACAATGATCATGAAGCTTCAACTTCGCTAAATCCATTAGTTGCGCCACAACTATGAAGTCAACCACGACCTAAGATAGTCGGTTTAGTAGAGTTAGACGCCGAACTACCCATCGAAGCTATAACAAGGACGCGAGAGTATTTCTCTCAGCCAAGTCCAAGCCACCTACCAGGGATAGATAACTTCCAACAAATAGTAGCAAAGCCTGTGGGTGCCTATGATTTAATTAATGACCTAACAAAAACCTTCTCGCACATTTCATTTTTAGACTTACTAAAGAACTCTCCTACCCACAGGGCTTCTCTTTTAGAAGCATTAGGTTTAGGTCATTTAATTAACATCACTCCACCTCCTAAAACACAAGTAAATCATATAGACTTTGATGTTCATCCTCCAGGGCAGGTGGATAGGGATGTCGAATTCATATTTGAGATAAAGAAAATGCCGACAGATGCTGAGATCGCACTCCAAGGTGATCCAGCCTTACATTTGCAAGTATGGGTTTATAACAACTATGTAAAGTGTGCAATGATAGACGATGGGGTAGTGGTTAACATAGTCCCCTTCTCTTTCCTTCAAAAGCTAGGGTATGGAGAAACCAATTGTTCCACAACTCGAAACACACTAAGGGGCTATGATAGCCTTAAAGCCACCTCGGTTGGAACTATAATATTACCGGTCACCTTAGGACCCAAAACCATCTTGACTGAGTTTTATATTATAGATCGGGAAACTAACTATAATATGATCCTCGGCCGACCATGGATACACCGCATGAAGGCAATCCCTTCTACGCTATTTCAAGAAGTAAGGTTTTTACACTTAGGAAAGATATTTGTAGCCAAAGGTGATCCAAAACCATTTGATGTACACCTAGCTGACTTAAAGAAAAGACCAAGCATGCACTCGGAGTTTGAACTCCCAACAAACCAACTTAATAAACCTACCGATGCAAAACCAAAAGAAAAGTTGGTACCTACGACAGATCTTGAAACTATGAGCCTAGCCAAGGCAACCCCAACCCCCAAAGATGAGGCTAACACTGTAGAAACAGTATCATTAGGAACTACTTGCAAAAATCGTTGAATTGATAGAACAAGATCTACCAATGTTCTTACCATTTGATTCTGTAGGCATGGGATATTCCCTAGGTGTCGGTTCTCTCCCAGCAGTAGATCTCTGCATGGTAGAGGTAGAAGATGTTAATACAACAAATATCCCAACGTCTATACTCCCAGCTAAATATTGGACTCTCCATTTTGATGGGGCTAGATGTCGTTATGGAGCTGGGGCAGGTATAATCCTTACTTCTCCCGAGGGGAAAGTCCTACCATTTTCCTTTAAACTAAAATTTGAATGTACAAACAATGGCACTTGAGTACGAAGCCCTCCTCCTTGGCCTCATCTTAGCTAAGAGAATTAGTGTTGATAACATCAGAGTCTTAGGAGACTCACAATTGGTAGCAAACCAAGTCTCTGAGATATTTGAAACCAAAGCCGAGCACTTACAACTTTACAAAACAGCTGTATTGAATTTAAGCAAGGAGTTTGACTTCATATCAATTGAAGCAATCCCACGAGAGAAAAATCTTCTCGCTGATTCAATAGCAACTTCAGCATCACGTTTTACTCCAAACAGTAAGTTAGAGGATACCCATTTCATGGTATCCCTTCGTGATGAACCATTGATAAAAACAATGACAAATTCTCTTTTAAACGGAAATGAAAACAAATCTACTATCCTAGACCACATTGATAGTGATATGGCCACTCTAAATTACTTAAACGCCTATGCGGCATTACATCTCTCCTATCATATGATAGATTTTTCCTTAATCCCACATTCGTCTTCCTACTTCGGAAATCCCATGATGGAGCTTCCCTCACAAATGGAACTAGCATATACACAGTAGAAAATGGGGACTGATTTGGATTTACCTCCAGCCCCACCTGAGTTTGAAGAAGGTAACACCTCTTTAATCAAAGAAACAATTGATGTTAACATCGGAATGGAAGATGAACCAAGGATATTGAAGTTAGGATCCTCGTTAACTCCATTAGAAGTAGAAATACACACTCGGATCCTCAAAGAACATCAGAAGGCTTTTGTGTTCAATTATAAGGAAATGACAGGAGTTGCACCCCACATTGTGGTGCACAACCTCCTCACTAAATCCGATGCAAAACCAATTAAACAAAAATCGAGACCAATGAAACCCAAAGTAGCTCTCATGGTAAAAGAGGAGGTAATGAAACTCCTCCAAGTAGGATTCATCAAACCAGTCGATTACTCTCAATGGGTATCTAATATCGTTCCCATTCTAAAAAAAATGGAAAGATACGCATCTTCATAGACTTCCGAGACATTAACAAAGCATGTCCTAAAGACGACTTCCCATTACCATCCATTGATGTCATTGTTGATGCAACAACTGGATTTGAACTTTTGTCTCTCATGGATGGATTCTCGGGATACAATCAAATCAGAATATCTGAACAAGATCAAGCTAAAACCACGTTTATAACTCCTTGGGGAACTTATTGCTATGTTGTTATGCCATTTGGTCTCAAGAACGCTGGTGCTACATACCAGCGAGCTATGACATATATATTTCACGATCTAATTCATAAAATCATGGAATCCTATGTAGATGACTTGTTGGCTAAGGCCAAGAAGCGTTGTGACCATCCGGAAGTACTCCGCATCATTCTTTCACGTCTGATAGAATACGGAGTCACGCTAAATCCAGAAAAATGCGTCTTTGGTGTAACAGGAGGGAAGCTCCTAGGTTACATCATATCGTCACGAGGGATAGATGTTGACCCAACCAAAATTCGGGCTGTCCTCGAAATGGTCCCACCTTCTAATGAATATGGAATCAGGTCATTTCTCAGAAAACTTGGTGCAATCCAGAGATTCATCCCAGACTTAAGCTTCGCCATCCATCCAATCAACAATCTGCTCAAGAAAGATTATAGTATTGATTGGACCAAAGACTGCAATGAAGCTTTTGACGCAGTTAAGCGTTTCCTGTTATCACCACCTACGCTAATGCCACCTAAGCTAGATCGCCCGTTAATTTTATACTCGCGAGCTACCAATGTCTCGCTAGCCTGTATGTTGGCTCAAGAAGACGATGACAAGAGAGAATGTGTGATTTATTTCAGTAGCTGAACGTTGCTTGACTATGAAACACGTTATACACAAGCAGAATGAGAATGCCTCACCATAGTCTTTGCAACCAAACGCTTAAGACATTATATGCTAAATCAAGAAACAAGGGTCATGGTAAAAACAGACCATTTACGAACTTTTCTCACGCAAGGGTCCTTGTCTAAGAAGGCTGGATGTTTTATAACCTTAATGGGAGAATTCGAATTAACATTTGTAAATCAGAAGTCTGTTAAGGGACAAATCATCACGGATTGGTTAGCTGATAACCCATTAGATGGAGGTGATCTAGTAGATCTGGATTTTCCAGATGAGTGCGTATACTACATTGAAACCAGACCTCCTATCTCTGAGTGTCCTTGGTACACTGATATCATTAATTATATCATGGACCATACGTATCCAGAAAGTGCTACTCCACAACAAAGAAGGTGGTTACGCATTATCGTAGCAAAATACGTCATTATAGAGCAAGTGCTCTATCGAAAGCGTTCGATGGAATGCTTCTAAGATGTGTCGACACAGAAGAATCCAAGAAGATTCTCCATGAATCTCACAGTGGAATGTGTGGAGGCCACTTCGGTGGCCATGCCACCACTCGTAAAATACATCGAATGGGCTATTTCTGGCCCACTCTAGAACACGATGTAGTAGAGTTTGTACGCAGGTGTCATAAGTGCCAAGAGTTCTCCCATGAGATCCACATGCCGGCACAAGCTCTATAACCAATCGCGACTCCATGGCCCTTTTCTACATGGGGCCTAGATTTAATAGGGAAATTCTCTCCCTCATCTACAGATGGCCATAATTTTATAATCATGGCCACCTGAATATTTTACCAAGTGGGTAGAGGCTATGCCTCTTACTACTGTACTGGGTTATGTAATCGCCAAGTTCATTTTGAACCAAATCATTTGCAGGTATGGTATCCCAGCAAATCATTATCTCAGATAATGGAACTTCTTTTAAGAATGACGAAGTTCACGAATTGTGCAATAAATTTAAAATAAGCCATCATACGGCTTCCTTGTATTACCCTCAAGCCAACGGACAGGCTGAAGTGACAAATAAAACACTAAAAGCCATTCTCCTTAAAACGGTGAAAGAAAACAAATGAGATTGGCATTTGAAGTTGTATCCGGCCTTATGGGCCCACCGAACCTCAATAAGAACACCAACAAGAGCAACTCCTTTCTCACTAGTATTCGGGGCAAAGGTAGTTCTCCCACTTGAGGTTGAAATACCCAGTCTCTGTATTTCATTACAAGGGATTCTGGATGAAGACGCTTACAGAGAAGCACGTCTCTCCCAACTAGAAAGCCTAGATGAAGCTAGGTTAGATGCTGAACAGCGGCACAGAGCCTATGCTGACCGGATGTGCCGGAAGTATAACAAGAAAGTCTATGAACGCGACATATATGAAGGTGATCTAGTTCTAAGGCTAGACAGTCGGATCGACAAAAAGACCGGCGAAGGAAGGAAGTTCTGGCCCAAATGGTTGGGCCCATACCGAGTCATGAAGGACTATGGAAATGGTGCATACCTCTTATGTACGCTGGAAGGTGAGGAATTTGGTGAAACAGTCAATTCCCTACACCTCAAGCGGTTCTACGCGTAAGCAACTAGCACTATTTATAATTACATTTACATTGCATCTTCATATAGATTAAGATCATTTTGTCCGCTTGTTTCGTACACAAATTGTGATCAAGGAATTTATTCTCAAAGCAATTCATTACAAACTCATGATGTTGTTGGCATAAACACTCTAATCATACTTCTCCATTTTCATGATATCATCAAACTATCTCGGAATCATTTTATCAAATAAAGCTAGATATGACAAAGTCTTAACGGTAACCATGCCAAGATCTGCAGGTTTATTCTCACTTTTGGTTTCTTCTTAGGATAGGTGTCTTGCCTATGGTCTGTTCTAGAAGCTTCATGGTGTCACATCTATCCCATATGTATATCTCTTTGGAAATAAGCACATACTGACATTTTACTCAAGTAAACAAGTCAAATATTGATCAAACAGAAAATTTTAATTTTACACATTTCCTTGCCCCACCAACCTTTGGTGATGAGCTTGCGTCTCTTACTAGTGACGTAGGGTTGGGAAAGGATGGAAATTCCCTTACTCGCCTATGCTTTGCCCACGGTGATAAACCCACGCTTCTTATGAGTAGCATGGGGCAAAGTGTAGGGGGTCCTCTTGACAAACAAATGCAAAAGGTCATACACAAACAATTCAAATCTCGAAGTCTTTGAGTCAAAAACAAATGAATCAGATGTCCAAAATTCCAAAAGAGTTAAAAGCCTAATAACCCAGATTTTGTCTACTATGTGGCCATCTACAGATCTAAGTCTAGATAAACCGCAAAGCAAGTTGCATCCCAAAACTATGAAGTCACTCGAGTGGAGTGGGCTTGTGGTATCCTAATTTGGTTCCGCCAAAGCTTTGTCTGTCTTTCATCAATATCATTTCAACACATCTCATAACTTGCGCCCTTCCCAACTCTCGGTGATGAGCCCTCACATCTTACTAGTTGCGTGGAGTTGGGGGTAGGGGCAGGTTTATTTGCTCATCATACCGGTTTATCTTCACCACTTTGCCAAAACAAATATGAAGTATCAAAAATTGCTTAAAGAAACTAAGATTCAAAATCACATTGTATCTACATTATCATATATCAACATCATGAAATACAAAAGGAAAATAAACACTTGCATCATTTGTTCTCCATTGCATACATTCTAAAGAGCATGCATACATACATCATAATCTACATAAGGAAACTAGAAATGGAAAGTAAGCCATAGATACCAAGGGTTTTGATCCAAAAGAGAATATATATATATATATATATATATATATATATATGATCATATAGTATGATCATGTACAATGATCAAAGTTTCTTTATACAATGCCATCATGCACTAAGCATGGTCAAAACGCTCAAAGAGCCCAGGATATACAAAAGAATATATCATACAAAATCTAGAGAGCCAAGTGGCTTCTCAATCCCTACGAGACCCCTCTGAAGGCGCATGCCCATGCCTAGGACTCCGGCTACGCTGGCGCTCTGAGTGCACGGAGGGCTCAGGATCCCGAGGGGCAGCCGCAGTCTCGCCACGAGAATGGCTCCTCATCAAGTGCTCGGTCATCCTATACCCCGCTAGCTCCGTGCGGAGAGTCGATACCATCCTGGCCACATGCCAGACTGGGGCAAAGACGTCAGTGTGTCTACCAGCTACTGAGGGCTCCCCAGCATCTACAGACAACTCGGCATGGGTCCTCTCCATGGGGATCATCAGGGTATCGGTGCATACCCTGCGAATCAAGTCTCGCCACTCATCGGCGGTCTCTGCAAAACAAAGGAGAAAATGAATTAGAAACCAAACAAGAGATTAGAAATACAAGATAAAACAAAAGGAGAGATAGCAACTAAGGAGATCCTAACTAAAAACAAACATTAAAAGGAGAGAGGGTAACTTACTCGGATCACCAGGCCTCCAGGATGGATCTATAGGATCAGCACCTGCCACGGATGCCGCCGCTGACTGAGGGGCTGCTCCTGTGACTGGAGCAACGTAGCACCCCACAACGGACTCATCCTCCCCGCCATGGCCCTGAGGAGAGTGGCTCCTCTGAAACCAGAGTCACTCTCTCTGCACTCTGCTCAGCCCTCGCTACCTGCATAATATCCTGAGTGTCATGCCACTCAGGATCATTGTCCTCCTCTGTCTCTCCCCCTATAAACTCCTCAGACTCAGAGTCTATGTCAATGGGGTCATCGCTGCTATGGGCAGGACCTGCGAAAATCTGAAGCAAGGGTGCCTGAGGCGCACCGGCTCTCCCTCTGGCACGTACTACCCTCCTGGCTGCAATAGGAACGCCAAGAGTAACCACTGTCCAACCCCGGCCTCTAGGCCCCCCTCTGGCCTCTCGGACTGATCTGTATACTGGTGCTACTGGGGGAAGCATACCCATGTAAGGTAGGCCAAACTGCTGAGGAACTCGGCCAAAGGGGTGTATCTCCACTCGCCCCACTCTATCAATAAGCTGCCCTGTGGTGGAGCAGGAGATCAAAGTAAGAGCCTCCTCGCCCCATATACCTGCCATAGTCTGATACGGTGTAGCCTCCATGTCAGTAGTGGTCAGAGAAGCAACTGGCTGATGAGGTGCTCGGAGCACCGACATATCTGTCCATCTAGCTCCGGGATCTACCACCTCTACACCTCTGCCATAGGGGATGAAGTGCTCATAGACCCAACTCATGACCAGGGCTGGGTGGCTCAAGGACTGCCCCTGTAAACGGACTACCCTGTATAAATCATGGTAGGTGGTCCCAAGTATGTCTGCTTCCCAGGCATATATCTGGCCATGTCCCTCTATCTGTGCAATAATGGGGGACCAACAATATAACAATGTGTCTCCTCCCTTGTCCCTGATCAGTCTCGAGGCAAGGATCGTTATAATGGCCTGGCGAAGTAGGGGGATGGGAAAACTGGGAATAGATCGAACTCTAACCCCCTTCTTCGACCCCGTGGAGATGACTGCATCTCCCATGTATGTAGCCCACTATGCTATCTGGGCCCATGAACCTGCTGTCTCAAGGGTGAGACGTCTCCCAATAATCGGGACCCCCAGAATGCGATAAACATCCTCCAAAGTAATGGTCCACTCACCGCGGACCCCTGGTAAACGGAAGGTGTTCCGATCAGCATCCCAATATGAGAAACAAGTCACAAAGAATGTGACTGGAAGGAGCAACGTGGGGTACGCGTGATATACGAAGTATACCAGCCCGCTGAAGAGTATCCTCCTCATCCTGTGAGAGGGCATCTAACACTCCTGGGAGCCAGTCACACTCCCTCTCTTGGCTCCACTGGATATACTCCTCTCTCGCCTGTATACACCCAAAAACACACAAAATAGAGCAAGTTAGCATCCGAGTGATACTAGAAAAATCATGAAAACACGTAGAAATACTAAAAATGTGAAAACAATTTCAAACAGATGTTCTTTTGGCATTCTGTGTAAAACCGCCACCCTGAGCAAGGAGGTGGTTTCGTAACCGCCACCTTAAGGGTGGCGGTCATGTAACTGCCACCCTGAACAGGGCGGCGGTCGTGTAACCGCCACCCTGGGCAGGGCGACGGTCGTGGCCCGAAAACCCACGCTAGGTTTTTAAACCTAAAAAGCCTAAAAATGCAAAACAAGACCATTTTAACTAAAAACAAAGCCTACCGAGTAGGCACCCCCCCTAGATGGACCTTTTGAACCTAACATTTTCAAAAATTACCCCCCCATGACAAAGATTTTAGGATTTCAAAATTAAGGGGGTAAAAAGGATAAATTGAAGAAAACTAACCTGTGATCTCGCGGGTCGATGTTCCGCTCGCGGAGGCATGATCACTATCCCGTCACGGACGTTTTGACTCTACTCACGCAAGAAACCGTCACCGTGGGTTCCAGAGCTCAGAATCAATCAAATCAACTCGCGCAAATGAATAGGAAGAATGGGCCCACTTTCATATATATAGCACCCTGATTCATTTTTTAATGCCTTTTCCATAGGTCTGGAGTGCCGACAGAGGTAAGTTATTATCCCCGCACAAATGGTACGTTATCATTTCCTATTATTTTAGCGTTTATTTTCCAAACTATTGTGTCTATTTGCACTTGAGTTCTCTTTTCATTTTGCAGGTAGCGGGAATTTTGGACGGCGCCATTTCAACACACGGATGTATCAGGTATAACTTATAACTTCCCATTTCGGGACCGCCATACTCGGACCCACCGTTTTATGCCTCTTCATGGCTAAAACGCTTCTCCGAGGGGGCAATATGTACGTACCCAAAATTGTAAGGTACTGTACTATCTGGAACAACGTAACAGGTGCCCCAATGATGATACAGGTCTCCTCGCAAGGTGTTTGGGATCCAGAAAAGATCTCCAAGTGTGCGTTAACATCCCGCATGCCCCACTTAGCCCCCGCGTGCTTTGTTTTTCCCTTTTCCCCTCTTTTCTTGGCCTTTTGCTCTTCAATGACGAAACCGCCGCCCTGAACAGGGCGGCGGTCCTATAACCGCCGCCCTGCTCAGGGCGGCGGTCCTTTACACATTTTCCAGAAAGCTCTTTTAACACGACTCACGTAATTTCAATGTTTTACCAGCTTTCTTTCACTGCCATAGGCTTGCATTTATGATTTTGGTTCCCTGGAATAGTGTTTTTCCATTGTTTATAGTTTAAGAGTTCTATTTGGTTTTTACCTTGGGTAAATGCAAATGCTATAAATAGTTGGCTTGTGCTCAAGCAAATGGCCCCTCAAATTTGCCTCTGAATTTCTCTTTGCAATAGATTTAGTTTTCATTTTGCTTAGAGTTCTTAGTTTCTTTCATTGCATGCCTAGTTAGTGTTGTTTTGCTATTAGGAAGCCACATATCCATCTTGTGCAGGTGCTGTTATCATTTTATCCAATCCATTGGAGTAGAATAGTTTGTTTTCAATAGGAGGCCATTAAAGTTACAGGTTTTGCTCTTCAAACAGGATAGTTTCAGGTTCTGGACATTTTATGTTGCATGACTCGCAATAAATCCCGCTAGGAATTACATAAGCCAAGCTCTGTACTCTTGTGCTATCCCTCTCCTACTCGCATTGTATTCAGTCTGTATTCTAAAGTTGTCCCTTGTTCCAATATCTACTTCTGTTGATGCAAGCATTACACACTTTTCTGGATCCACGTGAGCATGAAAGAACGAGGAGATCACACTGAGGGGACAAGATCACACACACCATCGGATTCGCCACTGTTCTATGCGGAATCCAGGTTCTAGTTTTCAAAGTTCTAGTTAGAAACATATCAAATAGAGTAGTTAATCACTTTATTTCAGTCAATTCTACTCTCGATATTGCCAGGGAAGCTGTGGGGATTGATAGTTTTTGAGAAACTATGATTCACTCCTCACTTCTGAGGTAGGATCGAGAACCTTGCAAATAGATTAGTTCAGTTATTTCATTGTTTAAAATAGATCTATAAAATTACACAGACAAATAGCTATACTTGGTTATTTTGTTTGTTTTAAATTGTTATTTTAGCTGTCAATTCTAGATATGTTAAACAGTTACTCTTTTAGATTCATTTGAATAGTTTGTCAGAAAATACAAAAATAGAGAAATCATATATGCTATAGATATACTTCAAAGTAGTTAAATTTCATTTTACTGCAATTCATTTTACATTGTTACTTTTGTATGACAATCATGGGACCTAGGGAGCCCAGAGAATACGTATTTGAGCCAATCTTGCCCCAGCCCAATCTCATCACAGTAATAATTGATATAGATCAAAATCTTAGGATCCAAGTCTTCCGAACAACGGTAATCTTGCAACAAATCAATTCCCAGTTGAGCGGATTAAACATAGAATACGACCAAGCGCACACGTTTTGGTTGAATCAACCAAACTACAGATTACCCTAGGTAAACATGCCCGCATGACTGTAAAGGGGTTTGAAAGAGAGCAAAATGTTTGGATGTGATCCTTTGGTCCCACAACTAGACGCAGGAGAAATTCTCACAGACATAGATACTAGCCTAAGAATTCAAGTTGCAAGAACGCCTGTGAGGTACTCTGAGAAGATCGCACAGCTATCAATTTTGAATATAGAGGCTGAGAAAGCATATGATTATTGGATACTAGGGATTAGGGACTGAATTCGTACATGACCATAGCATGACTGCAACAACCAAGAGTTTATGGTTACAATCCTCACAAGTCCCACAACCCAACAAATCCGTATAGGTGAATCAGACATAGACACTGGCCTACGCACACTAGTATTCAGATCTCACCCCACTTCCACCTATCATCATCAAACAGTTATCCTTGCTAAACACAGCAGCTAACGAAGCTATGTTGTTCTGGACTAGGCCAGAGAATCACCCATAGAGTCAACTACATCCATCATCCACTCTATGACCCTGTCTGGAGACATACACGAAACTATCCCAAGTCATTTTCCATGTATTCCACAACCTATAGACCGAATCACGCCAGAGCTCGATATTGATTGGATCCTTCGAGCAGTCATACTTGTTGATCGATCTATCACACCAGTTCAGGTTAGGAGGGTCTTCTTTGCCTTAGATTCGCAAGTTCCACTAGTGCGTATTGAAGACATTAGATTGCCTAACTAGTTTGTCTGCATCCCACACATATTCCATCCCTACCGGCTGTCTTGGCATGACCTCGGGAGGTTGGGTGCGAGGAAGAGTTACTTGTAGATTCCCATGCTCACTTATCACTTTTCCATCGTACAGAGCCCTATATAGATATCCCAACTGAGCAGTCCCATATATATAGAGAGGGGGGATTAGAAAAGTCATAGACATAACCTCACTAACACACCCCTCTATATATATTCAGATTCTTGTGTACGATCATGTTTTCCGAGCCACCAATTTGATTTGGTGTGTTTGGTCCAGATAGAGATCTAAGGTCTGAGTAGGATCCGGTCACCATCACCAAATCTTTGATCACCCGAGGCTCCAGATTAGATATGGTGTTGGTTAGGGAATTTATGATCTACTCCCCTATATAGACAAATATGGTGACCCCTTTCTCTCTATATATGGCATCTCGGCACTCCCCCCTACCCTTTATATAGAGAGATCTTATCTAGAGGGGGAGGCCCACTCTTTATATCTTTCGAGATATTTTCTTGCCTATATATAGGGTAGGGGTGAGTGTATCAATAGAGGGACCCTATCTAGACTTGATATCTATATGTTATGCTCGAGAGAGATATATATAGTATAGTGGGGCCCTTATCTTCACTCTATATGGGGTGAGGCCCCCTATATATAGATCCAATCCTCACCCATGTTAATTAACATACATTTTTTATATAAGGGGGTCCACCCCATAGAAAATATATAGGGGCTCATCCATATCTATCTATAAGGAGGCCCCTTCCACTCTCGAATGTGATCTATTGATTGATGATCGATTCCTAGTTGATCGATCGATTATATAGGAACGCATCAACTGGTGACTAGTGATAAGAGGTTAGATTAGAGAGAAGCCAAGATGTGTGGAACACATCGATTCGATTATCGATTGTTGGTTGAGACCCTCATATATAGATAGGGCTCGGCCCAGCGGCATGAGGGCCTATCTATCATAGAGAGATAGGGGCCCTCAGCCTCCCGAGATAACGATATCTAGATGTCAACGCATGCCACATGTTGGTGACATTCCTCTTCATTCAAATTGAGCCCCGAATAAATATAGATATAGATCTATAAATCACTTCTCTGCTCTCCCATATAGATAACTATAGGCTAGGCTATAGAGAATCGGGAGTCAACCCTATCTAGAATTCTAAATGGCCCCCTCTACTCTATAGATTTTGGCTGATCTAGAATCTATATAGAAAGAGAAACCTGACCCGCTGAACTCCATATATGGGAGCCAATGGAGCTATATATATATGGGGAGCGATAGAGACCAACAGCACAAGACAATGGTTTCACTTGTTATAGGACTTAACCAAACATCTCACAACACGAGCTGACGATAGTCATCCAACACCTATATGAACCATATTCTTCACACCATCCCATTAGGGACAGGCATATGTCATTCATATGTGAAGGGTTGGTAAGGTTCTACGTGTTGTATCGAATTAAATCACATGCTCCACTGCTTGTGCAAGCCCCCGTCAATTCCTTTGAGTTTTAGTTTTGTGACCGTACTCCCCATGTGGAGTGTTTTACATGTTAGCTGGGCCCCTAATCCAGTCTAGTATAGACCAATATATTGATAGACCAAGGATGAACACTCATCATTTACGAGTGATTCATACCAATTAATGGGGACTAGTGTGTTTGGGGAGATACTGCTAATGTCTAGTCAGGTCACCATATCTGAATGAGACTATCTGAACTCTCTCTCTCTCTCTATCTCTCTCTATATCTCACTCTTTAGTCTCTTCTCTCTTTATCCCTCTCTCTATCTTCCCCTTCCCTATAGATCTAACAGGTCCGGGTAACTCGACCTTGAGTTTAGTTCAGTCGGTGTAACTAGTATGAGTTAGTGTAACCTGGGGGGTCCTCAGCATAGCGATAGTGGTCTATCTATATAGCTGGACCAACTATTACTAGTACTATAGGCCACTGAGAGAGGATCACCATATCTAGATAGGGGCCCTTTCTCTCATCTCCCCTCAAGCTCGCTCCTATCTATATATGGGGCGAGGGGTAATAGTTTGATCTATATAGTTGGGAGTAGAAAGAACTGGGGGGAGACCTATGATGCAAGGAATCATTGACTCGCTTCATGATATATTTTTCTTCTTAATTTTGATTTCATTTCTCATATCACGGATGTTGGTTTGCGCTTCATGGCATTTTCACTTTAGAAGAAATCCAATCCCACTAAGGATTATTCATGGAATGACTATAGAGATTATTCGGACCATATTCCCTAGTATTATCATGATGTTCATCGTTATACCATCATTTTCCCCATTATACTTGATGGATGAGATAGTGGTCAATGCAACCATTACTATCAAATCGATCAAACATCAACGGTATCAGAGTGTGCCCTTTAACGAGGGAGAAGTGCAACAAAATGCACTCTGAAATATTGCCATTTGGCTTACCGAAGGGGGAGAATCTCCCATTCTCCCAAGGGGGAACCCCAATATAGAATATAGGGTAGGGGCACCCCCTAGATAGATAGATAGATAGACAAATAGATAGATAGAGTTGTCCAATTGATCTAATATTTGTTTGTTGATTGGATGTTCTATCAAATGAACAGTTATGATCTTTTCTTATCCGAGAAAAAATATAGATGGAAGTCTGAATTATGAATGGAGTCAATATATCTTGGGGGAGGCTCGATTATCTGAGGGTATAGGGGTGAGGGTGAGGTTGAATATATAAAGAGGGGGGATCTCACGAAGTTGTTTGCTGACTTTGGGCCCATATTACATCTATCGCTCACCCCGACCCTCGATTATATAGATTGAGATAGAGTGCATACATATAGATATAAGGATAGTTAGTGATGTCTCCATGGGTTTGGGAGTAAGTGTCATTTACCAACTGGGGCACATACTCCCAAACCTCTTGGCATTACACCACTAAATCTCTAATCCTTGGCCTGTTATGTAGTGAAAGTACCAATATCCACTAATCGTTGTTTCTGAATATGGTTTTCAATTAACATCTCTTCTGATTCATCAATACAAGAACTGAATTGCCGTGTAAATTCATAAATATCTCGGTATAAGCCAAGAACCAAATCTTGTGCCACTCCACCTAGTCGTATGTAACTGGCATGCATCCTGGCTCCCGGGACTCTCTCAAAGAACTCTAACAATTTCTCTAGCTCCTCAAAAGCCCATAGGAATGGGTTTAATGCTCCCACATCCATAGCATGAGTGGGCCCTATCTATAGATCATTCATTTTGTTGTAATATCTAACTATATGGTAATTCAGTTCAATGGGAAAGAAATGACCAGACCATACCTACTGGCCAATATCTATATTCATAGGGCATAGCTTCGATGGATCACGCAGCTTCGATGGATCATTCCCCTCACCCTCACAACTATGATATATAGTATAGAATGCGATTTGAAACAAAAAAAAAGATTAGTCTTTGGCCTTGAATTTTATTGATAGGGCTTAAGGACACTAGACTATCGTACTTGGATAAAAGTCTAGCAACAAATTCTTATCTACCTTTAATAAAAAAATCTCCTAAATTTTTTTTGGATCAAGATAAACTTCTACTCACCTATGTAGCTAAGTATACATTTATGTGATCCATAGATCAATCCTCCCGACATCAATCGAACCATTACTAAATGTATGTAGTCACCTATAGAGATCTATGGGGTGCATTCATCTATCTCCATCTCCCAGTCCCCATAGATAAGATATATAGAGGGGGTTCATTCCCCTAGAGCTATATGGTCCAATCCTAAAACAATTAACTTCAGAAATTCACGCAGGTACAGAGGCTATATAAAAGGTTAATTTTTAATTAAAAATGGTAAGCTGGATACTAAGTTGGATGGATCTCTCTGGGGCAGATACTAAGAGAGGAGGGACCCCTAGAGAGATGGGCACATCTATAGAGAGGGAGAGGGTCATATCCTATCCTATATAGAGAGATGGGATAAGGGATATGGGGTCACCCTGAAGAAATGATCTATGTCTTCATGGCCAATAGAACGCATGTCTTCATGCCCCCTCCCTCTCTATATCTTCTATCTGGGGCATAACATAGTTAGTCTCCAGTGATAGTCGATAGTCCCTATCCTTGAACTATCTTATCTTCTATGTTCACCTCTTTATAGCTACGAATAGAGATATAGGTCCCTATCTATGACTATAAGATAGTTCGGGGGGGGAGTGATGGATACTGATACTATATATCCGATCGAACCCATATATATATATATATATATATATATATATATCCATATATCTATATCTATATAGATAGAGGGCAATAGATAGAGGGCAATGATTGATATCTATATGATCGACCAACTAGACCCCTATATATATATGGGGTGACTACAGACTTCATCCATATGGATATATAGACATCTGGGACCCCCATGGAGATATGGGCTTCCTCTCTATGATATATGATGGGGGGAGACTCTCCATAGATCTTGCCCTCTGCCTATATGGGTTAGGTCATATATCTAGAGGGGGAGGGAGCAGAGCGCCATATGGATAAGATAGTTCAAGGGGGGAGGGGGAGGGGGTGGGGGTGGATAGTTTATAGTTGTTATGTAGAAATAAATGGACACTGGGGGTATTATCTATAATGAGCTTAATATAGATTGATTGATATATACATAAGATATATGTCTTCTCTCTTCTCTCTTCTCTCTTCTCTTTCGGTAGATATAGATCTATATCTGCTAAGAGCCCGAGTCTGCAAGTGGGCCCTCTTGGCTACCCATGACCTTGGAGTTTAGGGGAATCTTGCTCCCGTGCATGCGTGTCGACTTACAATTGGATGCATTTGTAGCTGGCCTGACCATAGAGATTAGAGATGAGATGAGAGATTTGAGCATCCCTTGCTATTGAGCTAACTCCTACTGCTAACTCGAACCAGATAGAGCAGAGCTACTAACTCTTGTTGTTATCTTGAGCCCGATAGAGAAAAGTTGTTAACTATTGTTGCTATCTCGAACCAGAGAGATAGATAGAGAGATAGATGGCTCTAGATCTATAGAGAAGAGAGATGGGCCCTCTTCTCTATATCTTATCTCTAGAGAGATATGGCACCCATACTACTCTATAAGGGCACGGCATAGTTGGTACAAGAAATATGATCTGAACCATACTTATGTAGACTATACTCTGTTGTTTGATGCTTTCCTAACAGAGTTTCATATACCTGAGTTTGAGCATAAGAGCACAAACGCGTTAAAGGACATCAAGCAAAGCATGGATGAGAGAGTTAGGGAGTATGATGCCCACTTTAAAACATTGTTATCAAAGTTGTCTTATGACATCCACCCTAGTCAGCATGCTCAATGGTTTGTTGGAGGTTTGATCACACCCTTTAGAAAAGCAATCTCACACAAGACTTATACAGACCCATGTGAGGCACTTGAAGCATCTCTGTGCGCTAAGGTAGTTGGGAGCGTAGACACTAGAGTTAGCCCATTTTTGAAGGCTTGGATTACAACTATGGAAAAACAATTGGAAAATTTTCAGCTAATTCATATCATGAGACACACGGTGGTATTTGGTGCATAGATTGTGAAGAATAAGGACATACTAAGGATAGTTTCCCTTATAAATTAGTACACGCCATGTTGTTGGACTATCAGATCTATCACTTGGATCATGATTCAAGTAGGTGCCCATTGTTGCAACGTACAATAATGAAGAATGTGTCTTGCTACTGTAAGATTTGTAGGTCTACCACTCATGATACAGAAAGTTATAGGTTGATTGATTAGATTCATGATGTCATTGCTATTGGTGTACATCAAACCAGTGTTGCAAAAAATTCCTAGGAATAAGGTGAGCATCATGATCATAGTTACAATGAAGGGCACTCTGATGGTGGTGGTAGAGGTAGAGGTAGAGGTAGAGGCTACTGTGGAGGATTCAAAGGCTGAGATCGTGATGGTGGAAGAAGTGAGTTCCTCTGTGGAACATGTTATACATGCGGATCCCCTAATTATTATAAGCACGAGTGCCCTCAGAATATTATTTTCTCCTTTTTCAGAAAGAACCATAACTATGAAGAATACCTGAATTTATATGATCACCTGAGCAAAAATCACAAGTAGGATAAGAGCGTGGGAATGGTTAGAGTACAACATGATGTGGAAAGTCATTAGATGCCAAAGGTAGTGCCTGATCTAGAGATATTTCCTATGCTAGTCAGTATATGCACTGAGGCTACGTGTGTCAAAAAAGTTCCAAAGAAAAATCCTATTATTACAAAAGAAGAGGTATTGCATGCAAAGTTTCCATACCCTACTCATTAGAAGGAAGTTTATCAAGAAACCATGGAGGTTATTAGAAACTTGTAGGGTCAGATCTACAATGCTTAAACGAACAGTCACAAAAGTTGGAGAAGGACAAGGTAATTGAGATTCCTCATAAGGATGTTGATGATCTGAAGGAGGTTTGTAAAATGCTACAATAGGAAAACATCATTCTGTTACTATGGGAATGGTTAAAGGGGAATATGTCGTGCACTGGAGTTGAGCTCGAAAGACATATTTTACATGCTAATTTACCTCCTCATAGTCTGGATTATGAAAAAGAGAGCACTCTGAATGCAGTTATTGATGGATGACTGTTGAGTAACTTTTTTATTGATATTGGTGTAGAAGTGAATGTGCTCACTTTGGATCCATGGAATCAGATGGGGAGGCCACCATTACAATTATATTCAAATGTGTTGATTATGGCAAACAAGACTAAAGCCACGCCCACTAGAGTCTTGAAGGATGCTACTATTACAATACAAGGGGCCAAGTTTACTGGGGACTTTGAGGTCTTGGAACTTGTAGAGGTAGACAATTTTCCAACATTGCTCGGGTGCCTTTGGTGTTATGTGAATAATGCAGATCTACACTTTAATAAAGGATATATTAGTTTTAAGAACAAGGAAGAGCGTGTCATCATTCCTTTGGTAGATGGAAAAGACACACCTTATGTAGAACCTTTGAGTGAAGAGGACTTGAACAAAATTTATGTGTGCACCATTAGAGATCCTAAGGTACTTGAGCCATCAAAGGAAGGAGTTATTTAATGGGATAGTGCACAATTTATGGGTGATACTATAAGTGTTGCTTATGATAACTAGGCACATGGGACTTATGAAATGTTTGGGTGTGAGATGAAAAGTGCAGTCAAGTGCATAAGTAGCCCGCATTATGTTACACATTTAGGTAGTAACTAGGTACCAAGTTATGCCGACGAAGGTAATCCTAAAATATTCCTACGCGCTATGGAAGTTCAGAGGACATATCAAGTGGAAAGAAGGAATATATTGTGTAGACCTTGCATGGGATAGCAACACATTGGTGGATGGTACACATATATGGTATTTTGGAGTGGGAAGAAGTGAGGATCACCTTCTCTGCTAGATTTGTTTGGAGTACTGTGCCTACTAAGACATGTGAATTCCATGGGAAGGATTCTACTTTACATCATGTTCAGTAGTGTGAGAAACTCTGGACAGAGGGGCAGGAGGCCTTACCACCTTCACTGTGGATACACAAGTTCTACTACACCTTGTGAGGTTATGCGTGCACATGGTATGTTTATGCAGAGTTGAATAAAGAAATAGGGAATTGGTAGGAATTGACTATAGGTATGATTTAGACATTTGACTCTTTTTCTACTAAACCTCCAGTAAATGAGGTGTTACAGGTTATGAAGTGCTTAACTATGGGAAATAGTGCAAAGGTTGAGGAACTTATTCAATAGTTACTAGGGTGAGTTAGATCTAGAGGCATGTTTTGAATAAATAGAGATAGATGAGGAACAGCTTGGGGGCACCTTCTTAGAAAAAGAAAAGGTAAGATAGTTTACATGATTGATGATGAAGTGGAGAATTTGAATGTTGATCATATTGTGGGTACACGTGAGGTCTTAGATAGTGCAAATGAGAAAGCACACGGGTATCATGAGCCTGTGAAGATGAATAAGGTCAGCATTGGGATAGATCTTGCACTTAAGGAGGCCATCATCAGTGATTATTGGTCTGACTTAGAAGTTGTAAAGATAATTGAGTTATTACGTGACTTCCAGGATTTATTTCCTAGAGGCTATCATGAATTAAAAGGGGGTACATCACTCTTTGGGCGAGATGAGGATTAAGATAAAGGAAGGTGTGCGCTTGGTTAGGAAGAGGCCTTGTAGGATGATCCTAATCTGTGTGTCAATGTAAAGAAAGAAATTGATAAGATGTTGAAATCTGCGCATCAAAAAACACACTTTGTTTTTAAGTACTTTGAAAATAATCAACTCTTGTCCACCTGATAATTACTTGATGTGGATTGCATCGTTATAGCAAGGAGGAAATGCATCATGGTTTGCACCTTTTTATAAACCAAATTGCACTTTTCATATTGCTAAAAAAACACGGTGTGTTTTTCAACGTGTCGAAAAACGCACTCTATTTTTCAGCACTTTGAAAAAAATCAACCCTTTTCCACCTGATAATTACTTGATGTGGATTTCATCCTTACAACAAGAAGGAAATGCATCGTGGTTTGCACTTTGTTATATACCGAAATGCATTTTTTAAAGTGCTGAAAAACACTGTATTTTTCAACGTGTTGAAAAACACACTTTGTTTTTCAGCACTTTGAAAATAATCAAATCTTGTCCACCTAATAATTACTTGATGTGGATTACATCATTACAAGAAAGAGGAAATGCATCATGGTTTTCACCTTGTTATAAACTAAATTACATTTTTCATATTGTTGAAAAACACACTCTGTTTTTCAGCACTTTGAAAATATTTAACTCTTCTCCACTTGATAATTAGTTTATGTGAATTGCATCATTAAAACAAAGAGGAAATGCATCGTGGGTTGCACCTTGTTATAAACTGAATTACATTTTTCAAAGTGCTGAAAAACATAGTGCATTTTTCAACGTGTCAAAAAACAAACTCTGATTTTCAGCACTTTGAAAAAATTCAACCCTTCTCCACCTGATAATTAGTTGATTTGGATTGCATTGTTATAATAAGGAGGAAATGCATAGTGATTTTCACATTCTTATAAACCAAATTACATTTTTCATATCGCTGAAAAACACAATGTGTTTTTCAACGTGTCAAAAAACACACTTTGTTTTTTAGCACTTTGAAAATAATCAAATCCTGTCCACTTAATAATTACTTGATGTGGATTGCATCGTTACAATAAGGAGAAAATGCATCGTGGTTTGTACATTGTTATAAAATGAATTACATTTTTCAAAGTGTTGAAAACCACAGTGTGTTTTTCAACATGTCGAAAAACAAACTCTCCTTTTCAGCACTTTGAAAAAATTCAACCCTTCTCCACCTGATAATTAGTTTATGTGGATTGCATCATTACAACAAGGAGGAAAATCATCATGGATTTCACCTTGTTATAAACCGAATTACTTTTTTCAAAGTGCTGAAAAACACAATGTGTTTTTCAACGTGTCAAAAAACACACTCTGTTTTTCAACACTTTGAAAAAAATCAACCCTTCTCTACCTAATAAGTATTTTATGTGGATTGCATCATTACAAAAAATAGGAAATGCATCATGGTTTGTAACTTTTACAGAACTAAATTACGTTTTTCATAGTGTTGAAAAACAAAGTGTGTTCATAATCTGTGCACAAAATACCACTGCACGTCTTATGAGATGAATTAGCTGACAATTTTCCAATTGTTTTTCCATAGCTGTAATCTAAGCCTTCAAAAATGGGCTAACTCTAGTGCCTATGCTCCCAACTACCTTAGCGCACATAGATGCTTCAAGTGCCTCGCATAGGTCTGTCTAAGTCTTGTGTGAGAGTGCCCTTTTAAAAGGTGTGATCAAACCTCCAACAAACCATTGAGCATGATGACTAGGGTGGATGTCATAAGACAACTTTGATAACAATGTTTTAAAGTGGGCACCATACTCCCTAACTCTCTCATCCATGCTCTGCTTGATGTCCTTTAACGCGTTGATGCTCTTATGCTTAAACTCAGGTATATGAAACTCTACTAGGAAAGCATCAAACAATGTAGTATAGTCTACATAAGTATGGTTCGGATCATATTTCTTGTACCAACTATGCACGTGCCCTTGCAAAGTAGTATGGGTGCCATATCTCTCTAGAGATAAGATATAGATAAGAGGGCCCATCTCTCTTCTCTATATATCTAGAGCCATCTATCTCTCTATCTCTCTCTCTCTAGTTTGAGATAGCAACAGAAGTTAACAACTTTACTCTATCAGGTTCAAGATAACAATAGGATTTAGTAGCTCTACTCTATCTGGTTTGATATAACAACAAGAGTTAGCTCAACAACAAGGGATGCCCGAATCTCTCATCTCATCTCTAATCTCTATGGTCAGGCTAGCTACGAATGCATCCAGCTGCAAGTCGACACGCATGCACAGGAGCAGGATTCCCGTAAACTCTAAGGTTGTGGGTAGCCAAGAGGGCCCACTTAGAGACTTGGAATCTCAGCAGATATAGATCTATATCTACTGGAAGATAAGAGAGAAGAGAGAAGAAATATATCTTATGTATCTATTAATCAATGTAAATTAAGCTCGTTATAGATAATACCCCCAGTGTCCATTCGTTCCTACATAACAACTATAAACTCTCCACCTCCACCTCACCCCCTCCCCCCTAAACTATCTTATCCATATGGCACTCTGCTCCCTCCCCCTCTAGATCTATGACCTAACCCATATAGACAGTTTGTTTCAACGTGTTGAAAAACAAACTCTCATTTTCAACACTTTAAAAACATTCAACCCTTCTCCACTTGATAATTATTTTATGTGGATTACATCATTACAACAAGGAGGAAAATCATCATGGGTTGCACCTTATTATAAACCAAATTGCGTTTTTCAAAGTGTTAAAAAACACAATGTGTTTTTCAACGTGTCAAAAAACACACTCTGCTTTTCAGCACTTTGAAAAAAATCAACCCTTCTCTACCTGATAAGTATTTTATGTGGATTTCATCATTACAAAAAATAGGAAATGCATCATGGTTTACAAATTTTACAAAACTAAATTACGTTTTTCATATTGCTGAAAAACACAGTGTGTTTTTCAACATGTCGAAAAACACACTTTGTTTTTCAGCACTTTGAAAAAAATCAACTCTTCTCCACCTAATAATTGCTTGATGTGGATTGCATCCTTAAAATAAGGAGGAAATGCATTGTGGTTTTCACCTTGTTATAAACTGAATTACATTTTTCAAAGTGCTGAAAAACACGGTGTGTTTTTCAACGTGTCGAAAAATAAACTTTACTTTACAACACTTTGAAAAAACTCAACCCTTCTTCAACTGATAATTAGTTGATGTGGATTAAAAAAGGATGAAAAACATTGTGGGTTGCACCTTGTTATAAACCGAATTGCATATTTAAAAGTGCTGAAAAACACATTGTGTTTTTCAACGTGTCGAAAAAAACACTTTACTCTTCAGCACTTTGAAAAAATTCAACCCTTCTCCACCTAATAATTAGTTGATGTGGATTGCATCTTTATAACAAAGGAGGAAACCCTTCTCCACCTAATAATTAGTTGATGTGGATTGCATCGTTATAACAAGGAGGAAACGAATTATGGGTTGCACCTTGTTTTTTATCAAATTACATTTTTCAAAGTGTTGAAAAACACAATGTGTTTTTCAAATTGTCAAAAAACACAATCTATTTTTCAACACTTTTAAAATATTCAACCCTTCTCCACTTGATAATTAGTTGATGTGGATTACATCACTACAACAAGGAGGTAATGCATCATGTTTTTCACCTTGTTATAAATTGAATTACATTTTTTAAAGTGCTGAAAAATATAGTTTGTTTTACAACGTGTCAAAAAAAAAGTCTATTTTTCAGCACTTTTAAAATATGAACCCTTATCCACCTAATAATTAGTTGATGTGGATTTCATTTTTACAACAAAGAGGAAATGCATCATGGTTTGCACCTTTTGCAAATCCAAATTGTGTTTTTCATATTGCTGAAAAACACACTCTACTTTTCCACACTTTGAAAAAAAAAACTCTTCTCCACCTGATAATTAGTTGATGTGGATTGCATCCTTAAAAAAAGGAGGAAATGCATCATGGTTTGCACCTTTTTATAAACCAAATTGCATTTTTCAAAGTGTTGAAAAACACTGTGTATTTTTTAACGTGTCGAAAAACACACTCTATTTTTCAGCACTTTGAAAAAAATTCAACCCTTCTCCACCTTATAATTACTTGATGTGGATTGAATTGTTACAACAAGGAGAAAATGCATCGTGGTTTGCACCTTGTTATAAACTAAATTGTAATTTTCATAGTGTTGAAAAACACAGTTTGTTTTTCAACGTGTCGAAAAACACACTCTATTTTTCAGCACTTTGAAAACAATAAACTCTTCTCCACCTGATAAATACTTGATTTGGATTCAATCATTACAACAAAGAGGAAAAACATCGTGGGTTGCACCTTGTTATAAACCGAATTACATTTTTCAAAGTGCTGAAAAACACTGTGTGTTTTTAGCTCTTTGAAAAAATTAACCCTTCTCCACCTAATAATTACTTGATTTGCTTTACATCATTACATAAAGTTGGAACAATATCGTGGTTTGTACCTTGTGGAAAACAACAGTTCATTTTTTATAGTGTTGAAAAACACACTGTGTTTTTCAACATGCTTAAAAAAATAGTTTGTTTTTTAGCACTTTGACAATAGCAATAAAAATTCCACACGATAATTAATTATTATTGATTACATCATTTCATCATAATTACATCAGCTTTCTGTATGTCAAAATATTTTCTACTATCCATATATTACATGAGCGGTCCTACGTTGGCTAACACCAACAAGTACTTTTTTAAAATACTCTAAAAATCATCAAAAAGTAGGTCAGTTGTACACGTTTCATATTTATGTATTTTAAATATACGCAATCTACAATCTCATATACATTAATTTTAGATGTTTACAATTCTAATATAGGCCCGCTCAACATGTCATACATTTACTTTCCAAAGCTCAACTTGCTCATTCGGTAAGATACATCTCTCTACATATTCGTTGCATCTACAACACAATGCATTAAATATTAGGCAAGATATCGAAGGATTTGTACCTTACATACAATAAATGAACTTATTTAAATTAAGGACATTCAATACTCACCTTGCACAGACACTAAATTGCTAAAAGATAAGCGGTGGCCGAGATATGTTTCATCTGCATTTAAACCACCTGCAAAATAAATGATCAATGTGTTAGTCTTCGCCTCCACAATTAAAATTTCTTGTGAATTCACAATCACACCAATAATTCAATGTTCTAACATGTAGGTTCCATTTGTGTGGTTTCTCTCCTCTTTGCACGTTTTCCATTAGGAAATTGGAAGCATTCATAGCCTTTATCATGATTGTTCAAATATTCTACAATGACTGGCCTCTTAGTCATACTGCGGTGGCATTTTTTACTTACACTAAACCATGGATGCATGTGGGTGGTGGCTTTCTCATTGACATCTCCTTTGAAAGCAACATCCAACATATTTGATGCTTCTAGGTCTCTCATAAACCTTTAAACACATTCAAAATATGTTTTTTTTTGTTCATTTGTACTCAATCATGTATCCAACACTGACTTCAAGAATTCTTTCGATGTGTGTTCCATAAAATTTGAATCGGTTTTTATCATCAACCCACCAGCCCCAACTGTTTCAAGAGTGCCTATGACGTAAAAGCTTCATTGCAGAGGGTAGACCTGAACAACCATTTGAAAGCTATAGGAATGATGGAACCTATGACTGCATAAGATCATATAGAAATCTTAATCATTCATTGGATAGGATGGTGAAATAAACCAAGAAAGAATTTATAAGACATTATAGAAACTTATTTATTTATACACTAGGTTTTTCAATATCATTGTATGCATGAATACACATTGTCATCTAATCATAAATATGTGTGATGAATATTATCATTGGAATCAATTAATTGATTAAATGCATTAACAACTAACCATCAACTGTTAGTGACTGTTGATGTGGCAATGAGAGGCCATCTCATAACATGTCATCATTTACTGTGCTTGTCTCTACATAGGTATTGGCTCTTGCACGAGAAAGGAAAATAATTTCAACACAATGATTTTTTCTTTACAACTTATGCTTAGCAATCTATATCACTACTTACCACATATGATGACATTGAATTACCTTCCACTTCTAGTGTTGGATACAGTGAGGAGGGGACATCTTGAAACGTGTCTTCATTTATTGTGCTTGTCTCCGCATAAGTACTAGCTCCTGCAAGTGAAAGGAAAAAAAATTCAACATGATGATTTTTTCGTTACAACTTATGCTTATCAATATATATCACTACTTGCCACATATGATATGATATTGAATTACCTTCCACTTCTGGTGTTGGATACATCGAGGAGGGGCCATCTTGGAATGTGTCTTTATTTACCCTTCTTGTCTCTGCATAAGTATTGACTCTTGCACATGAAATAAAAATAATTTCAACATGATGCTTATTTCATTACGACTTATGCTTAGCAATCTACATCGGTAAGATATGATGGCATTGAATTATCTGTCACTTCTGGTTCTTGATATGATTACATCGACACATTGCTTGTAAAAATCCAACACCTTCAACATGAGCTTACATATGTTTCCTTTGATAGCCCAAGCACATTCGCATACGTCCAAGGCTTTGCATTGCCTTACCAAATACCATGTGCTTCTAGTTGTTTAGTTCCTCACCCACAATTGATTGCAATCAAGCGTAATTGTAAGGAAATATGTATCAGGAATACTCTTTGCTCTCTCAACCACTGTCAATAGTTGTATTTATTTTTTGAAGTTGGTCAAGAAGACAGATTGTTATAACTTCCTCTTGTGTTTTTAAAATGGTCCCACCTTGTACACAATTGTGTAGAACAAATTCCATCCAGAAAGTACATTTTTTATCTATCACAAAAGTATCTAGTCTTTAAAAAACAATGGTAGGATTCTATGGATGCGTTTGTTTCTTGATTTTCATGGGAGAAGTTTCTAAAATTTATTGCCCATATAGCTATCAAGTGACATGGATTGAAAATCAATGACACTATAAACCAATAATTATTATTGATGGTGATTAAAAAGGAAACACACAAAGGATCATACTCACCAACATGTTCTTTGCTCTCATGCCATGTATTCCTGAAGTACTCAAAGAACTTAGTTTACTATTTGAATTCATTAAAGAAGTATTTAATGATTCGAAATGTGTGCTCTTGATGCATTTCAGAACCATACCTGATGGTACCTAATCTCTTGAAAATATTCCACATGGACTCCTTGCTACAATACCTGTGAACATTTTTCAACCATTCCCTACGCACGTGTCATAGGCATAGCAGTACATGAAAACCAAAAACACACTTGATTGCTTGGATTTCAGCCGACGCATCATCCGTAATGAACACATTGATCTGCCAATCAGCACGAAGGTGTTTTCCTCATTTCTAGACTTCTACCAACCACCCGTAAATGTCTTCAATTTTATTCCATGAATAAATGGCCCATGCTACGGGCACCCAAGCCTCTTTCTCGTCGAAAAAAAAAATGTGTATAATTGGTACTAAAAGGAATATGACATCAAAGGGTAACATGTGGTTTAATATAATAGAAAGGGAACATTATCAGTGATACATAAATTACACATCATTTCAAAATTCATTCCAATTACTTACGCCATATTTGTTCGTAGAAAATGTTGAGTCCATGCAGATTATGAAATTATGCAAATTTTAAACCATTCTTTCACACATCCACGGTGTTCACAACCCCATAATGAAGGGAACGGTGGTTCCATTTGGGTGTTGATAGTAGAAAAAAATGTCTCTTTCATCTGCATGCCATAATTTCACGCTCATGGCATCATCAATGTGCTTTTGAGACCTTCTGCAGCGAACTCTTTTCCATGCATTCACCACATCCTTTCTTGTCATGTATTCGTCCCTCTTGCTTGATATACCAACGTTGGATGAATCCTCTATATATTTATCATACACCATTTCCATGGTGACTCCCATCAACAAAAGAATCTCGATATAATTTTTTCATTCATTTGATAAATAAAGGGAAACATTTAGACAAGGATCGTTAATGGTATTTTCATTCCTCCCATGACAACACTCACCATTTACATCACAATGAAATGGATTGTTGTATAATATTATGGCCATTGTCGGTCTCCCATAAAAAACCTTCACATTGAAATGACATTGGAAAACCCTTTTAATTATACAGCTACTCACTTTTTCACCTATTGTCGGGCTTATTTCTATTATCGTCTGGACCATACGAACACTAGTAGCTACAATTAAAAATGGTAAAATCAAATGTTATACAAATGTTTACGAAAATAACGTACAAAAAATAATTGTTAGAAAAGGTTTGAACCTAGTATATGACTTGGTTATATGCAGTTTAGGATTTTCTATATTTGTTGACTTGTGATTTACACACACAAATTTAGTCTCAAAACTTTTGTTAGAACCTTCCTCCTTTAGAAATGCTTGTAGTCTTGCAAGTGGTATGGCGGTACAAATGTCGACATTCGGCTCATCCCCGATTGGTGTCCATTCTAGGTCATCATACGAAAACTGACTCTTTTCCTCTGTTATCTCTTGAACAGGAAGATCGATCATGCTCTGCCATTTGGGCCTCCTTCCCATCCTAAAAATTATTACATGTAGTTTTGCATCGTTAATGAAACAATTATTTCATACTTTTCGAAATAAATTTTGAGTTGTGATTTATCATCATCAACATGAATGCCATCTTAAAACATTGTAAGCATTTGAATTTTTGTCTAATTCAAAATCCACGTGTATAAAAGAAAGTATTGAAATGCAAGGAAAACAACAATTTATAGGACTGCCTACTGCTTCCAATGCACAAGCATATCACAATATGGTCATCTATAATGTGATAAAGAATGCGACATAATAAATATAATGTGACAAATATTGTTACAAAATTAATATTATTTGAAATACACATATTCAATGTTGAGAGAAACTTTCATTGAAATTATTATTATTAACCTTATAAATATAATTCACATCGTATAATAATATATTTTATGGTGCTTATTTTATTTATTAAATAATATTTTTCAAAAATGATGAATATAAAATAGAAATTATTACATTTAGCTAAAAACAATAAAAACTAACAAAATAAGAACATGTTTATTCAAAACAAAAGTTAAAAATAAGAAAATTAAAATATTAATAACATCTTTAAAATATATATATACATTTATGCATGCCAAAACACAATAATTAAACAACAATAAAATAATAATCTTCGCAACACCGATATACCCTACTTTTTGAAAGAAATGAACTTACAAACTAAAATTGAGGAATATAGATATATCAAAAATTTCACACTTTTACTTGAATTTTAGAAATGGTGCTAAAATTTTGAATAGTAATAAAAATTATTTGTTATACATTCTGAACAACTAGTATTCATTGGCATACTGAACTATCTATAATATATATATATATATATATATATATATATAATATATATATATATATATATATATATATAATTTATAAATTGTTAATAAATTGAAGGACTATTTTTAGGAACTCTTGCAGTTTTTGAACCTTTTATGCGAACACCCTTCATCTTCAATTCACGTGGAGGCTCGTATTTCAGTATGTATTCACTTTACAAATAGGATCGGGAGAAATTAGGCTCCTGGTATTCATAATCACTACACAAAAGAGTAACTAGTACACAACAGAAATATACAATTAATGTTAGTACGATACATGAAAAATCTAATATACGTCATCCAATATGATAAAAAAAATCACAATTTCAGAAAGTTGATATCCATGAAAAATTCAAGTATGAATAAATTCAAATGGCTATCCTTCACTCAAAATGCACCCTCCCATAATATCACAACCGTCCATTAAAAAATGAACGGTTGTGATATTATGGGAGGATGCATTTCTGAGTGGAGGGTCGGCGGGTGACTTTAAAAACATCTGCTCAGCACAATATACCACCTAACAATCGATGCATAATCCTAAGGGGCAAGCCCCTTCATCATACACTGATTCATGTCTTTGCAGAGGCACTTGCCCCCATATGCCATTGAGAGTGAGAGTATGATATCACATGATTTTTATAGCTTCAACTTACATCAAACATTTACAACATTGCAATTACCAATATTTAACAACTAATACAAAAATTATGTATACAAATGATCTACACATTCACAATATTTACAACTATAATGCATCTAAGAAGTCAAACTTTTCCTAATGTATTTAATTTAGCATAGCTAAGAGAAATGAAATTACAACTAAGAGCTCGAATATCGCATGCATATTTAACCAATACCAATGTAATATCAACGTAATTAACTAGTCTCATACCAGTGATTAATAAACACAAATTGTAGAAATTACCTAATCCTCTATCATTTATTAACAAATACTTGAATACAATAATACCATAATAATAAACTAGTTCACACTATTATTTAGTGTTTATATACTAAACAAAATATTTGACCATGTCATTCGTTTTGAAAAGATGCTTCCAAACAATTGTTCGATATATTTGTACTTAAGATAAAGTGTCATGTTATATTTATCCATGTGTATATCGAGAACATAGATTTGTTCCTATTTACAAAGTATTAGGTATTAGATATGACATAATATTGTCATCTTTTCTAGAGTTTCAAATATATTAATTAATAATAATAATGAAAACTATAATTATTTTCTAAAGTTTAGGGTTCAAGGTTTAGGGCTTAGGGATTAGGGTTTGGGGTTTGGGGCTTAGGCCTCAAGGTTCAGGGTTTAGGGTTTAAAGTTTAGGGCTTAGGGTTCAAGGATTAGGGTTTAGGGTTCAAGCTTTAGGGTTTAGGACTTAAGGTTGTCCTAAATAACATAATTAGGAAAACTTAACACTAATATGACATCGTAAACAATCAAATGATATCTTAAAAACTAATGTGATACCCTAAACACTGAAATATTGATATAACATAAAACACTAATGTGTCACCACCAATAATACATTTGGGACACGCTATTCACTAATGCAACATCCTAAACATTGATATGACACCCTAAACACTATTACGAGACCCTAAACAAGTTATAAAGTCATGTAGAAACCCTAAAAATTCAAAATTCATACCTATTCCTAGTCATACCTATCATGTGCACAATGTGCCGAATTAGATCTAGAATACATTTTAAACCATTATCCTCCCACATCCTAGTAAAATTTGATATATGTAGCATACTCCATTTTTTACTATCATTTGAAGAAGAAAAGGGGTTTGATACACATATTGTTGAGGTAATGTACTTTGGAGATATCTCAGAAAGAAAGTCCTTGTTCAATATTCCCAATATCAATAGTTACTTTTTGCAATGCCAATCCTAGTGTTTTGCAAGTAGTTAGAACACAATAATTTTAAGGGATTTCACTTGTGCATGTCACATGACACTATAGAGTTCAAGACGTGTGGAGTGGAATATATCAACATCACATGTTGAGCTGATGTAACTTATTTAAATTTACTAACCATAGAACATGGCTTGTTAGGTTGTTTTGTGCCATCTTTCTAGACCATTATCTTAGGCCATCCTCCATGTGTGCCCAAGAAACTATGTAAATACTTGTTGCAAGTATTTTCTTAGGCCATCCATGTGTATATCAAGAACATAAATTTGTTCCTATTTTCACATTATTAGGTAATAAATATTTTTAATCGATCTCACTTATAAATATATTGGTGTAATTCCTACTTATTCTTGGAAAGATTAGATGATCACTAGCTTCATTTAGATAGTATTGTAGATTTGATTTGCATTCCTTCCACATAAAAAACCTTCAATTTGTTTTGCATGATTGTTTATATAAAATGAACAATAAATTTAATTTTTTTTATAACATTAACATAACATTTCTACAAGTATTAGCTAATGTTATTAGCTAAAATTATTATAATAAAACATAGTATTATCTAAAATTATCCTAATTCCATCACCATAAACAATAATAATTCACCCGTGCATTAAATTAATTTTGGACACTTTAGCCACTTATACGAAACCTTGAACACTAAATAGTCACCCCACATAAAATAATTGAGATACACTAAACATTAATTTAACACTTTCAACACTGATATAATACCCTAAATAATGTCATGATACTCTATGCACTAATGATTCACCCTCAATTTCATAATTAGGATAACCTAAACACTAATGAAATATAGGGTCTCATACAAAACCATAATCATTATTGTAATACCCTTAAACTCATACGACACCTTAAACACTAATATGACACCCTAAACACTCATATGGCATCCTAAACACTCAAAAAAATATGCAAAACCTTGGACACTAATGGGTTACTCTAAATAACATAATTCAGACACACAAAAAACACTAATGTTATACCCTAAAAAATTTATAAGACGTGATAAACACTAATATGACACCCTATACATTATTAGAAGACTATAAACATTAAGGGATCATCGCAAATAATATAATTAAGACACCTTACATAATAATTTGATATCATAAGCACTCATATGACACCCTAAACGCTAATACAACACCCTAAACATTTGAACATTGATGTAAACACCTAAACACTAATGGGTCACCCTAAATATTATAATTGACAATTGAGATACTTTAAACATTAACAAAACAACCAAAAACCTAATATGAAACCCTCAAAACTATAATGAAACCTTACAAACTAATGGGCCACATTACAAAACACAATTGGAATGCCCTAAATATTAATGTGTCATCCTAAACAATCATACGATACCCTAAACACTCAAACACTGATATAATGCCCTAAACACTAACTTGTCATCTTATATAACACAATTACAACACCCTAAACTATAATACAACACCTAACATTAATTTAACATGTATTAGGGTTTGATTGGTATAAATGATTCCAAATATAGCCCTAACACATGTTCAATTATCGCATTAGGTGTATTAGGGCTCGATCGATAGAAATAGGGGCAAACTAATATTTGACTCTCAAACAGGCCACCCTGAAAATGTGGAAAACCGTCATGTTTTTCAATATGCTGAAAAACAAGGTGTTGAAAAACATAGTGTGTTTTCCACCTTGATGAAAAACATGTGTTTTCCATCTTAACGAAAAACACACTGTGTTTTCTATCTTAACAAAAAACACATTGTGTTTTCCACATATTAATCACTAAATAGTAATCATAACAGTCAAAGCATGATTTGAAATGCAATGTGATTTGCAGTGTGTTGAAAAACATGATGTGTTTTTCATCTTGTTGAAAAACACTATAGCTTTTTCAACATGTTGAAAAACAAATTGTGTATTTCAACAAGATGAAAAACACATTGTGTTTTTCAACACGATGAAAATCACATTGTGTTTTTTTTATCATTTTTGGAAAGGTGACGGTTTCTTTTACTTACAAATATTAATTCTAATTTATTATAATATGATGCATATTTAGATTATTCATTAATTATTAATATTCATATCTACGATCATACATATACATAATTGGAGGATAGATCTATTAGAACATGTTTTCAATAGAGTAAGGCATGAGAAAATGAGAGAACTTAGTCTTTGAGTAGTCTCAAAGCTAATGGTTTGCAAATTTCAATATGTATCTCTTTATAAAACTATAAGATAATTAATAGTTTGGAGGAAAATAATTAACAATGTGTCATGTTCGAAAAAATCTTCTAGAAGAAAAAATGTCTTCAAACTCCATTGTATGGTCAATATATCTTAAAATAAAAAGAGAAAACCTCTGAGTGATAGTCAAAGTCAATGATGAAAACTTGTATTGATATTTCAAGTAAGTAACATTGATTTTTTTAATCCATTTTGGTATTAAAAGTGACCTTAAATCTTTTTTTTTAACAGAAATATATGATAGAGTTGCAATTAAATTACTCTAACATTACTAAGAATCATGAATGAAAAATAATTTAAAAAGCATTACATCTTCAAATGTTTTGTTATAGGTCAAAAGTAATTGAAAAATTATTGTCTCCAAATGCTTTGTCAATAAAAAACTTGAGGTTGGACAAGTTTCAAAGATGGAAAAACCAAAAAGCAAATTGTATAAATGGATTTTATTATCAATACCCCCTTAACAAACGTTTAATAGTAATTTTTAAAACTATTTAGTGTGAAATGAGTTCTTTTGCTGTCAAAATAGATAAGATATGATTAGTGATTAGAAAATTAAGATAATAATTAATTAAGAAAAAAGTGTCAAAAATATTCACAAAAAAATGACTAATATTAATGGAGAAAATGTTAAGACACTAAAAAAACTAAATTTGATTAGGAACTATTGAATTATTGGGGCTTACGAATTTCCACAAAGGAGTCTGAGGAGCCTGGACAAACCATTTCCCTTTCATTATGCGAATTTTAGAGAGTAAACTAAACTTGCTATCAAAGAAAAATAAATTTTCCAAATACGCATTTTTTCTCAACACTTCTCAATTGCCATTTAAAACATTTAAAATACACACTACAATTTGTTGTTTCTTCTCACAGTTTCTTTCTCTTACCAATTTGAATATTCATTGTAATCAATGGCTCTAATTACCTGGTTGCTTGCTCTAGCCGAGTGGGGGATAAGGGGCTAAGGAAAACCAAAATATTTGTTGAAAACATTTTTGGATAAGAACAATACATTATTGGCGAGGTATTAGTATTTAGCAGGTGTGTTTATCCATCTATGATGAATATAATAGAGATATTAGAGTGAAAATGGTGGGGAGTAGTAAAAGTGTAGATAAAAAAAAAATATTGGAAGAATATTTTGATTTACATTTTGATTCACAACTACAGACAAACTTGGTAATGAATTACGGTAACCAAACTTAACAATGGATTAAGAAATTAATAAACATGGTTTTAAATCAAATTAGTTCAAGACCCATATTTAGTGTGACAACAAAAAGAAAAATTAAGAAGATTTTCCTTTGCCATGGTTGAATATAAAGAAAAATAATGAAAAAAAACATTAATCGAATTGCATATTCATGATGGTCCTTTGGTTTTTTATGTCAAGTTACCTCTGTGTCACGGTCCATTGTGTGTAGTGGAGATCAAAAAACTTTTCTTCCTAACAAATGTGATTTCCTTCCTCATAAAACTTCCACTGGTCTGCAAATGCCTTTCTCTTCAAACATCCACTGGAATCGCTTTATCTTATCTGCGAGAGAATAAAAGAAACGCGAAAGAATGTATATGTTTAACAGTGGTTTGGAAATTGTTGAGATGGTTTAGTGTACCTCGGAAAGCGAAAATCAACTTCCTTAAATACATTTGACCCCTCACGGGCGGCGGCACACTGAGCAATCTTTGTAAATTATCTTTTGTACGCGCGAGCAAATCCATCTTGATTTGACTCCCTCTGACACCAGGTTTTCTTGCTACGTCATACCTTTTGCATGTGCATGTGATAGGGAACATGGTAATTTTTATGGGGGACGCACATACATAGGTACGAATTGAGTGGACGGTAGCCGCTTCCATCGACACCACAAAAAAATTTGAAAATAAGAAACAACAAATTTCTGCGCACTCGCACTCACAGATTGATGAAATATCACCCTTCAAATCTTCTTGATGTTCGGATGATGTTCTCGAGGATCAAAACGACGACCCGGGGGACAAAAAAATGTTGATGAAGTGTTAGAGGAAGTTTATAATGATCCATGGATGTTGCGGATAAGAATACACAAATTTGGCTCGAATGCAAGCAGAACATACATGGGGCTATTGTCATATTTCCAGTAGGTGGTTACATGACAGGAGCTAATTTAGAATAGTATCAGTGGATTCAGCTGAGCAAAGTTGTCTTACCAAGGTTGTAGGTAGTGTTGTTGAAGTCATGATCATATGACAGCGTTTAACGTTTGGTCACACATATGAGGTTAACGTTTGGGCTCACGTAATATTTATAGAGAGTGGTGACATGATGGGAAATCCTTTGTAATGGTATATGTGGAATTGACTGGACAAAGTTTTTTTGTTAACCATGAATTCATTCCATTGTTTTGCGATTATTTTCAAATTACAGACATGACAATACGATTCCCAGCAAATCTATAAAGAATTCGATAACACGAATACCACTGCAAGCTAAAGACAAAAACAACACAATAAACAATATTATATTGTTAAAACTGATTCAACGTGGTGTCATATCCTGATAGGTTCACTCCAGATACATTTTAACTGGTAGCACGCCTTCGTGTAAATATTCAATCAAAATATGTCATGTGTCCTTTCTTTGGTTGCGGGCTTAATTTTATTTGAATAATTTATTTTTTTTATTTGTTTTTTTTTTCAATTGATTTGATTGGTTGGGAAGTATTTTCTTAATCATGCCAAGTTATTTTTCAATAGTAAAAAATGTTAATTTCAAATTGACTGGTAATAACAATTTAGTTTTTAAAAATTGAATATCAACATATTAGTCTTCTCTGGAACAATATCGAAGCAATGTTATGTATGGGTGTAGTGTCACACAAACTCACAAGATTCATACTTGCAGTGCCCATTTGATCTTTTGAGGATTAAAATAGAATTGGGTAACCCATTTGATATAGAAAAAGACAATGAACTTTTTTATTTCTTTCGAACATGCAAGGATTTATGATATGTAGCTATTTTTTGCACTTTAGAATGCTATATTTGATGAATATTTAACTCAAAGGTGTAGAAAGAGTCACAAGATGAATAATATTACAAGTGTCAGTAGACAATATTACTTTTTCTAGTCTAAGGGTGTCCTTAGAAGGAGCAATGTGCTTAATGTTGATTATAGAAGAAATAGATCGATAATGCCCTAGGTCAGTAGACATAAACAAAGTGTAAAACATAAAGTCATCCTCATCCATATAATTAAAATTTATGTTGCTCAATTTGTCATCAGATAAAATCAATATCATCCCCATATTGTCATAGTAATAAGTAACCAAAACATCTTATTATTTAGAGTTAACCAATAGTGGTAGTTCTTACATAACTATGATTTAAGTAGATGTGGTATAGTAAGTTACACTCGTCTATAATGTTCAATTTGCACTTTCTTCATGCGTATGTATGTAGTTGTGTTGATTGAATTTTCTTAGGCTCAATGGGTGGTTATATAAGAGGCATAATATCATTAGTTTTTCTTGACTTACAGTTGCATACATGTATAACTTATTAAGAGGGATAATATGTGTTGGACGCGTGATAATAGGTTCAAGAGAAGTAGGATTGTCAACTTTATAACATTTGACAGGTTCCTCATCTGTTATATAATAGTATAAACATATCCATCATGTAAAAAATTTGACACATTTATGAAGAGTAGAGGGAATGATTTCAATATCATGAATCCATGTCTGACTCAATAATATATTATAATGAAGAGAATTGTATAGAGGATCACTTGGTAAAATATGCTCAAAACATGTGTGATCACGTGATTGTAAATATCACCCCATGTGTTTAGGGTTTACCACTATATTCTCCCATGCTCGAGCCCCCTTTACACTAAATTACCCTATTTTATAAGTGTAAAAATTATAAATAAAAATTACCCCATGTATGATCACACATGTTATGTACCACCTTATCAAGGTGAAACCCCCCATAGATCATTTTCCATAACATGAAATGTGATGGGTACTATTTTAGAGCCAAATATGGCATCCAAAGAAATTTTACTAATTATAGGACGTGAGATGTTATCAAAGCCTTTATCATTAATAGTGGTCTTATCCATAGTGCTTATGCAGAGACCCATTTATTGAAGTAAGAAACTAGGGAAAACATTCAATTTGGATCTATTATCAGTTAGTACCCTTTAGATTAGAAACCCATGAATTTGTGTTGTAGCAAGTAGGGTTTGACATTGATCCCTTCTATGTTTAGGAGGTAATTATATATGACCCAGAGTAATAGCCTTATGCATGATTTCTAGTGTGTTTATGATAGAAACAAATGAATATGCTTATGTATTGGTAGGTAGAGTAGTAGATTGTAATACCTCATATTAAATGTTGTTGTAAATGGGTGATGGCTTGACTAATTCCAAAATAGATATATTAGTAGGTGTATCACTCAATTAATCCAATATGTGGGTACATGTATGAAAATGGGTTACAAAAAGGGGGTCTTAAGTGGACATGTTATCTTGATAATTGAGAAACATGTACTTTCGTTGATTATTTAAGGTATTTACACTCAAAATTTGAACAAGGTATGAAAACATGAATTGTTGAATTTCGAGTCTAGTTTTCAAATCAATTTTTCTTTTTAAAAAATGGTGAAGTATAGGTGGTGAAGTATTGGCTACATTTCTACACAACTGAAAACCTAGGTAGTCATGAGATAAATCTCCCTCATTTAACGGTGAGGCTCCCGTGTAAGATTTTGTCAGTTATATTTCTTAGTATCTATCTATTGATTTTACTTTAATTACTTAGCTCATGAACCATAACTAGGAAATTTTGCAGCAAGTAAGAAGTTGTACGCAATATGTGCAGGAAATGGAAATAATTAAATACGAGAAGAAGGAAAGGAGATGTGCAACCTAACCAGTAGTTGACAGAGTTGGTCACATGCACATAGACGAAACAAACAGATCTTGAAACACGGAATTTGAAGCAAGGGAAAGTTTCAAATCTAGATCTAAGACAACACAAATTTTATGCGTAGATCTAAAAATAAATAAGAGATGAATGCACCATTGACACAAAGTTCTCCAAAAATCTCTTCTCTATTCCTTTGCTTGCAGAAAGCTATGAGGGGTTTCAACTAAAAGTTTGAAACACAAGAATGTTGATTACAAATTCCAATCTTTTAACCCGTAGGTTCTTCCTTAATTTATAGTGTATAGAGGGAAATTACAAATAGGAAGCTTTAAATGAATTCTCGCATGCGAAAGCTATGAAAAGGGAAGCAACTAGCGATCTCCCTGCTGGAATTCCTCTTTGCATGAAATGCATGATTTATAACTGAAAATAAAACCTTCTCTTTTGCATGTATGCCACCTATTTCCAAGTAATTGACTTCTTCAAGTAACAACTTTTAAACCAATCACTTAAGTTTTATAATTTAATTGATTGCTCAATTACTTTTTTGGAGAAAATAAGAGAAAGAAGAAGAAAGAGGAAAATAAATTAGAAGAAAGCTACAATACTTTCAGTCTTGTTCTTTTTCCATATTATGCATGAGGTTGACTCTTTTGCCTTTGATTCTCGCCAAATTGGATCTGGAAGCAGCTGACTGTGATTTACGTGTGGGTATTTCCTTTGACTTGTCTTCCCTCTTATCCTTGAAGCTTTTGCAGTTCTTCTCCAGTACATCCACCAGTGCAATGTTTGTCGTAAATAATTCAAACAAAACCCATCATTTTTTATTTTTAATTGCATATGAGAAATTTTAAATTCCGGAAAGCACTCTGGGTGAATGCAAATACAAGTAAATTCAATGAAGGCTTCAACTGGAAGATTGGGAGCACATGCACAAGATCCTGGAAGGAATTTTCCATGCACTGACTTCTACACGGGATGCGTTAGAAACAAGAGGATGAATTTTTGCCGAAAGCCTTTGTAATTATGAGATCTAGATTTGTCAATCAAATCAGTGATAGGTTCAAGGCCTATGTATGTATCATTGACTTCAGCAAATCTGGAAGCTATGCATGATTCTGTTGATCCTTTCTTTTCATCATGCTTCATCATGGCTGAAACAATCTTTGTTTGAGCTCTTTTTCTTTTAATTCTGTCGGAATCCCTTATAATTGGATCAATTTGTGCAGATCTGGCAACTTCTTCAAATTCAAAAGATATATTCAATGTACTTGACATTGATTTGAGCACATGTGGTGAATACCTATAATTTATTTAGACAAAGATGGAGTCCATGGCATGAATACTTAATTTTTATCACCAAAATTTGCATATACAGCCTGTTGTCCTAAAATTTAAGGTTTTTCTTGCATGCAAAGCAAGCAAAAATATTATTTAATTCACCTGAGCACATATACCAACATGTAGATACTCATAATGACAAAAATTAGGCTATTCCAACCCTAAATGCCAAAACTGGAAGCTTCTCGGTAGTGGAAAATATTTATTGATGCAACATCCTCCTTCTTTTGGTGCCAAAACTTGTTCGGGCTGCAATCTTCATCAAAAAGAAATAAGTGCTTCTCCTTTATGGCATCCCATGCTTATATAACCTCCAACATGTTATTTTTAATAATTGTGTCTTCCTATTTCTGGCAATTTAATTAATTAATAGCCATGTCTATTCATCCAATTTGGGTGCCCAACTATGCATGTTGTTGGTTGCTTTTTAAATTATTTATTTTATTTATTTTTAGCATGCATCCTTGACTTCTCATTAGCTCTTCCACTTGCATTGAATTTCATTCTATTTATGGCACCAAAATTGGGTGAATAAACCATTAATAAATATTATTAAATGCATTGTTATTCACCCAAGGTGGGTCGCACTTTTTGGCAAGACAAATTGCTAAAAATAAGAAGTCAAATTTTATGGGAATTTCCACCCTACACTGTAACTCCAAAAATCCCCGCTTCCACTTAAGTGATTTGAATTTCATCATGGGAATTTCTACCCGGCAAGGCAGGTAAGAAATTCCCATCTTCCTGCCACTGCCGAAATTCCCACTAGCAACTTAAATCATCTCCCAAAAAGTGTGACTTGTATGGAAAATAGCCTTATCTAATAAAGTGTGACTTGCATGTGTGAATAAATCTCTTTGGTGGGAAAAGTTAGCCTGCTAGGCAGGCAATAAATTCCCATCGGTGCTTTAAGTGATTTTTCTTTATTTTATAATGGGAATTTATGTTGTGTAAGGCAGGTAAGAAATTCTCACCTGCCTACCACCTCTAATATTTCCATTGCAGCTTAAGTGACTTTGACTTCATGGGAAAAAAGTACCCTATAAGGTAGGTAAGAAACTCCCACCTGCCTACCACTATCAAAAATCCCATTGTAGCTTAAACCCATTCATTCCAAAAAGTGTGACTTGCCTAGGAGAGACTTTTTGTGTTTGACTTCATCTTTTTTGGTCAGAAGTTTATTTTTTGAGGTTGATTCCTTCTGGTGCAGTGGTTGTAAATGATCTCTAGATGCTCCTTGCAATTAAATAGACTATACAGGACAAAGAATGGACCTATGGGAATTAAACAGAAAGACCACGGGGAAAACCAGAGAAAAACACAAAAGAAATAAATAAAAACGAAAAACATTGCCAGAAGTCACAGACAAAGCTCTGAATTCATTCCTGGTGAAAATCCTATTGAAATTTGTGGATAATGGCATGAAAAACTTCAACAGGATTCAACTAGAGCACAATTTACTTCAAACGGGACTTTATTTATTTAATAATTAATTAAATAAAAATTTCTCGCAGACAAAACTTGGCGAAGGGATAAAATGAGTTTCAACATTTGGGTATTTATCAAAATTGGCTCATATGATTCACTGGGAATATCTTAACGTAATAGAGACATATTCTGGCAATAAAAACATAAAAAGACATGTTATTTTAAAAGAATAATTTTTTTAAAAAGGGTAGTCCCAAATTTCACGATGAAATCTGGGGACACCAGTACCTAATGTTTTAAAAAACAAGGATGAAATACATAATGAAAATGTAGATAATAATGATTTTGTAATGAATACTGATATTGAATTGAATGATAATGTTGGTATGGATGAATAAATTGATATGATTCCAAATGTTGAACCTTTGCCTGAGAATCCAAATGTTAATCCTGAAATTTGTATGGAAACACTGAATGAAGAAAGTAACATTGTCAATGAATCTTCACCTCTAAGAATACCTCCTTCCATTTTACGAAGAAAACAAATTCACTAAATTGAAATTGATGAAAACATTATAAAACCAATGCCTAACAAAATGTCTGAAAGAAATGCGAGAAGAAAAGTTAGGGGAATTTGGGATAATTACTTTGAGAATTTAAATGACACACAAAGATATCAATTATTTGTTACGTTGATGAAATTAATTAAGATGAGACCTACAATGAAGACCATGAAGTCAATAACTTCTAATGTTGTTGATTGAAATGTGTCAATTGTTGAAAATATACATAAAGCATACCAAGTTGTAGGTGTCAACAGATGCACCAAAGATGGTAATGCTACACGGCGTGCACTTACTAATTGTATAGTAAGTGATAAAACAAATAATACTCGCTTGATTAGAAAAACAAGAAGAGTTTTGAAGCTAAACAGAAAAACACTAACAAAAGCAATAGGGAGACGTAAAAGTCTTGAGTCAGTCAATAACATTGACTATTAGGCATTCTCTAGCAGACTCCCATAGAAAGACAAACATGTGTCTAATATTCTACAAGAATCACTTGTAAAGTATTTGAATGAGAACACAAGGGTTTCATCGAATATAAGAGATACAATAAAGAGAAGAATGTGTTCTCGTAATCATGAATCATGTGCAAAACATTTCTTGGATATGAATCAAACACAATTTTTCTCTAAGTTTAAGAATGAAAATCCACAAATTAACATTAGCCAAAGATTCTTTGAAATGAACAAACCCTTTTATGTGAAAATCAATCACTCACGTACCATATATTATTGCAAGCATCATGTTGAATTTTCAATGCATTATTATGTTTTTTGTTAAATACGTTGTGTTTTGCATACTGACATCATGTTGCAAGAGTGTGGATTAAATGTCCCACCAAAATAAGTAAGGGAATTTATTCCTACGATCTACTTTGTGAAAATTCAACTAGACAATTTTTTTATAACAAAGCATGTTTGGATGGAACGTGCAACGTATGTGATGGCTTGTTAAAATTGAAAAGGTGTATCCATGAGGAGAGTACAGATTCAATAGGAAAATAATTATTTAGTTTTAGCAAATATAAAGCAATGGCATATCAATTAAAAGATGGAAAATAATCTAAGAGGTGTGAGCTTATTATAAAACAATTACTTATATCAAAATATATGGTCAAATTCAGAGAGGAAAATATTTATTAGTATGCAAGGCACACACATATGGCTCGATGGTTAGATGAACATATCAAATTAAGAAAGGACACTTTCCCACTTGGTACTATTGTTTCAATAGTTGGCTTCGTGGAGAATTACACATTGCAGCCACAAATGGAGGTTTAGTCTCAATATTATAACTCAGTACAAGTTACTATTTTTTGTGCATATAGCATTCATGCACTTTCCAGAAAGTATTAAGTAAGATCCAAAAATATTAAGAGAGTATCATTTATACATCAGTGATGATCGAACACATTCTACAAAATATGTGCAAGGGTGTTTCCAGGTGTTTTATGCAAACTTGAACAAGAGGAACATTTTTTTCAATCAACATTACATTTGGTTGGACAATTGCACTTCACAATTCAAGAATGCATGGATGTTTTATTGGCTAAGAAAGATGTATAAAGAAATAGGTGTACAACATCTATGGATTTTTACCAAAGCATGACATGGGAAAGGAGAGCATGATGGTACAGGAGCATGTGTGAAAAGAGCACTTGAAAGAGAAGAGTTGAAGTTCAAGGATGGTGCTAAATTTACAGGTGTAAAAAACATTGTTGATTGGTGTGTCAAGAACATGGGCCATGAATCTCAAGAGAGTTCAATGGTTCGTAGATATTTCTGGTTGATAAAGGAACAACATTTGGTAAGCTATGAAGATTGTATGACAGTTGCAGGATCAAGTGATATGCACTCATTATGTAGTTCAGATGTAATTTCTTGGACTATTTATACTAGGTGCATGACATGTTTTTATATATCATGCATTTATTTTGCATGGAATGAATGTGAGTCACAGTAGTGGATGGAAAAATTGACTTGTAGACCTCTAATTCCACTTGACACATATCAAGTTCCATGAGCATTAAAACTTGCAATGTCTTCAAATCATATGACAACATCACCTAACTTTGATCGAGTCTCTGATTTAGTACAACATGGTACATAGGTATGTCATGTTTTAGATTTATAAATTATTAAATGATCAACTCTTAATGTATTTTAAATTTGACTTGAGTTTTATTTTGTGATGTAGGGCACGTTATTGAGACATAATTTAATGAAGAGGAATAAACTACTTCTTATCTTGTTGTGTAGAGGGGAAACTTTTGACTTCCATAATCATTGATGGGTCAGTGGTAGTCACTAGAACTTGGCTTTGACGATATCCTATCAAAAAATCAAATACTTGGTTGTTTGAAGACTATGAAGTACATCGGAAAATACTTCACTATTCACATTTGATTCTTGCAACAAATATTCAATTAATCAAATATCAAGGTAGGCCATTAAACAAGAATCTATATAAGGTTTGTGAATCATATCATGAAGCAATTCTTGCTATTGTCAAGAGTAGAGTTGATCCTTGTGGTTCATTGGATTGAATTTGTAAAGGTATGTTCTTCATGAATTTAATTTGAATATTTACTTTAATGATTTTGTTTAAATTTTGTAGGATTTAAAATTTTATTTAATTTCTTACTAACATGTTTATGTAGGTTAAAGGTGCCAAAAAATCTTCCACCTTCACGTGGTTGGCACTGTTAGTAGAGAATTAATTTATTATTCTTGAAGCCAAGAGAATTTAAGGGAAATTGAATATTAGAAAGGAAAAATAAACATAAATTCTCATTTCACCACCTATATTGTAAAAATATCTTATTAAAATTCTCATTTCACCACCTATATTGTATGAACCACCTATATTATTCACGTGGTTGGCAATGGACAACCTTACACTGACTCAAACTAGACTATTCAATGATTTTGCAAACAATAGGACAACGAGAGGAACAAATTGAGATGGAGAAAACCGAGATGGATTTTTGTATAGGGTACCAACACGGAGGGGTAGGATCTAATGGTACCTTTCTAGGTGCCACAGAGTTTGAGAAATCACCCGGCAAACTTATAGCATTTTTTGGTCTGAGGGATCTTAAGGGACTACGCCCTGATGAAGTAGCCTGAAATCTCCGAGAGTGCAAGGAACCAAAATGATGCATCCCCTAGCATTTACTAGGCCATCCTGATGTGTGTATGTAGTCGTTTTGGTCCCATGAGCTTCCATTTGCAAAATGTAGCATTAGATAACCTTACACTGACTCAAACTGGACTATTCGGTGCTTTTGCAAACAATACAACAATGAGAGGCCGAATTGAGATGGAGAAAACCGAGACCATATTTCCTAGAGGGTCTTGACACAGAGGTTTAGGATCTAACGAGACCTTTCTAGGTGCCACGTAGTCCTATAAATCACCCGGTGAACTTATAGCATTTTTTGGTCTCAGGGCTCTTAAGGGACTACGCCAGGACAAAGTAACTCGAAAGCACCGAGAGCGTAGGAAACCCAAACAAAACCTATCCTAGCATTTACCAGGTGTTGGATTTCAGAATGGAACATAGGTTGAAACCACAGTCAGGGGACAGAAAGTTCCCTCCTATTTAATGGGAGAGGTTCCCTTATTGAAAGTAGGAAAAACAAATGTACAGATATACAACTCTCAATGTTTAGACCCTGATATCTGGAATGTTTTCATACTTAAAATATTATCAATCAAAAGGAATGGAAGAATATAGAGATGGGAGAAGGAAGAAAACAACAATGCTTTTGGGAAATATAGATAGCAGAGTATCTCCCTACTCACATTGAACCAAGAAAATATAGAAAGGATCAATTACTTCACCACCTGCAAAAATCTGCAGACACAAAGTTCTAAAGATTCACACAAACCAGAACACAAAGTTTCTATTGAATGCAAAGTAAAAGATCCATTGAATCGAGCAAGGAGAGAGAAAGGTATAACAAAGGAAAATAAGAAAGAAATAACTTTTGTATTGAATTACTTCAGAATTTACAACTTTCCCAGAAAAACCAGAATCCCCTTTTCCCATGGCCAAAGCCATATATTTATAACAATTTGTTTACATCCATACTTTGTCCCCAAGAAAATAATATCTGAAAGGGATAATGTTTGTTGCAGATCCGCTTTTGGAAAGTGACATGAAACAAACACTCATGAAAATAGGAGGTTCAAAAGGTGAATATCTCGTCAGTTTGAGCATGATTATTTTAGCAGGGGACATCTCATGATTTTCTCCTCCACGTGGTCCTGCCATTTCCACCTTTTAACCACTTTCATAGCACTCAAGTGTTTACTTGATAAGTTTTATCTCATTTTATCGTGTATGCCCGATAAAATTGTTTTCTGATGATTAAACTTTATACCTCTTTAAACTTATCAATTCGGCTCCAAAACCAATCCAAAACACATCATGAAGAAACGATAAGGAATGTAGGGAAAAGAATGAAGAATGAGCCATTTTTCATGTTTTGTAGAGCTCTGGTTTGTTAATGGCGATAAAAACCAGAAGAGGGCATTTGGCTATCTTTTCCCCCTTTTACCTTCAAATTTGGACCCTACACATGGCAAGATCCAAGCAACGATGGCCCTAGGGAAGAAATCTACATTTCCTGACATTTGGGAGAAAAAGCACATTTTCTCGATTTGCTCCACCCCCCCCGCAGCTCCGCCAAAGGCCAGACACGTGGCATCATCTGAGTGGCTAAGGAAATGCGGGTCAAAACTGCCATTTGAACTTTTTTAACAAAAAGGCTCAAATTCTCAAAAATCTCCGCCAACCCGCTTTGAATTTTCAACGTGGACACGTGGCACCATATGATTGGTTACAGGGATGCGCTTCTGCTTTAGACTTTATCTATTTTGAGAAAAGGGAAGAATTCCCTCTTTTCCCTGAAGGTCCATGCCCTCGCCATTGAATTTTCAACATGAACACGTGTCCTTCTCTGATTGGTGTGGGCCTCAGCTTGAAAATTTATCCTTTCGTTCAAGCGAGGGGCCGGGCCATTTTAGAACTCTTCACCTTTTGTGGAAACAAGGCTAAAATTCTCAAAGTCTCTTGTCGGTCCACCGAAGGCACCTATGAACTGAGAAACCACCACGTGTCCTTCTCTGATTGGTGACACGTGGAGCCACCTGATTGGTTGTGGGGATGTACCTCACTTTTTATCTATTTTGGAAAAGGAAAATTCCAACTTTCTCCCCGAAGTCCATGTCCCCGCCATTGACTATTCAACGTAGACATGTGTCCTTCTCTGATTGGTTACGGGCCTCAACTTAGAAATTTTCCTTTTGCCATAATGCCTTAGAAAATAAAATGGATCTGTCGGCCCGAACCTCCGCCAAAACTGCTCCAGCCAATCAGGGACCGGCGGGGATGCGGGGAAAATCTGGCATTTTTTCAAAATCACCAAAAGTTATAAGTTCACAAAGAAACCCACCTGATCCGCATCCAATGGGAAACAAACACGTAGCCTCGCCTTCCCAAGCAAGAATTTGATGGGGAAAAGAACGTAGAAAGTTGCAGGAAATGGGAAAATGCCATTTCTTCTTCCGATGAAGGATTTCTTTCTCTGCAAAAGGTTAGAAACAAAAGATGCAAGGTCCCACGCATTCCAACTCATCAAAGGAGAACCAAAATCATTTCCCACCTACTGAAAAATAGGTAAAATGTTTTAACGGCAGCAGAATGAGGAAAATGATTAAAAACCCATGGGAAATGAGAAAAAGAGTCATGAGGAGTTTAAAACACAAATTTCTTCCATGGCAGGGCTCCAATTTTCATGAATTTAGATTTGAAAGGGTGGGAAAAATTGGGAGGACAACAGTTGGCTCCTTCTGGGGATGATTTGGTAGAGGAAAGAGGCAAAATCAAGAACCTTAGAGAATTCTGGGTAATCAGATTGGATCAGTGTCCTTAGCCATTGGGTAACGGAGTCAAAAAGAAGCAAAACCAACACAGAAGAGAACGCAGAAAGGGAAACAACCAAAACAAAAACAAGGAAAGCAAAAATGCTATACAGAATGTACAAAGGGACCGCCAAAACTGCTAGGTTTTGAACAACTTCAGAAATTTCCCACTATAAGGAAGTGGGAGAGGAGATCCATCCATGTAGTCCAGGTAAAAATAATTCTCACCAGCAAAATGTCTGATTTTGAAAGGACCGAGCCAAAGGGAATCAAATTTACCATGGCTGCCTCGAGGTTCATGTCTTTTGTCCCAAAGAAGAACATTGTCTCCCACTTGAAAAGTTTTGGGTTTAGCCTTTTTGTCAAACAGAAGCTTTTACCTTGAGTTGATGAGCTGATATCCTGTCAACCACTTGCAATTTGTCTTCATTCAACTTCTGGAGGTACATAATTCTTTTGTCTAATGAATTGGTAAAGTTGGCATCCTCAATGGCCTTCATCAAATGTAAGGCTGGAAGTTCCAATGTCACTGGCAGCTGAGCTTCAACTCCATATACCACTTGAAAAGGAGACATTCCAATGGCTCTCTTAGGTGTAATCCTATCTACCCATAAAGCATCATATAGTTTCTTATGCCAATTTCTCTGAGAGTCATTAACAAGTTTCCGAACAATGGTGACCAAGTTCTTGTTAGTTGATTCTGCTTGCCCATTCCCTTGGGGATAGTAATCTGAAGAGTGAGCAAGGGAAATGCCATAGCCATAGCAGAAATCCATCATCTCAGCAGAAGAAAAATTGGAAGCATTGTCAGTGACAATCTTGTTTGGTATCCCAAACCTTATTAAGATGTGCTCCTTGATGAAGTTGCATACTACTTCAGAAGTAGTACTTTTAACTGGAATGGCTTCCACCCACTTGGTGAAATAATCAGTGGCAGTCAAAACATGGGTATGCCCTGCACTTGAAGGTGGATTGAGTGTCCCAATGAAGTCCAAACCCCATTGTTGAAAAGGTTCCTCAATCACTACTGGTTTGAGAGGTAAAGCATAGCCAATTTGGGTCTTCCAACAAAGGTTTGACATGCTTCACACTTGCCTACCCACTTTGATGCATCTTTGAACAAGGTAGGCCAATAATATCTAGCACGGAGGATTTTGTGGGCTGTGACAGTAGAAGAGAAATGACCTCCACAGGCCTGATCATGAAAAGCTGAGAACAACTTCCTTTGCTGCTCTTTGTCAACACATTTTAAAAACCTTCCATCTATGCCTCGTTTGAACAATGCATTTTCCCACAACACATATTGGGCAGACCTTAATTTGATGGCTCTCTTTTCCTTGGCACTCAAATGGGATGGACATTCTCCATAAGTAAGAAAGTGTGCAATGTCAGCATACCATTCATCAGTTGAGCTGAGGAAAAGAACAACAGGGATATCAACTTCCTCCTTAGACAATTTGGCATCAGCTCCTTCAGCAATAAGTTCACATAAGCCCTTTCCTCAAACTAGCTTGGTGGGTTTGATGTCAAGATCATACTCCTAAACTTTGGCTACCCAATTGCCTCTCTTGGTTCCAAATTCTTGTTGTGTAAGAATGGATTTAATAGTTGTATCAGGCACAAGCACAATAGAATGAGAGTTGAGGATGTAAAAACGAAACTGTTTCACAGCTTTGACCACTGCAAAAGCATGTTTCTCCATCATGGTGTACTTCATCTCATGGGATTTCAAAATATAACTCATGAATGCTATGGGGAGTTCATGACCTTCAGCATTCTCCTGGGTTAACACAACAGCTAGAGTACTTTCAGTAGCATAGCAATAGATAATGAAGTCTTTGTTATAATCAGGGCATGCCAAGATTGGAGTCTTTGCTATAGCTCTCTTGATGTCTTCAAATGTAACCTTCCCTTCAGAGGACCAACCAAAATTCTGCTTCCCTTTCATCATGTGGGATATGTTCAAAGTAAGTTCAGCAAAATCAGGTATGAATCTTCTTAAGAAGTTGATCTTGCCAAAGAAAGAGTGTACACCCTTCTTGCTTGTGGGGAGAGGGATCTGCTGAATCATCTGGACTCTTTCTGGATCAATTTTGATTCCCTCCTTAGAGACAATGTGTCCCAATAATTTTCCCTCGGTGACACAAAAGACATATTTCTTGGGATTCAAGGAGATGCCATGCTCTCTACACTTTTGGAGAACAGTTTCAAGGTGTTGGAAATGATCAACTCTGGTTTTAGAAAACACAGTCAGATCATCAAGATATACAACTATGCATTTTCCCTTGAGACTGCCAAAGGCCAGGTCCATTGCCCTCTGAAAGGTGGCACCGGCATTGATGAGGCCAAAAGGCATTCTCCTGTAAGCAAAGGTGCCCCAAGGAGTGGTAAAGGTAGTCTTATGCTGATCTGCAACACTTACTTCTACTTGATTATATCCTGAGAACCCATCAAGCATGGACAACATTTCTGAACCTGTAACAACCTGCAACACTTGATCCATCACAGGGAGAGGATAATTATCCTTCAAAGAGGCTTGATTCAAGTTCCTAAAATCAACACAAATCCGGATCTCACCATTCTTCTTCCTGACAAGCACAATATTACAATCCACGTTGAATGGTGAATGGGGAAAATGATCTTAGCCTTCAATAACTTTTGGATCTCTTGAAAAATTGTATCAGCAATTTTAGGGTTATACTGCCTCTGCTTTTGCCGGAAGGGCTTGATCCCAAGCTTTAGAGGAATGAAATGTTGCATCTCTTTTGGTTGAAAAGCTTTAAGATCATCATAAGAATATGCAAGAACATCAGCATACCTTTTCAACAGATTTTCTACTTTCTTCCTCTCCTCTTATGTGCAGCACTTTCCAATGTTTACCAGCATAGGTTTGTTAAGACTCCCTATGTTTATCTTTTCATAGTCAGTAGACTGTTGGGCTCCTTTGGAAGCTTTGGACTTGATGTACCCATCATGTTTATCAAATAACTCTTCCAAACTTACCAGTCCTTTAGGTATCTTATTACCTTTTAGTTTTATACAGCCATCATGATCCATTTCTTCTTTGATATCTCCTTCATTTGGAGGCACACACTCTCTAGGCAGATTCCCACCTCCTTCAAAGTACAACTGGTCAAAATTATCTCTGAGTTCAAGGAAGGAAAGCAAGTGTTGATCATCATTAAAGACCTGCCAGTTGTTTGCATTGTCAGGCACACTAGGCCTATGAATCATCTCAATGGTGAATTTATCTTGGGAGAAATCTGGATGAGGGATCAATAGAGACCCTGAGATAGCCAAGGAATCAGCCCTGGTGTTCCTTTCCCTTGGCATGGCTTCAATTGAAAAGGCATCAAGGAACTCAATGGAATCCCAAACCAGGTTCCTGTAATGCTTCAACCTTCTATTCTTCACCTGATAGAGATCTCTGACCTGTTTTACAATCAGCTCTGCATCTCCACAAGCAAGGAGATTCTTGATCCCCATCTCTTTTTCCATGCTTAAACCGAGGATGAGAGCTTCATACTCAGCTGTATTATTTGTGTTTTCGAATTGGAGCTTGAAAGAGAAAGGGTGAATTTTCCCTTCAGGAGAAATAAGCACCACACCAGCTCCAGAACCAGCTGAGGAGTAACTTCCATCAAATTCCAAGGTCCAAACGCCATTAGGATCAAGAAACACCTCCTTAGGATGGTTAGCCTCATCTTGTGACATGATCATGTAGTTACCATGACCAATGTCTACATAAAGTATTTGTGCCTTTGGGTCATCTATTTTTTGCACAATATATTCAATTTGTTTCTCAGGCAGTAGCTTCTTCATTTTCCCATTCACTGGAATAAGAGCATGTGACCAATCCATCATGATTTCTCCTCCCACATTTTTGCAAAAAAATTCTACTCAGCAACATGTCGTAGGAAGGGGGAATATCAGCTACCAAGATGGTGGCTAAAACTCTCTTCTCTGGAAAAGCAGCAAAGGCTACTTGTGCATCCTTGATCCTTCCAACCAATGGTACTTCTCTACTTTCCATTGAGTAACATGAGCCAAAAGCATGGGTAAGGGATAAGCCTAGGGCATGAGCTACCTTAGCAGGCATCACATTGTCTGAAGCACCAGAATCAATAACACAATTGCTGAGTTTGTGGCCAGCTATGAGGAGGGTGACATAAAATGGTTCGATCTTCCCATTAGATGAAGTGACTGCTACCACAAGGTTGGGTTGAGATGAAGGAGATGGAGTGGGCAAGAGACCTTTGGAACTAGAGGATGAAGGCTTGGATTTGGAGTTCACAAAGTCTACCATCTTAGCAAAGGCCTTGGGATGGGTTTGGTAGAATTCATCCTCTGAGATCTGGATCTTAGTTTTCTTAAGATGGTCAATAATGTCAAAAGAACCAGAGGTAGATGGAGCATCATTGATAGGAGTAGATGAAACTTTTGACTTATCAACTCTATCATTTGAAGGGCAAGAAGCTTTAGGAGTAGAAACAGAGGAGGAAGGAACAACAAAACTTACCTTGGATGTGGAAGAAGTTGGAATAGGAGCTCCTCTCTTTGCAATCACTGGAATGACCATAGGAGGCTCCTTAGATCTTTTAGCAGGCTGCACCACTTTCTCCTTCTTGTTGGCTTGCTCATGAGTCATGACAACATATGATTCATTGTTCATCTCTGTGACTCTTTCTTCATAATCATCCTCTTCATCTATACCTTCAGTGGTGAGAAAATGGACATGAGATCCATTCAACTCTTCTAATTCTTCATCAGCTTCCTCTTCATGTTCTTCACAGATTCCATCCTCTTCCTCATCATCAGGCTCCAACACTTCACATGCTGCATTGACTGGAACTTTAACAGGTGGACCTTCAATTGCCAGTCTGGTCTGAGTAGAGGGAAACCGATTTCTGGGTTGAAAATTCTTCCTAGGAACATCTTGATAAGGAGCATGCTAGGGTGAACTACTTCTTGAGGGAAATAAGATCATTAGCAAGTTTCTGTACCAACTGATCTGCACTAGCCCCAGGAGAAGATGTGGAAGAAGTGGATGCTTTGGATTTGGATGAATCTCTCCTTAGCTTGCCAGACATGATCAGATCATCTTCAACACTAACAACAAATCTCTGATCAGCATCCAAGGTGGCAAGATTGGCTCTCCTAAGTGCATAGCTCACTTCAGGAAATTGGGCATTAAGGAAGAAACATCTCTGAATCTGATCCACAGGGCGTGTGTTTAGTGGGATCTTGTTAACCAGTCCTGTTGAATTTGGCCACAAATTCCCTCATGGGCTCATGTGACTCTTTCTTGATTTGAGAAATCTGGGCCAAGAGGGCATGCACATCCTCAGCATGTTTGAAACGCTGCTCAAACTGGGTTGTCATGGTGTCCCAATTAGTGATGGATCTAGCAGGGAGATGATAAAACCAATCAGCAACATTATCTTGTAATGTCTCCACAAAAATTCTAATAGAGATATCCTCATGTTCAACCCCAAGAACACCACAAGCAACAATGAAGGCTGCAATATGTTCATCTGGATGAACCTTCCCATCACCTCTGAATTTAGGGAAATTCTTTCTATTTCCTCTAGGAAATTCATGCAATGGCTGGGGAAGAGCAAGAGGCCCAACCCTTTGGCCCCAAGGAAGATGAGCTGCCATCCTTGGAAAGATTGTTTGGAGAGGAACTGAAACACCAGCGAGAGTCAAAGCATGCAAAGTAGGACTGATTTGATCTTGAGGGATGTCACTCCTAGAAGTTTTGTCTCTAGTAGGAGGAGTGCTTACAGATCTTGTTCCTCTTATTTTTCTTGATGAAGAAGGGAGGGAGAAACCTTGATGATCCAAAATTTGGAAATGAGGGTCTTCTTCCCCAAGGGTTCTTCTACCCCGAGTGTATCTTGGAGTCACCAGATCAAAGATGATCAAGAAGTTGTTATTAAAACTTGGAATCCATTTGCAATGAATTCCCCAGCGGAGTCGCCAAAAACTGTTGGGTTTTAGAATGGAACATGGGTTGAAACCACAGTCAGGGGACAACAAGTCCCTCCTCTTTAATGGGAGAGGTTCCCTTATTGAAAGTAGGAAAAACAAATGTACAGATATACAACTCTCAATGTTTGGACCCTGATATTCTGGAATGTTTTCATACTTAAAATATTATCAATCAGAAGGAATGGAAGAATATAGAGATGGGAGAAGGAAGAAAACAACAATGCTTTTGGGAAATATAGATAGCAGAGTATCTCCCTACTCACATTGAACCAAGAAAATATAGAAAGGATCAATTACTTCACCACCTGCACAAATCTGCAGACACAAAGTTCTAAAGATTCACACAAACCAGAACACAAAGTTTCTATTGAATGCAAAATAAAAGATCCATTGAATCGAGCAAGGAGAGAGAAAGGTATAACAGAGGAAAATAAGAAAGAAAGAACTTCTGTATTGAATTACTTCAGAATTTACAACTTTCCCAGAAAAACCAGAATCCCCTTTTCCCATGGCCAAAGCCCATATACTTATAACAATTTGTTTACATCCATACTTTGTCCCCAAGAAAAGAATATCTGAAAGGGATAATGTTTGTTGCAGATCCTCTTTTGGAAAGTGACATGAAACAAACACTCATGAAAACAGGAGGTTCAAAAAGGTGAATATCTCATGTCAGTTTGAGCATGATTATTTTAGCAGGGGACATCTCATGATTTTCTCCTTCACGTGGTCCTGCCATTTCCACCTTTTAACCACTTTCATAGCACTCAAGTGTTTATTGATAAGTTTTATCCCATTTTATCGCGTATGCCCGATAAAATCTATTTTCTGATGATTTAAACTTTACACCTCTTTAAACTTATCAATTTGGCTCCAAAACCAATCCAAAACACATCTCATGAAGAAACAACAAGGAATGCAGGGAAAAGAATGAAGAATGAGCCATTTTCCATGTTTTGCAGAGCTCTGGTTCGTTAATGGCGATAAAAACTAGAAGAGGGCATTTGGCTATCTTTTCCCCCTTTTACCTTCAAATTTGGACCCTACATGTGGCAAGATCCAAGCAATGACAACCATGGGGAAGAAAACTACATTTCCTGACATTTGGGAGAAAAAGCGCATTTTCTCGATTTGTTCCGCCCCTCCGCAGCTCCGCCAAAGGCCTGACACGTGGCATCATCTGAGTGGCTAAGGAAATGCAGGTCAGAAACTTCCATTTGAACTCTTTTATCAAAAAGGCTCAAATTCTCAAAAATCTCCACCGGCCCACTTTGACTTTTCAACATGGACACGTGGCACCATATGATTGATTGCATGGGATGCACTTCTGCTTTAGACTTTATCTATTTTTTTTAAAGAAAAGGGAAGAAACCCACTTTTCCCTAAAGGTCCATGCCCGCCATTGACTTTTCAACATGAACACGTGTCCTTCTCTGATTGGTGCGGGCCTTAACTTGAAAATTTATCCTTTCGCTCAGGCGGGGCCGCGGGCCATTTTAGAATTCTTCGCCTTTTGTGGAAACAAGGCTAAAATTCTCAAATTCTTACCTACGAACTGAAAACCGCCACGTGTCCTTCTCTGATTGGTGACACGCGGAGCCACCTGATTGGTTGCGGGGATGTACCTTTTTTATCTGTTTTGCCAACTTTCCCCCGAAGTCCATGTCCCCCGCCATTGACTATTTTCAACGTAACCACCATGTGTCCTTCTTTGATTGGTTGTGGGTATCAACTTATAAATTTTCCTTTTCCATAATGCCTTAGAAAATAAAATGGATCCGCCGGCCCGAACCTCCGCTAATACTACTCTAGCCAATCAGGGACCGGCGGGGATGTGGGAAAAACCTGGCATTTTTTCCAAAATCACCAAAAGTCATAAGTTCACAAAGAAACCCTACCCAACCACATCCAATGGGAAACAAACACATAGCCTCGCCTTCCCAAGCAAGAATTTGATGGGGAAAAGAACGTAGAAAGTTGCAGGAAACGGAAAAAATGCCATTTCTGCTCCTGATGAAGGATTTCTTTCTCTGTAAAAGGTTAGAAACAAAAGATGCAAGGTCCCATGCATTCCAACTCATCAAAGGAGAACCAAAATCATTTCCCACCTACAGAAAATAGGTAAAATGTTTTAACGGCAGCAGAATGAGGAAGATGATTAAAAACCCGTGGGAAATGAGAACAAGTGTCGTGAGGAGTTTAAAACATGAATTTCTTCCATGGCAGGGCTCCAATTTTCATGAATTTAGGTTCGAAAGGGTGGGGCGGGGGGGGAATTGGGAGGACAACCGAGAAATCACCTGACGAATTTATAGCATTTTTTGGTCTCAGGGATTTTAAGAGACTACGCTCGGACAAAGTAGCCCAGAATCACTGGGAGTGCAAGGCACCAAAATTATGCCTCCCCTATCATTTACCAAGCCATCTCAATGCGTGTGCGCAGTCATTTCAGTCCCACAAGCTTCTGTTTGCAAAAATAGCATCAAAAAGCCTTACACTAACTCAAACTAGACTATTCGGCACTTTTTCAAACAATAAGATAGCGAGAGGAATGGATTGAGATGGGAAAAATTGAGATGGTATTTGTTAGAGGGTCCTAATGTGGAGGCGTAGGATCTAACAAGACCTTTCTAGGTGCAACATAGTCTGAGAAATCATCCGGTAAACTGATAACAATATTTGGTCTCATGACTCTTAAGGGACTACACTCGGACAAAGTATCCTGAAATGCCTGGGAGCATAAGGAATTGAAAAAACACCTCCCCTAGCATTTACCAAGCCATATCAATGTGTGTGTGCAATCGGTTCAGTCCCACGAGCTTACTTTTGTAAAATATAACATCAAACAACCTTACAATAACTCAGATGGGACTATTCGGTGCTTTTGAAAATAATAGGACTGCAAGAGGACAAAATTGAGATGGACAAAACTGAGACAGAATTTCATAGAGGGTCTTGACAAAAACATTAAGGATCTGATGGGACCTTTCTAGGTGTCATGGAGTCTAAAAATCACCCAACAAACTTATACCATTTTTTGTTCTTGGGGCTCTTTAGGGACTACGCCCGGATGAAGTAGGACAGAAGCACTGAGAGTGTTGGCTATCAAAAAAAGGCTCCAAAAGTGTTTACCTAGCCAACCTAACATGTTGGCACAGTCATTTTGGTGCCATGAGCTTTCATTTACAAAATATTGCATCGAACAACCTAACATTGAAAAAAAGTATAGTATTTTACATTGTTGCAAACAATAGGACAACAAGAGAACTGAATGGATATGGAGAAAACTGAGACAAATTTTTTTATAGGGTCTCGATGTGGAGGCTTAGGATTAGATGAGACTTCTCTAGATTCTACGGAGACCCAGATATCACCTGTCGAAGTTATAGTATTTTTGGTCTCAGGGATCTTAAGGGACTATGCTCAGACAAAGTAGCCCAAAAGCAACGAAAGCATTGGCCTCGGAAATGAAACCTCTACTAGTGTTTACCTGGTCACCCAGATGTGTTGGTATATTCGATTTGGTGCCACAAGCTTCCATTTGTAAAATATTACGTTAGACAATCTTATACTGACTCAAACTATAATATTTTGTACGATTGCAAACAATAGCACAATAAGAGAACTGAAACGAGATGGAGAAAACTAAGAAAGGATTTTATATAGTGCCCTAATAGGGAGGTTTAGGATTAGACGAGATCTCTCTAGGTACCACTGAGACTGAGATATCACCCATCGAAGTTATAGCATTTTTTGGTCTCAAGGATCTTAAGGACTACGCCCGGACAAAGTAGCCTGGGAGCGTTGGCCTCTAAAACGATGCCTCCATTAGCATTTATCTAGTCACTTGGAAGTTTTGGCACTACTTTTTTGGTGCCACGATCTTTTGTTTGCAAAATATTAGGTTGGACAACCTTACACTGACTCAAACAGCAGTATTTCACACGGTTGCAAACAATATCACAATGAGAGAACCGAATGGAGATGGAGAAAATCGAGAGATTATTTTGTATAGGGTCTTGACACAAAGGTGTGGGATCATATGAGACCTCTCCAAGTGTCATGGATACTGAGAAATCACCCATCGAAGTTATATTATTTTTTGGTCTCAGGGATCTTAAGGGACTACGCTCGGACGAAGTAGCCCGAAAGCACCAGGAGTGTTGGCCTCCAAAATGATGCCTCTATTATCATTTACCTAGTCACCCAGACATGTTGGTACAGTTGGCTTAGTTCCACGAGCTTCTATTTGCAAAATATTGTGTTAGACAACCTTACACTGATTCAAACTACAGTATTTCACAGGGTTGGAAACAATAACACAACAAGAGAACAAAATCGAGATGGAGTAAACCATAATAGGATTTCCTAGAGGGTCTTGAATCAAAGGTGAAGGATTATGAGACCTATCTAGGTTTCATGGAAACTGAGATATCACCCGTCGAAGTTATAACATTTTTTGGTCCTCAGGGATCTTAAGGGACTGCGCCTAGACGAAGTAGCCCGGAAGCATTGGGAGTGTTGGCCTATGAAATGATGCCTCCACTAGTATTTACCTAGTCACTCAGATGTGATGGTGTAGTCAGTTCAGTGCCATGAGCTTCCATTTGTAAAGTATTACATTGGACAACCTTACACTGACTCAAACTGCAGTATTTCACACGGTTGCAAACAAAAACACAACGAGAGAACCAAATCGAGGTGGAATATACCGTGAAAGGATTTTGTAAATGATCCCAACACACTCCATCACACTCATCTTTTCCATTCTTCCACTACGTTAGCGCACCACTGCTCTCAATATAAATATATGTCTTTACAACAGAAAATTTGGAACAAGATCTATTTAAAAAAGTGAAAAGGACAATGATTGTGCAACATTAACAACAAAGGATTTTGTTCTAGTATTATGGGTTAGATGAGGGTCAAGTCTCGAGTATCATATTCATATTCTATGTATCACTGTCGAAGAGGGAAGCTCCCCTGTCAAATCGGTTATTTGGTATGATGTGGAAGATGAGTAAAGTAAATGAAAGCTGAAGAATTTGATTTCATGGGTAATTAGTACTAAGAATCAACAAGACTAATATGGCTTCTGACTACCTACCAACATAATCACTATACCTAGAAAATTATAACTTTGGCTCTGCTACTTAGTAACAAGAAGTCATAACTTCCGTACAACTCGACTAGGAGGGCATGCCAATATTAGGACTATATTGCCTAATCTCGTGCCTAGAACCATCATTGACTCTTATTGTACAAAATAAGTATAACAACAAGGGAATTGCTAAGAACACATAGGGATTGGCAATTGCCTAGTAAATATTTCTTGTTTAGTTTTGAATGGGAGTCAGTTGACCTACGGCTTAGTGACCTTCCATTCATTGATAATTCCTTCTATGATAAGCCCATGGATGCTTTAAAAAATGCCTTCAAAAAGATAGGGGTAGTCATCAAGCCTAGTGAAGGGTGTGATGTGATTTCCAAATAACTTAAAATGCATATAGATTTAGAGGTCATAACACAAATTTACAAATATCTTTATCATTATAAATGGAATCCAAGGAACGGTGTCCCCCTGTATACATGATCGAGGACTATTGGGGTCTGTGGCAGGATTGGACATTTAGGAATCATCGAGCGTCTGAATCATAATGTCATTACATCCGAAGAAAAATTCTCAAACATTGGAGTAATGTATCTTGGAAAATAAAATTGAACCTCATAAAAATCCTCTCAAATTACCAATCTAGGTCCCTGGTCCTATTTATGTTTCTAGTTCTGGTTCTGGTCGTGGTCCATTGAATATGGAAGTTTCAAGAAAGGAATCCACACTTGAAGAATTATTCCCATTTAGATTTTTGGCAATGCCAATGCTAGTGGTAGTGCATGTGGAATTCGGTTGGTGGAAGGTGGGGTTATGCCCTTGTTGGTTTTTCATAAGTAGCTTTTCTGGTATTATCGGAGAGAAGTCACCATGCTTGTGTGATAATTTTAAAAGCTCCCTCAACTTCTGGGAATTTTTTTTATCATGATGCTAGCATCAAGGCCTAGTTTTAGCAAGGCAATTCAACTTTTCAAGTTCTCCATATTTTGCCAAATTTGGGGCGAATTGACATTCTGGACCTCTGAAAGTGTGAAGAAAATGGCAAGTTCATTTCCTCCAACCTTTCTTGAAGTGAATTTAAACAAAAATGAAATTTGGAATTTGGAGGTAGCACGTGGCAGACATTGATTATCCTACCACCAATTTCCTTATTGATGATTAATTGTTATTAGTTGGATTTATTTGCCATTATTATGATAAGTACGTTTTTTAGATTGTCAAATCACCGTCATGTTTATTCATGAGAATACTATTATTATTGTGGCACGGTGGAGGAAACTCCTTAAATCCTTCCATAATTATGAATATCTCTCCTACGGAACCTCATACAAGTGGATATATGCTACATGGTATAGTGGGACAAGGCTAGTTAGTGCTGTCAAGGGCAAAAAGTGAAAAGGTGAGCTCTAAGGAGTTGTAGAAGGAGATGGAGTCTAAGATTTTGGGAGCACCTTAGGGATGGAGAAAGTGAGCCTAATGAAGCATGTAATACTTTCTAGGTATCCATGCTTGTTGCAAAAAACATTTTCTTAAGGTGCATGATAAGATAGGAACCAATACAAAGAGACCATGAGCAAGAATAAGCGCAAGTAAGGTAAATACACATATACACATTGATAAATTTAACGAATGATTACTCAAATTAGATAACTCTTTCTATTAATACATTATATAAATATTGATTTCCAAAGTTTCATGCATATTATACATTGAAAACGCTAGTATACAACACCAATAAATGATAAAATAATCCATAATGTCTTATATTTTCAAGTGCACATCATATTAGTTTCATACAAAAATAATCTCAGAAATGTAAGATCTCATAAAAAAATATTGAGTTCCAAATTGTATTAACGTGCACAATAAATATAAAAATGCACGAATGTGTCATATAATATCAAGTGAATGCCATATAGGTGTACATACATTTCAAATGTGTATATAATGCCATGCACATATGCATACAAAAAATGTCATAAGACACACACACACACACACACACACACACATATATCCTAATCGTAAAAAAATATCCCTCTTGGCCTTGCTCAAAGAAGGCCCTCCCTTAGACGCAGATGGAGATATGTGAGATGACTTCGGATCCTCCAAGCCGCTCCATACTACGATTCCTCTTCCGCTCAAAACTCACTTGTAGTTGAACTTGTAAATGCAAACAATTTTTTTGTCAAGACTTAATATATAATTTTTCAATATGTATAAGACCATGCTAATGAAACTATTTACATTTACACGCACTTACCACAATCTCTCGGTCATGGTTAAATCTGTATCGCACGCTCAGATGAGTCATTGGGAGCTCTTGGAGCATGAACGGGGTATCAAAATGATGAGCTCGAGGAATTTTGCGCCCTCGAAGGTAAAAAATGGACGGGGTTGAACCCTACATACACATAAGATCACAAAATCAAACATCAAAATTAACCAAAACATAATTATAATTAACAATAAATTTTTTGAATGCAGATCAAAAAAATTATGCCAACTAAGTACACGTATGTGTAATGACAATATTTTAACTAATTTAATCAATATACAACTAGTTTTTTACCATTTCATGCCTATGAATCATATGAACAGGACTGCTACCCGTCACAGATAACTCCTATGTATACATAATGAAGGACATTATTAACATAATTGAATAATGCTACAATGAAGGACATTATTTTAAACATAATATTAATTACATGAGATATTTAACGAAAATACATGCAGTTTGACTACCTCAATGAGTTGTTGTGCCAGATGAAATCGCAACGGCAACACCTTTCTCTACTCCTTGCAGAGATGGTGGTGTGTCTATTAAGGTCATCAACTTATCAAACATATATCACATCAAGTTAGTTGAACTTATATAATATATATACAAGAACATACATATATTTGAGTTCAAAAGTTGATTCTAGTTTCATACATGAAAAATTTACATAGTTAACATTCTAAATTACCCTCTGGGAATGTATGCATAGGCATGATGTTCGCATCCCTGTGGTCAGGGATGATGATGTCCCTCCCATGCACTGTAATAATCAATGCATATATGTACAAAAACAATTATTTCAAAAAATTAACATATGTAAGTAAAATCAAGTACTCAAATCTTTTTGTAACATACATAATAACAAATAACAAATACCTGCGAAGGTGTCACCGATGGATGGAATCCAAATGTATCACATCAAAAAGGTGTCTTACATAGCGACATTATCGTGTGTACCACCAACGATAACTCCACCAACACTAGTATGCATTAAAGTATCATCCTCCTCGGGTCCCAAGAATATGCTACCACACAACGAGCAAAGATGTGGCCTCATGCTAGTCTACATTAGGGAATACTCTATGTACCTCCATGAACATCTAGATTAGAAATGTCCCTCGTATGTCAGACACGGGTATCAAATAGCCCCTAAAGCGCGTGGAGTGTATCAATTGCTACTGTCTCTTTCACTATTGGAGGGACAACCTTAGGGTGAGGGGGATTTTATATGGGGACTCTACCCTACTAAATAGGTGCACGTTGTGCACCTGGTCGATCCTATGTAGAGCCTTTTCCTCAACCATGGAAATCCCAAAAATCAAAATAGTTTGGAATCTCGTTGAGGATAAAATTACAATAGAGTTTCCTCAAAAATTATAGCGGAACCTCGTTGTTATTGCAAGGTGGAAAATCAAACACCATCCACCATCAGTCCCAAAAATGATTTTTAATCAAATCACTATTGTACTAGTGGATTAGAAATTGTTTACATGACAACGGAACAGGAAAATTGGTTCGGGGGTCCGTGAATAAGGCACATATAAAGTTTTCTATAATTTCTTTTTTCTTTACCTCTGCATATGACAATTTGTTGGCATAATATTCCCTACAACACTCTTTATAAGATGTCCAATGATCAATTTGACTCATTGTCACGTCAACTTAAGCCTCTAATGTCTCTAATGTGTTTGTAAGAGAGGTATAGTAGGGGTTTTTAGAATGGGAATCCCTCAAATTTTTTGATTAATTCCTCAATTTTAAACTTGGTTTTCCACTATATGGCTGCTAAATCCTCCTAACTACCCGGGGGATGTTCAACAACTGTAGGAGGGCTAGGAGGGATCACAGGAATTACAGGGTTTGGTTGTGGTTGAGGTGGAACTGTAAAAACAAAAAATATTTATTCAATTCAAATTCTACTATATAATTACCAAATTTCAATGCAATTTAGAGAAAAGAATTTTTCCTACCTCTTCTCCATGGCGCCATTATCGATTATGATATTTGTAGTGATTCTCAAATGATTGTGGGAGCTAGATGTAGCTGAATATAAAACACAAAGGCAAGGTTTTCTTGTCAAACTCGTGTTTAGGGGAAAAGAAAATGAATAGGGCTCGGGCCTTTTTTGTTTATAGTTTAACATAACGTGTACGCGTTACAGGCTCATGAATTACCAAGCCAGAGAAAACATAACACGATCACGTTTTGCTCTTTTTTGCTTTCTTGTATGCTTTTTGCACCCCCCCCCCCCCCCCCCCCCCCCTCCCAAACTTGGTGCACTTATCCTATTCACCCCTCACTTTTTTAGCATCGTTTAGTATTTTTGTAAATCCTTTTCTAGAAAGTTAGATAGAATTATCTAGTATGTTACAAATTTTTTTTAACTGTAATAATATTTTTTAATGAGCTTTACAAGTAAAATAGGTCTTGAATTTGATTTAAAAATAGATAGTTAACGTTCGCCCCACACAATTAGCTCAAAATTAATTGAAATTGAGATTTTTTTAAATGTGCACAGAATTAGGTCTAGTATGTGACGGTATATTTTTTTAGACTTTGAATGCAAACATGAAATTTACATACATAAAGCTATACATGCTTTTTATTTCAATATAATGGCATATGAAGACATATTTACAAATATTTAACATTAATATCCTTGTAGTTATCAAAAAATAAAAAAACTTACATCACTAGAAAGAGGACAATTTGCTCTTCCTTGTAGTCATGATTTGATGAAAGTTGTATATGAAATCCATAAATATTTTATGCTCAAAGTTGAAATTTGACATGTAAATCATTTCACCTAGGAAAATGATAGGTCCAAGTCTTTGCCTCAGAAATCCAAAGCATTTTTTTATCCTAGAGGGATGCTTTGGAACATGAATAAAATAACGTGTATGTGATATAACGCGTACGCGTTATAAAAATGACACAATTTGGCGTTTTCCTTTGTTTATATATAATTAAAAGCGCATATAAGCTCTAGGTTTGGAAATAACCAAGCCTAATTAAAAACAATGCGTACACATTTTTTAAAAACACGTACGCATTTTCACTATTTTAGGATATGTCCGCATTTTTGTAACCCAACTTCATGCCAAAACCCTTTGATAGAGTACTAAATCTAGAAGGAAGAGCATAAGACAATGGAGGAAGAGGTTGATTTACCTCAGTGAGTGGCGTTTCTCATCTTGCATTGACAACATGGACCACAAATCCCGATATAAACTGAGGGTGAATAGTGTGGGCGGGAAAATGGCTAGAATAATACATCGATTGAGGGGGAGGAGGGGTAAAAGAATGCATTCAAGCCCTTTGACATTGAGTAGTAACAAGGACACCCTCATATTAAACATTGATATAAGTAGGAGTAGATTGAAATTGTACAAAATTAGTATAAAAGGCTTATTTTTTTGGAGGGTTATTCCTTTCTTTCAAGCTAAGAAGAAGTATAGACTTGGTTAAAGGGAGGGTAGCCTAAACTAGCACAAGGGAAATATACCTTATGCCTTGAGAAAATGACATCAATTTTTTTTGTTGAAGATGGATAAGTCAATCATTAATGTTATAATTACTATTTGATCTCTCATGCATATATATAACTTATGTGTGAGTGCTTAGTAGAATATTGTATGAATAGTCTCCCATGCAAAATGAACAATACTAATTATTTACTTGAAGGTAAAATTTTGATTAAAATTAAATAATTTTAACACCCATGCTAACTTCCAATGACTATGACCTAACGAGAGGGAAAGAAGGGGGCACAAGTACTTGACTCAAAGGTGGTTTGGAACATAAGGTAAGATAATGATAAGTTAGGGAGTGCACATGATAAGACATGGGATGCATAAGTGGAGGTATTCTAGTAGGTCAAAGTCAATAAGAGAGGGCATATTCCCTAATTTAGGCCAAATACCTATACACAAATAAGTATGCTAAATTAATACAAACTAACACTACATAATAAACTAAAAATTAATATAAAATAACATTAAATAATGTCATGGGGCTATTTTTAGGCATCTACAATGAGTAATTTTAAGTCATCTTAGTATTTGAGAGAAAGAAGATGCTAACACATTACTTTGGAACTTACATCCTAAATTTATTATGTACCACAAAACTTTTCAGATATTTAATGCCTTATAGACCTACCTTAAATCATGATTATTATTAATGTGGAAATTTCTAATACCTGATACAATTTTTTTAAGTAATATCTTCAAATTTTCGATTGAAATTGCTTTCAATTACAAGAATTAGAGATAGAATATTGGCTTATAGTAAGTCACATATAATACCTAGAAATTATGTAGTAGATATTATGATTTTAAGTCCATCTACAATTCCTCGTAGATTTTCGCTAAACACATTTGAAGAATGGATAAGGTCCAAATTAAGAAAAATAAAAAAAGTTTTAAATAGTTGAAACTGTGCAAATAAAGATGTTTGAGATTTGCTACTTGCCACACGATTCCGATTAGATTCTTAAGTCTTTCAAGTTCTCCATCCAAAATCAAAATTCAAATACGCAAGCCTTACAACTCTTTTGAGACGATCAAACTTCCTTAATTGAAATGATAACCCCTTCTTACCTTGTTTCAATCAAAGTTATACTCCTTACAATCTAGCAAAGGACCCCGCTCCTTGGACTCGACTTGTTAATCACTTCAACTTTCACATCAACATAATTGAAAAAATTAAGTTCAATTGATACATATGATTGTAATTTGTTTTGTCATGCCATCCATCAAGGTGCAAATCCAAGAAAATACCTAAAAAGAACAAGGCTAATTCCTCACTTCCACTCCCAAACACATTCACTGAAATATATAGCCCTAAGTACTCCACTCCAAGAACATGTTAACTACTATTCCCCAATCCGTTCCCCCAACTTTTGGGTAGAATAGCCGTTGGGACCACACATTTAAATATTACCGTTGCACGGAGGACTTTACCAAAATTTTGAATTCAGCTTCGGCGGCCCCGAACCTCGGCCAGGGTAGCCCTGGTACCCAACCTCCCAAACCCTTGCCCTTCTGCGCGGAAAATTTGAAAAGCGCATCATCGATCCCTCTATATATTTTCAGGGGATATTCCGTTTTCTGGTTTTTTCCCGAAGCATTGTCATACAAAAACAACTTCCCTCACTTGGGTTCTTGCAGTGATTTTCTCATTTATATTTATTTCTGCATTTTTTTGTGCCATTTTCTGTCTTTTTCTTTTCCACGGAGCGCAGAAATAGACCGGCGTTGGAATTTATGAAGAACAACAACAATAGCAGCAATGTCTCCATCTATCTCGGACATATTTGATGCTCAGAATGACCAAGGTATTTATCTCAGCTCAGAAAGACCAAGGGTTTATGAAATACAAGGAATTTCTTGGTTAGGGTTTTGGGCTATTGTGCAGAGGCTTTTTAAATAAGCATTACGACTTCTGTGATGAAATGTTTTTGTTGCGTAGTTTTTGTTCAGTTGCAATGCTTTACAATGATGCTTGGGATTCGAATCTGGAGCTCCATTATGAAAACGCCTATGCTTCTAGCAAAATGAGCTCATCATATTCAACATTAGAATTTATTCAGCCAGGGTTTTAATTTTGGTGTCTGTTTTTTTACCATTTTGGGTGTGGTAACCGGTTAGAAAGGAAAACTCACCCAATTGTTGTTTAGTGGTATAATATGCATACTATGATGGAGGTTAAACAAAAGAAACATACTGTTTTATTTTAGTATAAGCAGTGAAAAGTTGCTTACAGAGTTTCTATCCAGAAACTCTCTACAAACAATTTATTTACTGCAGAATTTTAAATCGTTGACGATTTTTGTTTAGAAAATGGATTGCTCACAACATTAGATTTTTTTTTGGCGAAATTGTCTACACTCTAGTTAAAATCCTCTGTAGTATTAAAGAGGTAAGTTGTCAGCTGGGGAGGGGTTTAGCTTGAGAATATGTACCCGAAAAATATAGCTTTGTGGCTACAAAAAAGGCAACCAAAATTTTCGCATGTGTTGGGTACCTTCTGCTCTGTTGCTTATAATACTGAGGGTGTGCATTGGTTGAATAGTGGTTTTTGCGGTAAGTCCTTGGTAGGGTACAGTGTCTGGCGGAGATTTGATCTTTTGGTGTACCCCGAACAGTTGCAGGTTCTACTTTTATTATTTTACATGAACTCTAACACTTAATGGCCAAGAAAATGGGGTATATCACACAAAAAATAATATACTGGGAAAGCCTATCTGTATAATTAGTTACAAAAAGGCCAACGGAATTTTTCTGGTGTGTTGGGTGCCTTCTGCTATGTTGCTTATGGTTTTTGGAGCAGACATTGGTTGAGTTGTGGTTTTGGTGGTAAGTCAGTGGTAGGGTACAGTGTCTGGCAGAGATCTGTTTTTTGGTGTACCCAGAACAGTTGCAGATTCTACTGCTAAATGGGGTTCAATTCTTTATGGCCCAGAAAAAGGGGTTTTATCGAACAAAAAATAATATGCTGGACAAGCCTATCTGATATAATTGGTTTAAATTTAGGTTAACAATATTGAAATCAACTGACTGCAGCTATATCACAATGAGATTCTCTGTAATTGGTAGTGTTTAATTCACATGCTTCCATCTAATTTGTTACTTTAACCACTAGTTGGCATATACCCAATCATGTAGGGAAAAAATTCTTGCTGGATAAGCAGAAATCAGATTATGGCTTTTACAGTTCCCTGGGCTGGGGTGATTCCTCCTGCTATTGTTTCATTTGTGGTTTTAGTAGTAAGTCAGTGGTAGGGTACAGTGTCTGGTGGAAATTTGATTTTTTGGTTTACCTCAAACAGTTGCAGGTTCTATTGTCACATAGAGTTTGACCCTTTATGGCCAAGAAAAAAGGGTTTATCGAATCAAAAGTAATATGCCAGCAAGCCTATTTGATATATTGGTTTGAATTCACGTTTACAATGTTGAAATCAACCCATTGCAAGTATATCACAATGAGATTCGGTAGTGCTCTATTCACATGGCTCCATGAGATTTGTTGTTACCATGACCACTAGTTGGCATGCCCAATTGAGTAGGGAAAAGACTTCTTACTGAGTAAGCAGAGATCAGAGTATGGTTTTTACAGTTTCCTGGGCCAGGGTGATTCCCCCTGCAATTGGGTGTAATCCCCTGGTCAGTGAATTAGCCTGGCCTTGGGTCACTAGTGCATATCCTCCAGTGAGAGAGAATTTTGTTATGTCGGACCTTTGAACTGATGCTTCCAAATCACCAGCTCAAAATCATACAAATATAGCTCTAGTCCTTTAAAATTCTAAAATGACAATGTCCAAATAAATTCAGATCGAGAATGAAGCAATTGACTATGACTTGTCCATACCTTGTATATTAGGTCTTCCAACTTTGGTGCACCTACATGATTTGATAACTTTGTCCGTGACTTGTCTATTGAGTGGATTTTGTTCAAGCATCAACTTTAAAAGTCAAATCAAATAGCTCCTTTTCAAACAATACATGACCCTCAACTTTTTGAACATCATCACATTTAATGGAGGCTGATCAAGTATTGCCTGTCAAATGGAAATAATACTTTTCATGATGTATTTTTCTTATTTTAGTTGGAGAAAAATATTAAAAAGTTCTTTGTGCAAATCCATTTTCTTTTTCAGAATTTTGTCGGCGTAACCTACAATGGCAGCCAAGGAGGTGGAAGGAGTGAATGTAAATTGTGTGAAATGTCATTAAAAATTGATGACCTTAAAGTTGACGTCCATTTGACCCTCATAGGGCAATTTTGCTTCTTGCTTGGATAAGGTGATCTAAAAATGACAATATCTTGGGTGTGCAGTGCGGTGGAGTTTGGAGCCCTTTTTTCAGGAAATATTTTTTTAGCCCAATGCAGTGGTGCGCTAGATTGAAGCTGCCCATCACCAGTCAGTGGGAAATTTGTGGAGAAGGTGATGGAGCTGTTAATCAATGCGGAACCCTTCAATGGGCAAAATTATGGGACAAATCCAAGAATGGTGCCTCAAGATTGATCCATATTGACATTTTCCAGATATTCAAGATATCTGTACTAGTTCCTCAACTGCTGCAATATTAGCAAAGCAAAATTGTCTCCACCAAATTAGGTTTTGAAATGATTCTGATTACGTACTAGAAAAATACCGGCTCTGTGAGCTTATGTCTTTGTCTTATGTCTCATATCTGCTTAACTTGAGCTTCCCATCTGTTACAATTTGCATCAAAAATGTTTTGGGTTTGAACAGAATCAATGGGCAAAGAAAATATTGGACCAACTCCCACTCTACAAGCAACAGTAACCACCAATGGTAGGCGACTTTTGGATGTGACAAATATTTTTTCATTTTATTCCAGCAGAAGAAAGAACCCTGAGAGTTTTCATCCAACACACTTTTACAATAAAGTCAATCCGGAGCACCAGGTTCATAATTGTTTTGTGTAGATTATTAGAGGATTGTTTCTGGAGTTTGCACATTTCACAATGCTCTCTCATCTTAATTTTCTTATGGGATCTTATTTTCTTTTCTTTTCAAGGTGTTCAGGAGATAGCGTACTTGAAGAACCTCCTCGCACAGAAAGAGTATCCTATGATTTCTTTATAAAAAAGTTTGAGATGCATTTGCAAGTTTTTTATTATCCTGATTGGAATTCGAGCTTTGGGTTTGGCTCATTCTTCTTGTATATTTTCCATAACCATTCAGAGCCATTCTTGAATCCACGAGACAAGAGTTGCAGAAATCGTTATACTATTCATACAAATCATCACAGCAAAACAAGCAGCTGACTCAAACCAATGGCCAAATGTTTGCGGTGTGTATGTGTTTCTCTTTCCATTTTATTAATTCTTTGGGATAAATATAGAAGTACGCATAAAGAATTGTACAAACATCCCTGAATTGAGTGCAACACTATATTTGACTTGTTGTTTTTCTTGTATTTATCAGGAATTGTGCATGCTTAGAGAAAAGGCAAGCTCCTCCTGCTTCTAATCATTTTAATATACTGGCGCTCAATTAGATATCGTCCATGTTTTCCCAAAATTACCAAATCTATTGGGCATAAATTTAGAAGATTGCCTACTTTAACTATAGTTTTCCTTCTTTATTGGTAGTTTTGTTTTGTTTCAACAATTTCCTTTTCATATCTTAGTAAAAGACCGAGAAAAAATAGATTTGAGGATCAGATTTATTTTCTGTCATTAATATGCTTATTGTTATACATATTCAAAACTATTTTTATTTGTTGCCAGTACAAGCTGCTTGAGCATGATTACAAGCAAATGACTTCAGTGTTTAGAATCAAAAGAGCAGAGCTTGAGGTGAGTACGAGTTGAATTCTTTTTTGTTCTCTTCCACTACACTACCCAAGATAGGTTTACTGAAGTGGTCTTGTTATTATATGCAGGAAACAGTGAGGGATCTGTCGCAGCAGTTTGGAAACAAGCACCAAGTCCTGACCAAGGTACATCTGATGCCCATTTGGAATTCTGATTCTTGATTAAATAATGCTAATTAGATAAATAAAATATGAGATTTAAAGTACTTCACTTTTATGAAGTTAAGGTTTCTTTGGAAGAGCAAATAATATGAGTATTTCCACCTTTCAGGATATAGGGCAAAGTAAGAATCCATTCCAATCTGCACCATGGAATTTGTCTACCAACCATACCCAGAATTGTTACAGTGAAAATCCTGGTAACTCCTTGCATCTTAAATACTTCAAGTGATCTTATTTATTTTCCTTGGCAGATTCTAACAATATTAAACCAATTCAGGAGAGGAGTCAAATGGAGCTGAGAATAATCCAGGGAATAATTTGTTGACAAAAGAAGCAAAGACAAATGATAAAAGGTATAGTTGACGTTTGCTATTAATGATAATTTTTTAGCTTCAATAAAGAAAAAAGTTAGATGTAAACTTTTCAGAAAATGTCTTTGGTTGATAATTGATTCTACATCTTTACTTAACAATATCCATCATAAACGAGTTTGTACTAAAACTTTATCAATGGTTTTAATCAACTAAACTTGAAAATTGTACTTGAAGGGCTTCTACAAAAGGGCATCTGATTGGTAAGCGAGCATCACATCTGACAACAAGTTGTAGGCAGGGAGGGCAAGCAGTATCTATGCCAACATTGAATCAAATTGATCAGTGCAATGCTTCTTTTAGTGAAGCAACAATCCTGGAGGAAGTTATAGCTGGTAACATCTGTTGTGATTTTCTTTATAGTTAAGAGTAAATTGAACATGTTGTGATTCTTGTTATAGTCAAAGAGTAAAATGATCATGTATGACATTGCAGATGACATTTGTAATGAAGCTGACAGCTTGTCGATAGCAAAGGGGTCTGCAAATGAGGAAGCCTTAAAGGGAAAAAGGTAGCCCAAACAGGTCGATTGTTGCTAGTTTCAAAATTTATCAATGGTCTTAATCAACTAAACTTGAAAATTGTATGTGAAGGGCTTCTACAAAAGGGCATCTGACTGGTAAACGAGCATCACATCTGACAAGAAGTTGTAGGCAGGGAGGGCAAGCAGTATCTATGCCAACATTGAATCAAATGGATCAGTGCAATGCTTCTTTTAGTGATGCAACAATCCTGGAGGAAGTTATAGCTGGTAACATCTTACGCATGCCCTGTTGTGATTTTCTTTATAGTTAAGAGTAAATTGAACATGTTGTGATTCTCATTATAGTCAAAGAGTAAAATGATCATGTATGACATTGCAGATGACATTTGTAATGAAGCTGACAGCTTGTCAATGGCAAAGGGGTCTGCAAACGAGGAAGCCTTAAAGGGGAAAAGGTAGCCCAAACAGGTCGATTGTTGCTAGTTTCAAAATTTATCAATGGTCTTAATCAACTAAACTTGAAAATTGTACTTGAAGGGCTTCTACAAAAGGGCATCTGACTGGTAAACGAGCATCACGTCTGACAAGAAGTTGTAGGCAGGGAGGGCAAGCAGTATCTATGCCAACATTGAATCAAATTGATCAGTGCAATGCTTCTTTTAGAGAAGCAACAATCCTGGAGGAAGTTATAGCTGGTAACATCTTACACATGCCCTGTTGTGATTTTCTTTATAGTTAAGAGTAAATTGAACATGTTGTGATTCTCATTATAGTCAGAGAGTAAAATGATCATGTATGACATTGCAGATGACATTTGTAATGAAGCTGCCAGCTTGTCGATAGCAAAGGGGTCTGCAAACGAGGAAGCCTTAAAGGGGAAAAGGTAGCCCAAACAGGTTGATTGTTGCTAGTTTACAATATCTTCAAAGTTCTTGGTTTGATGAGGATATTTTATTGCGACAACTTGAAGAATCCTTCCGTGCTTTATTCAGGACATGTTTAAGAAGACAGTCGACTAGTGTTAGTTACTATGAATCACCTCTGCATAAGAAAGCAAGGAAGGAACTAGCAGCAGTATCTACTCCAACATCGGACCAAATTGATCAGCCTGGTGCTTCTCTTAGTAGAATAGGGATACGGGGGGAATTTTGTGACGGTAATCCCTTTTTCTGTATATATGCAATATTTGGTTTATTTTCTTTCTAGTTTTATGTTTTGACTTTGTGAAAACATTACAGATTACATCCATAAAGAAGGTGACTGTTTGCCAAGAGCAAATATGTCCATAAATGAGGAAGCTTCAAATGAAAAAAGGTAGTCAATTATTGAATATAATCTTATAAAATATAATGTCATTTTGATTAACCTTTTATTTTGAAATCTTCCAATGGCCTCGGATTAAAAAGTATGTGCTGGATTTAGGATTTCTTTAAGAACACGATCTGCTCATGTCAGTTACAAAGAACCTTCTCTAAACACTAAGCTTAGGCGGTCAGGCCAAACTGTGTCCACTCAAAATTTGGCCCGAAGTGATAAGCACAATACATCAAATGTATTAGAGAATCTGGAAAATACAAGAAAAGGTAATTCCTTACAATCTTATACTGAGGTTGCTTTTCTCTTATGGTAGCAACATGTTTTGAAGTCTTGAAAATTTTCCAGGGGATGGCATAACTGACGAGCCTGACAGATTGTCAACGTTAAATGTGACAGCAAATGAAGAGAACAAAAATGGAAAAAGGTAACTTTGATTGGGTGCTTATCACATGTTAACTTCTAAAGTTTCTAGTCACATTTAACCCTTTTCAAAATGAGTTTGATGGAGTTGATCTCTTTAACATACTTGGTTATGTGAAATGTTTTATTTCTCATTCTTCTGTCGAAGTTCTAAACAATTATCTATTAAATATTAGAAGCTGTAATCAATTCAAAGAGTTTATCCTTGGGAGTTTTCAGCCTAATGGTGTTTGTTCAAATAAATATGGCAATGCAATTTTGCTTTCTTCAGATCATGTTCAAAACAATGTCCAGTTGTCAGTACCAATGGAGATTCAAATGTGAAAGCAAAAACTAAGCATGAAGAGCAGACTCTACAAACTCTGGATACTCCTCAATCAGACGCTTTGCATGTAAATTTGAGTGAAACCCCCAAATGTCCAAAAACGGAAGATATTGCAAGCAAGGCAACTAGAGTACAGCAGCAGCATTTACAAGAAACTAGTCCTTGTCATACTTTGGCATCAAACACTGCCTCAGAGGCAACAAAAATAAGGTCGTCAACTGGAAGGCCAGCACTGAAAACAGTAGAGTCTATGACCTCATCAAAAGAATTTCTTCTCAATAAAGTTGGTGAAATTAAAGAACTTCATTGTAATGCTCCAAGGAAATTCGGAGATTTGAGCAGTTTCTCCGAATTTCCCCAAAATTGTGATCTTCCCACAAAAGGTATCACAAGCAAAGCAACTAGAGTCCAGCAGCATCAAACACAAGAATCTGCTCCTTTTCATGCTTCAACATTTAACACTGCCCTGGATGCGACAGAACTAAGAAGGTCATCAACAGGAAGGCCGGTCCGGAAAGCAGCAGAACTAAGAAGATCATCTTACAAGGAAATTCCAGTTAACATTAAAATGCGAAGGTCTCAATGACTTTCTAGGTTAGTAGTAGGTCTTCTTTCATGATTATTCACTTTTTTTTTATTAAAAACTGGATATAAAGCTCAATTGTTTATCTAAAATGTAGGTATCTGAATGAAATTTTTACAAATTCAGCTGTTGGCTGATAAAAGTCCTCAACTGTACATACCTCCATTCATTTAGATTCTTGGTTCTAGCAACCAGAGGCATACCTTGAAATTCGTTCTTTTGGATTTCCATTATTCTTATTCTCTGGGTTGTAGGCTTCCGTGACAAAAATATCACCCAAAGGCTGAGCATGTTTGCTCCAAGTCTAGCATTCAATTTGTTTTGAAACCTAAGAAAATACTAAATATTGTCTTGTACAAGCTGAATTGATTCATTTTGTAGAATATGCTGCTTCTTACTTTCTAAATGTTCTTGAAGTAACTATGTTTCCAATAATGGTCTGCATTGTATGCAGTTATGACTTTCTGTACATTATCAAATGGAGCACCTGAAACAGCTCATTTTTCTGGGGTCAATATAATTTCCTTTTTGTTAACACACGTTGGTGCTTCTGATAGTAGCAGTACATATGTTTACCGTATACAATTTGCTTGTAGAGGATGGAGAAACAAATTTATTTTCGTTGGAAATGTTGGTTATTCTTTGGATTAAAAATCTGTGTACAGTCAACAAAAAAGTATTGACAAAAGGCACAACAGCTCGAGCTTTCAAAGTGTAATCAGACATGCAGGATCATTAGAACAAAATAGAAAGTTTTTTTTTCCACATAACCATAAGTTTTGCACCTATTGAACAGAAAATCAGAATAATCTTATGACCTGGTCTGACAAACAAAACTTAAATACTAGCTTTCTTGTAAATACTAACTTTCCTTGGCTATTGTATCACAAGTCTCAGAGTATAGTGGGAGGGCTTATTTTCAAGTAATACTTGCCATGGATATATTTACAAGGTAGGTCTTATCTTCAATGAAGTACTTGCCATTACTTGACACATTCGATTTAGTTATGAGGCAGGGCTTATCTTCTATACTGATTGCCTTCATTTACTCATGCAAGATATCTTGAGACTTATTTTCACAAACAATTGAATTGTCCTTATCTCCCGTACCCATTGCTTTTATTTACTCATCCAAGATATCTTGAGACTTATTTCTACAAACAATTGAATTTCATGCATATACCAGAAGGAATATTTTCATTTGCAAAAGGTTTTATGTGGATCTCATCTTAAGATGTTTTTGTGCAACAAACTGAATTGACATAAATGGTCAGGGATTTTCCGTATGTAAGCAGCCTTTAGGCACATTTTTCCGATGTAGATTATGTCTTGCCACTGTAGTAATGCCTCTTGGCATAATAATCATTGTATTTCAAATAGATATATACATATTATATTAGATTTATTTTTAATTTTTAATTTTTGGTATACTTATAATATACTATTATAGATATCTTAAATACTGCTATAATAAAATACACTGAGAGATATCAATCTTGAAACGTCTATATTATATTTGCAATTTAGATAGGGACCTCGAGATTGATACCTTTCTATGTATTTTAGATACCTATATTTAAGTTTGTATATATATTAAAGTCTAAAGATCAATTATATTAAAGAGGGGAAGAGCAACCTTAGGAATCAAGCCATTTTCAAGGCAAAAGAGTGGCTGGTATTTTTCTCGCTACAGAATGTTTTGACCAAGGAAAAGGAGCTTTCTTCCTTAGAAGTAGAAATGACCATCTATGAAAAGTGCTGAAGTGTTCCCATTTACAATGCTTCAAGGACACATGTATGTACGTTTTGACAAAGACTACATGATTGATTTATAATATTTGTTGTCATCATAATTAAAAGGATGAGCAGAGTTTTGCAAAAATGGGGTAAAAAAAAGTTTGGCATAATGAGGTCACAAGGAATTAGTTGTATAGAAGCTAGAAAAAACTCTTTGAAGTTTTGGCCCAGTTACCTGGGTATAGTGGCTCATGTTTATTTCCAGATTTATAAGAAACAGTTGGAACTAAATTTCTTATCAGCCAGTTACTGGCATGTTTGTTGGTTCAACTCGGTAACTATGTCAGTCATTTTTGCAAAGGGGCATGCACACAACAACAGGGGAGCGCATGTGTTAAAACGGGCACGCATACACTGCTTTGGAAGTGCATGCATCATCAACTTTGTCAGTCATTTTTGCAAAGGGTCATGCACACGTCGATAGGGGAGCGTAGGTGTTGAAATAAGCGAGCATATGTCGATAGGGGTGCGTAGGTGTGTCTGTATAAATTTTCCTACAAACTAAAATTTTCCATTTTTGGTTTTTAGGATTTCTATTGCTTTTCAAAGGGTTTTAGTTGTTTTTTGTCAATTTAATGATTTTAAAGCAGTTTTCCTAACAAAATTTACTTAGGGTTTGATAAGTGATTTTTCATGCTTTATTTGAGTTTGGAATAGGGTGTGTATGCTCTTCCCTTGCACTTAGTGTGATCTTGGGAATCAAAAGCACTTCTAGACCACTTTTTGCTATTTTAGAGCAAGTAAGAAAAATCATCATTCATTGATATGCTTGACATTTTAGTTTAAGACCTTGTGTTCACTTAATAAAGAATCAAGGCTAAAATTTGTGTATGTTCTTCCCTTGCACCTAGTGTGATATTGGGAACCAAAAACAATTTTAGTCTTTCATTAAGAAGCACTTGGATTAATTGGGAATAAACCTTATTTTGCAAATTTTTATGGTAGTTAGTTGATTTACAAGCTTTGCATTTATATTTAGTTGGATTATTTGTTGTGTATGCTCTTCTCTTGCACCAAGTGTGATCTTGAGAAACAAAAACAACACTTAATCCTCTTTTTATGATGTTGTGAACCTTTTTGAACTACTAATCATTTGTTTGAAGGACTAAAACGCTTGTCAAAGAAAGGAGGACCTAAACAAATTTTCTAACTACACGTGCGATTGTAGGTTGTCAAAAGGAGTGCGACAAACACCACATTACTTAATCCAAAAGATTAAAAAATACACCACAATCATCACATTGTATTATAGGTTTTAGTTAAGAGCTACGACTCGTCCACTTAATTAGGACATAACCCCTTTGGCATAAGCGTTAACTTACAACAATGGGGGTGGTCCTAGGAACCCTAAAGTAGGCCTCCACACTACCGACTTGATTAGTACGCCTTCATGAGATTAGAGTCAACGATATTCGTATTGCAACCCCAGTGAAAGTATAACTGAATGCACTTTTGTGCTCATTATACTGAAGGGGGAAAGTAAAGTTGAGACACTCCCAAATTATTCAGTGCGACTTTTTGGGTAAATCGAGCTCTCCATAGATATCTTGTGACACCTAGAGAGATAACCACATAGGAAGCTTGCCGGGTTGGAGCCATTGTTTTTGTCTTAGTTGTTATACTTGAGAGCTCTCACAAAATGATAACTTTGTTAGATTCAGACTCTTGTTTTTCGAACAAGGGAAAAAATCTCTTAAAGTTGAAACCGCGTGACATTTCATCACGAAATCTACTTACTATCATTTTGTCCTAGTTTTTCACTTGTCATAAGACAAGGCAAAACTCTGCCAAAATAACACCAAACTTATTTCAACACCATTTGGTCTACACCTTTGTTTGTTGTCCAATTTTGGACAAAAGGAAAAAACATATACCGGATACCGCTAGATATCACGTGTCCACCACTTTTTGTATTCTACTTGCGTGACTAGTTGCAATGCCGGAGCGCAAGTGTTGAAAGTGTGCATGGTAAGTACTCACGATCTAGTAGCCCCCCTTGTCTCAAAGACCTATATTTGAGACTTATTATCATCGTAGTTAGGAAATTTCATCCTTGTCTTCTTTTGAGTTGTTACGCTGCCCACATTTTAGCCATACAATTGAGATATTCACGTCTTGTTTCCATTGTGAAATTGGACCTAAATCTCTATATTGTATTGCTACATTTATTGCACGCTTAACAAGTTCTTGTTATACTTGGACGTAGTTTTTACATCCTAACTTCATCTCAAGTTTTGTGAGTGTTGAGGATACATTGCTAGCATTGTGATAACATCATTTTGACACTAAAAATCTTGTTTTCCCGAAAGCTTGGTTCACGTATCCAAATAGTGTCATTACGCTGCTCGCATTGCTAACATCTATTATACAAGACTTAGACTTTGTTAGTATTTAGAAACTGGTTTTTAGTATACCTTGTTTGAAGATCGAGTCAACATTCTCTTATCATTTAGGTCTTGTTTGTTGCAAACTTGACCTAATTGGTGATATTGTGTTGTCACTATTTGGTGTCAAAACCTATCTAGACAAATCTTAGGGAGTAAAATATTTGGTGTGACTAAATTTTGAGCGTTGTATATCATTGTATCATTCAAGATAGGCTTGTCTTAGTGGAAGTTTGTCTCGTTGTGCATCCTATTTCGAGTATGCCTACTATGAGAATGGGATCCTGAAGATTAGAAGTCGGTATATTTGGATGTGACAACCCTCTTTTAGATGATAATCTCATGGTTGACCATAGTGGTGGAGAAGAGGACTCTCCTCGTATGAATCTAGAACATCGTCCTTCCAATTTTTACAATTACATTTTCCAAAACAAACATGAAGTTCTTATGCATGTTATGGAACTAAGAGCTAAGTTACCTTCAATAGTAGAACCTTCTTTTGTTGCCGGAATGATTCGTGGAGAAGAGGAAGTAGACCGACCTCACCGTACCATCAATGAAATTTTAAATCCAGGTCATGCCTCTACTTCTGTACCACAAGATAATGAAGACGTATCGTTTGAAAATGATGGAGATTATTGGATACTTGATGTTAGAATACGTTGTGAAGAAAATGAAGAACATGTTCATGATGCACAACCTCCCCCTAATGAAGATCGTAACAAAATACCCGTTCAAGAGGTGAGGTTAGAACAACAGGTCTAGCCCTCACTCGCCAATTGGCAAATTTTTCATCCCATATACAAAGGGAACAACCCAAAGTTTTGAAACAAGCCATACCAAAGGCAAAACCTAAAGCTTCGTTTTACGAGTTCCCAATACATACTCCTCGACGGGAAGCACAAAGGGATCCTTATGAAGAGATTCTCGCAACAAATAGGGGTGGGAATACTCCTAGATTTAATCCTACGTATAGACCTACACCACCCACACAAGATCCACTTTTCAATCAAGAGTGGTCAACTATGAAGAATGCTCTTCTAGCATTGCAAGAAGGTAAAATTGCTAACAGTAAGAAATACCAGTTCGATGAGTTTTGTCCCTACCCATTTGACAAAGCCATGTTACAGGTACCTTTCCCAAGACACTTTGATTTTCTAAAATTTGACAAGTATAAGGGAAAAGGTGACCCTCATGACCATATTAACGATTTTTATATGCCATGTCAAGTGGTGGCATTCAACGACAATTATCTTATGTGCCTCTTTCCACAAAGTTTAGGAATAACAATGCTAGAATGGTTTGTACACATCCCTAAGGGATCCATAACAACATGGCCAAAACTAGTTGAAAGTTTCGTACGACGTTTCTCTTTTAATATAAAAAACGATGTCACCATGTTGGATCTCTGCAATGCAAAACAACGAAATAACAAAAACTGCTACGTTTTTACAATGATGGAGAGGATTAACTAGCCGTTTTCCTTGCTCCATACCTGAAAAAATAGCTAATAAGTATATTTGTTCCCAGCCTCCACCTTGACTTCACGTTCCACTTGCAAATGCATTGTGGCAACATGTTTGAAGAGGTAATTGAAAAACAGAGTCAAATAAAAAAGGCATTGTTAGTTAGAAGGACCCTAAAGCCCTTTTCATGTGATCATAATGATTCCAAAACTAAGGACAAAATAAAGTTTATCCTAATAGGAACAAAAACGTTGTTAGTGATGAGATAGTAGACTCTAAACGAGTACAAGTCATTCAAAACAACCATGCACCTTTAAATGTTACAAAAGGCAATCCACCTACAGAGTATAAGCGTTGTACTTTCACTCCTCTATCTGACTCAATGTCATCAATACTAAAGCAGCCAGAGGCGGTTAATATGGTTAAATATCCTGAAACTGCGCCTTATGAGGATAACGCGCCTAAACCATCATGGTTTAGAGATAATGAATATTGTCAATTCCACCACGTTAAAGGTCACAAAACAGATAAGTGTTTGAAGTTACAACACTACATCCAAGACTTAATCGAAAGTGGCGATGTGGAGATGGATTCATCCACTCCTAACAAATCCCCCAATACGAAGAATTTTCCTAAACATAATCATGACAAGAATGCTAATTATGCGTCTAATGAGGAGAATCATTTTGATGCTCTCATTGGTTGTGTAGATACACTTATTGAACATGTAAACACAATAACCCCTGTGATATCCCTTAGATTATCTATGTTTAAGCATGTGCCGACAAAGACTGACTATCATGCAGTTTCGCATACTTATGACATTAAGGAACCTAGGTTTCAACATTCCCATCAAAGGATGCCTATCACAACTAGACCTTGTTTGATTCTTCGCGCTAAAGAACTCGTTCACTTACCTCTTCCCCCATCTTCAACTCATGGTAAGTGGTATGATTCTAATTCTTATGATTCTTTCGAAGATTCCAATCCCAATGATTCTAAGTCTTCTAATTCTTCTAAAGATTACAATATGAATTATTCCTCTAATATGACTCTTAAGTCACGGTCCTCCCTGTCTTCGCAGGACCCCATTTCTCAGTCACCTCAACGACCCCTTCTTCTGTCGAAGAGCTCTCCGACTCAAATTCTTTTTAATCAATCATCTAAGTCGACTCCCATGTTGTATTCATCCAATCAACCTCTTGTGGTAGAACAAATACTCTTACTGATCGATTCATCTCAAGATGAGGAGACGATCACATAATTCTTGGGATCACATGATGGCATTCCCCTAGACGATTACAATTAAGGATTTAATCTTGACTTCGATACACTTGCGTATTGGGAAGAAGAAATTGATTCCTTTCGTCAAAATACTAAGGAATAGCCTAAGACCATTGAGGAAGACCCTAAGATCACGTTCACATATTGGGAGGAAGAGATTGATGCCTTTTTTCATAAAATAGAGGAAGACCCTAATATCATCAAACATGATCCTCCTCTTATTATTCCGTCACCACATTCTTCATTAGGCGATGAAATGCTTGGGTCTAGCATTGATCCATGACTTATCTTCTCATTACCTAATCATTCTTTATCTATCAGGATTCCTCCATCTCAATCTTACCTTTGGTCACCCCCCTAGTAGCCCATCATCTTATTCTATATGTGGGCCACCTCCAAGTAGCCCCACATCATCTATACGTGACTCACCTCCTAGCAGCCCATCTTCGTCTATATTGGGGGCATGTCCTTGAAGTCCATCATCTTCGATTCTTGGGCCACGTCCTAGTAGCCCATCTTCTTCTATATATGGGACAACTCCATGTAGTCCTTCATCTTCTATTTATGGGATGCCACCAGGTAGTCCTTCATCGTCAATCTTAGGGACACATCCTTGTAGTCCTTTATCTTCAGTCTATGGGACACCTCCTGGTACCCCATCCTCTTCAATTCTTGGACTGTATCCTTCACGTCCATCATATTGTTCTTCTATCAATGATTTTGGCAAACCCACCGTCATTTATCATATCAATTCTATTTGTCCACTTTCTTCTCCCACTTCTTAGGATTAGACAAGTCACGTAGTAGCTTATAGGAAACCAAAACGGTTCCTTCATCAGGCTCAGATCAATAATTCCAAGAGCTCCAAAGCTTGCAACAATTTAAACAATCTTAAAGTTTAGAATCAAGCGCGCTTAAAAAATGCACATCAATACAACCTTCAAGTATGGCGTAAAGTGCATAAACCTTTGGATAGGGACCTCAAGTTCTTACACACAAAATCCACGTTTCATTGAGTATAAGCTCACCACGATCATTGAGATTAGGGATAATATGACTCTTGATAAGAAAACACGCCTAGTCTTCCTTATCGAGGAAATTGCTAACATTGTTGTTGGATCTTATCACGCTAAGTGACCTTGTCAGTCCCACCTTTCAAAAAAATTCACAAATACAAAAAAATGAGAAATCATTTCAAAAAATCAAAGGTAAACAAACACACATTGCAATCAAGTATTGCATACATATGGATGTTCTTTCTTCCCTTTCTTGCTCTTCTTCTGCAAATCTTCCTACCATTTTCAATCCTTCGGTGATATTTTGGTTATTCTATTCACATGCAATTTATGACAGTTATCTCTATGGTATCCATTTGGCCTTGGTCTTTTATCACCTTGGTAAATTAAAGAACGACTAACCTCTTAGAGATCTTATCACAATTAACATCTAAAAAACTTGTTGTGAAGAAATTTTGGATATATTTGTTGACACTAGACAATGTCGTCTTCGCAATCACTTCCACCTCCTTCCATCAAACCATTAGTGGTTCTTAACCCCTTGTCAAACAAGAGAGGTGAAATAAGTTTTCAGAAAGCAAAAGAATCAATCAAATCAAAAAGCACAAAGCTGAAGGAAAATGCTAAAAGCAAAAATAAATTGATATATAACTCTCTCTTAGGGTATTTCCAATAATCTCTACCGGGGCTATGGACCACTGACTGATAGTAGAACAATGTTGCGATTAGAATCAAATGCATCTCCGTTGGGGCTATAGACACCTAGCTGGTAGTGGAGAAATGCACGACTCTCCTTCCACAATCCATTCATAAAAATCAACTTTGAAAAATAAATCATTCCTACACATTGGCTAAGGTGTCTTCACTTGTTGTTTATCAAATCTTCCCTCCAAGAGGTAATGAATTTCCACGGCACACACTGGATCTCTATGAGAAAACATGATTAGTATGTTACCAAGTGTCTTTTTTTGGATCTTGTTCAGACTCTTACTCTAGTCTATATCTTGTCTCACAATTCGTGCCTTTGGCTAATCGCTTCTTCATTGCGAGGCTTCTAAGCTACATTCACGTTATTCTTCTACTTCGTTTAGAACATCCATGTGTATAAGATTGCCTTTTTTCCATGTTTGCAGGCACCTTTGTCCCATTTCTTAAAACAATCGCTTGCTTCTTTCTATCACATGCTTCTTGGCCAGCTTATGCTGGGGGCATCCTTGCTCCTTCCTAGCACGTCATGAGGTTACGTTCATCATCATGATTGAGCCTATCCATAATGACCCTGGTCCAACTTCTGCGCGTGAAGAGTTTGCCTTTGAATATTCACATCTAACGTTGGGGGTAATTTCACATCTTCACTTTTTTGTGCATACATGTGGCACTATACCCTTGTACATCCTATCTCCTTGTTGTCAGTTGCTCCACCAGAGATAAGTGATCTGACTTATCTTCAAAGTAATTGCAAATAATTGTTCCCAGCTCATCCCAGGTGGTAATTGATCCAAGTCTTAAGCCTCGGTACCATTGAAGTGCTTTACCTTTGAAAGAGGTTGCAAGCAGCCTGACTGCTACATCATCATGAGTGATCAGATACAGTGAACACATGTTTGCTATATCCTGGATATGCTCCTGAGGGGGTGACTTTATTCTCACCAGTAAAGTATGGAATACTCTTGAGCGCGTCATTTGGCATATCATGTTCTACAACCAGCAGCAAGGGACTCCCTCCAACAATGTTTGCAAAGTTCCTAAGAGGAGGAGGTGGTTGATGCGTCATTGCAGGGCGCATATGATATCTGTTTTGAGGAGGAGTTGAGTGGGCGCAGTGCGCTGGAGATAGAGATGCACGCGTGGGCTTTCTAGAACGCACTCTTCTTAGGGATAACTGGAGGCACTCAAAATAATATTTAGCTCCTGCACTTCTTCTTGTATGCACTTTTCTCATAAAAGGCGCTCAGGACTACTGAAACAAAGATCTTAAAATGTTGGGAGTCGCCAGATGTGTTGAAATGAGCCTCCAAAGGCTGAAATACTAAGTCCACACACCAGAACTTAGAGATAAGAAATTTGAGCTTTCAATGCTGGTCCCACTGGGCATGCCAGAAACTTTTGTTTGCTCAAACGTGCACCCGCATCTCGAATCTCAGAAGGGCCGAGGTGTTTGAGACCACAATGGAACCGCCCCCAAGTTGTGGGACCTTGCGCGCTTGGGACAGATCTTCGGAGAAGGCCGGTTCCTCTATCTATTTCTACTGCTACTATTACTCCTAGTGCTAAATAGGGGAAATTAAGGTAATAATGCCAAGGGACCAAGGATATAAGGACAACATGAATGGAAACCTACACTAAAAGGTGATAGCACCAGAAAATAGAGATGAACACTATCTGTTCTGAGCGAAAATGAAACGAAATATGTGAAGGGAGGCTAGGCACAAGTAGCACAGCTAAACAAGTATCTACCATATCATTTTCATGGAACACAATTAAATATAGAACTGCAAGGGACCTGAAATAGCACAACTAGCACACAACGCAAAAGCAAAGGAAAGAATGAAGAATGAAAACATGTTAGGACATAGAATAGTCACAAAACGATGCTTATATTACTTCCAGAAATGCACAGAGGTGTTACAATGATGAAGGAGGCCAATATCCACATTACAAGAGCCAGATCTAGAGGTCTGCAACTCAAAATACAAAAAGAATGGAGTCCTTAGCAAAACGTGTGAGGATACTGAGTGTCCAACATTTCTTCATTTCCTGTACATAGCTTTAGAAAACATCTCAAAAATAAAAACATTCAAATATGTATGTTAGAAAATTCAAAAACCCAAACAAATTGGTAAAACAAATTCAAAAAACCAAAAAAAAAATGGTAAAACAAATTCAAAACCCCAAATTTATCTTACCATTGTGTAGTTCGCTTCGATACCTTTCCGACGCAAAAAAAAGTTGGAGTCATTTTGAGGTTTTCGGGAGCAAAATTTATGGCCTCCGGAAGATAGGTAGTGCACTCAGTTGCACACAGGCCCCCAAGCGCCCATGCTGCGGTAAATTTTTTAAAAAAAATGCAAAACACTGCCAACACAGGCGCTCATACTGCAGTCCAAAATTTAAAAAAGTCAAAAAGTAGGCCAACACAATCACCTAGACGCCCATGCTGCCTCACAAAATACAAAAAACCACAAACAAGGCCATCATAGGTGCCTAGGCGCCCATGCTACCTCACAAAATACAAAAAAAAACATAAACATGGCCATCACAAACACCCATGTTGCCTCACAAAATACAAAAAAAACCACAAACATGGCTAGCATAGACACCCATGCTGCCCAACAAAGGTCAAAAACTCAAAAAATTAGCCAACACAGACGCCCATCCTACCCAACAAAGGTAAAAAAACTCAAAAAAATGGCCAACACAGGCGCTCATGCTGCCCAGCACAGGTGCTCCCCTGAGTGCATAGGCGCACCTAGCATTGCGCATGCCATAATTTTTGCTCCCAACCTCAAAATGAATCCGTTTTTTTTGCGTTGGAAAGGTATTGAAGTGCACTACACAATGTGAACATAAAACTTGGAGCAAAAATTTACTAAGAATTTATCGTTTTTAATTTTTTAAATGTCTTACATATAACTGAACCCTGTATCACCTGCATTATCCTCAACATCGAAATTGGTCCTCCAAAACCATCTTTCTAACGTTCTTGCTTGTTTTTTCTCAAACAACATGCGAATCATTGTGATCTACCTCCATTAACAAAAGCTCGACTGCATGCTATGTCGGTACTCCCGTGCAACAGTGAGTTGTCAGAGACTGTGTCATAGCGCACGAAAGTTTTTCCATGGGACTACTTGTGTCCTTCGTTATTCCCTTTGCATGTGTCATTGCTTAGGGCACCATTTTCAACCCTTGTTGTTACAACACGAACATTTGGGAACTGCAGCTTGATAACAAAAACATTTGTACAACTATCTTGAATGTTGTTTGTTTGAGTATATGTGATTGTGCTTATTATGTTATTAAAATCACATAAGAAAACCAACATAAAACATATTTCACAAAACATTGGGGCACGTTTTGTTATCAAGTCATGCCTTTTGGACTCAAAAACGTTGGTGCCACCTTTTAACGTGTTATGACTATCATTTTCCATGATATGACGCATGACATCTATAGACACCTAAATTCCACTTTTGCAATCTTATTGCCAAACACACACAAATCACTCTCATTCTTGCCAAATCCGTTATAATTAGAGGTTTTCGCTAATTAACTAATGTTTCATATCACTTTGGTCAATTAACAAACACTTCATTGATCACCAAACCTTTTTCGCATCTAGGATGCCACTTTACGATGAATCGTAAGCCAAAATCCTCTCCAAAACAAACAATTAGCATTTATAAGCTAATTAAGCCTATTTTGCCCTTGATTTGGTCAATATGCATTAATATTGACTCAAACCCCTCTTCTAACCACTCAAAATCACCCCATTCACCTCTGCAACATCTCAGCAAGCTTCAAAAGCTTATCCTAGCCTTCTAGTTGACCATAAGCGGTCGATTAAGGCTCCATACCTCTTAATCACTTGGTAATTCACTAATTATGATTAGCAAGGCCTAATCATGATAGCAATTCTAATCTAATTTGGGGATTTTTAGTCCCACATGCACCAAAATACAAGTTTCTCTCAAAAGGAAAACTATAAAAAGAGTGCACCTCATTCCTATATATTTTACACACACCATGCTTTAATTTGCATCTCATATAATAAATATGATTCATAGTCATGTTCGAACCCTTGCCTAAAACCTTCAACGAGTTTAGTAGATGAATAATCTAAAGTGACTTAACAAGTCATTTGGAGAGATCATTTCACCATTGTTTGAGTAGCAACCATAACCATTTGATTGCCCCTTAGGTCTATTTAGGCCCATGTTAAGTAATTGATCATATTAGTCAGCATGTTTAGTTAGTTTTTGCATTATTTTCATACTAATTAGGAATTATTTTAATCTTCTATCTTAATGTTACATTCCTAGACTTAGAATCCTTAGCTATTAGGTGGCAATGGTGTTAGTCTTCCTTGTTTAGCTTTGTAGTTTGCTTTGTAAAGTTTGGGGTGCATTCAACATCATTGGAGATTATGTCGACGCCATTTTGGGCAAATCTAAAACCCGCGCAAAACATCCCATGGTTCTTTGCCGCATCTTCGAAAGACTCCAGGAATACAAGGTTTGCCTCAATTCCAAGAAATGTGTTTCAATGTCACATCTGACAAGCTCCTCAACTTTATTGTCTCAAAATGTGGAATCGAAATACACCCAGATAAAGTTAAAGTTGTGGTTGAAATTCCTCCGCCTAAAAACCTCAAGCAACTAAGAAGCCTACACGGTAAAATACAGGCCATCAGAAGATTTATTGCACAACTTACTAATAAATGCCATCCATTTCACCCCCTGCTCAAGAAAGGAACATGATTTCATTGGGACAAGGAATGTCAGAACTCCTTTGAAAAGCTCAAGGAATATCTACTGCACCCTCCAATGTTAGTACCTCCTACTCCATGAATGCCTCTTCTTTTATACATTTCAGCTACACGACACACCTTGGGAGCCCTCCTAGCGCAACATGATATTCATGGAAAAGAACAAACCATTTATTATTTAAGTCGAACACTATTTGTTTATGAACTTAATTATACTCCTATGGAAAAGGCTTGTCTTATTGTAGTCTTTGCCTCTCAAAAGTTGTGTCATTACATGCTCAATAATACTGTCAAGCTCATAGCCAAAGTAGATCCACTCAAGTACCTACTCTCTAAATCATTTTTTAATTATATGAATGGCTAAATGGATCATGCTCTTGAGTGAGTTAGACATTTAATATGTAAATCAAAAGGCTATCAAAGGAAAAGTATTGGCAGATCAATTAGTAAAAGCTCCATTTTCCGATTCCATACCCTTGAATACATGTTTTCTAGATGAATCCATATTCATTATTGAAGAATTAGATACAAGGACACATGCATCTGACAATTACATCACCACGGGTTCTATACCCTGGTACACCTTGCCATATACCAAAACGATCACATTGTTAATGATGATATCCGTGGGCACTTTACAGTCAACACCCCCCCTCATATTATCATCTTTTACTCCTCTCATAATCCACATCACCCTTTAATTCACTATCGAACCTCATCAATCAAATCTTCAATGTTCACATCCACCATCCTACACCCCTTAACCAGGGCATCATATACTCCTAACTCCTCACTATATCCCCCTGACTGGGGCATCATTTAACCATCTACAATCTTTACCCTTTTCATACTGAGGCATCCTCAAATCCACACCCCATATCCTCATCTTTGATTGGGGCATCTTATAATCCCAACTCCCCGAACGTTATCCCCTTCACTGGGGGATCTTCTAATCCACCAATCCTAAATCTTTACCCTCAATTAGGGTATCCTATACTCCACAATCCACTAATCCTCTAATCTCATATTCCTCTAATCCTATATCCCCTTCCCCTAATCCTCTCTTTTATTCTCTTATTCCTCTAATACTCTCTCCTTCCTCTAATCAACATCCAATATCTCTTCTATTATCTTATTCCTCTAATCCTCTCTCCTTCCTCTCATCCAACATCCAATATCTCCTAATAGTTTTCTTGTAATCCTCTCTCCTTTCTCTAAGCCAATATCTTCTAATATTATTCCTCTCATCCTATCTCGCCATCCTCTAATCCTCCTATATTCCATTTCTCTAATCCTAAGCGTCTGCACCCTTAAATATTCTCCTCCCCTCATCCTCCCTCATCTATTCACTTAGGCCTCTTCTCTTTCCAAGTGGTTACCTGACTCATTCCTCCCCACATAACCCCTTGAGGGGGCATCACCTCACCATATATCCTATCTTATCTTCTTTTTCTTTGAACTGTCATTGTTCCGCAATAACACTTCAAAGAGGGGTAAAATGTAGACATGTAAAATCTTGACATAACCATTTAGTAAATAATCACATTCATTTTACATTAATAATCCTTTCCCTATCATAATTAACTATTTAATCAATTATTATATTCCAACTATTTCTATTGTCCATTTCAAATCCCATCCTACCCTTAGTCATATTAATACCTCATTTACCAAAATCCCACTAATTAATCTCTATTAACTATTGTTAGGAATTTAAAAGTACCACCCACCTACCACCTACTCTATGCCTACTCTACACCTAACCTCTACATCTAATCACCCGCTAAACACAATTAATGATCACCTAATCACAAGATAAATGATCCTCTAAATCTAGAGACTTCTATTTCTAGAAGCCTCTACAAATTTCCCTCCTCTATATTCAAATATTCAAATAATTGCCTCCCTCCATTGAATTTTTAATTTAATGGAGATCTAAATTCTAGAATTTTCTAATTCTAGAGAATTCTCATGCATTTTGCACCATTGATCCATATCCTACATGGATTAATCTCAACCCTCAATTTAGTTATAAATAGTGGTGCCACCCTTCATGCACCCCACCTTAGAACAATTGCAAGTATATGTTGTTAAAATCTCCAAGCAAACTATCAATCACTAAGCATTCTATCAAGCAAAAAATCATCATTTGAGAATGGGAAGTGTTGCCGAAGTAAATCCACGAATCTAATGCATTCAAGCATTCCATCCAAGAACACATCCAATCTATCAAAGAAGGAGGATTTCCACTTGTAAGTAAGTGTAGGTATATAATCTTCTCCCTCTTTCTATCTTTCTCAATCCGAGGTAGGTAGATAGTTGTATTAGCATAAGATTTGAATCAGTTTATTTCCTAATTATAAGTTGCATACTAACACCACTTTTTGCTTACAACTATAGACTAGGCCAATTAATTATTCTGACAGGTTATCCTTATAACCCTCATTTCCACCATCACATACTTCCATGCTAATGTAAATTCTATAAAAATGCCATCATATTCTTCCTAAAATATTACAAAAAAATGTAATTTGAATACTCATCTTAGTATGTATTTATTATCTTATTTCACATGCATGATGCTATGTATGGTTATACTAAGATGAAACAATCTAATACACACTTCCAAAACAATCCCAACCCAATTAGAGGGAATTTTTTTGGTGTCTTTATTATATATTTCCACATTTTTCACAACTATAAAGTGCGTTGAAATTTGCATTCATTTTATTTTTAATGGATCTGCAAGTACCCTGCTCAAATGCTCCTATTTTATCGCATCCCTAAAGAAAGCTAATAAATAGAAAATGGAATGACCAACTTCAAATTTATTAGATTTATTTCTTCTTTTCATATGCTTTATCTTCTCCCTGTGAACTAGGTCCACATTCATATTCCTCTTAAAAACTAACTCAAAAAGTAAGTGCTTAGCTAAGATAGAACTACTAAATTCAATGAAACAAATCCCCCGAAATTTCTATATAAATAAACCATTATGCTCGATGTTATTTTCTTCTCATAAATAAACCTTATAAGAATGTTCATTAATCCACCATAGGATTTTATAATGACGAGTTTTCTTTTGTTTAGGCTTGTGGCAAAACTTATGTGAATATTTTTTTTATTACATTCTTAACCCATGACTGTAAAAACACCTCAATAGAATAATGAAAAAGCACCCTGATTTTTTTATTTCATGCAAGTTTCCATATAGTTCTACCATGGACAAGAATCACATCCCCAGTATCCATGATGCAAAAACCAAAGGAAATAACTGATGTTTGTTTATTGAAGGAAGAGTATAATAATCAAATGACATAATCTATTTACAATTACATCAATTGAGTAATCTTATAGTAATCAAATTAGATACTTACACAAGAGAATAAATTCATTCTACTTAATTCAATTGACTAAGCATTGAGAACATACTGACATACGAATGTAAGTGTTATAGGATTAAAATAATTCCCTTATCATTTTATTCCCAATTTCCAATGTTCACTACACGTTAACTCTCAACTATAGATCTTCTTCTCATCCCTCTTAACCCCATATTGGACAATAGTTGATCTTCTCACGAAAAAAAGACTTTTCACGTGAAAAATCTTTAGCAAGTGTGTTGTGATAATATATCACATCAATGTCTCATATCAATATGCAAAGCATTATTACCACACACTTTTCTAGGGATTGTTCAATTTAAAAGAATAAAGGGTTATACGAATCAAGCTAGAATTTTCATGACAATAAAAGATGTAGTAAGATTTTATAACTCGCTCAAAAGATATATACAATTAGGAACTAAATGGAAGAAAAAATATCCACAAGTTTACGAAAAACATATGGTGAACCCTAGGTTTTAATTCCATAACACATACGCTTGTCCATATTTGTTAATAAGAATAATGAGATGCCTCAACACCCTTTATTATTATTCCAAAAGGAATGTCATTTTGATGTAGTTGTGAGGTCTCAAAATCCTATTGTGGAATTATATGGCATAAGCCAGGGCCTCTTAATTTGTGACGTAATAAAAGATAACCATGCTAGGGTTGTAAGATCTTACTAATGGTACAAGAGAAACTCTCACTAAAAGGGGATGTAAGATACTAGTTTTCAATAAATTATGACCCCTTGTAACAACAATGGGAAGTGTTTAGGAGTCTTCCAACAATATAAAGTTCCATTGTTAACTTTGTAAATGTAATTCATCATGACACTAAACTAAGGTGTTTGGTAACATACTAACAATTTAATTTTTATTCATTTATTATTATTATTATTATGATTATATTGTTTGTAGCCTTCTTCAAATGAAGGTTTAAGACTTGTTTGGTATGATATAATATGGCAATAGTGTACTTCAAGTTCAAATCCATTTACCTTCAAAATATAAATTCTCACCAAAACATTGAACCAAGTTGTTTAATAAATTGGCTACAATTTCATTATCCATAATTACATCCAAACTAAATTTTACGAAATATCCCTTATGGGATACTACTTAAAAATGCACAAAATATTGAAAATTTGCAGCAAAGTAAAATATATGATTTTTATGCAGATTTTTACAGTAAGGACAACGAACTAAATAAAATCAATATCTCCCAAAATATCCACTCGAATTACTTGAAAATTTAAAGAGAGCTTGATATTATTATAAAGGACATAAGAAAACTATTTTTGGAATTTTTGGACAAATTAAATTGCTGCCAGAAAAAGCACAGCATGCCCTAGACAGCTGGAAAACTTCTTAAGGTTCGTAACTCTCTAAATACAAGAGCAAAAATTAAGGGTCTTTGGAAATAACATTAACAAATATAGGAAATAATATTTCCACCTTCAGATCTGAAGGATGACCGACTAGAAAACCCTCCAAATAAAGGCTGCAAATTGCCTAGCTTGGAAAAGGGTCAGAAATTGATGAAGATGCCTTCAACTGTGCTGCCACGCCCTACCCAAATGGCTGTCGTGAATCTGATCTGAAAAGCCCTCTGATTATCTTCCCCAAATGCCCCCAAAAATCCTCAAACCCTTCCTTTGAACCCTCTGATATTATCTCTGTGACACAGCCCTGAAAGAGGCTCCAAAAATGACAGACTAGGGTAGATCTCTCACTACCGAAGAATGCCCTGCTAGCTAGGGATGAGTCTCTCACCACCGAAGCTAGGGTCCCTGTGGGATTTCACTCCACAAGTTGTAGATGCGCAAACAACAGTTGCACGTGAAGGAGGCTAAAATGTATGTGACAAAAGTTCTCTCCTTTCTCTCCCAGCTCCTTATATACTTTCCAAGGCAAAAGATCCCCAATAGACCTAGACACGTTTCATTCCACGGAGGGGTCAATAAAATAAAAATAACTTAAGTTACTTTTCCCCTTTAAGTCGCCATGGTCCAAAAGTGACCCTCAATGCAAAATTAGAATATTAGAACCACGTGGCCCCTTCCCAATAGCTCCCAGCGTCCACAACCCCTTGGGTCTGACCACGGCTTGGACTCGACCTGGCCCTTAGGCCTTTGGCATAGGAAAAGGGGACATTACAGTCCTCCCTTCCTGAGAAATGTCTTGACCCCAAGCATTATCCTATCCTTGTTGCAGAAGTTGAATACCGCGCCGTAAGTTTCTCCACCTCACCCTGTCGTCAACCAAGGATCGATGTAATCCGAAGTAACCAAGAAACCCCATGCATTCATCATGACCTCCATATGGTATCGAGAGAAATGGTGTTCGTGAAGTAGAATGATACCCAAACCGACTCTCCACTAGTACCCGCACCGAAATTTCCAATATGTCCAATCCCTGCCAATGCAAGGTTGTCATCATGTGATCACTCACTGCCTCTCCAATCAACTCCTGGGTATGAAAGTCCACTCTGAATCCTGTAGAATTCCCTGGATCAACCTGTGAAATAACTTGTATACGCACAAAGTGTGCCAACTCTCCCACATGACCCACATTGGTGTGAGAGTACAACTCCTCATAATGTATCTCGATGTGTCCCGTGGGGGAAAAATCCCAAGATTCTAGTACATGGTCAACCGACAATGTCAACTCCACATAGTTCACCTCCTGTGATGAGTGATAACCTACTGAAAAACCAAGGTAACTGAGTCGACTCCATCCTTCCACTGACTAACACATGGGTGAAATGCCCACCGTGCCTAGAAGTAGTAAAATACATAGGAGTGCTATCCCCTGTTGACTCAGAACATGATGAACCTATAAGCTCCGATTTGTTATAACGAAAAACCGTACATCCCTGTATGAAGTTGGGGATATCCTCCCTCAACCCATGCCATCTGAACCTCTCTGATATGAGCCTGTAGGTCTCATCGAAGCTCAGGTGTCCAGTCACGAAAGAACAATGCACATGTCGCAATATCTCCATCCTCAACCTGAGTCTGACACAAGGTATAATCTGCCATGATAGAATATCATCTCATCCTCCAATCTGTAGGTGTCATCCTGTATGTGACCATCCAGAATCTCACAAGTGTGTCAGTTCTTGGAGTACTCAACAAGCAAATGAGATCTCCAGTCTACCGACCCCTTAGATAACCAACATAATGATAAACTCAGAGGATCTGAACCTGTAACCCCAATCTCTGTAACTGTCTCATGTGCAACATTGCTGGTCACATCCACATCCATCCTACTCCACATCGATCCGCAATAATAAAACTCCTCACCATGCCGGAACGTCCTCTCCATCCCCTCAGTTGTAACCACCCTAGGTGCTCCTGTAGATAATCCCCTCAAAATCACATTCCTGCCCTCGGATTTAAACTTCAGCTCCATCGTCTAAAAGTTAGTCTGAAACTCACCAAGAGAGTGAAGCCACTGCACTCCCAACACTATGTTGGTCACTCCCATACCAACGATGTGGAGATCATCGGTAACTGTATAGTTACCCATCGTGATGCTCACTTGGGGAACCCGCCGTGTGCACCTCATAGACTCTCCATTGGCTACAACCCCATTGAGGCCCTCAAAATCCTTCTGTCTGTAATCCTCGCCTCTCAACCAATGAGGCATCAATACAGTTGTGGGTTGCCCCAATATCAATGAGTACCCCAACTCGCTGACCCTACATAACTCCTCTAATCCTAAATGCCTTGTACATCAAAGTACTAGACAATGTGGCTATAATCTCCCGAGGAAAAGTCTCCTCCTCCTGCCCCGCATCAACACTATCCAACGCAACCCCATCTCCATCATCCATCTCGCGAGTCTCTAACTCCTCACCTCTGTCACCCTTGCTCTCCTTGAAGACCTCAATGAATTGGGCCTTCCCTCTACCTCTGCAATCATGTCCTGGAATCCAAGGTGTGTGGCAATCGAAACATAGTTTCTTTCACCTCAACTCATCTCTGTCCTCTCAGGAAATGATTGGCTTCTTAGCCACCTCCTGCCTCGGTGGAGGCTCCCTCTGCTGAAGTTTGTCTGATCCAGATGGAGGTTCCCTTTGCTGAACTCGAGGTGGAACCCTCAACTTTGGAGTGGATAACTCCAAGTCCCGAGCTCTCCTAACAACCTCGTGCAAAGAAGAAGGTTCAAATGCCTTCACAAACCCAGCGAAAGCACCTGTCAAACCTGCTATGAATAGTGAAATCAACCTCATCTCCGTGACATTAGGTACCATGACTGATAATCTCTGAAAAATCTACGATGTACTGGTCCAGGGGACCGGTTTGTCTCCAATGAGTCCACTCCCTGAAATACCTGTCAGGGTCCCTCCTATCAAATCTGCTCACCAGCCTCTGCGTGCAACTCTGCATAAGTAGTAATGTGTATGTGTCCCTGTGTAATCAACCCATGATGCCACCAATCATGAGCGTCTCCCTCAAGATGTAAGATTGCAAACTTAATTGCATCTTCCTCACACATAGGATTCAAGTCGGAGTATGTCTTCAACTTCTGAACCCAAGACGGTGCAGTACACTTCTTAGAACCATCGAAGTGTGGAATGGAAATCTGTCCCAATCTCCTCTGTAACTCTGGTACTTGTTTCTGATGATCTCTCTTGGGTCTACTGCCAATCTTCATTTTGCAATATTCCTAGAATGACATGTTGTTACAAAAGCCCTCACTCAAGGTCTGGTTCCTCTCCCAACAAGACTCCTCATCCAAAATATCTACTGGCTGTTGTACCTGTGAAACTTCTTGGATCCTTCAAGAAAGAAGGTTCGTGAAGCCCCAAAGGCCTGGCAAGAAGAATGGGGAGGTTGTTGCCCTGAATGTCCACTCTCACCTCTTTGACCCTGTTGTCCCATATTGCTATTTTCTCCTCTCATTATGACTGCTGTTATACATAGTCCAACAGGCTGAAGATGATTAAAAAATATTCTCTTACCCTTTTTAGCAATCATAGAACCAACGCTAGTACCTTGAGAGGTACTCTCCCTTCTTGCACCGGAGTCTCCAATGAAGAAATCATGCTTTCCAACACTTGTAATCCCAAAAGACACATTTGAATTCCTTCTTTTGCTTATGAAATCAGTCACAAAGTTTTCAAAATCAGAATTGATAGTTTTGGATAATTGCCACATATTACTAGGATCCCATACCTTATAATGCCCATGAGCCCTTGTATCTGTTAAGTGAGCTAAAACTTGCCACCATATATCATCCACAAGATGCTCATATACACATAGTTGGAGCAATGGTCCAACTAACTCCATGATGAAGACTTCATCATCTACCATACCATGCATCTCATGATGGAAATAAATTGGAATAGGAAACAATAAATAAGACACATTAGTGTGCCCTTCATACCTTTCAAGGCCATCAATGTCCTCTGTGTGTTCAAGATAGACATATGTTGAGCTGCCCCCAAATTGTTGCCTGAGTGCCTGTTGAAAGTATCTGAAAGCTGATCAAAAGTTGTTGGTTTGGAAATTACAACATGCTGTAATTTTACACAAGTGTCCATGTGAGGCTCCTCCTCATGTGCCAGCTGCTCCATAGAGTATTCTTTCGTGGGTGTAGACTTCCTTGCATCAATTTCCCTCATTGTTTCCTTGAACTCTTGTAAGTGTTGTCTTTCTTGAGTTGCTATCAACCTAGCAGCTCTAGCTCTGCTATTCCATTCCTCACACTTTTTAAGAGTTTCCATTACATCCTCCTTGCTTGCATAAACAAATTTCTTCTCCTGAGCTGGAATAATTTCTCTAACAAGCAAAGTTTCACTAATGCAATTATTTTTCTCAATGGAAATCATACCCTTTTGTCTAGAAGCTTCTTCTACAAATGAGTTCTTTTGTAATTCAAGTACTGGCATATGATGATCTCGCTTGGGCTTGCTACCAATCTTCATCATGCAATAATTTGGAAACGACATATTATCTCTGAAACCCTTACTCAAAGATTGGTATTTCCTCCAACAAGAATCCTCATCAATCACCTCTATTGGGTGCCCTTTATTATTGTTCTCACCATTTTCCTTATTGTCCCTAGATTTGCTTTGATTCAAATTCTGAGTGAGCTGACTCAAATAAAGGTTAGTGGCTTCCTGTTGTTTCACCATGTTGGTGAACATTTCCTTCATAAAACCCACATTGAGATCTTTCCAAACTACAATATTTAACCCACACAAGCTGGAGGAACAACAACTATGATACCACTGAAATATCCCTTATGGGATACCACTTAAAAATGCACAAAATATTGAAAATTTGCAGCCAAATAAAATACTTGATTTTTATAGATTTTGACAGTAAGGACAGTAAATGGTATTTAAACTTAATATCTCCCAAAATATCCACCCGAATTACTTGAAAATTTAAAGAGAGCTTGCAATATTACTATAAAGGACATAAGAAAAACTATTTTTGGAATTTTACAGAAATTAAAATGCTGCCAGAAAATTACAGTGTGCCCTAGACAGCTGGAAAACTCTTCATAAAATTCGTAACTCTCCAAATACAAGAGCAAAAATTAAGGGTCTTTGGAAATAACATTAACAGGTATAGGAAATGATATTTAAACCTTTAGATCTGAAGGGGAAAAACTGGAAAAACCTCCAAATAAAGGTTGTAAGTCGCCTATCTTGGAAAAGGGTCAGAAATTGATGAAGATGCCTTCAAAATGCTGCCACACCCTGCCCAAATAGCTGCCATGAATCTGATCTGAAAGCCCTCTGGTTATCTTCCCCAAATGCCCCCAAAATCCTCAAAACCCTTCCTCTGAATCCTCTGATAATATCTCTGTAACACATCCTTGAAAGCGGCTCCAAAAATGACAGACTAGGGTAGATCTCTCACTACCGAAGAATGCCCTGCTAGCTAGGGATGAGTCTCTCACCACCGAAGCTAGGGTCCATGTGGGATTTCACTCCACAAGTTGTAGATGCGCAAACAACAGTTGCACGTGAAGGGCAATAAAATGTATGCCACAAAAGTTTCTCTCCTTTCTCTCCCAGCTCCTTATATACTTTCCAAGGCAAAAGAGCCCCAATAGACCTAGACGTCATTTCATTCCACGGAGGGGTCAATAAAATAAAAATAACTTAAGTTACTTTTCCCCTTTAAGTCGCCATGGTCCAAAAGTGACCCTCAACACAAAATTAGAATATTAGAACCACGTGGCCCCTTCCCAATAGCTCCCAGTGTCCACAACCCCTTGGGTCTGACCACGGCTTGGACTCGACCTGGCCCTTAGGCCTTTGGCGCAGGAAAAGGGGACATTACATTATGTCCCTCATAAACATGTACAAAGACTAATTTGTATGGATGTATGAAATGATTGTTTTTTTAACGGTGAAATATAATGTGTATATACATATATATATATATATATATATATATATATATATATATATATATATATATATATATATATATATATATATATATATATATATATATATATATATATATATATTGATTAACTTAATATACACAATTCAAAATTTTACACAGAAAAACTAATTACCAGATTAACTATACACAATCATGAATTCAAAATAGTAAAGAGGAAAGGGAAATCCAGATAACTCGATTAAATATAACTACTTGCTAAGTTTGTTCCTTTTTCTGATTTTGAGTGTTCATTTTCTCAATGTTAATGCTAACATCATCTACATAAAATGATATCCCTCCATTCCTTATACAAACTTGCATCTTCTCCTATGATCATGTTTGTTCTTCCCCTCACAAATTTCCTCCAAAAATTTGTTGCCCACAAACCATATGTTTGCTTCAACAATTATATCTTGGGGAAAAGGAAAATGAATGTAATAACATCTTTATTTTAGATCATAGAAGCCCATCCTCTAGTAATGAATTTTGTAGGGAACACTTATAATTTTTCAAACTCACCCACATTGGGCACACCTTCCGATTTTTTCTCTTTTGATTTGCTTTATTTATTTATTTGCCCAATAACTTATGACTGATGCACTCACTAATGGACACATAAACTCATTAAATTTTGTATTGTATAAGTGGAGTTATTTGGCAACGTTTGAATTATGTTATTTTATCCTTTAAAAAGACCTAACTATCACTATGCGATATTGAAAATTAGTTTTTTGCCTTTGCTTTTGTTTGAGGTGCTTCGTTCACTTTTAATTATTATGTCATATTTTTAAATAAACATGTCAGAAGACATGATTAGTTTAAAGATAAATGCAAGCACTTTGTGACTAAAAACATGAAATGTCCATCTGACTATAAAGTTTATATGTTATATGTGGGTGGACTTATGACTAACCTTGAGTCAAGACAGAGACTTGAACTCTAACGAGGTCATATAAATACTCAATATTATTTTCACATGCTATAAAATACTTAAATGCCTTGACGTACTAATAAGTGTTTGTAAAACGCCAAAAACATCTTACCCTTTACTAGTGGTATAACTATGTCATTGCCAACGTTTATGGCTACACATTTCCCTTTCTTTCTTTTGGTACCACAACTTTGCACCTTCTCCTCTCTCTAGTAATGCTCTCCCTTTAATCCAAGGGAAATCTATTCTACAACCAACTCATTATAATAACACACAAATAGTTAACCAAATCATGATACAAAATCGACATGATATAATATAAGAAGTGTTAAACGCATTACTGTTAGTGATAATATTTTATTTCAAATTGCACTTAAATAAACAAAATTAAATGCTTTAGCATAATAATAATCTACAATTCCACACAATCAATCACACATGCCAATTATTACATCATGAATTTGATATTGTGAAAAGGGATGTGCCAATGACTAAATGTTGATGAATTACTTCAAAACACCGTTTAATGTTGACTAATTCACACTACCTTTAATAAATCCAATAAAAGCAATCATTCCGCCGACCTTCAAATACTGGGTGTATATAAAACCCTTTCATATTGACCTTCTTTTTTACATTTTTCTACATTATTTGAATGCATCTCTCTAATTATCTTTTCCCTTGCTAGATCCAAGGGAGGAGCAAAGTTATGATCCTTTGAAAACACTTTCTTCTTCTTCTATTTTTCAAAATATTTCTTACTAGAATAGCCTTGATTATTGGTGGCTCCATAAACCAATTAAAAATGTCACAAACATAAGTAATAAAAGTTTATCATGCATGGTTGAGAAGTGCTTATTGAAAGTGTAAAATTGCAATTGGAAGATAAGCGGACTTATATTTGTGTTTTCTCATGATAAGTGATGTAATGAATTGTAGAATCTTTTGTCAAATATTGTAGTCAATCATGCTGAGTTGTTAGATTGTCATAACCCTTTGAAAAGGGTTACAATATGCCAAAGCATCATTCATATGTAAATGTATTTCTAAAGCAATTGTAAATATTAGTTCACTTTCTAATGAAACTATCCCAATTACATTCGAGGTAAATTATTTCGTGCTTTACATGAGTTTCAACTAAAGTTCTATAACCTTTTTTTAAAAAATTGAGCTAAAAATTATTTTTATATAATATTTTGTTACAATTTATCATTCCTTTTAACAACATTCCCTTATTTTTGTAACTACCAATAAATATTGTGCCATTATGTGGCACTTGTTACGTAAAATTAATTTTATTATAAATACACAAAAAATTAATTTTATGTGTGTGTATAAAATTAATCTACCTTTAATCATGCATTATAAATACACAAAAAAATTTGTGACGAGTGTTGTTTAATTAAATAAAATAATGAGATATATGGGCTCTTAACTTATTCAAGCACAATTGCAAAGTGTTTTGCATAATTTTTGAACCAGACATCTTCGTCTGAATATGATCACACACATCACCACCTATGAAAATTGTCTACAAATCTTGGGCTTGTAATTAACAGCATGCCACCAATCAACCAAAACCATGAAAAATTCCTAGCAATTGGTAGGATCGTACAAACACTCCTCGTAAACTAGGACACTCTTGGCATAATTTTAGGATGGTGCCAAATCATTTTTCTTGTACTTGCATATTATCACCATTTTTCTTAGATGTGTGTTGTGACTCATGTCCTTCTAGAATGATTTGAAGCTACCGACTTAAAATATTAGAGATTTTCATATGTTGGAGGCATGTGCTAAATAAATTTAATGATGTATTAAACCCCTCAAATTGGAACGCAAATGTCGAGAATGAAAAATGTTTAACAAAAATAAAATATCGAATATGTGTTCACCATGTTAAGAATGTTCTTCATGATCAAATGAGTTATCACACCTATTTATTCAAATTCTTATATGTTGGATATATAGCTTCAGTGCATATTGGAATTGCTTTATAGCTCTAAAATCCCCACTCATTCAAAAATTAATAATGCATTTGTCTGTGGAAACATATTAAACCATGATGAGTATATTTTTGTCTTTTTATTTCCCTCTCCTCCTCCGCGGTTACACATTCCCAAAAAAAAAATCATTTAGCTTGATCCAAATACATGCATTATCGGCCCAAGTTAGATATGCCTCTTTAGTTCATCTTGGAATTGCTTTTATGACTCTAATTTTTTTATTCAATCAAAAAATAATTCCACATTGAATAATATTCTTAGATTTGGATTAATCTATGTGAGTATTGGCTTCACATTGCTATCCCTGAAGATGGATCTATCAACTGAATATGCAACACAAGACAAACATATGCTCATGTAAATGAATCTAGAAGAATATTATTCATTGTTGCTCTATGGAGATGGCAAATTATAAACTAAAATAATTCCACATTTTTTTTAAGCTTGGTCAATGACAACATATAAACCCTAATAAAAAAGTATCCTTAATGCCAATAAGGGTGTTGCCACAAGGTAATTGTTCTTCTTACTAACATAATGGTTGATTGGTTGTGGGATGAATATGTATGTAGTTTCAGGCTTCCCCTCTCCTCCTTTGTGGCTACACAATCCTAAAAAAGACTCACTTACCTCTAAATACATGTCTAACTACTCCAAGTCAAATATGTCTAATCAGTGCAATCCTTGATTTGCTTTTACAACTTTAAAATCATCATTCATTATAAAAACTAATCCCACATTCGTTGTTAGTTTTGGCTAGTGGAAATATATAAACCCCAAAATATCACGATCTTTATGTCAATAGGGGCGACAACATAATGTAAGTGTACCTCCTACTAATATAAAGGTTGATTAGTTGTGGGATGGATATGTATGCTTGCTTGACCTTCCAAATTTGCCTCCTCTATGACTACATAATCCACATTTTTTTGTTCAATTGCCTCTACATACACATCTTATTACCCCAAGTTGGATATGCCTATGTAGTGCATACTCATTCAATCCCACATTGGTTGGTAGGCTTGTTCCATGACAACATATAAGCCCCAATATACTATTCAATCTCACATTGGTTGGTAGGCTTGCTTCATGACAATATATAAGCCCCTAACATACCATAATATTAATGCTAATCGAGGGGGATGCTCTCCTACTAAAATAATGGTTGATTAGTTGTGGAATGAATATGTTTACTTTGTGGACCTTCACTCTCCACCTCGATGGTTACATAAACCCCAACAAAAATGATCCAATGCAAAGTAGGACAACCATCACACACATAGAAGGTGACACGGAATGGTGGTAGACAATAAAGATAATTTTACAAACATTATTTTGAAGACTATAAACTTGTAAAATATTTTGACACGCACCCCATTTTTCATTGTGCCGAAAAAATAATATTTTTAAGTTGGAAAACTAAAATATTTAAACCAATAAAATCCAAAATAAATATATATTTAAAAAATCCGAAAACTTTCATTTTCGCACAAACTATAACCCAAAGTTGAAATAGAAATAAACATAACAATTTCTTTATAAATTGCATGGTTCCTCGTTATGAATTTTTGCACACCAGCTGGTCGTTTCCATTGCTCCTATTCGACCTGTATTTGGTATAGAATTTCGGCAAAAGAATGAGAGGTGCTCACTTTTAAAAACATGGTTTCATATATTGCTTACATATAAATAATCCAAATCCTCAATTGCTGTTGTATCACAATTCTTTCCTGCATTGCAATTTAGTTGAGCAATGGAAACGAGCAGTGGACCGAGCTTAAGGGTACTGACCAGGCCTTCACCTTCATCCACATCTACGGAATTATTGCCTTCACTTCCTCCTCCAACTTCAACAACAGTTTCCTCTTCATCAGCACAATCCCCATCAACTGCAAACGGTGTTGTTGTTGTGGGTATGGTGGGGAGGAGCCAGGATGATGTTACCCACTTGCTCAACAGGCTTCTAGATGCTCACATATTTGGCTCTGGTAATAGAGACGTGGATCTCTTTGACCTTGAAGAAGAAGCCCAACACGAGGAGGAGGTGGAAGAAAAAGGAAACGAGGTTAAGCAAAATAATTGTAGATTTAAGGTCTCAAACAGGAGGACTACAGCGGCTTGGTTTAAGAAGAAGAGAATCAGCTATTATTTGGATGAGGAGAAGGGGGTTGTCTATGTGCAATATGCTTGGGGTTCTCCCCGTTTGGCTTTGTTGAGGGAGGATTTGAGTTCACAGGAGTACCCGTCTGTTTTGGACAGGCATGAAGCAGACGATCTATGTGGGCTTCTGGTTATGTTTTCTGTAAGTATTGCCGCAGTCTCTGTATTTTTTTTGATCGAATTTGAATGCTTTGTCTTTTTTAACCTAGGTTCTTGATTTTTTTTTCCTTTTGTTTTTTTCAATTTTGAATTGTCAATGGCTGAGATTATGGGTGTCTTATAATGCAGAGTATTTAGGCTTAGACCACATTCTTAAGATATACTAGTTACATTATGTTCACTGGCTGGGGTGGCCTACTGCTGTGCAGGGGAATTTCAACCTGAGTTACACTCTCACCAGTACCTCATTCCCACTATTCCACAACCCCTTGGGTAACTATGAAGTTTGCTCAAAATTTCTTTGTAAATTGGTTAGAAACTTAAAACCCTCTCACCCCGTTAATGTACGGGAAATGCACTATCAAGCTCCGTAAACCATTTGTTTTGGAATTCAATTCTGTCGTGCTTGCATCCGGCAATTGCTTCTCCGATATTACAATTAACAACTGTGCTTTCTTTTCAGTTTCTTCAAACAGCTATGCATACCTTCTGGTTATGGAAAACTTCAATGTTTTGCTTTCCAGCTCCAAAATATCTGACTATTATTTTTGCTTAAGTTAGTTTGGTTTTTAGATTTTTTGCAGAACTTGGTGTGATGCCCTAGCTTTTCCAGTAGATTTTTGCAGAACTTGGATTAATGCCCTGGGTTTTCCAGCGTACCAGATTTTACTTCAGTTTCTCCAGTGGATTTACATTCACAATTCATCGCAGTTTGGACTTGAATTCTTTTTGACATTTTTTAGTACATATCCAATTTTCCAGCACTTAGTGTTCCGTATTTCCAGTAGTTTTAAATTTCTATTAGTTTCAGTCATTCAGAATTTCAGTTCATTGCATCATCCCTTTATTTTTGGCAGTTTCAGCACTAAAAAGTTTAGGATTATTACGTATATGCTTTAAAAGCTGACAAACATAGGCAGATGGACCGCCTTCCATAGAGTGTGTCAACTCTTAGTAGTAACGTTAGGGTTGAAGATGAAAAACACACTCTTATGGCCCTTTCTTTTGTGAAACAAAATATGGTCTGAAATTGAAATAATAATAAAAACTGGTTTTCTGGTAACTCATGATAACAAAAAGACCTAATAGGACCCCAATACAAAATCCAGAATGTTGTCTCGATTTAATCTGATCGATATTGCTACACTGCTCTAATGGCCAACAATTTAACACTAGGGTTGAAGATGAAAAATACAATCTTATGTCCCCTCTCTTTTGTGGAACAAAATATGATTAAAAATTGAAATAATAAAAAAATTAGTTGTGTCTGGCAACTCATGTTAACAAAAAGACCTAATAGGACCTCAATAGAAAATCCGGAATGTTGACTTGACTTAATCTGACGGACCTTACTACACTGCTTTAATGGCCAGATATTGATTTAGAAACCAACATCAAAACCAGTTACCAAATTTTACAAGTAGCCTGACTTTGGTGGTTTAAATTTTGTTTTATTTTTTACTTATCTCCAGGTAGATTTTTTGCGGAGGTTTCTGCCAGGTGCCAAGTCGACTCTTCCTTCTCACTTTTTCAGCACCAAATTGTTTATGGATCCATGTACTGTGACTTCATTTCAATTTTTTTTATATTTCATATTATTTTCCTACGCCTATCTTATTTTTTATCAAAGAAGTCTAGGTAATTGTTCATGTTTTACATATACATTGAGAAAATCATTCCTCAAATCTTTTGTTTTGTTCTTTGCATGAAGTATTACTCTTGTTCCGCGTTTTCTTCATTTGTTGAATGGGTCAGAGAAGTTATCTTTGAATGAAAAATGTTAAAGTTGAATCTTTTTTAATAAACAGTTTCAAGCACTATTTGAAAGTGTCAGAAACAAGGTTGTAAAACTTCTGCAGGCATTATGGATGGGGACTATATGAGTACCAAATGGGAACTAATCTTTTCCTAACGCTTATTTACATTATTCTGTTCTAAGTACAATAAATGAAGATGCTTAGAAAACAATCAAGGATGTCAAACTTTTGTCTATGAGAATATAAGGCTCATTTATAAGGTGTCTTAACTCTAAGTTGGTTGTAACCGGTTGTAACTACATCAACTGTTTTGTAACTACTTCACTTATAATAAATAGACGGACACACAATCTAAAATGTGTGCAATCTGCCTTCTCTTTATTTCTTCCTTGTATACATCTTCTAATAGTGGTATCAGAGTGAGACCAAGCGAGGAAAGAGAGAAGGGAAGAAGAACAATTCCATTAGGGTACGCTGAAGAAGTAAGACATTTTTGTTTTGATTTTCAAAGGAAATCACAAGAAGATTTTTTTGAAGGTCGAAGTAAATGAAATCGAGACTCAAGAAGTCTGAATCAAAGTGAAGGCGCGGTCGTAATTGAAATAAACAGTTCCATTTTTTTTAGGGCATTTTGAAACATTTAACTTGTAGTCGTGAGCAAAAAGGGTCGAAGGGCATTTTCACATGCATATATAGATTATAGCCACGATTACATACAAAGTCACGGGCCACGAATTTACAGTCGCGAATGGCACATTTTTCAGGAAAATAACAGTATTTTTGAGCATGAAATAAGACATGGATAGAGTCACAATTCACAAGCATTTAAAGGCCATTACAATCAGCCATTACAGTCACGAGTTGCAAGGGCACAGACATTTTCCACGGACATAGGGCAAGAAAGATGCAAAAACAAAATACAGTTACCGAGGTCATAACATACAGTCATAGTGAAACCCTGTCTGGTCGAAAATCTAAAGACAATACCTGCACTAGGGCATGAAACTGTGCAACTGGTATTTTATTTTTTTGTTTACTCATTTCTGAAAATACATAGTTGTATTTATTTTATTTTATTAAAATGAAAATTCCCATAGAAAAATATTCTGGTTTAAATTTTCATACATGGAGAGTAAAAGTACAAATGCAACTTATGGATAAAAATTTGTGGGGCATTGTAAACGGGAAAGAGACAAACCTATCAATACATTGAAATTGTTAGATTGGCAAAACAAAGATGATAGTGAAAGCTATTATTGTCCTTGCTTTGTCTGACTCTGAACTTCATCATGTAGACCTAGACAAATCATCGAAGGAAATTTGGGATACTCTAAATAAATTATTTGGAGCTAAAGCAATCAATGCCAAATTTTCCCTAAAACTTTAGTTATATAGGTTCAAAATGGATGAAGGAGTCTCTATGTCAAGCCACATCAATAATCTGAGGTCCTTGATCAAACAACTAGCAGAAGTCAACGCTGTGATTGAGGATGAGGATGCCAAAGTTGCGATTGAGGATGAGGATGCCAAAGTTATCCTATTAAATAGTTTGTCTTCAAAATACAACAATGTAGTTTTTACCCCCAATCAAATTCAATCTCAATCTCTAGATGATATGATTGCAACTCTTCTAGCTGAAGAAAAACTAACTACAAAAGATGCAAAAGATCATTCTTAGCAAGAAAGTGCATTCTATTCTAGAACCAGAAACTCACGTAGAAGATCAGATAAATATAACCAGAAGATTGAATGTCATTATTGTAAGAAAAGAGGTTACACGACATGGGATTGTTGTGTTCGAGCCAATGATGTGCTCAAGGGTAAAGTCATATCAAATATAGCCAATACAACCATGGTTGAAGACCCACTGGATGCAGAAGGTAGTGAGGATAGTGACGAATACACAATATAAAGATGCTCTAAACTTTGAAGGCAAGAAAGGATACAGGGTAGATGAAGCTCGGTATGGATGGTTGCTCAGATAGTTTGGGAGATTGTGGATCTCGGGAATTATATCCTCATGAGGGTCATGAGACAACTTGACGGAGCTTGTGGATGGCTCAGTGTGGATGGTTGTCCAATAATTCGGGAGATCTGTGATTCAGGAGTTTAGGGAGGTGGAATTCGGGAACTCGGGAATTCAGCTCAGGAGCTACACCTTTACGAAGGTCATGAAGCAGCTTGATGGAGCCCTACCTTATCATAGCATTGCTTTCAAAGTGAAAGTGTCTGAAGAGTGCGTAGTTCTGTTTTGTTCTAGTTTCGTTAGATTGTTTGTTTTTGCTTTATGTAGAATAAGCCTTAAGAGGGGGTATGAGAATATAAGGCTCATCTATAAGGTGTCTAACTCTAATTTGGTTGTAACCGGTTGTAACTACATCAACCGTTTTGTAACTACTTCACTTATAATAAATAGACAGACGCACAATCTAAAATGTGTGCAATCCGCCTTCTCTTTGTTTTTTCCTTGTGTACGTCTTTTAACATTGTCTTGGATCACGTTTGCTATAATTTCTCTACCCTTCACCATTTACTTTTTATTGTTGCTCAAAGTGTTTATTTTTTTTGGTGGTCCTAAAAGACTAAAAGGGTTATAATCAGTGTTACGCGGGGATGCGTCCCCTGATTTTGGTGACGTCCCAGACGTCCCGAACGTTTCGGGGACTTGGGAACTTAGAGGGGACGTCCCCTATTTTTCAAAAGTTTTCTGATATTTTTTACTTTTCAAATGCTGTTATTTTTACCAAGAACACCAAATTATGATCTTGAAAGTACCTAAAATACATTAAACACAGTTTAAATCTCTAAATTTCATTGAATGCAATAAAAATATTCAAATATTAATTTTTTATATATTATTTTAATAGCCGTCCCCAAAATTTGGGAAATTATTTGCCGTCCCGGAAACCACTTATCTCTGTCCCCTGTCCCCCTGTCCCCGAGAGTTAGGTAACTATGGTTATAATGTATCAACGATGCAAAGCGTACTGGTTGATGCTAAAAATAACTGTAACTAGTAGACAAGGTGATAACTTAAGAGGAATCAGATGTCCCAAATTTTATTTTTTCCTCTTAGGGTTTAGCATTTTCAAAAATACTGTTAAGTTTATTGTTCAACTGTCTCTAGGTTTGATGATTCTAATTCGTGTTAATTGTTGATACAGTGAAAAATCTGAGGTTCTAAGGTGTAAATGCAGAATTCCACCTAGCTCTAAAATGCATCTATGTTCAACTAGTAAACCGACTAATAGGGGCACAAAGGCTTGTTCACAGGCTATTCAAACTAGGTTGTGGCCATTATACCAACACAGGACTGTGCAAGAAAGATATTAAAATTTCAAAGAAGATAGCCATTGACTCGATATACTTTGCACTTGATATATCAAATCCATTAAAACTGCTAGGGTTGTATCATGCACCTGGCATTAAATGGTTGAATTAGTAGTTTTTCTGCTTCATTGTCTTTGTATGAGATTGCAGCCAGCTTTTGAGCTGGGAAAAGTCTTCCTCCAAAAGCTGAGTAGAGTAGGGATGCTTTGATGTTACATTCAGAATGGTGATTGTCTAGCTTGTAATGGGGATCAAAATTTCTGGACCACCATAGGGTTGATAAACTGTAATTTCGGAAACTCCCTTCTGCAGAACACATTGTTCATGGAGGTTGGCTTGTTGGCTTATCAGCTTCCTCGGTACTCATATAATTTATGTCGTTTTACTTTGCTTTTACGTGATTTGTTCAAGTAGCCACTTTCTCAGAGTGCTTAGATGCTGGAGGTTGCCTTCTCTTCGAGTATCACTAGGAACAAGGTCCTCACTATACGATTCTGCTGCAGTCTCATTTGATGCTTGAGGTTGGAAATGGAATGTTCATCCTTGCACTTTGGCAGGGCCCTGTGTCTCAGCTACCCCATTGAGTCCAGATAAAAATCATTGAGCTCAAATTCCTGATTTAAGTCCACATTTGTGATTGGGTATGTAAAATTTATTCCTTCTCTACATCTGCATGCGAAAACCCCATCCGGAAATTGCAAGACCCAAGGATATGGCTTTTACATTTTGCAATTCAAACAAGTAGCTTGCCTGAGGGTTCAGATGCTAACTCTCCGTTGAGCTACATGTAAGATCTTTTGGTATGTCTGATAGGGATCCTCACAGTTTCCATACAGGTGCACGGATAATTAGCATAACTTGGATGGTCAGATAAAGTACATGATTGCCCAATTCATCCTCTTGATCTTGACTGTGCTGAAGGAAAGTAATGATCCTTGCTCATTAATTGTGGTTTAAGGATGTCAATATTTTTATCTTTTGAGATTAATGATTTCGATCCTTTTGATTGAATAATTCCACTTCTAGGTTTTTAATTTCAAATATGGAAATGGGGACTGACTGCTAAACCTCAAGTAAGGGAATGACAATTATCTTGACAAAGAAAAACGTTTATTTTCTATAAAGTTCATAAACTGCTGCTGTTACTATTTGAGTTATAGTAAATATGTTCATTGTTCTTGCATGCCTTAAATTTTGGGTTGGTAGGAGGAGGTATTCTGCTGAGGGAGATAAAAGAAATCGTAGTTTATATTTTTTTATTGCCTGGAATTTTGAGAAATCGTTTCTTAGTGATTAGACACATTGTATGAAATTCTATATTTTGAGAACTGTTTAGAACCACAACTAGCTCAAGGGAAAATTTGGTGCCAACATTCATATGTAACAAGTTGTTTGTTGAAATTTATGGGTTTTATGTTCCGAGTCCCATTTACCCATTTTGGTCATCTGTGGACATAAATATAATCCTTGTCTTGCTTTTTCTGGATTTCTATTGATATTACTATTTGGATGAAGAACTGCAGGTTTGTCATATCATTGTCTTCATTCATGAAGGAGTACATTTTGATACCCAGATATTAAAAACATTTCGTACTCTTCAAGCTGCAAAACATGCATTGGCTCCATTTGTAAAGACTCAAGTCTTACCAGGATTGCTTCCCCCACCTTCCTCATTATCCAGAACTACAACCTCAAGAGCAACGTCTACCTTGACTAGTGATTCTCCAGGAAGAGGTGGGATATTAGGACGGCATACTTCTACTATTAGTCTCATGTCAGGATCATCTCCTACTTTACTTCCAGGGCAGTGTACTCCTGTCATGCTTTTTGTTTTCCTTGATGATTTCTTAGATGGCTCAGCAAGTGGATCTCATGGGACTTCACAACAGGAGGATACTTTAGAGACTACTACTCCGGGTCTTTCTCAAGGAACTTCTGGCCTGCAGTCATCTGGAATAATCCATATTCCAAGACCAAATTTACAGTCAAAATTGTCAAATCCTGTTGTAATGCTGGCACGCTCAACAAACAAGTTGGAAGGTGGGTTTCGTAAGAAATTACAATCATCTCTTGAAGCACAAATACGATTCCTAATAAAGAAATGCCGTACAATATATGGAGGGGGTGAGGGGGGACCTACGGTTGGCTCTGGAATGGGTCCAAGAGGTCCAGGCAGTGTCAGCTCTATATCAGGAGCTGGAATTGGTGGAACCCTATTTTCTCTTGATACATCTAGGGCTGTTTCTCTTTTAGATAGGTCAGCCAATCGGAAGGGTGAACCCTTAGATGTAGCTATTGGAATTCTTGAAGAGATTTTAAATGGCAAGGAATCTTCAGAGAATTTGCTTTTGGAAAATCACAATAATGGCGGCATCAGTGAAGATGTTCAATCCATAAAGGACTTCCTTCATCGGCAGGCTGAAGTTCTAAGAGGCAGGGGAGGGATAGCCACAAATTCTGCTGGTGGTTCACTTGGTGTTGGTATGGTCGCCGCTGCAGCTGCAGCTGCTGCAGCATCCGCTGCAGCTGGAGGCTCTGGAGGATCAATCAAGCCTCTCTCCAGTCTGCCTGAACTTCCAAGTCTAGCAAATTGGTTGTTAGCATGCCATCTCCTTTTTGAAGCATTAGTTGAATGTAGATTTAGGGATGGACTTTACAAGGGAGCAACCCCTAGCAGCCTAGAAGAGCCCGTAAGTTTTCAAAAGAAAGAATATCAAGAACCTGCATGTTCGGGCAGGGTGGGAGGTCAGACAGGCCAAGGTACTTTAGAAATGGTGATTGCTTGTTTGGAGAGTGGAAAAGGATTGGACATGAAATTTTCGGCAACATGGTGCAAAAGAGCCCTTCCAGCTGCTAAGGAGGTATATATGAAAGGATTGCCGCCTTGTTACCCAACAGCTGTTCACAAGGCACATTTAGAAAATGCATTACATGCTTTTCAAATGATGGTAAGAGGACCAGCAGTGCATGTTTTTCTGCAGAAGCTAAAAGAGGACTGTGAGGCAATCTGGAAGTCTGGGAGACAACTTTGCGATGCGGTTAGCTTGACTGGAAAGCCATGTGTGCACCAAAAGCATAATGTGATTGGGCCTTCCTCAAGCCCTCCGGATTTAGAATCTGAGAAAGCTTCCGTCAAGTTACACTCGAGTGGTTTTGTTTTTCTTCATGCTTGTACATGTGGCAGATCACGAAGATTGCGTAATGACCCTTTTGATTTTGAAAGCGCGAATGTGACTTTTTTTCACTTTCCTAACTGCGAGGATCTTCTTCCATCATTTGCCATACCAAATTTTGATAATGGAAATCCTGTTGGAGGTTCAGCATGGAGCTTAGTTCGATTAGGAGGTGCAAAATACTATGATCCATCTGCAGGTTTACTGCAAAGTGGATTTTGTACCAATGAAAATTTTCTGTTTGCGTGGACCATTCCACTTGTGCATGATACAGTGGAAAATGTTTCAATGGAAATTCATCAGAAAGATATTAGACATTCTAATCCATTCATTCATGATTCGAGAATGCAAACAGTTCATGATGAGGAACAGAAAAAGATATCCTCGATAAATGTTGATTCCACTCCTGAATTACGCACAGCAGCTAAGGGGCAGCAAAGGAAGTTTGAAGAGAAAGGCCCAGGCGAGGATTTGAAATTGAACTCTGGCAGAGGATTTCCTGTGACAGAAATGAAAAAAGCATTTGCAGAGGTTGTTGCTAAGTCAAATTACAGCACAGATTCAGCTTTTCCTCCACTTCAACTGAAGCGACAGACACCAGCAGGTCCGGAGAAGAGTACAAAGCAAAGGGGTGCAAAGGAAAGAAAAGAACAGGTAATTCATGGTGCGAATGGAGATCTAGATTCGACGGTATTAAAATCTGACACGTCTGCTGGAAAGAAGGTAAAAAATTTGGAAACTGGTGGTCAAAGAGAAGATTCCTCTCTTTTGTTTGTGGGAGGCAATGTCATACCAACACCAACAAGTAAAGTTGAAAGGCCACAACTCAGCATTAGAACAAAGCATGTTGTTTTCTATGTTGGATTTGAGCATGAATGTTCCCACGGACACCGGTTTTTCCTATCATTAGACCATCTTGAAAAGCTTGGTTCTCCATATACTGATTCCATGAGTTCTGCAGGTCCCAAAATGGTCGCTGATCAGCATGCATTAACTTTAAAGCAAGCTAAGCAAGGTCATAAGCATTTGCACTCAGCAGACACACATAATGTTACGAAAAGCCGGAGAAAACAGGTTAGTGGCACACATGAGATGATCATTAATCAGCAGGGTCAATCCATTAGTCCTCCAAAACTTGCAAACATGGAAATGAAAAGTGGAGGAGACCTCTTGTGCGCAAATATCAATGAAGGGGAAGGTCCAGGATTCTCTCTTCTTAATACGAACTTGCCTATCTATATGAACTGCCCTCACTGCAAGACATCTTCTAGGAGTAAGAAGCAGCACAGTCTGAAATTTGCAAGCACTATATCCCAACTTCAAAGAATTTTCCTGGTATGAGTTCACAATTCATTTTCAATCATGTCTCTTTTGCATGAGGGTTTCACTGTAACAAGATTTTCCATTCTGAACCTTTTGTTTCTTTCTTACGGAAAACACTTCTCCTTGAATGATTTTTTCGAGACAAATGATCTTCTCTCTTTGTTTTCCATCTTTTCTCCATTTCTTATGGATGTGCCATAGATGGTTTTTTTCCAAGTACTTCCTCAATGGCTTTTGAAAAATAAGCTTGATTCCTTATCTTTTCTATGCATTTGGCTTATATAAATTCTATGCCCTTAATCAGTGCAAGAGACAAATTTACATTTAAAATATTACAAAATTCGCTCCACCCAACAAGATTTTATTTGTAGCTGTAAAACAAAAGAATTTTTTTATTTTGGCTTTATAGACACTTGGTATCAATCTTAAGTCAAAATTATCCAGGTGTTGAAATTTGTTTGTCAATGTTCTTTGTTCCTAATAAACAATACACCTATAACTGCATGAGCAGTTAGCCCTATTGAATATGTCAGTATGGCCATCTTCTCGCCATCCTACATGATTAGGTTTGTGGAGAAATGAACTTTCTATCTATGTACCAGCAGCTGGTCATAAAAGAACTTTTGCTGAGTAACAATAAGCCACATTAACAGGTACCAGTACCATACTGTGTTATGACAATTTTACTAATTTTTTGCAATTAACTTTTTATCTTGATTACTTGTGGCCTTTTTATCTTGAAGAGAGATTTCGAAAGCTGGAGAGGGTACTTTACTCCATTTCACAAGTTACATTAACAGCCCATCATCACGGTTTTGGGTTTGAACCTAGGAAATCTAAAAAATATACATTCTTGATTTGCATCCATTTTACAAAGTGAGGGATAGAAGAAACATGATGCAAGCTAATAAAGTTGTAATGTCCCCTCTTTCTGAATGATTTATATTGGAGACCTTTGGCCCTTTTGTCTACCCGACGACCAGAGGGTGTATTAAAGGGTGACTAAGTCTTAATTATTTTATTATTATGTGCAAATGATAAAATATTAAATATTAAAATGCACATATAATAAAGTAATAAGGCTTAACATTAAAATAGAAGTAAAAAGTGCCAATGTTAAAATACAATTAATTTTAATTGTGTTTTGGGAGAAAATGCGACTTGCTTGTGAGGGTAAAAAAATAGAAAAGTGTGACAATTGGCCCATAAGAAAAATGCGACCAGCTTAGGGAGAATCAAACAATGTCATTGGATGTTTTTGGAGGCTGATTTGGGTTACTTCTCTTTTATATGGGGAAGTCGACTTGCTAGAGGGATATCCAGATTTTTATCCAACATATTTGCCTAGTAGAGAGCCTCCATCTTTTGCAGAAATTCCCAGCGGTTTTAATCAGATTTTCAGTCAAGTTTCCAGCAGTATTTTGTTGTTCTTTGTGGTGATAAATTGCAGCAGTGGATTGACCCAGTTTGGGGCTGTTTGGGCCTGTTTTCTAGAGGTATTTACTTCCAAAAATTGTTGTCAAACATCTCTATATTTTTATAAATAAAGGAGCTGCAATTTTATAATTTTTTGAGCATTTTTAGAGGGTTTTCCAACCAGTTTACAATCAGATTTCAGACCTGCAATTCTGAGTTGTTTGTATGCAAATAAATCTGATTTCTATCATATTTTGGCCTCTAAAATTATTAGAAATTGATTGGAAAAGAAAATATAAAGTTTTGGTGTTATTTGCATTGAGTTTCATCCAAAACCCTAGTTGCTTTGGCTGTAGAAAAATCAAATTTGCCCTAGATTGATCTCCCAGGGTTTCAACAACCCTAATTTGTCATGTGCAATCCATCAAAAATTTGATTTGGGAAGTAGAAAATTATTGGGGATCTTTCAAAAGTTGTGAAATATGATTTTATTATCATTTGCAAATGAAACTATACAAGGTCAATCCATCCAAAAGATTATGGAGCAAAACTCTAGGCATATATGTACAAGTACTGGTGCAAAATAAAAATAACAATGAAGGATATGGGATATGAAGAACCACATGAACCAAAGGTATGTAACTGTATAAAAATTAATGGTATCCTTGATTATTTTTTATGACATTAGTGGTATGGGATATGAAGAAATGCATGAACCAAAGGGATGTAACCGTCTAACAATTAATGGTACCCTTAATTATTTCGTATGGCATTAGCTGGTTCCCACTGCTCAGTACCATCAACTCAAGTGGCACCAATCACATCCAAAATATAAATTACAATATAAATTAATAGTGAAAACATTTGCCTACAAATGCTATTTATTTTGCGGGTGCTTGTGGAATTCTCAATAAATTATATAGTTAATAATATCTCGATCTCGGGTGCACCAAGGCGCTGTACATACTAATGGAAAACTGTGCCATTTTTAACTTTGTCACATTGAACAATTTAGCACATTTCATAGTTAGTGTTCTGAGTTTTTGATAACTGTCTTTGAGGTATGTCTTTGTCTTCTCTTGATTATTTAGTTATTTTCTGCATAGGGTGCATGTTTTTGAGCTTATGTTAGTTTCCTTGCGAGCAAGGACTTTGTACAAACATTGTTCCATTATACCCTCTTGAAAGTTTACCTTAAAAAGTTCAAGCAAAATATACAGGTATTCCTAAAGTCTATACTAATAATAATGTTGACTTCTGGAAGCCTAAAATATTTAATAGTTTCATTTTGTTTGACCTTCCCAAAGTTCCAAAACTTACTGGAGATATTATTCCTTTAAAGTTTATTTCAATGCTTTATGTAAGAATGAAGTAATGCTGTTATTCCGTTGAACAACCTGTCTTCCTTCTTGAGGTTGAAGTGCCGACAATTGGATTGTCTTGTATGAACGTTGTCACAATAAAATATTATTTTTTTCACTCCTTTTGTGAATTCTACACCCTTTTACCTAATGTGTGAGCATGTGGATGTTATTCATGTATCCATGGACATTTGGATTTTGTAATGTTTTTTAATGCCTTAATGCATCTTGAGTTATAGTATGAAATTTCTAAGTTGAGGTACTTGATTATTGTAGCATTAGTGAGATATAAGCAGTTTTAGTGTATTGCATGAATATGTAGATACATGAACGTGGTGACCTATGTGAACCATGATAAGTTGTTTTTCTTGTGGTTGTATAGTTATTCCACATGCATAGTTGTTTTTCCTATGGTTTTATAATTATTCCACATGCATGGTAGAAATAATCCAAGCAGGCATGGGGAGAGCCTATTGCCTGGTCACGAGTTGAAATAGATTTAGTGTGCTACACTGCAGAGAAGGACATAATACCTTCCCTAATTGTTTATTGTTAAAATATAACACTTTATACAGCATGTAAAAACAGTTATGTAGTTGTTCGGTTTGTAACTGTTCAACCACCTCTTCAGATATAAAGAAACCTCTGCCTGTGTCATTCCTACAGTGCAGTTTGCTCTCTCTCCTTCTCTGAGTTCTTTCTTCTCTTTGCATATGCTAACATTGGTATCAGAGCGTCCAAGGTTGCAGTTCGAGGAAGCCTCCAAGAGGTACAAACTATAAATTCGAGGAAGCCCTAACAAGGCACGAATTTGATAAAATGTGGGGTATTTGGAGAAAAATACCAGACGCTAGGGCAAAGAAGGAAGAAATTCCTCCATTCGAGGCCAAGAAAATGTGGTACGAGGGCCTAAAGTCGTGAAAGAAAAATACAGTCGGTTTTTGCAGAGAAAAACGTGAAGGCATATACAAGTCGGTTTTGCACAAATCGTGAAGCTCAGTTCGTGGACAGTACAGTCGTTTTTTGTAAAGCCGTGAGGAAGGGCAAAATCGTGGAGAAGTATAACTTCACGAGGGCAGAATCGTGAAACATGGGTACAGAATAGGGCAGAGGTACCAGCAAAATCGTGGAAGAGAGACGTCAAAAGGGCAGAAGTCATGTGAAGATGGAGACACGAGAATCGTGGCAGAAATCCAGTTCAAGTCGTGATCTTTGCTGAGAACGAAAATGATCAGTCGTGGCTTGCAGAAAAGGTGAAGTTGTGTGCCAGCACTAGCAAAATAGTGGAGCTCTGACTGTAGCAATACCTAGTCGCAGTTTGTTGGAGGTAAAGTTGAGTGTCAGAATTGTTTCCTTTTATCCAAGATTGGTGAAATAATATTATTTTTCAACTAAGGTATTCACCTTTGCATAATTAATTTCATACGATTCCCTGGAGCACTTAATTTTAATATTACTTGGAGGAATAAGTAATAATATTTTTACTCCAAACAAATATAGCCACGTGATTTGCATAATTTAATAGTACTTATTGGAATACGTAATACTTGGTGGGATAAAACATTATTTTATTGGTGTGGGCAAAATATTATTTTATTATTTCCATTAATTTTGCAACAATAAAATGGCAAATATATCACACTTGACTTTGCCTGGAGACACAAAAATTAACAGACACGAATTTTAATGTTTGGAGCCATTAGATTTTAACAGTTGCAGAGTTTCGTGATTTTGATAAAATAATCTAGGGTGAGTGAAAGCCGACTAGCGACGAACTTCAAGGATTATGACAAACGTCATAAGGAAGCGTTATTACTTCTCAAGTTGTTGGTATCGGATGATATGATACCAGAAGGGCGGAATGCTACTATAGCAAGCACGTTGTGAACTAATCTGAGGGGTAAATATCAGACATTAGAAAAGAGTCGGGTGCTATACCTGAAGAATATGCTCTTTTTTGTTAAGTTACAAGAAGGTGGATCACTGTTTGAGCACCTACTTCCGATGAAAGACCTCCAAGACCAGTTATCTTCCATCAACAAAAAGGTGGACGATGATGATATGGTGGCTCTGGTTTTGAACAGCTTACCTTCTTCGTATGAGTCATTTGTGGAGGCACTCCATTTAATGGCTGAAAGTCAAACACTCACGTTTGACAAGGTGAGTTCCTACCTGTTGCAAAAGGAGCAGAGACAACTTCAGGCAGAATCTAATTGTGACCATTCAGAGAGTGCTCTTGTCACTCAGTCAAAGGGAAAGTGGAAATGTCAATCTAGTGAGTCTTCCACTCGGTATCAGGTCACATGCTATTACTGTCACAAGGTTGGGCACCTCAAGAAGGATTGCCGGAAGCGGAAGTATGATCTTTCACAGCAGAACAAAAAGCCATGTAATGAGGAACATGTGGCAGCAGTTGCAGAAGAACGGGATTCGGATGACGGGCATGCTCTTTATTGTCTTACGACATCATGCTCGAATGACAGTGGTACCAGTTGCTGGATCATTGACTCTGGTGCGTCTGCACACTTTTCATGTCGTAGGGACTGGTATGTTTCATTTACTGCAAATATATGTTTTGAATCAGTAGTACTAGCTGATGGAGAATCACTTGCAGTAGAAGGGATAAGAGATATATGCATTGTATTGAATAATGCTCATAAATTGTTGGTACGTAATGTTAGATATGTACCTTCTTTACAAAAGAATCTTCTATCTATTTGTCAATTGACTGAAAATCCCAATATTTCTGTGGATTTCTGTGGAAAAAAGTGTGTTGTCTCTGATGTGAAACAGAGACGGATAATTGCCCTTGGTATTGGGGAAGGTGGTCAGTATCGGCTTGTTGATCCAGCTGCGATCAACATGAATGCACGTGTGGAGGACAGCTCCACCATACAGGAAATGTGCAGGAGGCTGCAATGCCTTGGGAGGAAGCCATTCCTCACAAATCTGTTGACTTGGATACAGTCAACCTACATGCACCTATTGTGGAGGGAATATCCACTATACTAGGTGTACGGGAGGCGGACATGCCTTGGGAGGATGGATTTCCTCATTCTGAAGAACAATTTGTTGTGGACGGAGACTCCACTATTCCAAATGCACTAATAATGCATGGTGAGATGGCATGCCCAACCACTCACTCAGAGGTCCTTGCTCGAAGGACAGTAGAGCATGAACAATTTGCTCATTGTGTTGTGAACAATCTTTCCCAACAGAGGGGGATAGATGAGCAAATAGATGAGGAGTTGGTTCTCACTCCTATCACTGCTAAGATGGTTATTTCTCCCCACTGTTGAGATGGAGACCACTGTTGAGACGGAGATGGTTATTTCTCCTACTATTGCGGAGTTGGTTCTAACTCCTACTGCACAGATGGTCACATTTCTCTTCTTGAAAAAGTTGGATGAGCACTACATGGTGGTGCAAGGACGTGATCGAGGTGACTTCGATTGCAGGATGATTGAGTCTTTGTACAGACTCCAGCAGGCTACACAAGCCTGGAACAAAGTTTTCAATCCACTTCTCCGAGGTTCTGATTTCAGCACTCTGGAGATGGGGCTGACACTCTCAGCCATTGGTGATTCATCACTGGTCAATGAATCACGTAACAGAGAACCAGTGGACCACTTGCCATATCCTTTGTTCATGGGACCAGATTTTGTGTTTTGCGGTTCTTCTTCATTCGACAACTGCAACACAGTCATGGACTGCTGATTTTAAAGTACAACTTATGGCACAGTCTGTAGATGTAATGACTAAACATATGGGTTTTAGGAAATTTGTAAAATTTCGGGACAAACTTTGTCTTGTTTCCAGTTTAGTCATTAAGAGGGGGTGTTAAAATATAACACTTTATATAGCATGTAAAAACAGTTATGTAGTTGTTCGGTTTGTAACTGTTCAACCACCTCTTCACATATAAATAAACCTCTGCCTGTGTCATTCCATGCAGTGCAGTTTGCCTTCTGTATTCTTTCTTCTCTTTGCATATGCTAACACTTATTTCCTTCTAGATTGGATTTCTTTTCAATGTTATACAACAAGCACACCTTCCGAGTAGAGTAAACTGAACTTAATATAAATTTGTATGATATTTATAGCAGAAGAATAAGCATGAAGCTTTGTATTCATCCATAATTACAATACAACATTTACATTTAAAGGTGGGGCTCAATTCAACCCTCAAATATAAAAACAATAGTTCCTACAGTCAACCATGAAAAGCTTATTGTAATGTGCACAATATCCACCCTATTGATGGTCATCACTCGCTATGAAAAGTCATCATAAAGCAGGTTTGGGATTTAAAATATACAAAACATAGCCAGGACAGCTTCCATAGTTGGTGTAACAACCTGCCTCAGATCCATAATAAGGCCTCCATAAACAAACCTCCATGTTTTTATTTATGTTGAACTGCTTCAGCTCTTCACGGGTGCAGAGTAAACCCCTCAGATTGCTGACAGACTCTTCACTTACAAAATTGGATATTAAACCACTCTGCGGATTCACCTTTGACATTTTTCTTCAGCCGAGATTGTCTGGGGACAATTGTTACTTTGAGCTATGAGTGAGCTGTCATCTAAAGCTGCTCTGACTTCACTTTTATCATCTTTCTGGGGTATTTGTACCAATACTCCCGGCAATGACTAACAGTAGGATAGCCTCTGCAGGTAACAACTCTTGCTTTTGTCTGTCAACATAATGTGCCTTCTTATGGTTTTATTCAACTATGGGTTTGTACTTCTCTCTATTCTGAGAGCATATCAGTTACAATGGTTTTATGTCATAATTTTACTAGCCATCTATGTATATAATCATTGTGACACTTCTCAAGGTATTCTAAGAATTTCATTGACTCCAAAATTATTGGCCAAGAAATAATTGGACAATGGAGTTCTCACACTTTTGTGCCATCAATCACCTAAGATTCATGTGCTAGCATTGAACCTTCTTGATCTCTCCACTCTCTGCTTAACTGTCACATTCACAAACTTATTGTGATATGATTTATGACAGTGCTTATTTTCCTGTATTGTAAAGACCCTCGATAATGTGCAGGGGCGATCATTAGTGTTGGTCATGCAAGCGCAGCTGATTCCTTCAACCTCCTAGTTCACATTAACTTGTGATTTTATAGACATGTGCTGACTTATTTAAGTCTTTAAATCCTTGTGCACTGACTCAGGCTGGGTTGCTGAATGCCTTGTGCACACAGTTAATTTTATGTCTTCTGAATCAGAAACCTGCGGCCCTTGATTAATGCACACAGTATTCTTGTTCTTGTGTCATTGCAAGTTTCTACAACATAGCCCAAGTGTAGTCTTCTACAAACTGATTTTCCCTGCAATTAACATGTAGGTGGCTGACCCATCCATTTCTATATTTTAGGAATTCCCATGTTTTCCTTAAACCCAGTCCATCACATTGTCCAAGTCTTGCACAATCTGGATAGCGGTTAAAGGGTTCCAGTGTCTGACCCAGGTGTCTTCATAATGTCTCTGTGACAGTTTCTTCCCCATGTTTGGAGGATTTAACTTGTGGATTCCCAATAATAGTTCAGCATACATTCCTTTTCGAAAATCCTATTAGAGTTCTTTTGGTGTTGCTGACTTTATACTGGCAGCCTGTTTTGTGTTTATGCAAATCTAGCACTTGTCTAAATAGGGAGTTTACCAGCATCCCCCTGACTCAAAGTTGATGCACAGGTCTCTCAAGTTAGGCTTGACATACCTTCTTGGACAGAGCTTCTGCAGTCTTCAGTCTGCACCAATCTTCGTCCTGAATGTCAACTTTTCTGGCTAATCATGTCTGGATTATACAGACTCAAAACACTTGTTTGCTGCTATGTGATACCGGGGTAACTTATCTCGCTCACTTTACTATTGCACTTAATGTGTGGGAGAATGTTTCTGCATAGCCTCCGCACTGCCCAAAATTAGTTTTGACTTTTGTACCCCATTTTCTGTCCCTACATGCTTGATATGTATTTTTGGCCATAGTGCTTTGTTTATGTACATGCAAAAGTGCCATTCTGAGAGTATACTTTATTCACATCCATTCCTCATGGCTTTATTACAGTCATGGAAAATCAGCACCATCTCAAATATTGATCCTCTAGCACCTGTCAAGGTATCTGACAACCAAAACATCTGAAAAATCAAACTGGCAATGACTAAAAGTCTTCTCTCCAAACTGACAATCTAGGATATATCCAGGTGTACACCTCTGGAATATTACCACAAGCTGTATCCAATGACCAACATACAAACTAAAGTGTTGAAGTACACAATCCTGATGTAGTGAACATACACTAGTCCAATCTATCAAATGCAAACATGTCCACGAGAGAGTCAACTATCAACAATCTGAAACTTGAATCTGACTCCCACTGTTATCCCCTGATAGATGAGAATGGAGAACTGCTATATATTACCCTCCTGAAAGGAAAACAGTAACGGATAAATAAATAATGGGATCCTGGAACCTGTATAAAATAATGCACAACTCAATGCCGCCCTTTCAGGTGTTCATCACGAGTCTCCATTAAGCTGCTCCTTTGGGTTTTCAACTTAGTGGGAAGAATTTGTAAGCTGCCCTTTTGGGTTTTAAACTTACAGCTCAAGTGCACAAATGTGGGCCTCCTATTCTGCCTCCCAAATCAACAAGAAGTGGTAAAACTCCCATCTCCATAGCCTCAAATCACAAAACAACCCTACCTGATAGACATCACACTATACTGCAGATCTAGCTCAAATGAGAGATACATCTCATGCCTAAAACATATCACTGTGGCACAATGATCTCTTGTATGTGCTACAAAGTCACCAACTCCAATCTTTCATAGCAAGGCCTTAAAAAAACTGGAATATGTAGATACTCAAAGAGCAATCTGTTTTAGAAAATGTGAACACAAAAAGAACGAAGAGAAATGTGAAAGGCAAATGGCACACATTGAGAGGTGTGAGGTGCTTGTATTGATTATGCTGAAAGAGTTACATTATAATTAAGGAAGTTCTTAACCGAACATTAGTTAGTTGATACTTAATAGTTCATTAACATTAACTAATGTACTTTAATATCGCACCTTAATTGCTAAACCGAAGACAACATGTTTGTCCTGAAATTTTAGAAATACAATAAAACCAAGGAGTTTAGTCAATAAAATTGTAGGCTACTCCTTAGATATTGCACTGAAATCTACAACAATGATTTGATGTTTTGCTACTGTCCAAGTATGAGCTTTGGCGTAGACAATGATTGAAAAGGACAGCTAACAACAAAGCCATTGATCAGATCATGTGGACATAATATATGATAGGTAGTCCACCAATTGATGGTAGAATGATTCATTGACTTGATGATGAATCATCAATGACTGATCATTTCAGCCCGAACCTCCATGATTACAAAATCAGAATCTTGAAGATGTTGATCAAAGAGAGTGTACCAAGCTCATGGAGCTCGCTCAAGGACTGCATAGGGACTCAATCAATCTACAACTCAAACGAGCATATTCCAGGTACACAAAAAATTTCAGGCAGCACTATATAGATCTCCTCATGTCCAAATTTGCTGAAGGGAAGCAACTGAAACTGAAATGTGACCATTTTTGCAGTATTTGTAGGAGTAAAAAACAATGCTGAGGTAGTAGAAGAAATAATCATCTCCTGCAGTAATAGGATAAATGACTCATCTCCTCTTGTTGTTCATCTATTCCACCTATTGTGAAAATCCTTTGTGCAACAAGACGAGCAAAGCGTTCTATGTTTTGACCTGACCTGTCTCAAGCTAGTGCATGTGATTGAGAAGTGTCCTGGGATCTCACTGGGATCTCACCAATGCACCGCCAACACATCCTGAATAGTGGAGTCTTCCGTCGACATATTAAACAGTGCATCTAAGTAAGGAAGTCCATGTTCCCAAAGAATTTCAACCTCCCGCACATTTTGTATTGAGTTGATGAATTCCATCCTCCTAGAGGCATTGCATCCTCTTGCACATTTTGAATAGTGAATATTCCCTCTCACAATGAGTGTATTTAAGTTGACTAAAGTAGTGCCAACGAGCCTATGAGGAAATGCACTCCTCCAACACATCCTAAATGGTAAAGTCTCCCTCCATGTGTGCTTTTAAGTTGACAGTAGCAAAGTCAACAAACCTGTACTAGCCATCCTCACCCAATGCCTATGGCAAGGTACCTATTCTTATTTTATATCCAACACAACATAGTTCATTCCTAGAGAAAAATCATAGCAGATGTATTGGGCTTTTCTATTAACTTAAGGACAGACCACGAAAAATTAGTCAATGTCAAGGACACACCTAACATTCCTTACTAATATAGTTTGTTGAGTATTATTCATTAGACAATGCATACATCTTCATATCCCCTCTACTACAAGTAACTCTCCATCTGTTAATAGAAAATGACTCAGAAATTGTAGTAAATGTTACATACCAATCTCTATGACATGAAAAATGTTTGGATGTGCCGGAATCAATGAACCAACAACCAATATCGCTATCAGTTGTGCAGGATGTTGTGAGAGTATAAAGAGCAAACTTTTCTTCAGAATCCCATTGTAAATTTACAACTACTATAACATTTGCCTCATCCCATGGCTTTTTGTTGTACTAGGAAAGATCATATGGTCACTTCTGGTAATCCTTTTTGAGATGCCCAACCTTATGGACAGAAATGGCATTTCACCTAGTATCTAGAAGATGATTCAACAGGAATTGATATCTCCACTTTCCCTTTGACTAAGCAGTCAATACACTCATCTGATTTTCCAAAACCGGACTTAAGTTGCTTGTGTCTTCCTACATTCCTTTGGCAGGAAATAGGAACTGGCCCGATCAAACATCAATGTTTGGCTTTTTGCCATCGAATTGTAGGGCCTCCACAAAGGTTTCATAAGAGGGCAGACAAACTATTCAAATTACAAGTGCCACTTAAGTCAGTAATCATCCACCCTTTTATTGATGGAATTGAGTTGGTCTCAGAGATATTTCATCCGATAGGTGTTATGACAAGGACCCGTCCTCCATCATCCTTGCTGAAAACAGAAAAAAATTTCAAGTATAAAAACCCAACTCGTCTCTAAAGTCGTGTACATGTTTTCTAGACCTTAGGTCCATAACACAACTGCCTCAGTGGCGCTCCAAACCTCAGGTATCAAATTGTCTGGCATCGATAACTTCAACAATACTAAACCGTCCTTCACGATGCTTGAAATAATCTGCAAAATCTAGCAATAGGCCTTCCTTCATTGCCAAGAATGATTTTATCGCAGTCACTAATACTATGTGCAATCATTAGAATCTTGTGACTCCAAACATCATAATACTAGCCAATAAATTTATATGCACTCCTGACAGACACAAGATTATAAATAGTGGCCATTTTTCTTACACGATACTTGATTTTTCAGATCTGAAAATCAATGCATCATAAGAAACTATAGTCTAAAATCTATGAATATTTGAATTTTGACTTGTAAATCGATGCAATGAAGTTATAGCCTATATTCTGAATTGTGACTTGCAAATTGATGCAATAAATGAAGGTATAATCGTTATTCTGACTTCTGACCTGCAAATCAATGCAAGTGGAAATGAATTATTACAGCAGGAATTTCAAGAAAAACTTACAAATCTTGTGTACCTTCCAGTTGGAACTAAGAGAATAAAGAAGACTGCAAAAAAGTTTTCCCTTGAAGAAGTTTTGCCCTTCTTATAAGACAGAAAACCCTGTTTTACTGTTTTACATGTCTGTAATGACTCTATCAATGACTAAAAATTGTTCAGACTGTGTGCGCTCGAAAATCCAACAAATTAATGACGTTTTGTGCCCTAGATATTGATTTTCAGACAAATTGCGAATCTTTTGCGATTTAAATCAGATGTTAATGGCAGCAACTAATTTGAGATAATGTTTTGCCTGTGATTTCTGTATCCTGCACACTAACAACAAAAACACGATTGTATGTCTGATGTCATGCTCTAGATTCAAAAAAATGACTTTTTGACCATCTCATGTCCTAACTGTTTGAAATATTGCAACTGTCCAAATCATGATCGCTTTTTGGTTGGTGAAATCCAGTGACCAGCGTTTTGCCTTTGAAATCGCAATTCCTTGGCATGTTGTTCATTCTTTCACTCTGATATGTGTGCACTCGGATAACAAAAAAAGTCGATTTCAGATAACAGTGACTGTAAAATTGATGGCATTTTTTTGCCTCAAAATCATGATCTGCTTCAAAAAAATTGTGTCAGAAATCACCAATGAAATCTTCAAAAACAATGACGTTTTTTGAGAAACATGTATGTTTCACGATCGTAGAAACTTTTTGTGATTGTTTTGCCCTCAAACTCTTCAAAACACAACTGAAATTCACTTTTTGACTGTAAATCTGCCTGCGTCCCTAGCAGCGAGTGCTTTGATTTGTTACAAGATGTGAACACAGAAAGAATGAAGAGAAATGTGAAAGGCACGCAACACAAATTGAGAGGTGTTTGATGCTCGTATTTTTTATGTTGAAATATGTTACAATATGGCTGGGGAAGTTTGTAACCGAACATTAGTTGATGACTAATAGTTCATTAAACCTTAACTAATATTCTTTAATAATATGCACCACAAATTGACACATCATCATCATCTATGCGGATCTGGTTAAACTCTGCAATTTGCCCAGCAACAGGTTACTCATCAAATATGCCAAGAGACATATCAAGAACATCGACATCAATTCTAGAAGAACAAAAAATATCTAGACTAGTATGATCAAGATCAAAAAAATCTACAAGGCTGAGCTCGTCAACTTCATGGGAAGCAAGTTTCACATCAACATCATCGTGGTCATCGTCATTATACAAATCATCATCATCATCGATAGTGGACTGAACTCTCCAAGTTTTGGACAACATGCGAATCTCAGATTGCCATCTAAAATGATCAATTAAGCCAAAATACACATGCCTCATGGGCTCAGTACGTGTATCTTGCATGTAAAAATGCCCGACAGAATGAGCATTTTTCCCTCTCGATATACAAGGATGCAAATCAAAACCATCATTGGAGGTATGACCACGACGTTCATAGCAAGAACAAGTATGATTACCTTTGGTATTAGACAATGAATATGAAACAAGGGGATCAACAACTTGACTATCACATAGACTACCCCCAGAGACAGAGTAAATAGTTTTGGAACATGAAAACCAATACGACCAATACTTATCGAGTCATGACTGGGAATGTCTCTCATATTGGTAGAACAGGTCAAGGTTCCACAATAGGAGTTTGAACGTGTTTATGATCCACAATTGTCTTGGACTTGTCTTGATCAACCTTAGGCTTAGAAACAATAGATTCAACACATCTTTCTTGACATTATTCACAACATGATTTTGAGTACTAGCAAAAGGTACAATAGGTTTTGTTTTTTTACAACTGGCTTGACACTAGGTTTCTTGATAACACTGATAGGATGGAAATTAAAATGAGTTCTTTGAGATTTGATTTGATCTTATAAAGGATCTATTTCCTTGTCGCAACAAATTGTACAAACCACAAAACTGCATAAATATAGGCTGAAATTGCCTCCAACACTCTGCTATCATATTTGCTTCATGGCGAGTTTTTACTTGAATATACAATGACAGGAGGCATTCAGAATAGAGTATAACCAATGATGCAAATACAATGACAAAACACTTGACACATTTCGTGTTGGGTTCAACTGGTAATGCTTGGGAAACAAAATATTTTGTTTGAGGGGTCTTTACAGACGGACCTTGTTCAAATAAGTTGATCTATAAGTGTTACACCTTTATTTTTCAAGAAGAATATAATTCATTCTTATCTCTCCATGATTCAATCAACTTTTTAATAGGATGCACAATGATAATAGCAAAAGCATGCTGCCAAAAAATTCTAACATGAAAACTAAATTTTTAGCAGCATTTAAAACTCCCTTTCCATGAAGAATGGGTGCTTATAATGTCCATTTGGACTTTAAGTGCCAAAGATATGGCAATTTGAAACTTTCTAGCTGGTTAATAACCCGGTTTTCCTTCACCAGTGCAAATTCTGGTTTCTGTTGAAGTTTTCCACCAAAACCTATTTACCATATCTCTTATGTGGTAAACTTGAGTCTGAAATGGGCTCATATGAATTGATTACGGATTTTCATACTTTCTAGGTTTTGAACTTGTGACCTGTAGAAGTGAAAACTCTTACAAATGCATTTCTCCAACTCCCTTATGCAACCATTTGAATTTTATAATAAAAAATGTTTATATATTTGTTTCTTAAAATAACCCAAACCTAAGAAAATAAAATTAAAGGCTTTAAAAGATTTACCTAATTGTCACAACCTAAAAGCACCATGTAATGAAAAAAACATGCTCAACAAAAAATAATCAACACATTTTCCAAATTGAAAATGCCCTCCTTTAACATCTTCAACACCTCGCAACTTTATTTGAATCCACGCACGAAAGAGCTAGTTTAAATTTCCTTAACATATCTCCTCATAGCTACAATAATTCTTCGAATATTGCACTCTTTCTGCATCAAACTGAATTGAGCTGTGAAATATGATAATCGCGTTTGCTAATTGTATTAGCTTCGACGAATATTTATACATTTAAAATCACTAACACCAGCCCCTATAATCTAGGATAGGGAAACTAACCTTATGACGATAATACCAATGACAACTTCTAATCTATATGTAACTATTTAACAAACTCACACATCTCCTCATAGCTACAATAATTCTTCAAATATTGCACTCTCTCTGCATCAAACTGAATTGAGCTGAGAAATATGATAATTGCATTTGCTAGTTGTATTAGCTTATGCATTTAAAATTACTAACACCAGCACCTATAATCTAGGATAGGGAAACTAACCTTATGACGATAATACCAATGACAACTTCTAATCTATATGTAACTATTTAACAAACTCGCAAAAATAGATTAACCTACTTCTACATGCACATTACAGTTAAATAACACGACTTATATTACTTTTAGCTATGATTAATTAAGTATTCTAACATTCGCCTCCATAATTTATCATAGTCTTAAGAGTACAAGAGAGAGAACTACGAAATGCCTCAAACTTAACTTGTGCAAATGACTTGGTGAAGACATCTGCACATTGGTATTTAGTTACACAAAATTGGAGTTGGATGTTGTGTTGCTCACGTATGAAGTGGACTTGAACCTCGATGTGTTTCTTGCACTCATGGAACATTGGATTTGGAACAAATTTTAGAACATCCTCATTGTCATAGTACAAGATGGTTGATTGTTTTTTGTGGTACTCCCAATCTTGCAAGTATGTGACATAACCATATTTTGGCTCAGTGCAAGATCGAGAAACAAAGTTTTACTTCTTTTCCCTCATGAGATAGGATCAAATCCTAGAAAGAATACAAATTCATATGTGGATTTTCTGTAGTCAATATAACCTATATTATCTACGCCTAATGGTTGGAGTGAGGCCTGCAGTGTTGCAACACGACAAAGAAACACTTCAACTTTTTCACCTGTCTTCAATTTGAGAAAGTGAAGTTGGCTTTGCAGATGTAGGATGGTATTTTGGTTCTTGGCTTCGTAGACAATATTCAATTTGTCCCATGTGTCTTTGGCAGATCTTGTATCCTGGATATGAGGTTGAACCTCATCCGATACCCCGAACATGATCATCAACTTTGCCTTCTGGTTCGCTTTGTCGAACTTCCACTGCAAGTTTGCATCATAAGCATGTTGGGTATATGTGCCTTCTACAACCAGCCATATATCTTCAAGCTCGAGACGTGTTTTCACCTTTGCCTTCCATGCAACATATTTATCACTGTGGAGTAGCAGTGAGTTGGGCAGAAAATACTTGGGGCCGTTTGTGGTCATTATTAATGATAGTGGAAAAACAGAAAATACAATGAATTCCTTTTAAAAACCCACTTTTAATTTGACTCCCTCTGTGCTTTTGTTCCATGCTTGTGGAAGAATGAATGATGCTTTTGGGCTGCTCTGGCAAGGCTCTCTTGCTTGGATGTTATATATATAAAAGAAGATTCATGCACAGTAGCACTAAATATTTTTGGAAGTATAGATTACCAAAGGATCAGAATAGACAATGACTCTTCAGCAAAACTTACAAGATCACAACTTGCTAAGAGAAGGAAAGTGTCGCTTGAAGCTTCCACGCGGAGTGGCCCGGTGCTCCTTTTTCTTTCCCCTCTTATGCTTTCCAAAGGCAATCCTCAAATCCTGCTCCTAGACTATGCTCTGATACCAAACTAATTGTGTTAGCTTCAACAAATATTTATACAACTATAATCACTAACATTAGCCCCTCTAATTAAGGATTGGAAAACTAACCTTATGACTATAATAGAACTATCAACATCTAATCTGTACGCGAGTTTGTAACCATTTAACAAACTCACAATAATAGATTAACCTTCTTCTGTGTGTATTGTTTTTTTTTAATTCATAAACAAGGGTTGATGGGTACCTTTCCCGTTCACCTGTGACACAACAGGGGGTCCCATTCCCCAACCAATTCGCAGAGTTCAGCCATAACTGGCCTAAATTTGAGACCATTCGCAGTGTTCAGCCATAACTGGCCTTTATTCGAGAGCATTCCACCCAGCAAGACAAGCACCCAGCGAGAGTTGAACCTGGGTGGAGTGGGAAACAACCAGTATACTTTACCAACCCATCAACACCTCATCGGCCTTCTGTGTGTATTGTTGTTAAACAACACCATTTACATTATTATTTACTATGATTAATTAATTATTTTATTAAACTGACTCTTTCAATTCAAACCATTCATTAAAACATTTATGCGTTTCGTTCTCCTGTGTATTAGCTTTCCAAAACATTTTAAATCCTTGAGCTTCGTTAAGAATTGAAGAAAATCTCAGTTTTACTGATGTTGTCTCAGACTGTATAAAAAAACACCACTTTGATTCCTCCCCCATCCGAACTCACACGATCAGATTTAGCTCTTGCTATGGCTGTGATTTTTAATGTTTCTGCAAATCGTCTGCATTCCGCAAAATTGATACTGTTCCCTGTACCCCATTTGCTGTTCAAGCTTGCTTGATATGTCTTCTTGGCCGTAGTGCTTTATTTATGTACATGCAAAAGTGCCAGTCTGGGAGTAAACTTTGTTTACATCCATGCCTCATGGCTTTATTTCATTCATGAGAAATCTTGGGCGATGATTATTATACCTGTGTGCACTAAACCTTCATAATCGGTGGTTAATCAACTTTCTGGGTGATTGGTAAGTGCTATCTTGTTGATCGATGCCTGTGACCAAGGTCACATTGGCAGGATTGGCTTTAAAGTGTGTAGTGTAAACAGTTCTAATCTATGTTACATGGTGAAAGGGAAGATTCATGTGTAAGGCATTGCCAATCCAGTTGGCCCAATGGTTATATTATATATGACTTTTGATCACATGGTGCCAACCATTGGAAAATGAACTACATCGGATGTTTGAGCTTGCCATATAGCGTGTCCCTAAAGGCATAAATTTCTTGAACGACAGGGTTGAATGAATGATTGATACTCTGACAAGAATACGTTCTTCAGTAGGTATGTATCCATGCTAATTGGATAACTATAGTTGTCTTTGAGCTTTGTGTTCCAAGTTGAGAAGTGATTGATTGAAAACAACTACATGGATACTGGTAATAATAGACTAAAACCATTGTCACCTGCAAATGTAGGGATACGGATATGAGGAAGCCATTGCAAAACAGGATATGCGAGTAAATGATTAAGGGTATGCCTATTTAAACCCTTCGTCCTACCCTTCTTTTGCTTTATTAGTGTAATAGATGCTATGGACTCGTATGCTTTGTAAGTCGTCCCGTTAGCTATTAAGAATAATCCCACATGCATTGGTAGAAGTAGTTTCTAGAATAGAACTAGTATATTAGGGAGTGCTTAGGCCAAGAAAAGCATCCATGAACATTATTGTATTGAGCTTGCTCAAAGGGGGTTGCCCCCTTGAAGTGGCCTGCGATGTGGTAATGCGATTTCAATCTTTCTGTTTAATAATCTAATCTGTACCGCATTGTGTTATTCAGCTTAATCTGTCACAGGAGGTTCATTGCAATATAAATACGGTCACCAGAAGATGTGAGTATGGGGACAGGGTCCTTGTCCTTATACTGGAGTTTCCTGGTGACTGGTTGAAAGCAAAGTGCCATGTTTATCAATTCAAACAAAAATATTACTGTGTCCACCAGAAGCTGATTGTATCCAGAATCCTATGGATAATACAAGGAAATATGTTCTGTTAGCAGATGACAAATTCATATTTCATGAAGATGGAAATAATATTTAATCTGTTTCTCAACGTCTCAGGTGTTTCTAGTTGCTTTGCCTTTAATAGTTTTAAGAACGTGGTGTAATTAATGGGATTGGTCTGTGGCACAAATGAAGTGTAAAATCACATTTCATTCATGTGCAGCAGTTTCTTTTTCTTGGATTAGCAAAGTCTCTCTGCTTTATAAATACATCCATTGATAGGTTCTTGAATCTTCAGGTGACACCTTCATTTCCTACCGTACTAGCTACCTGCCCAGCTGTACAATTCGAGGTATGCTTTTTTAGGATTTAATATTCTGTGATTTATGTTGTTTTATTCAATTTTTCCCAAACATAATGCCAGATATAAATAGGAAAACTCAAGCCCCTGCATTTATTAAGAGTTGCTGTTTGATATAGTTTGGTGCTGGCCACTTATTTTCATTAACTGAATATTGCAACTAGTCATCGAAGTTATGGACAATGAGGTCCATGAGAACCTAGAAGTAACTAGGCCAAGGTAAGTTTTTCATAAAACTTGATGTGTCGAAGAACTCACTTTACATGTTCTTTGAACTGCAGGATTCATGCCTTCCGGATTCACATCAGCAAAGTCAATGGCATCTGAATTTCAGTTTTGGAAGCAGAGTTGTCTTGCCTCCAGACAGCTTCCTCTCTCTAAGGTTACCTTTTGTTTATGGTGCACGGCTTGATGATGGTTCGATAATTCCTTTTTTACCTCGTGCTCATAGGCCAGAGCTAACTGCTTGGATTGTAAAAGGCACAATGGTACAGATTCTATCAAAGGAGCAAGATAGTGATAGCATCTCTTCGCTCTGATTGCAAATGCCACTTTGTAAGCTGCTTGTGGATCTGCTAATTGAAGTTTGCAGCCTCAAGAAATTTCTGAGAAAACAAAATCTGTGCTGGGGCTTATAAACACGGTCTTTATAGCATTCAAAGCTTCATCACGGACTTTGATTTTAATCTTTGTGGCTGTGAGTACTATATTTTCTGTTAAACCTTTGCTCAAGGTTCAATAATCTCACATAATGCTCTGTTTGTCCAAATAGTGTTGGTAACTTTGATGTTGTGGATCACAGCACTACCATTTTTTCAGATATGGAATTGTTTGCCAAAAGTCTACCCCTTTTTGTATCTCCTAATCTGACTTAAGGTCTTTGCAATTGTGCTGCAATTTGACAATGTTCAATTAATGTGACATGGTGAATTTATGATATCATCCTTCAAAATGTTTCACAATGTAAATTAATATGTATGCATACCTACTCAAAACACTACGTATGTGGAACAATACAAGATTGGTCTGCTATTCTCATATGATCAGTTATCCATATTGGTACTACCACATACAATATGGTCAGCTCTAACCTCCCTTTGAGTTTCTTATTCAGTTTTTAGTGTCATAGAGATATAAAACTCAATTGGATTTGGAAAAATATGGATGTGACAATTCCTTGAAAAGCTTTATGTCCTTGCCACATGGTGCAAGATCTGTTTAGACAAATCTTACCATGGGATTTGTCCTTATCAATGGTAAACCATCCAGCATATCCTCTTTTTCGGGGACACATGGGATGTCTCAGGAATGTCTGCTGCCCACACTTAAAATGCTAGGGACCTTGTGTATTTGATGCTTTTGATATGTCTGTTTGAACTGCTTGCTGGGATTTCCAATTGCAAGAACATGTATCCAATATTTGAGGATTTTAGTTTTTAAACATATGGATGAACGTCCATGTAAGATCTGCAAAATTGTTTTGGCAATTGTGCTGAAAAAACTTGTCTCTGGTTTTATTTAGTTTCTTGCAAAATCTATGAAAATAACCTTGAATCTAAGGCTTCGTTGTGGAGCTGTAGTAGTTGTTTGCTTCAGGTTACAGAGTAGCAGGGTGAACACTGCTTGACTGGGAAACAAGAACTGGCATTGCCCTTGGTGCAGCTAGAGGCATTGGATATCTACATGGCAGTGTTAACCAAATTTCTCATGGAAACATCAAGTCTTTCAACATTCTTTGTATCAAGGACTATAATGCCGTTGTTTCAGATTTTTGGGCTTGCTCATTTACTAAGTGCAACTCCATTTGCTAGTCAAATTGTGGGATATAGAGCTCCAGAGGTTACCGATGCTCAGAAAATTTCACAGTACCGTCAACCATGCATAGATAATGATCCACTGTTGGCATAATACAAGTAGTCACTCATGCCATTACTATATTTTTCCATGTTTTAGCATTCATGTTTGCCATCAGCAATTCAGATGTTCAGAGTTGTGTGTACATCTCACTCAGCACAATAATTGTCTTATAATATAAATATAGTTCTGGTAACTATATGATAGAGAAAACCGCCTTCTTTTAGCTTCAGAATTGAGAAGTTTGTAATTGCTCAGGGCATCAGTGCTCCATGTGCCTTTTCCATTCAGATTGTTGTTTGTTAGTCTATAATGAAAGGCTCAAAGTAACTATTCTTAGTAAATAGTAGCATTTTATATGCATAAATATTGTTGTTTTTCTTGGAGTAAGATTGTTGTATCTTCATGGATTACATTTTAGCCATATGTTTTAAGCCCTCTTTCAAGGGTAGTTTTTACTTAGAGTCTTGAGTACTTGAGACGATCTTTTTAGGTTTTTAAAAGATACACAACTTGGTTGGTGGATCCTGTTTGTCTCTTTAATAAAGAGTATGATGCAGCCCAACATTTCACTTCACTGATTCAAGTGTTCAAGTCGGTAATGCAGGAAAAGTAAGTTTGTATTCATATAGCTTTCCCTTTCTAGCGGTTTTAGGGCTTTACATCTAGGTGTTGCTGCAATTTGTTGTTGTTCCTGCCTTTCTATTAAAAAAACAACGGATTACAAAGGTTGTCTTCCTTTTGGTGAAGATCATTTTTATGTGAAATTAAGCACCCATTTTTTATGTTTTATGTGTTACCTATTAAAATATATTCTTAATATATTAGTCAATTCTTAACGAACTATTACTAACGTATTAACTAATGGACAGTTGTAACCTCCTTCACCCATTTTGTAACTATATTGCATAATAACATGATGGACACATAAACTACTAAGTGTGCATTTCGGTTTCTCTTCATTCTTCTTTTCACATCTACCATTGGTATCAGGGCCATTGGTTATCGAAGGGGCTTAGTGTAATATCCCCTTCCCATTCGAAGACCTTTGGCCCATTTTGTCAACCCGACGGCCAAAGGAAAAATATAAGGGTGACTTAAGTTTTATTAATTTTATTATATTGTGCAAAAAAATTAAAATATAATAGCACATATAATAAATTAATAAACTTAACATTAAAAATAGAACCTAGAAAATTGCATAAAAATGAAAACACTTATTTAATTTGTATTTTCTAGGGAAAATGGCAACTTGGCTTAGGGGGGAATGATGGGAACTTAGAAAGGATAAAACATTTCTATTTTTTATTCCCTCTAGGGAAAAAGCGACCAGCCTTGGGAGAGAAAAAAGTAATTATTAAATGCCTATTGTATTCTCCCCAAGAGAAATGGCGACTTGTCCTAGGAAGGGAAAATGGAGGGTAGAAAATGCATAGAAAGAATCATGAATGCTGATTGGAGGAGAAAAAGACTGTTTTGGGTCTCTTCTTCTTTTATAAGGAGAAGTCGACTTGAGGGGAAGTCATTCTATGCTATGATCATTTTGATAATTTCTGATGTGTCTTAAGCTTGTTTTTGCATAAATAAATTCCAAGGATGAAAACCCTAAGTATTTTCTCTCTGGTGGATGAAAACCCCAAGAGAATTGTGAGAGATTTCCTCTCATTGGTTTAACCATATTTTTCAGTCATTTCCAGCAGTGATATTATAATTTCTTCTTGTGGAGCGACTCATTCCTTGGCTGGTTTGCATTGTATACGAGGTATTTCAGATCTGAATATTATTGTCATACCATCTATTGATTTTTGGGAATCAAAGCAAAGCATTTTCAGAAGTTTTAAAGGCTTTTAAGAGGTATTTTCAGTCAGTCTATTATGCAGATTTCAGATCTGTTTTTCAGTCATTAGTGACCTCTAAAAATCTGATTTTTGATATTTGGGCTTTTAAAAATATTACAATCAGTTTGTGATCAAAATATAATTTTTTGGGTGTTAATTGTGTTAACCAGTAATAAATCAGAAGTGCAGTAGTTGTCTTTAGATTTTGTGTTATTGCATTTGGGATTTGCTAAGAATCGAACTGGGAGTATAATATGTCCATTGGGGACATTACACTTACAGTTTGAGGAAACTCTTGGCATAGAGTACAGACATCAAAGCGAAGCTGGTAGAGGCTGTCTAGACCTGTAAATCAAGGTGAAAGAGAGCTAAAGAGGTCGTTAGGGCCACAGTCGGAAGAAAAACACCAAAATTGTGACTCGGTCACATATTTGTATCGGATCGTGTAGAATCGTGAGCAAAGACGTAGGACACGTCAAAGGAGGACACGAACTGAAGGAAAACATGTTAGCAACCTTATCAAAAAACATTTCATTGTTTCAGTCACCAGAAGAAGGGCTTGAATGAGTTGTGACATGAAAATACAGTTGTGTAACTGTGTTTAGGGCAAAGGATGTAAAAATCACGACCAAATTAAAGCATAAAAAATTGCAGATTGTAGGGCACTCGAATGTGAGTGTTTCAGAGGATTTTCAAGTAGAAATCATAGATTTAACAATCCCAAGCAAATGTGAGTTTTCTGGTCAATATACAGCAAAAAATGCATGTCTAGGGCAGTCCAATTCAATAGAGAGGAAAAACATGATTTAGGGCACATTAAGAGTCACAAAAATCGTGATTTGCCGCAGTAAGAGTCATGAGCTTATGTGTTGTTAGGGCATGAAGTTTGTAGGAACCCAAACAGAAGTTGTGAAGAATACTGTGATTTTTGAAGGGCACAACCACATATTTCAATCTCTGGAAAATCAAAATCAATTTTTCAAAAACACAAGGTGTTTGGGCACGATAGACAGAAATGACATGAGTTCATTCATGATTTGAGAGAAACAAGTGCAGACACATCTAGGGCATTGGTGTTTTGCTTCTGACCTGCAGACCAGCGTGCAAGGGGATGGAGCAGGAAACAAGAGAACAACACTCAAAACACATTTTTCATAGTTTGTGGAGTGTAACTTTGTAAGTAATTTTGAAGTTCAGAGTTAAAGAAAAATTTAAATTTTGAAACTGTACTTTCTCTGTACTTTTTCTTGTTGCATATATTTCCAAGTGAAAATGGGAATCTTGTATTTTTGATTTGTTGCATTAATTTGTGTGTCACAAATCAGAACTTAGAAAACTGTATTTGTCATTCATTGTATCAATTTGTGGGTCAAAAATTCAATTATTCAGTGTTAGACTGTACTTTATTTTTCTGCATTGATTTTTGAGTCAGAAATATGAAGTATTATGTGACAAATATACAAATTCTTGTTTTGCCAGAGGTGTAAAAGTCAACGAGTCAAAACTATAATGTCTGGAGTCATAAGATATTGATTATTGTTGAATTTCTGTTAAAATATAAAGCATTATATAGCATATAATGCAATTATTTAGTTGTTATTCAACTGGTAACTGTTACAACTAAATTGTAACCACCTCTCTCTTATATAATATATGTTGTCACACTTGATTGAGTGTGCATTCAACCTTCTCGGAATTCTTTCTTCTCTTTGCATATGCTAACATTGGAATTAGAGCGAGATTCGCAGTTGGGGGAAGAAAGAAGCCTGTGGAGGTCGTGATTTGCAGGAATCTAGGGCACGCTGTGTGTGCTGCCTTTTTCTACAGTCGCGAGGGCAAAGACGAAGGCAGAAGTCATAGTTTCAAGGACAAAGATTGACAGTTTCAAGGATAGAGACTGTAGTTTATACAGATGCATGAAGGAAAAATACAGTCGTGTTTTAAGATAATACACGTATTGAAGGAAACACAGTTGCATAAGCAGTCACATTTGAGTAAAATACAGTCTCGGAACCTGTTTTTCACGCATTGTATTGTTGTGTGTAAAACTATTACTGAAGTTGCGAAAGGGTTTTGAAGGGCATTTTTACCTTTTTATTGCAGAATTGTGATTTTCAGTATGCCTGTTTTTAATTTTATGCTGTTTTTTAGCAGTTGCGATTTCTATAGGGCATTCATTTTCTATCTTTTTTCCTCCCTACAGGAGCCTTGGTGAGACCGTTTGTTGGATTGGCTGTTTTTCATAGTCGCAAAGGCACTTGCTAGGGCATTTGCTGGACAATCTCTGTTTACAGTAGCGAAGGTTATGTCAATATTCCCGAAGGGTGTGGAACCTGTTTCATGCTTATAATTCGTATGATTTCGGAGAGGGTATATTTAGTCTTTGTTGTTTGTTACATCTGTAACGCATTTGAATAATACTCATTATATTTGTTTGAGCGGGCAAAATATTATTTATTATTTATGTTGTTTTGGAGTAAGAAATAGCAAGCATCTCTAACCTTGCTCCGCCGGAGATGCACAAAAATTGATGGGCAAAAAAATTCAATGAATGGAGCCATAAGATTTTTAACACTTGCAGAATTTTGAGAGTGTGATAAAATAATCATAGGCAAGCGGAGGCATACCTGCTAGGAACTTTGCTGATTATGATAAACGTCATAGGGAGGTTCTATTACTTCTCAAGTTGTCGGTTTCGAATGATATTATATCGGAAAGTGCGAAATGCCACTGTGTGCAAAGCACGATGTGAACAATTTTGAAAGAAAAATTATCAGACATTAGAAAAGAGTTGGGTTTTATACTTAAAGAATATGCTCTTTTCTGTGAAGTTACAAGAAGGTGGGATCGTTGTTTTGAGCACCTACTTTGGATGGAAGACCTCTGAGATCAGTTATCTTCCGTCAACAAAAAAGTGGGTGATGATGATATGGCTGGCTTTCGTTCTAAATAACTTACCTTCTTCATATGCGTCATTTATGGAGGCACTCCATTTAATGGCTGAAAGTCAAACTCTCATGTTTGACAAGGTGAGTTCCTACCTATTGCAAAAGGAGTAGAGACAAATTTAGGCAGAATCCAATTGTGAGCAATCAAAGAGTGCTCTTGTCACACAGTCAAAAGGAAAGTGGAGACGTCATTCTGGTGAGTCCTCCACTCGGTATTAGGTCACATGCTATTATTGTCACAAGGTTGGGCACCTTAAGAAGGATTGTCAGAAGCGGAAGTATGAAATTTCGCATCAGAACAAAAAGCCATGGGATGAGGACAATGTGGCAACAATTGTAGAAGAATGAGATTCAGATGACATGCATGCTCTTTATTGTCTTATGACATCATGCTTGCATGATAGTGGTATTAATTGCTGGATCATTAACTTCGGCGCATCCTTACACTTTTCATGTTGCAGGGACTAGTATGTTTCATTTACTGCAAAAATATGTTTTGAATCAATAGTATTAGCTGATGGAGAATCACCTGTTGTAGAAGGGATAGAAGATATATGCATTGTATTGAATAATGTTCATACACTGTTAGTACAAAATGTTAGATATGTACCTTCTTTACAAAAGAATCTTCTATCTATTCGTCAATTAACTGAAAATCCCAATATTTCTGTGGGAGTGTGTTGTTTTTGATATGAAACAATGACAGATGATTGCCTTGATATTGGGCAAGGTGGCCAATATTAGCTTGTTGATCCTGCTACGATCAACATGAATGCACTTGTGACGGACGACTCCACCATACAGGATGTACGAGAGGCTGACATGCCTTGGGAGGATGGATTTCCTCATTTTGAAGAACAATTTATTGTGGATGGAAACTCTCCACTATTCCAGATGCACTGAAGGTGCATGGTGAGATGGCATGCCAAACCACTCACTTAAAAGTACTTGCGCGAAGTATAGTAGAGCATGAAACAATTTGCTCATTGTGTTGTGAAAGACCTTTCCCAATAGAGGGGGATAAATGAGCAAATAGATGAGACAGAGGAGCTCAGTTGGTTCTCACTTCTATTGCTACGGAGATGGTTATTTCTCTTACTATAGAGATGGTTATTTCTCCCATTGCGGAGATGGTTATTTCTCCCATTACTGAGAGGGAGATGCTTGTTTCTCCTACTATTGCGGAGTGGGTTCTAACTTCCATTACACAGATGGTCACATTTCAGTTGTTTCTCTCCTTCGCAACTCACTCTGATTGGAAGGCACTTCCCCGTGCTTTTCTGAAAAGGTTAGATAAGCACTACATGGTGTTGCAAGGGCATGATTGAGGTGATTTAGATTGCAAGCTAACCGAGTCTCTGTATGGACTCCAACAGGCCACACAAGCCTGGAACGTATTTCTCAATCCACCTCTCCGAGTTTCTTGATTCCAGCACTCTGGAGATGGGGCTGACACTCACAACCATTGATGATTCATCACCGGTCAATGAATCATGTAACAAAGACTTAGTGGACTACTTGCCATATCCTCTGTTCGCACGACTAGATTTTTGTTTTGCGGTCCTCCATTTGACAACTGCAACACAACAATGGAACACAACAATCTTGATTTCAAAGTACCACCTATGGCACACTCTATAGATCTAATGACTAAACATATGGGCTTTAGAACATTTGTCAAATTTCTGGATAACTGTTTCCAGTTTAGTCATTAAGAGGGGGTGTTAAATTATAGAGCATTATATAGCATATAATGCAGTTATTTAGTTGTTATTCAGTCGGTAATGTTCAACCAATTTGTAACCACCTCTTCATATATAATAAACGCTGTCACACTTGTTTGAGTGTTCATTCAACCTTCTCTGAATTCTTTCTTCTCTTTGCATATGCTAACACCATTGAGTGAGGGAAAACAAGTTCCTGATGCCTTAGGGTCGGTTAAGTAAATGATGCAGTACTGACCAAGTTTATAATACAACCACTTAATTACTGGCAGCTCGCATCTTGACATTTCTGTGCTTTGGCGAGTTGGCTATTAATGTGTTTTAAATTTCTTCGGTGTCCAATTCTTTTGTATGAAGTATACATTTTGTGATGCCTCAAAATACACATATCCTTGTTTCTCATTCTTTGTTTTTAGATGATAACTCTACCAGCTTGGTATCCTTGTCTACCATCTTACTTTCTTTTAGTTGATTTATACAATAAATACAGCCTAAATGTGCAACAAATCAAAATACTAGACTTTTTAGTTTACACAACAGGAGTTCTGTTAAACTAAAATTTCTACAAGTGAAGAATATGCGTCCAGAGGGAGTAAAAATGAAGAAAAGAATGTCTTTGAATCTCGGAATTCTTCAAGAGAAATAAATAAACAAATGTAATTAAGCATGAATGGTTTAATTGATGCCCATTGAAAATAAGATAACCTTAGCTTGGGAGATATTTTTGGTTAATTTCTGATGCATTCTAGGATAGGACGAAGGTAACGGTTAATGGGAGCATGCATTCGGTAGGTAACAGTGTGGACGAAGGTCAGTAGTGGATGCCACTATTGCTAGTTTCTACATGTTAAGTAAATGATATGCTTCAAGAGAAATAAATAAAGAAATGTAATTAAGCATTAGTCGTACTGATATTTGCAGTTGGTTTTTTCATCATCAACTACTGTTTACGGTCAACCCAAGGTGATGCCTTGTAAGGAGAACTTTCAACTCGCCCCAATAAATCCCTATGGACGCACCAAGGTATGTTGTTCATAGCAATGTCATGACATGATCAATTGTGCTTGTTTAGTTTAAATTGCTGCTGTCATTTTGACATAAATAACATCAATTTATATATGGGTGGATTATTGGATCTTGCTCTATTTAAATTATTTCTAGCAGTGGCCAGATTTGGGGGGGGACCCGATGTTGAATTGTACATTTTTCTCTGTTAAATGATTGTTTTTGTTTTTTTAGTATAGCTTCAATATTTACAAAAAATGTAGTTCTGTGTATTATAGCTTATTTTTAAGGTTGTTTCCACAGTTTTTTATCGAAGAAATCGCCCGCGATGTTCAGATTTGATTGGAGAATTATTTTGCTCAGATATTTTTCAGAAAGCAAATCACAAAGAGTGGAGAATTATTTTGCTCAGCCATTTTAATCCAATTGGAGCTCATTCCTAGTGGCCAGATTGGCGAAGATCCCAAGGGAATCCCAACTTGTCTCATGCCTTTCATCCAACAAGTGGTTGTTGGTAGACAACCTGTGTTGAATGTGTATGGTAATGACTTATCCAACAAAGGATGGCACAGCGGTATGTCTTCGATATCTGATGCTGGTATATATGGATACTAGAGACACTTTCTTTAGAGGATTATAATGTTTTGATAATTTTGTGGGATTGGATTTTTATGTATCAATTTGCTAGGAGCATATATAATTTTTTTACTATATTGTTAACTTTGATCATATTAGATGGTTGCTCTGTAGGGGGGCTCCATAGAACTGTTTTATAGCTCCCATTATTGAAATATTGGAGTCCATTGCAACTTACCTCTTACTACTCATTGATATGCAAGGTCGTAATGAGACTCTTTTTTAAGGAAACTGAATGATGTTAAAGCATGTTACTTTCTATAAATTTATAGTGATGCGTGTCAAGTTGTTAAATGATGCCAAGTTGTTTGGCCATGAAGATAGTTTTGTATGAACATTCAGTTGGTCTTATCCTCATCTCTACATGCTAGATAGGGTAGAGGAATAGAACATTTTGTTGGAAATTACATATATTTTCTATAATTTAGGGTGGAAAGAGGTCTGGGTAAAAAGTTCAAACCAAGTTTAGAAATACAATGTATTCTAATATATTAAGAAATTATATGGGGAAAAACCAAAAGATATAAATACCAAAAAAATGAGCAATGTGTTATGGATTTGACCCTTTCCAGATGTATGTGGTCTCCACAAAATACAGATACTTGGAAGGGGTTACTGCATCATCCTGAAACAAACAGGGAACTTGTACAAAGGCATAAAGTTTGATATTTGTGCATGTATACTTTATTGATTTTGTAAAGGCCTTTAATGGGCTTGAAGGCTATGATGGTCCATAGGAAGTGTCCTGAATCGAATCATGGCTTTCACAAACTGGCCTAAAGGAAATGGACCAAAGGCAACAATTGCTTTGGAAATCTTTAATATTGAGTGCAATAGTGGCACAATTGAAAGCTTTGAACGCCATGACCTGAATACAATGTTGGCCTAAATAATTTTGTCCCGAAGGAAACAATGACTTGAAGGTAATGGCTTGAAGGCCATAACCTGAAGACAACAATGTCCTGAAGGTGTCAATGGGAAGAAGTTGACGGCAAGTTGCAACAATTTGCTTAAAAGCTCTGACTTAAAGGAAACGGCCTAAAGGAGTTGGATTAGAGGAGTTACCCCCAAATGTAATAATGGCCTAAGAGGTAACAGCTAGAAAGCTAGATCCTACAAGCTATAATGGCATGTAGCCAATAATGGTAAGAAGGACATGGCTTCACAGCTTTCTAAAGTTCAATAATTAAAACAAAAACTAATAAGCATCACAACAATGTAAAGTCCTATGTTGCATGGAAACGGAAACGGAAACGGAAACGGAAAAAACGGAAACAGAAACTTCTTTAACGGAACTAGAAACGAATACGAAACGGGGAAACGACAATTTTCAAAAAACCTTGGATATGAAATGTTTCCGATCAAACGGTTGCGTACAATATATAAGTACTGAAATATATATATATGCATAATACTCAGTTTTATAATTGTAAAATTTGTAGACCATAAGAGGATAATTGATAAAGCACTCAAAATATTTTGTATTCATTGAAATTTGAACTTCTAAAGAGTCATAACTCATCATTCAACATGGTTACAATTTCAATGATTCACATATACATGATAATTATCTAGATAAGTTATAGACGTTTTTAAAAAAAAAAACAAAAATTTTAAAAGAAAAAAAATTAAAAAAAATAAAAATGTTTCCAGAAAACGTTTCGTATCCGTTTCGCGTTTCCGAAACGTTTCTGCATGGATACGGGGACCCCCAGGGGTGTTTTGGTGCTTCTGAGTGTAAAGAAAGCAAAATGCCAATATAGATCGAGCCACATAAAAGATCTGACAATATCTTAACCATGAACAGAAATATAGCATAATAGAAAATTTAAAAAAGGATCATCCAATAATATAGTGTGAAAGATAAAGATAAAAATGTAACATTATCCCTTAAGGTAGGGTTTCACCATACAAGTATCCTAGGAATGAAGGATAAACTGTATAGGGTTTTTCAACAGATTGTACTTTGAACCCATAACTCCCAAGGCATGTCCTACAATGAAATTACCCTTTGTGCTACTATGGGTATAAGTAAATGACATGTCCTCTCCCTTTGAAGTGCTTTGCCCCTTGAAGCAAAAGATGAAATAAAAATAGTATGGTTTCCTCAGACTTGATTACTACTAGCACCATACTTGATCTTCTATCCATCCATTTGTGCTCTTAAATGGTGTTGCACTTTGATTGTTCTATGCCTCATAGTTGTCGCTCTATTGATTTCTTACATTTCCCTTCTTTGAGACCAAATATGAAAAGGATCATTCCATCAAAAGAACCCATTTTTCCATGTGTTGAGATCAAATATGAAGTGGTTTCTGTGGATCAAAATGGAAACAATTGAATCAATTTCAATGTGATTAAAATCACCCCTGAGAAGAATGGTACTTAATGAGTATTAGTGGCAGACTAGACTGCACAGAAGCATTCCCCCCCCCCCTTCGTACCAGGCTGGAAACATACCAGGTACTGGTACGGGGGTAAAGGTACGCAGTGGGTACGCTTTGGAAACGTACCCACAGGGGACAGTGTACGGTTTGGGTAGGCAAAAAACGTTTTTTGTTTTGTGTGGGTACTTATAAGGATGTTGCACATTAAGAGTAAAACCCATCCAGTGGCAAGGACAACATGCTCTGCCATGAGCACCAGTTCTTTCTGCTTTTCATAGCATTCCTGGAAACTGATATCCTTATTTCAGGTACTAGTCATTTAATATTAATATAAAGTTATGAGAATGCTTGACTGGCATTTTTGGAAAGGGTCCAGAAAGATGTAGCATTTATTTACGCCAGCAATAAGCCACAACAAAACATTATATGACTCTGTTTGAAGTATCTTTTCTCTAAAAGACACGCATAGCTTTTTTTCATGACAAGATGCTAGCATAATGCATAACAGAAAGGTTTCTTATTTTCATACAAGCCAGTTTTGCACGACATTTTGGACCATAGCACCTTCTTGCTTAATCTTCTGAAAGAATCATGAGCTTTGATCGCCTGTAGACAGATTAGTAATTAAAAATACTGGATAGCTTTCCAAAACTCGGCGAGTATTCTCCCGTGCTCGGACTAATCGTCCCACCTGCCAGCTTGGATGTATTATGTTTTTAACTTAGTTATGATGTTTCAACATTATGTCAGACAATAATACGTGTTGAGTGGACTCAAGGAAGGTCACCATTCTCAAAGTATTGGAAATCTTGAATTTATCATGTTCTATGAATGATAAATAAGTTGATATGAGAAATAATAAATTTCAATAAGTATGCAATGTATGAGTATTAAATTTCAGTAATATGCAAATGTATGCAATTTATATATAAAATTATATTTATATATATATATAATATATAAAACGTACCCAAAAGCGTACCGTATCCAGGTTTTTAAAAATTTGCCGTATCGGCATACCGTACCCTCACGGTAAATCCTAGGATATCCAGTCTGTCTCATGGATTCTTATCTTCCTGGTAGAAACTCCATAAGCAGGCGTCCTCTCTCCCATTAGTAGTGTACCGTTAGGTGGTGTGTAACTTTGTAAATCCTTCATTGAAAGCGAAGGATAAGTGCAAATCTGATGTTTTTCAAGCTGTGCACTACCTCGAGTCTGTTGTGTCATTGATCCATCTATTGTGAGCACTGAGATCTTCGACGTGGCTTCGGATTTAGAGGCTAGTCCTTCACTAGACTCCCCCTAAACCTTCGGGTGCATCATTCGGTATCATGGTAGGTTGTGTCCTACAAGTGAGCTGCATTATTATTTTAGTCCCACATTTATGGTGACAGATATCGGTAGACCTTTAATCCGTGGCATTTCTCATAATGCAGATCTTTAGGTGTAGATCATGTCGCGGCTAAGTGTCTTCCACTATGAGATGCTCGGAAGAGGACTTAGGGAGAAATTACACCTGTTCTCATGATCTTGATAATATGGATAGAGAGCATCGAGTTGTCATCCCAAATTGGCACTACAAAGGAGGTAGCGCACCTGGATTTGAAGAGAGTCTTGGCCAATGGGGGGGATTCCAGTCATAACTTACATTCAGGCACCTTCATTGTGCTTATTCTTAATTTACTCATGGAGATTTCTAGAGAGGCACCAGATTTACTCAATTCCTAAAAGACGGTATGAAAATGTGAAGGCAGAACCCGAGCCTGTCATTGCAGTCTGCACCATATGAGGGGGAAGAGGGATTTTGTTCTCCAACATGTGTCAATTGCAGATAGATGAACATTTAGTGATCGAGAAATACGAAAGGTGGCTTGGTAAGTTCACAGATTGCATGCAATGAAGAAGATTCTCTTAGAAGAAATGGTGTCCAAACTGGTTTGACCGTGAAAAGATTCTTGACTACAATTTCACAGTAGTCGGATAATGATTTCATACAGAAATGGTCGAAAGAAGAAGACCCCTTAGCCTTCTTTTCTCTCTCATCCCATCACTCAAAGTTGATCACCTATAGCATGATACATCTCCCATGAAGACCTGAACAAGATGGATGATGGGAATTGAAAGCCATGTTACTTTGAAGAGACTCCAAGTATTTCCTGAAGACCCCAAGACCCCTTCTTTCATTTCCTCCACAGCACTCAAAAGTATTGTGTGGAGTTGTCCGCCAATGCGTGAAAGAGAGATGAATTTCTCGAATCTTGGGAGACATGAGATCCTCGATGCCCTCTGAATTCCCCTAAAGGCAAGGAGATGTTGAACATTTGGTTTCACAAGTAAGGTGCACTGTGGAGTGCATCCATTGTATGCCTAGAAGAGTGGTTGTCTTCCATGCCAATTCTCTTTAAGATATTAAGGCTCACCCCGTGAGGAGAAAAGTAGATTGCTCTCAAAAGGCAATGAGAGAGTGAAGTTGTCTTTTGATTTTTCTCAAGTCTATACGTTAGAAGAAAAGCCAGAGAGGAGAAGTTACACAAGAAGTCTTTCCAGATGCTGTCATGGATAGCATGAAGATAAGTGAATTGCCACAAGAGACAATAAGTTTTTTGTGAGCTTTGCTGTGTAGCGGCTAACCTTAGTAAAACTAAGATTATGGCTATTCGCAGCCTATCGAAGGATGAATTCTCTCGTCGAAGTTCCAAATGTAGGAGCAAAAAAGGTGCAGCTTGTGGTGTTCACAATTGAGAGTATGGCCTACTTAAGAATGAGGTAATTTATATGGGAGATGTCTCAATCTAAAGATCACTTCTACAATCATGGACATTATAATGGAATACCTAGATGAAAATTTGCACGTAGTTGGCAGGGTTCTTCGTGAGGTTTATCAGGTTACACATTTTTTAGGATATCCCTTGCATCAAAGACATGGATAAATCTGTCAACATGGATCATTACCCACATAAAAAAGAAACCGTGCTCCACATTGATTCTGGATCATAGGACTCTACTTGCCCCGATTAGGATCATGTATTGATTGGGCATGTGTAAAGACTCGTAGAGGGTACAAAGAGGCTATCATGCTTGTAATAGGTGAATGAGCGCAATTTTATAGAAGATGGTTCCTGGAGTAGTGTTGTAAAAGTTGAATTTTCTACTCAACCTTTGTCTTGAGAATGTCTGCCAGGCTTAAACGCCCCCACCTACCCCCCCGTATCCACCCTGAAATGTTTCAAGTCCTCGGAATGGGTGCGAAGTCGTCTAATTGGGAAAGATATCTACAAAAAACGCCTTTTGTTCATTTCCGGAAACGTCCACAATGTTTCCTGCTTAAACGTTTTCCTAGGCAACAATCCGGTTGGCATTCAAAGAGGACGTAAGAACCTAACTGTGGTCTTAGATATTATAAGTAATGTCCCCCTTTTTCAAATTAATGTTGACATGTGTTACTCCACTTAATCTTCTCAAGTATAGGCCCAGTCAATTCATTGCTCTAGGGACAACTTTTCCAAACTCAATAATTTGATAGGTTTACACACAAGTGTGCATGCACATGCACGAACACACACACACACACTTGTGTAGCATGGAAATGCCACCCTTGATTGTACCCCCTAGAAATGTTTCGGGTATGGGTACGGAAACAAGGGTAAATGTCCCCGAAACGCATGCACGTCCCTAAGAAGTTTCCGGGCCATACGCGGGACATTTTTGGGCAATATCCATGGCCATGGGTATGTTAAAAAGCCAAAAAAGAAAAACACTCTTTTTTAGCATTTATTGTAGAAAAATGTAGATGATATATTTTAGAATCTACATTATAATCATGTATATATGAAATTGTAACCATGTTGAATCTTTTGAACTTCAATGAATACAAAATATTTTGAGCGCTTTATCTCTTATGGACCAAAATTTTGAAAATTGAAAATGAGTACTATATATATATATTCTAATTTTTTATAATATATTGTACATACATTTCCGTAATGTTTTGTACCCAAGGTTTTTTTGATAATTGGCATTTCCTCGTTTCGGACCCATACCCATACCTGTTTCCTAGCAACATAGACCCACACCATTAGGCTTGTATACCTATATATATATATATATATATATATATATATATATTATAGTTTTTATAATATATTGTACATACCCTTCCATAACGTTACGTTTCGTACACAAGGTTTTTTTGAAAATCGGCTTTTCCTTGTTTTGGACCCATACCCATACTTGTTTCTTGGCAACATAGACCCACACCATTAGGCTTGTGCATATGATTATGATGATTGATATTTAGTGAACTGGTACCATCATGCTCCCCTAGAGCTTGAGTAGGTTTGCATTCAGTCCAAGGTTCTAACGGTATAAGCTATTAACTAAAAGACTGATTATGGTCTGATTTTAAATGTGATTGGTCATCATTTTGTATATATATACATGCACGCCATTAGACTTGTGCATATGATCATAACAATTTATGTTTTGTGAACAACTAATACTGTCACACTCCCCTAGAGCTTGAGCAGGTTTACACCCATTATAACAATATAAGCTAATAACTAAGATACTGATTAGGCTCTATTTATCGAGGTGCATGAAACTGTTCTCAAGTCTTTTGCTTGAGGAAACATTAGAAAATGAAAATTCAAAACATCAGAAATTGATTTTCTTAGAGAAAACATGAAGGAAGACCAATGTTAAATGGGGTTTGGTCATCTTCGTTCAATCAAATTTATCTTTTATACAAGACCATTTATGGTGTATGATATCTGTGTATTATCCTGTATTTAAATACATAAAATGTTGTTACCCAATTTATATGTTTATGTTCTTAATCTCATATATCTCCCTTATTTATGATACCTGGTAACTACGCTTTCAGTTGACGTGTAATCATAACAACTATCTTTTCAGCTAATGTGTAATCATAAACGAGGTCTGTCAATTCATGTTTTGTTCTACTACCTCAGCTAACATGTCTCCTTATGGATGCTTATGAACTCTTATTAGCTATATTTGTATGTGATGGGTTTGGCTTGGATACAAGTTCAATTGAAAAAATCCCAAAATTTTATTTAATTTTTAAATTTTTAATCTTGCGACAGGTATCATTGATGAAAATATTAGAAGCCCTTTCTGTGGAAAACTTGGAGATATTTATTCATCAACTGCCAATACTTGCAGGTGGTCTTCCCTAGAAAAATGTAATTGAGGCGTGTAGGCAAATGCTCATCTAATAATCAAATTTAGGTAACTTTCCAGATATTAACTTCATCTGAAGTTTTTTCATTATTACTACAGTTATTTGAATGCTAAACTGTGCTGTAACCTAGAATATCTCTTGCAGGTTTAGGTGTCAATATGCATGTCATTCATTCATAGTGGACACTCATACTCTTATCTAATGGGGCAAGTCAGCCATCAAACTCAACGTCTGTCTGTTCTTTCAATAAGGTTTCATTTGCCTCGATGGTTGTGACCTTTACACTCATCTTTGAACAAGAGAGTTTATTGGAGAGTTCTATATTTAAGAATTTCCTTGTCCAAGGCAGATATTTATAGAAAGGTAATGTTTTCAAACTCTTTATAATTCAGTATTACATAAAACATGCCATGCATATTCTAGGGATCTTCGTATATTTCCCCTTATGTATTCATGTCATCAGTAGTTTGTCTCACCTAAGCATAATAACTGTTGCTTGTATTAACATATTTTCATGATTGCACCTAAATTACAAAGGGGACATTCATGCATTCAGAGATCTGCTCCTCGCTTGGCAGGGATAAACTGGCATTAATTCTTTAAACAAGTCAAACACAACAAATTTCAACCAGGCAGCTGCCCACTCATGTTCACGAAACTTCCATGCGTGAAGTGAAAATAATTTGTGAAATGTCTTTATTTGTGCAAGGCATAAAATATTTTGGCTACTTTATTTTGGAATCACCAGGATTTAATGTTCTTGATTGATTTACAATTAGAACCACTGACTAATATATTGTGTTCCTTCCCGTATTATTTAGAATTATTAATAAATATATGGACAAAAATTCGTATGCAGGCTATCCAGAAATGCTTTGACAAATGGTCTCTATTCTTTTTGCTTCGAATTGATTTACTTTCGCTTATGGTTACTTTTGGTTTTTGGTGCATTCTAAGAGTGCTTCTGAACATGTCTTCAGTGCAAAAGCTGTGTGTTTGATTATAAAATTACATTTAACAAGAGTCAGTGCTGCGTGAAATGCCTCAACCTACCACAACTTAGTGGACACAAAAGGTTTTAGATTTAACAAAGACATGCAAGTGGGCATTTTGAATTGTTCCAATTGAAGGTCCCTGCTTTACAGAGTATACATCATCTTATCTTAGATTGATGGCAATGCTAGGATTATGTATCTTTTTCTTTGTTGATGATTACCTTAGCATTATCCCCCCTATTGGCCTATTGGGTTATTCTAATTGATGTGTTGAAGGCCAACTTAATGCGTATGTTGGGTTTTTCTTTGTTTTTAGGCAAATCTATAAAAGGCCATAGTGGGAGTGTGGATGTTTCTACTACTAACGAAAATTATAGTGTACTACTATGAAGCCGATACGGCACCCCTAGGGCACCTCGTACCGGTACGCATACGGCCCGGATACGTGCTTGGAAACGCTGAGGATACGGCCAGGCAGGTCCGGGTACAGCTGGGTACTTCTGCAGACGTATCCAGTCATATCCTGACCTGCCTGGCCATATCCTGGCATTTCCTGGCCCAAAACTGTGTTTTTTTTTCTAGTTTAAATACAATATATCATTACAGGAGAAATTACAGTTTTCACAGCACCATTATTCTACAGAAGGTATTAAATTTAATATATCATTACACAGCAGAAACTATAGTTTTCACAGCACCATTATTCTACAGAAGGTATAGTTTAAATTTAATATATCATTATAGAAGAAATTACAGTTTTCACAGCACCATTATTCTACAGAAGGTACCAAGTACAAGTCATCATAAACATGGATAAAAATAGCACGTATGAGATAAATCATAAATGTAATAAACACCTCAACTAGATATGGTAGGGACAATTGAAATTATTAATGTATGAGTAGTTTGTTGTGGTTATTTAGGTTGTTTTGTTTTTCATATGCATAATACATGGTTAATTCCTATTTAGCAGGCTGGAATATATATATATTTTTTGTACGGCGGTATCCGGGGCCAATTTTTTTTACTGTATCTATGTATCGAATACTCCGTACCTGTACCCGAACCCGTATCCAAAATGTATCGACTGCTTAGGTGTACTATGATGTCCATGCTATTGGATATTGAATGGTGAACATTCATGGGTGTCAATTGTCAAGAGTTTGTGAGTATGTTGCAAATGCATGATTTTGGTTTACATGTATGGTATACAATCATCGCTCCATTCCACACAATAAATATTGGATAGCTCTCTCTTAACATAATGATAATGATTGTGAAACTAGTACGGTTGTTTGCCTTGTGTAGTTTGTGGGGCATGGTGGATTGTATGAGAAGGGATGTCCTAGAAACTAGCAATTGCACCTGAGTGGCACAATGGGAACACCAAAAGGTAGGCGTAAAGAAGTTAAAAGTTGAAGAAAACATTACAGGGAGACGAGGAGAGATGAAGAAGGGGAGTCGCAGGGATTTTGTTAAGATATTTGTTATTTTAAGACGGAACTCAGATGCTACAAGGGAGCTTGATTGATGACAAGTGTACCTGACCTTGAATTCGGTTGAATGTGGCATCGTTGTGCACATGCCTTGTACAAAATCTGGGAATACTTTGGTTCCCTGATCGTTGCTTCAATTTATTAAATGTTGTTTTAAAAAATAGAAAATATAAACAAATTAAGGTTTGCTAAGTTCCCAGCTAATTGATGATATTTCATTATAGTGTTTGGTAAGGGAACTTTCAAAAAGAAAATACAAGCCTCACCAACAATATGAAAAATGACTTTCAATTATTTATTTAATTGATTTCCATATTCTATTTCATGGGTCAAATTTGATGTTCATGTAGACATTCTTCATGATTTATCTGTAAAATACTTGTAAATATTTGAAATATCTACCACACACACACACACACTCTTTTGATCGAAGCTATGAATTAGAGGGTTAAGGGTCCCAACACATACAATGCAAAAATAGAGGACACGAGAACCAAAAGACCACAGACGAAAATTGAGGACCCTCCGAGAAGAGGACAGGATCCAGGAGAGCCAACCTAGCCAGGACAAAACCTGAAAAACACATCCAAAATGTCTGCAAGAGCCAAAGAAAAGAACCAAAACCATCTGATGATAAGGAACAAGGGGAGCAACCGCCACCATACATAGAGCTCAGATCCTGACTCAAGCCGCACTACCTACATTGCCACCAACACGCCATGAAGCTTCACAGAACAAGAAATGAAAATCGGCCCCAGCGCGATCCCTCAGCTCATTAAGGTTGTCAATTGCTGAGTTCAGAGGGAAACGAGCTTCAGAGATATCCATGCGTGGAAGAAGGCGAGGGTTTGGCTGGTCGTGCCCGAGAATGTTCACATTATCTGCATAATGAAGTAAATTTTTGTATTGCCCACTAAGCCATTGAATCCTTCCTGGGCCAATAGCTAATTCATCAACTTCCTCAACACATAATAAGGGATCATTTAGTTGAAAATCAACTAGTTTTTCATGAAGACCTCTGTGAACTGGGTAAATGATATCAACAACGAAGAGCTCAACATCGGCAAGAACAAGATGTATGAGAAGGTAGAAAGAAACAAAGGCAACAACAATTTCAGAGTTGGTTTGCGCTTTGCGCGATTCATGCAATTAGGTCTCGCCCAGAGTGTTCTCTATGGCTTCTGTTAACCTGGTAGAAGAGTACTGAAAGATATTCAGAAGGTGATGACGAGAAATGGCCGAGGAGAGAGCCATCTCTTACTGTTCTCCGCGAAGGGTGATGAATGGAAAACCCAGGAATGCCATTAGAGTTGAACTAGACAAGCAAAGAAGGGAGGTAGAGAGGAAAGAGCCGACGGTGGGATTTTAAAAAACCAAGACACACAGAGCGCCATTAATTATGTTGATGTAAGCCTACCCTCCCTTCATATGAGATGATATTAGATAAGCCTACCCAATCTTTTGGGTAACATGAAATTCTGACGGCATCTGACATATCAAATGGCGGAATTAGCAAGGAAATCAACGGCACTATTAGCTTCTCGAAATACATGATTGATACTCCAGTTTTTTAATTTGCCTAACCAAAAAAGAATATTGGAAATGTAAAAATTAAGATGCCAGGAATGGGCAGATCCCTTTACAATTGCATGGACTATGATTTGCGAGTCACCTACTACCATAAGTGAATCACAACCTTTGTGAACAACTAATTTGACTCCTTCCAAAAGAGCTTGGGCTTAAGCTAAGTTACAGGTACCCTCTTTGAGTCGGAAGGAGCTTGCCACAATAATGTCTCCATTCTCTTTTCTCACAAGACACCCGCCCCTGATTTATCAGAGTTGCCTCTGCCTCGTCAAAGTTAAGCTTGCAAAATCTAGGGGGTGGAATCCATCTCGCATTTCTCCTTCTGAGGATTTTTTCAATTTAAGAGAGGCCTTGACGAACAATCGAACTGAGAGGGGGAATTTTGATAAGAGGCCAAGTTTTTCTTATCTCAGCATCACGTGAGGAGAAATTAGGATTGTTGTCGCTGTGAATACTGACATTTTCAGATATGGCTATTTCCAATTTATTGATGGAGGAGGGAAAACTTGATGCCTCCTCCCTAAAGATTCTAATATTGCGCTCCCACCATATGTGCCAAATCAAAAGGAAGGGAGTTATGACCCAGATGGAGCTACAAGTGCTTTTACCCCCCAACATTGGCCAAGCCTTTAAAGTATTTGCTATGTTCTTGCAAGGTGCCGAGACAAAGCCCAACTTACCAATTAACCAATTCCAACCCTGAACTGCAAATGGACATAATAACAATAAATGCTCTATATCTTCCTCTGCATTTTCATAGAGGATACATTTGGAAGGACCTGCGTAGCCCTAGCCTTTTCTTCTTAGTTGCGTGAGAATTTTTCCTTTTACTACTAACCACCCGAAGATAGTCGTCGGAAGAATCTTAGGATTCCAGCACCCAGTCCAGCTGGGAGCGCCCTTTCCAAACAAGGAGATTAATTTAGCATAACCCGCTTTGACTATATACGAACCAGACGGAGCTCCTAACCAAAGCAAGTGTCCTCCTATGCTTTGCATGGGACCCTTCTAAGAGAAAGGGCCTCCCTGAAATCAGATAACTTCTTGCTCTGACAGGTCGACAAAGTAGGAGGGATCTTTCCATAACAACAAAGGAGGATCCATTAGGATGCCACTTCTCCATAATCGGCCACTTTGTTGCCCCAAAATTCCTTGGAGATGTTGCATGAGCTCGGTTATATATTTTTATTTTGATTGAAGAGGCTCTATGTCCAGTCCCAACTTTCCTCCCAAAAATTGGCTATCTACACAATACTGATCTACCAAGAAATTTGATCAACAATTAGGTACATACATTTACAAATAAAATTCCATATGTGTCATCCCTTTCGGCAGTTCTACGCTAAAGAAGGAGAAGCTCTGGATGACCTAACATCAAGGTATTTATGTGGAGAGAACTTGGAAAACCAACCTCTTAGAGATCCGAGATAAAGTTCCAAACAAGTTTAGCTCTAAGGGTTGTATTTTGATGTTCCAAGTTGATGATTCCGAGGCCTCCCAATTTAATGGGGATTTTAATGTCATTCCACTTGACCAGGTGAAATTTCCGATTCTTTGTGATTGCCTTGCGAATTAGAATAGGCTCTTACCAAGTTTCTCAAACTTGCACATAGGACAAGTTTGGGGATTCTTAAACATGAATAACATGGAAATAACAAGGGCACACAGGGTTGTTCTGATGAGGATAGATCTTGTCCTGCAAGGGTGAGCCATTTACCTTTCTAAGATTGCAATTTCTGGGTAAGAGATCGAAAGCAGATCGTCCCAAAGAGAGGCTCTACCTGCCTCAGAGAATAAAGGTATTGCCAAGATATTTGTGTGGGAGAGAGCCCAACTCAAAGCCCAGTACAACACAAATTCCTCTTTGCATATGAAGAGAGACACTACAGAAGAAAATAATAAACTTATGAAAATTAATTACATGACCAGCAACTTTGGAATAGGAACCAAGGATATTGTCGATTGCTTTAGCTTCCGAAATAGTAGCAGTACCAAAGAGAAAAGTGTCGTCAACAAACTATTGGTCAGAAAGGGGAGGAAAATTCATATCCATTTTGATGCCTAGTATGTAACATTGGGAAATAGTGAGTTTAATGGTTTTGATCAAAGCTTTAGTGACAAGGATGAATAGGAAGAAGGAAAGGCGATCGCTTTGTCTGACTCCCGACGGATGCTAGAGAAAACACCTTCCATGCAGAGCTATTAACCAAAATGGAGAAACTAGAGGAGGAAACACATAGTTGAAAATCCAACCATAAAAGTGATCATTGAATCCCATCTTCTGAAGAAGATACTTAAAAAGATATCTCTAGTTGAGACGATCATATGCTTTACTAAAATCGAGTCTAATCCTCATGCCTAGGCGAGAAGAGGATTTCAAAGAATGAATTATCCCATGGGAGATGACGATACCATCTAATATGGACTTGCCAGGTATAAAACCGCTTTGTTTCTCTGAGCAATAAGTTGTTCCAAGAGAGGGACATAGACAAGAGGTGATAACTTTTGAGATAATTTTATAAGAGGTGTTGCATAAGAGAGATAGGATGGATCTTCTCCATATTTTCGGCTGAATTTTTGTTAGGGGAACATACAAATGAAAGTATGGTTCATTTCCCCCAAAATCTTCCCTGATCTTCTAGATTCTTCAACCGCTAGCCAGACATCTGTCATCCAATCTCATTCCAAAAATCCTGAAAGAAAGTAGTAGGGAAACCATTGGGACCAGGGGCCTTGTCTCTCTCCATTGAAAAAACAATACTAGTGCGACTTCCTCCTTGGATAAAAGGGGAAAAAAGTTTATAATTGTCCTCTTCATTCACCAATTTTTGAATCTGATTAAGAAAGGGTTGTTGTTTGTCAAGGGAAGAACTGCATTCACCGTTCAGTAGATTCTGGAAATAAGAAACCACGTCCTTCCTTGATAGAAGCTTGAGAAGAGAGCCAATTGCCATCTTCCATCTTCAATTTAGATATATAATTTTGATTTCTTCTAGCCTTGACCGACGAGGAGAAAAACTTAGTGTTCTTATCACCATCTTTTAACCAGATCTCTCTGGATTTCTTCCTCCAAAACGTCTCTTCCTTAAGGAGAAGATCCCCCAATTCACTAAGAAGCTCTTTTTCCTTCTAGTATTCCGCTTGACCCATACCATCCAAGAAAGATGATTTCGTTCAAAACTCGGATCTCATTCTCCACTCTTTTTTTTTCCAGGAAAATATTTTTGAAGGAAGTGGCATTCCATTCAAGCAACTTATCCTTGAGTAAGGATAATTTTTTGGAGAGAATGAACATTCTTGGTTCCATTCACTCCGAAGGATGCCCACCAACTCCTTAATCAAATCGGGCAAATAAGGATAGTGCTTCCACATCAGTTCAAATTTAAATGGAGATCTCTGCAGAGGGAGGTCAATTGGAGGTTAAGGGAGATAGGAAAGTGATCCGAATCAGACAGAGGCATGACTTCACTTTCCATGAGAAAATTATGTTGAAGCCAGACTTCAGATACCAAAAACATGATCCAACCTGACTACCAAATTTCCAAAACCCAGGCGTCTATTAGTCCAAGTGAACCAACCTCTCTTCAGTTCAATGTCCATAGGTCAGAATCTGCAACAAAGGAAGTGAAATCCATTTGAGAGCGTGGTTGCCAACGAACCCCACCTCTCTTATCTTTGTCAGAAAGGGTAGCATTGAAAGCCCCTGCTAAAATGACTTTTTCAGTAGAAAAGACTTGAGATCTCCTTCCAACCTAGACCAAATTCTCTCTTCTTGATTGGATTGTTAGGACCATAAACGTTAAAAAATAAGAACGTCTCGTCTAAGTGCTTAACCAGGACCCTACACCATTGAAAATTATTGCTTTCCGAAAGAGGCTCAAGAAACAATTTACTAACCTTCCACAAGATTCCCAGTCCACCGAATGCCCCTTCGGAATCAACAAAAAACACCAGACCAACCTTTCCAGCTCCGCGTGACCACCCAACAATACATTCAGTCTTTGGACATTTTAGTTTCTTGAATTAAGCATAGATCCACATCTTGTTCTGTGACATAACGCCTGAGAAGGCATTGTTTGTTAGGGGTTTTTAAACCCCTAACATTCCAAGAGAGGATCCTCATCCTTTCTTCAGAGAGGACTCGCCTCTCCTACTTGAAGAATGAAAGAAAGAACCAATCTGATGTTGCTTCCTGACAACAATCTCCCTTTTTGAAAGTTGTTCTTTAGAAGGCCGACCTGGAGGGTTCTTAGGGCCAAAATTTGTATGTGAATAAGAATTGGTGTTGGGAGGATAGAACTACGAATGTAGAGCTGATAACCCCTTAGTTCATTTTCTAAACTGGACTGCATCTTCATAATTCCTCATCTCCCTGCAAGTTGTTTAGCTTCCTCTGCTTCTCGATCGCTCACCCATTTCTCCAAAGCATTCTGTCGATTGGCTCCATGCCCTATTTCCATGACCTTCTTGAAATAAGGCTGAGGATATGGGTAGAATCCTGCACCACCGACATTGTTTCCTTGACAAGAGAGATGGTAGCTGGATTGAAGATGCAAAAGTTTGGAAGGTTGGTTACCATTGGGACCTTCCATCCGCCTGACTTGATCTAGATGAGAAGATGAATCCACACTCTTTTCTTCGGCTCAAGGCTTGGTGAATTTTTTCCATATTGCGTTAATTTGCTGTGACAGGATTATTCTTGAAGTCCCTTTGAAATGACCCTTCTGCTTTACATTTGAAACAACTAAAAGAGATCCTCTCATACTCAACCCTTTGGACCCATTTGTTGGATGAGGAGGATATAACAATATATTCATCTTGCAATTTTTTGGTCATATCGATTGAAACACAGATCCGTGACAAAAGCCTGATAAAGAACCTTCAAGAGTCATAGGGTCGATTCAGATGACTCTTCCCAATCTTTCGCATAGATTTTGGTGAGAATTTTGGGATTCCAGTATTCACTAGGAAGGGTGTATAATCTGTACCCAAACCTGAATCTCCTCCCATAACAACTTGCTCCATATCAAAGGTAACACTCCAAGCTCTTATGTGAACACGTGAATCGATGAATAACCTTTCCTTTATGGTTAATGTATCATCTCTATGAGATTCTCTTCTCAAAACAACCATGAAAACCCCTTTAGCAAGGAAACACACTCTAAAACCGCTACCCCATTGAGTGTCGCATCAACTTCGAATCCCGTCAGTTGATAACCGACATCCCACAAATTTCGTGAAGAACATCCTCTTACCGAAGAGGGTAACCTGTGTAGAAAGGTTGTCCTGGTAATCTAGAATAACCGAAACATATTCCTCAAGCAGAGAGTCCTCTTTGTCTAGTATACGCCCAGAATCTGCTACCGAGACAATTTCCAACACATTCACCCTGGGGCCAGACGCCTGAGTATCTCTGTCGAGAGTCCAAACCCCGCTTTACTCCCTTGCCGCCATCGAAGCATCCAAGGACAAAAGAGCCGTTGTGTCTGTAGAGATTCAAATTTTGCTCCCGCTCCATCTTTTTGTGACCAATACACACACACATATAGTTTTTTAATTGAATCTAAAGTTGTAGGGATTAATAATACAAAATTCTTAGGCTTAAATGCCATGGACTAAGGGTTTCCATTCCATGAAGTTCATCTCTTACACAATTCAGACGTCATCGTTTATTTTATTGTTATCTCACAAGAATTGAAATTTTGATAGATGTCTATACAACACCATTTACACCATCATACGAACCGTTGGACAATAACCCATTCAATAAATTAATAATTTTTAAATAACACTATTTTATATTTTTGAAGAGTAATTGAAAAATTGTTACCTAAAAAAAAATTATTTGACAGGCAAAGGTGCCCATTAAATTCAACACGTATTGTGTCCTAATGCTTCCAATTTGGCACAAGTCCAAAAAAATGGTAAAAAATGCAGTGATTTGATTTTTGCTCGTTGCTTCAATAATGCAGTGTCAACCAACGGGAAGAGTGTTAACGGCCCAGAAAATATATAATTAATAAATAAGGTAGACAGTTTTTGACAGGGAGAATGTCTCTGATGTAAATTTGGGCAAAAGCTACTTTTCATCCGTTCTTAATAAAAGAGCAGATAATTAAAGACATGGACGCGGCATATCCCACACCCACTCAACGACTCGGATTGTTCCTTACATATACCTGCCGCATATATATATATATATATATCACAACCAAAGTGAAGAATACATGATAGACGACAGAGAATGTGATTGGGTAAAAAAACTTCACAAAATTCAGAGGTATCTGGAGTAGGTTTGGGCAATATAAATTTGAGAGATGTTCGCGGTCTAATGTTAATTACAGTGAATGTGCAACCGTAAGATGGTCGACCATAATGAACAGTATCAACTCGCCTTCATCCACTATAAGGAACGCCTCTCGACGTAAAAATATCCACATTCTAATCTTTGCGGGATTAGGACTTTACAAAACAAGAAAAATCTAGGTCTCCAAGTCCACTAAGAATTATCTCTCATTGATTTTTTCTAATTAGAAAAGAAATTTGATGCAACCTAAAATGCAAGTAGGTTTGTGTAATTAGAATTTAACAAAACAATCTATCTCGACTTAATTTTGTGACAGTTCTTATATAATATTTGAAAGGAACTCAATATTTGTCGTAGCGTAACAAGTTTTGATGGAAGAGTATTTTCGAGAGTTTGTATAAGTTTAACTAGTTCCATGTGATGTTAACTATTTTTTTTTATTATGAAGGTTATTTGGTAATCAAATACCTATTAATTTAAAAAACACCAAGATTTTGTTCACTAGTTAATATGTAACGGTTAGGGAAGGACAATGGTGTTCCATGTTGGTTGCACACTCTAGAGATGTTGGTCTTGGTAGAAAGAGGGAACACGAACATGAGTAATAACAGGTAGGGCTTCGTGCAAACAGGGAGGGCGGGGGGTTACCTCTCTTGAAAGGAGGGTGTATGCACACATGAAGAATGCAATTGCGCAATGGACTGTGCATGTGAGCGGTGATCTCCCCAAGGTTTTAGTTACACCTGGTCTTGGTGGCCATAAGATTTGTTGGGAAAAACTCAAGGTGGTTTAGTGGTGTTTATGATTTTACGAGGGTGTTTGCTGGCTCGTTTGTGGGTTCTAGAATGGGATTGTGTATGAGGATTGCGCAATGAGAAAAGCGACATGGGGTTCAACCTCAAAAGGTTAAGCGTGGATGCATGGAAGACAATTGACAGGTCATTCATTCACAAGTGCGTGGTAGTTTTACATGCAGAAAGATAATGTCCCCAATGAGTATTAACTTGCAATCACAAAGAGTTAGCAATATAAACCGATTGCAAGTTCTTAGTCCTAGATTAATCCTAATCTAACAGGGGGATAAAAAGTGTCTAAAAGAGAGAAGGGTAGGGTTGAAAGAGAATATAAATCTGCTGGCGTGCGCATTGACCCCTTTCTGGTTGGTGAAGGTAGATCCAATAAACCATACTCACGCTCAGACCAACATTCACACAATCAAGACATAAGCAAGTGCAAGAGTCTGAGGTATTTGTTGCAGAGCAAAGAGGGATGCAATTCCATTGAACGTGCAGGAAGTGAAACGCAACTGTAAGCACCTATTGAATGATATACTTATCCATAAGCATATAAGATCGACTTAAACCAATTGAAAAGAGTGCACACAAACATCAAATTTAGGATGAAACACAAAGTAAAAACAAGAGATCTAAGGCAAATGCATTAACACATGTTCTGAAACTTCTTTCTACAAGGATCCGACACTACGAAGGTCGTTCAGTTGGGTATTTATAGGCAAACCCACAACTTACTTGGGCAGCAATTACAATTGCCACAATAAATGGCCTACAACCAAATTGTATAGTGCAGATCTGACAAACTCAGATACATGATGCAGCCACATAATCCAATCCAATTGAATGCTCCTTGAGTGATCTAGAAGAGTATATAGATTTGATCTTCTGTTTGGTTTATTCGACATTCAATGCTCTGTGGTGCGTGCAGGGGGTAGCTTGAAGCACAAGTCAATCTTCATTAAATTCATATGGCGCCTGCATCTCTGACATGGAGTGTCCAAAGAGATCTCTTGCCAGCCTCTTTTGTTGACAAAGAGGAGAAGATTTGATTCTCTTGACATGAATGTCAGTTTTTGAGCATTGTTGTGATCAGAAACGGTGGATTTTGTTGACTTTTGCGACGTGTTTTGTCTGTTTAGCGACTAGGCACTGTCTGACCTTTTAAGCGTGCCCTATGCATGCTAGGAACCTTTCGGCATGGTGATGCCATTCAATTGGGGATCTTTGGCACAAGAAGAGGCTTCAAAGTCCTAGTATTGCGAAAGAAGAAAGCACAAAGTATTAAAACATAATGCGCACAACGTGCATGCTTGATGTAGCGCACTGATTCCTTCTTACGTTTTGTGCGCAAGGATGCGCGTTCTTGATATTATCATGGTTTGTGCAACGACAAATGATAGTGTGCACTCAAACTGTGCTGACTGTCTTTCTTACAGAAGAAATCTCCAACACTTCCTTTGTGCATCCTTTGATGTATCGCAAATGCATGTATAATACCTACACAACATAAATCTTGAGATAGACCCAAGTGTTAGGTATTAGATTTCTCTAAGTGGGTCATAACTCACTCAATTATACAACTGCGATGAAAAATTGCGAAGTTGTGGCAAGCCACGAGGTGTGTTTGAGGATTGCGCACACTGTGTATGGCAGGTTGCTTGGCAAGTTAAAAGTTGCCACGAAGTATTCGGAAGATCGTATGGAGTCATGATGTGGCTGCACAACGAAGCGCAAGGCTAGATTTGGACGTCGGGAGGCTTGCACACTATTGTGGGGTTTAAGAAAGCAAGGGCCAAGCATGTATGACAATGTGTGGGACATGCACAAAGCTCATTGTGCACAGTCTGTGGATTGAAGGTGGGTGATGGTGCGGGTTTTAGAGATACTGACGCAATGAGATTGCATTAGCCGTAAAATATGCACCACGCGAAGGATATGTAGAAGGGTATGTCAAAAGACACGAAGGGATGCATGCAATGAATGTGTGCAAAGTAAGAAGGCCACAGAGACATTTTGTAGGCGGAGAAGGACATGCCGCACAAAAGCTATTGTGCATAGCTCTTTGAGGGTGTGCACATGGATGGAAAGCCACTTGCGCACTGGAAAATGAGACAAGTGAGATTGTGTGTGCTTTGAAGTGTGAAGGGCTCAACAAAATAGGGGCCAAGTAATAATGTAAAGGGTCCCAAGAAAAGAACGAGGGACTACGTAGAGGATATAATTTTGAATGCATAAGCAATCCAATATGTCAAGGAAAGACGTAGGGTTTACTTGATTTCTAGAATGGAAATTAGGGACGTGTTGTTTAAACACAACAATTGACACAACCTAACACCTCGAATAAGAAGAGCTATACAAGTCAATCCTTTGAAGATTTCCAAATAAACTTAGCATGCCTTTAACTGAAAAAGAGACCATATCATATTTAAGACAAATACGATCAACCTTCAATGATGCTATGCTTTAAAAAGATATCATACATGATAAATGAGTTGCTCGTTTACATTTATGAGTAAGAGTGGTTTATTAAAGATCGACTCATACTTTGGATGGTTGCCTCCTGTGCTAAAATATAAGCCTTCTTGTTAAAAGATTCAACATTTGATCCCCAATGCTCCACAAACGGTTTGAACCATATGATAACAATAATAAATTTTAGCTTTAAGGATTTGTAGGGATACTCTACCTTGTATGTCTAATTCTTTGTGAGCTCTCTCAATTTCTTTCATTTTTATTTTAATACCTTCTACATTTGCCTTTAGTCAATGCAATAAATTTTTCCTTATTTTTCTTATTTAACTCTCATTTATGGTTGTAGAGCAATATATTCTCAAGAATATTATGTTTTCTATAATGTTTTTCCACTTTTTATTTTATGTGAATATAGTGTGATATTACATTCTTTTTTCTTTATGTAGTGCCCACACTTTCTATAGCTCAGTAGCTTGTTGTTTATTTGCTCATAGACATGTTTTTACAGTGATTGGTGATATCTTGGACATTATATTTAGATATTTGATTATATTAGACATGTGTGACATTCAAGCGTATAGCGCCAATTTAGCCTAATTTCCTTATTGCCGCATTTTCTTGTTATGACATGGAAACAAATGAATATGATGTGCTTGGAAACCTAATTATATTGATGGATAGTTGTTGCATGGTGGGATTATATGTCACTTTATTCATCTTGTCTAACTTTTGGAATGTGGAATATAATTGTGCACGTTGTCGCCTCTTGATTTCAATAGGATGTTAGGTTAGTTTAGCATGCATTGATATCTTACTATGTCACTTAATTATATTGTATTGGACAGGTGCAGTTAATGTGTGCAATGAGTGTGCAGGTGACAGGTTTACAGGAGAACGTGGGATTCAGGCCAGCTACTCAAAACTTGCACAAGCAGCCCACGGGCTGAGTCCTAGCCATGTTCACTGTGTGAAGCCCTAGGGTAGATGATTATTAATTTTGGGCACTATGAGTGACCCCAATGTATGTAAAGTATTTTGCTTTGATTTATTAATTTTGTTTAGGGTTGTTAGTAAAGTTGTAAACTTGTTTTGGGAGTTAATAATCCCACTTTCTTTTAAATTGTTGATTTTTGTTAATTAGTCTCTTAATCACAAGTGTTTAGGGTCACATGTGAGACCCTTGGGTGGTCCCCACACCCTCTACCCTTGTGCCAAGATGCAAAACCCGAAATTAGGGTATTTTGGGCATTTTTGGGGACCCCTTTGTAGCTTGGGAGTCCCCCTATCCCAAAAATGAGCCCTTGGACCCTAACTAATGGGTAGGGGGGCTTGTTTTCAAGGCTAGAGGGAGTTTTCCCTCCCTTTCTACCCTTGTTTTGTCACATCCATGTAAGGGATGTGGATTGGTGTGTTTATCAAAAGTTCAACTAGTTTTGTCTTGCTAACATTTAAGGGAATTTGGGAGAAGAGGGCAAAAAGATAATTTTACCCTTTCTCTCTTTTGTTTTGGCATCTTTGACCATGAGGAGGGAGAGGGGTGACACATCTCACCCCCTCATTTGTGAGGATGCTTGCTTGCTCCTCTTCAAATTCTCATTCATGGGAAATGAGAGGGACCTTTTTTGGGATTTTCTTGCTTGGATGCTTGGGTGATTTGGAGCTTGGGATTTGCTTGGAGCTAAGAGTGGAAAACTTGAAGTTAGGAAGCTTTTTGGAGAGCTTTCCTTGAGGTAGGCTTTTAGATCTTATTGTTGTGTTGCTTTAATTAAGTTGATAGTTTGATTTGCTTGAAATTGTTACTGTTGATTGTAGCTTGTGGTGTGGTTGTGTGTTTTTTTTTTTACTCCCTCCATCATATGGCATGATGGAGTTTTGGAGTGTGGGGGAAGAGAGAGGGAATTTTCCCTCTCAATCCTCAAGGCTTGATGGCCAAGCCTTGTAGGACCTTATTGTTTTTCCCCTCAAATGGTTGAGGTGGGGAAGTTGATTCATTTGGCTTGAATCTCCTTCCCCATCCTTGGTAAGGAAACCCCCTTTTGGGGTTTGAAAATCCTTCCAAGGAGGACTTGGAGAAAGGGGGAGGAATAAGGAGGGTTTTGGTTGTGAATAAGGAGCAATAAGGAGGTAAAGAAGATGTGTTTTCAATGTGCAAATAATATTGATGCTTAATTTGTGGAGAACTTTCTCCTCTCTTCCCTATTTTTGGAGGATGAACATGGGTTCTCCTCCTTGTAAGTTGGAAGTCTTGTGTTATTGTAAATTTTATGTTTGTGTGCTTATTTCATTATTATTTTACCCTTCACCTTGTGCAAGTGTTGGTTAGCTGTCCTCTTTCCCATGGGCTTGGGGGAGGCTAGCATGCATCCCAACCTTGGGATAGGCATGTGATGATGCCTAAAGGTTGGGTGGTTAAACAAGCCCCTTTCTCTTTGTGTTGGCCTTGAAAAGATTTTGGAGTTGGAAAGTCATTGGAAGACACATGAAGACACTTGTCTATCTTGGAATTTCTTCTTGTCTCCTTCACCATTTCATGGACTTCTTTTGCTCATTGTATCTTGAAAAGAATGGCTTGTGTGAGCTTCCATTGTCTTGAAAAGATATTGTATTAAACCCTTTTTGGGAGGATATGTATTGTGGCATATGTGAACTTGAACAAGAAAATAAAATAAAGTGTTGTAATGGTTGATTTCTTAAGCATGAAGCATGGTAGATAATCTCTTTTCAAATGAAAGAGTTGTTAGTTGTTGGGCTTTATTTTGAAGGAATCTTATCTTTAGTTTCTTTTACTTTAGCTTCTTGGAAATAATAATATACAGAGAAGTTTTAATGCTGTTTTCTTAGGAAGCAACCCTATTTGTTTGATAAATTCTTCCTTTAGAAATAAGTCTTTCATTTTATTGGGAAAATGGTTTGTTTCCTTCCAATACATATTGTAAGAGTAAACACAAATGAGCAGAGTAACTAGGTACTGCTAGTTTTTATATTTAAAACTGTACATTTACTTGTGCTTGCTCTTTAGATGGAACAAAATCTCATTTTAATATATGGAAAAATATATTTTACCGCTAAGTGTTGTTAAAAAATAAAATAAAAATAAAAAAAATCTGCTTGTACTTGTGTTCAAAAGAAAATGGGCATGTTGAGAATAATGTCATTTTAATAGTTGCCAAAGAAATAATTAGATAAATTGAAACTTGCATGGATCAAGTTTTCTTGGAATATCTTTGAGAGTAAATGTGTCAGATTTATATGTGTAAAGCTATGGCTTAAGTATTTCATCTTTGTATAAAATTCTTTTGCCTTCTTCTCTGGAAGTATGCAGCTGTGTATGTATAAATATACATATATGGCAACAAGTTTATTTACCTTATTGTCTTTATAATACGGATAACGGTAGTAAACATTATATATGTATATATATATATATATATATATATATATATATATATATTATATATATATATATATATATATATATATTGCATATGATTTAAATAAATCAAAGTAAACTAGACAAAAAATAAATAAATAAATAAATAAATTTGTGGGGGGTTCGGCCCCCTGCGCAGCCGACCTGCGCCTGTGCAAAAATCCTTTTGAAAACAAAAAAAAAGAAATGACTTTGGGGGAGGGTCGAACCCCTCCCCCCCCCCCCCCCCAACTGTCCCGACCGTTCCAAACGCCCGGCCCGGCCTGCACTGTCGCGCGCAGCCTCCCCTGTCCGCTCCCCACGCTGCCCCATGGACCCCGTCGCCTGTCCCCCTCTCCCGACCCCCCTCAGCACCCTCCGCTCGGCACTGCTCCGCCTCGGTGCCTCCGACCACCCTGCCACCGCCCCCCCTTCTGCTCCGCCCAACACCCTCCGCGGGCTCCTTGCCACGCCCCACCGACCCAGCCCTGCGCTGTCCACTTTGCAGCCGCTGTCCCGACCTCCCCTCGCCCGCGCGCCCCTCTGTACACCCGCCACCCGACCCTCCTCCACCTGCGGCCCTCTTATAGCATACACCATACTATAAATAATAGTTATAAATGCTAACCTAATATATATATACATATATATATATATATATATGCATACGTATATATATATATATGTATCTAGTATGATATATATATGGTCTAATAACAAAAAATAACATAGTGAGGGTATGCAAATAATATTAATAATAATACATAAAGAACATATAAATAGGTATATATTTACATATGCATAAACATAACTATATGCGTAATAAAACGAAACAAAAGAAATGAGCTCCATAGCTATACCCTCAACTTGCTTATAAGGAAAAAAATAAACAAGAAGAATAGGAATGAAAACAAAGAAAAAGGAGAGGAATGAGATTTTTTTTTAAATAAAAGAGGTTTAGAGTTATTCGTTTAGGACCTTAGTACAATTTAAAATATGATTAAGTAAATAATTTTCGAGTAAGGGTTAGTGAACATTTTAGTTTCAAAAAATTAAATGGTATATAATTAGTAGTTACCAGGAAAAGATACAAAAGATGTATTAGTATTTAGCCAAACACTTCAAAAAAAAAAAATTTAAAAATTTCTAGTCATTTTTGATGTGGTTTTCGATGTCCCAGGAAGGGGTATTACACTTTAGGGTTTTAGGTATTAAAAATTAGTGTAAATTATATTCGTCATAATTATTAGTTTTATAATAATTAAATTTTTGAAATGATGTTTATCATGATTTGAGAAAAATATTTTAGTGAGGAATATATCAACACCTCTGAGTATAATCCATGATTGGTGACTTTAAGAAGCTAATGTTTAATCTTGATAAAATCAAGATTGGCTATTGACACAATCAAGGAGGTCTTCTCGAGGATTCACTTTTAGGTGATTAAGCTACTGAGGTTTATAATAGAAAATTCTACAAATTAAAAAAGAGCTAAAAGTTTATGTTTAAAGTAGGCTACCATGAGGTTGGAATAAGGATAAAAATAAGAGGCTACCAACATGAAGATGTGACGAGGATATGAAACAACATAAAGAATTAAAATTGCATCAATTTATAGTGTTGAGAATACTTTTTAGGGAGCCTTCCTCATCACCTACTACCTAGAGTATGCATTATCCAAGTGAGTTAAATCTCACTCGATGAATGACATTAGGCCTCTCGTTAATAAGATGAAGTTGAAGAAATCTATTTAGAACCTCATAGTATTCAATTTGTCCTCTCTGCCTTAAATCCATCCCATCAATGCGGAACCTGATATTTAAGCAGCACAATGGCCCATACCCTATACCCTACCGTATGGGAAATAATTGACTGCGGTGCCTAAGAAGCCTCCCGGTTTTTCACTCAAAACATGGTGAATACAACCTATGTCATTCTGTTTGCATTACCATCTTACGCATACACGCAAGGAGAACCATGTCTTCCACAAAGGCACAAAGGAAAATGTGAAACTGGCATGAAGGAAGATATTTTGAAATGTTTTTCGAGCTCACATTTTTTAATGAAAGAAATGTTACTTTAATTTCGCAATAGTTCCACCATTTTATTAAGTCAGGTTGGTTCACTTTAGCAACGATATGACTATTGTCCATATGGTTTTTTTGAGCAATCAATAATGATTCACCCCTCCCCTCTTAGTGTTTGTGTTTTCCAACTACCTTCTAGTCCAAGACCTTATAGTCCAAGACCTTATAATTCAAGAGCTTATAGTTCCTTCTAATCCAAGACCTTATAGTTACTGTCTTAGATCATACAATTCTTGTCTGGAACGTACACATAAAATCTTTTCATATGCTTGTAAGTTTTCCAATTCTAAATTCGTTTGTGTAGAAATCAGAGTTATATTTTATCATGTTCCACTACCTAGTAGACTTAGATCATTCCATAATATTCTTAAAAAAGCTACATCTCTCTCTTCTTGTATTTTGAACAAGTTACTTTTCAATTATCATTTAGTAAGTTCGTTTTAAATTGGAATCTATTATTTTGGTAATGTATAATTGATGTTGGAAGTTAATTAGATTATAATAATATACCTATTAAAAACCCTTTAAAATATTTTTATTATGAAATATAATTATTTTGTAAACATTTGGTGAACCCGAGTCCTGAATCGAATCTAGTGCCGAAACACTAGTTCCCCTAGGTTTTTTCTTTCAATTCCTAACATATTATTAGTCACCATGCCTCTTCCTTCAATCTTCTACGGTCATTATTTCAAACCAATAGGTTCAATTTCTCAGTCGGCTATGGGTTACCATCACTGTTACTAGGTCCATACTGATCCCCAGTCTACTGAAGGGGGATATTGTGATGGTTATTATTTCATAACTGCAAAAGAGTATGCATATGTTGATGTACAAGCTATGTATATTCCTCATAAATGACAACATCCACCCAAATTCACTTCTTCCCCTATATATGCTACTATAAATCTTTTCTTAGTCGTCTTACTAAACAACTTGTTGGGCGAAACTCACCATTTCCATCTCCACCTATAACACTTACTTCACAACCTAGTGTACCCTCTAAGGGATTTGATATCTTGGACCAACTTAATGATGCTTCTACTAAGATATCTTTGCTTGAATTATTATAAAAAGCACCTATATACAAGGATATCTCATATGACACATTGTAATCTATCACTTTACCTTTTGCTACATCTCCTTGCTAATTTTTCTTCTATCATAGAGACATTCAAAGTTATAGATAAGCCAATAAAATTTGTCACAATAGACATCCAACCCACTGTAAACAAGGACCCCTATACACCTCTTCTAATTATAATGAGTACTAATCGATAATGGCTTTAGTCTCCTTGCTTTTCCTAATTCTTTGTTGAATAAAATGGGGATTTCCCTACATTTGATCAACATGATAATTAATAATGTACAAGGATTAGATTAAGGTTGCCCCTTCTAGATTAGGCATTATTATTATTGATCTTTTGTGGGCCCCGAAATGTTTCCTACTACCTTCTACATCATGGATATAGATCTACATTACAATCTCCTTCTAGGTCATCCTTGGATCCATGTTATACAAATGGTCCCACACACGGTTCACCAATGTGTTGAATTTATACACGATAAATGTGAGTATATTATAGTTGTTGACCCCGAACACTTCAAATATTTCCAACTTGATACTTATACTTACTAAATCCCAATTATCACTCCCAAAAAAACTATGCTTTCAGATAAATTTTCTACATATGTCATAGGTGAATCTAGTAATGACACTAACATTGTTAATCAGTTACAACTATTACTTTAACTCAATACAAATGCACACCCAATAAAACAATGATATATCCTCATATACTGATGAAAACATTCGAAAATTGAATTTTAACCTTATCAATGAAGATGAATCTATGTTTTAATTGCTCTTCACATGTACTAGTCTTGGGAATTATAATCTAAAAGATATATCGTTAAAAATTTCTCCTTTCGCTACATTGTATAGAAATGATACATACCATATAGTTCCTTTAGATCCACTGTACTATTTTTTTAAAACACTCAATGTTGTATAAATTATTCATTTTATTATCATTCCATCCAGCTTGGATACTCCACAAAAGTTTATTTCCTTCCTCTTGGATATTTACTTACTACCTTTACCCTCTCTCCAACATTGGTCTAATTGAAAGCCATCTAAAACCCTATTTTGTGACTATCATTACATATTTGGACATGACACTAATCATTGTAAAGATATTACTGCTAACATCACCATGCTCAAGACTAAGGGGATCATCACCATATTACCTACCACAATCAAAGGGATCGTGACCATTAGAAACAAAATCTTCAACCAATCAACCACATCATGGTCCAATTCATTAACACCAGCACACAATAGACATAAATATACAAATTACTACACATAGTGGTCTCTCAAACTTAGATATTATTGAGTATTACCCCAAAACGTATGGAATTCTCCATGAATATTAGGACATTGTACTATCACTCTTATTATACATAACTATTCTCAAAATGCTTCTCAAACATCCAAATAATCAAATAATACAAAAACATTCACATATGAGAAAAAATACAAAGTAAGAACCCATTCTATTTTTCTTGACAAGCCTATTACTCTATATATTATGTTGGTTACATTGATTTGATACATAAAATATGTATTATTTACATACATGTGTTCATCACATATCTTGGAGATTATTACACAATGATAAGATCTAGCTTCATTCCTTACACAACTCTCTTGGGGATATCCCTCCACACTTTACAAGTGTTTTTTGTTTCATTATATGTTAGTATATGCATGTACATTATAAACATATAGACAAATTACAAGATACATGAACAAATTTCTACAAGTCTCGTATCCTTAGAAAAGGCCAAAAATACTTAAATGTGGTAAAATTCAAACATGGTCAAAACCATATAGAATAGTTTGGACCATGGTATAGTCCTGAGCTCTCCATACATTTTTAGAAAGTGGGAGATGAGCTCAAAATTCAAGCTTTAATAGATTCAACCATACATTTTTTGGTTTTCCATATATGCATATTTATATAAATTACAAATTTCAAAGTATGTTACAAAGGTCACGAGTACTTCATTTTATCTTCACAATGGTACTTCAGATATAGTTGTAGAATGGGTATGGGAGTATGTGCCCGCATCTCCCCATAGATGTTTTAGTGTTTTAATAAAGAAATCATACATAATAACACCTTATGAGGCCATGACATGGGTCATTCCATTTAAGTTATAGGAACAAATTTGGCATAAATGTATTTATAGCATTTTGGTTTGTGGGTTTAGTAGAAAATGTCAAATAAAAACTACAAGCTTCCTAGAATAATCTTTTCCCTTCTCTCATTAGATTCCCAGAAAAGCAAATCGCGAATAAAAAATAATTTGCTTTCTAGAATGATATTTCCTCCTCTCTTCACATTCACAAATTAGGAATACATTGCAGTACATGGGTTCTTCATAGTCTAATAATTAATCATTTATTATCTTGTGTGGAACAACTCTGGAGAATGATCACCCCAAATCCTTTGATGTCTTTAAATCACACTCCATCTCTCCAAGGAATGGAAACACTAGGATTTCCTCCCTCCACAAAAATAACATGTGTCCTCTTTCCATGTTTTACATCTCATTTTCTATTGTTTAGGAATGGTCAAAGCTACATAACACTATGTGCATTTTGTGTTAAAGTTTAGTTGTCATCAAAGAGATTAAGTACACTTTGTGTTGCAGGTTTCAACATGTATCATGGTAACACCAACACATCATGTATTAGGTTCGAGTGAAGTAAAAGTGTGTGTACTCACATAGGTAGGTTTTTCCTTTAAGTACAAATTTTTCAATCACACACTTGAAGGGGGATGTAGAAACTAAAATTTGGTAACTTGTTCTTATCTAATGCCAAGTTTGATCTTGTATACTTGCTCAAAAAAATTCTCACATTTGGAATTCAACCTCATCATCTCTATATCCATTCTACATTATCTTTACATAAATCTTTGTTGATGAATATGGAAATATTATTCATTAAAAGAATCATAAAACATATAATATTCATTGTGTAACTATAAGTTTAAGAGTTTCTCTCTCCATCAAAAACCATATGAAAGGGTTAGAATATGGGTTCTAATATTGGTTAACCTATAGTTCATTCCCAATCTGAACAACCAAGTCTTAATTTGATGTTAAATACTTTTTCTAGGTCATTCCACTTTGTTAGGGTTGGTATTATCAAAATATCTCACCTACAAAGTAATATATAAGCAATTATTTATTACATTCTTATGCAGAGGCATCTAGGAATGAAGACCAACCTGCGCTGAAGAAAGTTGTGAACGAGAGTTGGAGGGAACATAGTAAAAGGAAAGGGAGACAAAAATAAGGATGTGTGTGGTAGAATGAGAAGCTACCAAAGGAAAACGAAAGGTTGCAGGAGAAAGTGATAAGAAGGAGAGAGAGAAGGAAGAGTCGATTGAAGCCACTTAAGGAGAAACATGCGAGAAAGAAATATGCAAGAGGTAAAGAGTGACACATAAGGTTCAATGTGTAAGGAGGAAAAATCCCGTGAGGAATGGGCTAGAAAAAAATTAGAGTAAGAAGAACAATGCACATGAGGAGAGTGGAAGATAACATAGAGAAAGGAAGTAACATGCAGAGGGGAGTTACCCAGATAAGAAACCATGGGAAGCATGGAAATATAAGAAAAAGAGCATGTGCTGAGGAAGGAACAAAGCACACATGAAGGATTATGTGAAGCCTAAGATAAGAAGGAGAAGTGTTGGGAAGATAAGAGAAGCACTTGAAGATATCAAAAAAAGCTAAAGGTATGAGGCAAGGGTGCATCATAAGTAAGGGACAAGGATTAAGGTAAAAAGATGCACTGACAACTAGCAGAAATGATGGACAACATGGGTCTCCATGGTCATATGGGTCACAATGACTAGACGATGGAGCGACCAATAAGGGGAATCCAATAACTATGTGAAATGGCTCGACGGGATTGGATGAGAGAAAATCACAAAGGTAAGGGCATTAAAGATCCCAATTCAAATTTGAAGTCTAATTGGGAGGAGTGGAGATTCTAGTACAAAGGAGAGAGAATCATGAAAGGTTGTGTACATGCAGCTATAAAAGGATGAGGATCTAACAGATGAATGATGATTAGTTACTATCAGAGTAGTCATTAGGCAAGGTTGTAGAGGGGTGGGCCAGAAAAAGATGCCTAGAGATAGAGTTCGGGATCGGTCATAGAGATGAATGAGAGGAGTGCACCTAAGAAACCCTATAAAGTGCCAATTATTGTAAAACCCTCATAAGAGAGAGAGAGAGGTGATAACTCCATAACAAGCAAACATTGTAGATTACGTATCATTTTGTCAATTTAATAGATGAAACATAAATAGTTTGCATCTCGTTGCATGACTCTGTAGGAAAATATTCAAGGGAATAATGCCTTTTCATCATCAAGTGACATCAAAATAGGTTACTTTCTTGTGAATAAAGTTGGTAGAATGTTGAATGAGGCAACTAACATTGAGATATTGAATTCTCCATTGTGAAAAGTGGTTAGAGAACACAAGGTGAAAGAAGATTGTAGTAATTGGTGAGATGGCACCAAAAAGGGAGATGTTTCAGACGTGACATTCGTGAAGAATCTTGAGGAAATGATGGAGGAGCTTCAAGGACTCAAGAATGTGTGGACTAGACTGGAGCACACATAAAAATACCACCAAAGATAAAGGGGTATTATAGCACAAGATGTTGAGGAGATAAAGGACTCGAGGGAGAGTCAAAAACTCAAAGAAAACAATGAGTGAAGAGTGCCACAATAACATCTAAGGGAGAAGGCAGACGTAGAGGAACTACTAAATATTGCATAAAGAGAGCGCAACAAAAAAGAATAATCCAATGTGGGAGTACCCTTGAAGGAGGATGTTTCAGATGTGGGAATACCATAGACATATGTAAAAAGAGGTGTGTCAAGATGGCCCATGAGTTGAAAAAAGGGTGGAGGGAGTCACCTAAAGGAAGACAACAACATGTGAGAGTATCACACTAGAAAAGGAATTTTCTGAAGAGGAAACGATCGTTATTGACCATGTGCATGTAGAGGAATGCATTGAACCACAAAAGAAGACATATAAAAGGAAGTGGAAGAGAAGGAACATAGTGTGCGTAAGGAGGGGATGAGCACATAAAACACATGAGATGCATGAAATAACATCTTAGAGGAGCATAAAGCGGGGCACATCTTGGAGAGCACAGGAGATGAGATCAAAATGGAAAATAAGAAGCATATACGGTCACGAAGAGAATCAGACTCCAAGAGGAGTTGAGGAGCATGAAGGTGAATATGTGCGTAGAAATGGGAGTACTATTATAGGAGGATCCAAAACATCCAGGGAGATTGTGACAATACATGTGAAAAGAGTGTACCTAGAAATGAAGTCTAGGATGATATCGAGATGAAGCATGCCAAAAGGCGCATAAAAGAAGAGGAGCTCATGAACCAGAGGGAGTGCAACAACAATTCAAATAAACTGTAAGAGAATACAAAGAAGGAATCTGGGATTGAGAGAGGTTGGGAGTAGTTTATCTTAGAAGGAGTTTCCCCTAAGAAAAAAATGTAGAGAAACTAAGGAGAAGAGTTGTAAGAGTTCATGTGGAAAAGAGAACACCTAAGAGGGGAAGAGGTCGACAGAGATGTCAAGGTGGAGTACAAAAATAAGTATCCATAAGATCAATGCACAAAAGGGGAAAGAAAATGTGGTGAGGATAATTGACATAGAAAGAGGGAGGAGAAGATAGAGGTCGTCAACTAAAGTATGGTCTAACAATGCCTGAGATGAAACGAATTGAAGAATCTCTCAAGAAGGCATCAAGAAAGGAAGAAGATGTGGTGCAGGAAGGTTGTGTTGATGAGAACACATAGAGAAATGGATGAACGCAAGGAGTAAGAAGGTGAAGAGTCACAACAGAAAGGTGAAAGAAGAGCAAAAGAGAATAAGACAAGGAAATAAGCACCTAAAAGGAAAATACACATAGAGAGAAGTGTAGTGGCAGAGTAGACTATAAAAGAGGACAAGGGTGAGAACAGACTCACACGAAGAAAAGATAGTGGCAAGGGAAGAATCAAAAAGTTAAAGGCTCGACGGAGAATCCTTAGAGAAAAGAGGAGAAGGTAAAGGAAATAGAGACTTGCACAAAGGAAGAGCACATTAAAACTCACTAACGATAAAAAAAGGAGGATCCCCTTAGAGAAAAAAGTTTTGCGGGTAGAAGGAAATCACAAGTGTGAGGAAGCACAAAAGACTCACTGAGGACTGGATAAGACTAAAGAAGGCATTAGAAGATGCGTAGGAAAAGGAGAAAGGTTTGTTGGTTAAAAGAGCCAAAATATTTGTTTGCATAGTTTGAAGGGTGATTCTATCACTCACTGAATCCACTTGAGGAGGACTTCATGTTCTAAGTACCTTAGGTGTTTGATGTAAGGGAATATGGGAATGAACACCAAATTGCATTGAAGAAAGGTGTGCATAAGAGTTAGAGGTTTTGTAGGAAAATTAAAGGAAGAGTGCAAGAAGGATGCTTGCGATAGAATGAGAATATTTTAAAGGAATATGGAAGGTTACCAGAGAAAGTGACAAGAAGAAATAGAGAGAGAAGGAAAATTTTCCGAAATCCATTGTTATCCATATTTCGCCCCCACGCCAAATATTGGATTGGCCACGACCCCGCATAAGAGGAACCTGAGAACACTCATTCAAATCCTACAAATTGGTCGCAGAAGGACTCAACCATGAAGCAGCCGGAGGCCAAGAGAGACTAAAGGACCCTGTGCAAAAGAAATGACTCTGTCAAGTTGTTTCCACATCTTAAATCTGTTCTTCAAGCTACAGGTTGACTCAACTATGGGATAACAGGGTTAGACAAGAAGGGGCAATGCCGCAGAAAGACTAGAGAGGAGAAGGGGAAGAAATGGTGAAGATCCATGAAGTCCTCGGGCTCGAAACGGTTCAAGGAAAAGGTCCAAAAATGACTAAGTATGGAGGAGGCAATGGAAGAGACCACGTGTCCTAATGACGCTTCTCCAAAGGTGAATCCAAAAGTGAGAGCCCAAGCAAGTGCCAGACTGATGTGCGTGTCCCAGAGGAAAGTGGGGCATCAGGGGAAAAGTTGATTCTTTGCCCCTTGTTATCACAAAAGGGGTAAAAGTTACAAAATGGCCTGCAACTCTACCCAGGGAAAAATTCAGTGTTAAAACCCGAGTCAAAGCCAAGGCGGGGAGTCGGAGGGAAAGGTGAAAATTTTCCTTTCGTTCAAAGGGAAAAAGATAAATTGCGGACCCGCAAGCCCGAATTTTTTGTTCTAATCTGGCTGCCACGTGTCCCAAACCAAAAGGGGGACCCATTTTTCAAATTGTTTTCCTGCCCATTTGTACGGATTCGATACAAACTTCGAAGGGGCATATCTTTCGACTCAGGGCTCAAAATATTGTGAATCTGACACCATTGGGAAGATCTCGGCCTCACCTACGCCATGGAGGTCTGAAACTTTAATTTTGAGGAGGTTAGGTAAAGGAAAATGGAGGAAACATCTTCAGGCCTTCAATGCAGGATCCATCTGTCTCAACAACCAGATCAGATTCAATCTGTTTCCATTGTTTCCTCTTCTTTCAAGGCACCGAATCAAGGATTCATGCAGTAAAGGTGGATTTGGGGGGTAGATTTTATCAGAAGCATTAACAGTAGTGGTTGAGTTTCAACCTACTTTTCCCGCTTCTCTCTCTCTCTTTCTTCTTCTTTCAGGTTGAATCTATAAATATGGGGGAAGGATTCATTGTAAAGGGTTGGACATTCTTTGTTTTGCAGGCTCCCTTCTCCTCTTAGCAAAGGGATTTGTGGGGTTCAGGCCTTCCATCAAAATTGCATTACGTTTCTACCTCTTGGCTACTTTGTAATGGACTGTATCAATCTACAGAGCAATAAAACACGTCTGTGATCGATTTTAGATCCTTTCTTGCCTCTTTTGCTTTCATCTGGTCTTCTATTACATATCTAGCCATCTGTGCTTGTTTATTGTATGCATTTTGTTGGTTTGTGTCTATTAGAAAAATAAGTGTTCATCATTCCTTTGGTGCATCACCTGGTAGTTTAGTCATTTCTTATTTCTTATACTCCTTTTACCCCTGTCTCCTTGGCAAGTTTTAGACTAAGTATAGAGATAAACCCTCTGTAAGCTCCCATGCACACACCTGAACAGAGGAATAAGGAACCAACCTTCAATCTGGAGAGCTTTTCCATTTTTGTAAGGTCCCACGCCTTGGGGAAAGTTCAATGTTATGCAATCACACCAAATGACTCTGCCTTAGAAAAGCAGACCTGTCAAACTCATTTGGGGGTGCTGTGATTTTGCACTAATAGTTTTGGCATGCCCGGTGGGACTAAGAAGTCTCCATCTTATTACAGTAGGGATTGATGTACACTTGTTGTGATTCTAGATTTTAAGAAGCCTTAAAATTGTACATCTGGCGACTCCAAAAGAAACAAATCTACTGGTTTCAACAGCCCAAGCTTGGGAGATTCATGAGAAAAACCCGGTCTAGAGCAAGGAAAGAAGGTATATTTGAATACTTGCATCTATCCCCAGGCAGAGAAAGGAGAGGAAGAAGAGTTCAGAGGTCTCCATCTCCACCAAGCAGAACCTTGTCAACACCTCCACCTGCAAGGCCTTTCTTTCAGTCTGCAAGGGTTCTTAGGCCAATCAGAATGGCACAACCAAATCCATATGTCAACTTCACCGGTAGTAGTCCACTCACCTTGAATGCACAAAACCCAGTCCCGATTGTAGCATTAAAGAGCATCCCATATTTCACTGGGGAAAATCAAACTTCTCCTGGTGACCATGTCCAAGATATTGCAAATGTCTGTACAATCCACGAGATCCATGAGATGGACATTGCAGTCAAGCTGCTCGCCTCTTCATTCAAAGGGAAAGCTTCACAATGGTTCAGGAGTCTTGAAGCAGGCTCTATCCAGAACTTGGAACCAGCTATGCATGGCTCTTCACAATCAGTTTGGGGAAAAGGGTGATAACTTGTCTTTGTTGGAGCAACTAACAACAATCAAGAGAGCCCCAAACGAGCAGCTGACAGAACTTCAACCTCAGATTCTAGCAGACCTGGGATAGGATTCCAACAGTAGTAAAGCCCACTAATGAAGGTGCCTTCTTATACTTTCTTAGGGCTTTAAATTCTGATATTTCTCTGATGATTCAGTCAATGGGGGGCACTACATTACCTGCAGCCTATAGCCTCTCCATAGGGGCTGAGAACCATTTGATTCAAGCTGGAAAAATCACTCCTAGGCCATCCATGCCTCTGTACCCTGAGTTAGGAAGCCCAGATACTAGCCAAGCACCTACATTAGCTCCTATACCCACCCCCAGGAGTCAAAGCTCAGCTGAAGCTTCCACTTCATCATCTAATACCTCTAAAGAGCTTCAGGAAGTGATGAAGCAACTTCAAAACTTTGGGAATGAGCTAGTGACCATCAAAAGACAACAAGCTTAGAGTTCCAGGCCATACCAGCCCCAGGCTCAATATCAAGCTAGACCCCAGTATCAACAGAATAGGCCACCACCTCAGACTGTAAACCAAAGCCAGAACCAAGGACAACCCCAAGCTGCTAGACCTTTCAGGCCGTATGATCCTAACACAACTTCAACATCAAGAGCATTGGTCCTAACACAGAACAATATGGCACAGGAATATGATTGGTGTTTTCCATGTGATCAGCCACATAACCAATCAACGTGTTTTAATGGTGCTCTAAATCAGGCCTTGATGGTGCAAACCAGTATGGTGCCACAAGAACCTGGCCAAGAGGAAGATCAGCAAAAGGAGCTCAACAAAGTGGACCCCCAAGTGAGACTATGCTTGTCAATTGGCAGGCTGAAGACTTTTGTGGGATGAATCAGTCCCCTTCTCAAAGTGTGGCTGCCAATACACGGTCCAAAAAGAGAAGTATTGGAGAGGGCCAACCACTGAACTCAGGTGACCCTCAACCTTCCATCACTCCACAAGGTCCTGGTGCTCCAAGTACAACCCCCAACATACTGAACCAATCCAGACCACCTTCCAAACCCAGTCAGCACCGGTTGTAATGACCCATGTGCAAGAAAGAAATGTGTCTGGGAGGGGGCAGAAAAAAGATAGCTCATTCAATATTATTGAGCAGATGAAAAGGACAAGTGTGAACATTTCACTATGGGAGTCACTGGCCATTCCAGGGCAGAGGGATTTGTTGCAGACTGCCATGCAGAATTGGTCAAGTTCAAATCAACCCCCTAACCAGCAGGAGAGAGTGCTTACCAATGCAGTTCAACCTGGAAGGAACCAAGGAGAACAACAAGGTAAGAACCTGAGACCTCCTCCCTTCTATGTCTCATTAATTATTGGAGACAAATTGGTGCACAATTGTATGATTGATTCTGGGGCTAGTAGTTCTATGTGATGCCCAAACAAATAGCTGATCAGTTGGGTCTCCAATATGAAGTCATCTCTAGAGGAGTTGTCCAATTAGATGGGACAACAGTGACCACTGTGGGAATTATCAAGGATCTGAGTCTCACTCTACACGCTTTCCCTAATGTGACTGTTTTGCAAAACGTGTCAATCATAGATTTGCCACCACATTTTGCTTTGTGTCTGTCTAGAGACTTCACTGCCAAAATTGGAGGCTACCTGTCTACTGATTGGTCACATATGCTCTTTAGGACAAGGTATGGGGTGAAGGCCACAATCAGATCTGAACCTATTGTTGATTATCATATTGAATCCTATGTGCCTAGCCCAATCAATGCCAACTGCTCAGCTTTTGATCAAGAAGACCTCCTAAACACTAATGAAACAAATACCAAGGTGGGATGTATCCCAGACTTGACCCTAGATGAGTGGGCCAACAAAAGACATGATTTTGACCCCTATAAGGAGATGGAAGAATCTGAACTGGGTGTCTACTGTCTACATGAAGAGAATCATCCTCTTCCTGACCTAATTAAGCCATAATACAAGGATGACAATGAGGTATGGCAATTGTTCTTTGATGGCTCAAGGAGTAGACAAGGAGCTGGAGGAGGAGCCATGATTGTGTCCCCCAGAGGTATGAGATATTATTCAGCCTTCAGATTCTAGTTTTCTTGCTCAAATAACACCACTGAATATGAGGCTTTAGTCCAAGGTCTTCATTGGGAAAGGAAGCTGGGGATCAAGAACTTGCAAGTGTTTGGTGACAGTGAACTGGTTGCCAATCAAGTCAGAGGACTAAATGCTGTCAAAAATGACCTGCTCAAGAACTACAAGAGTAGGGTATGGGATCTCATGGAGAATTTTGAGGCCTTCAGTATTGTGTCCATACCTAGGAAGGAGAATGAAGCTGCTGACAGACTTGCAGCAGTCGGGGAAATGTTTGATGTGGTTGACAACATCAAAAGAGACAAAGAAACAACCACATATCCATGTGGTTGTGAGGCCAGCAGTGCCAGATAATAATACATGCTGGCAGGTGTTTGAGAATGATCAACAGATCATTAAATTTTTGTAAGAAGAAGTTGAATTCTCAGCTAGAAACCAGAGAAGACTAGAGCAGTGGTATGGGAATCAGATAGTACAACTACATACAAACAAGCTTCCCAAAGGCTTAGTGACACTGGAATCTATTTTCAATCCTAACGATCAGTTCAGAAAGGAGAAGGCTAACATGCAGATCAAAGGAGAAGATTCAGAGTCAATCCCAGTTGGAGAAGACAAAACACTTCAAATTGGTAAAGTGGCCACCAAACAAGAAAGGTATGAATTCATACAACTTTTCCAAGAATTCCCTGATGTGTTTTCTTGGAGTTATGAAGACCTAAGAGGGTTCAATCCCAAGCTAGCACAACACACAATAGAACTAGATCCAGCTGCTCAGCCCATCAGGTAGAAGCAGAGACCAGTCAACCCACATATTGAGCCTCTGATGAAGAAGGAGCTGAATAAGCTGATAGAGGCAAGCATCATATTTCCAATCAAACACTCAAGCTGGGTTGCAAATCTAGTCCCAGTCAGAAAGAAAAGTGGAGAAATCAGGTTGTGTGTTGACTTCAGAGATTTGAACAGAGCCTCCCTCAAAGATCACTACCCACTCCCTTCAATGGAGCAAATCTTGCAAGTAGTGTCTGGGTCAGAAAGGTTCTCCCTCCTAGATGGCTACTCAGGGTACAACCAGATCATGGTGAAAGAAGATGATCAATTCAAAACAACTTTCACCACCAAATGGGGCACCTATGCCTACAAGAAAATGCCATTTGGATTGTCCAACGCTGGAGCCACTTTTCAAAGGGAAATGGATATGGCATTCAAGGGGTTGATCAACAAAATAGTGTTGATCTATCTGGATGACATTACAGTGTTTTCCAAAAATGCAGCAGATCATCTCTTCCACCTAAGGTAGGTGTTCCAATGATGCAGGAGTTTTGGGGTGTCACTGAACCCCAAAAAATGCATATTCTTGGCCCATGAAGGTAAGCTTCTAGGCCATATTGTATCAAAGGAAGGATTGGCAATTGACCTAGAGAGAGTTCAAGCAATAAGAGCATTGCCATTGCCAAGTCACAAGAAGGCTCTTCAAAGCTTCTTGGGAAAAATCAATTTTGTCCACAGGTTTGTTCCAAACTTTGCTGCCCTTGTTAAGCCAATAACGTTGATGCTGAAGAAGGGCTTAACATTCAGGTGGACAGCTGAAGGAAAAGCAAGTTTTGAGGCTATCAAAGAAGCCATATCACAAGCCCCAACTCTTGTGAACCCAGATTTTTCCAAAGATTTCATATTGTATGCCTTTGGTGGCAGCGACACAATTTCTGCAATCTTGGTGCAGCAGAACAAAGAGAGTACAGAACAACCAATTGCTTTCTTCAGTCAGAGTCTGGAAGATTATGAGGTGAGGTACTCCTTCATTGAGAAGCAGGTCCTGGCAGTGATCAGAGGATTGAAGAAGTTTAAGCATTTGGTTTCAAACAACAAGATCCAACTATTGGTCTCCCATGCGGGAGTTAAAGAATTCCTTCTCAGCAAGGACCTGAATGAAAAGCGTGCAGGATGGATCACTCGTGTCATGGAATATGACATTGAGATCAAGGTCACCAAGCTGGTCCATGGGAAGGGGTTATGTGAACAACTAGCCTCAGGTCAACAAGATGAAACAGACAGTGAAAAGGAGGTTGTTCTTGTTCTACAAGATGATCAAGAAGAAGGGAGAGATGATGTACCTACTCCTTGTTGGACCCAAGACATGGTGCACTTCCTTCGAACAGGCCTGTGTCCTCATGGGATGAGTAAATAAAAAAGAAGGCATTTCAGGCTACAGGCCATCCCATATGTTCTTATTGATGGTGTCTTGTTCAAGAGGGACATCAATGGCATTCTGTTGAGATGCATTGGGACAGATCAGGTGGAGAGGGTGCTACAAGAATTCCATGTCGAAGCAGCTGGAGGCCATTTTTCTCCAAGAGTGACAACACTCAAAATCATGAAAGTAGGATATTATTGGCCCAGAGTGTTTAGTGACTGCTACACATGGATCAAAAGGTGCAAGAATTGTGCATTCTTCAAGGGCAAGGAAAAGCTAGCAGCACTTCCACTGCACCCAATTTCAGTCGAACAACCTTTCATGCAATGGGGATTGGACTTCATTGGAGTCATCAATCCAAATTCAAGCCAAGGCCATAAATGGATTCTGACAGTGACAGATTATTTCACCAAGTGGACCAAGGCAGTGGCACTCAAGGAAGCCAATGAGTCTAGTATCCTAGATTTCTATGAGGGGATAGTGACCAGATTTGGAGTGCCAGCCACCATCATATCAGACAATGCATTAGCATTCATAGGTTCCAAAATCACAGGATGGGCTGTTAAGAATGGGACTTATTTGAGTACTTCATCAAACTATTACCCTCAGGGTAATGGCCAGGCTGAGTCCACAAACAAGAACCTGCTAAAGATCATCAGAAGAACTCTTGATGAGAATCAGAGGACCTGGCACACAAAGCTCAAAATGGCCTTATGGGCTGATAGAATAACACCCAAGAAATCCACAGGTAGCTCTCCATTCAAGCTCATTTATGGGAAAGAGGCAGTGTTGCCTATATCGCTTGAGTTGCCAGCATTGGAGCTCATAAAGCAATTAGAGATGTCTGAATTTGAGCCAATGGAGGCCAGGTACGCGGAGCTGATAGAGTTAGAAGAAACCAGAGAATACACTCTCCAAGAAATGGAAAAGAATCAGGCCTTAATCAAGAGATGTTTTGACAAGAAGGAAAAAGCAAGGACCTTCCAGGAAGGAGACCTGGTTTTGAAATGGGATGCAGATCGAGCAAAACCAGGAAGGCATTCCAAGTTTGATGCTATCTGGAGTGGCCCCTATATGATCACAAGGTGCAAAAGTAGCAATGCTTTCCAATTGTCCACATTAGAGGGTGAAGAGTTGCAGATTCCAGTGAACGGGATCTATCTTAAGCACTACTACTAAAAGGGAAGTCTCACCCTATGTACATATTAGTTTAGTTTCTCTTTCCTCTAAGTGCTTCTACACATTGTCTTGTTGTAGTGTAGATTACTTTTCTCCTAAGTGCTTTGCATGCTCTGCATGTTCCATTTGGAGCATGTATGATTTCAAATTTTGTATATAGTGTGGTGTTGTTTTGTGGCTCTTATGCAGTCCATTCAGAGAGACAGATGAAGCCCTGAGTTAAAACAATTTTCTACTCTCAGAAACCTTCATTTCAAGATTTCTTATGAAAATTGAGAGTGCAAGCAGCCGGGCTCATGAATCAGAGGTAAAATTAGTATCAGACCGTCTTTCTCGACTCCATGCCCAACAGATATGACAAGGAAATTGGTCTTTTCATCTAGTAGGCAGATACCCCTGTGAGTCACCAAATTGTTATCCATATTTCACCCCTGCGCCAAATATTGGATCAGCCATGACCTTGCATAAGAGGAACCTGAGAACACTCATTCAAATCCTACAAATTGGTCGCAGAAGGACTCAACCATGAAGCAACCAGAGGCCAAGAGAGACTAAAGGACCCTGTGCAAAAGAAATGACTCTGTCGGGCCGTTTCCACGTCTTAAATTTGTTCTTCAAGCTACAAGTTGACTCAACTATGGGATAGTAGGGTCAGACAAGAAGGGGAAATGCTGACAGAAATACTAGAGAGGAGAAGGGGAAGAAATGGCAAAGATCCAAAGTCCTCGGGCTCAAAATGGTTCAGGAAAAGGTCCAAAAAATGACTAAGTATGGAGGAGGCAGTGGAAGAGACCACGTGTCCTAACGGCGCTTCTCCAAAGGTGAATCCAAAAGTGAGAGCCCAAGCAAGTGCGCAGACTGATGTGTGTCCCAGAGGAAAGTGGGGCATTGGGGGAAAAGTTGATTCTTTGCCCCTTGTTATCACAAAAGGGGTAAAAGTTGACAAAATGGCCCGCAACTCGGGTGCCTAGGGAAAAAGTCAGCATTAAAACCCGAGTCAAAGCCAAGGCGGGGAGTCAAAGGGAAAGGTGAAAATTTACCTTTCATTCAAAGGGAAAATGATCAATTACAGACCCCCAAGCCTGATTTTTTGTTCTAATCTGGCTGCCACGTGTCCCAAACCAAAAGGGGGACCCATTTTTCAAATTGTTTTCCCACCCATTTGTATGGATTCGATACAAACTTTAAAGGGGCATATCTTTCAACTCAGGGCTCAAAATATTGTGAATCTGAAACCATTGGGAAGATCTCAGCCTCACCTATGCCATAGAGGTCTGAAACTTTAATTTTGAGGAGGTTAGGTAAAGGAAAATGGAGGAAACATCTTTGGGCCTTCAATGCAGGATCCATCTGTCTCAACAACCATATCAGATTCAATTTGTTTCCACCGTTTCCTCTTATTTCAAGGTGCCGAATCAAGGATTCATGCAGTAAAGGTAGATTTGGGTGGTAGATTTTATTAGAAGTATTAATAGCAGTGGTTGAGTTTCAACCTGATTTTCCCACTTCTCTCCTCTCTCTTTCTTCTTTCAGGTTGAATCTATAAATATGGGGGTAGGATTCATTGTAAAGGGTTGGACATTATTTGTTTTGCAGGATCCCTTCTCCTAATCTAGCAAAGGGATTTGTGGGGTTCATGCCTTCCATCAAAATTGCATTATGTTTTTACCTCTTGGCTACTTTTTAATGGACTGTATCAATCTACAGAGCAATAAAACACATCTATGATTGATTTTAGATCCTTTCTTACCTCTTTTAATTTCATTTGGTCTTCTATTACATATATGGCCATTTGTGCTTGTTTATTGTATGCATTTTGTTGGTTTGTGTCTATTAGCAAAATAAGTGTTCATCATTCCTTTGGTGCATCACCTGGTAGTTTAGTCATTTCTTATTTCTTATACTCCTTTTACCCCTGTCTCCTTGGCAAGTTTTAGACTAAGTATAGAGATAAACCCTCTGCAAGCTCCCACGCATGCACTTGAACAGAGGAATAAGGAACCAACCTTTAATCTGGAGAGCTTTTCCATTTTTGTAAGGTCCCATGCCCTTGGGGAAAGTTCAATGTTATGCAATCACACCAGATGATGTCTGCCTTAGAAAAGCAGTTATCTTATCGAACAGTGCATATGTGGAAAGCTGTGATGTATCCCACTGACATACCACTAAACGATTAAGCTCATTACACTGACCAATTATTTAGGCCATTGCGACCACGGTGTATATATTTTTGCAGCACAAAGTTTGAACAAGGTGCATATTTAGAAGATGATGTCAGCATAGGCCTTGAGGACCGGGTCTAGGAAAAAATGTGGTGGATAAGAAGAGAAGAATGGATCACATAGAAGACTGGAATAACGTACGAAGTAAAAAGTGTTGACGCGCACATATGGGACATGCCCAGAAGGACATAGGAGACCAACTGTAAGCGTATGAGTACTTATACTCATAGGAGAGAATTCTCCTCTGAAGGAGGAAAGTCTTGTGCGTCAAGAAGATTATACGAAGCTCAAGTATATCAGAGTCCTAACTCTAGAGAATATATGAGAAGCATGTTTGATAGGATGGAAGTTATAGCCAGGGGGATGGAGGAAGAATGAGATCCAAAGACACAGAACCCCCATGTGTTCAAGATGCAAGAAAAAAGCTCGGGTGAGGAGCATGAACATGCATAGATTCTACATGGTCACATGAGAGAGAATGTATAGAGTAGATGGACTGACCGATAGAAGTTGAAGTCCAATGTCTAGGATGACTTGACACGACAAGAGTTGGGCCAAATGACCGAGACCTATCATGCAGATACGTGAAGTTTTGGAGTATCATTTCAGAACTTGTATTGACAAGTGAGGTAGGAGCGCAGCATGGGGGAACTGGAAGATGAGGGAGAGGAACGAAAGGTCTGGAAGTGTCAGAGACTAGAGATAAAGGATGGCAGTAGCGAATTCCATTGAAGGTATTTGCATGTTCAGATGGCAGAGCGGTGCATCCACCCAATAGAGACATATTATGGGTCGATATGATGCAAGGTCAACCAAAAGAAGTGGGTTGCATGCTCAGATAGAGGTAGGGATCTACCATAGGGACCAACAGACAGGACTTTTCTGTTGGTCAACTTTTTATAGAGAAAGTGCGTACCCGCACACAAGGTAAAATATTCTCCTAAGAGAGTTTGAGATCCCATGTATGATGAACTCTAAGTTTGAAGTCAATACAAGAGCAATTTCCCTTAACCTATTGCTTATATTAGGATATGAGTAGCCGACTTGTGGCTTACCATATCATTTTATTATATCATTTATACTTTCTCATGCTTAGTAGGTTGGCCTTGGTGATGGCCATAACATATGAATAGTATATATAGGGGATTGTAGGTAGTAGTTCATCATCATTTGAGCATTTGAGTATTATTGTATGGTTTGGAGGTTGCCCCCTCGAAGTGGCGAAGCTATTCTAATTGCATATTGAGATCATTATTCTGGAATATTGTGTTATTTTGTGTTATATTTCTGCTCATGATCTGAATTATACAAGTAATTTCATTACAAGTGGTATCAGAGCTGCGATCTGGGCCAAAATTAGGGCAAAAAACCCTAATTTTTGTTTCCGCCATATATTGTGAACCATAGCGAATTGGTGGGAGATATTTTTACCAGAGTTGAGGAATATTTCAAGTAAGGTTCCCTGAAAATTTCAGACTTTTTTTGATTTATTTTGCAAAAGTTATTACAAATTTAGGTTTTTTCATAAAATCGCTCCCTAGGGTGCAAATTGTGGAATTTTTTCAAATTCGTTACATTTTCGGAAAGAAAAAAAAATTTATTTGGGGTTTGTTCTTTAATTTTGTTTATATTTGGCCGAATTTGTATCGAAATCTGAAACCCTAAAATTTGACCGTGATCCCTACATCCTACTATTTTGGGGCATCATGGCGGGGCCTTCCACAAGAGGAAAAAAGAATCCCATCACTCCAGGTAAAACACCAGAAAAGGATGAGATATTAGTTGAGGATTTGGAGACAGAAGATATAGCTACAGATTCCTCAGGGTTAGGGTTTACTTCAACAGACCATAAAGTAAGCCAACTTGAGTTTAACCTGAGAGACCTCGAATCTCGGGTGGCCAACAAAGAAGATGTGGATAGGATTGGACAAAGATTGGAGGATTTCATGCAAAAATTCAGTACGCATATGATGGGTAATCATACTTATGTCAATCAAGGTGGATCCTCAGGTCAACATAATAGACACATGAGCCAGAGTGGATCTTCGAGTGTGCACAATCCAAATACGAGCACTCTGCAGGCCCGTACTATGTTTCCAAAAGTGGAGATGCGCAAGTTTGATGGAAAGGATCCACTCAATTGGATCAACCAAATGGAGAATTTCTTTGAACTACATCAGATTCCATCAGGACAAAAGGTGACCATGGCAGCTTTGTATCTCAAACCTGACCAATTCGTCTGGTATCGATGGTTATGTGCTCAAAGGAAAAAGAGTGGTCTCAATGTTACATGGACAGTATTCACTGAAGAGTTGCAATTACACTACAGTTCTAGTGTGTCAGATAATTACTTCAGCCAATTAGCAAAGTTGAGACAGACAGGATCTGTTAAGGATTACATTCATCACTTCCAAAACCTTTCTCTATGGGTGGAAAATATTACTGAAGAGAATCTGAATGACCTATTTCTTGGGGGTCTTAAGGATCACATTGAGCATGAGGTGTGTATGTTTAATCCTCATAAGGTTTCTGATTCGATGATTATGGCAAGAAGGGCAGAGGAGAAATTTGTTTCAAGTAGGAGACAACATTTCACTTATACCAGAGATCGCAACACCTTGGCCCCAACACTCCCTCGACCAGTTAGATTGACACCTCAACAAATTGAAGAAAAAAGAGAAAAAGGGTTATGTTTTAACTGTGACAGTAAATTTGGACCCGGACATAAATGTGCTGAAAAGAAGTTGTTCTACATTGATGGGCCTAGTGAAGATGAAGAGAAGGATGAAGATTCAGAGTCAGAGGTCTTGGTTGAGCCAGAGGAGGAGTCAGGAGATCCTCAGCCAACGATCTCATGCCATGCAATTTCAGGTATTAGCACCCCCCAAACCCTAAAGGTGGTTGGATTCCTAAAAAAAGAGGGTCACAGTGTTGATTGATTCAGGAAGTACTCACAACTTTATCAATCATAAGTTAGTAGTGCGCCTAAACTGTTTCATTTATCCCACTCCTGAATGTCAAGTAATGATTGCTGATGGAGGTACTGTTACTTGTTCTGGAAAATGCCATAGCATTAAGCTTGCTATGGGAGATTACATACTAAATAGTCCCATGTATGCCATTTCTATGGGAGGAGCAGACATTGTGTTAGGGGTTCAATGGCTTACCACTTTGGGAACCATTGAGATGAACTTCCAAGACTTGTTCATGCGATTTCACTCTGAAGGAAGGAATTTTGAGCTAAGAGGCTTAAGAGCAAAGTCTCCACAAATAGTAAGTTCTCATCAGATGCACAAAATGCTAAAAAAGGGTGCAGAGGGATTTGTGGCACAACTTTTTTCATTGGAGGCTCATCCTTCTAAGGACATTATACCATCAGATATGCAAGCAGTGTTGGATGCACACTCTGTTGTATTTGAAAATATACCAAAGGGCTTACCTCCAAAGAGAGATCATGATCATGCTATTCAGTTATTACCAGGAAGTCAACCACCTAACATCAGACCTTATAGGTACCCATATGTGCAAAAGAGTGAAATCGAGAAGATTGTACAAGAGATGTTGGAAGCAGGAATCATCCGTCATAGTCAGAGTGCTTATTCTTCTCCAGTAGTGATGGTACGGAAGAAAGATGACATGTGGCGCATGTGTCCTGATTATAGGGAACTTAATAAGTACACAATCAAAGATAAGTTTCCTATTCCTGTAATTGATGATTTGCTTGATGAGTTGCATGGTGTTGTTTATTTTACAAAGCTTGATCTTCGTTCGGGATACCACCAAATCAGAATCAAGGATGAGGATGTTCATAAAACCGCCTTTCAGACACATGAAGGCCATTATGAATTCCTGGTAATGCCTTTTGGACTCACAAATGCACCTTCTACATTTCAAAGTTTGATGAATTCTATTTTTAAGTCATTCCTGCGGAAGTTTGTCTTAGTGTTTTTTGATGATATATTAATTTATAGCAAAACATGGGAGGAACATTTGCATCATGTAAATAAGGTTTTGGAAACCCTTGAGCAACATCAACTTTATGCAAAGCCCTCTAAGTGTTCTTTTGGACTCAAGGAGGTTGAATATTTGGGTCACATTGTCTCTCATGAAGGGGTTAAAGTGGATCCTAATAAGATCAAAGCCATGATGGAGTGGAAGGTTCCAAAAACCCTAAAGAATCTACGAGGATTTTTGGGGCTTACAGGTTATTACCGAAGATTCGTAAGGCATTATGGAAGCATAGCTGCACCTCTCACATCTTTATTAAAGAAGGACTCCTTCCATTGGAGTGAGGATGCAACCAAAGCATTTGAGCAACTAAAGGAGGCCATGTGCACCACTCCAGTCTTGGCTACTCCAGATTTTTCCAAAACATTCATTGTTGAATGTGATGCATCAGGGGTGGGTATGGGGGTAGTTCTCATGTAAGAAGGCCATCCTATTGCCTTTTTGAGCCATTCAATTCAAAGGTAAGAATCTTTCCAAGCTGACTTATGAGAAGGAAATGCTAGCCATACTTCATGCAGTAAAGCAATGGAGACCATATCTCATAGGAAGACACTTTAAAGTGAAGACAGATCATGATAGTTTGAAATACTTCTTGGAGCAGCGTTTATCATCTGAAGAACAACAAAAATGGGTCTCCAAGATGTTGGGATATGATTTTGAGATTATCTATAAGAAAGGGAAGGAGAATGTAGTTGTGGATGCTTTGTCGCGGAAAGATGAATCAACTGTAGCCTTGTTATGTGCCATATCCATATTACAGGAAGATTGGATAGATGAGGCAAGGTCCGAATGGAGAAATGACCCAACCACACAAAACCTCATTCATCATCTCCAGAATGATCCAAGCATGTCTGAAAAATTTGTACTGAAAGGGGATGCTTTATGGTATAAAGATAGACTATACCTATGTAAGAACTCCACTCTTAAAAATAGGATTCTATCTGAGCTTCACTCTTCTCCAGTAGGGGGCACTCTGGATTCTTGAAGACTTATCATCGAGTCAAACAAGATTTCTTCTGGGAAGGGCTCAAAGGGGATGTCCAAAAATTTGTGGCAGAATGCATGGTTTGTCAGCAAAATAAGGGTGAAACAGTTCGATCCCCAGGTCTTCTACAACCTCTATCTATTCCTAGCCAGTGGTGGGAAGAGGTTTCCATGGACTTTATCACAGGATTGCCTAAATCTGAAGGAAAAAATGTCATCATGGTTGTGGTGGATAGACTCACCAAATATGCTCATTTTTGTGCCTTGGCACACCCATTTGTTGCAAGCATGGTAGCAACAGCCTTCATGGACACAGTTCAGAAGCTTCATGGGACACCGAAGATTATAGTAAGTGATCGAGACCCTATATTTACTAGTAATTTTTGGACTGATTTATTCTCATGTTTGGGTACTCAGTTAGCTCGTAGCTCTTCTTATCATCCCCAGTCTGATGGGAAAACAGAAGTTGTAAATAAGTGTTTGGAGGGATATCTCCATTGCTTTACGTCAGATAAACAAGCAAGATGGGTCCAATGGTTGCCACTTGCAGAATGGTGGTATAACACTTCCTTCCATACTTCATCTAAAATGTCTCCTTTTTTGGCACTCTATGGGTACCATCCACCATCCATCACATCATCATTGAGAGGACAACCGCTGGGTTAGAGCAGTAGAAGAACACATTCAGTATCAACAAGAGGTCCTCTCTAGTCTCAAGGAGAACTTGGTCATGGCACAAAACCGCATGAAGCAACAGGCTGATCAACATCGCACGAAAAGGCATTTTGAAGTCGGTGATTGGGTTTTTGTGCGGTTACAACCATATAAGCAAATGTCTTTGAAACAACAACAAAAGGATAACAAACTTTCACCAAAGTATTATGGCCCCTATCAAGTATTGCAGAAGATTGGTACTGTAGCATACAAATTAGAACTTCCACAATCAACCAGAATACATCCAGTCTTTCATGTTTCTTTCCTGAAGAAAGTAATTGGACAGAGAGTATCAGCCCAAACAGTGTTACCTGAGCTCGATGAGGAGGGGAGAGTCATCTTGGAACCTGAATGCATCCTTCAAACACACACTAAAAGATTGAGGACACGGGTTATTACTGAGTACCTGATCAAGTGGAAGAATATGGACAATGAAGATGCAACATGGGAAGATATGACATTCCTGCAGCAACACCCAGAGCTTCTCAACATTGGGGACAATGTTGCTTTGAAGGGGAAGGGCATGCTACGCCCTTAACCTATTGCTTATATTAGGATATGAGTAGCCGACTTGTGGCTTACCATATCATTTTATTATATCATTTATACTTTCTCATGCTTAGTAGGTCGGCCTTGGTGATGGCCATAACATATGAATAGTATATATAGGGGATTGTAGGTAGTAGTTCATCATCATTTGAGCATTTGAGTATTATTGTATGGTTTGGAGGTTGCCCCCTCGAAGTGGCGAAGCTATTCTAATTGCATATTGAGATCATTATTCTGGAATATTGTGTTATTTTGTGTTATATTTCTGCTCATGATTATCTTGGTGTCAGGATACAAGCACACCCATGGGGGTTGTCTAGATTTACACACTTACACAAGTACCTAGGAGAATTACACAAGGCTTGATTATGCATACAAGATATGTAGTGCAACCTAAGGATTAGTTTAGAAGTTGGGAGTTTGGCTGACAAGGTGTTCTATCCTCAACAAATAAATGCTTTTATCCTTTGGTTTTCTAATGTTATGATGAAGGGTTATTCAGGTTATTAGTGTTTCTACTTCATTACATATAGTTACATTTCATCCTAAAGTTGTGCAAAAAAAATCGGTGACACACAACAAACATCATTAGAAAACAAGTGAAGCACCCAAAATGTTGCAAATCTCCATTACCTTCTAGTATTATACTATAAAATAGTTTCCCTAGACTGTATAGTTTGTGTCTAGTCCATACAAATGTTGTATAGTCTTGTAGTTTCAAGTTTTCTAGTTTCATATTCTTCTAGATGCAAAATCCAAAGTTCTGATTTCTCCTATTCCACTTCCTAATACACTCATATCATTCAAAAATATTCTAAAACAAGATAAGTCTCTCTCCCCTTGTATCTTAAACAAGTCAGCTATTGTTTATCATTTTCTTATTTCATTTCATGTTGGAATGCATTATTCTGGTGATGTATAATTGATTTTGGAATTTAATAAAGATTTGAATCTACCTATTACAAACTCTTACATCCTTTTCATTAGAAAATTTAATTATAATGTAAATATATACATGTCCATTTAAAGATCCCATTAGATAACCAATAATTTAGTTGTAAACATAATTGATAAAATAACCGTTAAAGAATTTTAGACTTAAATTTTATTTATCATTTTCACATGTTATATAGTTTATTACTCAACATTGTTATAAACTAGCAATCACACCAGGAGGGTGCAATATGTACGCCAATAGGCAAAAAAACTCCAAGAAATGAATTCCAGAGATGAGTCTGAAAAGATGGAAAGGAAAGAAATCTGTACAACAAACTCATGCATGAGTATAATATTATACTTGTATGAAATGCACAACAAGGAGATGGAAGGGCAGGGGAGGAGTTGCATGCAATGCAGAGAGTAGTTGGAATGAAGAATGCCTGTAAGTGTGTTGCTTGAATTCAAATTTCCCCTCACCGTAATAAGGCGGCTCATAATCCCACCAAAAATGTGATATAATGAACATGGAGAACATGTGGCATATTCCAGTTGACATAAGTTTAATCATAAAAAATTGCTACAAACCTAATCCATGCGCCGACATAAAGAAAACTTTTAAAATCAGCCAATATTTACCACGAAAAGACATGCAAATTGGTTTATTAGCCCTTTCTCCAATAGAGCAGAATCACTTTTGGAGGCTTGGACATTTTCAATGAAGTCCTAGGCTTTGTAACCATCCTCCTCTATAGTACTAACAAAGAGAAATGTTGGCATCATCCTCTCCAGTATTAATATTGCTTAGCAGGCTTTAGGTGCCTTCTGATATTTTCCCATGTGAATATTGTTTTAGTTTCAGAAAACTAATGTAACGTATCCCCTTATTGAAATCTTCAGTAGAGCATGAAGAGGGATCACTTCCTTTGTGAACCTTGAGTAGTTCCAGTATTCCAAGTACAATATCATTGACATAGCAGAAAACTGAAGCCTCACATTTCTTGGCATGGTGAAGGCCCCTAGCCCAATATAGTTTCATTTCCCTATTCCCTACAAGGCAAGGCTTGCAAACTTCCATTTTCTAGTGCAGACCATAGTGAATGATAAGGTTATGTGCCATTATAGTTCTATGTGGCTTCATTGGGTGGTCTTGGCGATAGTAATAGTAGTTAATGTCTACATCATAGAAATAAGCAACTCTTCTCTTCTTCCCATCTGGCCCTGATGCCAAGGCATTGCCATTGTCTTCCATGACCTATGTATAGATCATTGAAAATGAAAACGCTGTAATATATCTGCACATACCATCTTAAACAAAAATGGATTGCAACTTCAATAAAGATCAAAATTATAACTTGGCTATGATAGAAATTTTTGAAATCCTTATTTTGGATTCAACGAAGGTTCAAACTCCTAATTTGGGAATAATAAAAATCCAACATCTGAACTTGGAAATAATATAAGTCATACCAAATATGTTATGTAAATTATATATATATATATATATATATATTATTGGAGGTAAAAGTTAGGATTGAGGGAACCCTACCCCACCACAAAGAGTTATCCTTTACTTACATATTGGCCAAAGTATTTATCTTCAAGGGCCATTCATGAGCCACAATATCAAAAAGAAAAAACTAGTATAAGATATCCATTATATATGATATACATTATATAGCAGTCCTAAGGGTAATACTAACAGCAAAAAATTAACAAGCAGCAGATTCTAAACCAAAACATTTCATTTATCTTTAACCAACTCATCCAGCGTCTCCATGCATCCATTCCATGTAAATTATATATATTAATATAGTGTTATGAATTGTTAAAATTTTTTTTACAAAACTGTAAAATATCTCAACTGTGATTTACAAATCAATTCTTTTATCAGTATTACAATATAAGTAAACATAGTCAATTGTCATTCTTACAAGGAACTGAGGAGTGTCTCTCATTGTTTCCACTATTGTAGATGCTCACTCTAGTCTTGTATCATCTTTTACTGCTCTTGATTTCATTATATTTGTCTTATATGACATTGATCATGGAAATATTTTCCCTATTTTGATCAACTACATCACCTACGGAAAGGAAACTAGGATCCACATCAGATTTCTACTTGAATAATATCTCCAGATCCATGTCATGATCCTTAATTATTTTTTTCAACATGTTGTTCTATTTATTTAGGAGACCAAGTTTTTCCTTAGCAACATTTAAACTTTTGTGTGTATTCTTGAGGTGAATATCCAAGACCAATACTTCATTCTTTAAATTTTAATAATTTGATTGTATTTGAAAAAATAGATAATATTAGCTAAAAATAATAAATATGTAAAATTTAAATTCAAAAAAAAGTTTAAAATAACCACAACTATATCATTTTCAGTATTTATAATGACAACAAGGTTTTTTTCTCTAGCCCATTTGTTATCGTAAGCTTGGAGTTCACCATTTAAATTCCCCAGTGTGTTTAACATGGCATCCAAAACATTATCACTGAAGTCATTACTTACAATAATGACACCCAGATAGAGCTTGATTCAGTAATACATCTATCTTTGTTGGATGATTTTGAAATAATAAATATAAATGATTTCTTTAGGAATGGTTGTGAAAATAGGAATTCATTTCCCTCATAAAAAATTTAGCCTAAAATTCCCAAGTTTTCAAAGTATCTATATCATGCATAACAACTTCATTAATAATTGCACATAACAACTCTCTACCAATAAACTATGCAACATAAAAGTAGTTAATTGATCATCAAAGGGTGGTATTTGTGATGGAGTGGGTGTGTTGGATGACAGGATGGGTTTTGGTGACTGTAAAATAGGTTCTTTTTGGGCACTTGTGAACCTTGAATCATATCATGTGGATTAAAAAACTCATTGGGGCACCATTCTCAATACCCAAAAAATCATCACAAAGATCAATTTGATATAAAATGGCGGTGCCCATTTCACTAGGAACACCACCAAGAGAGAAATTTGGAAAATTGTTTTTAGATGCAACATGACACCACTTTTAGCTGGAAAAGATATTCATTTCCCCTAGTCTGAACTTATTTGGGTGGTGGTGGTGACATATTTTTCCTTTGCGAAGAGGGAAGTGGAACTGCAAAAATAGAAGTTAGAATTCAATGTTAATTAAAAATATAACATGATAAAATGAAGAGATATCAATAACATACCTAGTTGTTGAAGATGATTATTCCTTAGTTGTTGGTTGTTAAAGCCTTGTGGTTCATGTTTGTTAATGTGCAGAATATTGATGAAAGCTATCTAAGGACATTCTAAAGATTAAATAAGCAGTGATTAAAATAAATATAGTACCATTACAATTTGAAATAATGTATGTTGTTTCATTATTCATAGCTCTACAATAGTCATACTTGGAATAATTGAGAAAGTTTGGTTTTCCAATGGAGAGGGCACAATAGAACTCATCATGCATTTTAATCTTGGAAATGTATAAGAATATTATTGTGCATCTGCATCTAAATCTGCATAAGCCTCATGAGGTTGATGAAATCTTACTTTAGACACCTATTTTTGATATAGGCGTCCCTCCGTCATATCGCGTTCATGCGATTTCCTATCTCACCTTTATTTTTCCTAAATTTCAATAAACCTAATCATCTATTCAACCAAATTTAATTAATTATTAAATGGGCTCCACATAAACCCATTTAATAATTGACTTTTGGCATTATCTCTCATCTCTCACAAATTATTCAATCCATGGGTATTAATATACCCATCCAACACCCCTTTTTAAATGGAATCTATCATCTCATCTACCATGTCAATCATGCTCCCCACTCCATCTAATAATTCAAGCCGTGGTCCCCACATGATCACATCATATCTCTTAACTCGGATTACTCTACCCAACCCCGGTTACTTGTTAACCCCAGTCTAACCTCACATTCTAGCTATAAATATGGGTTTTCCCCCATATTTGAGGGGGAGATTTTTTTGGAAGGACCTTGGAGAGATTTTTTTGGAAGGACCAAAAAGACCAAGATTTTTCAAGGAGGGTCAACCGAGGAGGGATATTTTTCAAGACTAGATAGATATATTTTTCAAGAAGACCTGGAGAGACCTAGGCCTAGAGAAGAAAAGAAAGAGCTTAATTAAATTCTACAAGTTTGAGGGTGAAATCTTTGTCATAGTTCGTTATCTTACCATCTTGATACCCAGTTCATCTCCATAGCAGAGCACAAGCTAAGTCCTCTTGTCATTTAAGTTACTTGTCATTTTATATTCCATTATTTCTACACAATAACTATTGTTCATGATCTATTATTATCTTGTCTGACATGAGGGTTGACATCCTCCAAGGGAGTTAAAATCCTCTTGGAACCGACATTGTCTGGGTAACCCCCGTATATTGTGATCTAATCTTATTTGTTTTCAATCTTGTAGATCTAGCTTCTTTACATCATATGTCTATCTTTTTTGCACCCGTACATCCACATCTGCATCTGAGGTCCTAATCCCTCCATCATTCGAAGTTGCTGGTGGCTCCTAGTATCGGTCTTCACCCCGCTCAAGAACGAAGTTTTCCTGTACAACATTTTTGGCACGCCTGGTGGGACCAAATCTTAGATCTAGTCGTTTTGTTTGTTATTTTACTCATCTTTTCTAACTTGTGTAGTGCCCATAATTTCACACCCAAACACAACAGTAAAATACCAGGATAATTTTTTTTTTTGACTTACATTGCTCACTACACACAACACAGTAAGGGCTCCAAGTACAGAACTCACCACACATGTGACAATCACATAAGTCATCAAATCACATAGACACATGACAGACGGTATCAGCATGTCGATACCACACTTTTCCAAATGAACGAATACTAGCAAAGACCCAACCACAAGAACGTGACTTTAGGAACGGTGAACCCACGACATATCATTACTTTAAATGTATTTTAGTTACGATTAACATTCCAAGAACATTATTAGTGTAAGCATAATTTTCTCCCTTTTCCACCTACAAAATCTGAAAAATTCATTTCACAGATCACTTATTGTTCAACCAATTTAATTTTCTCTTTACCCTTATGCATCACGGATCTTTCCATAACTTACATAAGCTTATTTGGCACATATTTCAAATCACATAGACATTCTAATTCTCCCATTCTTATGTTAAGATTAGGCTTCTCAAACGTTTATTTAATGTTTAAAATTTACCCTTGCTACACAAGTGAATCTAACATGATGTCCAGATGAAATCTTGGGATTAAGGAAGACATAGATTGAAATAGCTTTTTCCCCAAGAACATCCATCGATCACGGAATAGTTATTTCGCTACCATTATTAATATAGTTCAATAACTTTTCTGAATTCCCAAATTTGATTTTTATATATATATATATACTTTTGTTTTCTCGAAGTTTGGTCACACCAAGGACAATTTATATTCTTTGCAATGCATGAAAAAATTTAATTAAGTTATAAGGACTCTAAGATTGACCTTAATCCTAATCTCAAATCTCGTGTGTAGCATCATATGATATGCTCTTATATCGCACTAAGGTCTCGTTCTTAGCATCGTCTTAAACAAAAGAGTTACGACAACACTTGTCTGACTTCTTAAGGAAGTACAAGGCTAGGAGCATTAAAACTACACATAATCACAAGTGATCTATGTTCACGAAGATCACATATCCTTGCATAGCATGTTTCCGCATAAGAAATATTCTTTATTCCTTAATGCCATAAAATGACATAACAAGGGATTATGAGACAAGAATTCAGTTTCTAAGGTTCTCCAAAAAAAAAAAAAAACATCTTTCAACACAATTTTGTATGCAAGGAGTTAGATTATGGTTTTCTAACCACAATGAACATCCTAGTCAACTAGGGTTTAGTGCCATTCCAATTTTTCACTTAGGGCTTTACGCTCTCTTATAGATTAGATTAAGGTTTCAAACATATTCACCCTATAAACCCTCCGTAAGAGATCAAAGCACTCTATTGTCACTAGCCAAAGATGGCACCTATAGCTAAGAGGATCTATTCATAAGCAAAATTTTAAGTGATAGAACCACTATTTCCCTAGCTCCATGATGTCATCTGGATCTCACAAGAAATTCATTCGATGTAGAATATTTATTTGATTGTGTTGCTCCTATGTGTCTAGTTTATGTTGATGTCACTAAACGTACCTATTAAGACGATAAACCCCTCTTCTTGGGATCTTATTTGCCTAAACCAAGATGCTCCATCGGGTGTAAAGGTTAAGTTCGTTCTATGGTTTAAATTTCTTATAAGGTAAAAAGGATCACACATGCAGGCAAGTTAAGCACGAATATTTTATTTAAGTTGAGTGTTCCCATTAAAACTCTATATTATGTTTGCAAGGTAAGAAGATAACCCAGTAAATTAATTTAATCGTTTATTGAATACTGAGAAGGTACTACAATATATTAACTTCAATTTCAAATTTACTTTATGTAAATCAAACCCCCATTTTTTTTTGCCATACACAACTAAGAATCAAACTGAACTGGTGATCAGATGCACATTTCCTAAGTATCCCTAAAACTAGCATATCATGCATGTTAACAAATCTCAATTATAACTTTTCGGTAACAAGAGACTACATTACACAATTATTCGTTTTACAATGACCTATAAGAATTACAATAATAATAATTAAATTACACATCGCCTTTTTTTTATCGTCATTCTTCCATCCTGCAAAACCCACGTGAGCATGATATTAGTGATAAATCGCTGGCATGGCATCCACCCTAATCAATCATAATTATCATTTTTCAGTTTCCCATTTACATCTAACAATAATTACAATTTGCAATCAAAATAAAAAAAAAGGTCTAGAAACATGTATTCATTTCATTTATTTTTTCTTCATTTTATAAACCCGAGAGAGAGAAAGAGAAAGGAAGAGAGAGAAAACATCGTTTTGTCAAAAGTTCTAATACACACAAAAAGTTTCATTATAGTGTTTTAAACAGTTATTTAAGTGTGTTTAAACGTTTTCAGGGTGATTTGGCAACCCTACGAGGTCTGCAGCTTTCTATTCTTACATTTTCTCACTAGCTACAAAAGACGTTCAAAACATGGCTCAGAGGCTAAGAAACCACTTCCAAAAGTTACCTTCCGATGAGCACGCACTCCACGATTAACTTTCTACGTGTCCCCAGATATACCAAGATTTCAAAGCAACTGACGGAATTGAAAAAGAGCGAACGGTTTGCGTTTGGCGGCTAGTTTTCCGGGGCCACTGGTCGTAGTTCACCCAGTTGTAAAGAGACAAAAGTTAGCTCGAGTGGCCCAGAAAACCATGTCCCATAACTGACGTTCGATGGAGAAGCACACAATGAGACATCTCCTACTAGTTCCCCTATATAAGGAGAATTCATCAGAGTCGACGGGACAGAGAACTAGAAAACCATGTTCAAATGGTGACAAGTTTTCTGGAGCGACAAGACAAAATTGGACTAGTTTGACCTCGTCAAACTGTGACCGGAGGCCTACAAAATGGCTTCGCCAAACTATCCCGAAAGGTGCTCTTTCCTATACTGAATGTTCCATGCATTTTTCTAGTATAAACGCTAGAGGTTTGCGAAGACAAAACATGATTTCTCTTTCCGGGTTTCAAATGGTGGTCCCAAACGAAAGCCAACTTTCTAGTTTTAAGAACTCTCTACTGTTGTAAACCGATGTAACAGGGCTCCTATAAGAGCGTCAAAAGGATGTCAAATGATCATTTCGGGTCAAACCAAAAATCAAGGCGACTCCTCGTATACCAAGGTACATGAATGAAACTTCACATCTCGTTTCTAGAGTTGTAAAGGGTACTTAGTGAGTCTCCAAAAATTGCAAAATTTAACTATTTAAAATAAGGAGAAGGTCAACTTTATCAATGGGGCAGTCAAGATTTTTCTAGTTGATAAAATGATATTGGAGCGATCAAGAAGGGTAGGAGTTTTCTAAATCATCTCGAAGTGAGGATAATAGATCATGGTTTAAAGTAGATGAGTTAAAAAAGACTTTGAGAGTTGCGACACGATGCACTTTATTGTTTTGCAATGAGTTGAAGGGACGTTAACTGTATTAAAATTCCTAATGATTTAAAATTCTATCTAGTTGCGAAAAGAGAACTAAAACACAAGAATTATGAGAGGTAAGGGAAGAAGAACCATGCCTAGAAATGATGAGAAAAGAGGTACAAGGGGCTCTAAGCTTGGTTTACACTCGTGATCTGTCGAGACCACCATTGTTGCCACATGATGCCAGGTAGTCACGTGCAAACCAAGCCATTCGTTGTGCACCCATGTCTCATCTAAAAGAACCATTTCGTGTTTTCAATTAGTCATCCCGATCCAAGAGACTGCATTTTCTATGTTTTTAGTTTTTTACAACAATCATTGTCACACACCTTTTCAACAAGTCTATTTTGCGCATATCCCAATTTAAAACCCACTTATTTTGGCGCAAACTGAGAGGGTGTTAAAAAAATTGTTAAGTGTTGCTTTACCACTGCCGAATCCATTTCCTTCAAAATTTCTAGGGCCTTTACAACAAGCTCATCTACGAATACCTTGAAACCATTACATTCCATGAGACTAAAATATCTGAGGGATTTTTTTGAACAGATCACATGCCTTGAATACACTTCCACATTTTTCATACCTCTCTATTGTGTCATTGCAAGAACAAAATCTTACAAACAAACCAGATTCTATTGTTCAAACCCTGCTCCAAAACTTCCCATTTTGGGCACATATGCGAAGGATGCTGCCTGTGTTGTGGAGTTTGGATTTAAACCTGCCAGTAGTATTTGCTTGAAAATCCATTCCAAAGCATTTTCAACAAACTCATTTTTTTGCATAGCCTGAAATCATAGCATTCTATGAAATCACATTTCTTTGAGGCATTCTAACATTTACAGTTCAGTACCCCCCCCTTTTTTTTTTGCTTCCACGTTTTGCACACGTTCCAACCATAAAGGAAAAAAGGAAACAAGCAAAGCCAATGCCGTCCCTTCCAGGCACATGCTTCCACATTTTTGCATGAAAATATACTAGGGCGCTTGCAACTGCAACAACTGACAAAGTCCCTTGGTTTTTTTTTGATTTACTAGAATCCCACGCAGGTCTGGGTGCAGCTGGGAGTATGCTGGCATAGTTACAAATCAATCAGACACAAAAATTATTCTCCCACACAGGCATGTGGTGCGGCCTGAGAAGGAGCTGAAAATGGCTATGACATGGCTTTACCTAAATCAAATGCATTCTTGAAAGCTTCCAAGGCCTCTTTAACAAACTCCTTCTGAGCAAATCCCTGTACCCCCAAGCCAGCCGCCCCATGCCCAAAACTAACTCATTCCAAAATCCAAAATGACAAAACCCTAGCTACATTTTCAAAATGTGGGAAGGGTTTTGCCCTAATCCGCCCCCACAGAGAATCACGGGTTTTCTTATTTTTTATTATTTTATTTTATTTTTGCTTGTTTGTTTTAACTAGATAAAAATACAAACAAGCCTAAAACGAAGAAAAAAAGATAATAAACACACAGTAACGATCCCCAAATTATTAATAATAATAACACAAATTTATTAATAGTAATAATAATAATAATAACACAATTTTATTAACTGTATTACTAATGATCGCCTGACAATGAGGAGTAAAACAATTAATAAGAACATATCGACAATATAAATTATAATATTATTACAAACATTATTATTACGATTTTACAGCTTAAAATAATGATAATAATTATTAATCCTATTAATGTCGACGACCCGAAAAACTCGAAGAGCCGAGAACCAAATTTTCCTTTAACCATATAACCGTCCATGATGCTACGGGGTCCACAGTTTGGGGTGTCGACAACGACCCGAAAGGCAAGAAGGAGAGGGAAGGTGAAAAATCTTCACTGCGACCTGGACATGGTCAACATCAGTCAACAAAAGCACACACACACACCAGTCTCCCAGGCTTAGCAACAGGGTCAGCAGGTCAGGGACAGGGGGGGAATCTGAACAGGGCATTACATCCTCCTCCCCTTAAGAAAGCATTGTCCTCGATGTGACATAACACAGAGGGAAGAAAAGGTACGCAACCAAAAACAAGTAAAGGGAAAAGTACACCCTATGGTTTAAAATTTTTAGCTACTTAAAGCACTGCCACAGGGTAGTCTTAGAAACATTTAGTAGAAATTTTAACTTTCAAGGTTCTGTGAAGATTGGCAGTTCTCTCTTATTCATTATTTCGTTAATCTCTTTCCATTAACATTATTCTTAATTCAAGTCCTTTAGCATTTCATTGTTACATAACTTTAGTTATTTCATTCCTATGGGTTCCCATCATGAACTACAGTCACAACACCCTACCAGGGTTATACACAACACCTAATTTTCACAAGCATACTTTTACATACTTTCATGACCACACCACATCACAAGGGTTTCACCAAACCATGGAATGACAATAGGTAGACCACATAGCAATTAATTTCCAACAATTACGTCCTAGACATAGATCTAGTACACACATATGACTAACAAACAAAATCAACATGCTGATACATATACAACGGGTATCACAAGCCCCAAAAAAAATCCATGACTGTAACAACATAGTTCCAATCCAATATCCAATAGTCCATACCAACCAAGGGAAGAGTCACGCCACCAATCATAACAAGTCTAACAAGAACTCACAAGAGGACACATAACTCCCTATACCAACTCCACACATAACGAGACATCACGAAACAAACCCCAAATATCTCCAAAAATACCAGGTAAAACTCCATATATCTCCTGAAGTATCATAAAGCAACGCCATATACTCCCCAAAGCATCACCAGATAATCTCCACACATCACAAGGCATCATGAAACAACTCCATATACTTCCCAAAGAGAAAGAAACATAGTGTCAAAACCAAGTCGGGTCACTCAACCATAGAGCCCCATCAAGAATATCAGGTCACTCAACCATAGAGTTCCATAAGAGGTCCTCAACCATAGAGGTCCGTATCCTTTCTCCTTTTAATGAGGTCGGGTCACCCTATGGCCCTGGGCACATAGAGCCTCGTCACCCCCAACCCAAGCGACATAATAACTTGTGGTTCAACAACCTGCCAGTTATCTGTAACTCCTTGGGACGTACCCCCATACAACGAAGCGGGTCCATAGGTTCAACCACTCCATGGTTAATCCCATGACCCTAAGCCAACACATTATGACATTAGAACCAACATAACAATCCATTCAAATGCCAAGTGGAAAAATCAAAATCCTTGGGCTAGGCTACAAAAACTCTTAAATATGAAAAGAAAGTTTTAAAACCAAGAAAAACAAATGGCTAATTAGCCTTGGTTAGTGTAAAATCCAAATGTTAATGCAACAATCAAATAAATGCCCAAAATATAAGAACATGTCAATCAAGAAAACGGCTGGTTCTAGCGAAAAGAGAAAGATTAATTTATGAATAAAATACGTAATGAGAAAATAGCACATCACAATCACTATGTGGCCTCATACCGCCACCAAAGGGGTACTCATCGAGTTGCTGGCACTTGGACATCGAGCCTCAGCTCGTAAAAATATACATGTAACCAGAAATGAGTATATCAAATAATGTAACTGTCATCATCTCTACCTGAACCATTCCTCCATACTCCCACAAGGATCAACATAGTCAAAATCACATAGGATTATTCAATGAACAATCCAATAGGAAAGAGTAGGGGACACAAGGTTGCATAAGTTGAGCCTAAGGTGGTGTGCACCCACAATATACTGAGCAAGCTCGAAGTATACTAAACAGATAGAAATGGATTTTTTCAGTCTATACAAGACTCCACTTCCTCACTCGTACTCGGCTCAAGATTATGAAAACTTGGTCCATGCCTCCTCTCTCCACACATACACTCTTAACAATTTATCCCCTTAGGGTCATCTAGTGTAGGGTCCATGACATACACATAATTACATCCCTAACACAATGGTAATTCACACACAACAACCATAACGTATTACACATGGTATATATACAGGGTAGATCACAATCACTACATTCACCGGGTGTAATACATCACTTTACCACATTATGCACCCAAGGTGCAAATCACTACACAATAGGGTTCATAGGATCACTGTATGCCCCTATATCACAACATAAACCATTACATATTACACAAATCATACATACAATGGACATAGTAACATCACAACATAACATTCATTTGCTACATACAAAGTGATGCACACACATTTCTTCAAAACATGGTAATGACATCACGATGACAATGTGAGTTCACTTTACATCAATCCAGTTATACAACATATCAACACAACCACATAACACAATAACACATTCACACAACACAAGGCAGTACATCACACACAGATTCCTCATTGGATCCACAAAAAGGAGAGTCAATATTCACACATTCACAAGCAGTAATCCACATATGAAATTCTTCATAGAATCCACATGAAGGAGGGAGAAAAATCCCATCCCCAGGACATCAATAGGATAACAAATGCACACTAAGTGACATACACATCATGTGCATTCACATTATCACGATTATGACATAGATCACATCACTCTTAAGACACATGACTCTTCCAATATTTATCACCATCATGAAACACCATCACCATCATGCAACCCATCATGTAATAACATCTCTATTATGCAAAATCATCACAACTCCAATCTGTCCTAGAGGTTTGAGAGCATGAACCTCTCGCTCTGATACCATATGTAGTGCCCACACTTTACACACACAAATACAACACTAAAATACTAGGATAATTTTGTTATTTTTAACTTACATTGCTCACGACACACAACATAGTACATGGGCTTCAAGTACAGAACTTGGCTCGCAAATACGACTATCACAAAAATCATCGACTCACATAGACACATGAAAATGACAATAGGCTTGTTGATGCCACAGTATTCATAATGAATGAATACTAGTAAATACCTAACCACAAGAATCGTGACTTTAGAAATGGTGACCCCACGACATATCATTACTTTAAATGTATTTTAGTTACGGCTAACTTTCCAAGATCCTTATTAGGTAAGCATGATTTTCTCCCTTTTTCCACATACTTGTTCTGAAAATTTGTTTCACAGTTCACATATTGTTCAACAATTTAATTTTCTCTTTACCCCTGTGACCAGATCTTCATGACTTACATAAGTATTCTCCATATTTAAGAATTCCTACAAGATTCTAACTCTCCCATTCTTATATTAAGATTTTACTTCTCAAAAACTTTTATTCAAAGTATAGAATTTAACCTTGTTACACAAGAGATTCTAACGTGATGTCCAGGATGAAATCTATCAGGATTAAGGAAGACATATAGTCGAGATAGATTTTTCCCCAAGAACATCCATCGATCATGGAATAGTTATTTACACTACCCTTAGTCATTAAAGTACAATAACTTATTCTGACTTCCAAATTTGAATTATATTTATATATACATCCTTCGTTTGCTTGAAGCTTGATCGCACCATTTGATAATTTATATTCTTTACAATGCATGAATAATTTTTAATTAATTTATAAGGTCTCTAAGATTGGCCTTATTCCTAATCTCAAATCTTATTTGCAACATCATATAAAATGCTCTTATATCACACTAAGGTCTTGTTCTTAGCATCGTGTTAAAACAAAAGACTTACGATAGCACATGACTGACTTCTTAAGGAAGTACAAGGCTAGGAGCATTAAAACTACACATAACCACAAATGATCTATGTTCATGAAGATCACATATTCTTGCATAACATGTTTCCGCATAAGAAATATTCTTTATTCCTTAATGCCATAAAATGACATAACAAGGGATTATGAGAACAAGAATTCAGTTTCTAAGGTTCTCCAAAAAAAAAAAAAACATCTTTCAACACAATTTCGTATGCAAGGAGTTAGATTATGGTTTTCTAACCACAAGTGAACATCCTAGTCAACTAGGGTTTAGTTCCATTCCAATTTTTCATTTAGGGTTTTATGCTCTCTTATATATTAGATTAAGGTTCTCAAACATATTCACCCTATAAACCCTCCGTAAGAGATCAAAGCACTCTATTGTCACTAGCCAAAGATTGCACCTATAGCTAAGAGGATCTATTCATAAGCAAAATTTTAAGTAATATAACCACTATTTCCTTAGCTCCCTAATGTCATCTGGATCTCACAAGAAATTCATTCGATGTAGAATATTTATTTGACTTGTGTTGCTCCTATGTGTCTAGTTTAGGTTGATGTCACTAAACGTACCTATTAAGATGATAAACCCCTCTTCTTGGGATCTTATTTGCCTAAACCAAGATGCTCCATCAGGTGTAAAGGTTAAGTTCATTATACGGTTTTAAATTTCTTATAAGGTAAAAAGGATCACACATGCAGGCAATTTAAGCACGAATATTTTATTAAAGTTGGGTTTTCCCATTAAAACTCTATATTATGTTTGCAAGGTAAGAAGATAACCCAGTAAATTAATTTAATTGTTTATTGAATACTGAGAAAGTACTACAATATATTAACTTCAATTTCAATTTACTATATATAAATCAAACCCTTTTTTTTGCCATACACAACTAAAAATCAAATTGAACCGGTGATTAGATGCACATTTCCTAAGTTATCCCTAAACTAGCATATCATGCATGTTAACAAATCTCAATTATAACTTTTCTGTAACAAGAGACTACATTACACAGTTATTCATTTTACAATGACCTATAAAAATTACAATAATAATAATTAAATTACACATCGCCTTTTTTTTCGTCATTCTTCCATCCTGCAAAACCCACGTGAGCATGATATCAGTGATAAATCGTTGGCATGGCATCCACCCTAATCAATCATAATTATCATTTTTTTAGTTTCCCATTTACATCTGACAATAATTACAATTTGCAATCGAAATAAAAAAGGTCTAGAAACATGTATTCATTGCATTTCATTTTTCTTCATTTTATAAACCTAGGAGAGAGAAAGAGAAAGGAAGAGAGAGAAAACATCATTTTGTCAAAAGTTCTAATACACACAAAAAGTTTCATTATAGTGTTTTAAACAGTTATTTACGTGTGTTAAAATGTTTTCAGGGTGATTTGGAAACCCTACGAGGGTCCGCAGTTTTCTATTTTTATATTTTCTTACTAACTACAAAAGATGCATACAAAATGGGCTCGGAGGCTAAGAAACTGCTCCCAAAAGTTACCTTCCAATGAGAACACCGTCCACGATCAACTTTCTACGTGTTCCTAGATATACCAAGAGTTCAAAGAAACTGACGGAATTGAAAAAGAGCACACGGTTTGCATTTGGCGGCTAGTTTTCCGGGGCCACTGGTCGTAGTTCACCCAGTTGTAAAGAGGACAAAAGTTAGCTCGAGTGGCCCAGAAACCCATGTCCCAAACTGATGTTCGATGGATGAAGCACACAACAAGACTCTTCCTACTAGTTCCCCTATATAAGGAGAATTTGTCAGAGTCGATGGGACAGAGAACTAGAAAACCATGTTCAAACGGTGACAAGTTTTCTGGAGCGACAAGACAAAATTGGACTGAGTTTGACCTCATCAAACTATGACCGGAGGCCTACAAAATGGATTCACCAAACTATCCCGAAAGGTGCTCTTTCCTATGCTGAATGTTCCATGCATTTTTCTAGTATAAATGCTAGAGGTTTGCGAAGACAGAACGTGATTTCTCTTTCCGGGTTTCAATTGGTGGTCCCAAACGAAAGCCAACTTTCTAGTTTTAACAGCTCTCTACTATTGTAAACCGGTGTAACAGGGCTCCTATAAGGGAGTCAAAAGGATGTCATATGATCGTTTTCAGGTCAAACCAAAAATCAAGGTGACTCCTCATATACCAAGGTACACGAATGAAACTTCACATCTCATTTCTAGAGTTGCGAAGGGTACTTAGTGAGTCTCCGAAAATTGCAAAATTTAACTATTTTAAGTAGGAAGAAGGTCAACTTAATCAATGGAGAGTAAAATTTGTCTGGTCGATAAAATGATATTGAAGTGATCAAGAAGGGTAAGAGTTTTCTAGATCATCTCGAAGTGAGGGTGATAGTTCATGGTTTAAAGTAGGTGAGTTATAATGGCTTCGAGAGTTGCGACACGACATGCTTTATTGTTTTGCAATGAGTTAAAGAGACATTTAACTGTATTAAAAATCTAATAACTTAATATTCTATTTAGTTGCAAAAGAGAACTAAAACACAAGAATTATGAGAGGTAAGGAAAGAAGAACCATGCCTGGAAATGATGAGTTGAAGAGGTATAAGGGGCTCCAAGCAGTTTACACTCCATGATCTATTGAGACCACCATTGTTGCCACATGATGCCAAGGTAGTCATGTGCAAACCAAGCCATTCGTTGTGCACCCATGTCTCATCCAAAAGAACGATTTCGTGTTTTCAAGTAGTCATCCTGATCCAAGAGGCTACATTTTGCTATGTCAACACGTCACACGCCTTTTCAACAAGTCCATTTTGTGCATATCCCAATTTAAAACGCTTATTTTGGCGTAGCTAAGAGGGTGTTAAAAAAAATTGTTAATTGTTGCTTTACCACTTGCCAAATCGATTTCCTTCAAAGTTTTTATAGGCCTTCTACAATAAGCTCATCTACAAATACCCTGAAACCATTGCATTCCATGAGACTAAAATATCTGAGGCATTTTGTCAAACAGATCACATGCCTTTATTACACTTCCACATTTTTCATACCTCTTTGCTGTGTCATTGCAAGAACAAAATCTTGCAAACAAACCAGATTCTATTGTTCAAAACCCTACTCCAAAGCTTCCCATTTTGGGCACATACGTGAAGGATGGTGCATCCCCATGTTGTGGAGTTGGGAGGGGGGAAACCTGCCAGCAGTATTTGCTTGAAATTTTCCAAAGCATTTTCAACAAACTCATTTTTTTGCACAGACCTCAAATCATAGCATTCTATGAAATCCCATTTCTTTGATGCGCATTCTAACAAATAGTTCAGCACCCCCCCTTTTTTTTACTTCCACATTTTGGCACAAGTTCCAACCATACTGGAAAAATACAAAACAAGCAAAGCCAATGCCATCCCTGCTAGGCGCATGCTTCCACGTTTTTTACATGGTGAAATTCTTCACTGCGCCCCCAAGGCTTGGCAACTACAACATCTGACAGAATTCCTTCTTTTTTTTACTTTTGGAATCCACATGCAGGTATGGGCATGGGCTGAGGGCAGAATGTTGGCATAGTTACAGAATTGGGATCGGAGTTTCCTAGCAAAAATGTCCAATATCCATTGCTGAATGTCAAGGACCCATGGAAGGGATCTGTGAAGCTTTCCTGGGAAGGGGAGGCTTATAAATCGTGCATGGCAGATTGCTTAACCTGAACATCCCTTCCATTCAGCTTGAAAGACAACCAAGGCATCTGATGGAACCCTAACTCCATTCCTGCAGCGACGATTCGCCCCCAAGCCAGTAATAGCTAAAGGCCCAAGAACTTTATTTTATTTTAAAATTTCAAGAATTTAACAAAAGGAAAGGCAATCAACTCGAGCCTATGCCCTAACTCGCCCATTTTTTTCAAAATTCTTTTATTTTAAACATCGTTTTATTTCAAAATTCATCTACCTCATTTCACAGTTGAAAATCTATTTCATTATTAAAATAATTTAATATGTTTTTTGTTATTATTATTATATTTTGATTTTTTCGCGATATTGCCATACGACTCATGAAGTAAATCCTTAACAATGATTTGACAGGGTTTACGACCAAACCCGATGATGATCTGGATAGTCCAAATCAATACCAAAAACATGGAACAACACCATGTATATTATTTAAAGCCTACCCAAAACTATATTTTGACCGAAAACACTAGTGGCGGGAATTGACCATATAGTTTATAATATTATTACAAACATTATTATTATGATTTTACAGCTTAAAATAATGATAATAATTATTAATCCCATTAATGACGACTGACTAGGTAAACTTGACGAGCTGAGAACCAAATTTCCCTTTAACCGGATAACCGTCCTTGACGCTATAAGGTCCACAATTTGGGGTGTCGACAATGACTCGAGAGGCAAAAAGGAGAGGGAAGGTGAAAAATCTTCACTGCGACCTGGACATGGTCAACATCGGTCAATGAAAGCACACACACACCAGTCTCCTAGGCTTACCAACAGGGTCGGCAGGTCAAGGACTGGGGAACAAGAAACGAGGCATTACAACTTGCTTGTTTGTAAAATCTTAGTATTTTTTTATTTCAGGTCAGTACGGTCACTCGTTGAAATCACCAGGAGGTACGTGCTCTGCTTGTTTTCTGTTGACATCTACCTGCATGGGATACAAATCCAGAAATTAACCTTGTTCTTTTGGTTGTCATCACATCTTATATGTTGTATATTTTGTTTTTCCGACTCACCTGTTCATGGGATTGAGTATTATCTTTGTTTGTTTCACATGTTGCTTACACTTTATCATCTTTCTCCATCACGAAATACGTGGTTTTGTTATTTAGAAAAATATGTTTATTTGGTGGTTTATAATCAATCGATAGTTTTATTATTGTTGCAATAAAACAATTAATTAATAATAATATATAAATAAATAAATAAATGTAATTTATACTTAAAATATAAATAAATAAATTTTATCCTAAACTACCACACCCTACCTAGCCCCTAATTCCCCTAGCTCGGCCAACTCGGTCGAGCTAGCCACCTCACCTCACATACATCATTGAAAATTCCCGAAACCCGTTCATACCCCTTGACCAACTCCATCCCTCCATTCTCGCTCCCGACCAACTACTCTATCCATTTCCCTCACCTCTCCAATCACCTCCCTACCTGACTTTCTATCTAAATAACCTCCATGACTCTCCCACCGAGTCCTCTAATCATCCTCATCCTTCCACCTTACTCCACTCTATCCCCACGTAGGCCGACTTCTCTCCGCTCAGCCACCCACCTATCCCACTACCCACCTCGAACTCGCCACTCCCCACATCCACCTCACCTCTTTGTTCTTAATCGACTCCCCTTGTCAAACTATCCACTTATCTCACTCCATTCTCTCCCCCAACTTGGTTCCTCATCTGAGCTATCCTCACCACGATCCAACTTAACCTGTACACTGCCCCATCTCCATGCGGTCCCTTGGTTGAGCCCTTACTCCCCATGATTCCCGAGCTACTCCACACTGCCCATCTCCTCAACCCGACTCTCACATCCATCTCCCCATCTATTCATCCCTATCTCCCTCCTCCACGTGCTCCTACCATGAAATACAGTCAGTCTTCAAGCACGGGCAATGTCGTCGAGAGTGTCAAGATAGAGTTCAACATTTTGATAGAGATTGTTGGCATTGAATTTGAATTATGGAATGTCTAAATGTTGAAAGGGAAGATTAAAATAATCTTGTAGACACAGTAACCATTTCATTATGATTTGGAAGAATATTTTGAATCAAAGTGAACAGGCCAATAAATGACCATATCATCCATTTTGAAAAAATATGTAGCCAAACCAATGCATGATCATTTAAAAGATGGTGATGGGGAGATCGACTTCTTTTATATCTACTTTGACTAAAACCAATTCCAGAATGTTTTTATTCCTGGTGCCCAAAGGACTAAAATTATTCTCAAAAATACCATCCTTTGTAGCGAATTGCGCAGCCTAGACAAGAAAAATCAATTCATTCTTCAAACCCCAACCTTGACACTAGCCCCAAGGTTATTCCTCAGCCTACTGCAGACCCCCAGTCGTATTACAGCAAATTCTTCTATGTTATTTTCTTGGTCGCACTTTTTGTTAATTTTTTCAGAGGTTTGGAGATAATTCTTTGATGTCTGGAAGAAGTCCCTCGAATTTGTCCTCATCCTAGAAATCATACTAAGAAGGTTTGGTGCTAGCCTGCTGGGATTTATCATATAGATTCATACTTCATCTCCCTATCACCACGTCCCCACAGCTCCCACGAGATCCTTAAGCTCTCCCAAACTGCTTCAACCACATATCCCCATGTAAAGAAAGTGTATATCCACACAGATCCACAAGATCCCAATACATGATGCATCCAATTATTTCAATATCAGTTTGAAATTCACACAAATTTATGCGTAGTGATTGTACAGTTTCTTCATAGAAATTGGCTCAAAATTCTTTACCAAACATTTTTTCATACCATAGTCAATTATATATTTCTTGTTTATATTTTAAGCGATTCTCATTATGTCATCCAACATATGAAAAGCCATGTCCATGTGCAGTAGGACCAACTGTGGCGTACCTAAAAGTGAATAAAGATGTGTCAATGAAAAGGTTTGATAAGATATTGCTCCTCACTTCTTTTTCTCATCCCATTATTGTAGATATCTTATCATTTTCATATCTTTTCAGTCGACTATTGTAGAGTATAAGACATTAATAAATTACTTAATTTATAAGTACTATTATCGATAGTTCACTACACAAATAAATGCAACATACATGTTCATATTGCTTTGATAATGTAGTTTATCATTTAGGTGCTTATTTGTTACTTTATTCATTTAGTGTTTAGTTTTATAAGTCTCAAGTTGATTTTTCATTTGTCTAGTGCATGTCGTAATTTATTATTTTAAATGTATTTATCACATTGTAGTGTCTATCGTTATGTATTGCGATTTGCATTGAGTATTTATTTGGGAGCTATTTTAATCATTATTTCATCATTTATTTTATTATTTAATCGTAATTATTTCATATTTTATGATTTAATTTACATTCGACTAGTTTCGATAATGTGTTTATTCTAACTTAATATACAAACCGTGAATTTTTAGATTAATATTCTACACCTAGAATTTCTTTTACATATATTAAAGAGTGTCTTTGTTTATCCTTTTTTTTAATCTCTTTTCGGGTCATATTCACTAATCATCATATTTTCTTTTACAGGATTACACTGCCAAAGATTAAGTCCAAAACTCAAACCGTGTTGTCAATTTCCTCTTTTCAACCTCATCCGCAGTCGTAGAGTCCTCAGACGTTCTTGATCATCGATTGTTGCTTTCAAACATTATTTACCCTTATATGATGAAAAGAACTTCCTATGTTGCTTAAAGCTTGAACTTGGCTCAACTTGCTGCCAGATAAAAAGGAAAAGCGCTACATAAGGTACCTGGGCATTTCAGGTCACTGGCTGGCACTTCCAAATATGTCACTATCACACGCAATCAAATAACAAGGAAAAGTGATTCTCTAGGTATTCCTCATTTTTCTTTATTTTCTCTTTTCTACATTAAACTTTCTCTTTTCTGAGTGACTGTTTGCTTCAAATATCACATTTCATTTTGGTCTAAAACGAACCTTCTACATCCTACTTGATCACATAGCCTAAGTGAAGGATTTAACTCTCTGCATTTCACTTATCACACACTACCTGAGACTGCACAAACATAATTAACACATCAAAACATTCCTCTCACCTGGTTAACTGATTGGGACTTAAACACCCAATAGGAAACCATCTTAGACATCTCCCAATCCATAACTACCTGACACTAGCCTTAGACTCCTTTAGGCACCTTCATTATCTATTTTACCTTACATCTCAAAATTAATCATGATGATAAATAAAATTCTGCTTGATTTGTTTGTCAACAACATACATAAACAGATGTTTCTCTATTTCACACCCATTGTCGCTCTCTCTCAAATTGAGACAAAACAATAATGTCCTCCATCTAATAAAGTTAATTCTTCTAAAAATCTCACCCAACAAGATAATAAACTCAAAACCACATCGTCAGTCACCCAACCTTCAGTCTCCACGGTCTCACCTCATGATAACCATGTCATCCAAAATTGTCCCCATCTTCACACCAATCCCATATCTCTCGTTAAGCCAGTCTTCCTAAACTGATCACACCACCATCTCCCACTCCTCTAGATACACTCAGATCTCCTCCTAACCCCATATATGACTTCTTACTCCAAAAATATTTTATAATCTCTCAATCCTCCCAATCTCCAAAATTGGTGGATCGCATTCCACCCACCTCCCATTTTGAAAATTCTATTTCATCCACTATTAATAGGCATGCCCAGCCATCTCAAACTCTTAACACACATATCCTTGTTTATCTTTTACCATAACAACATCCCTGAATTCAACAACCACATCATGCCCTTATTACTCAACATCAACCTATACAGCAAGCCCAACCTGTGACACATGTTATCCTTACCAAGTAGTTCCCTAAACACCTACATATCCACAAATTAATCGATTGTCTTATCAAACCATTCCGCAAACATCCTATCTACAAACTTATCAACCACCTTATCAAACGATTACCTAACTACCCACACACCCAAAAAACACATCATTTTCCTTATCAAACTAATTTTCAAACCACACATCCGATCCAATCTCAACCTTATAACACCTATAATAATCCAATTCAAACATTAATGAATCGGTTATCCAATTTATAAACCCTTATCATAGCACCAAAGAATACCTTATCTTATGAACAAATCTGTAACAAACTAATTCATCTGTTGGTTCTAATCAAACTCTACCCTCCTCATTGGAAACTTCCTGCATTTACTAAGTTCAATAACAGGGAAGATCCACAATAGCATCTCCTCACATTTAAACACGCATGTTGTCTTATTGTGCATGATCATGATCTACTTCTTTGCACTTTCCCTATGTCTTTTTCTAGTCCTAGATTGGACTGGTACAACAGTATCCCATGAAATTCCTTATTCTCTTTCACTCAACTTACACAGTTGTTCTTCAAACACTTTTCTATGAATATCACATGCAAAACCACTATCATATATCTATATACCATTCGAAAATTTGAAGACGATCCCATCACCAACTTCATCACACAATGGCATGGTGTCATAAACCAACTATCCTACAAACCGAACTCATTGAATTATTCTCCCATTCATGTGGAAAACATATATCATCCACTTTGTAGATCCAATCATTCCAAAACTTTGATGAAGCTTTCATAATGGCTCACAAACTTGAAACCCGTGTCACTGAGCAGGGTTCATCTTAAACTAAGTTCATTTGAACCTAAATTTGAATCCACTAAACCATTCACACATAATGATGAGTTCAAGGTTACGGCCAACACTGTGGTCATTTAACCCTCATCCCCATCTACATCAAGCACATGGTCTCAACAACGATCTCCTCAATCAACAGCCAACTACACTTCATTGGGAGAATCATATGGCTTCGTAATTTAATAATTTGATGAGCGTAAAATCCATCCAACTTCCTCCCATACGTCCCATGGACAACTCGCAAGCCAAGCCTATTTGGTATCACAAAGCCCACTATTGTAAATCTCATCGAGTAAAAGGTCACGAAATTGAGAAATGCCGTTCCTTCAAAGATCGTGTCCAAGCAACTCATAAATCAAGGGGATATCCAAATTGATACCTCCACTATGCAAAAACTAATCAACCACCAAAAAATCATGTCACCCCCTTCACATCTCAACTATCAAATGCTTATATGATTGACACTGTCAGTCAATATCTTATCTTATCACCAACTCCACATATTCCCATAGTGGACATTATTCCCACCTCTTATTCAGAACCTAACAAACCTATGTCAACTTTTACTACCTATGGTCTTGAACTTACACCTTCTTCTATCCTTGTAACCACATCTACAACAAATTTGACTATACCATCCACTTCATGCCACTGCAGTCATACCTTAATCTACCACATTAGAATCCATATTTAACACCCATTTCAACCCCAATGATATCCACACGCATCCCTACATCTGTTCCCATCTATTTCTTCAACCACATCTACCTCAAACACACCTATTACTACACCTACATTACTTACAACCATCCCAACTAAACTCAGTTCTACTACATGTGCCCTTATAGCCCCACCTTCGACATCAACCCCTTTAGCAAATATATCATTCTTACCCCTAGAAACATTTATGAAACAACCATTCCCTTCTACTTCTACATCCAAAAATGCTCATGAATTTTCTACATTACCCTTACCCATGATGTCTACTCCATTGGTCTATCACATCACCCACATATCTAAACATCCCAAATATGCCTACATCACTATCTATCCCAGCTACCCCTATATCTATCATACCAACAAATACACCTATCTCTACTTTGACATATTTACCTATATCTTCGCTCATGGCCACATCATCTAATTTATCTCAATACTCTCTGCCTAATTTTTCTATCACACCAACTAAATCCTCTCGATCTGTACACCCTTATTAAAGATACCATTTGGATCATCTACTGAACCAACACATCCACCTAAACCAAATAAAGATGAGTTTACCTTCTCCCTCTACAAAATTCAACTTTTCCCATGCTAAAACCTAAACAATCCACATCTCACATAGATATCATTAATCGCATTTCATACAAACATCATATCTCTCCATTAATGTCCTCATCTTGTTCTAGGACATTTTCTCCATTAATAACCACATCACCACTATCATATCCTCCAGTTGAGATTATTATCATCCCTACTAGAGAATAAATCTTCTCGTTTTAAGTCTAAGGCTCAGGGAAAACATCCCCGACACTCCCCTGTGCATTCTTGGAAACATTCAAGTTTTCCCTCTTCTAAAAAATCCAATGCCACCACATGTCTATTTTAGGATCAGTCTCTCCATCTACAAAATCTTACAACAATCAGATCCACATCCAAACAATACAATCCTTCAAACAAATTTGATTTTTCCTCCAAATCACCAAATGCACCTATCCAATCTACGTCCACTTTTACTCCTAGCTCCAAACTGAGATATCCTATCAAAACCCACATAGAGTTACCTTCCCTGTGATACTTCAATGGGTTCTTATGCAGATATCCTTAGACATTTAACTCGAATATCTTCCATCACAACTTCCTCCCATTAAAGTCTTTAATCCCTATAGTCCCAAACCATCATGGTTCAATCCTAATTGTAATTTTATTTATCATCGTACCCCAGGCCATGACATCAAACATTGTAAGGCATTTCAGACATGATCATCCATAATCTTATTGAGAAAGATGATTTCCTCATTCAGGGTAAAGCTCATTCTCCATCTACCTTGAATCCAATTCATATCCCATCTGTCGGGTCTCCCATGATTCCTCCATCCACATCATCCCTTAACATTCCTCCAGTACACACGACATTCCTCTTAAGGAAGGTTCTCCATTTTTCATCAATACCACTTATCTTACTAAGCACACTTGTGGTCTTCGATCGTTTACCCTGTCCAAATCTAAAACAATATCATCTAAACTCTTTTGACATCCTTTAACTCCTTCACATTTAACTTATTGGGGGAACAACTTTCCCTTGCCATTGAGCATCCCATCATCTGTATAACTCCCTTATTACTAGGGGACTTCGGCTCTTTGACATTGATTTGTTTATACCTCCTTCATATGCATCCAATCTAAACTATTTTTTCATCCTTTAATTCTTTCAAGGGACTCATTTTGAAGTCCACCATTGTAGCTATATTTATGCCTCTTTTGGGGCATCATATTTTTTTCATTAAAGTCCTCTTTTTTTGGCCATGTTTGTCTCTCCATTGAGGTACCCCTTTTTCTCGAATTCCACCATTGTGGCTATATTTGTGTCTCTTTTGGGGCACCATCTATTTCATCAATTCCACCATTGTGGCTATATTTGTGTCTCTTTTTGGCACTTCTGTTTATTTCATCAAGCCCTCCTTTGAGGCCATGATTATCCTTCTATGTTTATGTCTCTCTTGGCGCATCATTTATTTTCATCTAAATCCACCATTGTGGTCATATATCTTTTTCCTTCCTTTGGGACATAATTTTATTTCCTGTTTGGCTATCATCTCATCTTATTTCAACTTTACTGTTTTCCCTCTCGTAGTAGTAAACCAAAGATGGAACCTCTTAATGCATTGCACTTGCGACCAGTCTACTGTTAGCATATTTACCAGTGATCACTTTAGTTATATCCTTAGATTATTCTGCCATCCTTAGCCCCTTTCATTTATCATTGTAATAATTTGAATTATGTGGTCTGCCTTCACTACTTTGATGTGACCCCGTAACCATTACATCTGTCACATTCTCATTCTCCTATTACCACCATGCAAAGGGTCCAGGGTGTCTCTTGTACATTCCTTATCCCCTCTTAAGTGGTTTACTTAGCTATTCCCAGCTCTCTCCCATGTGAAGCACAAATTCACGTATGTAAAAGGAAAAATTAAAGTTATCAAAAACAAACTGATCCCTCGAAGGACAACTACTTGTATAAGAGAAAAAGAAAAAGAAAAGCATACAAATCAAAATCAAAGTAAAATCAAAAGAAATAGACCGATCCCTTGAAGGACAGATATCATATTATTATTGTCATCCATATTATGTATAAAGTAGACCATACCCTTGAAGGATGGCTACTCTTTTGTTATGGCATTTGGAAGGTTTTCCGCATTGATTAACCTTCATTTTATCAACATTTTCTAAAAGCTTCTCGCATTGATCAACTTTCTACTATTGTTCTTTTTCTTTCCTAGAGCTGGAGCATGGACTTAAGGAAAACCACCTTTGGAGATCCCTCTTCCCGTGTACAAGTTACATCTCAATCCCTTTGTCATGTAAACATTAGGATTATGAGCATATTTCATCCATATTTCCCTCATGGTCTTTTGGTATAACTAACTATCGTTGGTTATGTATTAACACCTGCTATCGGCAGCAAGTGCAATGCATTGAGTGGTAACCTTTCTTTTTTATCTCCAATCCATTTCGAACCATAGTTTCCTTGTACGCTCTTACTACAAATATGTTCCATTAATCTCATCTAGATCATATTTTATAAAAATCACATCAAATTTCACACTATCGTTCCATAATATCCATGAATGCGTTTGTAAATATAGTTTTTGGTTTACGAATTCTACTTGATCACCATTGCAGTTTACAAATCCTACTTGACGATCCTTCTTAAGGCAAGTCTATTATCCTGCAGCTCCTTATCTCTCAACATGTTCAACAACGTCTTTGATCCATTACTCCTCGCTCTCCATTTCCACTCATCACCATTTGTCTCCACATCATCCTTCTCACCTTTTTATCCCCTTGCATGACGCCATATATCTTACTTGTCTTTCCTCTTGAGTTTCTCTTTTACTCTTTTGTTTTTAGTTTAATAATCTTACTTAACCATCCATATAGCCAGAGAATATTTGTTAAGGTATATATTCTTCCTTGGATCCTCCCGTTGTAGAAGCTTCTCCACCATTTCCTCTTTCAATAGACAACAATCACCACCACAAATGTCTTTCCACTCCTCCTTTTCCGCTTAACACTCTTACATCATCACTCCCACCATGTTGGCATCCCAATTAAGGATTTCCCTTACACTCTCCATCTACACTGCATATGTTCCTCCATCCACTCATGTCACACTTCTTTTTTTCCTTGTTATCACTTTGATATCACCTCCTTTCATATCTTGTTCCATTTTGGTATATACTACTCAATCTTTTCATCATTTTTCTTCTTCTTCGGTTTGGCGATCCTACTTAACCATCCCCGTCGTAGGGAAATATTACTTAAGAGTTCCTCTTAAGAGCGGTTTTCCATTTGACCCTTCCACCTCCCATCATATCTTCCTCATATTTGTCTCCCACCTGTCATCATACTCATCCACTCCAACCAACCATTCCACACTTGCATCCAATATAAAGTTGTCTTTCTCCTTCCATATTGTCACTGTCGGTTTAGTGATCTTACTTAAATCCTCCTGCGGCATGGCGATCTTACTTAAGATTTCCTCTTAAGCATGATCATTCATCTTGCACTTGCCACTATGCCACATTCTCTCCATCTACATTTTCTCATCATCACATCCTCTCACCTTCTCTTTCATTCTCACAAACACCACTTCCTAGTGGTCCCTTTTTCATCTCCATCATCCGTCGCTGGGTAATCTTACTTAACCATTGCTTCTCCATTCATTTCATGTATTTTTTCTTCATTTTTCTCTCATTCATTCTCATCCACTGCATCCTCTCCTCCTCTTCATCTTCCTACACATCGTTATCCCTCCTTTCTTTACTCTTTCCACTCCATCTTCTAGAGTTCTCCCACATATCTACCTCCATACTTGCCCCCTATCATTGTCATTGATTATCATTGGACTTCTCCTAAAAATCACTCATCCCCATTCTCTTTCCCTGACATTCTATTTCATTATCATATTTTTTTCCGCGCTAGTAAATATCAGCAATGTCTTCATCATGCACCCTCTCTCTATTTTCTTGTCATCAACATATCCTCATCTCATGCATCTCCACATCTTTTCCAATAGATGTCATTCCCCCCTCAAGCTTCTCTTTACGTTCCTTGTGCTTCTCACTCTTTATCGAATATCTATGTTCTTGGTTCCCTTCCTTCTGCATAATTTTCTATGTTCTCTTTTCCTCCTTTCTCATCCTCATCCTATTTCACTCCCTCTTTATCGTCTTTCTCCTCGTTTTAGCTCGCGCCTCGTCCTTACTTCCTCATCGATAACCTGACTCTTCAGCATTATCCCATCTCCTTTATCATCTCACCATCCACATACATTTCCATACAGTCAGTTCCATATTCCTTACCTTGGATTTCCTCACTATGATATGCTTCCTTCAATTTTCTTTGCTCTATCATCTCTTTCATTTTTCATTACCGTTTCTTGTTTTTCTTCCCTCTGCAACATTGACCTCTTCTCTTTTTGAGAACCCTGTCACATCTGTTATTTTCATCAGTCCTCTTGCAAGGACACCATCATATCCATTTCTAAGAATCTCTTCCTATCTTCCTTTGACATTTTTGTCTTGGAATATTCCATAACGGCCATCACCTATATGATCTTGTTCTCTTCCATGAATATTTTCTCTGTTTTTGTTTTGTCGTAAAAGTATCTCAAAGAAACGAGACTTCTTTGTCTTCTTCACCTTTTAATTTTCCAACATTATGCATATTTCCTATGAAAAATGATTGCCATCATATTTATCACCCTTTTAATACATTTTATCTCACCCTTCTATCCTATCTTCTCATCATGTGCACATTTATGACTATTTCCCTTGGGATATCTTATTTCAACATCTATCTATTGTCTTATGTTGGGAACCTTTTCATCCTTGTACTTGTCAACACATAGAACTCACTTTGTGTCCTTCTCGTGCCTTGTGCTAGGGCATTATTATCTTCATCCTCGTCCCTTTTGCATACACATATTTTTTGTACGATTCCTCGCAGACAAAGGATTTCACACATATTTTGATGTTTTCCTATGACCCATTGGTCATATTGGTTTTCATCCATACTGTAGTGGTCTTCACCCACTCACTGGTCTGTAGAACATTGTCATATGTCTCCATTGAGACCGCAATCATCCTCTATCGATGTGATATTGGAGTCACCGCCATACTTTTTTTATTGTTATTATGATCCTTTTCTCCCTGGGGCATCTTTCCTTTGGTTATTTATTCATCCATCTTCAGACACATATCTCATCTAACCCTTTTTGTTTTTGTTTCATGGCTTGCTATCGCAAACCACTCAACAAAAAGGTGCAAATATAGACACCTATTTTTGATATAGGCGTCCCTCTGTCATATCGTTTTCATGCAATTTCCTATCTAACCTTTATTTGTCCTAAATTTCAATAAACCTAATCATCTATTCAACCAAATTTAATTAATTATTAAATGGGCTCCATATAAACCCATTTAATAATTGAATTTTGGCATTATCTCTCATCTCTCACAAATTATTCAATCCATGGGTATTAATATACCCATCTGACACCCCTTTCTAAATTTCAAATGGAATCTATCATCTCACCTACCATGTTAATCATACTCCCCACTCCATCTAATAATTCAAGTCGTGGTTCCCACATGATCACATCATATCTCTTAACTCGGGTTACTCTACCCAACCTCGGTTACTTGTTAACATGTAGTCTAACCTCACATCCTAGTTATAAATAAGGGTTTTCCACCATATTTGAGGGGGAGATTTTTTTGGAAGGACCCTGGAGATATTTTTTGGAAGGACCGGAAAGACCGAGATTTTTCGAGTGCCGACCGAGGAGGGATATTTTTCAAGACTGGACGGATATATTTTTCAAGAAGACCTGAAGAGACCTAGGCCCAGAGAAGAAAAGAAAGAGCTTAATTAAATTCTACAAGTTTGAGGGAGAAATCTTTGTCATAGTTCGTTATCTTACCATCTTGATGCTCAGTTCATCTCCATAGCAGAGCACAAGCTAAGTCCTCTCGTCATTTTAGTTACTTGTCATTTTATATTTCATTATTTCTGCACGATAACTAATGTTCATGATCTATTATTATCTTGTTTGACATGGGGGTTGACATCCTCCAAGGGAGTTAAAATCCTCTTGGAACTGGCATTTTCCAGGGAACCCCCGCATATTGTGATCTAATCTTATTTGTTTCAGTCTTGCAAATCTAGCTTCTTTACATCATACGTCTGTCTTTTTTGTGCCCGTAGATCCACATTTGCATATGAGGTCCTAAGCCCTCCATCATTCAAAGTTTCTAGTGGCTCCTAGTATTGGCCTTCACCCCGCTCGAGAATGAAGTTTCATATACAACACTTACTATAGTATTTCTTCTTGTATAAGATAGAATCGCTCTCTTTTGAAAGAAGTGAATATAATATTAGTTCTATTTTTCAAATCAATACATGAAATCATTTCAGAGTAATTTAAAATTCAAGTTACCTCTTGATCCCAAATTGAAAGAATTTTTTTTTTCATTTTTTCATCAAGTGCAGTTGTAATATTAGTACTTTGTGATTGCAACTCATAAAAGGCCTCATAATATAATGCAATTATATAATTTCAAGATGAAAATGTAGAATTTTCATTGCAAATAGCTATGACAAATCACTTCTTATCTTGTTGGATAAATATGTACACCAATCATATTTTTGGCAACTAAGAGAACGGAGGATGTAGACAATAGCCCAATATGAAATGTCATCTTTTCTTCCCTACAGGACTATCCTAGCCTTAAAAAAATGAATTATGGCTTGTAGAAATGTATGTGCTACAACTTGCACAAATATTCCCTTTTTTATTTATTCTGGTTAGTTGTACAAAAGATAGAAACATGTTATTAACTTATTGGGATGTTAATGTCAAGAAAAACTTGAAAAAAATAGAAAGATAATATTACCTTCAACATGTAATCCATAGTGAGACTCTAGTTACTTTTTGTCTTAGTCAAAAAGTAAATATTTTGTTGTCACAAGGTTTGCATTCATGTGTGGAAGCCATGTTAAAAAATGGATGTCTTTTGGCAATGTTCCAAAAGAAAATTATCATGACAATAATGTGATGGTGAACTTACTCTTGGAAGTGTCATAAGTGGTTAAAATAAAATGCAAAAAATTGGCATCAATATCATATTGAGGCATGTAAATTAGTGCTCGAAAGTAACATTTATCTACCTAGTCACTAAACTTCTCCTTGAGTTCCAACTATTTGACGATTTATGGGAACATGAGGTATATAAATTAGATTTTAGGTCACAAAGTTATAGAAACGAATGCCATTTTTTGTATTGTAGAAATAACATGCATGTTGTTCAACTTTGGTGACCGGTCTGGTTGATAGGAGGTGGAACATAAAAGGATCTTTGGAAAAGTGATAAAATGAGGCCCCAACATATTTTATGAGGTGAAAAGGACACATGGTGGCTCCTAATGAAATAGTTTTGTAGTAATTATAGACCAAGTGTGCATGTGAATGACCATGACAGTAAATACATGGTTGCATGAATAATGGACCACACAAGTAGATAAATGCACACCTACATAGATTGTAAGAGGTAGTGATATTGTATAGATAACCTCCTACATACATAGATCACCATTTTCTGATGTAGATGATAGACAACCCATTGTATAAATGACCACCTGTGGATACAGAATACAGAAGACCACCCTCCCTAAATGGTAATATATGTCTAAGCATCAACACATGACTCCTGGGTGCACGTGATCTCATGAGGTCATGTCGGGACAGTTGGAATGGAATGGATGGGATGATAGTGGGATGTGTAAATAGGATATGGATGGAATAGGTGGAAAATACGGAAAGGAATCAAGGAAATCTAATATTTTCAACTAGCACAATGGCTATATGCTCATTGAGAGAAATAAATGCCTCTCTCACTTATTATGGGGTGATGGTACGATCAAGTAGGATCGTGGTACGCAAGTTGGTATCAAATTTGTTGAAACCAAACAAGAAACGACTTGGTTGTGGAACTTGTGGAAACTCTCCTTCGTCATCTACGAATTCGTCCCTAAAGAGGGTCATGAATGCATGACGGACGATAAGATAAGGACAAGCCTAGTCTCTACTAGGTTGGTTTTTCCATAACTCATTGACATCATCCTCCTTGTTGTTTAAATAAATCAGTTGTTGGATGATGCTAGGTGGAATGTGAGTGATCTGGAAAATAAGTTTTCTAAGACTCTGGTCAATATTGGTCAATTGTATAACAATGTTTGGTTGCGGTTTGGTTGGATGACACACTCATTGTCATGGTTGTCTAGGGCCTTAGATGGTCATGTGGACATGAAATAAACAGTCTATGAAAATAAACAATTACACAAAGAATCTAAAAGGGGCTAAGGCTAATGTTTGGGTAACCTAAGCCACTAAGGACACGTAGGGAGTTTGTGTTAATTCTTGTATAATTAAATCTAAATTCCAACCTTGACCACATAAAAACAAGCAAATTCCAATTAAAAAAACTTGATTACTCTCCTTTAATTTAATTAAATGTACGTGCATCTAATTGATTAAAGAAGTGCAACTAGCTAAATGAAGAAATGCTAACAATGTCAACTACTTGTTTTTGTATTTTCCATAGACTTTTAACATGAAAGGGGATAAGACAAATAAACAAATCTAATTAGCTTAATCTATGTTTTTGAGGATTTTTATGGTTTTCCAAAAATAAACAAATAAAAGCTACACAAATAATGAAATTGCTTCTAATTAAAGTAAAATTGCTTCTACTCTAAAATGAAGTAAACTAAACAATGAAATAATTGGATATGGTTATTCCTATCTTGCGAATGAATTAATTTTAATCTAGTTTAAACAAGAGATTTTTCCAATTTGTAAATGTGGATCTTACTTCCTCTGGCTTTACCTCATAATCACGGGAAGATTGAGAAGCTTCTCAAAAGCAATTTCTTCCCCTAAAACTTCCCCGGTAAAACATTAAAATCCCTACAGAAGATTTTCCACTGTGAAGAAACTCAAAAAAGTGCATAGATGCAGAAGCTTATTCAAACTCATTTCCCTTGCAGATCCATAGGGATAAGCAGGGAGGAATATTTTAAGAGAATCTTTTCTCGTATGCAGTACAATCTACCTAAATGAATAAAAGAAAGCTATATGTAATTTGACAATGGATAAATACAAGACTATATTCACAAGAACTTCCAACAAATCCTTCCTAGACAAATCCACAGGGATGAGAAGAATTTTTCAACAAAATCTACTTACAAGATATGAAACTAATCTATGAATTCTACTTTTCTTTAAAAAATATTCTAAACTGATTATGAAATGAAATTTAACTATTGAAACAAATCTTCTAGGAATTTAAATACACCTCCACCTATAAATGTAGAACATAGAAAGTTTCCAATGTTGGTTGTGATTTTGTTGATCCCCTCAACTTGTTTTCTAATAATGAATCCAATGTAACCCATGGAACTCTGCTTATTGGTATGTAGAAGAAGATGTAGAAGTGTTGGAACTAGCTGGTTGGAGGCAGTCTAGTAACAATGCAAGCAAGAGAGTGACAAGGCAAAGGCTCTAAGTTTTCTTGTGTGCTTCTTAGCAAGATTTTGACAGAGAAATGGTGCAATTCCAAATCAAGAGACTCCAGCCAATGCTTCAGGAAAAATCTTGGATTTTATAGAAAGTTAGTAGGGAAATGGTCCAACACACTTCGCAATCAAGAAGTGCTAGATCACCACATGAAGGGGCAATTAACGTATTAAGAATAGTAAGTAAAGAAGAGGAAGTCTATACACATCTAAAAATATCAAAGGCAGCTGATTAGGTCATGAAATGTGTGAGAAAACAACTTGGAAGGAAACAACACATGTATAAAACACATTGTTAAAGTCTTGGATTTAAGTGCACAAAACCACTAGTCTGCGCAGATCGATGGTTACGCAACCGCCATGACGATTGCATAACCTCCGCTCAAGGAAGACCAGTGGTTGCATAACTATCAGATCAATTACACAACCATTGCGATAGTTTCATAACTTAAGGGGAAAAGCTAAGGAAAAATGGCCGAAAAGATTTTACGAAAGTGTACAAGGCTAGGAAACTATGAAGCAAGGAAAATTAAGTCATATAGGCAAGTGAAAGTATAAAATTGGACTTAGATTCATCATTTAATCTGGAAATGAAATCTATCATCATCAAGGATTTTCACTGTTTCAAAAATATAGCATTGTGTAATTTTGGATGCGTACAGGTACCTACGTGCATAAATGGAAACTTGTGATTGTAGATGTCCACGTACACTTAAATACATGAACAATTAATCATATAGATGACCTTCTACTCATAAAGACGGTCACGTGTGTAAGAAGATGGCCAACCAATATTTGTACATAACCTTTCCAGAAGTGTTCAAACTTGCATTTGTACATAGCCTTACGGTTGTGAAATAATACCCTTTGTCTCATGCCATTCTCTAGTTCAAAAAATGTATTCGCCTATGTCATTATATAATTTTTTCATGTATTCACCATCAATATGAAACCCATTTTAAGAGATTCGCCCAAAAAACTCCAAGGAGGATTTTGGTAAGGGGGTCTTAAAATTTTGTGCCAAAAATAGAATATGAAGGGTTCTAGATGTAAACTAAAAGACCATCCTACATAGAGATCATTCATATCCACATTATGGGTGGATTCAAAAATAAATAAGTGGAATAATATGAAATGTATCCAATCATTGATACATAGTCTGCAAAAATGTCAGAATTTGTGTCGAACTCGCATTGATTTTTTTTTTTTTTTTTCAATTTTTGACATCATTTCTAATGTAATAATGATGTAAATTTTATGACATAAACATCGCTCAAAGGTGACACTATTAGAGTCACATTGTACCACATGTGTGCTACGATAATCCTTAATTTCAAAAAATAAAAACACTAGTCCCATCCAAGTCCTTTTCATTATTACTTGGTCATTTTTCTCTACCAAAACATCAAAGAAAGATAGTTCCATAGAAAATTTGTTAGGGTTAAATGTAAAGGAGTGAAAATAGGAAAAAGAGGAAAGCATATAGAAAAACAATTGTGTGGAAGCAGAAGAACATGGATAAAATATCTATAGACAATATTTGAATTGGAAGAAGAACATGAAAAAGAAAGGAGAAGAAAACACCTGTGTAATATGAGGTGGAAGAGGAGGAATATTGTAGGGACACAAGAAGAGAGGCATGTAAATTGCTATTATTACATTTTTGCATAATTAAGAGATAAAAACAACAAAAACCAACAAAAAAAATAGCTTAAAACAAAAAAAACATAGATTAAAACAAAAAACAAATAACTTAGCCCAAATACCAAATGTTATAGAAAATTATATATTGTAAAAAACCAAAATAATAAAAAATATATATTTAAAAATTACAAAAAACAACAAATCCTAGCCCAAATACCAAATTCTATAATAAACAAACACTCATAGATAAAATAGAAGAAAATAGTTAGAGGGGTCTATAAGATTGTAGAACGCAACCCTTAGTAAAGTGAATGCTATGATGGAAGAGGGATGTGATTGATTGATCTTACTCGACCTCTAGCAAAGTGAATGCTAGAACAGAAGAATGGGGTAAAGAGATTGATCACACTCGACCCCTAACAAAATCAATGCTAGAGCAGAGAGGTGATGAAAGAAAAAGTAGATTTTATCGACCCTTAGTGACGTGAATGCTAAGATAGAAGAGGGTGGGAAAAGTAGTTTGTGTACTCAACTCTTAAAAAAATAAAGTTAAGATGGATGAGGCTTAACAATGAAGGGAAGTACTCAAATACCAACAACGTGAATGTTGATAAAAGAGGTGTAGAAATGATGATGCCTAAAATTTAACAACATAAATGTTAAACTTATATACGTAAGATGGGTGAATGCTTAAAGTTTAACAATTTATATGTCAAACTAAAAGACATAGGAGAATGATAAAATGAAAATATTGCAATGATAATTGATCGTGATAAAGTGGATGTCACAACGCCAAGACTTAGGTTGTGAATGAAAGTTTTTGGGTATCCACAACCCAAGACTTAACCTTGATGGGAAACAATTTGCTTAAAATTTGGGAGAAGGATCCCAAAGGTTTAAGACTAAGGTAAAATGGAATGCATTTGAGATGAAAAATCGAAATGAAGGAATATTTGGAGGTTTTGAAAACAGATGAAGCAAAATCCAAATGAGGGATATTTGGAAATCTCAAAAAGAGGTGAAGAAAATTCCAAATGAGGGATATTTGGAAGTTTCAAAGAGAGGTGAATATGAGTCCAAATAAAGGGTATTTGGAGGATTTGAAGAGATATGGTGAAAGATCCAAATGAAGGATATGTGGCAGATTTCAAAAGAAACAAAATGAAATTTTCAAATGAAGTGTATTTAGAAAATTTTGAAAAAGGGATGATTAATGGAGAGTGTACGAAATGAGCGTGGAACAAAAAACTCACTAACACATAAAGAGAAAAGAATAAATGAAAATGATGTTTAATGGAAGGTGGTCCTCTAACTTAGATTGGCTTTGTCAAGGACTGGCTTCTTAGAATCAATTTCTCTCCCCTACAATGCAGAAGGACTATTCCAATGTGATCTTGGTACACTTAGACAAGTCTTAGTAGTTGTCTTTACTTTACCCACCTTAATACAATAAACAAGGATTTTACTCTGCTCAAAGTATCAACTCAGGGCTACATATACGAAATAACATTATCATTATTCCCTCACGGGTGTACTAGTCAAAGAAGGTGGGGATCTCATTTTGTAAGCCAGTTCACTCAAGGTGTCGACTACTTTAGGATTCTTATGGTACTCCTCACAATGAGTTATTGGTCCTTGTACGTGCACTTCCCACAATTAAGCGGTATCAGGGAATAATCTCATCACCGAAAGTTTAATCAAAAGAGTTTTATAAAAAAATATAATAATAAGGGTGATAAAGGGGTTTGTCTAAATCAACAATCAATGGAAACCTGCAATTAGTAGTTTTGACATTAGTCTTCATGAGGACATTCATGCAAACAATTTGTTAGAAGTTTTTCCTTGAGGTAAACAAAAGAGAAAACAATGAAAACAACAATATCGTGTTTTCGATTCTCAAGATTGCTTATAAAAGTGTGAGAGAAGAGCATACACATGAAATTGTTGTAATTAGACAAAAATGAAAGCTAGTAATAAAATAATAACTTAAATTAATTAGCTACAAAAAACCTCTAAGAAAATAGTCAAAATAATCCTAAAACAGAGGTTAGAATAAAATAAACTTACTGGAAAAAAGTAGAAAATTAAAAAAATAGTAAAGGGATGCTAGTGCATGCACTTGAGTGCGTTAGCATTAAGGGTTACACTAACACCTACACTTGAGTGTGCTAACGTTAATAGGTAACCAGGGTTCATTTTAAGAGACCTCTTGGAAATTGGAGGTGGAAAATACCTGGCGAATATCCGCGTAACCGGTTTCACTGAAAGGTGAATTTACCAATTTCTCATATCTAAATTTTTGCCCACTTAATTTTAGTTAGAGAGACTGCAGAGTTGCAGATACTGATGTGTGGTTGACACGCGTCAAGGAGCCTTTGAAACCCTAGTTTTGTCATATAAATACCCTCCTACCGGTCATTTTCACGTTTACACTTTCCGGCTCTCAAATTTTCTTGTATATAGGAATCCATTATCCAGGTCAGGTACAATCAATCTCAAGGACAACTACAATGGTGACTACAAGTGCATCCTAAGCTCAAGACAAAAATCAAGAGGAAAATCCAGTCAACCCACAAGCCCTATCCACAGGCAAGATACTCTATAGGAATCCTTTGTGCCCCCACATCCAGACTGTTTTACAAATGAATTCATAATACAAGGATTTGATCAATGCATGTGAGTTTGGTGGGCTCGTTAAGATGCCCCATTTCAAAACAGACCAAGATATTTTTAACTACCTTCTCTCCTCGTACAATACAGAGGATGGCATGTTTAATGTTACTGTGGACAACGGCTAATTGTTTCAATTCAGTATCGACCCAGCTCATATTCATTGGTTTACAGGCCTCCCATTCAAAAAATTACCCATTGTTACAATGAAGGCAACACTCGTCAAAGACGATAAGAAATATCTCGAATCGACTTTCGGTTTCCATGTTGATTGTAAGTGTAAATTGTTTTCATATGTCATTTTGTATTCAATTTTTTATTTTGATACAATTCAAATTTATATTAATTCCAACGGTTTTTTAGCATTTGCAGCTCATGTCAATAAATCTAGACGTGGTGTGGATATGCAAGGAATTGCACAACACTTTCTTGATGATATGATTTCCTTCTTTCAATCCAAAATAGTTTTACAGGGTCGACAAACAGATATACCAAACTGGGCCATTGCATACATTCTTACAACTATCGCAAAGCAAAAATTTGATTGGTGCACCTTTTTATCAAAAAAATAAGAACTGACATTACAAATGCAAAGCTTTCAGAAAAAACAAGTCATTCACACCACAAACTATCTCCTTGGCCTTTATTACGAGGATCTTTTAAATTTAAAAGACAAACCAATTCCCACTTGCACGGACAAGGCGTTGATGAATTTGTCAATTCCATTACAAGAACAACAGGTATAAACTATAAAGTTTATATTTCGACATTAGACTGTCAATAGGTATTAACTATTTACTGTTTGCAGAGAATATTTTTGGAGGCCCTTCCCTGAAAAAAGGTGGCATCACGAGGAAGAGGCCAACAACACGGTGAGGCGTTAGGAGATTCACAATCTGAAATGGAAGTTCACTCATCTCCAAACCGCCAATCGTTTGAATTTGTTAAATGTCAGATAAGTAATACCCTTACATGTATTATTTACAAATTCCAAATTTGTATTTTCATTTTCCCATTTAAATTTTACCATATTGAATTGACATACAATCGTATGTTGATGACATTACAAGGACTTTGGACTATACGCGTGCTTCTCAAAGTCAACCATCTTCCCCAACTCACTCTGTTTAGTCACATGCATTTGTGTCTTCTCAACAACCACCTCAGCAATCTCAGTAACAAACAGCTCAAAAACCACCAATTACTACTCCAACATGGCCACCTCAAGCACCACAACAAGTTACCCCTAACAACAAGGTACAAGTTTTGAATAATACTTCGTTTAATTTCGTAGTTTTTATATATTTTTCTAGTTTTTCATATGATTTTTCTTAAAATTTTCAACACATTGCAGTCCTCCACCTTCTATCCAAACAGCAGCACTACCCCCTCCTCCACCAATAATATTCAAAATGCCAACCAGAGGATCATGAAAAAAGAACATTGGTAAACACATGCCAATTCCTCTGGCCCCCTAGTGGGACACTAAACATTGCCTCCTCATTTTGAATTCCAACACTCTCACTTGGTGGCTTGCCCAGCGCAACGGGCATATCGGTTTTAAATAATATAAATTTAGATGAAGATTACTTGGGCATTGATAGCAATGACCCAATAGGATTTTTCAATACACGTGAGATAATTCAAGGCCAACAGGTATACTTCTATTTCAACATAATTTATTCAACTTTCACTACATTTCACTTTAGATTTATTCATTTAAATATTGATTTATTTTATCACAAACATGATCAGGCCACCCAAAGGCAAAAACAAGTAGCAGTCGATCAACCTGAAAGCCCCCATACGTCTCTAGCAAGATCATCTTCTTCAGATACAGATGGTGAATAGTTGTTACCTTTTCCTTTAGAGAACTTAATTAGTTATGATTGTCAATCCCATGTCAATGAGTTTATTCTACCTCATATCAATCAGCTCATAGAATGGGAGAGAAGGGCTAAAGTAATTATCAATGAGAAATAATTTGTTATGAAAATTATTGGCAAAGGGATAGTTTATATGTTGTAGTCTAGAATCAACCTGCGAAGATGGATTCCTTACTTACCCAAGTAAGAAGTGGGACTGTCACGTATAACAACAAATATAAAGACAACATTTTGGATAAGACATTAAACAAATTGGAAAATATTAGTGCTGAGGCCAAGGCATATTTTAACAAATGGTCTAAGGAAAAGGATCTGGTAGCAGTTGCAAATGCCAAGAGAGATAGAGAGGTCATAAGTATTATCACTTTCAAACATTTTTTTTTAATTTGAAGTTTTCTTATTTTGGTAATATTTGAATTGACGTCATTTTTTTTGTGCAGTTGAAATATGAAAATTTGAAGAGTCAAGCAAAGGTTTTCCAAGTTCACTTGGAAACCGCGAAGAACAATTTATCCACAGTGAAGAATTTGAAGGAAAATATTGTTTTGGTTAACAAACAAAACAATACACTGAAGCGGACAATTAAAGAGCATGGCTTCAACTCTGAAATTTTATTCAAAACCAAGGCAACTACTGATCCAGATTTGCTATCCCATGGAGATGCGACAAAGCAAGAAGAAAGAATTATAAAGAATCTAGACAATGTTGCAGAAGATTTCATAAGTTTTGGGATTATTTCTGCCATTGGGGAAAGGGGTACATGCGGAGAAGCCATTGGGGAAAGGAGTACAGGAGTGGAAAGGGGTACAGAAAATTGAGGGTTGAAAATTTTCATTATTGAGTTTGGAAACTTGAAAAATAGAATCTATATTTGAAAAATTGAAAAATTGAATGTGATGGTCATGGCATTTGAATTTTATTATCTGGATTTGAAATTTGAAACTTGAATTTGATAGCCTTTGAAAATTTGAAATACTATATAATCTTTAATTTTATAACTTCCTATATATTATGTATAGAATTTCTAGATCATATATGGTGTTTATGTTTCTTCTCTACTTGTAATGATGATTGCATTAGATGTGGATGATGACATTACAATAGAATCGCAGTCTCATAGATATGGATTATCATAAATTGTATGTGGATGTAGATTTAGCTTCAAACATGATCATGGAATCTGGATGATGATAATGGATAATTGTTTTAAGAAAATTTGGAATGTAGTACGACAGAGACATTTAAACGTTCTCAAAATCTTCTTCTCTATACTTGTAATGATATGATGACATTAGAATGGATATAGATGATGATGAATGATGATAATGGATAACTATTTTTAAAAATGGAATGTGTTAGGACAGAGACGTTTCTACACATTTCAAATAGATAAATAATTGTTTTAATAATAATTAGAGTGTCAGGATTATAATAATGATATGATGAATTTAATAATAATTGGATTGTCAGGATTATGATATGATAATGATATGATATATATGGATGATGATGAATTTTATGTGGACTTAGATTTAGCTTCAAGCACGATCATGGATGATGAATTGTAAAATGGATCGTGGATTATGAATTGCATAATATGGAAAAATATTCCTCTTTGTAAAATTAGATTGTGTGATTTTATCCCGCAAAGTTTAAAAAATATATCAAAGCATTTTGCAAATATAAAAATAAATTAAACATAATTGTAAAAAATCAAGAAATTTCATATGATAGGGTTTAAGTTACCTCTAGTGTTTTAGATGGTTGTGAAATCATCCTTTGTAGTGTGCTAGATCTTTGATTTAAGAAAACTCAACACGAGAAATGGATTAGTAGATAGATGGGTGAGTTTCCTGACATTGTCAGTCCCGAGAAGTGCGAGCTTCCTCGGATGGATGTTAACCCACATTTTCAAAAAAAAAAGATAAAATACTTGTATTTAAATAAATGTAAATATATATACCTGTAACATCTTTACTGATAACAAGAGCTGAAACAAAATTTATGGTGACAAACAATAAAAGTAAGGTGAAGGAGATACCTATTTAAAGTTGAAACAATCCATTATCAATAGCTTCTTCAAACTCGATGTTCTCTTCTATAGAGTGTGACGATGCACCAATTCCACTCTCATCGTTGGGAACAGTTGTACTTGTAGTTGTATTATTCACACCTCTTCTTTCGCAAAGGGAATTCCAATGCGCAATTGCTCTATCGAAAGGAAAGGTTTCCATGGAGTAGCGAGATACATAACACCTCATGCAACTTTCCAAATTTTTATCCAACCTGTTTCTCAGTTTTGATTTTATAAATGATAAAGCACTGAAAACCCTTTTGTCCTCCACAGACCCCAAAATCATTGTTTGACATAACTCATATAATCTAAAATATCCATTGATGTCTTCTTGTAAGATAGAACTTTGATAGATTTCTTGCCACAGCCTTGTAATAGCACCACTTTCAGAAGGTTCGTCTAAATTTTTATATTGGTTCCTCATTGTTGTTGCAAACTTTGTTGATTGAAACTTTAATAAATCAGCATTCAGTATAGCTTTGATTTCCATACCCTTGAACTCTGAAGTCTTTGTGAAATGTTCCATTATTGTACCCATGGATTTATGGAAATGCTTTCTTATAAAGTCTACACAACCACCTTCAGTATTCCAAAAATTAGGATTCATCACACCTATTGCTTCAAGAATTTTATCTTTGGAGAAACGTTCTTTAATTTATGATGATAAGGATTCTGAATTTTTTTAAAGCTCTATTCTTGTTTCAACTATAACAGACTCAAAGAGATTACGTGTCACAGGAACATCTTCTCGTTCCGATCCTATAATAACTTGACATTTTTGCAAAATGTGCAGTGGTATGTCCCTCCCATTAACAGTGATGCAGAGGTGATCGTGGATATTAAATCTCAAATGGTTACTGGGATTTTTAAGATCTAATAAAGCTTTCCAATTCTCAAAAACAAGTGCATCAAAACTATCTTGGGAACATTACAAGATATCAAGACTTTGACATACCATTTTTTTCATCCGTATAAAATCCACAATATAGATTAATCTCCCATGTGCATGCTTCATTAGTGTATTGATCTCCTAAAACATTGGAATAATACCAACCAATGTAAGCAATGTCTCCAAATCAGTTAAATGAAACAACAAGTCCCTCACCCTATCAACTTCATGACGATATTTGTGCATGAAACCAACCAACGAAGGATACTCCTCATGAACTCTACATGCAGGTTCATACAAAGAGATCCATCTCATCTCAACATCTTTCAGAAGTTTTTTTCCTTCTGTAATTCCAATTGTGAATTTTTGGAACTCAAGAAATCACTTTGGGCTGCTTTCCATATAGGCATGAAGTTCTCTTATAAGGTTTTCTAATTTAGCAACATTTTCGTAGTTTCTTACCATTTTATACGATAAATTTATTATGTGAGCCATATAATGAATTAGTAGCATTTATGAGGCCACTGTTTTTTAAATCTAACACATAGCCCTATTCTATGACCCTGCATGACAGATGCACCATCTGCTCCGACGCATACCAACTTCGTAGCAATTTCATAATCAGTCATTCCAGCAATATCTTTCAAATGAGAAGCATCTATTTTGTGTAGGTTTTCAGCATTACAATTTTCAAACCATTTTCATAACACCCAACATATGAGGTGTCCTTATATGATTTTCTAAAGTATCGACGTTGATACATACCCATGCAGTGTTGTCGACTGTTGTCACTTCATCAATTGAAAGAGATATAAACTTTGATTTTTTTACATTCTCTTTAAAATCTTCATTTTCTATCATCAAAAGGCATTTTTCCATTTCCCATTCACTATTTTTAGACCAATGAGACTAAGGTATGTTCGACATTCCATTATATTGATACAAAACTTTGAAATCAAGGAAATTTGAAATCGGTCTTCCTTTCTTTAGTATGTGAAATAAAGTAGAGAATTGTATGAGTTTTGCATGTAGATTTTTTTATTCATCTTGTCAATTTGCAATGTGATCGTTCCTCCCTTTTCCATGAGATGTCTGCATTTTTTCTACTCCGCTTCATAATCCGATGCATATTTAACATACATGCATTCTTTTTCATTTTTCCACCTGTGTGTTTTAATTTTCTGGCCATCCGCCCCATTTACAGTCAAATATTGTTTTCCACAATGTTTTTTATAGTGTCCAGCTTCATTTGTATGTTTTCTTGCTTTCCTAATTTCCACGTACATATTGTACATGTACATTCAAATGGGATCTCTTCTGAAATAGATGATTGTACAGGTTCGATAAATGGAAATTTGACAGCCCAATCAAACTTGTATGTCCTGCCAATGGTCCACATATTCTTGTTTGTTTTCAATGTTTTACTTTTTTTAGTAGAATTTTGAACAATATCACAATCACCTGGTTTCCTCTTTCGTGAACCAGAATTTGAATTTGATTTTTGTGTTCCATTTTGCTGAGTATTTGTATGTGTGATATCTTGATGCACTTCTAGTTGCACCCCAACAGGAAGAATATCTTCAGTATCTGCCATCTCAACAGTTATATCTTCAAGATCTGGCATATTATCATAGGTGTCATTTGTTTGATACTATGTAGAATGCATGTCCACCTCAATATTACCTTCCACACAGTCAGTATTCTGATTCTTTCTAGTGGTAGCTATATGGTTGTTGGTAGTTGTAATATTTGTATCAACAGAGTTTCCAAAATACTTGAACAGGGACTTCTGAGATTTCTTAGTTACTTTTAGGGTCTTCGCATTCTGAGGACTAACACCTTCCATTATTCTAAACAGAGTCTACATCAGCAAAAGAACCAAGTTGTTGTGTCAGAGATAAAATTCTATGTCACACATCTGTCAGCAAAAGAACCAAGTTGCGCGTCAGAGAAAAAATTCCTATCACACATCTGCTCAACAATACCTCCTTGTCACACGTCAATAACTAACCCCCTTGTCGCACGTCTATAATACCTCCTTGTCACACATCAACTATATCCCTGTCGTGCATAAAAAACTAAGCCCCTTGTCTTGCGTCTGCAATACCTCCTTGTTGTGCATCAACTATCCATGTCGCGCATCAATATCCATGTCGCGCATCAATAGCTAACCCCCTTGTCGCGCATCTATAATACCTCCTTGTCACGCATCAAAAAAAAAACCCCTTGTCATGTGTCTGCAATACCTCTTCGTCGCACGTGAACTATATCCTTGTCGTACGTCAACAACTAACCCCCTTGTCATGCTTCTGCAATACCTCCTTGTCACATGTCAATTATATCCTTGTCGTGTGTCAACAGCTAACCCCTTTGTTGCGTGTCAGCAAATATCATCTGTCGCCCGACTCTAAACTACTAACAGGCTAACATTAATATCTAGTGCTTAGAGTATGCGAGTTCAACTATATCCCTGTCGCGCATCAAAAACTAAGCCCCTTGTCATGCGTCTGTAATACCTCCTTGTTGTGCGTTAACTATATCCATGTCGCGCATCAATAGCTAACCCCCTTGTCGCGCATCTGTAATACCTCCTTGTCACGCATCAACAAAAAAACCCCTTGTCATGCATCTGCAATACCTCTTCATCGCACGTGAACTATATCCTTATCGTATGTCAACAACTAACCCCCTTGTCACGCTTCTGCAATACCTCCTTGTCACATGTCAATTATATCCTTGTCATGTGTCAACAGCTAACCCCTTTTTTGTGCGTCAACAAATATCATCTGTCGCCCGACTCTAAACTACTAACAGGCTAGCAGTAATATCTGGTGCTTAGAGTATGCGATTTCACGGTATTGGTAAGCTACTGGTGGTAGTACCGTAGTATACTACTCGACGAATCACCTAGGTTTTTATAGGAGATGCTTTCAAATTTAGGCGAAGTCAACCCCAAAAATATATATATACTGTAAATTTTAGGCGAACAAGACACCAACCCACTCCAAAAAAATTGCCTTTTCAAATTTTCCTAAAATGAAATTTTTTCCATATTACAAATATTCGCCACTAAAATTATCCCTGCAGGTAACGCTAACACGTGCAAATATACGGAAACACATACAATAAACGAAAACGTGTGTAATAGAATGGAAGCGTGTGTAATACATAATGTTTATAATGTTAGTGCATGAATAAGCACATTAGCACACACAAAGAGACATAAACATGTGCATAGTGATGCTAGTGCATGCACATTCACGCTAGTGCAAATATCATGCATGTTAACGCAAGGAGGCTGGAAATAATTGAATTTTGCAGAAATGGATATAAACTTGGTTTGTTAGTTTTTCTCCTTCTCTAGTGCACCTGAGGACCTAAAACCTGGACAACAATGTTAGAAACAAATAATAATAACAAAGAAATGACTATATTGTTAAAAAATTAAGCTAAAATGATTTTATAAGTGTGGGAGTCTCACCATGTGTGCCATAATGTGAGCAGTGAAAACTCAGAAAAAATAAAAGATTAAACATAAACAACGTTATAACTTTCCTCCAAAATTTCTTTACAAACCTCAAGTAAGATTGTGAATCACTTAGACTTGTTAAATCTTGTATTTGTTTGGATTTTGGGTGCTCTTGAAATATTCACCAAATGTGGAATGCAAATGCTATGAGAAAATTTTTGACACATGGGATGCAAATGACAATTTTGACAGAAGTTGGTTGCAATTGCTCAAAGCTTCCAAAAATGATTTACAAAGGAATTTCCTTATTTTTATTGTTGAGGGTGAGGCCATGAGAAGTGGAGCATAGTTTTAATGAGCTCCATGATCATAATTACAATTTCCTAAAATAGTAAGAGGATTTGATTTGTGCAGTTGTAACTTTGCAGAGGTAATGATTATTTAAATTTTATTCATGAGAGGTGGTTGTATGTGCAATCTTATTTCCCCCACCATTATAGGGTTCTAGTAGAGTTGAGAGGAGTGTGAGTAGATAAATAAGATTATTTAATAATTAATTTAATTAGTTATAAATTGTGAGAAGATAATTAATCGTTTAATTAAATAAATGTTTAATTTTATTAGCTAAAGGGTGTAGGAATTAATTTTAATTCCAAAGGCATGATAGAATTAAATTAATTAATTCTAAAGAGTTGTGACTTAAATGATGTAATTAATTAGATTAATTTCAAAAGGGATGCACTAGTAGATAAAATTAATTTAATTAATTCTAATGGGATAGAAATAAGCTAGAAATAGGTAAGCAGTTTTAGGGTGTCTGCATAGGTAATGTTTTGGGAAATATAAATAAATTATAAAAAATGAAATTTATAAAAATTAGAAGATATAAAGGAAGACAGTATGATAGGATGAAGAAAAATTGTAGCTTTCTATTTTAGAAATGGTGGTAATAAAGAGAACCACACACAATTAGAGGGGGGAAAGAAGAACATGTACATATTCAAAGAGTGCCTCAAGACCAAATATATAATCAAACCTTTAAACTAAATTGAGGAAACAACTATTTATTTAGTTAATCTATTCATATTGCAATAGAAAGAAATATATGGTTATTTTGGCCTAAGGAGATTCCTTAGGGCCAAGGAAGTCCATAAAAACGAACCCTTTCTCTCTTTTGATTGATGAATGCTTGATATAAGTATATTTTAAAATTTTATAAATTAGACCATCACATTTACGGGTGGATATTATATTAAAAAAATGGAAAATGTATATACTTGAAAGGTAAATTACTAAAACCCCTCGTGATATAATTAAACGTACTCAAACAAGTGATACAACATTATTAAATTAAGTCATGAGAAATTTATGAAGTAATATGTTTAGGGATTATACTATTAATGAGAGATAAGGCAATGAAAATGTATGAAAACTTTGGGAAACCAAAAGTATAATGATTGTCCTAGAAATTTGATAGTTTCAAGTGTGTCTAGAGAGTATGTTAAACTTTGAGCAAGGTGATTTGTGACATTTAAGAAAACGAAACCCTTAACCTATTGGCATAGTTATGAAAATTGAATGTTAATATTATTTTTGTATTATATTATTATGTTAGTATCATGAAATTAATTTGTAGACATAGGTGGTATGGGCCTCCTAGTAAGGATGATCTTGCTTGCATCCTCTTCGATTTTTTTAATTAACTGCTTCCAGGTTAACAAGTTAGGAATAGAACCCAAATATCATTAAGTGAATAGGTGGTATGGGACATCCAGGATCAAGATGTTTGAGTTTTATTTCTTGTTGCCCAAAATATCAATATGAAGATAGAGAGGTTTTGGTGTAATATTTCTAGTTGAGAAAAGAGTATATTGAGAGATGTGCTAATTTTAGGGGTATTTGATGGTATAAGAGGTGATAGATAACATGTTGCATAGAATCACACAAGATGAATGCTAAGAGGGGACATATATTAGGTTGTGGATTGAAACATAGGCTATATTCTTGAATTATTAGTCTATATTATTCATGCTCTATAATTCTAATGATTTTCAAGGATTAGGTGGGTACCTACTGTTTTTTCATAGACTTTTGGCCAAAAGAAAATTCATCAGGCTATGATTTTAGGATGTATATTATTCCCACCACATATATGTTTACCATTTGATTGAGTAACTACTTACACATGAGACTCTCTCTTTCCTCATTAATTACCACATCTTCCTTCTCGTTAAGGGTAGGGCCACTCTCAAGAATTGAGAGGTGTGTTTGGAACCACATGGCTTGTGGTTGGACATAAAGTGCTTCGATGATACTCTTTCTATCATTGTATTCGGACAACAGAATAGTTTTCTCTGTCTTACGTCATGGGATTTAATGGTAAAATTATAGCATTTTATTGCTAATTAGATTTATGTAAAATTTATAAGAATGAAGTTGTAAACCTTGTTAGTAAAAGTTGATTTCTACATTGTATGAACTAAGAAAAAGTTCGTAAGGTTGTATTAAATATGAAGGATGGTTTTCTTGAAGGCAATTTGTGTCAAATGGTTAAGTTGTAAATGGAAAAATGTGTATATGATATGCATGTTAAATTTTAGTAAAACACTAATTATGAATAGATGTCATGCGGCTAAAATCTATGTGATAGATTTATGTTAATTGTTATATTGAAAATAGATAATTACATGAATAAATAATTGATCTTGATTTACAAGATAGACAATCAGACTATGTTGATTTTTATGCATGGTGGTGTTGAATTAGAATTATGATTCTTTTTCTTTGAATTAATTGAAATACTTTAAGTACTAATGGTTGATCAAATAAATGAGAACTAGTTCAAAATTAACATATGGCGATTATACATTTGCTTCACCCATTTCATGTAGAGGAAAATAGTACCAATTAATTTGACACTTATTTTTTATTTAATTTGAAATTATCTTTGAATAAATGCAAGCTAATATTGACATTGTACACCTCTTAATGTGAATAAATGTTAAATAGGTCGGGTAAAATGGGAGTATCATTTTCCTTTCCTTGGATGAAAGGTGATAATGGATTCCAGGATGTTTATTAATGTTTGTCAAAAAAATTAAGACATGTTTTTATGGTCACCTGTGAAAGGGGGAATGTTAGATTTTGGTATCAAAGCTTAGGTTCAACGCTATGACCTTACATGTGTTCACTTTATTTTTCAAGGTTGTAATTACTTTTCTTCTGACATATCAAGATTTGAAAAGGAAATAAAAAGGGTATCATTCAGAAGTGGCGACATTATTATGTCATTAATCTAAAAGAAATTTCTAGTGTCGGTGAAGAAGCTACAAGGAAGCAACAAGATAGCTTGGATTAAATTCTTACATTATTGACTAACACCCGAGACAACATAGTTGCACTTGAACAGAAGTATTCAGATGAGTAACCCATTCCTGGGAATGATAAGGGAAATGATCCCAAACAAGGTGTTGAGCATGTCATAAAAATTCTCCTGATCATACTAATGAATAAAATCCTAAGAGGGCTTGGTTTGAAACAAAATTGGTTAAGGACCTTAAGAGGATTGTTCCACTTAAGTACTCAAGGGCAGTATTAGGAGATGGAGCTGAAGTATGGATTATTGATATGGAGTACTTCAATATTCGAAACTTATCAGAGGAACAAAAAACAATATGGGTCACATATCATCCGATAGGTGAAGCATCTACTTGTGGAACAATGAAAATGTTGAACAAAATTTGAGTATTGAGAACACTTCGGAGTTATTTGTGATTCTTTTCAAGTAAATATGGTTTCCCCAACTATATTTTGATAAGAAAGAGGATACATTTTAGAATCTACTCCAAGGAGATTCAACAATCACTTAATATTGAGAGAATCTACTTAAACATCTCAAATATGTACCCCAGTACCAAAAGGATGAGTTTTTCATAATCTAAAAGTTTATTATGGGGTTAAAATCTTGTATTAGACCAGAAGTGAATGTTCACAGTCCGAACACTATGGATGAGGATTTCAAAAAAGAAATGAAGCAGGAGCAAAATTTACAGTTAATCTATGCTTCCAAAAGGGATTCTACGGCTCCAATGGCTAAACCAAATCAACAATCAATAAAACCATTCAAGAAGAACTTTAACCAATTCATTAATATTTGAGAAAATAAAAAAAGGTAATAATTGGAAACTGAATAAGTTTGGTAATTCACCTAAGCCAACAAATAAGTAGCGAAACCGACCAGGCGAGAATGATCGCAATGGTTAGAATAGGAGTGTAAGAAAGAAATTTCCACGGAGAAAAGGTCCAGTTACAAAATGTTAGAAGTGTGGAGGGGATATTTATGCCATCAAATGTCCCCAAAACACTGCTAGAGGACATCCATCATAATCTCAGAGTTAGTTGCACATTCATGTTGTAGTTTACAATTGTTAATTTGATTTTTAGACCACTCAAGTAGAAGTGCTAGTTAAACTTTTTTAGTGTTTGTGTTTCTATTCTAATTAACATTGGAGCTACCGAATATTTTTTTGCACCAAATTTTTTAAGGAAAATCACTAGGTAGGCTAGTTATATTGATAAATTTTGGTCAGTACAATATGGAAATCGGATTGAAAAGAGAGTAGAGAAATGTTTATTTGCAACTAGACTAGAGCTATCAGGTTTCACAACTAAGATGAACTTAAATGTTGCACCCTTGGGAACCTTTGATGTCATTCTAAGGGTGAATTAATTATGCAAACATCGTGCTAAGGTGGATTGTCAAGAAAAAACTGTGACATGCCAAGACAATAGTGGTGAGCATCAAATTTTCGCGAGGATTAAGAAGGCCACTAAGTTAAGCCAAATCTTAGCCACGCAGTTGAAGAAGGAATGAAGGAAGATTCTTATGAGGTATGTAGTTCATATTGATGATGTGGGAGAGGAAAGAGAACCTACATTAGAGGACTACCCTTTTCTTTGGGATTTTAGTGATATATTTCCAGAAGAGTCACGAGCTTTCTCTATAGATTTAATTCAAGGGCCTGAACCTAAATCAAAATTGCCTTATTGAATGACCACAAAAGAGTTATTTAAATTAAAAGCACAGTTGCAAGAGATATTATCTAAGGGATTGATCTATCCTAGTGTCTCTCCATGGGGAACGTCAATTATTTTTGTGTAAAATAAGGATGGAACCCTTAGGCTTTGCATTGATTACAGAATGTTGAATAAGGAAACAATTAAGAACAGGTATCCATTACCACACATTGATGATCTATTTTATCAAATGTAAGGATCTACAATGTTTTCCAAGATTGATTTGAGATCTAGGTATCATCGGGTGAGAGTCAAGGAAGGTGATATACCTAAGACAAGTTTCCAAAAAAGGTAAAGCCCTTATGAGTTTAATGTTCTTCCTTTTGGACTCACGAATGCACTGATAGCCTTCATGAATTAATGAATAGCGTGTTCAAATATTATCTAGATGGGTTTGTGCTAGTTTTTTTGGATGATATATTTATTTATTCCCAAAAAAAAGAGCATCATTTGTACAGTTGGCTCTACAAAGATTGAGACAACATCGGCTATATGCCAAGTTATCAAAGTGTTTTTTCTTCTAAAGGAAAGTGTAGTATTTGGTTCATGTGATATCAGCTGATGGAATTTAAGCTAATCCAGCCAAGATAAGGTGATCATGGAATGACCAAGACCTGAAAAATGTACAAAAGGTATGTAACTTTATGGGACTTCTGGGATATTATAAGAAATTTGTTGAGGGATTCTCTAGAATCGGAAATCCTATTACCTCATTTCAAAATAAAGGGAAGAAGTGTTTATGGATAGAAAAACATGAAAAAACATTTCAACTCCTAAAGGAAAAATTGATTGCTACACTAATTCTGAAGGTTCCATATCTTAACAGAGAGTTCATAGTGGTCACATATGCATCAGGTGAAGGTTTTGGAGGAATTTTAATGCAAAATAATTAGGTAATGGCTTACACATCACAAAATATTAAGAAAGGGGAGTTAAATTATGCCCCACATGATCTTGAACTCAAAAATATAATACATGCTTTGCAATACATGTTGGGTAATCCTTTTGTACTCAAGACATGTCATTTAGGATTTTAGTATGTATTCACTCAACCAACGGTGAATGAATGAGTGACGTTGGTTAGAATTTTTGAGTGAATATGATTTTGACATAAGCTATAAAAAGGGAAAGGAAAACCAAGTTATGAATGCCCTTAGAATAATATGACATAGCGGTCATGGCCTCGACAAGGACCACTTTCAAATAGTATATTTTGAGTAAGCTATCTTCATATACTTTTTATGGGAAGGTCAAATTTCCATTGGAGATAGATATCTCGGATCGTATAAATGAGGGTTATAAGTTTGACAGGGATGGACTTCGTCATTTCCATGATAGAATATATATACCTAACATCGACAGATTGACGACCCTAGTATTGGAGGAGGCACACAATTCTCCTTATTCATGTCACCCTTGAGTGACGAAGACTTTAATTGATGTCAAGACGTTGTATTTTTTGTTGAGGATTAAAAATAATGTTGCAAATTTTATTTCAAGATGCTTGGAATGTTAACGAGTGAAAGTTGAACATGTACATCCATCTAGGTTATATCCATAATGAACCTCCTGAATAGAAATGGAAGGTCATAAGTATGGATTTTGTTCAAGGACTTCCAATGTCTAGGAACAAACATGACGTTATATTGGTGGTTATGGATAAACTCGCCAAATTATCCCATTTCATATAGGGGAATTTGAAATACGTTTCACCTATTTTGACAAAGAGGTTTATTCATGATATTTTTTAGCTGTATGTAGTACTAGAGAATATTATCTTTGATAGAGATACCCGTATGCATCAAGGTTTTGGCAAACCCTACACCTACCTTAAGAACTAAATTACATTTTAGTACTGCTTATCACTCTAAGATTTATGATCAAACAGAAAGGGTGAATAAAGTTCTAAAATACATGCTTAGAATGTATTATATGGATCAGCAGAAAATCTCATAAACCTATCAGTTACAAATGGGAATATTACTTGCCATTGGTTGATTTTCCTTACAACAATTCACACCATTCCACATTGGGCATGTCCCCTTGTAAGGATTTATATGGAAGAAAATCTCAAAAACCTATCAGTTTTTCCAAAGTATAGTGTGGATATATACCTAGGGATCATGTTGAAGATAGGGTGGTTATATGCCCTGACATCCTTAAGGACATGGAAGAACATGTAAAACTGATTAAGAAGCACTTACTTGAGGAAGCAGACAAGCAGAAATAGCACCTCGTTATGTTAGAAAGTTGTGTGGATATAAAATAGACTCCTAAAGAGTTCTTAGTTGGTGATAAGGTTTTTTTGGAGTTATACCCTTGAATATTTCAATCAAGTTTGTAAAGTCTTCCAAAATTGAGAACCTCGTTATGTTAGGTCATTTGAACATGTACGTCCTCATGTTAGGTCCATAATGAACCTCCTGATGTTCTTGAAGTGGTCAGCCCAGTGGCATATAGACTTGTGTTACCTCCAGCTCTATCTTGGTTACACAATGGTTTTCTTGTGTCTTTATTGAGAAAATATCATGTTGATGTGTCTCATGTTGTTGATAGAGTGGAAATATCTACATGTAGAGGATTCGTGAGTTCTTTCGGTCGAGCCCCTATAGGCTCTTGAGGTTTACAAGTTTTTCTTGCAAAACATGGAAGTCTCTCAGTGTTGCCTAGAGGAAGGAACTCCACATGAAGAACTCCACAGTGCATACCCGCATTTGTTTCATTAATCTCTTTACTTTTATGGTATCAATAATCATTGGGATGATAATTCCTCTTACATGGGAAGGATGTCACATCCCAACATCAATCATTTATTATTGGGATTGATATATTTTAGAGTTGGATGGTGGTGGTCATCATAGATACAACATGTTATTGTTGATTGATTTTTCTTGGTTAGCATTACAATATGTTTTGGATAAAGCATTTCAATTTTCTATCAGTTATAGGATCATGTTGAAGATAGTAGTAATTTGGAATAATTGTTAGATGGTTATTAAGTGTTGAATTATATTTATGGATTACTTTTGATAATAACATGTCGTTTCTTATTTATAGAAAGTTGATTTATTATTTGGACATATAACGAATTGTGGTATTGTTGTTTGTGCAGGTACAGGCATTCTCGGGAAATGAGAAAGGGTGTCATCAGAGAATAAAGATGTCATAATGGGTATCACAAGAGATTTTTACATGTATATGATAGTGCTCGATAGTTTTTTTTGGACAAGTAACAATATGATATTGGCAATACAAAAACTCGGTCACACTATAAGTTGGTCAATAGAACCTTATCATTTATTTCATCTTTTCTTTAGTATGTTGCGTTGTGTGATGTGATTGTTGGAGTACCAAGTAACAATACTTGTGTTACCTCCAGCTGATATTGGCATGTGTTCTCATTATGAATAGAGTGATTTCGCTACACCTGAAATACAAGTGAACTATTATAAATTCACAATGGTAGTGCACTTGTGAATACGATATCGACTTTGTTCATGCCAAGGCATTCATTTTAATACTTCATTTCTATGGTCTTCTAAAATAGATAGCCTGAATATATCGCCATAATTGGCATTATCTCTACTAGTATAAACATTGGTTTAGTAAATGTCATAATGGGTATCACAAGAGATTTTTACATGTATATGATAGTGCTCGAAACTCGGTCACACTATAAGTAGGTCAGATAGAACCTTATCATTTATTTACAAAAAGAAGATAAAAATAATGGCATTGTAAAAAGAGTAATATTTTAGCATCTTTTCGGTTTGAGAGATTAAAGAGACACACACACATAGGAATTACACCTATATGAGTTAAAGAGGTGGAACGCAAAGTAGAGAAGCAGCAAAACACATAATTGAGCGGGAGAAAAAGAGATAGTTGTGAGAGAGGTGAGGAAGAAAATATTAATGAAGGTAAATGCATAGCAATTATATAGAAAATGAATGGAGTTTTTAGAGAAAAGATAGACAGCGAAGGGAACGGTATCTCAGCAGTAGAGAGGAAAGAAGTAAAAACACACAGCTATTAATACAAACTGATATTATTTATTTAAAGGGATAGATAGCTGGAGTAGGTGGAGTTCAAGGAAGATCTGGACGTAGAGAAAATAAAAAGAAACATCTTTCAAGTATACAACTAGTTGGCAGGTCTTCCTATTTAACTTTTATTTATTTGTAAGTGAAAGATACAGGTAGCAATGAGATGTTGGTTTAAGAAAATTTGTTTACCATAAGTTAATGACGTTGGGTCAAAATACATGAATCATCTGTTTAGACCATGGATAGGAATTTGTTAAGAATCCCGAGTAATATTTTTAAGGGGTATGTTTTGGGAAATATAAATAAATGATAAAATAAAATTTAGGGAAAAAAAATATATAAAGGAAGATGGTATGATAGGATGAGGAAAAATTCCAACTTTGTATTTTTTCAGAAATGGTGATAATAAAGGGAACCAAGGGAAAGAAGATCATGTAGATATTCAAATAGTTCCCCAAAACCAAAAATATGATCTAACCTTTAAACTAAATTGAGGAAACAACTAGCTATTTAGTTAATCTATTCATATTGCAACCAAAAGAAGTATATGACCATTTTGGCCTAGGCAGATGCCTTAGGGCCAAGGGAATCATGAGAACAAACCTTTTCTTTCTTCATTGATGAATGCTTGATATAAATATATTTTACAAATTTTTAAATTAGACCATTATGTTTGTGGGTAGATTATATAAAAAAAGTGAAAATGTGTTTACTTGAAAGGTAAATTACTAGAACCCCTCTTAATGTAATTAACGGTACTCAAACAAGTGTGATACAACATTATTAAATTAATCCATTTAGAGTTTATAAAGTAATATGTTTAGGGCTTATCCTATTAATGAGAGATAAGAAAATGAAAATGTATGGCAGCTTTGGGAAACCACAAGTAGAATCGTCATCCTAGAAATTTGATAGCTTCAAGTGTGTCTAAAGAGTATGTTAAACCTTGAGCAAGGTGATTCATGATATTTAAGTGAAGGAAACCCTTAACCTATTGGCATAGTTTTGAAACTTTAAAGTTAATAATGTTGTTGTATTATATTATTATGTCATCATCATGAAATTAATTTGTACACTTAGGTGGTATGGGATGCCTAGTGAGGATGAGCTTTCTTGCATCCTCCTCGAGTTTTGTAATTAACTGTTTCTGGGTTGACAAATTAGAAATAGAACCCAAATATCATTAAGTGAACATGCGGTATGGGACATCAGGATCAGGGTGTTGTTTGAGCTTTATTTCTTGTTGCCCAAAATATCAGCATGAAGGTAGAGAGGTTTTTTTAATATTTCCAGTTAAGAAAAGAGTATATTGAGAGATGTGTTAAGTTTAGGGGTGTGTGATAGTACAAGGGTAAGTGCATCGAGATGGGGGACAAAAAGGGGGTCAAAAAGGGGCACCTTTTTCTTGAAATCAGTGAAACCTGAACTTCATCGAATAATTTGGCATGCGTGGGCTCAAAATTTGACAAAGTGATAAGAATACGTACCGTAGAGCTCGGAATCTAGTTTCTAAACTACTAAGTTTTTTTGAAAATAGTTGAGATTAAGAGGGTCAAATGTGGTACGCACACAAAGTATGTCTATTTTTTGTATCAAAAAGATAAGAACTTATTGTGTATGCGCCCCCCCATTTTTTGAGTTCTATAAATTTTCAATTAAATCTCTTCAGTAGAAAGTTAGCTAAGACCATCTACGAGGTTCCATTAATTTTCATAATTTTTGGATGAATATATTTTTTTTTATCAATTTTCAAAGTGCACATATCCCAAAAATGAAACATTTATGTGTGCACCCCCATAACTTTGAGAAAAAAATCATTTTTTAGTTTTCTTTTTTTTAGCGCGTGTAGAATGGAGTTTAGAAAAACCATTTTTTAAAAAATTTCGATGAAAAAATCGTATATTGTGCACCAAAATGTATGCATAGGTTTTTGCAAGAAAACAAGGCACTAGTAAAAGAAATTATTGATGAAAGCCTTAAACTAATCAGATTTTAGAAAGAACTATATCGTCATCAAGGTAAAACCAAGCTTGACATCGTAGTATAATTTATTTTTGAATATTATGTTTTAATGCATGAGATATTGGGGTGCACACGTGAAATTTTGATGTTTTTCCGTCAAACACGGTTTTAATTACGCAGAAACAGTCCAAACCTTTGGTTTGGAAATCCAAGGCAAATCTATGGTTTGGGAATTTCAAGCCCAAAAAAAATGAAACGCGAGTGCGTTATAATGCACTCGTGTTTCAATGTGTTATGTAGTATATGTGTTTATGGCATGCTTCTATTGACTAAAATAAATGTTTATGTATGAGAAATACTAAAATATAAATAATAATAAAAGTATAAGTTTTTCTTTTATTAATATTTATATTTTAGAATAGTTTCTTATACTTTAAATTTATTTTAGTAAATATAACATGTTAGGGTCACTTTGCACCTTATAGAACTAATCTCCCAACTTCATCTGTCACGGTTTAGAAGATAGTTTTTCAGATTCTAATATGGTCAGTACATAGGTATTTTTCAGGATTTCAGTATTCAACATTCAATCTTTTAGGGTTTAAATTATACAATCAGTATCTATTTTGTGAAAGCATATAGTCATTGTTTAGGTTTTGGAGCCTTTTAGATTGGTTATTGATATTTGTAGGAGTGTTTAGGAAGATTTAGCAAAGGTTTACTCGTTCAAGGGAAATCTTCTCAACAACAAGTTTTCTAGGTGCAGGTAACAAACACTCTAATGGTGAAATTTGACTTCTTTGGATGATTTTGGGAGCTCCGAAAGGAGTTAGGAGGAAAATAAATAGGCACTGGAAAGATATTTCAATCCTATATATGTTGGTAATATCCATTTTTCTCTAAAAATTAAATTTTTCATGAAGAATTTCAAGATAATGTAGCTACCCCTTTCAGTTCCAGACAAAAATGGCCCTAAATTTATAAGTACTAAAGATATGATCACCACATGGTGATAAGTTAATATTTGTTAACGTTGATAAGTACCTCTGGGAATGGTTACTATCATAAATAGACTATTGTTTACCATGGGTAAGGATCTCATGAGGATGAGGGCAATTTTTGTGAGTTGAAAATACCTTCCTAACAACCCATATTGTGTTTTTAAGTGACGAAACTTCTAACATGAACTTTAAACCTTAAACCCTAAGCCTTAAACCATCAACCTTAAACTTAAACCCTAAATAATAAACCATTAACCTTGAGCCCTAAACCATCAACCCTTAACCATGAGCCCTAAACTCTAAACCTTAAATTGTGAACCCTAAACCCTAAACTGTAAACCCTCAACCCTAAACACTAAACCCTGAGTTTTTAATCTTAAACCATAAACCTTAAACATTCAACCCATAGCCCTAATCCTTGAACCATGCTCCCTAAATGTTAAACCATAAACCCTAAACACTAAATCCTAAACCCTAAATCCTAAACAATAAACCCTGAACCCTAAACATTAAACCCAAACCCTAATCCTTGAATAGTTATGAGCTAATCAAACACCCTCTAGGATAGTTCAAGAAATATATTAAGCATCTGGAGGTGATGTCAGTGAATCTTGGAAGTGTTGGAGGCAATTTAGGAAGATTTAGGAATATTTTTTACAGCATACAGTTTAGGAATTAGGGTTTAGGGTTTCGGGTTTAGGACTCATGGTTTAGGGTTTAGGGTTTAGGGCTCAGGGTATAGGGCTTAGTGTTTATGGTTTATGGTTTAGTGTTTAGGATTTATGGCGGTAAAAATAGGGTAGGGTTTAGGTTTTAGGGTTTAGGGTTTATGGCTCAGGGTTTAGGGATCACAGTTTAGAGTTAAGGTTTTAGGGTTTATGGTTGAGGGTTTAGGGTTTAAGATTTAGGGTTTAGTATTTAGGGTTCAGGGTTCAAGGGTTTAGGGTTTTGGGCTTTGGGCTTTGGGTTTAAGGTTTACTATTTAGGGTTTAGGGTTTAGGGAATAGGATTTAGGGTTTATGATTTAAGGGTAAGGGTTTAGGATTTAGGGTTTAGGGGTTAGGGTTTAGGGCTCAGGGTTTAAGGCTTAGGGTTTAGGGCTCAGGGTTTAGGGTTGATGGTTTAGGGTTTAAGGTTTAAGGTTTAGGGTTTAGGGTTTAGGGTTTAGGTTTTAGGGTTTAGGTTTAGGTTCTAGGGTTTAGGGCTTAGGGCTTTTGACTTATGGATTAGGGTTTAGGATTTATGGTTTAGGGTTTAGGGTTTAGGGTTTAAGGTGCTAAAAATAGGGTTTAGGATTTAGGGTTTAGGTTTTGGGGTTCAAGGTTTAGGATTTAGTGTTTAGGGATAATGACTTAGGGCTTAGGTGTAGGATCAGACAATACCTCTCCAGGTGCAGCTCCCCTCTTGAAGATCATATTCATATTCAATGTATCGTTGTCGAAGAGGGAAACTCCCCTCTCAAATTGATTATTCAATATGACATGCAAGATGAGTAAATAAAATGATAGTTGGAGAATTATATTTTATTGGTAATTAGTACTAAGTATCAACAAGACTAATATGGCTTCCGACTACTCGACTAAGAGGGCATGACAATATTAGGACCATATTTCTGAGTCTCATGCCAAGAACCATTATTGAGTTTGTTTTTGAAAAATAAGCATAACAATAGGGTATGAATAAGAACACAAAGGAGTTATCAATCACCTAGTAAATCTTTCTTGTTTAATTCTGAATGGGAGTCACTTAGCCTACGGCTTAGTGACCTTCCATTCATTGGTAATTCCTTTTATGATAAACCCATTGATGCTTTCAAAAACACCTTAAAAAAGTAGGGGTAGTCATCAATCCTAATGAAGCGTGTGATGTGATGTGTCAAAATTATATATTCACAAGAACATATTCTTCCTTGAAAGTTCCTAGTTTTTCCTAGTAATGATGTCTCCTTGTATCCAAAGATCGAGGACTATTGAGATCTGTGGCAGGATTAGACATTCAAGAATCATCGAGTGTTTGAATCAGAATGTCATTGCATCTAGAGAAACATTCTCAAACGTTGGAGTAATGCATCTTGGAAAATAAAATTGAACCTCAGAAATCCTCTCAAATTTCCAGTCTAGGTTGTGTTCCTAGTCTTGTTTCTGTTTTTGTTTTTGGTTCTGGTCATGGTCATCGAATATGAAAGTTTTAGGAAAGGCATCCAAACTTGAATAATTATTCCCATTTAGATTGTTTGTAATGTCAATGACAGTGCCAGTGCCAGTGGAATTCAGTTGGTGGAAGGCAAGGTTGTTTCCTTGCTGGCTTTTCCCCATGGCGTCATAGGTATCCTTTCTAATATTATTGAAGAGAACTCCCCATGCTTGTCTGATAAGTTTAAAATCACCCTCGGCTTCTGGGAACTTATTTTTATCAGGATGCAATCGTAAGGCTAGTTTTAGTAGGTGTTAATAAAAAAGAAAACAATTTTGACTGAAATTACTTACGAAATGCATTCCTTCTCTTCAAGCTTATCTTTATAAATGCAATTCAACTTTCCAAGTTCTCCATATTTGCCAAATTTTGGTTGAATTAACATTTTGGACCTCTGAAGGTGTGAAAAAATGGTGATTTTATTTCATCCAACCTTTCTTGAAGTGAATTTAAACAAAATAAAATTTGGAATTTAGAGGTGGCACGTGGTAGACATTGATTGTCCTACCACCGATTTTGAGTGACGAAACTTCTAACATGAACTTTAAACTCTAAACCCTAAACCATAAACCATAAATTTAAACCCTGAACCCTGAATACTGAGACCTAAACCCTTAGCCCTAATCCATCAACCCTTAACCCTGATCCCTAAACCCTAAACTATGAAACCTAAACCCTGAGCCCTAAACCTAAACCCTCAACCCTAAACACTAAACCCTAAACATTGATTCCCAAACTTTGAGCCATAAACCCTAAACCTTGAGGCCTAAACCCTAAACATTGAACCCTAAACCCTAAGTGCTAAACCTTAAACCCTAAACCTTGAACCCTAAACCTAAGCCCTAAACCCTAATCCCCCCCTTAGCCCTAAGCCATAAACCATAAACCATAAACTGTGAACCTTAAACCTTAAACCTTAAACCCTAAATTTTAAACCTTGAACACTAAAAATTGAGCCCTAATCCCTAAACCCTAAACCTTGAGCCTGGAGTATTTATCCCTAAACCCTAAACCCTAAATTGTTAACCTTGACCATCTAACCCTCATCCATAAACCCTAATCCCTAAACCCCAAGCCCTAAACACTAAACCCTAAACCCCAAACCCTATTTACCCTAAACCCCAAACCCTATTTACCCTAAACTCCAAACCCTAAACCTTAAACCATAAACCATAAAACATAAACCTTGAACCCTAAACCATGAGCCCTAAGATCTAAACCATAAACCCTAAATCTTAAACCCTAAACCCTAAACCATAAACCCTAAGCATTAAACCCTAAAGCCTAAGCCCTAAACCTTGAGCCCTAAGCGTTAAACCCTAAACCCTGAACCACGAACCATGGGCCCTAAATGTCAAACCCTAAACCCTAAATTGAGAATGGAAATTCCAATGGTATTATTGGGTCTGAAATATTAGGATACCAAATAAATTTGAACATTTTTTATGCTCTTTTGAATAATTCTTTCAGTTGCAAGTTGTCAAGAACAAAGATTTCATTCAAAGAACATAGCTTGATATGTCCAGTGTTTGTGTAAGATGGTAGTTTGAGAGGATTTATAAGGTTTAATTTTATTTTCCAAGATGCATTAATCCCATGTTTGAAAATGTTTCTCTAGATACAATGACATTCTGATTCAGACACTCAATGATTCATGAATGTCCAATATTGCCACATACCCCAGTAGTCATCAATCCTTGGATACAAGGAGACATCATTACTAAGACAAACTAGGAACTTTCAAGGAAGAAGATGTTCTTGTGAATATATAGTTTTGACACATCTGAAACTCCTACAAATTTCAATAACCAATCAAAAAGACCTCTAAAATGTTGAAGGTTGAATGTTGAAATCCTAAAATTTACCTATGTACTGACCAGATTAGAATTTGAAAAACTATCTTCTAAACCGTGACAGATGGAGTTGTGAGACTAGTTCCATAAGGTGCAGAGTGACCCTAACATCTTATAATTACTAAAATAAATTTAAAGTATAAGAAATAATAAAATATAAATAATAATAAAAGAAAAACTTATATTAGCATTATAGTGTGCTCGTGTTATGCTTCGGACTTACCGAACCATAACGCGCTCGCATTATAGTGCGACCCTAATTTTTCTTTGTCATGTTATAACGTGTCTGGGCCAAATGGCCAAAAATGGATTTGTGTCCACTTTTCTACCCCCCCATCTTTGTGCACTTTCCCACAAGAGGTGATAGATAACATGGTGCATAGAATCACATAAGATGAATGCTAAGAGGGTATATAAGGTAGGTTATGGATTGACACATAGGCTACCCTCTTGAATTATAATTATAGATTATTCATGCTCTAACATTCTGATGGATTTCAAGGATTATGTGGGTACATATTGATTTCCATTAACTTTTTCCCAAAAGCAAAATCATCAAGTTATGATTTTAGGAAGTATATTATTCCTCACTCGTAGATGTTTACCATTTGATCAAGTAACCACTTATACATGAGACTCTCTCTTTCCTCGTTAATTACCACATTCCTTCTCGCAAAGGGTAGGGCCACTCTCAAGAATTGAGAGGTGTGCAAGGAACCATATGGCTCGTGGCTAGAGTTAAAGCACTCTAATGATGGTCTTTCACTTGTTGCAGTTAGACAACAAAACGGTTCTCTACAACTTATGTCATGGTATCTAATGGTAAAATTATACCATTGCATTACTAACTAGATTTACGAGAATGAAGTGTTAGTGAAATTTGATTCTTACATTATATGAACTATGAAAAGTTCGTAAGGTTTCATTAAATATGAAGGATGGATTTCTTGAAGGTAATTTTTTTCAAATGGTTAAGTAAGTTGTAAATGAAAAAAATGTGTACATGATATGGATGTTAAATCTATTTTAGTAAAACACTAGTTATGAAGAGATAGCATGTGGCTGAAATTTGTGTGATTGATTTGTTTAATTTTTATAATGAAAATAGATAGGTAAATAAAAAATAAGTGATCATCATTTACAAAATAGACAATCAAAGTATTTTTTTTTATACATGGTGGTGTTGAATCATAATTACGATTCACTTGCTTTGAATTAAAGGAAGTGCTTTAGATGATGATGGTTGATTAAATAAATGATAATTCACTCAAAATTAACATATGGTGATTATGTATTTGGTTCACCTCGTTTCATGTAGAGGCAAACTATACCAGTTAATGTGATACTTCTTTTGTTTATTTAAGTTGAAATAAACTTTGAACAAATGTAAGTTAATATTGACATTGTATGTCTCTCAATGTGAGTGAATGTTAAGTAGGTCTAGTAAAATGGAAGTATCATTTTCTTTTCCTCGGATGAAGGGTGATCATGGAGTCCCTTTTATTAATGTATGTCAAAAAATTTAAGACGTGTTTTTATGGTCACTCATCAAAGGAGGAATTTTACATATACAATGCACCTTTCACAAATATTTGTAGGTGTGAAGCATTCCCAACATTATCCACTTGTTGAAAACTTTGCATTAAGGGGGCATGAACCCATTCTTTAACAATTTCATACTTCCAAGCCCATATTCTTCATGTAGTGAGATAATTTATCATTAACCATTACCTTCGTCAATGAATATAAAATTCTCATATTAGTATCGTCCTCTAGTTATATCCTACTTTACTCCATCATTTCCCTTACAAAATTATATTACACATCAATATTCTTAGTGCAAGAGTGATACTTAGGGTTCTCTCTTCCATGATAATTATACTCTGGGAATCAAAATCTATCCTCACTATATTTTGTATGAGCTTAACTATGGAACATAATCTCTAAATCTAAAATGTTTCCTTATTTACATGAGTATTTTTTATGTACCTTGGGATATGATATTATAATGTATATGTGTTGATGGAGATGCTGACATGTGGCACACATCCCCTTTAGTCAGTTATATGTTTATAATATATGGGGTCACATAGGAATTAGTCATATTGGGTAATGAGTCGGCCTACATTGGGATCAAGTATTGCACATCCATTAATAGTAATGTATGTCTATATAAAGGATGTGAGTATCATTATGAGGGATTTCATGGATGTATGATTTGAGTCTTCTACTTGGTATAGATATATTACTCCTCCAATTCCCTATATATCCATATAGGTTGTTGTCCTCATGTGTCCTAGCATGTCTCCATGATATTTCCCTCTCGTGATGATGTGGGTGTCTAAATGGTGCAACCTTAGTATCCTCAACCTTATCAACCTTTTCCTCAACCTTATTTTCCTCTTCCAGCTTGTTTGTTATTTCTTTTTTTTCTCTTGATTAGATGAATTATTTTTATCTTCTTCATCATGTTCTTCAACATCTCCTTCTGAATCATCTTTATTCCCTTCTTCACCATCTTCAAATTCATCTTCATGCTCCATCTTTAAATTACTTTTTTCCTTCTTAAGTGTGTTATCATGTAATGTAATTTTCTTTCTCTCGTACCATGATTTCATGAATTTATTTTGCATATTAATATTGAATGTTCCCAAGGTCTCTAACCAAGGATATACAAGAACAATATCCATACCATCCATATCTAAAGCATAAAAATATGAATGTAAAACATATTTATCCATAGAGAGCTTTAAATATTCAAAAACTTGAATATGTTTACCATCCACTTGAGCTTTTGTGATATTCTTTACTTGAACATGTAGATGTTGAGCTACATCCATATTGATGAACTTATATTTGCTACTATGGTTTATGGAAACAATTACCATTTTCCTTTGAATGCACCCTTCAAACTAAAATATTGAAGATTTCTTCCTCGGAGATGCACTATTTGAACTTGTATCTTGATTTGTTGTCTTTACTTCTTAATCATGTGTAACCTCTTCATCAACAACATTGGCTTCTTCTTCATTATAAAATTTTCCTTCTTCTTCTTCTTCTTCTTTCTCATCCTTATCTGAAACACCCTCATTAGTAACATCATCATCTTCTTTGGCTCATCAATCTAAGAAAACTTGTTCAATTTCCTCCCAAGACCAATTGAAACGCTTTTGTTGCACTTGATACCACCAAGTTAGAGCTAGACCACCTAGCTGATTTTGCAAGAAAAGACATGGTATTATAGATGATAAATGATCTTCCTTCAACTAAATCCACCATTCTCTAGCATCAATATTTCCATCTACATAAAAAATTCTCATCTCCATGATCAACAAAACTAGGGTTTTAGGAATAGACCCTTTTGATCAAAACTTTTTCTAACCATTTCGACTAGAGGTCGGCCAGATTTCACATAACACAAACCCTAATTATATTTTTGAGAGGTTTCCAAAAATGTAAATAAATCAGAAAAAATCCTATTATTTCGGCCTGTGGAGTAACATTTTGAAAACACGTGAAGCTGAAATAACTCTCGCAAAACATATCCAAATCGTGTAAATTTTTAGGGGTATCACCTTGAAATGTATCTTAATAAACCCAAAAAATTTAATATCTAGTTCATCATAATTCAAAATATATAGACGATACCTTAAAATTATGTTTTCAACACCACAATAGACATATATTACACAAAATAGCTCCAAAAACTATGACATTTGGAGGGAATATCACTTGAATGATGTATCCACTCCCCAAAAAATATCTCTAAAAAATTCCAAGTCGATCTCCAAATATAGGTGAATCACCAACATTAGGTTTTCATCCCACAAATTACCTGGATCGATGCTCTGATACCAATTGATAAGATATTTGCATCTAATAAATGAATAGTTTGCAGAAAATAACACAACACAAGAGGTATTAGTGGGCCAAGATGCTCAAATATTCAATATATGCAAAATAATACCCTTAAGGTAAGGCAACACCATACAATGCTCCTTAAGGAAGGAGTAACTCCACATTCTCCCAATATGGGAATCCACTTCAAGGGGGACACCTCCAATATACCTCTACCAAGTAGAAGACTCAACTCATTCATCCATGATATGACTCATAATGATAATCACATCCTTTATATAGACATACATTACTCTTAATGGATGGATAACGCCTAATCCCAACGTAGGCCTACTCATTACCCAATATAACTAATTTCTATGTGACCCCATATATTATAAACATATAACTATCTAAAGGGGATGTGTGACACATGTTGGAATCTCCATCAACCTATATACATTATAATATCATATCCCCATGTACATAGCAGTATTTCTCATGTGGTTTCCATGTACTCATCTTATATATTAAAGATTGTAACACTTTCTTTACATTTACTCATCCAACTTACAACTCTACCAAACAAGTCAAAAATTCACCCAATGATAGACCTAAACATATCAAGACCTCAACTCCAATTATAATCCCCAAAACCATGTAGACTCACTTCCTTTCTTACATCAAGTCTTCTTTGATAGCACATAGCATGGTCATAACTTGATGAAAATATTTAAATATCTTATTCTTCATAGTTTAGTACTCTTTGGTTGAACTGTCCATATATTTGATAATTACTTCCACTACATTTTGAATGACATGTTTTGTACAAACCACAACATATATTAGTATTCTCATCACACTCAAATATGAAACTGGGAACATGTCCTCCAACTCCTCTTATGGCTTTGCACTTTACACAATCGATATTTTCTTACTACCTGGGAAAGATGTTATCAAAGGTTTGTTTTCTTTCATCTTGAACCTTTACAATACCATCTCAACCTATTTCTTCTTGTCTACCGAAAGATTATTATTTACAATACCTCACTTGATTTTCATTCCCAAAATGAACTTTCATCAGCAATATATTTCGTGTCAAACTTCGCAAACAACTAATACTTTTTATGCTTGATCATTGCCTTGTAATATCCAATCAACATCATGTCATCCACATAGAGAATTGTGTTGACAAATTTCTTCCGTCCTCCTTTAAAATGTACACAAGGATCGACTTTACTATGTGCAAGGTCAAGTTTTATCACATAGGCATAGCTATAAAAATTATGATTACATATCCTTTGTGATTGTTTGAATCCATATAAGGAATTCTTCACGAAACAATCCAGTTCTCTTTTCATTTGAGTATGAAACTTCCACGTTACACCATGTAGATTCTTTCTTCAAGCTCCCCATGTAGAAACGTAGTTTTTACATCCATTTGATTTATCTACATATTAAATCAACAGAAATAGCTAAAATAAATCTAATTGAAGTTAATATTTACAATACAAGATAATAACTCACATAAATTGATCCCCACAACCTCTGATAATCCTTTGTAAATAGGATAGCCTTATACTTCTCCAATTTGCCTTGCACATTACACTTCCTCTTCAAAAATCACTTCAACATACATGTTTTCTTCTAGGAGGTAAATTTTTCATATCCCAAGACTCGTTCTTATACAGAGACTCGATCTTCGTATTTGTGTATTTCTTCCTAAACACGCCCTACTTGAATACAAGATCTTCACCCATTTTTTTGGGATCGTCGTCATCAATTACTAGAAGTAAGAAATCAAAATGAAATTATGATGGGGTAAACCTATTTGGTACTCTACTCATGCATTTTGATCTTATCTGCACATAGGTTTCATGTTCTTACTCCTCCACTGATGCCTTTTCTTCATCAACCTAATACTCAAGTACCATAAGATGAGCGTGGAATCGAGCATGGAGAAGAACCATAAGATGAAGTCTAGATTTGAGAAGATGAATCAAGCATAGGGATTGAGCGTGGATAAAAAATCAACCATAGTAGCCCGGAAAAACATTCGACGGGATGAAACCACTTACGAGAAGAGTACACATAAAATTGGGTTTCTGAGCATGGAAGGTAATGGTGTTAAGTGCTTATATTTATTTATTTATTTTTTCACTGAGGGAGTGTTTTTAGAAGTTGAACCAGTTGATATTAAAAGAAAATTCATTCTACGACATCAGAATATTGTGAATGTGTTCGTAATGTAATTGCATGTTTGACTAGGAAGTTGTATGCGAGGGATAAGAAATTGATTACAAACACTTAATGATAAAGAAGAGAAGACAAAGGAAATAAGGCGAAGGATAATTTTACATTGATGAACAATGATTATGCAATGGATCGCATAATGAAATCATAATAAATTGAGACGCAATTGGCAAAGCAGAAGATAAATAGGCTTGAATAGGTATGGGAAGAGTTCAAAATATATTTATTTCAATATTGATAAAGAATCATATTATAATTTTATTCCTCTAAGATTGGACATTTAGACAAGAGAAACATTGTTGCAGAAGTATGATATGATTGTATATGTTAGTTACAGGATAGTGGATGGTGGAGAGGGAGCGTAATAAGTCATTAACCTTGATGATAGTGATGATAGTAGCAGTAGTTGTTAGATCACATAACATATACATGTACCAGATGCATCATATGTGCATATGTCTTAGGATAAGACACATATTAGGTATGGGAAAATGCTAGAGTGGATGGAATTAAATATAATTTAATTTATCTTATAGCATGGAGAATTTAAGAAGACACGAAGGAGATGAAGAGCAACAAGGAAGATGAAGGGCCAACATTGCAGATAAATAAGAAAGGATGGAAATCAAGAAAAATGGATTTGTTTTGCATGTTTCTATATTTCTACCGTATGGCCTTTGGCCTCAATAGTGTAATTATGATCATCATATGATAAAAGTATAAGATTATGTCACCTTCACTTCAATGCATGTTTTATATTTCTATTATTCATAATTTTCATTTATGCATTTATTATTAAATGTCAATTATTAATTATGAGCATTACTTTATTAGAGATACCAAGGCCCTATGCTAACATGTTCTAACTCATCTTCACGGCTACACACATCCTTTTGTATAAGGATCTTCTTCTATTCTCTAAAGTCCATATTATGATTGTACACAATCTTATTTGTTTTAGGATTCCATAGCTTGTACCCTTTGACACCACTCCCAAATCTAATGGAGACACTCTTCTCATACTTGTATTCAATATTTGTCCTCTTATCTTTTGGAACATGGACATATGTTTCATTACCAAAAAAATCAAGTGTTTTAGGGATGTTTTCTTACTAATGCAAGCTACTTATGGATTCGTATCCTTGAGTATGGATGATGGTGAGTGATTCACCAAGTAACAAATAGTGATCATTACTTTAATCCACAAATTATGCTCCAAGTATGCACCACTTAACATAATTAAGTATTTATCTATCAATGTTCTACTCATCTACTTTGTAACTCCATTATGTTGAGGTGTGTATGGCTTTATCTTTTATAGTTCATTTTTCTAGTTCTTACAGAATTACTCAAATTCATTTGATAAAAAATTTCATAAGACCTTAATCTTATTATTCTTCTATTTGCCACAACGGCTTTGAACTCCTTCAACTTATGTAAGTCCCTACCACATAGCTTACTAAAAATAATAAGCCCGAGGAAAATATGGTTTCCGGTACTTCAAGATATTTCCTCAAAATGCAAAACATTCAAGGATGGAAAAATTGACAAATTGGGCAAAATTGTTAAGTATGGTATCCATGTGAAGTATGCCAAAAATAGTAAATGACCAAAACGAGCTCAAGATGATCACATATTTTTCTCTTCTCCATGTCTCAAAAATTCAAGCTTTCACAAAAGCCAAGTCTTCAATTTGCAAAAAAATCTCTACCTTCACGGATGCGGTGAGCATATGGTGTCTCAAAGAAGAAGTGCCAATTTTGGTAATTCTTATAAATCTCCACATGTCACTAAGTGGTGACCATCTCTCTGGAGATTTCCTCATGGGAATGTAATGACGAAGTCATCCTTGCAGAGGAGTGAAAGTGCTATATACCTTGGGATATGATATTATAATCTATATGGGTTGATGGAGATGCCGACATGTGGCACACATCCCCTTAGTTAGTTATATGGGGTCACATAGGAATTAGTTATATTGGGTAATGAGTCGGCCTACATTGGGATTAGGTGTTACCGTCTATTAAGAGTAATGCATGTCTATATAAGGGATGTGAGTATCAATGTCATATAGGTATGAGTTGATTATTCTACTTGGTAGACCTATATTGGAGGTGTCCCCCTCGAAGTGGATTCCCATCTTGGGAGATTGCGGAGTTACTCCTTTAAGAGCATTGTATGGTGTTGCCCTACCTTAAGGGTATTATTCTACCTATATTGCATATTTGGGCATCTTGGCCCACAAATATCTCTTGTGTTGTGTTGATATCGATTATATTCTACATATTTCTGATTTATCATAAGCAAATATCTTATCAAGTGGTATTAGAGCATCGATCCGGGCAATTTGTGGGATGAAACCCTAATGTTGGTGATTCAGATATATCAACATATTTACCTGGATTTTTTTGTATATTTTTTTTGGTGCATGGATAAGTTATTCAAGGGAGATTACCTCCAAATTTCAAATTCTTTGGAGTTGTTTTGCAAAAGATATGTTTTTTTTAGGGTTGAAACCTTAATTTTAATGCCCCATCTGGGACACCGAAAAAAAAATGCACTAAACAGGCTAAAATTTTAAGGTAGAATTTTTTTTTTGAAGTGTTTAAAATAACTAGTAATACATCTTTTATATCTTTTCCTGGTAACTACTAAGCTTATACCATTTAAATTTTTTTTTGTCTAACTTGTTTGCTAACCCTAACTCGAAATTAATTATTTAATTACATTTTAATTTTGCTAGTGCCCCCACAAGAAAGAATAAACAATAATAAATAACTCCACGCCCCCCTTTAAAAATTCATCTGTCCTCTTCAACAATATTTCCATGGCTAAAGGTGTGAAGGAAAACATGTGGCCCTACAATAAGCCTAATCTCAACCCTAAATTTTCTTTGACCTAAGTTTGCCCTAGATATCTATATCCTCTCTTTCTTATTATCTCTTTCTTCCATACATATTCTTCTTGTTTATTTTTCGTTATATAAAATATATATATATATATATATATATATATATATATATATATATATATATATATATATAGATATATATATATATATATATATATATATATATATATATATATATATATATATATCTATATCTATATCTATATCTATATACACGCATTTATTTTGTTACGTTTTATTACACCTATATCTACGTTTATACATTTGTTATTTGATTATTTATTATTATCGTTATATTTATTTTTTATTTTTTTATTTATTTATTTATATTTGCATGCCCTCACTAACTTATTCTTTGTTTTATATACATATATTAATTTATACATGCATATATATATATATATTAGGTTTGCCTTATATATATATATATATATATATATATATATATATATATATATATATATATACATACATATTAGGTTTGCCTTATAATTGAAGTTTATACTATACTGTATGTTGAAGGAGGGTCGGCGGCGGCGGGCAGAGAGAGAGGAGGCGAAGGCAGAAAAGGGGCAGGCGAAAGGGGGGACAGGAGAAGGTGGCGGGGCAGGGCCGAAGCGGTGGTGGAGTCGGCGCAGGAGGGGAGGGCAGAGGCGCGGCCGGGTTGTAGGGACAGTGGGCGGGGAAGTCCGTGGGGGCAGCGCCCCCCCACGGCGGTTACAGTGGTGCGGGGGGGGGGGGGGGGGGGGGGCAGCGCCCCCACCCCATACTATACAGCAGTGCTACGCAGGGTGGGGGGGGCCGAACCCCCACCCCACAATTATTATTATTATTTTTTAATTTATTTTTCTTCTTATTTTGCTTATGTATACAATGTATTATGTATATATATACATATATATACATACTAAATATATATTCATATTTTGAATTGTACTTCTGTGAACATTTAAAGTACAAACACAAATAACGTATATAATATATAATATAATATATACATATATATATGGTAACAGCTGTATTTATATATATGTGTGTGTGTAGCATATATATATACATATATATATACATATACATATATATATACATATACATATATATATACATATACATATATATATACATATATATATATATATATATATATATATATATATATATATATATATATACATATATAGCATATAGAGGTAGATATAGAGATCCATCCAGGTGCATACATACATACATACATATATACATAGCATACACACACACACACACACACACACACACACACACACACACATATGTTGACAAGAGCAAATAAATGTAGCAATCTATATCAATTAACAGGATATCACTTGGAAGATAATCCAGTTTTACACTTAAAGACAGGATGATGATCAATCACATTTGTCTTATTATTAATGCTATTAGTCAAGTTAACTAGAAAAGAGCATTAATGCTAGTTTTATTTTAATCACTAAATTGCAATGTTACAAGGAGATATGTATTTTACAAATAGGTAATTTTATCTTCTCATTCAACAATGTTACAAAATTTTACAAGGAAGTCCAAAAACAAGAATACTACACATCTACTAATTCAACCTTTCTTCAAGAAGGAGGTTCCATCAATCCATAAAATATCAACTATTTTCACAAGTTTTCTTTTCAAAGGTTTTAGGTTTCCAAAAGGTCTACATAATCCCATAACATTCCAAATATTCAAAGAACAACTAAACAAGGTAACTATACTATTATTAAGGGTAGATTTACCAACACTTATAGCCACTAGATTTGCATGTAACCCCAAATACAAGAGAATGTTTTACAAGACAATGAAGGCTCACACAAGCCATTCTTTTCAAGATACAATGAAAGAGAAAGTCCATGAAATGGTGAAGGAGACAAGAAGAAATTCCAAGTTGACAAGTGTCTTCATGTGTCTTCCAATGACTTTCCAACTCCAAAATCTTTCAAGGCCAACACAATGAGAAAAAGGGCTTGTTTAACCACCCAACCTTTAGGCATCATCACATGCCTATCCCAAGGTTGGGATGCATGCTAGCCTCCCCCAAGCCCATGGGAAAGAGGATAGCTAACCAACACTTGCACAAGGTGAAGGGTAAAACAACAATAAAACAAGCACACAAACATTAAAATGACACAACAACACAAGATTCCAACTTACAAGGAGGAGAACCCATGTTCATCCTCCAAAAATGGGGAAGAGAGGAGAAAGTTCTCCAAAGCTAAAAGCATCAATATTATTTGCACATTTGAACACATCTTCTTAACCTCCTTATTGCTCCTTATTCAAAACAAGACCCTCCTTATTCCTCCCCCTTTCTCCAAGTCTTCCTTGGAAGGATTTTCAAACCCCAAAAGGGGTTTCCTTACCAAGGATGGGGAAGGAGATTCAAGCCAAATGAATCCACTTCCCCACCTCAACCATTGAGGGGAAAAATAATAAGACCCTACAAGGCTTGGCCATCAAGCCTTGAGGGTTGAGAGGGAAAATTCCCTCTCTCTTCCCCCACACTCCAAAACTCCATCATGCCATATGATGGAGGGAGTAAAAACACACACAAACAACACTAAAAGCTACATTCATACAAATAACAATCTCAAGCAATCAATCTAATCAACTAAAATAAAGCAACACAACAACAAAGATCTAAGAGCCTACCTCAAGGAAAGCTCTCCAAAAAGCTTCCTAACTTCAAGTTTCTTCCACTCTTAGCTCCAAGCAAATCCCAAGCTCCAATTCACCCAAGCATCCAAGCAAGAAAATCCAAAGCAAAAAGTCCCTCTCTTTTCCCATGAATGAGAATTTGAAGAGGAGCAAGCAAGCATCCTCACAAATGAGGGGGTGACATGTGTCACCCCTCTCCCTCCTCATGGTCAAAGATGCCAAAACAAAAGAGAGAAAGGGTAAAATTATCTTTTTGCCCTCTTCTCCCAAATTTCCTTAAATGTTAGCAAGACAAAACTAGTGGCACTTTTGATAAACACACAAATCCACATCCCTTACATGGATGTGACAAAACAAGGGTAGAAAGGGAGGGAAAACTCCCTCTAGCCTTGAAAACAAGCCCCCCTACCCATTAGGTAGGGTCCAAGGGCTCATTTTTGTGATAGGGGGACTCCCAAGCTACAAAGGGGTCCCCAAAAATGCCCAAAATACCCTAATTTCGGGTTTTGCATTTTTGGCACAAGGGTAGAGGGTGTGGGGACCACCCAAGGGTCTCACATGTGACCCTAAACCCTTGTGATTAAGAGACACATTAACAAAAATCAACAATTTAAAAGAAAGTGGGATTATTAACTCCCAAAGCAAGTTTACAACTTTACTAACAACCCTAAACAAAAATTAATAATTCAAAGCAAAATACTTTACATACATTGGGGTCACTCATAGTGCCCAAAATTAATAATCATCTATCCTAGGGCTTCACACAGTGAACATGGCTAGGACTCAGCCCGTGGGCTGCTTGTGCAAGTTTTGAGTAGCTGGCCTGAATCCCACGTTCTCCTGTAAACCTGTCACCTGCACACTCATTGCACACATTAACTGCACCTGTCCAATACAATATAATTAAATGACATAGTAAGATATCAATGCATGCTAAACTAACCTAACATCCTACTGAAATCAAGATGCGACAACGTGCACAATTATATTCCATATTCCAAAAGTTAGACAAGATGATAAAGTGACATATAATCCCACCATGCAACAACTATCCATCAATATAATTAGGTTCCAAGCACATCATATTCATTAGTTTCCATGTCATAACAAGAAAATGCGACAATAAAGAAATTAGGCTAAATTGGCGCTATACGCCTGAATGTCACACATGTCTAATATAATCAAATATCTAAATATAATGTCCAAGATATCACCAATCACTGTCAAAACATGTCTATGAGCAAATAAACAACAAGCTACTGAGCTATAGAAAGTGTGGGCACTACATCCCCCTCTACTAAAATTAGACTTCCTCCTGGAAGTCACTGAAAGAGGTAGGGATATCTAGCCCTCAAAGGTATCGCATCCTCCCAAGTAGCTGCTGTCTCGTCGTACCGGTCCCACTGTACTCTAACCTGGTCCAAGTCTCGACCCCGAAGGGCCAACCTCCGGTGCTCCAGTATGCGTACGGGCTCCAATCTCCACTGTCCTCCGTCCTCTACCTGTAATGCCGACCAATCCAAGACATGAGAAGCATCAGGTACATATCTACGTAGTACAGAAACATGAAAAACATCATGGGCCCGTGCAAGGCGTGGTGGCAAAGCTAGGCGATAGGCAACTGGACCGATGACCTCTAAAATATCAAAAGGCCCCACAAAACGAGGCGATAGCTTAGAACCCTTTCCATAACGGATAGGACTCTTATGCGGACGAACCCTCAAGAAGACTTTGTCACCCACTGAGAAGTGACGATCAGTCCTCTTGGTGTCTGCATACGCCTTTTGGCGTGCTCTGGCCTGCTCAAGACGCTGTCTAATCAACACAACCTGCTGCTCTAAATCCTGAAGGTAGGCTGGTCCCAGAATGATCCTGTCATCTAGTCTATCCCAACTCAAAGGTGTCCTGCAAGGTCGTCCATACAAAGCCTGGTAAGGAGCCATACCAATGGAACTATGATAACTGTTGTTGTAGGCAAACTCAACTAGATGCAAATAATCCTCCCATTTCCTCTGCTGATCCATGACATACATTCTCAACATGTCCTCTAACACCTGATTAACCCTCTCTGTCTGCCCATCTGTCTCTGGATGATAAGCTGAACTGAAATTGATCTGAGTACCCAGAGCGGCCTGAAAAGAAGTCCAGAAAACTGAAGTGTAGATAGTATCCCTGTCATTAATGATGGTCTTCGGAATCCCATGCAACCTAACAATGTCCTCCATAAATACCTTGGCAATGGCCTGTGCATTATAGGTGACCTTGGTTGGCGAAAAATGCGCAACCTTAGTCAACTTATCCACGGTGACCATAATGGCGTCATGACGATAAGAAGACATAGGAAGTCCGACTATGAAGTCCATGGAGATCACATCCCATTTCCACTCGGGAATATCATGAGGCTGTAAAAGTCCTGCGGGATGAGAATGCTCTGCCTTGACCCTCTGACACTCAAGGCAACGTGCAACAAAATCTGCTATGTCTCGTCGAAGACCTGGCCAATAATATAACTCCCTCAAATCGGCATGCATTTTCTTCACTCCTGGATGTGCCGCATATGGGGCTCGATGAGCCTCTGTGAGGATGAAGCTACGCAGATCACCTGACTTAGGCACGTAGATGCGCCTGTGGAATCGAAGCAAACCATCTGTCTCTAAAACACACCCAGAATATCTGCCCTCTAATGAACCCTGAGACTCTAACATCTGTTTAGCTCCCTCATAAAATCTGTCCTCTGGAAGGTGCTCAAGAATCCTGCCTCTCAAATCTGACTGAAGTGTCAAAGAAGCAAGCACATGTCGTCGTCTACTAAGAGCATCTGCAACCACATTTTCCTTCCCTTTGATGTACTGAACCTCCATGTCATACTCACATAGGAACTCCATCCAACGCCGTTGACGAGCGTTGAGGTTCGGCTGTGAGAAGATATGCTGCAAACTCCGGTGGTCTGTCCTCAAAATGAAAGGCCTACCCAAAAGGAAATGTCGCCAACGCACTAGAGCATGTACAACTGCTGCAAGCTCCAAGTCATGAGTAGGATAATTAAGCTCGTAGTCCTTGAGCTTACGAGACTCAAAAGCAATAACCCGACGCTCCTGCATAAGAACTGCTCCCAAACCCTCTAGTGATGCATCAGTACAAACAACAAAATCCTCTGTCGGGTCTGGAACTGCTAAGATGGGCGCCGTGGTTAACCTTTCCTTAAGCAACTGAAAGGCTTGCTCACATTTCTCTGACCAATCAAACTTCTTCCCTTTCCTCTGAAGAGAAGTAATAGGGTGAGCAATCCTAGAAAAGTCCTGTACGAACCTGCGGTAATACCCTGCCAAACCCATGAAACTCCTCACCTCAGTAACTGATGTGGGTGCTGGCCAGTCCAAGATAGCCTGTATCTTAGAGGGATCTACAGAGATACCCTCGCCTGAAATGATATGACCCAAGTACTGAATCTCTGTCTGAAAGAAGCTGCATTTTTCCAAGTTCCCATACAACTTCTGCTCTCTCAAAACCTGAAGTACCTGCCTCAAATGCTCCTCGTGTTCCTCCTCGGAACGAGAATAAATCAATATGTCATCAAGGAACACTAAGACAAAGCGATCCAGAAATGTCCTGAATACACCATTCATGAGGCTCATGAAGACAGCTGGGGCATTGGTCAAACCAAATGGAACCACTGTGAACTCATAATGCCCATAACGTGTGCGAAAAGCTGTCTTATGGATGTCTGCATCTGAAATGCGCAACTGATGATATCCTGACTTGAGATCGATTTTGGAGAACACTCTCGCTCCCCGCATCTGATCAAACAAGTCATCAATCCTAGGGAGCGGATAACGGTTCTTTATTGTGACTTTGTTGAGCTGCCTGAAGTCTACACAAAGCCTGAGAGAACCGTCCTTCTTCTTCACAAATATGACTGGCGCTCCCCAAGGAGATACACTAGGGCGAATGAGACCCTTTTCCAACAATTCCTCTAACTGAATCTTGAGCTCATGGAGCTCTGGGGTCGTCATCCGATAAGGTGCCCTAGAAACTGGTGCTGATCCAGGTACTAAATCAATGGTGAAATCCACCTCTCTGCGGGGTGGTAACCCTGGAAGCTCGCCTGGAAAAACATCTGCATACTCCCTCAAAACTGCATGATCATCTAAAGGTGAATGCTCTGGAATGCTCTCAGATCGATCACTGATGGTGATAGCAAACAACTGACAACCCTTACGCATGCTCCGCTTGAGTTGCTTAGCCGATATCATGCGCAAGGAGATAGGTCTCTGCATCCCTGATATAACAACTGCACTCCCAAGATCATCCTGACACTCAATGACCTTATTTCTGCAATCCACCTTAGCTCGATGAGACTCGAGCCAATCCATACCCAAAACTACCTGATAGGAACCTAGAGGGATAACTCGGAGGTCAAGAGTAGTGGAGAAGGCTCCTAAATCAAGTACGCAACTCTCCACATACGAGTCCACGGCGAGTTTGGCTCCAGAAGCCAACTCAACCTGCCAACTATCTGGTTGCCTAGCCACCACTAGCCCACACTGGTCCACTATAGAAGGTGATATAAAGGAATCTGAAGCACCTGAATCAAAAAGTACTGAGACAGAAATACCCCTGATAGTACCTGTCGTCTCAATGACCGTGGCCTGATGCTCGGCCTGGCGGTTGTCAACCGCTGCATATACACGATGAGCGCGTCCTACATCACCCACCGTCTGCTCGGATCTAGCAGCTCTCTGTGCATCCATGGTATTGGGTTTGTGCGGGCACATGCGCACATAGTGATCTGGAGATCCACAAATAAAACAACCTCCTGTACCCCTCTGAGATGGGGTCCCTCCTGTACTCTGGTGTACTGATCCTGCTGGTCCAACCCTAGCAGACTGCTGAGTGCGAGCTGGCTGTGTCTGCTGAGTGCCCTGCCTCCTATCTCTGGCTCCACTAAAACCACCTCTAGAAACACCTCTCTGAAATCCCTGTGTCTGCCTAGCCCCCTGCTGCGGGTGGCTCTGCTGCTGTGTCTGTCGCTGTGGGTGCGGTGGAGCCCTCGTGGCTGCTGGCGGAGGCCAAAATCCTCCTCTAGGGGGTGGTGCAGAACCTCGTGACCTCTGACTCTGAAAGGCCTGTATCCTCTCCTGAAACTTGCTCTTGTTCCTATCACGATGCTCCTGTGCCTTGGTCCTGTTCTCCTCAGCTAAGTAGGCCTTCTCAACGGCCTTCTCAAGTGTGGGAGGAGATAGCATCCTAACTGCTCCTGCTATATCTGCATTGAGCCCTCGAATGAACCTGTTAACCTGCAATTTCTCATCTTGCAGGTAATCCACATACTGTAGAAGATCCAGGAACCTGCTCTCATACTGCGCTACTGTGCCAGATCCCTGTCGTAAGTCGTGAAACTCGTCGATCCTCTTCTGAACAAAATGCTCTGACATATAACGCGCCCTGAAACGCTCCTCGAACAACTCCCAAGTCACTGTCTCTCGGGTCAGATGGAGCTTCCGCTCCTCATTCCTCCACCAAACGCCTGCTGCGTCTCGGAGGAGGTGTATGGCGAACCTCGCCTTGACGTTGCTCTCGTAAGAGTGCAAGCCAAAGCAACTATCCAAGCTAAGGAGCCATGACTCAGCCCCAAAGCCATCTGTAGAGCCGGTGTAAGTGGGCGGCTGCAAGCGAAGAAGATCCCGGATCACACTGCCTGTATCTCGATCCTGGCGATGTAGTCCAACAGGCGAAGGGAGTCACCTATCCTCGAAAGGTCCCTCGAGACTGTGTGATCGGCTACGACGGAATGAGGCTACCCTCTCGTGATGAACGGAAGGGCTGCGTGACCTCTCCCGCCTCGGTGTGTCGTGCTCTGGCGGCTCCGAATGCGCGTCCTCGCCTATCGGCTCCTCGTCTCCCAAAGATGCCTCCACTCTCGTCTCCTGTGGCTGTGGTAGGCGCTGCTCCACAACGCCTATCAGCTGGCGCAAGGCCTCTAATATCCGAGGCCCAAAATCGGGTGCCGACGGCTCCTGCGTAGATGCACTACGCCCCATACCTCTAGCTGATCGTCCTCGCTTAGGCGCCATCCTGCGCACGAGGTGAGCGAGCAATTTATTAATTTAAAATTTAATGGTAGTGGGTGGTTTATTTTAACTGTTTAGTTTTATTCATTTAGTTAATTTTGTTGTGTTAAAATTGACATTAACTATTAATTACCCAGTGGTCCGCGAGTGCGAACCCCAAGCTCTGATACCAACTGTAATGCCCCATCTGGGACACCGAAAAACGCACTAAACAGGGTAAAATTTTAGGGTAAAAATTTTTTTTTGAAGTGTTTAGTTAAATACTAATACATCTTTTGTATCTTTTCCTGGTAACTACTAATTTATACCATTTAATTTTTCCAATCTAAAATGTTCACTAACCCTAACTCGAAATTAATTATTTAATTATATTTTAAATTTTACTAAGTGTCCTAAACGAAAAGAATAACTTAAATAACTCTTTTTTTTAAAAATTCATCCCATCTCCATTTCAATTTTATGACTTTGAAGGCTTACATGTGAGCCCTACATATAATCTTAACCCTTTTTTATTTGACCTTAGTTTGATAGTTATCTATATTCCCTTTATTTATCTTTTCTTTTTTCCATTCTTGTTTTTTTTTGGTTATCTTTTTGTCTTTAATTTATACTTTTTATAATGAAATTTAACAATAAACTATATAGATATTATAATATATATATATTTATACACTACATTTTTTACTATTTTGTTATTCTTATTATATATATATTTTATATATATATTATTATTTATACAATACATAATTAGGTTTATTTTATCAATATATGTTTCTACAGTAAATTACGCATAATGTTGTTGGTTTTAGGTGGAGGAGGGAACAGGGAGGCGGGACAGGGACAGGAGGAGGCGCGCGGAAGTGGAGGAGGGGTGGATGGGCGGCGGGGACACAGGGTTAGGCGAGAGGGGGGCGAGGGGAGGCAGGTTACAGCGAGGGCTGTGAAGGGGGGGTGGGGGGCCGGGTGGTGGGGGCAGGGCTGAGGGGCGGGCGGACAGGGGTTGGAGCGGAGGGTGGGTGAGGGGACAGGGCGACAGCTGGCAGGACGCGGGCGAGGGGGCTGGTGGTGGGGGACAGCGCCCCCCACGGGATATTACATGCGACTGGTGCGGGGACGGTGGGGGGGCGAACCCCCCCCACCATACTATATTTTTTTTATTTTTTATTTGTTTTAAACAAAATTTATATATAAATGTTTACATATTTCTTTATATATATAAATAAATCGAAGATATATACATAAATATATATATATATATATATTATATTTATTATATTAAATATATATATATATATTGCATATAAATACATATTTATTTAATATATAAATATATTTTATATACCATATATATTATAAATATATATATATATAATATATTACAGTTGTATCATATATGAAATATAATACATACACAAACAAACAACTATATATTTTCAAAATAATTGAGATAATATATATAAAATATTAACTTTTGTAACATAAAACCCATATAATATATAATACTAACAAGATATTTAAAAACTTGATATGCAAGATTTCATTTATCTGATAATTTTGGAACTAAACAATGCCATTGATTAACACTTAAAGAAGGTTTTAAAACTAATTTTTTTTTGTTTATTACAACAAACCAGCAATTAGGGAACACGAAATAAAAAGAGATTTCTAAATTTTTTCTAATCATATAAAAATGAGATTTTGTTCCATTTAAAGAGCATTAGTTTCTTCACAAGTAAATGTACAACTTTAATTTTCTAATTCAATAAAGAATAATTCATATGCTTATAGAGATTTACAACATGATGTATTGGAAGAAAAGAAGGCACCATTTTCAATTTCAATTTTGATATTTTTTCTAAGGAAAGTTTTTCAAACAAAAAGGAGTGCTTCCTACTATATATATCACATTAAAACTTTCATTATTATTATTACATAAGAAGCTTTCAATAATCTCCTTGCAACTAAAGGTAAGATTTCTTCAAAATGGAAACAACTTACAACTCTTTCCCAAAATTGAGTATTATCTACCTTTAAATGCTTAAAGGAAAACAATTTCTTACAATACTTCATTTTATTTTCTTGTTCAAGTTCACATTTTACCACAATACATATCCACCCAAAAAGGGTTTAATACAATATGTGTTTACAAGACAATGAAAGCTCACACAAGCCATTCTTTTCAAGATACAAAGAAAGAGAAGTCCATGAAATGGTGAAGGAGACAAGAAGGAATTCCAAGTTGACAAGTGTCTTCATGTGTCTTCCAATGGCTTTCCAACTCCAAAATCTTTCAAGGCCAACACAATGAGAAAGGGCTTGTTTATCCACCCAACCTTTAGGCATCATCACATGCCTATCCCAAGGTTGGGATGCATGCTAGCCTCCCCCAAGCCCATGGGAAAGAGGATAGCTAACCAAAACTTGCACAAGGTGAAGGGTAAAACAACAATGAAACAAACACACAAACATAAGACACAACAACACAAGACTCCAAAAGAAAACAAGGAGGAGAACCCATGTTCATCCTCCAAAAATGGGGAAGAGAGGAGAAAGTTCTCCAAAATTAAGCATCAATATTATTTGCACATTGAACACATCTTCTTAACCTCCTTATTGCTCCTTATTCAAAACAAGACCCTCCTTATTCCTCCCCCTTTCTCCAAGTCCTCCTTGGAAGGATTTTCAAACCCCAAAAGGGGTTTCCTTACCAAGGATGGGGAAGGAGATTCAAGCCAAATGAATCAACTTCCCCACCTCAACCATTGAGGGGAAAAAAAAATAAGACCCTACAAGGCTTGGCCATCAAGCCTTGAGGATTGAGAGGGAAAATTCCCTCTCTCTTCCCCCACACTCCAAAACTCCATCATGCCATATGATGGAGGGAGTAAAAACACACAAACAACACTACAAGCTACATTCAACAATAACAATTTTCAAGCAATCAATCTATCAACTAAAATAAAGCAACACAACAATAAGATCTAAGAGCCTACCTCAAGGAAAGCTCTCCAAAAAGCTTCCTAACTTCAAGTTTTCCACTCTTAGCTCCAAGCAAATCCCAAGCTCCAAATCACCCAAGCATCCAAGCAAGAAAATCCAAAGAAAAAAAGTCCCTCTCTTTCCCATGAATGAGAATTTGAAGAGGAGAAGCAAGCATCCTCACAAATGAGGGGGTGACATGTGTCACCCCTCTCCCTCCTCATGGTCAAAGATGCCAAAACAAAAGAGAGAAAGGGTAAAATTATCTTTTTGCCCTCTTCTCCCAAATTTCCTTAAATGTTAGCAAGACAAAACTAGTGGCACTTTTGATAAACACACAAATCCACATCCCTTACATGGATGTGACAAAACAAGGGTAGAAAGGGAGGGAAAACTCCCTCTAGCCTTGAAAACAAGCCCCCCTACCCATTAGGTAGGGTCCAAGGGCTCATTTTTGTGATAGGGGGACTCCCAAGCTACAAAGGGGTCCCCAAAAATGCCCAAAATACCCTAATTTCGGGTTTTGCATTTTGGCACAAGGGTAGAGGGTGTGGGGACCACCCAAGGGTCTCACATGTGACCCTAAACCCTTGTGATTAAGAGACTAATTAACAAAAATCAACAATTTAAAAGAAAGTGGGATTATTAACTCCCAAAGCAAGTTTACAACTTTACTAACAACCCTAAACAAAAATTAATAATTCAAAGCAAAATACTTTACATACATTGGGGTCACTCATAGTGCCCAAAATTAATAATCATCTATCCTAGGGCTTCACACAGTGAACATGGCTAGGACTCAGCCCGTGGGCTGCTTGTGCAAGTTTTGAGTAGCTGGCCTGAATCCCACGTTCTCCTGTAAACCTGTCACCTGCACACTCATTGCACACATTAACTGCACCTGTCCAATACAATATAATTAAATGACATAGTAAGATATCAATGCATGCTAAACTAACCTAACATCCTACTGAAATCAAGATGCGACAACGTGCACAATTATATTCCACATTCCAAAAGTTAGACAAGATGATAAAGTGACATATAATCCCACCATGCAACAACTATCCATCAATATAATTAGGTTCCAAGCACATCATATTCATTAGTTTCCATGTCATAACAAGAAAATGCGACAATAAGAAATTAGGCTAAATTGGCGCTATACGCCTGAATGTCACACATGTCTAATATAATCAAACATCTAAATATAATGTCCAAGATATCACCAATCACTGTCAAAACATGTCTATGAGCAAATAAACAACAAGCTACTGAGCTATAAAAAGTGTGGGCACTATTTTCTGACCTATAGCCGAAAGGGTTAGAACAAGTTTTGATAAAAAGGGTCTATTCCTAAAACCATAGTTTTGTGTATCATGGAGATGAGAATTTTTTATGGCGATGGAAAGATTTATGCTAGAGAATGGTGGATACAATTTAAGGAAGATCATTCATCATTTATAATACCACGTCTTTACTTGAAAGATCAGCTAGGCGGTCTAGCGCTATCTTGGTGAGATCAAGTGCAACAAAAGAGTCTCAAATGGACTTGGGAGACAATTGAACAAGTTTTCTTAGATCGATGGGCCAAAGAAGATGATGAAGAAGAGGATGTTACTAATGAGGGTGTTTCAGATAAGGATGAGGAATAAGAAGAAGAATAAGATGAAGAGCAAGAGGAGAAGGAAGAAGAAGCAGCAACAACACCAGACAGGGATCTAGATGAGGAGAAAATAGAGGCTAAGAGTTTTGTTAATATAACTCTTGATATTAAAATCTTCTCTATTTCAATTTCACGGATGCATTCAAAGTAAAAAGGTAATTGTGTCTATAAACCCTAACAGTAAGCATAATTTTATCATCCTTGATTTGGCCCAGCATCTACATGTGCAAGCAAAGCATATTTAAGTTTTTAAATATTTAAAGCTCTTTATGGATAAATATGTTTTACATTCAGATTTTTATGCTTTAGATATGGATGGTATGGATATTGTTCTTGGATATCCTTGGTTAGAGTCCTTGGGAACAATTAATATTAATGTGCAAAAGAAATTCATGAAATTATGGTACCAAGATATCACACTTAGCAAGGAAAAAAGTAATGTAAAAATGGAGCATAAAGATGACTTTAAAGATGGTAAAGAAGGAAATAAGGAGGATTCAGAAGGAGAGGATGAAAAAGTCATCAATAATTCCTCTACTCAAGAGAAAAAATAAATAGAAAACAAGAGGGAAGAGGAAAAGAATGATACTAAGGTTGCACCATATAGACACCCAAGGTTGCACCATAAAGACACCCACATCATCATGAGAATAAAAAATCATGTGGTCATGCTAAGACACATGAGGACAGCAATCTATATAGATATACAGGAAATTGGAGGAGAAACAGTCATGGATATACATAGAATAAATGGAACAACGATTATATGACATGGAATCACATGAATAATTATTATGGATATGCATGGATGTCAAGGAGGAACGCATATGTACAAGGATGGAATCAGAGGAGTGCAAGGGAATACATAATCAAGTTTGGAGTAGCATCACCCACTAGGATCTCATATGGGTGGTTGGATGATCGAGCATGGCGACAAGTGTGCAATAATTTAAAGCACACTCATTATATAGCTTCTTCTTATGTTTCGAGGACAAAACAAGTCAAAGAGGGAGGCAATGCTATGTACCTTGGGATATGATATTATAATGTATATGGTTGATGGAGATGCCAACATGTGGCACACATCCCCTTAGTTAATTATATGGGGTCACATAGGAATTAGTTATATTGGGTAATGAGTCGATCTACATTGGGATTAGGTGTTACCCATCTATTAAGAGTAATGCATGTCTATATAAGGGGGGTGAGTATCATTATGAGATAAGATGTGATGTATGAGTTGATTCTTCTACTTAGTAGAGATATATTGTGGAGTTACTTCTTCCTTAAGGAGCATTGTATGGTGTTGCCTACCTTAAGGGTATTATTCTACATATATTGATTATTTGGGCATCTTGGCCCCCTCATATCTATTGTGTTGTGTTATCTTCTACAATTTACTGATTTATTATATGCAAAGTTCTTATCAGAAAGATGAATTGTGACTCATGTGGATTATTTCCTAATTTTGGTCACCAATGTCCTCAAGGTGGAAGAATCATCATGGTTGCATTGTACGAGAAATTGTTTCAAGTTCTCAATCATATGCATGATTGGTCATGAAGGAATGGTAGTTTTTCATGGTTTGTGCAAGTGTGTGAAGACATCCTTTATTGTCTACAATGATCTATTGATCAAGTGCTTCTCACTTATTCACTCAATTTACCTGATGGGATACAATTGTTGATCATTCAAAAATAAGTTTCTCATGGTGCAAAAGAGTTCAAGGATCTAGAGTTCATCATTCAATTGGAGCATTTCACTTGTTCATCACAGGAGGTCATCTTCAACACCATCAAAGCTAATCTTCAACAAGATCTGTGCTTTGGAGAATTCCTTCTCTTCTCCCTCTTCTCTACCTCCTTTCTAATTGTTCATTGTAAATGATCATGAATTTTGTCTTATTCATTAAAGTGACTATGAAATATTTGTGCAATGTAAAAGTCCATTTTGCAATTATAAAAATGAGATTTTTTTTTGTTTCCTAAGGTCATTTGAAAAGTTTCATGTAATGAGAATATGAAAATTCATGTGGGTGTAGATGGAGGAGTGGATTGTAAAGCTATAAATTGGGAGAGCCTCCTCATTTGAAAATATGGTTAATCTTGTTTACTAGCTCCCATACTCTCTCTAGAAACAAGTGATCGAATTCCTCTATTTCTTTTGCTTATGTTTCCTCACCATCTCAATTGTACTCCATGAGCAATGTACTTGTTGAATGTCATGCATTAAGACTTTGTGCTTTGTGTATTTTGTTCCATGTTGATTCTCATGGTGTATTCTCATTAAAATCACGGGTAATGTTCTAGTTTTGAAACAATAAACTTTGTTCTACTATTTATTGTGCAAACCCCCCTATTTTCTCTTCTCTTCACACCATTCTTTTAATCTTTTTCCTCCCTTGTAGTTTCTACAAGCACTCTACCACATGTGTAGGGAAGTACCCCCATGTGATCTCTAGTTGATAAAATAGTGTATATATAATTTCCCTGTTTTCAATAAATGGAGTTTTCCCATTTAGGAAGAGGGACCTAGTCCCAAACCATTGGTGAAAAGCCCACAATTTATCCACTCGACAAATTATTTTGCCAATAGTGTGATATGACTATGTAGTAAGGGTGACATATGGTGAAACTTTTCCAAGCAAATTTGTTTCAAAGGATTTTTTTAGAGCTTTATTGTTCATAGGGGACTCTTATGCATGTGATATTAATTTAAAATTTGTAAAGCTCCTTGTAAAAGGTATTTTTTTGCAATTATTTTAATAGACCGGCCTTTTGGAAGACGAAGACGTAGGCAAAATTGCCAAACTCTGTTATCAACTTGCATGGTCCAGGAGTTTTGTATTCTCTCATTAGTATGTAATTTTTACAGTCTTTTAAATGCAAGTTTAAATGTGTTTAATTTTGGGAAAATTGCATTTGTTTTAGTCATCTGTTTTCAATTGTCTTAAAGTGCAAATTTACAGGTTTTTCAAGATTTTAAAGTTGCATACGATTACAGATCATGAAAGGATGGAATTGGAAAAGAATTTGCTTGCATGAAGTCTATGGGGAAAGGAAGTGCTCAAGAAAGGAGAAATTTCACAGAGAAATGTGACAAGCCCATGAACATAAGCTACTTATTGTAACTAAACGCGCAGGGAAAAAGTAAGACAAATTCATGATATTCGTGGTGTAGACATGCGAGTGGATGAATCATTTTTGGGAAGTTTTTAATAGGGAAAAAGTGCAAAATTAATGAGTGGGAAACAACTATCAACCACTTTATATTGAATTCGGCTGTTAAAGAAATGAAAATTCACTCATGAAAATGAGATAAATACAGTTTGTATTACCCAGTTGGGGGTTATAAAAGGAAGGGAAGAAGTCATTTATAAGTTACCTTGCATTTGAACAAAAGAGACATTTTAGACCGGCCTAAATAATCTTTGAGAACTCTAAACCAAGCTATGATACTAGAGTTGGGCCCAAATTGGATCTACTAACAATAGGTAATCAGGGAAAGCTATTGGACCATAAATTTAAACATGATACAAAGATATCATATGAAATATATACATAGGATTATCATGGAAAAGCCCTTTCAAATTAAATAAGACAATAACCTTCCTTATTTCATTGACCTAAATTACAAATACAACAAATGTATCTTCAAGGCACTATAAAACAATATGCAGCAGTCCATGCACTTCTAGAGTACAACTACGATACATTTCCACATATCCACCCCTAGGTTTGGTTGACACATATAACATACTAAGACTATCCCAACTTAACAAAGCCAACAACCACAATCATTGTTACAATTATTTCTTCCTTGTTTTATGCCTAGGAATCTACATTCTTTAAGAGCATTTGTATGGTTTAAAGCATCTCTAGACTTTACAAACATAGAATACTAAGATTCTCTCTAACCATCGTCTAGTCATTAATACAATATATTCTTCCACTAACCATGTAGGAATATTATCCAATATGTCATTTTATCCCCAGTTGAAAAATCTAATCAAACAAGTACTAACAACGCATTATTGTTTCACTCAAATGTTGCACAAAGTCATTGTGCACCGTAATGTAACTCCCACTATGCACATAATCTTGCACACAATCTTGAACAAAACAATATATTGTATTCAACATTCCAAACTGTATTGTACAAGTCCTGTTGCAATTGTCAGTACTCACACACATGCCCCTACACAAGTTTTCCTTGCCCAACACTAACCATAGTGCAACGTAATTTGCACTCAATCCAAACAAAAAGTACATTGTGCTCTTTTTATAGCTTCGAGCCAAGGTTGTGTTGAGTTTCTTTGTTATGCAAAGACTATTTGTTGCTACAAACTCTTCACTAGACCATACCCAATAACAAATGTGCCTTCAAAATTCATCATCCGTTGAAAAATCTAAACAAAATTGAAACATTTTTGTCACAGATTTAATAACACATTTGATCACATAACAGATCATGAATTTGGTCACTATTTGTATCATTGTTCTTTTGACATTTTTACCATGCTCTTGATTACATACTAGATTTAGCACCTACACTAACACTTACCACAAAATGAGGTAATACTTGGAAACTAAATAAGACTAGAAATTCATCCAAGCCATGAATTAATAAGAGGGGGCCAAGAGGAGATTCCGTCGTGTTTCAGAACGGCCATATTTTTTGAATCCATGTCCCAACAACGGTCCTCTGGTTACGCCCCCCTGGGACGCGGCAATGGTGCCCAAGGCGGGCCAGGGCTTGTCGGAAGCTCTGAAAAAAAGATTGGGTCCTCTAGGTTCTGTGTCAGATTCGATTCCGACGGATTGTGACAAGCACGCCTTTCAGGACGATATTCCCTCCGTGTCCCTGGTTGAAGACGTCGCCTTTGCTGCACAAACTAAGTGTTTTTACTCGAGAGCTATTTTCGCAAAGTTTATCGGGAGAAGGATTTCGTTTTCTGGCATTCGAAACTGGTGCGAAACACAGTGGGGTAGCGGCCTGAGTATTCGCTTCCTGGAAAAAGGTTTTTTCTTAGTGCTCTTTCGAAGCGCTGCTCAGAAAAATGACACTATGGACAGGAAAGATTTTCTCCTATCCGACTCAGGCCTTGTGATCCGCGATTGGGAACCTCTCTTTGATTGCAACAGAGCGGACGCGGATGGGCACCAAGTTTGGATAAGACTTTACTCCTTGCCCAGTGAGTTTTGGTCTGCTCCCATTCTCACTAAAATTTGCTCAAGCCTGGGTCGTGTCATTCGCATCGATCCTGTTTCTTTGAACGGTACTCTCTCTTCCTTTGCCAGAATATGCATCTCTATCAATCCCTCTCTTAAGCCTCAGGAAGTCATTCATATCAACTCCCCATCTGGTCTTTGGAAGCAGAAAGTAGAATACGAAGGATTGTCCAACCTCTGTTTCAAGTGCAAAAAACCAGGTCACACTCGTAAACTTTGTAAAAACCCCCCTTTTAACAGTGCCTTGCAATGGCGGAAAGTATCCCACCTTCCCTCTGTCCTCGCGCCCGCTTCCCCCCCCACTCTCTTCCCTCGCAGTCTTTGCCCGTTGTCCCTCATTCTCCCCCACCAGCTCCTGAACCCCTTGCTCTGGACCCCGATACTTTCTCCCTTGTTAAAGAAACGGCTGCCGTTGTTAAGGACTCTACTAGGATTTTGTCCCTTTTCCACGAAGGCATTTCCATTGGTATGGGAGGTAGCTCATCCACCCTAGAGAAATGGATTATTGACAAAGATGATCTTCTCCAGTCTAAAGAAGGAGACCCCCCGGGAAGACCTAGAAGATACTACTGAGAATCTTTCTCCGAATAACCAGTCGCTGGGTCCGCTTCTCCCCACTCCACCTTTGCTCAATGTGGATTTCGGACCGAAAAGCATTCTTGGTCGTCCTAACAAAAGTAAGCTCTCTCTCAACGAAGTTGCGAACGGGAAGCAACTTCAATTGCGTTCTTTCTTCCCGTCTACGAGTAGGAGAGGCGAGTCCTCTCTGAAGCAAATATGATCCTCTTTTCATGGAATGTTAGGGGCCTTAATGCCCCTAACAAGCAGCGTCTATTAAGACGCTACGCCTCGGATGTTGCAGTGGATATTTGCTTGATTCAGGAAACAAAAATGTCAGAAGTTGGATGCAAAAGCGGATGGTTCAGAAAATGGAAAGGTTGGGAAGGCTGCTTCTCAAACTCTGTCGGTGCCTCGGGTGGTCTTGGCATTTTGTGGAAATCTAGCAGTTGCGTGATTGAGCCCCTTCTGGTTGATTCTAATTTCATTTGGTGTAAAGTTATGATTAAACACTCCGAGGATTTCTTCTTCCTATGTAATGTTTATGGTCCCTCCTCTCCGATTAGGAAAAGAGCTCTCTGGAATAGCCTAAGTCTGCTTTTGACTTCCGACGTTGTCTCCAAAATTATTGTCGCTGGTGACTTTAATGCTACTCTTTCTGATCGTGATAAGTGTGGAGGTCTTCAATGGCAACCACGCTCTCAGGTGGATTTTACTTCCTTCGTTTCCTCCTCTCATTTAGTTGACATGGAGCCCTGTAAGGGATGGTTCACATGGAATAATAGGAGATCCGGGTTCAGTTCCCTAGCCGTGCGTCTTGATCGATTCCTGGTTTCTGAACATTGGCTGCAAAATAACTTCCTTCTAAAAAGCTCTGTTCTCCCTCTCTCCAGCTCAGACCACTTTCCTATCTCCTTGGTTCTAAATTTTGACCTTCCTCCGCGTCGATCCCCTTTCAAATTTGAGAACATGTGGCTTCATGACTCCTCTCTGAAGCCGTTGGTCAAGGTCTAGTGGGATTCCTTTATTGTCAAAGGGACTAGGATGTTCCAACTCTCCAAAAAGTTGTCGTTGTTGAAAGCTAAATTACAATGCTGGAACTATTCGAATTTTAAAAACATCTTCCAAGAAAAACACAGAGTTGAGAAGGATCTTCGCACCCTTAATGAGTCCATTCTGGAACATGGGATGACTCAGGAGGATTTCCAAAAAGAAAAATCTCTCCTTAAGGATCTGGGTGATCTCCTTCTGAAAGAGGAAACTTATTGGCACCAAAAATCCAGAGAAACTTGGCTGTTGGATGGGGATAAGAATACCAAGTTCTTCTTCGCCTCAGTCAAAGCTAGAAGAAATTTCAACTATATCTCCACTCTCAAGCTCAAAGATTCCACCGTTGCTTCTTCCCAAGCTCAGATTAAATCAGAAGCGGTGGATTTCTTTAGGAAGCTCCTGAATGATTCGGCATCCCTTGTAGGTGTGCAGTCCCAATTCCTTTCGCAGATACCTTCTTCTATAACGGATGCTGATAATGATATGCTTATTTCGCCCTTTTCTTTGGAGGAGGTCCGGAAAACTATTTTTTCTATGAAACGGGATAAAGCCCCCGGACCTGATGGCTTCCCAGCATCCTTCTTTCAGGATTTTTGGGATATTGTTGGTCCCTCCGTTTGGCACGCTGTCGAGGAATCCAGGATTTCAGGGAAGATATTAGGTAATCTCAATCATACTTTCATTTGCATGTTCCCTAAAAAATCCCCGGCTGAGACGTTGGATGATTTCAGACCCATATCTTTGTGTAACACTTCTTATAAAATCATATCTAAAGCTATTGCTAATAGGCTTTGCCCCCTGTTGCACAAATTGGTTGCCCGGGAACAAAGTGGTTTCATTCCGGGCAGGTCTATCACTGAGGGTATTATTATTTCTCACGAATTAATACACTCTCTTCATAATTCCTCTAGAGCAGGTATGTTGTTGAAACTTGACTTCAGTAAGGCCTACGATCGTGTTAATTGGAGGTTCCTCCTCAAATCTTTGCAAGCTATGGGTTTTGGTGATCACTTTTGTAAATGGATTTTTAATTGCATTGCTTCCCCACGTTTTTCTGTTCTTGTGAACGGCTCCGCGGAAGGCTTCTTTCAGAGTAGTAGAGGTATTAGACAGGGAGACCTGCTCTCCTCCTTCCTTTTCACCTTGGTAGCGGAAGCTCTCAGTCGCGGCATAAAGTTTGCTATTCAAGAGGGTTCTCTGAAAGGTCTTCACATCACCTCCAACCTCCCTCCTCTTTCCCATCAGCAATTTGCGGATGACACCTTTCTCTTCGGTCAAGGGACTGTCCCTGAAGCCAGACGCCTTTCTTCCATTTTGGATTCCTATTCTCTTGCTGCGGGTCAAGTTTTAAACTTTCACAAATCTGTTATATTCTTCTTCAACGTGGCTCCTCGGCTTCAAGGCAGGATTAAAGAAATTCTCGGCTTCTCTTTGGGCAGTCTCCCTCATACTTATCTGGGAATTCCACTCTTCCATGGCAAAGGAAAGGCGCACCTCTGGAACGGGCTCCTGAATTCTCTTTCTTCCAAACTTCTGTCTTGGAAAGGAAAATGGCTCTCTCTGGCTGGCCGCGTTCTTCTCATCAACTCGGTGCTCCTGTCAATTCCAATCTACATGTTATCTATTTTACAGATTCCGAAATCTGTCCTGCTCAAAATTGAAAAAGTGGCACGCACCTTTTTATGGCAAGGTCACAGCATTGAGTGCAAATTCCATCTAGCTAACTGGGATCTGGTAAAGCTTCCAAAGAGATTGGGCGGTATGGGTATCTTAGATCTCGCCCTTCAAAATAAGGCCCTTGGTGCTAAATTGGTGTGGAACTTCATTTCTGAAGCCAGCAAACTCGCTTTCCAGGTTCTTTCCCACAAGTATCTCGAAGGCCAACGGCATGATTATTTTCTTTCTTGTTCCGAGTTACCTAGAGGCTCTCATATTTGGAATTTCCTGTGTAACTCCAAAACTCTCATCGCTGAGATGGTCACCTGGAAGTTAAACAACGGTCGGTTTGTGTCCTTTTGGGATGAAAGCTGGAATGGTTATCCCCCACTCAATCTATTTCCTACCCTCAACGGAGTAATGAATTCTTCCAAACAGTGCTGGGGTACTTTAGTCTCAAATTATGGCTGCCAACACCCTGATGGTTCGCCTTCTTGGCTTTGGAAAGACCTCTCGTCTATTGGAGCCTCCGCCCATGATTCTGCCTTCCTCATGGATTCTATCCGGGATAGAAATGCCTCGTTTCTCAACAGAGATGACTGCTTACTTTGGGTAGGCGACTCCACCGGTTCCTATTCAGTTAAAGCCGGTTATAACATTCTTGTCTCTCAAGCAGGTAAGGGGACTCAGAGTTCTCTCGGTTGCTGGCATCCCAACATCACCCCGAAAGTTGCATATTTCGGTTGGTTAGTTTTGAACAAGAAGGTACTTACTCAAGCTAAAAGGTGTTCGTGGGGTTTCTCTGGCCCCTCTAAATGCCTTTTGTGCGGTGCTGCAGAGGAAGACTTAGATCACCTCTTCTTGTTTTGCCCCTTTGCTTCCCACTGCTAGGACTGGCTTCTTAACAAATTAAACCTTTCCTGGGTCCCTTGCAAAAGCATTGTTGCTAATCTTTCTTCTTGGCCGTCCTTTAACACCAAATGCCTGTTCAGCTCTATTTGGCATGTCAGCCCTTATTTTTTGCTCTGGCATATCTGGTGGGAACGAAACCTCCGTCTCTTTAGGGAGCAAGCGGTTGAGCTTCCTACCTTCCTTATTAAGCTCGAGGTGGCCATTTCGGAGTGTGTTAATGCCAAGTGTCCCACCTTTTCCTCCTTCTCTTCTAAGGATCTCTCAATCCTTCATCATTGGCCCCTTATCAAACTTCCTAAACCTGGGTCAATTGTTCGAAAAGGGCTCTCTCAAATTGAAAAAATGATTCAAAGGAAGAAAATCAGGTGGCGTCCTCCTCCTAAGGGTCATTGGAAATTAAATTTCGACGGAGCTTCTAGAGGTAATCCTGGTTTATCCAAAGCTGGCTGCATTCTCAGAGATGATCGAGGTCGCCTCATCAAAGCAGGATCCTTCCCTCTCAAAGAGGGCACTTGTAATTCCGCAGAAGCCCAGGCTCTTCTTGAAGGGGTCAAGATGGTGGCTTATCTTGGTTGTTCAAAACTTTCTATTGAAGGGGATTCCCAAATCCTAATTTTCGCAGTCTCCAGAGGTGCTTCCCCTTCGTGGAAGCTGAATCTCTTCATCCCACAAATCCTTCATTGGCTTGGCAAAATCCATTTCTGGAATATATCCCACAATTTTCAGGAAGCCAATCGTGCCGCGGACTTTCTAGCTAACTTCGCCATTGACAATCCTTCTGCTTGTATTTCCTCCAGCGCTGCTCATGATTGGCAAGGTTTCCCCTTCCTTCTTTCCCAAGATCAAGATGGTACTTCTGGGTAGCCTGACGAAGTCTTTCTTGCGTTTGGCAGTTCTTTCGTGCGTGTTGTCTTCTCCTCTTTCTTTCGGCGGCGCTCCTCTGCTTCTTTCCTGCCGCTGTTCCCTCACACGCTGTTCAGGTCTTCTCGGTCACGTCTGCGGGCTCCCTGTCACCTCCATTTCTTCCGGGGTCGTTTCAACTTCTTTCTCGCACGCTCCCTATTCCTTTTATGTCGATTTCTCCACTCCAGGCATTATCCCTTTTGGCCCCTGTTCTGCTTCTTCTTGGTGCAATGTCTTTCATCGGCTTCCCATTTGTGGCTCTCCGGGGACAGTTTCGCGAATTGGCTGATGTCTCGGCTATTGATAGGCGTCAGCTAGCGATGATCTTCAAATTCTCCTCGCCTGAAGAGGCCGAGGCTATCGAAGCAATCCTTGGAGATTCTTTTCGATTCCATGCTCGTCGCCCCCGAACTGATTCAGACATTGCTTCCGCTTTTGTCTCATTCTGCCTACTGTTACACTCTAATACTGCGGACGTCGAACGGGTCACCTTAGATCAAATATATGCAGTTCACCGCATCGGCTTGCAAGCACAACTCGCCGATTTCTCTCCACCTGGATCCATTACTATGGGTGGAGGAAGTTGACGAATAGGCCATTGGTTCGGGTCGAGACATTCGCTGGCTCTGTGGTCAATACAGAGACCTGGTGACATTTGCCCAAAACTTTCACCCAACCTTGGATCAGCGCTTCCTTCCGGTGGTCGACATCGATGCGGCCCTCTTCCCTGTTCATTCCGTGGTGGATCAACTGAATGAACTCAAAGATCGTGCTTTGTCTGCCTTCCATTTCCTGTTGCATGCGGCTTCTTCGCGGGCTGGCTCATCTTCTGGTTAATCGGATGGAGCCTTCGCCTTTCTCTTGGCTCGTCTGTTGCTCTTGTCTCGGCCTTCCTTTCCTCCCTTCGCCTCCTTTTTTCTTCTACTTCAATCACTTCACCCGTCTTCTTTCTTCTCTCTTCCTCTTCTTGTTGTAGGGTTGGGGTCCCTTTCCCCACCGGTTCATAGCTCCGGTTAAAAGCGTTTATCAATCAAAAAAAAAAAAAAAAAAAACTTACCACAAAATTCACCAATCTAATTGTAGGTTACACCCCTCCCTAAACAATTGGATCACAGTCACAACTTGTACTTTTAGGTGTCTCGTTTAATTGCTTTTGTTTATCTCATTGTGTGGGTGCCTCTTCTCAAGCAATTTTTCCCTTCTGTATGATTCTACAATTAAGCTAAAACAAGTAAAGATGTTTTCAAACCAGAAATCTACTATAAACAAACAATAAAGACTTTCCATCAATCGCAATACCATCATGAAGGAAACGCCCCTTAAAAATTATTTAAAAACCACTCTTTTATTATACACTTTGACCGGGTTGAGTAAGTGGCAACACTTCATTTTGTTTCATTGATAGCCTTTTAAAATACGTACTCTATATTAATTTTTAAGACATTTTCTCTATCCTAAGCACCTATCTCAATACCAAACTCTCCATTTTAACCTTCGTAACAATCTCCATAGAATAGATCAATATTTAAACTCTTTAACAATTTGTACCTTATGTAATTTCCTAAGATAAATTCCTAGCATTGTTTATAGATTTTAAAAATAATATATAAGTGCATACCAAAGTTTTTCTAAATATGAAATGGGTTTTATTTGATGGACTCCACATTATCTTTCATAAATGGATAATGTTTGAAACAATATAGAAGTGTAGATACTTTTCAAATTGTTCATAAATTTAAAATGGGTGTTTATAAAAAAAATGAGCATTTGGTTTTTCACTTTAATTATAATATATAAATTAAATTTGAAATAAAATAAAGAGAGTGCATACTTGATTCTTACTAAAATAATAATTTTCTAAATTTGAAATGAGCTTTAATTTAAAATTTGTTACATGCCCAGACGAGTCTAACAAATTCATGAATTACCTAAATAACATTTATTCTTGTTGTTTGGTTGAGCTCTCTACGAGCATAATCTACCAATAGATTAAGTTTTGAAAAGAAGGCTATTTTAGGTTTCAAATTTAGAATATCTTGTTTGAATTTGTGTTTTTTTGTCATAATGGAGCCTCTTTTCTACAATGTTTATATAAAATTTTCCCAAACCATTTCAAAATTAGAGAAAACCTTCATAAGTTTTCCAAAGCACGAGGAATATGGATAAAACAAAGTCGCAATCAATATATTATTCTTTAGAATTGAATTGCTTTTATACAATTTATAAGTGTGTGTAAATAATTTACACGATATGATATTGAGAGCTAATGATATGGTAATGTTCACCTTACAACTGTGATAATTACACAAATTTAGAAACAACAATAAAAACCATAATTGTATCACCACTTAATATTACTCTATAATGGGTGCCTACTCCAAATAGGGCCGAATTAAAGCGAGAAAGTATCTATTAATAACCTCCTAAGTCGGGATTTTACAAACTAAATTTTGATGGAGCATCATAGGGCAATCCCAAAAACTCGAGAGCACATGGTGTCATTTGGGATTACTTGGTTTCTCTTATAGAGGTTGGTTCTTTCCACCTTTCAGACAACATAAGCAATGAGGCCAAAGCAATGGCCCTCGTAAGAGGAATTCAAATGGCTCACATTTATAGCTTGAACTCATTGAAGTGGACTCTATTATTTTGGTCTAGGATATAGAAGTTGGAAAATCAAATATTAGAAAAGCTCAGCACTTAATAGTTGGCTTCTCAAAATGGGAGATCCAACATTGTTATCGCAATGCTAATAAGGTTTGTTGACCTTCTTGCCAACAAAGGGGTGGAGAAAATCGAAGAAATCAAAGTTGACAATATTTCTTTCCCTTTGGGAACTTTTAAAGGATCTGCCCAATCCTCCCTCAATAGAACCCTTTGATCACTCACAATGGAGCCCACCTACCACATAGACTTTGCCCTCACCAATCATTGGTGCCACCTTGAGTTTTTTCATCGCCAAAGAGTCGTCACAAGATCCGACATGACACCTTAATGATTCATTTTGCACTCATTTTTTAGTGACAATTTTCGAGACACGTGGGCTCCTCTTTTGGTTGGTTATGACGTGGCTCATCAACCTTTCTGCACGAACCAAACCTACCAATTTAATCCCCTTTCCCTTTCCACTTGCCTCTCATTTCCACTATGCCCCTCCTTTGCACCCCCTTCTAACATGGATGTGTTGTTGTTCCCTAAACTCTCCCTCAAAGGTAATGCCCATGAAATAGCCTACTCAACCTCAATCTCTTGGTAGAAGGCTTTGCATCATTTTCATTTTGTAGTCAGAAACAATGCTCCACACCATCAAGAACATATGGGATCCCAAATACAACTATCTAACAGGACACACGGGGGCTCCTCTTTTGGTTGTGTTACCATAATTCATGCACCAAGGATTTGCGTCAATGGGCAGATAAGATGGAGGTGTGTGGGAGTAAAATAAAAGAGATAGGTACATGCTAAGAAAAAAAAAACAAGAAATCATTCTATATTTGGCGTTATGGAGGGAAAAAATAGTAAGGATTACATAAAGAAAAGCAATCCAGTTTGTCCTTAGCACCAAGCATAAAGATAGAATTGGATAAAAATAGCAGCCCATGCGCCAAAGGAAGATAAAGAAGACTTTACATGGAAGAAACTAAAAGGGAATTGTTATATTTTTAGGTGCATGAAAACGAAAAAAGAAAGTTGTTGTTCCTGAAGTTTGCACCAAAGAGGAGAGGTGCATGGGCTAACTAAATAAAGAAAAAGCATGTAGCAGTTCCAATTTTTTGTTGGCACCACAACATGAGGGAATAAATGGTTAAAAATAGTACCATCATTCCAACAATAGAGTTGGCCCAAAGAGTGGAAGGAGATAAAATTAAATAAATTCAAAAAAGGGAAATGTTGTTCCAGTTTGAAGTTGACTCCAACAGGGTATATAAGGTAATAAATTCAAAAAAGGGATTGTTGTTTTAAGTTGAAAGCATATGCCAAAGATAGGATAAGACAAAGAAATAAATAAGTGAAAGGCAACTGCAGTCCAAGATGCATAATAAATAAATAAAACAAACGAATTTTATCCCATGTGTCAAGCATGAAGGAGAGATAAATATAAATATGGAACTATTGTCCCAATTTGGAGTACAACCCAAGGATAGAAAGTCAAGGGTAAATAAATATAAAATAAGAGAGTGTTGTTCCAGTTCTAGAGTTGGCACCAACGGAGATGCAAAAAAAGAATAAATAAAATAAAAACCAAACAAAAGTCTTTCCTAGAGGTTTGTGCCAAAAGGAGAAGGGAAAATAGATAAAGTAAGTTGTTCCATGCACTATGAAGGGTGCTAAAAATAGAAATTAATTAAAATAAATCCAATGTTGTCCCAATTTGGTGCCAAGGCTGCGTGGAGAAAGAAAATAGAACAAAATAGTCTATTATTGATAGCAGTAGCCTATTCTTGTTGGGAGTAGTCTATATGGGCCGATTTTTATTGTAAAACCATATACTTGAATAGTTGATTGTACTTGCACCTCTGAATAAAATAAAGCTTTATTTTTTCCCTTTCGTATCGTTGTTTTCAAATTGTTCATCGTGTTTGTTGTAGGATATTGTATTTGCTTTGGTATGGAATTTATTCCCTCTACCGCTATCTTTTCTTAAACCCTTGAATTAATTTTGCAAAACAATTTAGAATTGTGCAAATGTATGAATTTTTAATTCTCTGTGTAGAGTTACATGCAGGTATCAAACTTTTGGTGTATCACCCCTATTTTTCATTTCTCATGTTCCTTTTCACTTTTCCTTGTCAAAGTTTTTATTTTTTAGGTGATTCACAAGGGAAACAACCCTCTCTGGAGGTTCACCTCAGACATAGGTAACCAACATCCTTGAGGTGTTTCACTTTTGTCAACATGAAAGAGAGTACACACATCATTCTCTATCAGGGTGCAACTTCTAGGTGACAACAGGTTGGTTGTGGCATGGGTCCTCGATCTTTCCACACAAACCAAGCTTACCTATTTAATCGCATTTCCCTTCAATCCCTTTCCACTTGCCTTTCCACTATGCCCCTCCTCTACCTCCCCTTCTGCCATGTATGTGTTCTTGTTCCCTCACCTCTCCCTCAAAGGCAAGGACCATGAAATAGCCTTCTCAACCCCAACCTTTTGATGGAATTGTTTGTATCATTTTCATTCTGTAGTCAAAAATAGTGCTTCACGCATCAAGAACATCTTAGATCCCGAATACAACTAACAAGCACATAGTGTTAAGTAGTTGGATCCATGTCTACATAGAACCTCCACAAGGTGGTACCGAATAAGGTAACTACAAGGGCCATTGTTGTCACATTGCTTAGTAAAAGCACCAAGGTGGATTGGATGAAGAGAAAGAAAATCCAACCTCATGATCTAGTTATTCAACAATTTTCGAGAACATAAACTCATGGTCTTGTGTTTATGGCAACCTTCAAGGAATTAGGTAGGTTTGCCTCTCTTACATCTTTTGTTGAGAGTATTCAATTGCAACATAGATTTTCAACTCTCAAGGGTTTTGACGCTTACCAAGTCGGATTTGGTAGAGAAATTTGACGTCCTATTCTCATGAATAGTACATGGACATAAAGGTAACCGCAGGTCAGAGCTGGTAAGTCCCACTCCTTTCTTTTCGACAGAGCCGATATGGTGAATGTTTCCATTGGCAAGTGCATTGACTCAAGCAAAGATAGTGTTAGGGTGGGACATGCTTATGTCGATGGCACAGACTATTCCTTGACTCCCAATCCTATCTAGGTAGGTAGAATCCCCTAACTTCCTAGGATCATGTTACATATTGTTGTATGTGTAGGAGTGCATAGAATGGCTCTAATCTCTTTTATTTTTTTTGCATTTTGATATAGTAATGGTATTAGAAGTCCAAGATGGCATAGGCTGCTCATGTTTAAGAGTTTTTTGGTAATGATTAAGGCATTGTTATGCCTTAAGTACTCGTGCAAATCTTTAGAATATTTTGAGTTTAAACAAGAAAGGGACCTGTCAACCCTTGTTTACATATCAAAAACTATATAGCTCTATAATAAAAAATTTCAACAATATAAATATTTGATTACAACAAAAATCAGATTTTTTTAAAATTTGATTTTGAACATAGCATTAACATAACTTGTGACTCAGCAAAATGCCTTTAAATTCATGCTCGATTCAAAAATATCAATTTCAAAATACAAAAATCAACTTAACATTATTTGATTACACATCGTTTAGTAAAACAAAAGTGCATCAATTGAAGATTCTGCCAAAACCAAACTTGTGTCAAGTTAAAACTTGTCACTATATTTATTTGGGCTTGATGCAAATAACAATTCTAGACAAAAACACCCCAATTTTGATGCTAAAAACCTAAATCTATTAGTGATTGGCATTTAAATGCAACATCTACCAAACAGTTGATGTGACCATGCCAATAATAGGGACCTTGCAATATCATAATACCATCATCAATGCCAAAAATGCCAAACACTAAATTGGTTCGTTCATACATGTAAATGCACATCAAGAATATAAATCAATTAACATTTCAAACTAATCAAAATGCATTTCAATACACGTATTAAAACAATCACAACCTGACTTATAATAAAGCCTCGGCTAAAATTGCTACCAACCGCAAACACCAACTCTCTTAAAATTTTCATTATAACAATCTGCTACCTTAGTGTTAAATCTGTGTCCATTTATGCAAATTCTAAGTCCGTATACCTACACAGTCCGTTCTTTTATAACAGTTCATAAAGAAGCCTTCTGATATCGCCCTAACAACATAAGATTATTCTAATCTTGTGATGGATTTGTATCACAAACTACTCTCGTATTGTTAGATTTGACAAAACTTGCATCCTCACCAAATATTAATGTCTTCCATATAAAGAAGTTTTGTTGACCCGCTCTAATTATTTGAATTCGTCTCTCTATGATTTGCGATGGGGATATTACACCCAAGCATCGATGTCATTCCAATGGATTGTAATGGTAATCATTCAAGAGCAGTCATATTATTAGGCATATATCTGTTAAATTCATGATGTTAGCAATGCAAACAAATAGTACAATCATAAGTTTTTTTACCATATTTTCAACAGTTGTTCACTTGGTTCCATAGGAAGGCACCAAACTTATTAGCTGGTCAGTTTGAACATTTTAGCAATGACTATTGATGTCCAGGAGACCATTCCTATAGCACCAACTAGTCTTCCAAATGGAGCTGTTGAAACAAGAGATGTATTTTAAGGGCATGGTCCCATGGACCTGCTCCAGCTCCTATTTTTGTGTTGCAGATGGTCCAATGTTGATTTTTTCAACCAGCTACAGGAAAAATTCGAATCTTGACCTGGAAATCAAGAGCTCCACATTTTTTGCCCCTTAAATTTCAGAGGTGGCTGGAGAGAGGGCGCTGAGAGTTTCCCCCCACTGTTTAGGCTGTTATGTTTCCATGTGGCGTCAAAAATGCATTCTGGCCACCAATTTTTGGTCATTTTCAGAGGGAAAATTGCAATGAGTCCCTAAAATATCTCAGCAGACATTGTAGAGGAAAATGGTAAAAACATGAGACCCTAAATTGGCTAAAATGTCCCTGAATTTTCTCGGCAGCACCTGCAGAGATATTTATGTAGCCCCCACTACATGGGATCATGCACTAAGTCCACCTTAAAATATGCTCAATGAACTGTACACTTTTGACATGTACTGGTCAGCAAGCTTAATCATTCGCGGTTAGCAGGTTCATGATCGGAATGAAATAAAAACATTGTATGTCTCAAGATACCGTGACTGTACTTTAGCTGAGGTCAATTAACTTAAAATTTCATTTTGTAAAATTATACCTTTTCAGTCTTTTTGAGGTAACATGGCAAACAAAATTTTCTAGACTTCCAGTATTTTCCATCTTTGTTATAATTATTAGTAATAATTCATGTAATTAATGGCTCTGCACTCACAGAATGCAAACAGAGTCAAATATGAGTCACACGCACCCAAATATCTGAGATCCAGAGGAAATTTTCTTAAGTAATTTTTCTATTATAATAATTACATATGCACTGCCGAGTACAATGGGTAAGCCATAAATCCAAGGCACCCATACTGTCACTGGTTTATGGCTTTACCAGAGTATTTGCCTCGGCAGCTTTGCTCAAATCAATGTACTTGGCGTTAGGAGCAAGCAGTGATGAAGGTGCAAAAATAAAATACATTGGAGATGTCAGTTTGACCAAAATTTGAATTTGCATCTTTTCAGACAGCTCATGACAGAGTGACCAAAATTTGAATTGGCATCTTCTCAGACAGCTCATGTCAGTTTGACCAAAATTTGAATTGGCATCTTCTCAGACAGAGCTGCCTATGAGCACTGATGAAGGTGCAAAAATAATATACATTGGAGATGTCAGTTTGACCAAAAATTTGAATTGGCATCTTCTCAGACAGCTCATGTCAATTTGACCAAAATTTGAATTGGCATCTTCTAAGACAGCTGTCTATGAGGTTGACATAAGGAAATCACAATGTCAGTTACCAAACTAAGATAGTTGCTTCTCAGGTAATCAAATCTCGTAAGTTGCTTCTCTGGTAATAAAATCTGGTAACAGCTGTCACCCACACAGCCATAAACGAGCTCCTCTATTCTTTGACACCAGCAAACAATGCACTACAGAAAAATCCCCATGCTAAAATGTGTCAACCTCTGAACCAATCACCTGAAACACGGCTCTCATTAACTCAGCTCTGATGTATCCGTCAAAATTTGCACTGCAATTGTGTACCACATACTAATACCTACCAGCCACAATAATATGTGAAAGAATGGCAAAATAACAAACTTGTCAGTATCTTCAGCAACAATCAACTCTGTAAAACAGAATTTCTGCACTGAAGTCTGTGCAAAATACAATTGATTCGAGGGTAGAAAACAAATACTAGTCCAGGCCCACACTTCACTTGTGCTGAGGGGAACAGGTTACATATATCAAAATGCAATTGATTCAAAGGTAGGAAATATATTTTAGTCCAAGCAAACACTTTACATTGTACCAAGAACAGCAGGATGGATATAGAAAAAGCTTAACACAAATACAGCCAGCCTTAGTTCTTTTTTTTAGATATCAGGTTCTTGTGCTGGATTTTGTTGACCTCTGATGCTTCTCGCTGCTAAAAGGTACATTGTTACAATTCATTAGTTTCTTATCGTAACGTAAAAATCAAAATAAAACAGTGCATTATTGTAGTAAAAAATTAAGCGAGTTGAACCGGTCAAAACTTGCAACCTTGTATAATTCATTCCACCAACGCTCAGATTTCTCTTGTAGAAGCAGCCATTCCATAGCCATTTCATACTCAATTGTATTTGGTTGAGAACAATGTGATGTTGAGACCGCTTTCCTCTGTTGACAACAGAAATTTGATCACATAAGGTACACACCAGCAGAGAAACCAAATATTTAAGGAACTACCATATACGTGTGGGAAAAAATCATAAAAGATAAAACCACAACAATGCTACACCTCGCTAGAGCTGAGATTTCCAATTATACCCATTTTGGTAATATATTCTTGGGTGAATCTTCTTAATTTGAAATAATTAGTGAATGAATAGTAGAGTAGTGTGTCTCTCTCTTATGGAAATTAGAAAAGAATGATGCATGTCATGTCTTATAGAATAGCTTTGCTGTATAAAAAATTGTTGCATGCAATGGTTGATGATTGGCAAATGCATTTTTAACTCCTTAATTGTGTTGTTGATATCTCCATGAAGACTGACCTTTGTATTGTAAGAATTTTATGTTGGAAAATATTTTCCAGAAGACTATATGTTTTGAAGATTGTGGGCTCTGAGCCACTCACCAGGTTCTCAGGCAAACCTCTAACATCACTTACGCTAAGAAAAAAAATTAGTTAGCTGTGTTAAGTTATTAGTCTGTGTTTCCACAACAGAAGCTATCCCCCTACTACCATATCATTTTGTTTCACGTGGCCACAATCCTGTTGGGGTAAAGAGACCATATCATTTTGTTTCGCATCATGGCCACAATCTTGTTGGGGTAAAGGGGATCAATTGACCACAATCTTGTGTTTTATCCAGTTGTCCCATTTTTCTATTTTCTGGGTAAATAGAGAGGCTCCACAAATATAAGGCATTATCCAATTTTGTTCCTTTCTCACTTTGTGGTCAAAGTTTGAAAATCTAAAAGACATATGGTCGTGCACAATAACCGCTCCTCTCAAATGCAGAAGGAAATCACAGTCCAATTTCTTCAAATGATGTTCGGGACTTGTCATCTTACATTGGGCCTACAGTTAGTTTTGTTAAATATTAAGGTAATGGTGTTTATTAAGGTCACCACCAAGTGAACAAAATCCACACACACTTTAACTAGCAAACATTGTGAAGTACTGATTTTAATATTTTGGCACTCAAGAATCTTTTTCAAGGTTAGGATACAAAGCTGTTGTGAGTTTTGGTGTGTCAATTGTTCATCTGAACCAACGGAATAAATCACGCACCATATCCTCGGTCTGATGTGCTCGTTGCATTAGGAGTTTATGTTTCTCTACACTAATATGCCCAGCATATTTTTGTTTTTCAGATGTCACAGGAGCAGCTCTTGTAGCTATGAGAGACCTGCAAAAAAGACAGATTGGTAGGAAAACAGATTAGGACACCCACTTGACAACTATATAAAACAAGATCTAATAAAATTTACAGTACTTTTGAGTTCTTCCCTCTTAATCAGATGATTGAAAAATGAATGAGTGTGCTTTATATATCAAAGCCAGAAAAGTGATTTACCCCATATAGAGCAATAATTTACAGCCTAATTATGACATGCTAATACTTGAACATCATTTCTGATTACCAATATGCAAAACATCTCTCTTAACAAAATAACATTTCCAGATAAAGATACGTACATACATTTCTAGGATCATTCTGTACTGCATTACAACATTAAGAGGTTACATATAGAGATGAACTAGAATCACGCTTCTAAAGATGATATAAGGAAAAAATTAGTGTGCAATTTATTGGAGAGGTGTAGACCAGCGCACTCAATTACATGGCAAGTCCCAAATTATGGACTGCAACTACTTATTAAAGGGAAACAAAGTTGCCTGATAATCACAAGAAGAAAGAACACAAAAATAAATAAAACAAGCAATAAAGCACGTTAGTATCATCTTTTTTGGGAAAAAAGAAATCCTAAGGATCCTTACCACATTGCAAAATTGATTTTTCAAAACTTATGCAGAGTTTTTATTTGCTTGTTCATTGTGATTGACAAAACAGCTCAATTGACGTACAATGAGTTATTTAATAATACAATGTAATGGTAGCATTTACACAAAATTACACCCTCATTCACTAGGCAGATGATAGCACCACGCTGTCAAATTATATAATTTTCAAAGATCAATCAATCTTTTATATTATCACACCATATAAATGACCTGATATAAACCAACAAGAACATAAAGCATAGAACAACCACAAATGCAGAACATTAAAAGATAATCAGGAAACTGCTGCCAACACTGATATGCTTCACTCTTAATTGGCATATTTAATATAGGTTTACAAAGGTGAAGCTGCATGTTGATTGGATAAGGCGAAGCAAATGCAAAATGGCCCAAAACTGAAAATGCAAAATTTATCTTGGTCCAATTTACATGCAGTCAGCGACGCTCTAGTGAACCCCACTCAGCTAGTCTAAAGTTCTAAACTAGTCAGTGATGCTCCAGCACGCCCACCTCAGCTAGTCTAAACTATATGCAGTCAGTGAGAGTGCAAATCATGCATACAGATATTTACAGCATTTACAGTATTTCAACAGTTTGAGAGAAGACTTAAAGGGCCCAAGAGCACTTTTGTCAATAGATTGAGATGTAAATCATTGCCAACAAAACCAGGAGGACCTTGTTCAGGTTGCTTGTCATGCTGGTGCCACAGTGTTTTAAAAAACCGTTCCAGTTCCAGTTCAGTTCGACCAGTTTAGCCGATTCATTAAATTTTTTTTGCAAACCATTAGAAAACCGAACCAATGACCAGTTCCGTACGGAACCGGTCAAACCGGCCGGTTCCGTACTGGACCGGTCTGAACTAGTTGAGGGGTATGTTTTGCCTTAAAACATTTTTTCCCAATGTTAGCTTTTAAGTTACTTTTTTCCAACCCTAACCCTAAAATGATGTTATATACACCCCGTTTGAAACAACAGTTATATGATCTCGTCTTCATGCAATACAAACTCCGGTTCAGGCGCAACCAATTGCTAAATAGGATACCTAATATAGATCCCATTGTCTTGGATGATATTGATCCAACCTCAAAATGGGAGAGGAGAGTCACCTAGCAGAGTTTGAACCTCTAGTTAAGGCGCAACCAATTACTAAATAGGATACCTAACATAGATCTCATTGTCTTGGATGATATTGATCCAGCCTCAAAATGGGAGAGGGCTGTCACCTGTCAGAGTTTGAACCTGATGACTTAGGGTGGTTGGCCTTGGATTATGAACCACTAGTAGCACCAGACATGGCAAACACTAGCCGTGCTACTACAACTACTGCAGATGTCCCTGAGGAGTTCGATGTGTCTAAGCCAAAGGAACATGGTGACATTCATCAGGATGAGGATCCCGTTCTTTGCAATGGTGTTTTGTTTGATGATTGATATCAAACATGTAGTAGCTTGTAGCATATTGTTTTCTGGACTCTATAGGCCATTTAGAGCCTCATTGTTTATGTATTTTGTTTCAGATATGTAGTGCACGTTTTGCTATATTTACCCTTACATGGTATATGCATGAGCAAACTTTGCATATTCTGTCTCTAATTGTTTACAATCATGGTTTGGAATCTTTAAAATTTCTTGTTTTCATTAAAATTGTAGTCCGGTCTGACCCTCGGCCGATTCCAAGTCCGGTTCCAATTTTTAAAACATTAGCTGGTCGTGCTCTACAGATGTGAAATTTGGGGCAGCACTACGTTACATTTAAAATGGTGATGGACAGAGAATTCAAAAACACCCAATCACAAGTAGCCTCAAAACTAAAACATCAATTCCCCGTGAGATTTTATTAGCTGAAACCTCTGTTACCGGAAACGCGGGTTTTGGGGGCGGGAGCGGGAGCGGGAGCGTCCGGGAGCGGGAGCGGGGAGCGGGAGCGCGCGCGGGAGCGGCCAGGGAGCGGCCCGGCACTGTGGAAACGGCCGGGTACGGCCCTGCGCCGTACCCGGCCGGTTTCCACAGTGCCGGGCCGCTCCCTGGCCGCTCCCGCGTGCAAAAACACGCGTTTTTAATTTTTTTTTTAATTTTTTCCACTTTTTTAAACTCGCAAATCAATAAAAAATAATAAATTCTTCTAATCTAAAACCTAAAAGCTACATCTAAACAATAAAACAAAAGAACAACACACAAACATAACATAAAGCAAACAAACTCACATTGTGGCTCTCCAAAATTGCATTGTGCTTGTCTAGGGTTTTGAGGAGTGTGAGGAGCTATTGCTAAGCTTGGAGGAGTGTGAGGAGCTGCAAAGGAGGATTTGTGAAGGATTTGATTTGTGGTTTACTAAGTGAAGGTAAGTTTTTTTTAATTTCTAGCCTTGTTCCTCTATTTTTTTTTTTTTTTTTTAATCTTTCACACATTACATTTTTTGTTCATTTTTATTTTGCTCTTTCCATTTAATTTTTTTTAATTTTCATTGTTCAATCACAATGCAATTGCATGCCATTGTTTTCTTTTGCTTAATTTGTTTTTTAAACCTTGTAGGTATTTCTACAATGGCAACAAGTTCTGCTTCTTCTGGGCAATCTTTGGCCAAAGACTTTGACCCAAATTCACCGTTATGGAGGCAGTAACAATAGTTCAACAACTTGCAGGTGGTGGTTGTTTTGAATGGAAATGCAATGAGTGTGATGGAATATTCAAAGGCTCTTACAGTAGGGGTGAAAAGCCATTTGTGTGCCATAACGGGTAATGGTATAAGAGTATGTAGGGGGAGGAATAATGCTGGGGTGCCAAGAGAAAATGTTTTGGCATTTATCAAAGAGCAGGAGGATGCAGAGGCTAGAGTGGCTCTGAGAGTGGGTCATCCATTGGCCAGAAGAGGAGGTTCATCTCGTTCAGCAAGGCCTCCAGTTGTTCCATCACCTAGTGGATCCCCAATTGTGGCCATGCCACTATCCATTTGTGGCTCCTATCTCCACAAATGAGGATGTTTTCCCTTGCACGAAAGAAAAGTAAGACAAAAAGGGCCATTGGAAAAGGCCTTTCAGAATGAGTACAGGGAGATTGCAGATGAATGCATTGCAAGGTGTGTATATGCTAATGGTATTTCTTTTAATGTTGTGAGATCACCTTATTGGCATGAGATGGTGAAAGCCATCAATGAGGCACCAAAAGGGTATAAACCACCCAGGATTTGAGAAGATCCGCACCACCCTTTTGGATAGACAAAAAAAATATGTGGAAACCTCCTTGCAACCAATTAGGGACTCATGGACCAAAACTGGTGTGTCCATTGTTTCTTGATGGATGGAAAGATGCAAGAAAACCGCCCTTTAATCAATGTGATTGCAGTATGCCCTAAGGGGGCAATGTTTTTAAAAGCGGTTAATTGTGAGGGGCAAGTGAAGGATGCCCAATTCATAGCCAACATTCTCTTTGAGTCCATTGAGGCAGTGGGGGCCTGAAAATGTTGTCCAAGTGATAACGGACAATGCCAAAAATTGCAAAGCTGCAGGGATGTTAGTTGAGGCAACGGTATGGGCATATTTTTTGGACACCTTGTGCTGTGCATTCATTGAATTTAATGCTAAAGAAAATAGAAAACCAAATAGAGTGGGTCCGGCAAGTGTATGCAGAAGCTGAAGAAATCCAAATGTTTGTCACCAACCACCACATGTCACAGGGCATTTTTAGATCATTCTCGCAGTTGGAGCTACTGAAGGTAAGGACAAGCTTTATTTCTTTCTTTCTTTTTAATTTAATATTTAATATAAGTTTTTTAGTATTCTTTTAGCTTTCAATTTTATAATTTAAATTTTATTTTTAATTTTTGTTTCCTCGTTCTTATTAGGTTGCTGAGACCTCGGTTTGCATCACACACAATCGTCTTGAGACGACTAGTGAAGGTGCGAGAGGCACTCATGAGGATGGTAACATCCAATCTTTGGACTGTATGGAGGCAATCAAACACTGAAAGGGGCTCAAAAAGTGAAGAAACTTGATCTTAGAGGACTCTTGGTGGGATAGAGTGGGTTATCTGTTGAGATTTACGGAGCCCATTATGAGCATGATCCGGTTTACTGACACGGATCAACCATGTCTAGGAGAGATATATGACGGCATCGACTCAATGATTGAGAAGATAAAAGCCGTCATAAATGCAAAAAGAACAAGATCCCGAGGAAATATTTTTCAAACAAGTGAAGTCAATCCTCATTGAGCGGTGGAAGATAAAAGCCGTCATAAATGCAAAAGAACAAGATCCCGAGGAAATATTTTTCAAACAAGTGAAGTCAATCCTCATTGAGCGGTGGAACAAAATGACCACCCCATTACATCTACTAGCTTTTGCATTGACTCCTAGATTTTATAGCACAGAGATCCTTTCCTTGCCAGGGAGGGTAGCACCATACAGGGATGCGGAAGTCAGTGAGGGATATATGGTGGCATTAGCTAGGCTCTTCCCTGATCCTGAGGCCCAAGACCAGGTTATGGTAGAGTTTGGCAATTTCATAGCAGAAACGGGTCATAGCCTTCTCGCTCTTCGGAGCAAATACAAGATGGATGCACATATGTGGTGGTACCCTCCATGGTACTTCATCGGCTTACTTGCAACCTCTGGCAATCAAGGTCTTGGCACAGGTAAGTTTTTTAATTTTTTTATTCTCTTTTCTTTTAGTTTTTTAAAATTTAAGTTTGAGTGTTTAAATCTGAAGTTGAACTTTGCATTGACTTTGAAGTTTGGGTTGCCTTAATAGGTTGCAAGTTCATCTTCCTCTGAGCGCAACTGGAGTACGTATAATTTCATCCACTCACAGAAGCGCAACAGATTGGGGGCTAAAAGTGGCTGAAGATTTGGTATACATACATTCCAACTTGCGCCTTTTATCCCACAAGCAGCCAGAGTACAAGGAAGGGTCAACAAAACATTGGGACATTGATCCAGAGATAGTTGACTTGGATGCTTCCATTTCCCACCATGGAGCATATGATGATAGAGACGAGTTCTGTGGCACCACGAGACCTACATGCACAAGGGGGTGCAACTGGCAGTGGCCCTAGTGCGAGTGGTTCGAGCCCATGTGGTTCTTAATGAACCACATAATGATGTAGCTGGTTTTGATCCTCTTGATGAAGAGGAATATGATGAATATTGACAATGAAAGATAGTTTGAGCTTTGAATATTGATCTATGATTGAATTTAATATATCATGAGATTCATGACATTCACATTGTGTTTGATTTAAGTATTTTAAATTTTTAATTTAACTTTTAAACTTTTAAGTTTCTAAGTTTTTATCGGTATCCTAGCTTGTTTGTTGTGGTTATTCACTTATTTAGCTTATAACTTGTCTTTCATATGCATAATATGTGGTTAATAATTAAATTCCTATTTAGAAGGCTGAAATTTATATATTTTTTAATTTTTATATAGTTTTTGTACTGCCGTATCCTACGCCGTATCCGGGGTCAAAAAAAAATTTGCCGTTTCCGCGTATCGGATACCCCGCTCCCGCTCCCGTATCCAAAACGTTTCGGTAACATAGGCTGAAACAGGTGATTTTCCAACATCGACTATGATTTGAATGCTTAGTTACTTAAAGATGACAAAGGGTAATGAGACCCCTCCTTGGTCTAAAATGGTAGTGGAGGAAGAGTTAAGCAATCGAAAGAACACGATGATGAAACAAAATAAGTGGATGAGTAAATGATGCATTAATGTGCAAGTGTCCAAACAACAATGACGAAATAAAAAAGGTATGTGAGAAAAATTCAGGGTGACCATGTGGGCAAAGCAGCTCAGACTGAAGAGAGTTCTACACATAAATATAATATAATCCCACTAAATATCATGATCGAAATGCCTAGATAGGAGCAGAACTCAAGTGGATGGCAAAAAAGTTGATGGCTGAACTAAGGACTAACTCACATCACATTTGGAGTGAAACTCATGGTTGTCGGACAAGTACCTCAATCTATCAATCAAGTGTACCATATATAGATAGGATTCCTCGATCCCAAAAGATTGGAGATATAGCGACCCCCCTTCTCTATAGTAGAGTCAGCTGGGGCAGATATAGATATATATATATATATTCCTCGATCCCAAAAGATTGGAGATATAGCGACCCCCCCTTCTCTATAGTAGAGTCAGCCAGGGCAGATATATATGTCCTCCCCCTAGTTATATATATATATTCCTCGATCCCAAAAGATTGGAGATATAGCGAACCCCCTTCTCTATAGTAGAGTCAGCCGGGGCAGATATATATATGTGGCGCCCCAGGCGGAGAACTAGGGGGAAGATATATATATATATATATCCTCCCCCTAGTTCTCCGCCTGGGGCACCATATCTATACATTAGGTGCCCCCATCTCCTTATATCCCTTGACACCTGAGAAGATAGGGAAAAGAGAACATGCATGTTTTGTACTTTAAGGTTGGTGGAGACAATGCATCATAGAGTTCCCAGCTTAAATGACATCCAAATCAAATGCACTGATAACTTGAAAGTTGACACTCTGACTGCCTTGTTTGAAGAGGCTAGATTAAATAAGATCAAGATTTACAGTAGAAGATCCAACATCAAAAGGGAATAAATATTTCACAAAATTAATGGGGCAGCCTTTGTCTCAACCAGTCTTGGGGACATGGGGACAGGGGAACGGAGGGGCGGGGTTTCTAGGATGGCTAAAAAAATCCAAATATTGGCGACGGCAGAGGGGCGGCAGGGGGAATAATGCATAATGTTTAATATTTATATATTTTAAATTTATTCAATGAAATTTAGGGATTTAAAGTTTAAAACTGTATATAATGTATTTTAGGTACTTTAGAGATAAAAATTCAATGTGTTTAGTAAAATTTACAGCTCTTTACAAGTAAAACATCTGAAAACTTTTGAAAGATTTAAGAAAAAACGAACATCCCCTCCAAGGCCCCGAAACGTTCAAACCCAGAATGCCACCAAAATCTAGGGGACGTGTCCCTGCATGACACTGACATTAACAAATGTTCAAATCAAAAACCAAGCAATTATCTCACTGATGAAGAAAGCAGTCACTCATTATTGTGTGATTTGATAACAATCAAATTGCAGAGATTCAAGTAAGATAAAAGTGTTGCCTTCTTAGAATACAATTTCAGAGACATTAACAACTGTTCAAATCAAAAACCAAGCACTTATCTCGCTGATGAAGAAAGTAGTCACTCATTATTGGCATTATTTGATAACAATCAAATTGCAGAGATTCAAATAAGATAAAAAAGTGTTGCTTTCCTAGAATACAATTTCAGAGACAACCTTCCATCTGAAAAAGTTAGGCATGCTTGATTCAATTTCTTCAGAGCTGTTATCTGCTCCTTCTCTTGTCCTGAAAATGACTAGGGCATCACCTGCACCAGCATGGATAAAATAAGTCTCCTTTCATAAGCTTATATATAATATATTGGGAACAGAGTCACATATATAAAAGAGGAACATAGCTTCTAAGCCAGATATCGGCTGCAAGCACTCAATAGAACATTGATGTTCACAGTCATTCTATTCACATCCTTCAAAAGATGATGATGTGATTACTAGAGACGTATCCCTTCATTTCATAAAGTCTCATTTCATGCAGTATTTAGCTGTACAGTCTTCAAATAAAAGATATTCTTGTGTGAATATAGTAACTAACAAAGATATTGCTGCCAGATAAATTCAGTAAAGCTTTACCAAATTTTGGGTTGGAAAACACAGTTCGAGGCATGACTTTAGTAGTACATCGCTCCCCAAGCATATGCCATATAACATCCTGTAATAAATTACACAAAACTCAGAAACATGGAACCGTAAGCAACTAAGAAAGATATAAACAATGAATAAAGTAAAACAGAGAAACTGAAAGAGACTTGTTACAATGCTTGAATGCAATCAGCTCCAGTTCCAGTTATTGGTACCCACCCGTTTGTCCTGAAGGAATTTTTGTGGGTCCATTCAGCACCAGTTTTGTGGGTTGATTGGGAAGGGCATTCTATTCATGTTGGACCAGTGTACCTTTCTGTTAATGATCTTATAATTTATTCCAAACATAAAAAACGATCAAACCAAAGTGGAAAATCAGCTATAAACAGGCTCTTAAATGTTAAGAGCGGGGTCCGTTTGGGATAAGAAATTTAAATCGATGCCCAGGTCTATGGATTATATTCCTGGTAAAGTGCAGCAAACCATACTGCATTCTGAGACTCCATCCAACTTTTAAGGTGGGTATGGGAGGTGAATTTAAAATTGACATCCAAATCTATAGATTATATTCCTGTTTAAGTGAAGCGACCATACTGCATTTTGTGAGACTATCTCAACAGAGTTGGCATCCATACCACCTAAGCTTCTCTTCTTTCCTTCATATTACCTCAACCAATGTTTTACTAATATGTACAGCTCCATTGCTCCCAGTCTTCACAGCAAGATAACAAAAATTATTTATTTTGTGTGCATCCAGAATTCAGATTCATGATTTTTTTGTGGTTTTTATTTTTTTAAAAATGGGAGTATGTGTAAGTGATGTCCCAGGGGACATCAGGAATGTCAGCAGAATTGACAAGGGGGTGGCAGGATGTCCCCCGGCAGAGGGTTTGGGGCAGGAGGGATGTCCCGGGGATCATTTGATAGCAGAGGCCACTGGGGATATCCTAGATACATCCCTTTTTCTTTCTTTTTCTTTTTTGATGTACAGGGAAATCGGTTACAATCTTTCATTATCATCTGTCAAATGTCTCTTGTTAACTGTTAAAAGGGACGGGTTGGAGACATTTTGTGCCCATCCCCGGGATGTCCCAAATGTCCAAGGATTCTGTTTGGACCCAGGGATACATCCCTGTGGTACACACATAAATATATAGAGAGAGAGAAGCAAAGTATTTCTGCCTCAGGGCATACTCTTATTTTTTCCTTGATATCATAACCAAACTACAAGAATAAGGTTGATGAATTGGGATAAAGATAGTCAATACCTTTAAAAGGTTGGCTCCTCCAAATAGTAAGGAAAGCACCAATAAAGCATTCATGAAGTTAAAAAATCAAGAATGGCATAATCAATAAATTCCTTTCCCATAAGAAGCATGAACCACATCCCTACAAATATTACTATCACTGATAAATGCTGCAATGAAGCAGAGAAAATCAAAATGTACCTAACTGAAAAACTAATGGCACAACCAGGGAAATGATGGTAATATGTATGAGTAGCATTATTTTGTGTAAGCTTCCTAGAAGATCAAATTTACATGATATATCATTTCTTGGGTAATTAACATTTGCAATATGGAACAATAAGATCGAATCTGGTTATATTATTTCCTGCCAAAACAATATACAGGCTGTAGACTTCTATGATTTGGCTAGTGCAATATTTCTCAACACCAGATACTTTGAAATTGATGAACATGAATATTGCTGTACATATTTTTTCATCTTTCAAATTTTTATCATTGTGTTTTACTGGAATTTTTTTACAAAAACTATGGACTGTGGAAGCCTTGAAGCCTAAGTCAAGACCACATGCAACAGATAGCTACTCATTTAAATTTCTATGTCCATGTTTTTAGAGATGGGTTACCACTAAGAAGTATCCCTACTTAAATGACCCCTCACACAGATGCTCCAAAATGCATTGGATAGCTTTTTGTTTAAATTTCTCTTCCCTGCAAAGAAGCGGCTCTTCAACATCATCACTAAACCCATGGTCCTTTATGCATCTAAGATCTGAAATTCAAACCTAGAGCAGACAGATTGGACATTTACTTGATGGGAGCAGACTATCTCATTCCATTGCATGATCTGTTGCAAAATGGAGGGTGACCTAGTGGAAGGGTTAAACTGAGTTTGGTGCACAGCCTCTTCATCTAGAGAGCATCTTTAAGGTCTTTTTCCATCTCCATAAACATAGATCCATGGGGAATCTTGCCTCAAGCTAGGAGATAAGTATGTAGTTAGCACTTCGCCCTTTCGGAATGGTTGAACACATTAATATCAAGAAATTAAATGATTGAAAAGATATTTAGCAAAGTCAGCATCATATAAAATGAATGAGCGATGAGTAAGATTTTGAAATATTTTTATATTAGCTCTTTATAAGTAATGTATGAATAAAATAATATAAATAAGTATGGATAATGATATGCACTTAGTTTGTGCTTATCCATAAAAAGTGCATCCTAGACCATACAAAAGTGCATGTCCTAATATACACTAGCATCCTCCTAAAGATGTACTTGGGTCCAAGGAATCACAAATCCATCCCACCTTGATGACACCTTCTTTCACTCACAAAAAGTTCCTTAAGCTCAAAATTTCAAGCCTCAATCAAGGGCTTTGTAAAGATATCATACCCTAATTTTCTATTTGACAAAATTTAAGATCAATGACCTTGTCATGTATTAGCAATGTTACACAGGGGCGCGTCCCCTGGATTTTGGTGACATCTCGAACATTTCAAGGACTTGGGCACTTGGAGGGGACACAATCAATTTTTTTTAAATCTTTCAAAAGTTTTCTGATGTTTTTACTTTTAAAAAGTTGTTATTTTTACCAATAACATTAAATTATAATCTTGAAAGTACCTAAAATACATTAGATAAAATTTAAATCCCTAAATGTCATTGAAAAAAGTTAAAATATCGAATATTAAATTTTATGTATTATTTTAATAGCCGTCCCCAAAATTTGGGAAATTTTTTGCCGTCTCAGAAACCCCATCCCTCCATACCCCCGTCCTCAAGACTTAGGTGACTTTGTGTATTAGTGGTCAAATATAATGCATATGAATCTCAATGTGCTTTTTGCGGTGGTGCTCCACCGAGTTGTAAGAGATGTGGATGGCACTCTGAAATCTGCAAGCCCAACCAAAGCATTGTGGGTTAGGCTTGCGAAAATCCAAACTCAAAAAGCAAGCATCAAATCCAAACTGACCCATAGACAACAATGACAGCTCCACTATACTTGGCCTTCGTTGTAGACTGCTGCTTGCAAGACCAAGTCTTGGAATCTGCCCCAAAGATGATAGATATATCTTGAGGACAATCACAAAGCTATCCACCCTTGATGACACCCTCCACTGACAAAAGGTCCATAAACTGAAAAAATCAAACCTCAATCAAGGGCATTGTGAAGATATCACAACTTTATTTTTTGTTCAATAAATTTAAGATCGATAACCTTCTCATGTACAAACAGTCGAATATAATGCATATAAATCTCAATGTCCTTTGTGTGCTGGTGCTCCATTGGGTTGCAAGAGATGTAGGATAGCATTTTGATATCCACAAGCCCAATCAAAGTGTTGTGGGTTGGACTTCCAAAAATCCAAACTCAAAAAGCTTGTGTCAAATCCAAACTAACCCACAAACAACAACACCAACTCCACAATACTTAGCCTCCGAGTAGACTACTTCTTGCAAGACAAAGCAATGGGACCTGCCCCAAAGATGATAGATATATCTTAAGGTTGGACTTGCAATCATCTAGACAACGTGCCCAATCTAGCAGTGTAGCCTACAACTGATGTTGTGCCACCAAAAGTGTAAATCGACAATTGAAGCTTTGCCCCTAACAAAGACTCAATTCCATGATGAATAGTACCAGGAAAATACCTTATAATACACTTGGCTGCTTGTTAATGACTATATTGAGGTCTTGACAGTAGTGTGAGACTAAGCCAACAACAAAGGACCAATCAAAACAAGTATGAGTCAAATATAGAAGACTTCCCACCAATTGCCCATGGAGTGTGGCAATCAATAGAAGGAAAAGAACACTTGGCAAAAAGCATGACTCCAAATTGAAAAGTTGGGGCAAACATATAGTTTTCTATGTTCATGTTCATGCCGTGAAGTATGTCTCAAGCATACTTGGGCTGATTTTTAAATATCCCTTTCGCGAACAGTAAGATCTAAAAACCAAGAAAAAAAAGTAATAAGCCCAAGTTGTTCATTTCTACATATTTCATCAACCATGCTTTCACATCACATATTTGAAAAACCAAGAAAAAAGTGTAACAAGCCCAAGTTGTTCATTTCTACATATTTCATCAACCATGCTTTCACATCACAAATTTGTTTGGTGGAACTCCTAATGATTAAATCATCCAAATAGATAACTACAATTGGGAGTTGTGCATCTACTTTCTCTGTGTAGACAATGGGATCGGAGCAACTCTATGTAAAACCAAAGTAGGTTAGAAACCCTATACTAGGGATTCCTCAAGACACTCTTTTTCATTCTTAACACAATATAATGCAATTTACCTAGTCTCTCCATGTGTTCCAATATATATGATTATAATATTGGATCTTTGGTTTAAGACATGGTATCAAAAGTTAAAACCACTTACTAAAGGAATATATAAAATTGTTTGTGGCAAGATTAGGTCTGGAACTAGCAATCGCACGTGAAATGTGTGATGTGAACGTCGAAGGGGAAGTGGAGAAAGAGGTTGATTTTGAGGTACCAAAACATAAAAGAAGGGTTGTAGAAGAGGGGGTTAGAGGGAGGAGAAGGAATAGGGAGAGGTTAATGTGGGGGCGAGGGTATCATTTTGTGGAAGCTATATTTATTTTAGGAGGAAGATATGTATCATGTGTATGTTTTGTTAATTGTTTGATAGAGAAGTGGGATATGGCGTGCACGGCATCGTGGAAACGCAATCTAGAGATATCTTTGAAAGTAAGGTGTTGGCAATGAATATTTAAAGGAGAACTTCCATTTTTTTGTTCAATGTGGAAGTCAACAATTGTTAAAGAAACTACAATTTTTCAATGAGGCTTCATTATGTGATTGTTTTCATGTTCATGTACGATAATGGTTTCTCTTTAGACTTCAAGAACGCGATCAAGGTTCCCACCCATAAACTTTTCGTATTGAGTTGCGGAACAGGTGTGGGACATGATGCAAGAAGAAATGAGTAACACGAGACATCAAAATAGAAATCAGTTTTTGCTATAACTAAGTAAACCATTACCAAGATATAAAATATTTTATATTTTAACGAAATTTAGGTAACTTTCCCTGAGGTCCTTTATCCATGTTTTGTTCGAATGGAATTTTTAAAACATCTGTGGAAATTGTTAGGTACATATACTAAAATGATGATGGTGACATGGCACAATTTCATCTTTGTGGAATTTCTATCCTTTCAAGGGTTTCGAATGGCTATTTCAAAACGACGGGTTTATGCAAAAGTGTTAAGTTCCCTAATTCAAAATACCTTGCACCTACTTTTACGACGACTTGAACTGGCGACCATGACCACCTAAAACAATACAATCAGGCAGCACCCTCTAGGGAATATTCCATGCAGATCAGCTAAAGCGAAGCATTGTTACAGGCATCCCTGATTAGGCGACAGCAAACCTTTCAAAAAGTGGTCGCCCACTCCTCCTATTCAAGCTGTTCATCCTTTATGAAACAAAATGCAACTGGATATTTGCAAACAATGTCAGAAAAATATAGTGATGAATATCTTCCCCTCGAGGAAGAGAATTACTTGGACACTTGTGGGGTACATAGTAAAATGGGCATTTATCCTTTCTAATGGCAAGTCGTCTTTTCACAGGAAAATGTGTTCCCCGAAGGTTTTCCTTTGACATCAGCGGGAGCATGGGAGCACCCTAGGGAATACTGAAATGGAAGGCTAAGATTATTTTGTTCAATGTCTACAAACAGTGTTACGATGACTTGGACACTAGTGGGGTCATGAATGGCAAGTACACGAAAATGTCAACAACATAAGGCTAAGATTATTTTGTTCTGTCTGGACATCAACAACATAACCTTGAATGTCTGGCACCTGTTAGCCGCCTATCTAGGTTTTTCCCTTGCTGAAAATGTCTTTGGCGTAATAAGACGCCAATAACTACTCAAAATTTTATCGTTGTGTAAGCTCTTTCGTTTCATCCCACCACCAAGAAAATCTCTATCTTCGTTTTGTCCCACGCACTTAATCATGGGCCCACAAAGGACATCGACGTTTAAAGTAGAGTAAATTAAATTCATTAAATCCAATCAGTCGTACTCTTCAATAATTGTCAAAGGATTGAACAGGCATTGTCGATTTCAGGAAACCGAAGATACAACACATGCAAGTCGACGATCTCAGGTTGTTCCGTGGAAGATGTCGACATACTTCAAACAGTGGGCCACTAAGTCACCTATCAGACCATCCCCCAGCTTAACCCACCTCTGACATCCCTTTAGTGTGTGTGTGTGTGTGTGTGTGTGTGTGTGTGTGTGTGTGTGTGTGTGTGTGTGTGTGTGTGTGTGTGTGTGTGTGTGTGTGTATAATTTTAACCTTCACATTGATTGGATAACAATAATAATTTCATCATCAAGACCAAACGTAAAAAAAATGTAAACAATCGGCGGGAGTTCAAAATAGTGATCACATGTGACCGACATTTGGAGCGACAGTGTTGGGAATGGATTTACAGCTACTGACTAGAAAATTGAACAATATTAATTCAGGCTATACAAATTCATATATGAAGGGCCTCATTATCGCATGGAAAAGTGCCAACAAACGCTTACATTTAAAGGAAATGGTGAAGATGCAGGTTCAATAGATCAGAAGAAATATTCTAACATTCATTTGGTCTCTTTGCTTGGGCAAAAGATACTAGAAACACGTCGTTTAGAATGGAGATATTGGTGACCAACATAACAACTTCCTACCAATGTTTTGTTAGAAAAAGAGGAGGCGCCCATTAGAGCAAGGCATGACATGCATTTAGAGCGAGATACATAGTCGGTAGGGGTGTGTTTTTTTACGGCTTAGAACCCTAGTCTGCCGAGAGGATAAAAACTATCAGCGATAAAAACAAATTACAAAGAGATAAAAGAAAGAACAAGAAAAAGTGCCACCTTGTAGGCCTTTTTCTCAATATTTCCTTGATATGACAAGTCTTACAATGAAATTTTAGGGTTTTCATGTTATAGATATAGATATTTTACATTTATGGTCATGACACATTTTAGATTTTTTTAAGGGCATTCAATATACATATTCTTTAAAGTGAAAAGATTCCAGTTGAACGTATACCTTCAAAAATATTTGTTTCTCCATGTATTTATCAACAAAATAAAGGTTGAATGAGAAAAAAAGACTCATGTCAAACAACCCACCAACCAGGTTAAGCCCTCTTTAAAACGCAAAGCGGATTATGGATAGCGACACATCCTAAACGGGCTTTTAGACCTATCATTTTCCATTTCAACCACACTGAAACCCAAGTTAACGTTGTAAATTTAGTAGTAATTGGATAGATGTTGCAACAAGAAATGAAATAAATAAATAAACAGAACGTTACGCAGAACTCTGCTAAACGGAACTCTCGCTAATGGCCATTCTAAAATGAGAACCATTATGGGTTAAATCAAACCTGACACAGAGATAAAGTTGTAACCCTAATATCTCCTATGAAGTGGGATCAATTGTCTGCCACCATTTTGTTTGCTACATGCAAAAGAAGAAGTAGATGTAATGATTTTGTTTCGTCTGTTTGTGAACACCGCCCTTCGTGCACTATAACCTTTGCCGCACCATTCCTGCAGTACCAAATAAAATATGAATATGAATAAAAATGGAAAAAAACAGTTGTTTTAATATTTACCGTCGAATCACGATGTTGATACGAAAACAAAGCAGAACCATTGATATGCATGGGTTGTGTCAGAGGCAAGAGACTCGATCTCACTTATAGACGCCTTCGGCGTAATAAGATAACACATGGATATTTTACTAATAAGAAGAACCCTCCTTGACCTTGTGCCTGATAATGAGTGGTATGACCAAGCAATTACCACAATGAAGACTAGGGCTCAAATCCCACATGGAAGCCACAGGGCCCGGCTCCCCACAGTAATGTTGTTATGATAAAGCAGGCCAAAAAGTATGGTTGTTACACACTCGGGCAATGGGGCCACTATTTTCAAATTTTGTGACCCCAATCAGTCTTAGCTAGGTGATGTTGTCCCACATTTACCAATCTGCCAAAAATAACCTTCTGACATATTTGTGTGCCATTTCTAAAATGGATTTTATATGGCTGTGGATTCAGAGTAAAGGATCATTTTGGTTTGTTGCAATTTAGCAATGTTATTAATTCTTCAAATGTATCTATACTTTTCATAGCACGAGCTGGCATTTTTCCCAACAAATGCACTTTGCCTGTGAGAACCAGTTTTTGGATTTCGGAGCAATCACAAGCATGGTTCAACATAAGCTGTTTTAAGAATCGTGACGTTGAGGGGACGCAGGTTATAACAGTTTACCAAGTTATCAAATTATTGAAGTTGAATATTTGGCATAGTGGTATGCAATCAAGATGAATATTTCTATCAATAGATTCCTCTCACAAGTCAAACAAATTGCTAAGTCCAAGCCACAATTAGGAGATACATTGTAAAAGTTACCCATGATGGCCAATGTATGCCAAAAGAATATTGAAATCTTTCTTACTGAAGAAAGAAAAATTGTACCATAGAGAAAAACTGAAGTTGGTAGAAATACTTACATAATTTGGTAGAAAAGCCACAACTCAAAACAAAACTAGCTCAGAGAACATGGCAAGATAAAGAACGACATAGAAATTAGAATTATGGTAGGATCTATAGCAAATGCAAGTGACAATAGAAAAGTCTTGACCGTGGCCAAGATAAAAACTGCTATGAACAAAATTTGAATGAATCAAGAGACGGTAACATACCTGAAGTTTAAATAAACAAAAAGAAAACAGTCCAATGAAACTAGTAGCCACGACCATGAGGACCATCAATGATGCAGGAGCATCACTAGAAAATAACATGATCCTAAATATTTAAGACAATTCTATGGTCGCAATACATATATAACTTAGTAGGAAAAACCACGTGACTCAAAACAAAATAAGCTCAAAGAATATAGCATAATAAAGAATAGCGTAACAATATCAGTATATGGCTACATTACCAGGGTTCGCCCCCCACTTTCCCGTACCCCCTAGACAAGTACTTGGTACGGATATGTCATGCATACGGTACTAATACGTCCCAGGTACGTACCCAGACGTACCCAAGACATATCAATACTGTTGGGCAGTGTGGGGTTTTCTAAATTTATTTTATTTTATTTTGACTCAAACAAACTTCAGTTTTATTGAGGACTAGACTAGGAGGGCATGGCAACCACAAAGGAAACTTGGAGATTGTTTAAAATCCCTCCTAGTTTATTGAAGAGAAAATATTCAAAGGATATCAAGAATGTTTGAGGTAATTATTTGGGATAATCGCAATTGGCCAAGGAAAGAAGCTATTCATAGAAATTTCGGACATATATATCTGAGCCTCCGTACAAGTTATTTATGAGATCAAATCTCAGGTGATCTTCAATACTAGTAGAAAAATTTGGAACCAAAAATTGCATAGCCTAAAGTTTCAAAGAGCATTCTTTCCTAGAAACTATTAAGGCACAGCATTGACTCCTGACCGCAACCTTAAGGAGGATTAGAAGGTGATTTTGGATAATATGAATACAAGAACCAACCATTGGACTGACCTCTTTAGTTATCGTTGGCAGGTTAGAGTCAACCTAATTTGATAGGTCCTTCAAGAGCTTCCTATATACATCTTTTATGGCCACCATCGCAACACAAAAATTAATCTCAAAGGAAATGAATGAAACACAAAGGAATATAATATTCATGTATCATAGAAAATGTAAAATTTAAGTATATGTATATAAGTATATTGAATGTTTTGAACATTGATCCTACTATATTTTTCAAGTTTAATACTTCTTATAGACTAAAAAATGAGTAAATTGAGTATATGAATAATATATATATATATATATATATATATATATATATATATATAATTTAAAAATATATATATATATGTACAGACATATGCAAGACGTTTCGTACCCAAGGGTTTTTTAGAATTGATGTATCCGCGTATCAAACCCGTACCCGAACCTATACTCGTATCCTTATCCTGGTAACATAGGTATATGGTAAAATATATAACATATGCAAATAACAATAGAAAAATTTTGGCCATGGCCAAGATCAAAACTGACATAGACAAAGTTTCAATCAACAAAAAATGGCAAAAGCTCCATGAAGCTAGCAACCACAAGCATGATGACCAACAACGATGCAGGAGCTTCCCTCGAAAATAACATGATCCTAAATGTTTGAGACCATTCTATATGGTCATGCAAAGACAACACCTTTTTAAGATCATTTTGTTGGATTTTGTGAGGACCATGTTTGAAAACATTTTGAGATGAATATGAGATTGCGCTTTGGTCAAAGACTCTTGCGAAAGCCATAATTTGTCGTGCAAACTTGGAATTGAGTGTCATTTCTTTTCGAAATCATGCCGTAACTTTTCAAGAGTACTGTGATGGCGCCACTAGAAATCATGCAAACCCTAACTTGATAGTAATTCTCTTATTTCATTTATTTTTACAATGGGGATACAATGGATGAATTAACCTGCTTATGTAGACAAAACCCTTTAGAATTCGTTTGGTGGAATTCTAAATGCCTAAAAAAACAATTTTGAGGTACCACTGCAATGACACTTTATGAGTTTACAACAAGACTTCGTCGGGCTCAAATGATGGTCCAACTTTAATACATCAGATGGTGGACAGAGTTACTTTTTTAAGGTAGCGCAATAGGGATAACATGTTGAATGCCCAAGTGTAAGGGAATCAATGTGTCAATGCAATAATCATGCCATGTTTAATTCACAATTTGATCTTTCATAAGACCCATTTCATGAACACTTCAGCAAGTTGATTTCCAATTGCGGAAGTATACCACATGTCACGTGTTGATGCTTTGACACATCTCAAGATGCCAAATTAAACAAATAGCTCATTTCATCCATTTGCAGTTGCTTATGTTGGGTCATTGCATATCAGCATCCGAGATCTGATATTTATTCTTCCCTCATCTAACACACAAAAAACATGTCAGTAAATATTTGGAAGTGTTACATAGGGATGCAACCTGGCGGTCAAGGATGTCCTAGATGTTTTAGAGAAATGGGAACAGTAGGGACGTCCCCAATTCTTTTATTCTTGATCCCTTCACAACAGAATGCACCTCCCCACACAGCCCTCCCGAAAGAAAAAAAAAACCATTAAACCATAAACCTAAAACGCTTTCAATAAATTTTAAACCCCAAAACTACATTGTATAAAGTTGAAGGATTTAACTATTGATTTTTATATATTATTAATAGTTGTACCTCCACCATCCCCAAAATCCAGAAAAAAAAAATCCATTCTGGAAACCCTGTACCCCATTCCTGAGACACGTGCAACAATGATATTTAGTCCAAATTAAAGATACGGGCTTTTTGGACTTGGTTTGGGTAGAATAAACTGGCACAGAGAGAGGTCTTGAAAGAAAGTGAGACAGAGTAGCTTAAAAATGAATGCTAGAAAATCTGTTATTCTGAAGAGAGTCTAGACTCAGTAAGTGTGTTGCAGAATAAAGTGGAAGTTCGTGTTTGATAGAAAGCATTTTAAGTTAAACAAGATCAATGCAGGCAAAGATAGGATGTATTTGAGTTGTAAGTGTGAGGTAATGCATTTTATGAGCTTAATGCACAATGTCATGTTCTGCCATAGGGATAACATGTTTGCTTCTGTTGTGCAATAGGGATAACTGTCAAGTTCAACCCACTGCTTCTGTTGTGCACTTTTAACAGCAGCGGGTTGAACATGACAGTAGTTCATTTGATCTTCAACCCTACTGCTTAAACAGATTGGACATAGATATATATAATGTTGTCTGCTTTCCATCTGATATTCCCTATGCTCCAGTCCCCTTCCAAAGTTCAAATCTGTATATTTCTTGGTTAAGTAATTTTGGGAGCTCCTCAATGATAAGAATTGCATACATGCTTCTGAGTCTGACTAAAGATGGGTTCTTGAATCTAGAGCAGTTAGAACATTCTTCAGGAGAAAATACTTTCATCACCAGAAAGGCCGTCGTTGACATTTTGAATTTCCAAAAACAAAAAAATAATTAAACCATTTAGAAAGGAATAATGCTGTAGTTGATCCCCGGCAGTTTCTCGATAGATTGAATTCATATCAAGTGCAGTTCAAGAGTTCCAGAGTAGCTAGAGCATTTTTCAGCAGAAAAGACTTCAATACCAGCAAGCCTGTCATACAAGAAGGTCTTGAAAGAAAATGAGGCAGAATAGCTTAAAAATGAATGCTAGAAAAATTGTTATTCTGAAGAGAGTCTAGACTCAGAAAGTGTGCTGCAGAATAAAGTGGAAGTTTGTGTTTGATAGAAAGCATTTTAAGTTAAACAAGGTCAATGCAGGCAAAGATAGGATGTATTTGAGTTGTAAGTGTGAGGTAATGCATTTTATGAGATAAATGCACAATGTCATGTTTCGCCATGAATGTTTTAAGTGTTTGCTTCTGTTGTGCACTCTGAACAGCAGTGGGTTGAACTTGACAGTTGTTCATTTGATCTTCAACCCTACTGCTTAAACAGATTGGACATAAAAATATATAATGGTGTACGCTCTCCATCTGATATTCCCTATGCTCCAGTCCCCTTCCAAAGTTCAACTCTGTATATTTCTTGGTTAAGTAATTTTGGGAGCTCCTCAATGATAAGTATTGCACACATGCTTCTGACTAAAGATGGGTTCTCGAATCTAGAGCAGTTAGAACATTCTTCGGGAGAAATTACTATCGTTACCAGAAAGGCCGTCATTGACATTTACCAGAATTTCCGTCATTAACATTCTTTGAAAAAAATAACTTTTGTTACCATTTAGAAAGGAATAACGCCGAAGTTGATCCCCAGCAGTTTCTCAATAGATTGAATTTATATCAAGTGCAGTTCAAGAGTTCCAGAGTAGCTAGAGCATTCTTCAGCAGAAAACACTTCAATACCAGCAAGCCTGTCATACAAATGCTGGATTTCCAGGGAGAGAATTAAAAAAATTCATTTAATAAAGATTGAAGCTTTTGCTTTTCCCAGCAATTTTGTTCAATAGTTTGAAGCCAAATCAATTGCACTTCCAAACCATTATCCATTGAAGACTCCACAACTATGAATAAAAGAACATGAATAAGACATTTATCTCAATGATAATGACTGGCCTGTCCACGTCTTCCATTCCAGTGAGGCAAATATAAAGAGAATCTCAAGAAGCAGCAACCCCCACCAAACAAAAGTTCTAAAGTTAAAACAGGATGAAGTAATGATAGACAAGGTCAATATTGAGAATCCCCAGAAGTCGTTTGAACTTTTAAAAAATCACGACAAAAAAAGCAATCAATACTTCCAAGTCTTTTGAAGGAATAAAAGATAAAAGAAAAACACCATACTATAGTTAACCCGGACGTAGAAACATAATCATAATTGCATTTTATATTTTATCGCCTTTATCTGCAGTTGACAATTTAGAGGATATGCTTCCTGAATATAAAAGCTGCTCATTTTATTGATAGTATCACTGTTCTTGACATCAAGTGTGATACCCTTGGGAATTCTATTATTTTCAGATGAGATGATTGGATATTTATGAGAATAATGTTTCAATCGGCCTGAGAGGAAATATGCATTCACCGCAGCAGTCAAGTTCAACATAAAAATATATTGCAGCAAACGAAACCTCTGTCACAATTTATCAATCTTGAGAAGAGAGAGTGACAGAATTGAAGAACAGCCAATGACTCTCTGCATAACACTATTTAGTGTCAATAAAAGTATATTTCCATGTCAAATGGGAGCAATGGAGGACTGATAATTTTCTGTGAAATGTGCTCTGTTTTGGAAAAAATGTCCATGCATCTATTATGAACTGTCGATTTCAATTACTGCATGCAATTTCGCTTTATTTGTATACAGAATGGTGGCAATTCACTTTTCAAAATATGGAGGTGAGCCAGTTATTTCTCCTTCACATTCAATGGCTTTGTATAAAGACTTATGGATATGGCTAGAGTCTTGAAGTCTTTACTATAAAGAAAACAATTCAATCAAAAGAAAAAAGAGACAATACAACTAACAATTTAATTGAAGTGTTTTTTACCCTCACACTTTCTCAGGCCACAACATCACACACAGACGTGCCCAATACATATAGAGACTTCAATCACATAGAAAGTTCGGTCCAGTGTGGCTCCTAGCATTAATCATAAATCTCACTATCAGTATGTAGACAAGTTTGACTTTTGGATAGGAGATAAGGCAATGAAAAGGCAACAAGAATGGGTGACAAGAAATTATTTAGTTGGAAAAATACTTACATCTATTTCTGATGATGTGTATGACGGATCGAAGTTTTGTATTCGGATCACTGCTCTCTGGTCATAACCATTTTGAAGACACTCATCCCAGGCCTGAGTCATAAAAAAGACAGTATTCAGATTAGTGCTAACAAAGGAAATGAATATCAACTTTCTTCCTCTAACCATATTCATCATTTTGAAAACACTAATGTTAGGTTAAATCTAAATGCTGAATTGAATATAATTGAAATTAATGTGATAGATTGATATATTTTCAATGACATGTAGATTAAACAGATGATCTGTAGGAAATTTCATCCACCCTAAAATGATGCCACAAGTTGCCTCTAATGAATCTTAAATCTAATGTTTTCTTACTTCTTTATACTAATTACGAGGCAGTAAAAATTGAGAGCTTGCACATGATCTACATAATGGTCTCTTACACATAAGCAATTATACACCACTCTACATGCCAGTAATATACTTCAATAAGAAGTGATTTGAATGATCAGCAAAACTAAAAAAAACTCGCGAAGACTTTAGATAGTGTCAGTGAATAAAGCCTTGAGAGCATTATCATGATATCATCCGATACCAATCGTTCAACCACCTCTGTGAAATGCCAGCAGCTTTGAACTCTTTGAGTCTCGAAAGCATAAAAAATAATAGAAAAACCCTTTAAGCAGAGCACTAATGAAAACAAAAGGCATGTCAAGACAATAGACCGCAAATTACAGCACAAGGATATTGATAGGCTTGAGATATAGGATGTTCCCCCAAAGGCTATATAGCATTCACTTGAGGGGATGTTGCAGGTTCTATGTGAGAAGAGAGCTATCGCAAAGAAAAGGGGGGCAGACATAACCCCAGGCAAGGGATTTCCTTTCTGTGTGCCAATATCCCATCTCTCATTAAGGGAATGGAAGGTAAAATCCTTTAAGCACTCGAATGGCAACAAGATCAATGGAGCAAGAGAGGGCTCGAAATGCATAAGTTGCAATTAGTAATAGAAACACTGAAATAAGGATGGCATTTCAGACCATGAACTGAAATGGAGCAGATTTAACATTTCATTGCAAAGATTATGTTAGATTTCACTTCAAGAGATCAAATACTGTATCTATGCTTTCCAGAAAAGTCCACGATAGGATTTCTTTAATCTGTCCATCACTATTACTGCACCTATGCCACATCCTTGTACCTCAGATCCAAAAGCACCTCATCTTAGTGACTTCTCAACAGGTCTCAAACACAATGGCAAATCTATAGACATGGCACTCAGTTGCACTGGATAGAAAAAGAGAAGAAATCAAAAGCTTTCCCTGTCTACTGGGGCCTTCTGCAGCCGGTAGAAGAGTATACAGTACAGAGATTAGTACCAAATGATACAAGATCATTTCACCTTCACATAAGGTTTGTGCATCTGCCCTTGCAGAGGAAGTCTGCTGCATCACTTGAGTAGTGCAAATGTCTTTAATTTCACCTACTTGACATTGGAGTACATGGTTTCAACTGCATTTATAAGCACCATCATGGTTCTCGGTTATCTCATTGCAACTGTCTTACCATAATGCTCACGGGAGACAGTACAAGGATTTGTATACCAACATAATTCTGATTGCAGTCTGAATGTTACATAATCAAAGGCTTCCACAGGATTTGTTACTCTAAATTTTGTTAACATTTGCTTATAGCATAACACACCAAATCCTATAATTTAAAGGAGATATCCCCCTAGTTGATATTGAGTTGCATACCAAGGAAATATTCTCGGGTCTCACTGTAAACAGGAAATTACTTTTAGGCATCCCTGATTTATACAGTCGTTTCCAAAATCACCATAATATTTAGGCATCTGTAATAATTTTAGTGAGATAACCCCCGCATTGATCCTGGGTTGTGTTCCAAGGAAACGTGTCTCAGGTCTCACAGTAAACAGTAAACAGTAAACAATATATAGTTGTCAGTGATTTATACATTCCTTGCTAAAATTATCATAGTTATCGTTTACCTCATTGCAACTGTCTGGTCACAAAGTACATCCAAGACAGAATACAGATTACGGACCAACACAATTCTGATTATAGTTAATGGCAATTGTTCTTTGTTTGTGTATTAATATTTTCCTTGCACTCTGAATATTATTGTAGTTATCATTTACCTCATTGCAACGGTCTGGTCACTGAGTACATCCAAGACAGGATACAGATTACGTACCAACACAATTCTGATTATAGTTAATGGCAATTGTTTTTTGTTTGTGTATTTATATTTTCCCTGCACTCTGAATATTAAGTAATAGAAGACTTTCCAGACTTTGTTAATTTGTATGTTGTTTGCATTTGCTTATGCTATAACTCGCCAAATTCTGCAATTTCAGTGGTACACTTCCCCATATTGATCCTGGGTTATGTAGGTCTCACTGTAAACAGTGAAAGAATATTTAGACATCTGTGATTGATATACATTCCTTTCCAGAATTTACCATAACTAATGATATATTGACAATCTTTCTAGTGGAAATGTCATTTCCCACCATCATAAAATGTTAGCTGCACAAAATTATGTACTAGTTTTATAAGAACATATTGAAAGCACTAACTAGTCCACCTAATCCTTTTATACAATACAGGTAAACGCCAGTTCTTTCATTCCATTGTTCGTACAAAAATAATTCATTAGCAATTAATTTGATACGTCTTAAGATGTTTATGCATTGTGTTTAGTTCATCATTATAGTATGCACTCGTTGCCCTATACATGAGACTATGACAAGACATAAATTTGTTATTTTCCATACAGAATATCATCACATCAGAATTAGTTAAACAGCTAACAATTGCACTTCCTTCTTAATCTTGGGTGTCCTGCACAATAACTAGTCAGCAGAATCTTTGCTTGGATGCTGGACATTCCTGTGGCTCCTCATAGGAAACTTCTTACTTGGATTATTGCTGGCTACAGACAGTTGTCAGAAGCAGGTACCCATTATTCTGTCAAAATTTTCCTTCCATTATGCCATCTTCTGTGATGATATCTTCCATAGTGTCCTCATTCAAGCTGTTAAAGCATCCTAACAATGCATCTTCCTTCATCTACCATTGACATTGTAGCCAGACATCATTTATCATGCATGAATTACCTGGAGAGTAGAAGGCACTCGCCTCCCTCTCAATTTCAAACAATATACTATGAAAGTTGCTCTGTTATTCTGATGGCTTGATCTTGTCCTTCATTGGTATGTCTTGTGCCCCAAAGCGAAGATATTTATGTGTTTCAAACGCCTAGTTCATCATTGATTCATCCACAAGATATTTAGAATCAGAAAAAAATCTTTATGCATATTCCCTAGTATCCAAAATGTTCAAGAAAAGTTTTTGTTCATTCCTAAGTCCTCAATTATAACTTATTTTAACTACAGTCTTACCATAATGCAACAATAATCCACCAAAGAGACAATTCGTATGATAATTCTGCTCCAAATAAAGACACGCTTCTATAGTTTGAACTCCGATAAATCTACACACTTTCAAACAACTTTTTGAGTTCCACACAACAATCAATCATCTAGAAAGACTTCCACATGTCCTATTGCAGATTTTCTGCATATTCTAAAGAAAAAAAAAGGTGTTATTTTATATTACACATAGGGTTAATCCTTAGCTTAAAATATATCCTCATTTTCATAGTGGCGTATTCACTAAAATACATCATTCAATATTATCACAAACAAATACACATGAAGGAGGGGCAGAGGTTACTAGAACTCCGGGATATGGCTTGAACACTTAGCCAGCCAAGCTAGCCATAGAACAGGGATTCTGTGTGCTGATTTCTTTCAATGGTGAAAGATTGTCGGCATGTGCCAGCATAAGTAGGTACATCAATTGGTGCAAGTGGATAGAACCATAGACAAACATTATAAGGGTTAAAATCAAGAGCTGTGCGGAGCTTTGTTTTAGTCTACGTTGCCAAGATACGGGTACAAGTATCGGTACGGGTACGATGCGTGGATACATCAAATTTTAAAAACCCTTGGATACGATACGTCTTGGATACGCATCCATACATATACATTAATAAAATTATATATATGTGTGTGTGTGTGTGTGTGTGTGTGTGTGTGTGTGTGTGTGTGTGTATATGTGTGTGTGTGTGTGTATGTGTGTGTATATATATATATGTACATCTACTCATTTTTTAGTCCATAAAAAAGTGAAATAGTAATACAAAACTTGAATCAATGTTCAAAACATTCAATATACTTGAGAATTTGCATTTTTATTGATCATGTGGCTGCCATACATATGATATACGAATATCATGTCATGAATACGAACAATACTTGAAATTTGAAAAATATACTAGGATCCATGTTCAAATTTTCCTAACTTTTTGTGGGAGTGAGGGTTTATTATTTTATTCATTTAGTTTTTAGGGTTCGGTTTTAGGGAATAGAAACGTCAAAAAAAAAAATTAAACTTTAAAAAGACGTTTTTGGTGAGGAATACGTATGGAAACCTCCTGGTACGTCACGGATAAGTGCCCACATATCCGTGACGTATCCGGGAGGTTTCTGTACGTATCCGTATCCATATCAGCACGTATCTGAATCTGATACGTATTAGGGGGGATTCGTGGAGGGGCTGGGTGTATCCTGGCAACGTAGGTTTTAGTTATACTGAATATAAGGCATGCACCTATCCTAGGTTTATTCATGCTTATTGTTTGTGCATTCAAAACATATGATGTACAACAGTCGAATGATCTAACCATCGATCCATTGAAAAAGCCGTGAACATGATGAGCTTTGTACCTGAGTAAGGACCAAAGCGTCTTCCACGACACGTTGACAAACTGAGCCCCTATCTAATACAGTTGTTACAGGAAGTCCACGGAAAATCTATACATGCTCAAAAAGAGTTTGGCAGTAGTCTGCAATAAGACAGCCTTCCACGCAAGGATGGCCATCTTCAAAAATTAATTTACCACAAGGAGAATCATTATTGAGGTTAGCAGTAGCATACCAAAAGGAAAATTAATTTAGATCCATCCCCATGGATGCTATCTTCAAAAATTAATCTGCCATCACAAAGAGACGATCAATATTGAGGTTACTAGTAGCACACCAAAAATCATCGAAACCTATCCCCATAAATGTTGAAAGGGTGACCAAGTACAAATTTTACTTTCTCTTTGGCAGTTTGGCAATAGCACATAGGCGTGATTGTACTAGTTAACCTGACCTCGTAAATTAGGCCAACAAGAATATTTCTAAAATACAGTCACAGCCTTATAGAAATCAAAGTGATGCAAGTTAACTGAAGTGTGATTTGTAGATCAGCTTCTGCCATTGAATATCCTTTAAGACACAAAGGCATCCAAGGTAGAAGAGAAGATATTGTGGAGTTGATCTATCTATGAGTATGGAGTATTGCACCTGCACAAAGAGCAGTATAAATCAGCACCCAGAGTGTTAGTAAGACTTGTACAGTTGTGACCACCAAGAAGTGCCACGCCCAAGAACGTTCGAGATGGTGAGGAGGTAGTAGACAGATGACTTGGGCATTCTAGTAAAAGATTTGCATTATCTGACTTTCTCCTTACCATGATTGAATGGTTACATATGAATTGGCACACACCTTGCATCTGACCTGCATCTCTACAAACTGAAAAGGTATATATTGCAAGTGCCTGATAGTCTCCTCAACAAGAATGTAATGTTCTATTAGCACTTAACCACGACAGTTGTTTACAGTTCCAGACTATCGAATGGTACCGGATAATTACATAATTGAAGCTCTTGGAAAGATCTATGTTGCCAGAATACAGGTTCAGGTACGGGTTAGATACACGGATACGTAAATTTTAAAATCCCTTGGGTACGATACATCTTGTATACGTCCATACATATATATTTTAAAAATAACATATATATATATATATATATATATATATATATATATATATATATATATATATATATATATATATATATATATATATATAAAGTCATTTTACTCATTTTTTAGTCCATAAGAAATACAAAACTTGAAAAATATAGAAGGATCAATGTTCAAAACATTTGATATACTTAAGATTTTACATTTTTTATGATATGTGAATATTGTATTCCTTTGTATTTCATCCATTTCCTTTGAGATTGATTTTTGTGTTGCGATGGTGGCCATAAAAGATGCATATAGGAAGCATAAATATACTCATTTTATTCATTTTTAAGTCCATAAGCAATACAAAACTTGAAAAATATAGTAGGATCAATGTTCAAAACATTCAATATTCTTAAGATTTTACATTTTCTATGATATGTGAATATTGTATTCCTTAGTGTTTCATCCATTTCCTTTGAAATTGATTTTTGAGTTGCGATGGTGGCCATAAAAAATGTATATAGGGAGCTCTTGAAGGACCTATTTAATAAGATTGACTCTAACCTGCCAATGATAACTAAAGAGGTCAATCCAATGGTTGGTTCTTGCATTCATATTATCCATAATCACCTTCTAATCCTCCTTAAGGATGCGGGAAGGAGTCAATGTAGTTCCTTGATAGTTTCTGGGCAAGGATGCTCTTTGAAACTTTAAGCTATACAATTTGCAATTCCAAATGTTTCTAGTAGTATTGAAGATCACCTGAGATTTGATCTCATAAATAACTTGTACTGAGGCTCAGAGATATATGTCCAAATTTCTATGAATAGCTTCTTTCCTTCGTCAATTGCAATGATCCCAAATAATTACCTCAAACGTTCTTGATAAGCTTTGAATATTTTCTCTTCAATAAACTAGGAGGGATTTTAAACAATCTCCAGGTTTCCTGTGTGGTTGCCATGCATCATAGGGAAGGATAGATGATCAGATAAGCATTCTGAGTCAGAACTGCTCTAAGTAAACTCTCGGAGGCATGGGTCTAAGTCTCAAAAAGCTTCTGAAGGTCTAGTAAGGTGATAACTTACTATGCTTTAGTTGAACTGGAGATTGCTATGACATTTCCACATACGACTGAGAAATGCATGAGAAGCTATGCTAACTGGCCAAGCAATGTATGAGAAGCTAAAAAATGCTGAGTGGCCAAGCAATCTAAGAATTGCTATAACATTACGACATAGGACTGAGGAATGTATGGGAAGCTAAGTTAAGTGGCCAAACAATGTACGAAAAGTTAGATAAAGTTAAGGGGCCAAGAGATGTATGAGAAGCTAAAAACAAATTCGCAGTAGATATTTGCTGAGCCCAAGGAAGTTGCAAATCTCTGTAAGGGACTGAGGAATAGGTCAGTACAAATGGCCTGTATCTTCTCTAGATTAAGTTGTAAACCAAGCTTGTCCACGATATACCAAACTATGTATTCTCTGTAAAGCGTGGAGCACCTGGTTCATCTAAGATGCTCTTTCCAAATTGTGATCTCCACATTCCATACTGCTTTGGGCGAGAAAAGTGGGACTAACACAAAGTGATGTGCTCGATCTTATATAGCTATTCTGATAGATATACAGTGTACACTAATGAGTTCAAAAAAATTCTAATACATTATAAAACTAATGTGTTTATTAATCTCCTAATAGTAATATACTATGAGCTAATGTACTTACTAATATTTATGCAACTAAATATAAAAATTATTACTACAAACTACTATATTTATTTATTTTCTTGTAATGTATTTATATAAGTCACGAAATGGTAGCACATATCTATATATGAACTTAAGGAAAGTGGTTTCTCCATAAAGTTAATATTTTAAGTTTTAATTTGACACATGAAGTAATTAATTAAATAATCTTTTAGACATGCATTCATATAAACTACTCTTAGCTTAAGGTTTATTTCTCAACGGGGCAATTATAAGCATGACATGCCATTACCACTGAATGCCATGGAGCAAAAACAGGCCATTGGGTATGACAGTATGGCACAAGAAACACATGGTTGGGTGCAAAAATCAGCAGAAGTTGTGGCCACATGTGAGAAATGTATGCATAACCTACAACATTTAATCCAAATAAATGAGAAAATAATGTGATTGGCACAACTGAAAATTTAGCCAGAATAATGTTTCTGGCACTTTGACTAGAACTTCAAAAGAAATTTCCTGCTAAGATCTTTCATAAATTTATACCATCTTATACGACTTTTGCACGCTTCCACAGCTTCCATGGACACTGATGTTTCTGACTCTAGCATTGATCTCTATTTTTATGGTTATTTTTGTTTTAAATGGCGAGAAAAAAGTAATAATTCCTGGCCAAACTAGACAAGTTTGACCAGGCCAAAATGTTCTCAGTTCAGTCCAAAGCTCGTCGAGGCCTGCCCAAACATGTTAACTATGGTTAAAGGTTAATTTGGCATCATAGTAGAGACTAGCGCAATTGCTGAAGGTATCAGATGAATATTGCCACCTCAAGTTGGTTTGGAAAATTATGGAAAAAACATTATGCTTAACATTCATGCAGGATCTAACACAAAATTGATGTGAATGTTTTCGTGCACATGTGAACTTAAACCAAATTTGAATTCATGTTTTGATCATTCACCAGATTTATTATTCAATATAAAACAAGGTGTATCTGCAAATGCTGGTTCTGATATAGCCTTTCTGATACATATACAGTCTACACGAATGTGTTTATTGAATTTTTAATACACTATAAAACTTTATTAATTTCCTAATAGTACTATACTATGAACTAATGTAAATATTAATTTTTCTTATGCACCTACATATAAACATTATTACTATGAACTAATATATTTATTTATTTTCTTCTGATGTATCTAATATCAGTTATGAAATGGTTTGACCCCGGAGGTCGTGCCGCATGGATGCGGGAAACAAATTAGGTCACCCAAGTCTTGTGTTCAATTCCTGATTCAAATGGCAAGTAGGATTGGGTCTTCCTACCTTGTCCGGAGATTATAGGGCGCTCACCTTGTGAATTAGAGTCAGCACAAAAGTTCACTACTCAAGGTTGCTAGGCATCTGATTCCTCGGCAACAAAAAAAGTTATGAAATAGGAGTATATATCTATTTATGAACTTCAGAAAAATGGTCACTCTCCTTGAAGTTCATATTTAGGTATTAATTTGACACTTACAAATTAATTATCTAAATCATTTTTATAGATGTGCATTTATAAAACATAAATGCAGCTCAAGGATTATTTATTGACACGGCAATTGTAAGCATGACATGTTATTACCATTAAATGCCATGAAGCTCAAACAAGCCATTGGGCATGACAATGTGGCATAACAAACACATAGTAGGATTGAAAAATCAGCACAAGTTGCACCCACAAGTGAGAAATGTATACACGACCTACAACATCCAATCCAAAGAAATGAGAAAATAATATGCTTGGCACTTTGATCGGAAATTTGGAGAAAATAAAGTGCTTGGCACATTAACTATAAGATCAGACGAAATTTCCTACTAGGTGCTTCGATGAATTTTTTTTAAATAATACGACTTTTGCATGCTTCCACGGACACAATAATGTTTCTTACTTTAGCATTGCTCTTTGTTTTGATGGTATTTTTTGTTTTAAAAGGGTAAAAATTTAAATATTTCCTAACTGAACTAGACAAGTTTTATCAGTCCAGACCGAAGCTCATCCAGGTCAGACCGAACATGTTAACTATGGCTTAAGGTTAAATTTGGCACCAAAGATGAGATTGACATTGTCGCTCAAGGTGTTAGATGAATTTTATCAACACAAGTTGGTTTGGAAAATTATTTTTAAAAAATGTCATACATATGTGCAGAATCTAACACAAAATCGACATGAACATTTTGGTGCATATGTGAACTTCAACCAAATTTGACTTCCATGGTTTGATCACTCACCATATTAAATCTAAAACAAGGTGTCCACATGATAGTTTTACATTTTTTCCCCATAAACCCTTCGGTAACATGTTTATGCTGAACCTGAAACCACTTTCAATGACAATCTTCAACTTTAGGTTCCTTACTCAAATAGTTATATTTGTAAATAAGATTGTCCCTCTGTTTGTAAGCAACCCACCAACATCTTCCTTCCCTTGAAAAGCTGTCAAAATAATATATCATTAATCAAGGGAGCATATATCCTTGGGGCATTTTGCTGTTATAATTGATCTTAGCCAAATTAAATGCAATTCCCCATGGCTACTTCTGACAATGGTCATTGCTCTAAAGTTCAAACATCTCAAGAATATAAGCAACCAATGTCACCATCTTTATACAAGTCCTATGTTGCCAGGATATAAGTACGGGTTTAATATGCGGATACGTCAATTTTTAAAAACCCTTCGGGTACGATACGTCTTGGATGTGTCCGTACATATAGATTAAAAAATTATATATATATATATATATATATATATATATATATATATATATATATATACACTCATTTTATTCATTTTTTAGTCCATAAGAAATACAAAACTTGAAAAATATAGTACAATCAATGTTCAAAACATTCAATATACTTAAAATTTTACATTTTCTATGATATACGAATATTGTATTCCTTTATGTTTCATCCATTTCCTTTGTGATTAATTTTGTGTTGCGATGGTGGACATAAAAGATGTATACATGGAGCTCCTGAAGGAGCTATTTAATGAGGTTGACTCTAACGTGCCAATGATAACTAAAGAAGTCAGTCCAATGGTTGATTCTAGCATTCATATTATCCAAAATCACCTTCTAATCCTCCTTAAGGATGCGGGAAGGAGTCAATGTTGTGCCTTAATAGCTTCTGGGAAAGGATGCTCTTTAAAACTTTAAGCTATACACTTTGCGGTTTCAAAATTTTCTATTAGTATTGAAGATCACTTGATATTTGATCTCATAAATAACTTGTACGAAGGCTCGCATATATGTCCAAATTTCTATGAATAACTTCTTTCCTTGGCCAATTGTGATGATCCCAAATAATTACCTAAAACATTTTTAATATCCTTTCAAAATTTTATCTTCAATAAACTAGAGGGATTTTAACCAATCTCTAGGTTTTCGTTGTGGTGGCCATGCCCTCCTAGTCTAGTCCTCAATAAAACTGAAGTTTGTTTGAGTCAAAATAAAATAAAACTTTTTTAGAGCCCCCCCACTGCCCCACCCTGTGGGTACGTCCCGGGTAAGTCAAGACGTGCCAAAGACCTACATAGACATACCCAAGACGCATCAGTACCGTACTCGGGACATATTTGTACCGAGTACATATCCAAGCGGGTACGGGAGGGTGGGTGGCGAACCCTGGTAACATAGTATAAGTCTTGACATGTCACTAAGTGATGTTGCTGTGTTACTAGGCCTTCACATCTACCTCCTCTGCACTGATACAGGGGCATGATCAAACATGTTTTCAACCTTTCTACCTCCTTTGTTTTGTTCATGAAGAATCTGTCAGACTTTTTGCAATTGCTTCATTGCATTCCTCTTTGTAGAATGTTGGTGTGAGGTACCTTCCAATGTTGACTCTGAGTCAGACTGTAAATATGGCTTTCTCCTTTGCCTCACTTTGCTTCTGTGAAGTAAATCAGGATCTAAACAGTATTTGATGCACAAGTATTAATTGATAGATGTATGCAAAATAGCAAATCAGCAATCACAGACATGACTATAATATGAGCTAGAAGAACAATGGAATAGAATATATATTGCAGATCGCAACCACCATTCTTTTGCATGAAAGCTTCGTGATCAAATGAGAAAAATGACCACACAACTAGTCACCCAAAGGATACCTTCCAGAGAAGCATACCCCTTAAAAGTACATTCTGATAACTAAGCCTTTAACTCATCAACACAAACTTAAGTCTTCATTAATAGTTCAATTAACTAATCTCTGAATTATGGCCTATCAACTATTCAATTTGTAAAATTCTAAGCCTAACAGTTTGCCAAACAATACATCATTGGGGCCCACATACCTCCAAACTATTTGACAAAAGGTTTGTGTACCGCATGATTCTGACTGACAATTTAAGTCATCAATCCTTTTGCTTTCACGCCCTTTTCAACTAGTTCTTACAATAGACATATACTGAAAAAAAAACAGCTCAACGGTGCCAATCATGTTTGTCTTTCACAGGTGCCAATCATTGATCTCTGTGTACCAGTCATCACCATCATCATTTCAGGCCTCTTTTCAATTTTAATCACATAAAAAGCATAACCCTTGAAGGTGCTTTCCCATCAATAAACCTTTAATGTGTTAGTATCACTTTTATGTTTTCCTTATCACTTCAATAAACTAAGCCCGACACTACCCTCTGCAAAGAACATCCAATCTCTTGACGAGCATAGAGCTAAGTAGTACACATGTCCTTGGTGGATTTCTTGGCGGCACTGTTGGTCCTGTTGCTTCTCCAATTGTTGGCAACATTAATATCTTCTATACCTAGCCATTTTTTTAGCACTTTGATGGACTAGACTCTAGTTTTCTCTCTTATTGTTGGGTCACCCACTAAAGAATTCACTCCTAGTTCTAAAGAATGATTTGTATTGGTTGATTTTCCACAAGCTAAACTTGCATATCTCAAATACATTTATATAAAAAAACACCGAAAAGAATAATCTCAAGGTTCCTATCTTAGATTTGCCATATACCACCTTGATTGATAACTTCATTACCTTCTTCTTGAATTTCCCAATGACCAGTGACATATGACCTCAATCTAGCTTCAACATTGCATCAGGGTTGTCAACATCTTTCCAAGAACACAAAATGAGCTCCAAATTCTACTGTGTGACCAAAGATATTACAATTACATATATTACAGCCCACCACCCCTGATTGCCATCATAAACTGCCTCTCGGCATAATTATGATGAAGAATTGTAGTCAGCTGAGTCATTTGATCCCAAAAACAAAATGTTAGGGTCATGCATCTCATGAGAGACACCCATTTGACACCAAATAAATATTAGATTAGTGTGTATTAGTAATTAAAGATATTAATTAATTACTAATACAAGTAGTTAAGTTACTTCAAATAGTTGAAACAGTTGAGGCATATGTGAAAACTTACTAAAGCTTGACAAAGCAGTGTAAATCTTAGCAGAGTCCTTTGAATTTAGTGCAAGCTTTATCAATAAAGTATAACGATTCTCTTCCATTCATCCTGTGTTTGAAAACCTATCAGTGGTATCAAAGCCAATAGCAGCCATTGATCCTTGATGAGGGAAAAACGTAAGAGGCATGATGGAGGAGGAGCATGTGAAGATTTCCTGAAGAAATTTATTTGGTAAAGTTTTTTTTTTAAACAAATCTGAATACATCCTACCTGAAGCACCATTTTATTTGATCTGGCATTATAAAATTGGTTGGTTGGGCGTTCATTTGCTTCCACAGAGGTTGAACATATGATTTTTGAGTGAAGACACCAGCTGCAAGGGGCGTTGAACAGGGGGTGCTGTTTTAAATCTGCATATCTGTCTGAAAACAATAAAATCTGCTGTTTGGCACTGGAAATTTATTGGAAGGGCACTGGAAAAGAAGAAAAACTTGTATCTGTCTCTTTGTGGTTTTGTTTCTCTATTGGATGAGCTGACATGGTGCTGGAAAGATGAAGTGGCACTGAAATCCTCTCCCGGGGGCTGAAATCTGACAAAAGGCCGTCAGAGGTCTTGAAAAGTTTGATAAAAACCAAAATAGCTAGTTCTCTATGCTAAGGCGTTTCAAATTTATGTGAAAATGTTAAAATGATATAGCTGGTGTTGAAATCTGTTAATAAGGCTGGAAAAGCGTCGAAAAAGACATGGTAAATAGAAGTTGCGCACTGACCCCACATTTAAAAATGATACAATGATGAAATATTTTTGGTGAGAGACATATTTGACCTGCAACTAGTGGAAAACTTATAATTAGCATAAGTTTTGCATTCAATGGTTGAATGTAGCTTAAGACTGCTCATTTTTCATGGAAAGCAAATTTTGAGAGCTTCCAAACAGACTATTTCCCGCCGCTTGTGTTGTCGGAAACAATGCAATTGTACTTCAAGGTTTACAGGCCCCTAGGGATCTGACAGGCTCACAGAGCCCACACACCCATCTTCAGTGAGTTGCTAGGTCTAAAAATGGGTTTTGTTATGGTGACAATATTCGATAGACAAATATATGTTGTTTTTCTACAAAATTTTGGTTTTCAATTCTTTAATATCATTAATGAGGACCAAACTAGGTTGTTTTAATGATGTTTCCTGCTACAAGGACTTCTCACCTCGCTTAATAGGGGAGGGAAGATATTGTGTGAGCCTTTGATCAGTCATCGTTGACAGTATGAGTTTGCAGGGGAGTTGCTAGCACCAGTAGTGTTGAGCAAAGGTTCATCAGTGTCATTGGGCATCAGGAAGATGTGCCATACATAGTACATGATAGTCACTATGTGAACTTTTCTGTGAGGCCTTATGTGGACTGATGTAATTGAGCAAACCTTGAATGTGCTTATACTGCAATACCATTCATGCCACAACTCACACAGTAGCAAGCTTCCAAGTGAAGGAAGCAGCATCAGTTGATTAGTACCACAATGTACAGTGTGTTAATTTGTAAGTGCAACAAAGACTATTGGATGACTTCACAGTCATATCGTTCGGATCATCTTCTATACCCCTTTGCATCAAGGGGATTTATTGGTTCATTTGATCCAAAAGTGTTTGTTATTGTGTTTAGTTCATTAGTGTTGTACAGGGCATGCATCTCATCAGAACCACCCCTTTAATAATAAATAAATATTCAATTAATGTTTATTAATAATTAATGGTATTTATCAATTACTAATGCTAGTAGTTAAGTTGGTATTTGAACCCATTGAACTGCATGTGAAAGCTTATTAGAGCTTAACAAAGCAATGTAAATCTTAACAGAGCCATTTTAATACAGTGCAAGCTTTATCAATAAAATATAGCTATTCCCTTCCATTCATCGTGTGTTTGAAAACCTATTATGGTCAAGGGTTTATTGTAGTCATTATCAGATTTTTAATTTCATATAGTGTTTGTTATTGTGTTTAGTTCATTAGTATTGTACAGGGCATGCATCTCATGAGAACCACCCCTCTAATAATAAATAAATATTCAATTAATTTTTATTAGTAATTAATGGTATTTATTAATTACTAATGTTAGTAGTTAAGTTAGCTCAGGTATTTGGACACATTGAACTGCATGTGAAAGCTTATTAAAGCTTAACAAAGCAATGTAAATCTTAACAGAGCCATTTTAATACAGTGCAAGCTTTATCAGTAAAATATAGCTATTCCCTTCCATTCATCATGTGTTTGAAAACCTACTATGGTCAAAGGTTTATTGTAGTCATTATCAAATTTTTAATTTCATTAAGTACTCCTTATGATTCCCACAACATATGTTTTTGGTGTCAACTTGCAATATGCTGTCATTGGCCATTTTTCCACTGCTACTTCATCAGTTCCTTGCCCACTTATTTCAAATGTCATGCTTATTACCTCTCTTCTCGTATGTGTATATATATATATATATATATGCTCACCAGTTGGCAACTTCAAGCATAATTATGTTTTGCCCTTATGTAAGACAATGGACGTTTGTCACAATCAAGGAAAAGAGCTTGTTTCCCAAGCATTCCCTTTGTAAGTGGTGGTTGACGTCAAAAATTGTCAAATCTTTATACAACAAATGTCATCGCCGACCCTATCTTTAAAGAATTTATGTAAGCAGCCCATTATGTCTGTAAGTTGAGCATGAGACCCAATTTCTACTTGTCATCGTCCCTCACTAAAATTATCATCAATTGTTGGATGCCATTTGTTGTCGGCATAGGCTTGTCCAGCCACTTTTTAATTTCGATAAGATATGTTGGCTGCAGTATCTAATTACTCATTTTCCAGTAGAAGAAAACCTTTATAGAAATATAATGGTTGGCACAGCTTGTCCTATTATACAATGCCTATCCTCATTAACAATCAAACGTTAAGTCTCTAATATCATGAATCTTAACATTTCAAATCAAACAAAATTCTATAAACCATTCAGCCTCTTAATGAACCTCTGTGAGGCATTTAAAAATGATAAAATGATGAAATATTAATGGTGAGAGATATATTTGACCTGCAACTAGTGGAAAACTTATAATTAGCATAACTTTTGCATACGATGGTTGAATCTAGCTTAAGACCACTCAAATTTCACGGCAAGCAAATTTTGAGAGCTTCCAAACAGACGATTTCCTGCCACTTGTGTTGTCGGAAACAATGTGATTGTACTTCAAGGTTTACAGGCCCCTAGGGATCTGACAGGCTGACAGACCCGACACACCCATCTTCAGTGAGTTGCTAGGTCTAAGAATCAGTTTTGTTATGGTGGTGATATTCGATAGATAAATATATGTTGTTTTTCTATCAAATTTTGGTTTTCAATTCTTTAAATCAACTTCAAGCATAATTATGTTTTGCCCTTATGTAAGATAATGGACTTTCGTCACAATCAAGGAACCCACTTTATACAACAGATGTCATTGCCAACCCTATCTTTAAAGAATTTATGTTAAGGAGTCCACTATGCCCATAAGTGGAGCATGAGACCCAATTTCTACTTGTCGTAGTTGCTCACTAAAATTATCATCAATTGTTGGATGCCAATTGTTGTTGGCATAGGCTTTTCCAGCCACTTTTTAATTTCAATAACATATGTTGGCTGCAGTATATCCTAATTACTCATTTTCCAATGGAAAAAAACCTTTATAGAAATATAATGGTTGGCACTGCTTGTCCTATTATACAATCCCTATCCTTCCTTCCAATTGTTTTTAAATCAAATGTTAAGTCTCTAATATCATGCATCTTAACATTTCAAATCAAACAAAATTCTATAATCCATTCATACTCTTGATGAACCTCTGTGAGGCATTTCATCCACCAGATTCCTGACTTTCTATCTTATATTCTGGTTTTGCTTCTTGCTTCATCTTTTTGAACAATTTTGTGATGATTTGTAGCCCAGACACTATTTCATCGTCCTCTTCATCTCTGTCATAAATTAATAATTGTTGTTCCACATCAAACATACAGTTTGAAGTTTTTTTATTTCTCCTTTGTCTAAATCCTTTTCTTAATGCTCTCACAAAGTACTGTATAATGTTTGTGCTAAGTCCGACATTCTTCAATTATAAATTACAATCCTTAATAACTCTTGGGGTCCTAAGTTTAATGACTGCAATGCATTAATGATATATTCATCTGTGCACTATCAGTGACATATTTTACAAAAATTCTATTAGTGAAATGCTCATGTGTGCCATCAGCGATATATTTTATGAAACTCTGATTCTAATGTTTCCCACCCTTTCTTACTATCATATGTTAATTGGTTAAACTATTTCGTGGCGAAACCTTCCGCCACACATGCACATAAATATATTTTTCACTTTATCATCTGTTACCCTATTTACTTTCTAGAAGTTAATCCGGTTCAAACACTAAGTGAAATCTGCTGATTTAATTATACTAGTATAGATATCTTCAATACATCTATCTAAAATATGCCGAGAGATCTCAATCACAACGGACCTATCTGACTGTGTAAAATAAATATAATATAATAAGTATATTATAATAAATGTATCTATATGGAATACATCAATAGATATCAATTTCAAGGTTCTTAGGTTTGAATTTTTACATGCTTCTTTAATCAGCAACTTCATTAAATTCTCTATAAATTTCCCATTGATTTGTGGCAAATGGTATCATTTAGCTACACGGTCTCAAAAATATCTATTCAAGAAAAAAAGACCCAACTATTACTTCATGACCAAGATATTACTATTTTTCTATGTTCCACCAAGTTTCCGGGATAGGGACGGCAGGGGACGGGGGGGACGTGCTTCCGGGATGGATTTTTTTTTAGGCCTTTTTTTAGGGGACGGCAGCAAAAATTTTAAAAATATAGGAAATTTCAAATATTCATATGATAACATTGCTAAAGCAAACCTTAATACATAAAATTAGAGTTGAATTGAGATTTCACATAAGATTTATCATTTAACCTTAAAAATATAGGAAATTTCAAATATTCATATGATAAGTATAACACATTGATTAACTTAAACTTAAAGCATTCCTCACTGTCTTCTTGCATGAAAACTCCCCATTCGTGTAGGAAAAAATTGGTTTGTAACAAGAATATGATATACCAAGATCAAAAACCAAAAAGTCTGGCATTTTGTGGCATATTTCTATGGCAAGAAAAGCACTACAATATATTTTCTTGTAGACATCCATAAAGTAAATGTTGATAGAACTGTTTGAATTGTGTGGTGGCATATAAATTTATTAAGGATGGATGATAAACAACATGCAGGCTTCAAAATTCAAAATTGAAATCACACGATAAGAATCCTATTAATGTCATGTATACTAAAGAGACTACAAGTATAAGCTCCATACTTTATAATAGAACTATTTTATTCATTTCTCTCACAACTTATAGATTATACCAATGGATGATAATTAAGACTAACCACACATGACTTCTTAAAGGTCTGTTGTTGACCATTTGAACGAAGCCAGCATGCAGCTTTGATTGAAGATATCGAAATTAAAGGGGTGACATTTAATAACATATAAAGTATTTCTCTCAATTATAATAGCGGAATATACCAGCCCATTTCATCTTCAATCTCCTCAATATCTAATCAATGCAGACCATTGATTTAAATATAAACATTGTTTTAGTAAACAACTATTTTTTGTTATTGTTAATCTCTTGTTGGCTTTTAGTAGTGTCTTATCGACTCTTTTGTTATGTTTAGTTGTAGTTGACAGTTGTGTTTTAACCGAAAATCATTGGTTCTTTGATTCTTTTGTCATATAAACAGAATGATTCATTTCAGGGGAAGGGCACTGATGTGACAGTTCCTCCCTGTACCAAGTGATTGCATTGAAGTTTGAACACTACCTTATGCAATAAATTTGTTATTCAAAAATGGGCTTCTTTTTTGTTTTGATGTTTGCTTTAGGTTTAGGGCACTTAGAAATGAAAGTGGGGGTCCTTGTGGGCCCCCACATTGCTTTACTTTTAATTAAAAGTGTGTTTTTCTTAATGTGTTTTTTAAGGCTGTTTGCTTAGGGGACGGCTGGACGTCCCCGGTACGTTTAGGGGACGGCTAGAAGTCCCCTAAATGTACTGGGGATGTCCAGTTGTCCCCTACCGTCCCCTTTTTTTTTTACGTCCCCAGGATGTTTCCTAAAATTTGCAAAGTTTGGGGACGGGAAGGGGACGTTTCCTACCCGTCCCCGAGGTTCCGAAACGTCCCCAAGGTCCCGTGGAACATAGCTATTTTTTTATTGACTTCTCCAAGAAAAAAAAAACAAAATTATTTAAGTGACAGTCCAATAAAAGTCAAATTTATGAATTAACTGTCAGATCATGGTCAAATGAATGTCGAATTTAATGTCAAGAATAAAAGTGAACACTGCACGCCATTACAACCTTGCCTGCCATTATAGAATGCCTCTCGACGTAATTAAATCATAATATTTTTGGGAATGATAAGTGTTTTGGTTCCACCTTTTGCCTTTTTGAGCTTTAACTCTATATTCTAATTTGTTGTGCTCCTCTTTTCCTCCATCTTGTATAGAAAAGTGACTCTATATCCTAAGTGCATATATCCCTTTCAGACCATCCTAGACTAAACTTCTAGTCGAATCTTAGGAAGAACTTTTACAAAGCGCCTCCTCCCCTTGTTTTAGACTTCTTTTGTGAAATTATATAGCTAACAAACTCACCGGAAATCAGCTGGTAGTAAAGTTAGGTCACCTCGTGAATTAATTTTCTTGTTGTGTGAATAACATTTGTAAGGATGCCTACTACCCAGGTCAAAAGGCTCGAGTTTGAGTTCGTGTTCGACAAGAATAAAGTTCGGTTTATGTTCACCAATTGTCCAATTTCAAAAAAAAAAGTGCCTTTCAGTTCGAACAAAAGGATTTTTTTCATTTAAATTTTCTAAAAAAAATCAAAAATATGTCAAAGGAACAAAGTAGAGAGAACTTTCCGTTCTCTGTTTTCACGCGGTATATGTATATATATACCTTTATAAAATAGTACAAAATCATGTCAAAACTTCCCGGTTTAAAATAATGGATAAAATTCGATGTGGATAAAGCTCAGCTAAGTTCGAACATTTCCATGAAACTCAGTGTACCTTGTGACATTGCCTGCTACTACCCAAACTATCAAAAGAAATTAATATGAGAGTGCCAAAGGGAAAATATGTACAGCACTTGTCAAATACAATTATCTTTGATACTTAACTAGCAATATTAAAATTGAAAAGGTTGTCCATTTTGGAAGAGAAGGCCGGAAAAAATTGAAGAACCCTTTTTTTTCAATTATTCAAATCAAATTTCGATCCACCTCCCCAATTCAATCCCATCATTGGATTATACATTAATGATTCTGCAGTGCACATTCAAAAATATGACCAAAGCCAACCAAAGTGAATGTTGATACTTACAGGCACTTTGAACCATTTTTTACTTTCCTGCAAAATAGCATACAAACAAAAACAATTAGCAAAAACCATTTGTTACTTTTCCTTGAAATAGCATAGAAATAAAAACCATCATTATTAATTTTCTGAACCATTGACAAAACTATCATAAACTAATTGAAGAAACATACCACATCTGGTCTCTTTGTAATCTCGACTATTTCACGACCAAGCTTTTTTTCCTTGCTTAGCTCCATTAGCTGTGGTGCTGTCTTTGCCATTTTTTCGGAGGTTTTATTAAAGTTGTCACTCAGTTTGGCCTTCTTAACAACTCTATTTTCGGGGGCTGAGAATTCTTTCTTAGAATCTGTTTTTTTCCTTGTAGCAATTTCCGAACCATCCGTTTGCAATCTCATCATCCCATTTGCTTCCTCGTCTGAGTCAACCATAATTCTTGCCCGTTTGATAGGCTTTTTTTTTTCTTTGGATGTCTCATTGTTATTGCCCTTTTTCTCATTGGATCTTACTTCCAACTGTGGACATTGTTTTGGACTATCTACATTAGCAGCTATCTTTGACGGCATTTCTGATTCAGCTTTTGTGGGTTCCTGGTTTACAGACTCTGACTTTCTTCGTTCATCATTCGAATTCTCATTCCTTTCGGTTTCTTTCTTTACAGTCTCAATTTTATTTGATTCTTCATTTCCAAACTCTTCATTTTTCAGTTCATCCTTCAAAATGTCGCTCTTTTTTATTTCTTCCTTCGCAGTCCCATTCTTCTGTTCCTCCCTTGCAGTCTCAATTGTTTTCAGCTCCTCATTGGTAGTTTCATTTCCTTTGCGTTCTTCCTTTGCAGTCTCAATCATCTTCAGTTCCTCTTTAAGGGTCTCATTTCCTTTCACTTTCTCGTTTAAAGTCATAACTTGTTTCATTTCCTTGTTTTGAGTTTCATTATTGTTTGGTTTTTTCTCTGATGTTTTGGCCTGCTTCAGTTCCCCCTCATTTCTAATCCTATCTACCTTTCTTTTATTAAGTACCCCTGAAATTCCTGGTTTGGCTTCTCCCTTCCCTGATAAAAGAGAGCCATTTGCCATCGATTTATTTCCCCAGATTGTAATAGTCCCATTTTTGTTAAAAGCGATCTCAGCTGTAACATGTATTTGAGCTTATGAGTGTACAATAATGCTCGAGAAATACCCAACAATAAAGCATAATATATTGAAAGTGAAAAATCCACAAACCCCTTTTTAAGCATGAAAACCAACTCACCTTCAATGCCTGCAAAACTTTCTGAAACCATATGATTATCAACATCAAAGGTCCGGTTATAAAAATAATCTGCATTATTCATGTCTTCTTCTGAAGGTTTTGGATTCCGTGGATCTGCGGATGTGCAAATTACTTTACATTTCCCAACAATCATCTCCTATAATTAGGAAACAGTCAATGGTTTAGCTTATCAGCCATAAAGTTACGACGAGTGTTACATATAACCAATTGACAGAACATTATATTCATATCACTAAAACTATAGATAAAACACAATGTTCTTAGCATTCACATTTATCTAAAGATTTGGACCTCCAATTTATCATTTATTCGGGAATGTTAGCAATTACTTTTACCGCCCATGAATGAGCAAGGTAGTTCAGCCAGACTCAAGAGTGCGCTGAATGCCATTTGAAAATCAGGAGTGCTACAAACGACTCCCACCACATATTAAAAGACATAAAACTAAATCTAGATTTAGATCTAAAAGGCAAATGACCCTAACAAGCATATACAAAGCCGTTCCAAACAATTATAGGAAAAAAATGGCTTTGTGCTAAACAGAGAACCGCCAATAGAGACAAAAGAAGAGAGCCGTTGCAATACAAAGCTCTTTATATTAGAATCCGGAGTAGAAAACAACCAACATCCTCCTCAGTCTGCACAAAAGGGCCTATATAAACTGTGATGGTGTCCTCGGAGGAATCACCACTGTTCCAATGACCAAATTAAACAATCATAGGAAGAAGTAATATAGCCCTTCCATTGTCTCTACTGGCATCCATGATTGACTGATGCAGACAAGGTTAGGGAGCCCAATGAAGAGCCACCTTAGACTATGCAACCCTCATAGATTCACACAAAAGTTTACAAAATATGTATACGAACAGAGAGGAAATAAACAGCAGAAACACGGTAACAATTTTATTGAATTAACTCAGAGGAATAGCACCCACACACAAACTGATTGCCAATGATGCAATATCAACAATTCATTTAGAAAACGAAGCAAACCAAAGTCTGCTCTCGCACTATATATCTCACTTATGGGCTCAACTCTCGCCAATCATCAGAATGTCATCTAGGTACACAATCACAAACGTCCCCAAAAACAGTTTCAGGACTTCATTCATCAACCTCATGAAGATACTCAATGCATTGCTCAATCCAAATGGCATTACAAGCCACTCATACAATCCTTGCATCTTGAATGTAATTTTCCACTCATCACCTTCTCTTATGAGAAGTTGATGATATGTGCTCTCTAAATAAGTTGTGATGAAGTATCTCATTCCACTCAAGAATTCCATGATGGCATACATGCCCAAAAATAAAACCATGTACTTGTTGGTATTCTTATTGATTTCTCTGTAATATATACATATACGCCATTCTCCAACTTTCTTTGGTGTAAAAATTATTGTCACTACACACGGGATCATACTTTTTTCTTATCAGTCTTCTATCCAATGGCTCCTTAAATTTATTCTATATATCATCATTCTCTTCCGGTGTTATCCTATATGATACCTTATTCGGAAAATGTGATCCTTGAATTAAATACATTTTTTGAGTTATGTTTCTCACATGCAGTAACCCTTTTGGTGACTCGCTTGAGACTAACTCCACAAATTCTCCCAACGTGTCCTTCACTTCACATGGCATTGTTTCATCTCTCTTCACAACCATATCCATGTCTTTCTTTTACATAGGATTCATATCAATGCAACACATGCATTATTATGCTTCACCTCACTCAAGAATTACTTTCTTAACAGTAAACAATCTTTCAAATGTTCGTTTGCTTCTTCATCATTTTCCCGCATTGGGTTCAAAGTGCATTCTTTTCCATCCTTTACCACCTTATAAGTTTTATCATGGACATCATGTTGTGTTTATGATTAAATTGCCAAGGCCTTCCAACATGATGTGTATCCTTAGGCATTATGTCAACATAATTTCATCATCATATATCCATATCTAGAACTTAACTAAACATTTATTAGTCACCAAAATTTGGAATCCCTTATATAACTACAAAACTCTTTTGGGATTATGATACATAATCCTCTTTAACCCAAATTTTTCTATCATCTCTAGCACAACCAAATTATCAGTGCTTTTGATGTCCACTATCAACTTATAGACTTTACTTTCCAACTTACATGTTGTTCTCAACAAATTCTTCCTATATTATGGACTAACTTCTTTTGATGGTTTCAACAATACATGTTTTAACATAAATGTCTCCCCCTTTTCTAGATATTCTTTATAGCTTGATAAACCATCTTCACCATTTTTCACAATGTGCACACTTGCATTGTTACACTTGCCATCATTTTGGGCATGTAGGCACTCAAAATATGTGTACCATGTTTCTCCACACATATAGCATGTGTTGTTGAATCCACGACCACTTCCACATCCAAAGGATATTCTTCCCCTGCATGTATTTCCTACTCTAAGTGTTCATTGTGTGGCATCAAATTAGCCTCACCTTCATGATGTCAAAATTTTCCCCTTCCACAACCTTGTTTATGGCCTTACACAACCCTTCCTTTTCCTTAGGAAGTATTTTATTTCTTATGTGTCATCTTTTCTTCATCCTTCAATGCATATTGATAGGCCTCCTCTGGTAACCACACTTGGATCATTCAAAATTCATATTGAATTGCAATATGTAATCCATACATATATCAAGAGATATTTTCCATATCTTCTACATGACTAACCCAAATGGTAAGTTGGTAAAAAAATTAGTATACTCCTTCACACTAAGCTCTGTCTATCAAAGATTTAGCAACTTCTTGAGAAAACATAGTTGGTAGTTTGTGGGGAAGAATTTTTCCTTTATCTTTTCTACTAGCCTATTTGATGTCTTGATCTTCCATCTTTCCTTTTTACACTCTATTTGTTTAGATATGCTCCCACAATAGAGATGCATGACCCTTCAACTTTGTGTAGGAAAATTTGCATTTCCTGGGAACTTCCATGTCCTCATTGTCAAAATACATCTCAAATTCTATTATGCAATTGATGAGCTCTTCTAGTTTTAGACTTCCAAAATAACTTGGGGTGTCCAGTCTTAGCTTACTCCTCATCCTACCAATTGCGCCTAAAACCCTAAATTTTGTTTGATCATGTTATGCATATTCTTCTTCTTCATTCGCAAATTGTTTTTTCTATGTGCTCTACTTCATAGTCACTTTGATCCTCCATAACAACACCTCAACATTGCAAGGATTTAATAGATTATAAATAATCTTGCATAGTCCTCACCAATTTGTCCAATTCCTCAAGCCTTACGCCTTGGTATCTACAACCTCTTACAAAAAAAATCTTGTGTCATTGTGCTTCTTTGAGAATGTGATATCTATAACCTTCACACATTCTTCCCATCAATATTATTCATGGAATATTTCCACAATGATTTACGACCCACACTCAAAAATGTGGAAAACTACCGATGTTTTTCATCTAATCCTCACACCTTTTACCCAACAGTCAATTATTAGAATATTTCTACAGTTATTTTATACCTACTCACAAATGTGGATAATTGTTAGTATACATTGTTCCTCAATTCAAAACAAAAATCTTTCTCTAATATCAAATGATGCAAACGTGGTTAGGGTACCTAATGAAGAGCCAACTTAGACCACGAATCCCTAATTTTTTCTACAAAAATATACTAGAGATGCATATCAACACATTGGAAAAAAACAACAAAAACACATAAACAACTTTATTGAAGCAACTCATAGGAATAACACAAACATACATACCAATCACAAATGATACAACCTCAACAATCCATTCATAAATAATAACAATAAGGCAACACTCAAACTACTTACTAACTCAACTCTCATTGATCATGAGTCTTATTCGGTTAAAGCTTCATAGCTCTAAGCTCCTCTCTCTAATATTTCACTACTCATAAGGAAATTTGGATTTGTTTATATAGGCATGCAAGCCACCCAAATGTTACATCAAACCTAGGTACACACTACCACTAAACACCGAAAATTATGGAACATTACAAAGACAAGGCACAAAGTACCCATCACAAGACTCGAAGCATACCCAATCAGCTAAACCAAGACCTTCGCAATATCGGCGTGCCTCTGTGGTTATTTGTGGAATCATGTAGTTCTCTGCCACTTCCTCTAGTACTTCATAACTTCCAACATATTTATGCATTCTATAGCTTTCTCTATTAACTCACAGCTTCCAATGGACTCCAAGTATTTTGCAACTTGCATGGCCCACCCTCAACACATAATGTTAAACTACTCAAATTATTTTTGATTGATATAGGATTTTGCCTATGGACCAGGATACTCCAACATCATTCACAATCCTCCAAACATTGAGAGAAAATTGGGCTTGTGTGTTTGGCATTGTTCCCTGGATCGAGGAGTGTAAAGAATAAGAGGTTTGTATACACACAAAAAAAATGTTTTTTTAAACTGATCCGAATTGTATTAGAAGCTATTAAAAGGTACAAATTTTGCGATGCCAAGCATGAAAACAACTAGTCCAAGCTCGAGCATTATATAACATTGGAATACAAGTATTCATTGTAAAAAGTCTTAACTCTAAAATCTTTATAATGTCCTCATGTACTTTAACAGACTACCATTGTGGTGGAAAGCCATAGCATATCAAATTTTGATTATCCAGAGCCCAATTAGCCAACCCATCAACAACTTTATTGCTTTTTCTAAAGGTATGAGCAAAGAATATTGTTTGAAATTGTTCTTACATCCTTTTTATCTTCCATATTTCTCTTACAATTTGCCAATTAGAACTCCATCGCTTGTTGGAATCCCATTATAATTCAACTATGAATTTCGAATCCAATTCAATCTACATTTTGGTCCAGCCAATCTTCAGGGCTCCCTGTGTTCCTTTATAGACTACTTTCAGTTCTGCTACATTATTAGCAGTGATTCCTAAGTTTTCCGCAAAGTAGAAGATCACTCCTCCATCATATGTTCTCGCAATTCTGCCTATTGCAGCTGGCCTCGGATTTCCCCTTGAAGCTCCATCAGTATTTATTTTGCCATATTCCATGGGAGGAGGTATCCATTACCCATTTCTATCATTCTTCTTTTTTATTTTGAACATTGGCATTGCAATGCTTGTAGGTAGTATTGATAGTAATTTACATATACTTTCCCATTGTGGGGTAAGTACAGAAGGAAGAGATATTTTATGTTTGATGGTTTCAACAAGGTTAATCCTGATTTTTTGCCACACATATATCATATCTTTACTTTCTTATTGAAAAATTTTGGCATTTCGTTCTTTCCATATGTTCCAAAGTAGGAGATAAGATAAGATAAGATAAATATATTAATGTCCAACGAATGACCACAAAGTACGTCAATGGGAGTGAAAAGGCCCACGTGTAAATACAAAGCAAGAGAACCAAAAGGTTCCCGAGAAAGAACAGCGGCAAAGAAAATACAAAAGGCCTAAAAAGGCAACAAGAATGGGAAGAGCTATCCCACGAACCCAAGCCCGGATGTGGGAATGCAAGAGAAAAGAAGAGAGGGAAGAAGGTCAAGGAGAGAAGAAGAAGAAAGTCCATCAGGGAGCTCCCCTAACATTCAAGGCAGACTGGAAGAAACTATGGATGGATTGACGAACAGAAAAAGAAGCGACAGAGTACAAGGGACCGTCTACTATGTTGTTGTTTGCACGTCATACTATATCTCAAAGATCTGGTAGATCTAGTTTGTCTCCTAGTACCAGGACCTTGTGAAGACTTGAACGTGATGGCTCGAGGAGCTATGGATGGTGTCCCTGGAATGAACAGATCTGTAGTGATAAGCGGAGCAAGTCTCACATGAGTGCTTAGTACCTCTCACTGAAGGTAGCGTTGTGAAGAAGGAAGTGATCCGGTAAATCCGGCCTGGAAGGTGGCTGAAGAGTGTGCTCACAGAGCCCCATGGCCTCCTGTATGTATAAGGCTATACACTTTTGGTCCTCATACCTGAAGAAGTCTGAAAGAGTTTGTGCCCTCCTAAAATGACAATAGATTCTCTTTCCGATCTCGTAATAAAGGGGCATCGAAAAATGAAGTGCATCTCCGTCTCGGTCTCCTTAAGGCTACAAAGCAAACAAGTCCTATCAAAGCGATCAAGGTGATGATCTATCTCACATCGGAGTCTATTGGAACCAATTCTGATCTGGCCAAAGGGGATACGAAGGGGCTTGCATCCAGGGACGGGGAGTGTATTGCGGACGGACAATGAGAGATTGTCCCTAAGTCCTGGAAGTGCTCTGCATAAAAGGCCATTTTAGGGCGTAGCCCCCTTGGGGGTTCACCCAAGTGGTGTGAATAAATTGCCTATAGATATCATCTCTAATAAACCTATTCAATACTTGTCTAATAGGTATAAGGTGGCCCAGAACGTTAAGTGAATACTGGAAGGGGGTAAGACGATCCATCTGAAAATCAACTGACCCCCAGAAGGTCAAACAACCTCAGAATACCAAATGTGGCCCCAGCGAGAACCTAAGAGAGCAATGGCCTCCGAGGAGCGATAGGCCAAGTACAGGAACTTGTTATGTCCCTCAATCGAGTCCGCGAAGCCTTTAATGCGGTGTAGAAAAGAGATCAAGTCAAACATGGTCTCCAATCTTAAAGGACGAGCACCAAACTCTACCAAAATGATGTGTTGGGGAACTGTTTGCTTGCACCTAATGAACCGACAAAGGAGGAATGTCTAAACTCGCGTCGATGGGAGAGAAATACTTGTCCACATAACTGGGTTAGGTTCTGGCCTTTAGGGATACAACTTTGCCAATCTTTGATGAGTTGTTCAAAAGACTTAATACGGTACCACTAGATATTTAGCAATCTAGCAAGAAGTTGCCATAGTGGTATAACCCATGGGCATTGAAAAAATATTTGTACTAGTTTCTTCTTCCTCCCTACATAACTGACATATAAACGGTCCATAGAATCCTCTTTTCATAAGTCTCTCACCTGTTAAGACTCTTTCATGTACTAGCAACCAAATAAAAAATGCTCTTCACAGTGCAACATTTGTGTACGTTGATGGTTAGTGACATCCATTTGTCTGACATATTTTGCAAGATCCCCTATCTCACATGTTATAGATGCTTCTCCTATACAACTCCATGTCATATCAACTTGGTCGCCACTTCAAGCTTGAATGTGTCATCCTCCTTAACTCTGGCCTTTATCATCTTGTCTCTACTTTGTCTCCCCTTTTGTTCTTGTTTTTTTATGGAGAGAGGCAAGTCCATATGTAGCATTTGTGCACTCACCACAGGCCATTCATAATTGCCCAACCAATAATGTGGTTGACCCAACAATTACAAGACTATCACCATAAGTCGTGCCCTACAAATTAGCAATCATGCAACACTTCATCCAAGGAAAAATGGAAGATTTGAAAATGAAAAAATGGTCTCAAACATCATAAAGGTCATTTCACTTACCTGTCAATTCAAAATTCGCTTAACCAGAACCATATTCTTCGCAAGTCTACTTATACCTCAATTCTAGAGAAAATATGAAGGGAAAACGTTTTGGACACCATGAGGAATCACAATCATGGATTTATACCTCATACTCTCTTGTCCTAGCAAACATATGGACATTTCCAGTGTTTATAGTCATAGTTACTAAGAAACTCCATATAGTAGGGAGGTGAAAAATGGAGAAAACGTCTGGTGACCACATCCCCGTCCCCCATACCCACATTTTCTAGTGACTAAATTTATATATAATATAGTTGGCACCCTTGGTACCCTGATTTAGATATTGTCCTCATAGTAATACCCATACATCCATGTCTACAAGTAGGTGTAGGATATGTTTCAACTATGGTTATAGTATGTTCTTAGTGAATTTATCAAACACATTGCTTAGATCACGTGCAGGTTTGAGTGTCATCTAGTACATAGTGGATCCCCCTGCAATGAATGAATAATACCAACCTCCACGAGGTCGCCTAATGAATAATACCAATTGACATTGCATTTGATTCCAGCAAACTACCATCTTAGTTTTTGTTCAGACTTTTGATTATCTCTTAGTTTAGCTTTTAGATTATAGTTTTGTAGTAGTTTAGTGCTAGATAACAAAATTTTCATTGCATCTCAGCTTGCACATCAACTGCTTTCTTTTCTTCATTTGACCATATACCAATGGATATTTGAGAGGTTCAGGTATTTGCCTCTTTGAGACAATCACCTAAGACTGTTTAACACCCCTATACAGCAAATCTTGCATACGCAAAACAGATTTCTTTAGTCAGTTTGTATTGTTAGGTTGCATACCAAGTGTGTGACAAAATTCCTCTTTGTATCCTTTTCACATTTCAGTCTTGTTTGCCATTTTTTAGGTCACTTTGAGATTTGTGTTCTTTCACACTAAAGACATTCATTTGTGTTTGTTTTGACCTTCACATGATTTTTGAAGTTGTCTTTATCTTATTGTTAGATCACATAGCATTCACATTCAGTTGTCCCTTAATATCTAGGGTTTCTTATCTGCATCTCATGTCTATATTCACTCGTTTGCACCTCTATTTGCTTGTTGTCATCATTTTAGCTTGATATTTTGGCTTGCTTTCTTGAATCTAAGTATTTTGTGCATTAAGTTGTTAGGAACCCATGTTCTACACTTCTCTTTCCATTATTGGTGTATTAGTTAATATGGACACATATGCTTTGTAAGTCGTCCCTTGAGTATATTTGAATTATCCCACATAGATGGGAAGTAGTAGTTATTAGGATAGACTTAGTATACATGTAAGTTTTGAGGCCCAAAGAAGGCATCCACAAAAATAATTGTATTGAGCTTGTTCAAAGGAGATTGCCCCCTCAAAGTGGCCTACGATCTAAAGGTTATTTGAGTGATTTTCCAATGTTCATTTATTTTTTGTAGTTCGTAAATCTATGCAGAAGTATCCTCACATCTGGTATCAAAGCACTTTCTTGGCCTTGAGGGTAGATTTTGGAGAAAAAATCAGAAGTGGCTTTCTAGGAGTTGCACCATTTACAAAAAGTATTTTCCTTGCATTTGTTTTCAACATATTCATTTCAGGTTCGGATAAGGGTAATGCCCATCCGTATAATTGTAGGAAGAATGTGGGCATAAACCTTAAAATACATTATGAGGACTCCCGCAAGAACCCCAAAGTAGCTGGCGACATTGAGAAGACTTGTCAGCGAAAAGGGCAACGGCCCATCCCGATTGACTAGTTTCCAGTTTCCACCCATGAGGTAAACCAAAAGTTGTCTGTGGGTAACAGCCGCATTAGGATAATGAAGGGGTAGGTTTGTGACTAGAAATTTTCTGGTGAGCAAAATTCATTCAGACGGCATTGGTGGTCGGAGAGAATCCTTAAAACAGAGCAATCACAGTTGAGAATAGTTGGTAACTGCACACTTACGGACAAGTTGTTGGCAGTAACAACAAAGCGACTACCAGTTTTAAGAAAAAAAGGAAAAAATTGGTTTTTATGTCATATCTTTCCTTTTATAATTCCTTTGACTATCAAAATTTCCTAGAACACTTGAAATTCCATTCCACGCATTTCTTTCCTTGAGGGTCCATATCGAAATTCTACTTATATTATCCAGAGACCTCAATTTTTAATCTTTTAGAATTTTGCCAATGACTTCTTTAGTTTTTCCATAATTGCTTTGAAATTTTCCCACAGTGTTCCACTCCATTTTCTGCTCCTAAGTCCCTCTTGAACAAATTTCCCAATTTTTCCATTACATTTCCGAAATTGCCCTTACCTTCGTCCATCCTAATTAGGAAGTGCCAAAAAACCAGAAAAAGACATTTACCCCATCTAAGTGAAGTTCAAATTAAAATTTTCCCTTATTGACTATGTCTTAGAACACGTTTTTCTTTCCCTTGCCAAAAATAATTCAAAAAAACACTACTTATGGTAGCCACCCGTGCAAACACAAAGACCATGGAGGAAGAAATCCTAACATTGAAGTCTCAGGTTACTGAGTTAACCGATATGATGCATAGACTAAACTAGCAATGTGGCCTTTTGCTCAACAAATTGCCAAAAGAGTCTTCTTCAAAGAATAGCTTCTCTTCTCCCAGCACATCCCGTGGGTCTAAGTTGGACTTTCCAAGGTTCAATGGTCCCGATGTTATAGGATGGATATATCCTGTCGAGTAATTCTTCAACCTTCACAATACCTATTATATAAACCAAGTCCTAATTGCTTCCTTCCACTTGGAACGAGAAGCACTTCAATGATATCATTGGTATCTCAAATCCAATAATGAACCAAATTGGACAACCTTGCATCCTTACTTTTGGGCAGGTTTGGTCCCTCAACATTCGAGGACTTTACAGGAGCTCTCACCAAATTCTGCCAGACAAGTATTATTTGTGATTATCATATTAAATTTGAGAAAGTGGCTAATCACATTGAAGGGTTATCATATGACTTTTTCAAGAGTTGTTTTGTTAGTGGACTCACATAGCCAATCCACTCAAAGATGGAAAATGTTTCGTCCCAACAACATGATGCACGCATTGGACCTAGCTAAGTTAACAGAGGATAAACTCTCAGCACAACATCGACCTCCCACTTTACCACCCGCAAAGAACACAGCAAACCAAATGCCAACCATAACCACCCAGTCAAGCACCTTACTAAGGCAGAGATGTGGGCTCGTAAGGAGAAAGGATTATGTTATAATTGTGATGACAAATGGGTCATCACACAAAAGCTCTACTTGTTAGACGCATAATCATCGCCAGAGCAGGAGCCTGGTCTTCAAGAATTCCAAGATGTTCAAAAGGAACAAAGTCCCTCAGAGGACTCAGTGCCTCGGGAGATTAAACTTAAGATCTCTCTACATGCACTAACAGGTGTTACCACCCTTCAAACCATGAAGGTCAAGGGGTTCTTTAAAAATATCCCTCTTACAATCCTCATTGACTCTGGTTGCACTGACAATTTCATCGATCCCTTTATTGTTAAGCAAGCAAATTGCTTTGCACACCCTTGTTCTAGCTTTGAAGTCGTGATTGTTAATAGGGGAACATTGCCATGTAAAGGGAAGAGTCGAAATGTGTGTATCGCAATAGGCAATTACACTCTTCATTCAGATATGTTTGTCCTACCCTTAGGAGGATCTGATGTGGTTTTACGAAAGCAATGGCTCCACACATTGGGGCCTATTATATGGGACTTCTTTGAGCTTTGAATGCAGTTAACAGATAGTGGCTGGAAGCACACCTTAAAAGGGTTATTGTCAAGATCTGCTAGCATCATCAATTCCCATCACATGGAAAAGCTTTTGAAGAAAGGCTCACTTGGGATCATTGCCTAGTTGTACCCCATCCAACTTCAATCCCTAGTTGTTACTAACTACCCTACTGATTTACAAGAACTCCTCAACAAACATACAACCATTTTTATAGAGCCAATGGGTTTGACCCCTTCATGCCATGAAGATCATCGCATTTTACTCCTTCCAGGAAGCACCCCACCCAACATCCGGCCATACTGCTATCCCCATCTGCAAAAGACTAAGATTCAAAAGCTAGTCTGGGAACTCCTCAAGTCCAAAGTTATTCGCCCCAGCACCAACCCATACACCTCCCCAGTGCTTCTTGTCCACAAAAAGGAATGGTCATGGCACCTCTGCATTGGCTTTCGTGCCCTTAACCACCTCACTATCAAAGATAAATTCCCAATTCCGATCATCGATAAGCTTCTTGATGAGCTTCATTGGGCAAAAAAATTCTCCAAATTGGATCTTTGTTCAAGTTATCATCAGATCTGGGTGCATGTTGATGACATTCCAAAGACAATCTTCCGAACTCATGATAATCACTATGAGTTCTTTGTCATGCCATTTGGACTTACAAATGCCCCTTCGACATTTCAGGAACTAATGCACAAAAAATTTCAGCCTTTTCCCCATTATTTTGCTTTGGTTTTCTTTGATGATATTTTGACCTAGAGACGCACATGGGCCAAGCATCTCCAACATATTGACAGGGCATTACAACTTCTAACAGACAATCAATTATGTGCCGAGCAATCCAAGTGTTCCTTCAATCAAGAGGAAGTCGAATATCTAGGACACTTGTTTCAGTCGATGGGTTAACGTGAATCCAAAAAAACAGTGTCATGCAACATTGGCCTTTGTCAACAACCCTCAAGAGCCTTCATGGTTTCCTAGGCCTTATAGGATACTATTGCAAGTTCGTCAAGGATTATGTAAAGATCGCGGCTCCCTTTACTTCCTTATTGAAGAAGGATGCATTCACGTGGGATACAACAATTGACCAAGTATTTGTGGCACTCAAACAGGCTATGTAGCACACAAGTTTTGGCCATTCCAGACTTCACAAAAACTCTCACCATCGAAAGTGATGCATGTGGCAACGGGTTGGGTGTTGTTCTTCTCCAAGAGGGTCGTCTAATTGCCTTGACTACAAAGCCCTTTCTAGCCGAAATTTGGCTTTGCCTACGTATGAAAAGGAGATGATGGCAATTTTGCATATGGTATAAAATGGTGGCCATACTTAATTGGGAATAATTATTACATCAAAACCGATCACCAGAGTTCGAAATATTTCTTGGAACAACAGGTCTCATCACCAGCACAACAGAAATGGGTCAGCAAACTCATGGGCTATCATTATGAGATCATTTACAAGAAGGTTAAAGACAATGTCGTGGTTGATGCTCTCTCACGCACATTCGAGGACCAAGCTTCCCTTTCTGCCATCTCCATGCCCATTTGGAACTGGTTGGAATTTGTACAAGAAGGGTATACAAATGATCCCTTCTTACACCCCCTCATTCAACAACTGGCCACTAACCCCTCTACAATACCGCATTATTCATGGGATGTTGCTTCTCTGCGACACAAGGGTCGCCTGGTGTTTCCCCATAACACAAACCTACATCAAGTTGTATTTTATGAAATCCATGTTTCTCCCTCAGCAAGGCACTTGGGATTTCTCAAAACATATGAGCGGGCACATTAAAACTTTTTTTGGAAGGGAATGAAAGGAAGAAATTAAACCGATGGTGGTCGAATGTGATACCAGACAACGTAAAAAAGGTCAAACAATGTCGATTCCTGGTTCACTTAAGCCTTTGCCCATTCCTAACAAGATATGGAAAGATATTACTAGGGATTTCATTGAGGGGCTACATAAATCTAGAGGAAAAATAGTGATCGTAGTCGTAGTAGACCGCCTCTCCAAATATAGTCATTTTTGTGCCCTCGGCCATCCATACAAAGCCTCCACAGTCGCACAAGTTTTTTTAAATCAAATCTTTCACTTTAATGGCATCCCTTCTTCAATCGTCTCTGATCATGACAAAACTTTCACCATCCATTTTTGGACGAACTATTCCGACGCACAAACATACAATTGAAGATGAGCTTCGAGTATCACCCACAAATAGATGGCTAGACAAAAATTGTCAACAAATGCTTGGAAACATTCCTTTGTTGCTTTTACTTCAGAATAACACTAGTGGGTAAAGTGGCTCCCCTTAGTAGAATGGTGGTACAATACATCACGCCACACTTCTACTCAAATGACTCTATATGAAGCGGTTTATGGTCAAGCGCTTCTCCTGTATACCCCAACAACTCATTGGTTCAGGCGGTCGACACTACTCTCTGAAACCAAGGTCAGATTCTCAACATCCTGTGGAACAATCCCCATATGGTACAGAACTGAATGAAGCAACGAGATGACCAGCACCGTTCTGAGCGCACCTTTCAACCAAGAAATATGGTTTTTCTTCATCTACAACCATATAAGCAAGCATCCCTAAAACAAATAGGGTGTCATAAGCTTGCTCCGAAGTTTTATGCGCCATATAAGGTTCTCAAGAAGATTGGGTCTATTGCTTATAAGTTGGAGCTTCCACCCTCCTCTCGAGTTCACCTAGTCTTTCATGTCTCATGTTTGAAGAAAGTTCTTGGAACCAACATTTGAGTGTAAACAATTTTACCAAAACTTGATAATGAAAGCGCAATTCTTCTCAAACCATAAAGCAATCCTGGACAAGCACATCTGCCAACTTTGCTCCCCGCTTAATCAAAGAAGTCTTAATCCAGTGGCATGGCATGCAACCAGAAGATGCACATGGGAACTACTCTTCCAGATTCAACAACAATTCCACATCTGAAGCTTTGAGGACAACTTTTTCTGAGGAGATGTTAGGACCCATGTCCTACCCCTTCTCTTTGCATTATTAGTGTATTAGTCATTATGGAAACATATGTTTTGTAAGTCGTCCTTGGCATACCACATACATGGGAAGTATTAGTTGTTAGAATAGACTTAGTATATAAGTTTTGAGGCCCAATGAAGGCATCCTGAATATTATTGTATTGAACTTGATCAAAGGAGGTTCGCCCCTCGAAGTGGCATGTGTTTAATGTAGGGGTTATGAGCTTGAACTTGAACTTTATTTGTTTTTGCTTGAAGGTTTACCATTCACAAGGCTTGTCTTCATACACTTGAGAGCTAAAACATACTAGACCTGATTTATTAATATCCCTGCTTGAGGATCTCCATGCACATACTCACAATAGCATTAGACACAATAAGGAAAGCATTCCCTTTTCGTAAAAAATCCTTTCTTCCACCCTACCAAGCTGTCTTACAAGTTTCTCAAGACAAAGCTCCTTGCTCCAACCATTGTTTCACATTTCACAAGGTACCCAGATGGTTCTGAGGATCTCAGTAGTTTCCTTTAGATCTATTTAAACATGCTCCTAAAGTTTCAAAACTTGAATCAATCTCCAACTTGTGATATTTGACTTTTTTTTGCCATCTCACAGTTTCCTAGCCTTAAACTGCGTTTCAAGACCTGCTCCCTGGACTGTCATAAATAATGCAAAATTTCTACATGGAAAATCAAAAGTTCATTTTACACAAGCCAAAAAGACTATCCTACCATGATAGCTTCCAAATTTCAGGTCTTAATTCCTAAAAACCCATGAGATATACTCTTTTTAACATAGCAGACATTTTGTCAACACAAGTATCATGCAATCTCAGACCAGCGGGTAAACCAAGACATATCTCAAAAAATACTCACTATCCAAGAAAACCCTTTTGGACCCAGTTGCACCATTATCTTATGCTCCTATGGTTAAAATTTCAGCTTGTTTTGAGCTCATATGCAAAAGTTATGAACAATGTCCTGAGACTGGTTTGCACAGATCAGTTTTCACAACCAGCCTATGCAAGCTTCACACAGTTCACAAGAACATATAAAATCAACTTCATTTAATAAAATCTTGCACCAATTCATGATTTTAACCTTGAATACATGTAACGAAGAATATTTAAAACACCATTGTGTTCATAGAACTCAAGCCAATATCATTAAAGATTCAAATACAGTTTTACATCAAAATTCTTCATACCATTCTTCACATCTTTCTTATTACATTGTTGCTCCCTGCCAGAAGTTTGTCTCTTATTCCTCCTCCAACTTGCATTCGACCTCATACTCCCTTGGTTCTCTCTTGACCAAAAAAAACAGCTATATATCTATATGATTCTTAAACATAGAACTTATCTTATCTTCCTTGTTGAAATATTTGCTCAGCTACATGCGTAGAATAGGTGAGTCAGTTTGAATATGGCTTGCACACAATTGTGCCAGCTAAATATGATCTAGGACAACTTAAAAAAAATATATTCAAATAAATATAATCCCTCTTCCTATGTAGATTACATGAAATCAGCCCATATCCACTTCATATCCACCTAAGACATTCACTTTTACTATTATTCATATAGTAAAGAGTTTATTAACATGATAATACAAAATTCAAACAGAATATAACTGGGGAGAAAATCATTCAAAATCCAAGTACATAGTTATTCATGCCTTGCATGGCGTTATTCAAACTTTATTTATGCTTTCCAAGCATCATGGAGGATGCTCCTACATCAGTGATCTAAAGGTTATTTGAGTTATTTCCCAAAGTTTGTATCATTGTTTATTTATTTTCAGTAATTCGTAAATCTATGCAGAACGATCTTCACATAAGCACACAAACTTTCTTCATTGTCTTCATTATTTCATCTTTCCTCTCCATATTGAGGAATCCTTTCTCTTCTTTTCTTTGTTTGTGCATTTGATTTGGGCCCTTCGCCTCTCTTGATTTGCATCCTGCTTGACAATCTTACCTCTCACCTCTTGAGGACTTTATCATCTTCATAGCCTACTGATTTCACATTTTCTCTTCTTGTTTTATACCTGTACATCTTCAAAATCAGATTTCTGTCTTACATTTCTTGCCGTGATTTGCTTACACATCATCCCTCTTTATTCTTCATTCAATTTCCAGCCTTCATAACTTCACTTCTTCAACATTCAAAACTGCAATTTTAGGCTTGCAATCTCAACCTTGACATTCTTTCAGCAACTTTTGCAACATATAGAAAACATGGCACCACATCTTTACTTTCTAATTCTAACATATTCTCAGTTGTTCCTGCACTGTTTTAGCATCATATCAGCACTTGTACATCACCTAGAAATTGTTCTCACTTTAGCATCATTCTCTATTCTGCATATTACAAAGTCGTGGCAATCTCTGCGAAGAAATGAGAAGCTATGAGAATCCCCATCTTCTTACACTTAGCTATCTTTACATCCAGGTGCCTATGTGCAGTTAAAGAACAGTTCAAGAATACAAAATAAAGTAATTAATCATGGAATAAAAAAATCCGTAACAAGCGTTCCCCCAAAAAGTTAAGAGATTTTGTCATAACCCAAAACTCAACCCAAGTAGTTGAGAGGTTTCGTCATGATCTGAAACTCACCCCAAAAAATTGAGATTTTTTGTTATGACCCAAAACTCACAAAAGTACAAATTTTACTATTTTTTGGTAATTTATTTGTTTCTGTTTTCCATATTTGAGGCCCTTCGGAGACGTTTTTGAGCTCAAAACTTTACTCAAATATTTTAAACAGATGTTGTACAAATGTATTTTGGGCATCTATGCAAGTTTGCTTGATTAGATTTCCGTTTGCAATTCCAATCAACCAGCTAGGAGAAATGACCCCAAAAAGGTGACATAGTAGTGATATACTAGTTTTTTTATTATTCTGCCCAAAAGACTGTCCCAAACTGCCACCTAGATCAAGCGTATTGGTTGAAGAAACTGTGCCATTTGTCATATACATGTAGAGATCAGTTTCTTAGGCATACTAAGACTTAATTGCAGCATTAAGCCTAGCATCTTTAAGTTCATCATATCTAGAAGTGTCCTAGCTATTTTGAAATATATTGCAGACTATGAAAACACCATTTGATACACTATGGAAACACCAATTGTATAGAATGAAAGAGCTAGGGATCTAATCAATGATTCATAAGACACGACACTCATTGAAGGTTTTGCAAATAGAGTGACAAGTAAGTGGGCTTGATTGGTGGGGATGGCCTCTCGGGAAGTTTTAATGCATCATAACTAAGCACATCACCTAGATGCAATGAACGTCAAGTGGAACATTCATTCTCATTAGAGATTGTTCTTGCAAAACATGTGGATCAGAGCAGGTTATCTCAAAACTACACAGCTGAATCTCAAAACATATATCACATAATTTGATGTATTGCAGAAACACCACTTGTATAAATTGAAACAGCTAAGGAGCTCTGTAATGAATTATTCGTAATGTTAGATATATCAAATACTATTCACTGTTGTTAGCTTAGAATTAGCTAGTAGGTGTAGTTTGTTACAACTTGGCTATTCTAGGATTTCAGTTGTTCCCATAATATCTTATTCGCCTGGGTTACAAATATAGGCTATTGTAATGCAGTAGATGCGAGCCATGATTTGATCTTATACATAAGGCCCAATGCTTGCTGAAGGGTTTTGTAAATGGATAACAAGGTAAGTGAGTTTGATTCTAGGGTAAAGTCCATGGTTAAGCCATCTTGGGCCAGAGTAGAAATGGGATGGGACCTCCACGCAAGTCTTCGCACTCAACCTCTGTGAGCATCACCTAGATGCAATGAGTGACAGATGGAAATGGACAATTCATGCTCATGAAAGATGGTTCTTGTGAACCACTACTCATTAAAGGTTGATTCAAAACTACACCGTTGAATACCAAAAATTAAATCAGATAATTTGATTTACTGCTAAAACACCACTAAATTGAAAGAGCTAGGCAGATCCATAGTGAACGGTTCACAAAACACAACACTTGGTGAAGATTTTGCAAATGGAGCAGCAAGCTAAGTGGGCTTGATTGTGGGGAAAACTGCATCATTAAAGCTTGAGTCAGAGTAGCAATGGGATGGTCAACCTTCCAAAATGTCTCAATGATTAACCTCTAAATGAGTGCCAAGTGGACTATTCGTGCTCATCAGAGATGGATTCTTGTTAACCACTACTTGTGAAATATGGGTCTATGAAGGTTGACTCTAAACTACTCACGGGAATCTTGAAATTCGTCTTATAATGTAGACTAATGTGCAGTTCTTGCACTAGGTTTTGGCTTCTCATTATCTTACAAAAACATAAACATTAAAAATTTCAAGTTCATTGCACACTTTGCATCCCTTGTCATTTCAGCATTAATGTTAGGCTTGTTTGTTGATTGAAAGAAACATATGCCTCATATAGTCGCATTCTTTTTTGCTTTCCACCTTCCTTTCTCGTTTTAGCAATCTAACTACATAGATAGCATTTCCTTGGTTGTTTCCTTCAATGTATCTTCCTTTCTTGGTTTGTAGAGTGTTTTGAGTTTGATTCCTTGTTTCTTAGATATATTTACTTTCATGCACTTAGATTAATTTCTGGAGACAGTGAGCCACTCTAAATATGTGTTATTCTTCATGTCTTTCTTTCTAACCTATCCTTTTCAACTTGTTCTTTAGTAGGATTTGCCTAGAGTTGTATTCTTCTATCGTTCACTCATGTTATCACTATATCTCGTCATAGCCAATGCCCTAGATCCGAGCAAACCCCTTACGTTATACAACTTGGTCTTGCAGCCTCAAACCAAAACTATGTTGCCCAACAACTCCATAAACTAATCCTCCAATCCACTACTTATTCTCAACTCCTTGCTTGTCAATTCCAAACCCTAAACGAACATCTTGAGGCAATTGATCAATACTGAGAACAAAGAATCCTTACGCAACATCAGCTACTTCAAATCCGAAAAAATCAACATAGCCCATATACCACTTCCCAACCCGTCCTTTGGGAGGTTTATGGTTGAAGGATGGTTTTCCCAACATGCAAGAACATCTTCTCGCGTATCTATCATGTGCATAAGTGATTGCATAAGCTAACAAGGGCTTGACCACTCTAGTAGCCCAAGGTCTAGTAGGTAATTGCTTTCCAAAAATATTGTTCCAAACACAACTAACCAAGATAGTAGATACTAGAAAGAAATGGCAAGGGACCCTCCTAAGTTTACCAAAAACAAATCCTCCTCAAATCTCATCATACACAAGGCACTGACAAATAAAGTACTCCTCCATCTAATCCTCCAAAGGAGATCAAAGCCAACAAACATTAGTTACAATAGATAACATGATACTCAACTCGTATTAGTACAAAAATACCCTCAATTGGCCGAGTAGTATACATAGGCTATGTGACCAAAACTATCAATAGTAAAGGAGAACAACAATACCATTGAAATTTACTGCATAGAACTCTATTTTAAGGTTGAAAGGCTACAAAGAGGAGACCCAACGACAAGTAGATCATCAATATACACCCCCTTTTGATGACTCAATCAATCGCCCCCTTCTTGTGAAAGAGTGTATGAGAGAAGTTGATTGACTGAGCAACAAATAGCCAAATATGAAATTTTCCCCTAACCCGAAGCAGAGTTACCAAGGAACCTAAACAGCATTAAAACACTCAAGATGAAGAGGTTTGAAACCAAATTCAGCCTAAACAATGTTCCAAGGTAAGTATTGCTTATAATAGATGATACATTAGACAATAATAGTCAACAAATGATTTAATGATCACATTCGATACCTTAAGATGTAGACTATTGTAAAACCATAGAAGAGACACATCTACAAATAATGTCCTAGAATGCATCTAAAAGCTTTGACATTCCAAAAGCTTAAACGAATGTGTATTCTTTACTAAGTGTAATTGAGAGGCACCGTCAAGCTGCAAGCGAGACCTATAAATTAAACCCCCCAAAAAGGCATGTTGATGTGATCTCCATTGGCTTGCTTCAATAGAAAACCTGATACTTAAAGAGAGCATTTTTCACAATATTGACCTACCAACTAGATGATAGAACTTAAACAAATCTTTACACAAAGAAAGTCCGTACCGCTAAACCATAGAAATTGAACTATTGACAAAAAATTTTGAAAAATTAAACAACTGAAAACAATAGAGCTCTAAAAAACTGCTAGAAATGCCTTAATTCATAACGGGTGCCCACTCTGCAACTAAATCTTCACCAACACGACATTTAATATTTGATTCATTTCTATTTTCCACTCAATGGAGAACACAATTGTATCCTTTCTCCATATTGTCCATATGCTACTTCTCAAGTGCAACAGCATTGCCTTCAAAACACAGTCAACACAATTCACTTTCAAATCCAACACTGCAAATCTTGAAGCCAGTCTCAACTCTCTAACAATCATTTGTTTTTATTTGTTTCTATTTTCCAGAAAGTGGAGAACATGATTGTATCCTTTGTTCATATTGGCCATATGCTACTTCTTAAATGCAACAGCTTTCCCTTCAAATCACTGTAAACTAACACTTCACTTTCAAATGCAGCTTTGTAAACCTTGAAGTCACGCTCAACTCTCTATCAATCATTTGTTTTCTTCTTTCAAAAAAATGCAATTAAAACTACAATGCATAATGAGGTTTCAAACATCTGGATTTCTTGAAGTGTTTGTAATTTGAATCTGAATGGACATACAACTTCTTTAAAATGCCTGCACTCAAAAGTAAAATGCGTGGCAAGATTTTAAATGTTGGCATTTCTTAAGAATAATTGTAATTTGAATAAGAACGGAGCATCCACCTTCCGTGGAAAGGCACTGCACATCAGCTAGCTCTTGTAACAAGTTTACAAGGTAATGTTCAAACTGGCCACCAAAATCAAGAAAGTGGGACAAGCATTTGACTATATATTTAAGTTTGAACACTACCACTGATTCACACCAGGGTTTTATTTCTCGCACCTTCCATTCACGAACCACAACAGGATTTCCTTAGTCATGAATAAAATAATGCAAATTGAGGGCTTTTCTACTTTTGAACGAGAGTTTAAAACAAACACTGTCTTTCTATAATGATGATGCAACTTGTCTACAAATGCCCACAAAAAAGCCTGATAATGCATAAAGATGTAAATACTAATGACTGAAGAATGAACATTAGCAAAACAATGTTATGTGAAAAGTAATTTTCCATTACCAGCAAATTTATATTAAAAACACCTTTTCCTTCTCCAGATGCCAGAAAAATCTCCTTGTTAGCTGGGCTACGGACTTCTTTAAGCCAGTTACGAATCTCAATGGGGCGAAAGAACCACAGAACCTTTATTTTGTTCTTCCTTAATTTACGATCCTCCCAGATTTTGGTAATTTTCCCAATGTAAGGTTCAGGTTCATCTTTCTTCTGAAGATAAACACAGTCAAGAAGGGAATACTCCACACCATCATAGGTGAAGGAATCATAAAACTGAATAATACTTCCCTTTTGCTCCATTTCCACGTTTCACCCCCCAATAAAATTCATAGTTTGATTCTTCATCAATACCAGAATCCTCTGGATCTCCTTCGGGAGAAGCCATATTTGGCAGTTTACTCAATTCCCTATTTATTTGCAGCCAAATGCCTCAATCCTTCAAATCACAAATAAAAAACATACATATCAGTTTGGTTAAACAAATAGGATCAAGTAGAACAAGTTCACCTGAAAGAATATACATATTAATCTAATATTATTAAATAAAAAAAGTTAAGAGATGCAGTATACTGTAAAAATTTAGCAAAAAAGCAAATGTCCTTAAAAATACATTCAAGAACCCCTGTTACGAGTATAATCCCAGTATAGATGGGAACATCTACATACTACAAAACATGCCCTAACACTACTGTAGTAGCAATCAGTAATGTAATAAAAAAAGTAGACATGATAAATGACAGGATCTTCAACTCTAAGTATATTAATATTCATAAGAAAGCAAATTTGAATAAAACTTGAATAACAGCACACACCTCGTGATACATGCAATGCTATTTAAGAGACCAATTGCTAGCCAATAGCCATAAAGTTACTCTGATCAATAGTTTGGCTACGTTAATGAGTAACCTGTTTTAACTTTGAAGCTTGCACAATGTCCATTTAACAAGCATAATTCAACAGTTCAAGCACAGAATTTCAAACATCGCCTAAAAGGATATTCATATCGCTGAATAGAATAATACATCACTCCTTGTACAAATGTGTGTTATGGGAGACCTAAGCTCAAGTCCTGGGAACGCCTCTGCATACTACTCCATTGAACATTCCACTAATTAGAGATCCACCATCAAAAAATACAGGTTTAAGGCACTTATTAGTTATCACCTATGTCACAAGTTTCGTGTTCCTGTTTGTGTTCGTATTCTAGTTTGATGACAATTAAATTCGAAACAAATTCGTCCCCCGATAAAATTCGACAAAACAAATTCGTGATTAAATTTGAATTTAATTTCATTTTCAAAATAAATTAAAACATACACAAAAATGTCAAAATTACATAAACCATTAATTGAAATTTTAAATATATTTTAATTTAATACCTAATTCCAAATATCAACAATTTTAAATAAAACTAAAAAACCTAGAATTAAATATAAATTATAAATATAATAATAATAAAAAAACCTAAAATTAAATATAAACTATAAATATAATAATAAATTACAAGTTAATATAGTATTAAAGTTTAAACTAAATTACAAATAAATATAACAATAAAACCTGAGCTAAATGCTAACTAATAAAAATTTTAAAAAGTCAAAAAGAAAAAAGAAAATAAAAAACGTACATTATAGCCTAGCCACTATTAAACAAAAATAAAAGTAGAATTTTAACAAAGTATTTGTCAAAGGTTATTGCCACTTCTTCCCTCCCAGCCGCACAAACACTTCGGTGCAGGTTTTTGATGGCAGCAGGCATAGGTGGGAGGCATTTGAGGAAGTGCCATACAAAGGCTTTGAATGGCATGAGCAAAGGCACAAAACAGAGGCACTTCAAAGGTGCAGCCCATCACATGGAAGGAAGAGCAACTGTTTGCAGGCAAGAAGTTTGACGCAGCAAACTCAGTAAAGGTGAGCTAGCCGTTTGCAATTATCAAAGCATTATTAGGCCATTGATTTAGGCATCAGATGTGAGGTGTAAAGCACTGAAATAACAGAGTAGATTGTGCTGCCTGTAAGATCTCTCAAACCGCTAACACAATTTTATGCCCCAACTTTTTTAGTTTTTAAAGAGTTTTTAAAAAATCGAAGAAACCAAACCCTGCAATTTTTTGGGACAAATTTCAACGCATTTTATGGGTTGTCATGAAATTCGCTGGATTTCGAATTTATTCTATAAATTTCAGAAAACTCTGTGACACGGGTTATCACACACAATTTTGGTAGATTATATTCTTCATATGATTTTATGTATAGTTTCACAATCAAAAGTTAATCAGTTGGGGTGGGGGAGAGGGCATGTCCTTTTCTTACATTCCTACTTTGCTATTGTAAACTGCACTTTCGAGTCAAATTGACCTATTTTAGTTATTTGTGGACGTTACTATGACTTCTTCCTTTTCTCTAGGTAAAAGTAATGCAAAAAAAATGTTCCTTATGGGTAGACCGTTTGTTTATGGGACAATACAAAGATGGACAATAAAGTGTACGGTGATGATAAATTGGTAGCAACCTAAGCAGTCTCGAAAAGTGCCAAGATGAGAAATAAAGACTTTCAACGACCAAAGCAACTAGAATTGAGAAGGCATCAAAATCTTCATAATCAATGGTATACAAGCTTAGCCTATGTGATCTTATGTTTTTTATTTCACAAAAAGCATATCATGTAATTCCATATTCAAGAAGTGACATGCAGTGAGTAGCATAAAAACCCACATAATGTTCTAGCTAGATATTCAAAAATAGGCAATGCAAGGAAGAACCATAATTCATTATTTGAGATAAAATACGAACTAAAATCACATTATCCTCCAGTATTTCTAGTGTGTGTTGACATTTGAATCGGCCCATTTCTTGAAAAGGCTGAAAAAATCAATATTGGCTCTCTTGAGGAACCCAAGTTGGTCAATCTTGGAAAGTGTTGCTCTACTGAGGAGCATCAGAGATTCAAATCCCTATTCAAAGAGTATAAATATGTCTTTGCTTGGTCATACAAAGACCTAAGATCCTCCAGGTCCATGTATGTCACCATTCGTCTCAAAAATGATGTCAAGCTTTATCTGCAAAAGTAAAGGCATTATAATCTAAATATTGCATGTACTATCTAGAATAAATGTCAAATATGCCTGCTCTCATTTGTTTTCTCAGTTCAAATATTTCCACTTGAAGTGCAAACATTGTACATGTTCAGAAGAAAAATGGAGAAATCAGATTGTGTTGACTTTAGTCTTTCACAGTTTAAATCAAAGGAATGTCAAATTTAATGTACAAATTAAAAATATCATTGTCACACCATCACATCCCACCTGTTGCTAACATTGTAGAATGCATACATGCATAAGAAAGGGAAGTCTGGAAGCCTCCATAGATATAGAGGAAGGGCTTCATCCTCCACATTGTTGCAAAGAGATTTGTCCTAGCAGATTTATTTGCTAAAATGCAATAAAACAAGTTTTGATTGCTGATGGTAAGACCTTGTGGAAGTTAGCTTCCCAAGTGATACATGGAATCAAAAAAATGCAAATTAGCCTACCTAATCGCATGCCTATCAGAAAGTAAAGGACTAACACAAGAAGCAAGCTTATATACTTTATTTCCTTTTTCTGCAGCTAAGAGATCTTTTAAAAACGATTGGAGACAGCATTGCAGTCATACTCATGGTGCTTCAAGTATGAAACTGCAGCAACCCAGTGGAGTGACATCATATTGAACTGTGTCCATGAATGGGCTCAATGGCAAATGTCACAAATACTTGCAAGTAACAAGTGACGGTTGCCACCCTTGATCCAATCCAATCCAACTTGAATGGGTGTGGATGTATTGTAGCTGGCAAACAAAGGTTATCCAATGACTTTGGGAAATCAGATTTTTTTGGCTGCCAATATCAGGGATCAACTCTGCCAATTTGCCCTTATTTGGCAGTTATGAGTTTATAAAGCTTCCCAATTGTTGGCAGAATAATCATTAACCATGAGAAATAATTAAGGATTAGAAGTGTTGGACTTGGTATTTGGCAGTTATGAGTAAATAAAGCTTCCCAATTGTAGGCAGAATAATCATTGACCATGAGAAATAACTAAGGATTAGGAGTGTTGGATTTTGATACCTAAACCTCTAAACCTTCAGGTTGTGATTTCTGCTCACTCAGCTAAAAGGCCCTCGCCTTCTTTGATTTCAAGAGAACATTTTTGTATACAATGTTTCAGTGAACTAATGGTAAGCACAATAGTTCTTCAAATTGCTAGAAACCTCAATGGAGCCACCCTAGAAAGAATTTCCATTCTTGGATGAGTTGGCAAGGTTTGAGAAGCTGGTTGGGGTAAATATAAAAAAAAATTTAATTTCGAACAAACAATTTGAATTCCTCTGCTAGTTGGTTTCCAACTTTGCAGAAAGTTGGCAAGTGTGCTCTATGAAATTGATGGTAAAAATTTCCATCTCCTCTCAAAGAAGAGGAAACAACAAGATAAATTTATCTCTTTTCAAAGATGACAAAACAACAAGATATAGTTGGCGAAGTACCTCATCAGGATCATCCACCTGCAACTTGAGAGAGAGCAGAGTGAATTCATCAATGTACACTTGGACAACTTGGCCTTATTCTTGGCAATGTAAAGCCAAACTCCAAATAGCTCCTCTCCAGGGTAAAATCGCAACTTGAGAATCATTTTGAACTCTTTACGTGTCTCAATGTGATTTATGCGTTGCTTTGATAAGTTGGGCATGAGGGCTTGATCATATATATGGACCTCAGCTATCATGCTCTGTTGTTGCTCTGCCAGCATCGTTTATGTGGCAAAACATGCCTCCCACCTACAAATCCAAGCATCCACATTATCTCCATGAAATGTGCGATTGAAATGGTATATGGATACATTAATGTGCAACTTGAAAGCAGGTTTGGCAATTGGGACACCCATGGTAGAACTCAGGGACTGTTGCTGTCTCATTAGTTGTTGGAACACGCTTGAAATCTAGTTTAAGAGTTTAAACAAAACTCATTTTGGCTCCAACATCAATCATGAAGTTCTTTGACAAGTAACTGAAGCAGGTGGGGGTTCAGCATTGTTCTAGGGGAGCTGCCTGAACTAGCCACAGCAAATTTTGTTCGATATGTAATGACGAAAGAAAAACTAGAACAATGGGGAGAAAACGAATACTTCTTAAAGAAGTAATCTTAAGGACATAAATTAAAGCCAAATCACTGCATTTATCAGCTACTTTGAGAAGCAATTATTGACCTCACACCGTTTGCTGCTGGAAGCAGAAGATCTCGAAGAGAGAAGTGAACAGCAATCTCAAAGAGAAAGATGAACAGCTGCTCAAATGGCATAATAGAATGTGTGCAGAGAATTTTCCCAGCAGAGAAAACTGGGAAAAGGTAAATGACAGTGTGCAGTAGACAACAGCAACTCGGCCAAAACTGCAGACAAAATTCTGCTCCCATATAGGAGTAGCAAATGCAGAAATACAAGACAATGTGGGAGGTAAACAGCCAAGTGGCAGGGTACCACAACTAAACACAACTTAAGGCTGAGAAAAATGTTAATCAGAAAGGATGGATTCCATGCAAGTCTGGATGTATTTGGATAAAAACTCCATACAGAATTGTGACAACGGAATAAATAGGGAAATACAAGAGGAGAGATATGCCACTAAAAATTGATGCTGTACATTCTTTATTGATGATATATGAATAGATTTTCAAATTGTCATTGAACTGAGCATGCAGACAACACAATTAGGCTAAATCACATGCAGATAGTCAGAAAGGATGGATTCCATGCATATCTCGGTGTATTTGGATTAAAACTCCATGCTCAACAAGACTCTGATACCAAATGATCTATTCACACAGAATCATGACTGCGGAATAAACATGTAAATACGAGAGGAGAGAGATGCCACAAAAAGTTGAAGTTGTACATTCTATATTGATGAGATCATTGAGATATAAATAAATTTTAAAACTGCCATCAAATTGAGCATGCAGACACCTCAATTAGTCTAAATTACATGCAGTTAGTGAGCTGTACATACAACAAAACTCTGATACCAAAAGATATATCCGTATAGTATTGCAATAGTGGAATAAAGGCAAATACAAAGATCAGCGATATGCCACTAAAAACTCATGCTATACATCCTTTATTGATGATATATAAATAGATTTTCAGACTGCCATTGAACTGAGGGTGCACACACCTCAATCGGTCTAAATTATGGGCAGGTAGTGAACTCTACATACAACAAGACTTCTCTACCAAATTATATATATGTACAGAATTGTGAGAGCAGAATAAACAGAGAAATACAAGAGGAGAGATATTCCACCAAAAAACCATGCTACACATTCTTTATTGATGAGATATAAATAGTTTTCCAAACTGATATTAAACTGAGCATTCACAGACACCTCAGTTAGTCTAAATTATGTGCAGTTAATGAACTGTACATATACAAGGACAGCTCATTTGGCCTAACTGAGATGGAACTAATGGGCTGAACATGTGCAAGGACACTTCAATCAGTCTAAGTGGATTGCAGTTAACTGTACATGTGCAAGGACGCCATATTCAATCTAACTGAGTTGCAGTTGGTGAACTGTACATGTAAAGTAAGACTATGAGGAACTAGGCCAAGTGTACAAGGTGGAGTTAATGAACTGATATAAATAGATTTCCAAACTGACATTAAACTGAGCATTCACGGACACCTCAATTAGTCTAAATTATGTGCAGTTAATGAACTGTACATATACAAGGACAGCTCATTTGGCCTAACTGAGATGGAACTAATGGGCTGAACGTGTGCAAGGACACTTCAATCAGTCTAAGTGGATTGCAGTTAACTGTACATGTGCAAGGACGCCATATTCAATCTAACTGAGTTGCAGTTGGTGAACTGTACATGTAAAGTAAGACTGTGAGGAACTAGGCCAAGTGTACAAGGTGGAGTTTACAATGTACATATGTTTTGCCCAAGGAATTATTCATAAGAAATTATCATCAAGCTACCTGTGTAAAGTAAGACTATGATGTACAAGGCCAAGTGTACTCGGTGGAGTTTACAATGTAGATATGTTTGCCACGAGGAATTAATCATAAGACACTATCATCACGCTAACTGCCACAAACTTACAAGCCCATATTAAACACTACTTGAACTCATTACAATCATTAAACAAAAACACATATTTTATAAATTGGTAATTAAAATGTATTGTTATTTTTCCTCTCTAATAATTGTCAATATTTTCAGAAAGGCCTTACCTTTTGAGTAATGTTGCGTAAATGATATAATATATTGAAGAGGGTGTCAAAAGAGGTGCTATATTAAGTTGCAACTTTGATCCTTGAATGGTTTAAAAAGTTGTAAGAATTTCAATAGACTGATACTTACCTTACCAGAAGAAAGGAATTTCACAAAAATCGCTAAACATGGGGACATGGAGACTGTAACTTGTGAACTAACCTAATATGTAATGTTCCCTTTCAGGAATTAATTACTAACTAAACATGGGGACATGGAGACTGTAACTTGTGAACTAACCTAATATGTAATGTCCCCTTTTAGGAATTAATTACTTCTGGATACCTGAAGCCTATTTTTATTATTTTCCGAACACTAAGGGGAAAGTGAAAGAGGAAAATAAATTAATTTAAGTGGTCCAAAGATATTTTATATTTTAATTGGAAAAGGACACTTAAATTTATTTTTTAATTCAAAAAGCTTTGTTAGAATAAAATAATAATATAAGGTTGACTTCTATTATTAGGCTCTTAGTTAAATTTATAAATAAATACATGAGGGGCATCAAAGTTGAAAAGGGAGTTGCATGCTTTTGTAAATCCTACTTGTAGGATAAGGGGTGGAAAAAGTATTATTTTAAAGTGTTTAATCCTATTTTTGGGATGGGGCACCCACTTTGGAGTGTTTGGGAGTTATAAAAGCAGACTTGTGGGTTCATTGTAAAACATCTTGGAAATTTATTAACTACTTCTTTGTCTGCAAGTGGCTTTTGCTTCTACATCAGTAATTGAGGACGAAAACCCTCATTTACACACAGATCTGAGAACGAAAACCCTCACATCTGAGCTTGGCAATTCTATTCAAGGGTTGCAGTGACAGTTCAAGGTGCAAGTGTTCCGCCGGTTCATCTCCAGGCAATTGTATTCAGACACTGGTATTGCTTTATTGTATCTGGTTGGAAATAAATAAATAAAAGACTGTTTTTTCACATATTGGTTTGTTGTTTTTATTTATAAAATTCAGATTATTACTGTTGTTGTAAAAGTTCATATTTGCAATATTGTTGCTCCTAGGATTTAACAGAAATATCGAGATTTGCTAGAAGTTTCTTTTTAGGGATATTACAATGGTATCAAAGCGAATTTCCTCCCAGCTTGTGAAAGGAATTTTTTTTAAAAAGGAAAAGCAAAAAAAAAAAAAATTGCAGCTTTGAACTTCATGCAAGTTAGTGACAAAGAAATCAGATACCAGCAAAGGGAAAAGAAGAAAGCTTCAAACCAACCAAAAGTCATGGAAAACCGGGACCCGGAAGAGGCATGTTTTGGCATACTAGTTCAGGGACAGGACAAGTTAGCTGATATGATGGGTCAATTGATCCAAGTTATGCAGGGCACAAATGTCCAAAGGACTCCCCACAATGAAGGAAGTTCTTCAGGGGGAGACAATAACTAACATACTCGGACAATGAACACTAAATCTATTGCTAGGCTCTTCCATCCTAAATTCCTTTGCAAGGAGGAAGCAGTTCCAAAGGTTGAAACTCAACCATCGATTGCGGATGATATCGCTACTAGCTATGCAGAACACAGGGTACTTCCAGGTGAGATTAGAGAGGCTGTATCACTCACTAATTTCATCAATCTGAAGAAAAATAGGAGTGGACCAAGAGCTGATACAAGACCACAATCTACTCAAAGAGACTTGCAACAGGCACTAGGGAAGTTATCACTCTCTACTTTTGACAGCTCTGGCAAGAGTGTCGCTTGTGCTTGGATACAAAAGTTGGATACCTTCCTATCCCTTAGGTCAATGATGGAAGAGGAAGCCATCAAATTTGCAACCCTTCATCTAGAAGTGATAGCACATGAGTGGTGGTACCATGGGCTAATCACACAGGGACAATCTCATTCACTCATATGATGATTTCAGTGACAGGTTGATAGAGAGATTTGACAAAGTGGATCTAAATATTCATTTCCGAGAATCAGCTCAACTCAAACAACTACATTCAATAAGTGACTATGTAGTCGAATTTAATGAACTTTAATGTGATGGTACCTGATGTGACAAAGAGGAGACTAGTTGTTTTGTTTATTGAAGGTTTCATTGAATTTCTTTGGGGATTAGTGAAAGCTTTCAGCCCTACTTCTTTACAAAGAGCCATCAAGAAGGCTTTGGATTTGGAAACTTCAGCTCCTAAAGGGAGAAATCAGCCTATAGGACAGCTTACAACTCCGCCAAAACCAGCACCTTATGGGCAACAGAAAAGGCCATTTCAGCAGGGTGGTTTTCAATAAAATGAGTTGCCTAAAACCAGCAAAGAGATAGAAACAAGAAATGAACTTACAAGGAAGAAATTGCGTTTCACTTGCAAAGATCCATGGGACCCCGGTCACAGATGTCTACCCAAGGGACAGGTACATTACATAGAGGTGACATCTAATGATGAAGGAGAAGAAGAGGATAACGGAGGTGGACAAAGAAAAGGAAGAACTAGTGGTTGGAAATAAAGGTGAAGAAAAGACTTTAGATGGCACTCTTGTTGCACTTTCAAGTGCAACCAGGTATCATCCTTTCAGAGTACATGGAGTACTACATGGACATAAGGTGACTATTTTGATTGATAGTGGGGCAACCCACAACTTTATTAAACTCAAAGAGGTTTGAAAACGGAGGAATTCCAAGGTTTCAATGTTACGATAGCGGATGGTTTTACTATTCCATGCACCAAAAAGGTGAAGGGGTTGGAAATTACTCTCGAAAAACAAAAGGTTTGTGATGATTTTTACGTGGTGGGCATAGGAGAAACCAATGTGGTTTTGGGAGTGCAATGGCTACATTCACTTAGAGAAATCACGCAGAATTATCAAACTATGGAATTGAAATTCAATACCGAGGAAGGAGAAGTTTTACTTCATGGTGTGGCCAATGAAGCACTTAGGATTATCATTGCAAAGTTGATGGAAAGAGATTTTTGTAAGGGGCAAGTAGCATGGGCAGCCCATTATTTGGTAAGTATTGCCACTTCAAGTACTGTTGATAGATCTTATCATGTGGACATACAATCTATTTTGGACAGACAGTACAATATTCAGTGATCTACCTTCAGGATTGTCACCAGATAGGGGATTCCAACACATCATAGAGCTGGAAACGGGTTCTAAACCTGTTATGATTACTCCTTATGCCATCCTAGAGTTTACAAAGAGGAAATTGAGAAGACAATCAAAGAGCTCTTGAAGATGGGGAATATCAAGCCTAGTTCTGGTCCTTTTGCTTCTTCTGTTGTTTTGATGAAGAAGGAGGATCGGACAATGAGGATGTGCATTGATTATCATGCTTTGAATAAGAAGAATATCAATAATAGGTACCCAATACCCAAGATTGATGAACTGATAGATGAGTTACATGGAGCGGTGTATTTTTCCAAAATTGATTTGAGATCTGGTTATCACCAAATCAAGGTAAGGGATGAAGATGTGCACAAAACAGCTTTTCGGTGTCATTTTGTACATTTTGAATTCTTGGTAATGCCTTTCAGTTTAACCAATTCTCCCGCTACTTTCCAATCATGCATGAACCATGTTTTTAGGGAACACTTGAAGAAATTTGTTTTAATATTCTTTGATGACATTTTGGTGTACAATAAAACTTGGGAGGAGCACTTAAAACACTTGGATACACTGCTAGAAATTTTGGAACAACAAGCTCTTTTTGCCAAAGAATCTGTGTGAATTTGGAAAGATTGAAATTTTGTACTTGGAACATGTCATCAATGTCTAAGGAGTACAGGTTGATCGAGAGAAGATCCAAGCAATGTTGGATTGGCCTCCACCTACCACTTTGACACAGTTGAGCGGATTCGTTGGTCTTTGCAATTACTACAGACGGTTTGTGAGAGGGTTTTCACAACTTTTTGTCCCATAGAATGATTTGACAAAGAAAGGAGCTTTTAGCTGCTCCAAAACAGCCCAAACAGCCTTTGAAAAACTTAAAAAGGTAATGAGTTCTTGTCCAGTATTGGTTGTCCCTGATTTTTAAATTCCTTTCATGATAGAATGTGATGCATTAGGGGAAGGAGTAAGGGTTGATTTAATGCAAAAGGGGCATCCAATAGCCTTTGAAAGCCAGAAACTTAGTGAGGTAGAGCGTGGATTCTCTATCTATGACAAAAAGATGTTGGCCATCATGCATGCTCTAGCAAAATTCCGGCAACATCTGGTTTGTGGCAGGTTTGTGGTCAAAATTGATCACAACAGTTTGCAGTTTTTTCTTGGTCAATAGATTTGAATGACAAGCAAAAAAAGTGGGTGAGTAAACTCCAACCTTATAATTTCGATATTGAGTATTTTAAAGGAAAGAATAATGTTGTAGTTGATGCTCTATCTAGAGACCTTTTCTATGTTCTATTTCTGAAATCTCTTCTAATTGGAAAGCTTTAATAGTTGCAGAGTATGTGAAAAGTGATTACACTGATGAGATCCTTGAGGGCAAAAATACAGGACAACAGGTACCCCCCGCGTGGTTGATGATCTTATTCTCTACAAGAATAGAATCTAATTGGTACCTGGATCCAAAATAAAAAGCAAAATCTTGAGAGTTGTCCATGATACACCATTGGCTAGTCATCCGGGATATTTCAAGACATACAAGCAAATCAGAGATTGGTTCTCTTAGAAGGGGACTCAACGTAGAGGTCCTCCAATACATCAGAAAGTGCATTGTGTGCCAACAAAACAAGGCGAATCATTCTTTTCCAAAAGATTTATTGCAACCCTTACCTATTCCCAACCAAAAATGGGAAAGTATATCAATGGTTTTCATCACAAGTCTTCCCAATGTTTAGGGTAAGTATTGTATTTTTGCAGTGGTTGATAGACTCACTAAATATGCTCACTTCTTTGCTATTCCTAGCGAATTTAAGGCTTCATAGGTCGTTGATTTATTTTTCAGAGAGGTATTCAAGCTACATGGATTGCCTAAAAAAGTTATGAGAGATGGAGATAGCAAGTTCCTTAACTTGTTTTGGCAGGAGCTCTTCCGCTTGACAGGAACAAAGTTAATTCCGAGTACCAGCGAATTTACAAAATTATGTGGCAGGACAATAGTCACCTTGGGTCAAATGACTCTATATGGGAGAGCATTGCTACAATACCACTTCACATGTCCATAGGTATGACACCCTTCAGAGCTTTGTATGATTATGATGCTCTTTCCTTTGTGGATTTAGTAGTTGCAGATAGTAGAGTGTCGGGGGCAAAAGACTTTGTTACATAGAGCCAAGATATCTTAAGAATGCTCAAAGAGAATATCCAACATGCGCAAAACCAGCATAAATCTTATGCAAATAAGCACCGTGTAGAGAGGAATTTTGAGGTTGGTGACATGGTTTTCCTAAGGTTGCAGCCCTATAGACAATCTTATGTGAAGAAGAGCGGAGCTGAAAAGCTCAAAACCTATTTCTATGGACCATACAGGATCACGTAGAGGATATGAGAGGTTGCCTATGAGTTGGTTTTACCAAAGCAGAGTAAGATACATAACGTTTTCCATGTCTCATGCCTAAAAAAGGCTTTAGGACAGCATATTGTTCCTTCTACTGAGTTGCCTCATTTGGATAATGAAGGCAAACTTGTGTTGGTTCATGAAATAATTTTGGATACCAAGGAGAAAAAATTAAGGAACAAAGTTATCACTGAGTATCTAGTACAATGAAAGGATTTACTTGGAGAAGATGCTACTTGGGAGGGTGCCGAAATTCTAAAGCATCCCAACATACAATTGCTTGAGGGCAAGCAATTCTAGTAAGGGTGGATTGTAATGTCCCCTTTTCGGAATTAATTACTTTTGGATACCTGAAGCCTATTTTTATTATTTTCGATAGGCTAACGGGAAATTGAGGGAGGAAAATAAATTAATTCAAGTGGTCCAAAGATATTTTATATTTTAATTGGAAAAGGACACTTAAGTTATATTTTTAATTCAAAAAGCATTGCTAGAATAAAATAATAAAAGAAAGTTGACTTCTATTATTATGCTCATAGTTAGAACTAATAAATAAATAAAGGGGGGCACTGGGGGGCCAAAGTTGAAACCACGAGAGTTGCATGCTTGTTGAAACTTAATTCTCTCGACTGAGGGATGATCTAAACTATTATTTAAATATGTTAATCCTATTATTAGGATGGGGTGCCAACATGAAGGTGAATAAAAGATTATTTAAAAATGTTTAATCCTGTTTTTGGATGGGAGCGTCAACATGGAGGAGGGATTTATTATTTTATTAATAATTCCAAGCTTGTGCATAGAAGTTTAAAAAGTGGAAATCCTCCACTTTAGAGTGTTTGAAAGTTATAAAGGCAGACTTGGGGGTCATTGTAACACGTCTTGGAAATTTATCGATTATATTACTGACTCTGCAAGATGCTTCAACTAAATCTGCAATAGCAATAGAGGACGCACATCCCTCGTTTGCATACAGGTTTGGGGACGATAAATATCACGTCTGAGCTTGGCAATCATCATTCAAATAAAAAAGTTGCAGTATTCAAACACTAGTATCTTTATTGTAATTGGTTGGTATTCAATATATAAAATATTGTTTTTATCCTGTTAGGGTTTGATGTTTTTTTATTAAAAAATCATATTAGTGCTGCTGTTATAGAAATCAGATTTCTAATATTGCAAGCCCTAGGGATTAACATTGAACCTATGCCAGATTTGACCTACACCCGTATTTTTTCAGGGATTTTACATAATACATCAAGTAGTGAAAAATCTAGAATCTTGATAGAATGAAATTTAGTATGATAATGAAACCTTAGATAGTAGCAAAGAATAATATCACATAGAATTGTTGATTGTATAACTAATATACAATAATGTAAACTGTCAGTACAAATCCATTGTGGGCTAAGTAAACTTATAACTTACCTATCATAGTCATGGTGCCTTCTGGCGATAGGTCTCCACCTACAAGACTGAATTTTATAGCAAGCCTAGTCCTGTTGGCTGAGATGGTTAAGTAGAGACACCTAAACTGTGGTTCTATGTTTTGTGAACTATTACTTTTCTTCAAGCTAAGTTTATCGTGTCATAGCCATGTTCATGTCATTTCTTGGTTGTGTAAAAATCAGTTCACAACTGTTGTTTCTCTGTTAGTAAATATGAACAAGTAATTGTCGGTTTAGTAGATTACAATATTTAGTTAACTTAAATAGGCATTCTCAAGTCATTTTGTGGATGCCCTTCAATGGGGGCCTGTATCATGTTTCCTTATGAAGGGCACCTTGACCAAGCCTGTTTGGAGATTTTGTGTCCTTCATTTCAATCTACTTCTCAAAATGACCTGGTTGGTCCCAAATAGAATCTGCCATTGGCATTGAAGGAGCATCCAAGGTTAACATGGCTCAGGCCCCAGGGCAAGGATCAAGGTCTGTAGAAGAGGGCTAGGAAAGATGAAGAGGATGATGCTCAAAAGAATCTGGGGCTTTTTCTATCTGTGCTAACTGGGACAGATCTATGATGCCTAAAACCAGCCTTTTCCTAGATCACAGTGGACAGTACCCCTGACCTGTTATAGATATGCATGTGTGCTGATAAGTATTTGTCTATTTTTCTGAACCAGTGTTTATAACAGCTGGTTGGGAAGACAGACAGTTTTGTTAGTTTTAAGGTTTATTAATACCGGTTTGGTTTCCTTAGTGTAAGTGCTCTTCTTGATTTCTGTACTTCTTCTCTCAGCATCTGACCTGCTAAAGACCCTACCAGTCTTTCAGATGTTTGCCTCTGTACACACTTTTTTATATTATTATATAGTTATGCTTATCCAAAAAGGGCATTTTGTGGATGCTATTCTTGAAGTCTCCCTGTTATTACATTTTTGGATTCCAATAAGTTGGAAGAAATTTGACAAATATTAATGATTTGATTTCTTGAATCCTAGTTGGGGTACTCTCATAAGGTTGCATTATCTTGTGATGTATGATAACTTTGAATTTCAAGTGTTTTAACTAAATTATTTATTCTAACTTCTAAGAAATACATTGCTACAAATTTATGCGAGCATTATTTAGATTGATTCTAATGCTAGTGATACTGTTAGCTTATGTTGCTCTTCATATATGCCTTGATTCAAGAGTGCTAATAATATTATATTTTGCATGTAGCATCCTGGAAATATAGCTGTAGATGATGCAAATGGTGGCCGACTCATTTTTTATGATTTTGGCATGATGGGAAGGTGATGTATTCAGCTTTGAAATGTACTTATGTCTAGATAAATTATACAGTGCTGGATTTGTTCAATTGAATGTAGGAATCGACTTTGAAATGTTGCTAATATGATGTGCACCTTTTATATGCAGCATTAATCCAAACATAAGAGAAGGGCTATTGGAGGTTTTTTATGGAGTGTATGAAAAGGATCCTAATAAGGTTGTGTTTAACTTGAACATATTGGAGGGCTAATGAAATTTTAGATTCTAGCTTCTATTTTGTTTTTCTTTCCTTAGTTCTGGGATCAAGGTGACCATATGCTATTTCTTGCTAATTGGGGCTTCAAATTTCTGAAGTAGATGCCAAATATCTAATATACATCTTACTAATATTCAAGACCTATATATTGCACTGCAATAATTTATGGTTTCCACAATGATGTGAGCACATTGAGTGATCTATGTTCCGAGTATCTTCCATATTCTTTTGAATATGGAAGATTCCTGGATTAATCAAAGTATGACATTGCAACTTTGCACCATTAGATTTGAAGTTGATATGACCTAACTAGTCAACATTTATTTCCTTAACTGGTTAAGAATTCTTACCTAGGTCTGAATTGGTTGGGGCCATGTATCAAGACAGAGATCAATGTGCCCTACTTCTAGTTCCCCTAATTGCTTGCTCTGAACTCTCCTGAACCACTCATCTCTTCTCGGTGAAGACATATATATGTAATTTAAAACCCAGAGTGTTTTAAATGATACAATCAAGTTTGAAGTTTAACCATATCTGTGGAAATTACGGGATGGAATTAATCAGCTCTCATGACTACTCTCTTGCAGTGAACAGGGATGGCAGGGAATTATCATTATGCAGGAATATTAGTCTAAGACCTGAGAAGATTTACTAAAAAAAAATCAAAATTTGTTAGTCTCCACAAGGGACCATAGGCATTCTTGAAAGACGTTTCTTGGACCAACCTAGACATTGTGACTAACCTTCAGTTCAAGTTATTTCTTTTTCTTTCCATTGTTTTATCATTGATATTGCAACCTCAGAAGCACGGAAATGCCCCAGGGGGTCCCGTTTCTTAGTAGAAATGTTTCGGAAACGCGAAACTGATCCGAAACGCCTTCGAAACGTTCCAGATGTTTCCGGAAATGCCTGGGACATTTCCGGAAACGTCTGGCACGTTTCCACCGGTTTTTTAAAGTTTCAAGCATCAAAGCTTTTAAAAAAATAAAAAATAACCTAACCCTAATCTACCTACATTGACGTGCTAAAGACACTTCCTAAAAGCTATTTAATGACCTCTTGGGTCCATTCTAAATCACACTCTCATTTTCTCTCTTGCTAAATCTGGATGATATATTCTAGAATCTAGATTATTATCATGTATATGCGAATCATTGAAATTGTAACCATGTTGAATGACGAGTCATTACTCTTTAGAAGTTCAAATTTCAATGAATACAAAATATTTTGAGTGCTTTATCAATTATCTCTTATGGTCTACAATTATAAAATGAGTATTATGCATATATATATATTTTAATAATATATTGTACGGATGTTTCCGGTAACGTTTCGTATCCAAGGTTTTTTGAAAATTGCCTATATTTCTGTTCAGATTACCTTCAAAGTTTTTTTTATGTATCAATTTATTTTTCTAAAACAGCAAACACACAAATTTGACAGGAACAAAGAATTTTTTTGAGTAATTTATCATACATTCCAACTAACAAGGCTTGGGAATCTATGCACTTTTAGAGGTCATAAAGACCAATCTAGTTTAAATAACAATAACAGACATCACCATCATAGTGACTTAATTCACAATTGCAAAATATTTACGTATCATTAACTAATACTTTTTTTATATTTTTTATTGTTTTAACCTAAGTCATCGCATTCGGCGGATTTAATCCCCAAAATGCGAAATTCGGCGAATACCTTTAGGAGCCCAAAAATTCGTTTAAATTCGCGAATATAATCGTATGTATGCAGTCACGGTATTCGAAGGTAAAAAATATGAATGCAGTGACTGTGATTAGTATTCTAATTTCTGAGTCGTGACTGAGTGTGAGTTGTGATTTTGTGACTATGAGTCGTGATTCTGCGAGTCGTGACTGAGAAAGCTCGTGATTTCGTAGTGCCAGGAAGCCATTATTGCAGTCTTCGACGCTCAAGCTCACCTCTCCTCTCTAACGACCGCCGCCATTATTGCTTCCCAGTTCAAGTTATCTCTCCAGCGACCACCGCCAACAACAGCAACAAGTATTTTATTTTCGGTAAACTTTGTTTATAACTTATAATTTATTAAACTTTAGGTATTCGTGTTTAGGTTAAATAAAATTTATGTTTAATAAAATTTACACATTTATACATTTATAGTTTGTTTTTAGGTTTAATAAAATTTACGTTTAATTTTTTGGCACTATAAATAATAGTTTCATTAATGATTATTAGGCTAATAAAATTAATAACAAAAATAGTTTAGGTTAAATTTTAAATTAATAATTTATTATCGTTATTTTAAATTTACTTATACAAAATATGAAATTATAACTGTATTTTTATTAGCCGAATTTAATCACGAATTTTATCTTTATTTTTTTAGCAACAAAATTCTTACGAATTTGATACTCGGCAAATTCTAACACGAATTCAAATGCGGTGACTTAGAATATAAGTACATAAGCCTTTTATCATGGGGATACAAGAGTCGGAGCCTCACCTTAATAATGCAATGTCTCTGCCCGTTCATAAATGCCACCCAAGGAAAAGAATTAGCGTGCATATCCGCCGGAGACGGCTCGGGCACTTCTCGAATATCGCTCAAATATCGTACCTAGCCATATCTAGATACAAACCCGTAGTTGTACCATATCAGATACAGTCGGATATGGTAAGCAAGGCAACTATAGCAATATCTAATTTAATAGTTGAAAAAAATCCCAAAATACCCCTTCAAAAGGCTAAAAAGATGCTGAAAACTACAAATGATCTTCTATAATGCATATTAGTAGCAACAATTGAGGGCATGGAGGTGAAAGTGTTGATTCACTCTTTTACTCCGAGCTTTCACATTGAGTCTTATCAACATGCAAGTATTTTTATTTGTTTCTTTTGGCTTGCTCTACTTTTTTCCTTTCATTTCATCTATTTTCCGCTGGCCTACAATTCCTACAAAAAAAAATTTATCCATTGAATACCAAATTTCATTCCTTCCCATGTGCGGGAAGTGTGTAATTTGCATGTAATTTAATCTAATGCATAAGCTCATTTATAATTTAAGTTTGATAATTATTATTAATATATTCTTAATTTATAATCTAGATTATTTTAGTATTTTAAATATTATATAGTATGCCATATCCAACGGTATCCATATCAAGAGACATTAAAAACTTGTCATATCCATATTTGATACTGTATCCGTATCCATATCCATGCAACTCTGGTTTTCTCCCTACACCTTCGCTTAAGGGAGAGTGTTAGAGTTGTGTTCACGCTAGGTGAGTTAGAAACCTGTTTGAGATTTTTTCTAGCTATCTAGTTATTTTGTGTTCACATTGTAAGCTTGTTATAGGGAGATAATTAGTTTATTTGTTAAACAAATTCGGTGCCCGTATAACTATAATCCAAATTGGATTTGTTTAACTTGTTAAATATAACAACTTGTAATTTGTAAATCCTATTTAATAGGCATTCTTGTATCGAGCTCGTAGTGGGAATAATCTAAGTCACCGCATTCGGCGGATTTAATCCCCAAAATGCGAAATTCGTCGATTACCTTTAGGAGCCCAAAAATTCGTTTAAATTCGCGAATATAATCGTATGTATGCAGTCACGGTATTCGAAGGTAAAAAATATGAATGCAGTGACTGTGATTAGTATTCTAATTTTTAAGTCGTGACTGAGTGTGAGTTGTGATTTTGTGACTATGAGTCGTGATTCTGCGAGTCGTGACTGAGAAAGCTCGTGATTTCGTAGTGCCGGGAAGCCATTATTGCAGTCTTCGAAGCTCAAGCTCACCTCTCCTCTCTAGCAACCACCGCCATTATTGCTTCCCAGTTCAAGTTATCTCTCCAGCGACCACCGCCAACAACAGCAACAAGTATTTTATTTTCGGTAAACTTTGTTTATAACTTATAATTTATTAAACTTTAGGTATTCGTGTTTAGGTTAAATAAAATTTACGTTTAATAAAATTTACACATTTATACATTTATGGTTTGTTTTTAGGTTTAATAAAATTTACATTTAATTTTTTGGCATTATAAATAATAGTTTCATTAATGATTATTAGGCTAATAAAATTAATAACAAAACTAGTTTAGGTTAAATTTTAAATTAATAATTTATTATCGTTATTTTAAATTTACTTATACGAAATATGAAATTATAACTGTATTTCTATTAGCCGAATTTAATCATGAATTTTATCTCTATTTTTTTGGCAACGAATTTCTTACGAATTTTATACTCGGCGAATTCGAACACGAATTCAAATGCGGTGACTTAGGTTTTAACTACTATTTATTTATAAAAAGTTTTCTAATCATTTACACAAACAAAAATAAAATTACTTGCACCAATTATAATGAAATTGTATAGCCCAACTATAATGCAATCATTCAAACAGAATGCAATGATTTGATCATCAGATCTGCAAACAACAATTGGTATTCAGAAATAACATTATAACAATAAGAATACAAACTGTGGCATGTGGGATGGTATTATGGTCAAAATGGAACATCAAATTAAATAAAAGACTACGAAACCAAAAAATCCTGACTCTAAGCTGATTTGATGCAATGGCAATAAGAGGAGGTTAGGAAGACCATTGAAGGTTCATCTAGCAGCTGTATGCAATGTTTGGCAATTAACAACAACAACAACAAGGAGTTTGGGGATCAGTGGAAGCTTCCAAAATTAACTTGCTGTGTCCCAAAAAATACTGGAAACCACAATAATTCATAGCATGATAAACTAACTATTAACAAAACAACATCTCTGAAAATTCAGAGCAAACAAAGAGAACTGTAATAGCAATGCTCAAAGCCAGGCACTTGAATTGAGTGCATAGTGATAAAACCGCATCAAAGATTTGCCTCAACCAGCTTGGTCCTGTAAAAAACAATCGTATTTGGACAATATTCTCCCAAATTACACCAAACTTTTAACTTTGGAATTCGAATTTTTTTTCTTGCTTCATCACAGCCAAACACCCAACCAGCTCTACGTGCACAGAAAAGGAAAAATATAATGGCATCCAAACCCTTGAGCTAGTGCTGTTAAAGGTTTACAGAGGATGAATATAAAGGAAAAATGACCAACAGATGGGTATAGTTGAAGAGTGCATAATGATAAAACTGCATCAAAGATTTCCTCAACCAGCTTGGTCCTGTAAAAAACAATCATAGTTGGACAATACCCTCCCAAACTATGCCAAACTTTTAACTTTTGAATTTGAATTTTTTTTCTTGCATCGTCACAGCCAAACACTCTACCAGCTCTACGTGCACAGAAAAGGAAAAATATGAAGGCATCCAAATCCTTCAGCTAGTGTTGTTAAAAGTTTTTTACAGAGGATGAATTTAAAGGAAAAATGGCCAACAGATGGGTATAGTTGAAGATACCATTGGAGGCCAATTCACATCACTGGTGAAGATGAGTAACAGATGGGCATGACTGAAGATTCCATCAAAGAGGTCCAATCACATACTTGGTGAAAATGGGCATACAGATTTCCTTAATTCAAATTTTCCGCCCATAGAGATATATGTAAAATAAGCCAAAATGAGAAATAACTACATTAAAGAAAAAAAAAACAAAACAAATTTAAAGAACTTAGCAACGAGTCAACTAAATCACATTGTAAACCACTGGTATAAAAAAATCCATAATAAGATAATATCCAAGAATAGGGTTCACGAAACTTGTTCCCCCAACCCACAATGCAAGCACTTATAAATTAGTCCAGAGAACAAAAATAATATAATAGATTTGTAGTGTATATTTGCTAGGGTTTATTTGTTTCTTATGTTTTCAACGGAAATAAAATCAAGGTACTTTGAAAACCAAGATTTTTTGGGCACGACCACAATACATTCAATTTCAGACCTTGTACCTGCAATTTTTTCACTGAAAAATGAATGGCCAATAATAAGTCATTAACTTCGCACAATAGTTTCTTTCTGTATCAATTTATTTTTCTAAAACAACAAATGCATAAAATTGAGAGATGAAAGAAGTGTACAGAGGTTGTAGTCCTCTGTTTTCAGCCCAATAATATTCACATACTAATGCAAAAATACATGTCAGAAATCCCTCGTGCTAAAATAGTGGATAAAGGGTGGATTAAAATAATGGACCGGCCTTCAAACCCTGGCACCTATACCACCAGGCAATTCCTTAAACATGATTATTTTTAACCCTTTTTCACCTTGCTAGGAATATTTACCATTTTTTATGGTCCTAGCTTGTTCGCGCCCATGGCAAAATCAATTGATTGACAAAAAACAATGCAGGAAAAATATAAGCCCTAACTGTGAAGCAAAACAAACTCTAGAGCTATCGTGGCAACAACAGAGGTAAACGAAAACCATAAAAAAGATACTGCACAGCCAGAAATCTAATTGTTTATACCCAGCTTGGCCCATTTTCAACAAGAAAAATCGGCACACAAAGTAGAGATCATCTTGGAAATTTTACAGGCAAAGAAACACTAAAATAAAAAAGGAAAACAAAACAGACCCGAGCGGGAAGCAATCACAAGCAAATCACGCGCACAAAACAAAATCACCACACACGGTGTAAAGAGCCACACGGGCAAAAAGGAACATAGCGTTTTCCGAAACCCTAACAAGTAAGACACAAAAACAGAAAAACATATTATTCCAAAACGGTTAAACATTCAATTACATACTCTGTTTCTGCAGAAAGCAAGGAACGGGTTTATCTTCCTTCAAGTAGCGCCTGCAGATTATATTTCTTGTGTTTCTCAATTCTGAAACCAGAAAACACTTCTGCACAAAAGCGACCGACCTTACAAAAGATTAAACCCAAATACCGCCAAAAACAGACAATGTTGCAATTAACATGAATCCATCTTCACCTTTAGTTCTCCACTACACTCCACAGTATAAAACAGTATGTAGTATTTGTAAAAATTTTATAGCATACTATGAAATATATTATTATTTAATATTAAATAATATAAAAGGTTGCGCGGTGTCTTTTAAATTTTGTAGTTAAGTATTGTGACAGTTGAAAAAACCGGATCCGGCTGCTTTTTGGGCAGATCTCGCCGGATTTGCGAACTAGTAATTTGACAAGCTCTAATTTAATGTTATTCCAGCTTAATGACAATTTTAATGCACCACCACCTTAAGCATTCAATAATTTGGATTGCTTAAAGAGCGTATGTCTACACTCCTATTGGATAGATTTTACAAATGATGATTTCAAAATTATAAAGACATGAAGCCAAAATAACAACCAAGTCTTCTGACCCGAGTCAGGATAGCCCTGGCTTAGATCCTCCGTTCGAATTGGCTCCTCAGCTAGCATCGTGGACTGTTGTCACGAGATATAAGGAGAAGAAGGGGCGCTTTGAGTCTCATGTATCTCGTTCTGCTTCGGTGCAAGGTGACTTTGTTTTTGGTGTTCCTCGGATGTCCATGTAACTTGGCATTCTTTTGTTGTTTTGTATTTTTTTTTCTAGACATGGCCTAATGTGCTTGTGGTTTTGGGGCGTGCTCTCATACCACCCGCATTTTTTGTTAAGAGAATCTTGTATCATGTTGCATTTAATATAATATAAGATCTTTTTCATAAAAAAAAAATCACTTTGGTCTATATTTTAGATACACATGAGGATTACTTTCAGTTTGCTCAAAGTCATCATTACACTTTTGTAGACATTTCGTCTCTTCATTGTTTCTTGAGTTTTGGCCTCTAGGATGGTAACGATACCCCTAGATGGTAACAATACCCCTAGACAAGAACGCCATCTATCATGTCGTTCTTTGTCGTTCTTATCAATCACATGAATATAATGGTCAAATGTAAAATATGAACACTTTTATTAAGTCTCCTTAGACTTGATTCGCAAGTCAACCTACACAAAAAAATTAACAAAGAGTCATATTTATACAATGATAATACCCTTACAATATATATATACTCTTGAGAGATTTAAGATGTGTGAAAGCCTTGCACGCGTACATATACATACATACACACACACATATATATACTATGTATACTCCTTGAGAGATTTAAGATGTGTGGTGTGTATACACATCTATGCACACGTGTTTATATATACATATAGTGTGTGCATATATGTATATATACACTACATGTATATGTGTGTGTGTGTGTGCATATATATATTATGTACGTAATATATATGTGTGTGCATATCTACATATAGTAGTACACACATAAACATATATGTACACACATTGTGTGTGGTGTGTGTGTTTCATACATATGTAAGCATATACTGTGTCAAGAGCTACACATATACATATCCTATAATGGGATCATTCATCACCCAAGTTTTCACTATGTCAAAGACACCTTTGTGATCTCTTAGATCATATGGCACTTGTAAATGCATCTATAAATGCTCGTCATTAGAACACTAATCTTATCTCACTAAGGGTGTTCACACACACACAGTGCTTCACACACATCACACACTACACACACACACTTTACACACACACAGCACACTAGTGTACTGGGGACACACACACCACACAGCACATTACATGCATGATTGTTCTATCAGATGTAACATAAATGTAATATGTGTAAATGTGTAAATATGCATAGATCATATATACATTGATATGTAGGATATGCCCCCCTAAATTCAGATGATCACCAGAATCATCGCATATATGACACCTGTTGAAGATCATCTAGACAAAAGACTTTCCATACGATCTTAAGATCTCTCAAAAGTGCGCGCGCGCGCGGCGGCGTGTGTCAAGATACGGTTCGTTGATCAGCTTCTCACATCCATGACACCTTGGAGATCATTAAATAAGAAGGCCTGCTAGCACATTTGTTAAATCTCTCAAGACGTAGTGCCCATCTTCCAGAGTAGGACCTATCAGAGCATGACATGTGGCACAACTCTAAATGCATTCATGATCCAAATTTGTAATTTTTGACATCGATCTGTCTTGACACTAAATTGAAGGATTTAAGTGGGATTCGTGTAGTTGTTGTTTGGGGGCCCTCAAAAATCAAGAGTGAGAACCACACTCAAATTGTGGAGAACTCCATTCACCTTCGATGACTAGACTAAATCAGATGTATCAAAAACAGTAAAAATAGGCCACTATATGATTTGGTACTATTTTTTATGTGAGATATTATTGCTATTGATGATGAATCATTAAGATGACATATGTGTATGGACCAAGTTGAATATCTACTACAAAATACGGCTTTCTGGTCATCGAAAGACAGTACGTTGGGATGAATTTAAGATGTCCCAAATTTACCAACTCTATGATGGCTAATCATAGTGGACCTGATTTGTAACTAAAGAGAGAGAAATTATTCTCATAGATGGATTTCGTTTCCAACCTCCACGCATTGTTAGATCTGGAAAAAAAAGCATAGAGATGCCATAATTTATGTAAAAGAATGATTTTATAGAGAACCAACCAAGTGCCGGCCACCTTATTATCGTTTCATGCCATCAGATCAAACACAACACGGCCTTATCAACTCAGTCGATTCAAATAAATTGGCGGATTCAACATTTGCGCATTGGTTGGATCAACATCAACTCACCGCCACGTGGATTTCGCACAAAATCGGGTGCACGACACAGAGTGGTCGATTAGAGGACCAATGGTGCGCCCAAGGCCCACAGATATGTGGCTGCATCGACACGGTAGTGTCGACAGAGGAAATGGTGCAACCCAATTGTTTGCGTGATCAGAACTGGGTGCACGACCTACGGAGTGTCGACAGAGGAAATGGTGTGCCCAAGGCGCACAGAATGGGCGCACGACACGGAGTGTCGGACAGAGGAAATGGTGCGCCCAAGGCGCACAGAATGGGCACACGACACGGAGTGTCGACAGAGGAAATGGTGCGCCCAAGGCGCACAGAATGGGCGCACGACACGGAGTGTCGACAGAGGAAAATGGTGCGCCCAAGGCGCACAGAATGGGCGCCACGACACGGAGTGTCGACAGAGGAAATGGTGCGCCCAAGGCGCACAGAATGGGCGCACGACACGGAGTGTCGACAGAGGAAATGGTGCGCCCTTGGTGCACGGAAGAGGATGACGACACACACATGACACACACATTGCGCCCTTGGCGCACCTTCAAGAGGCGCAACATTTTGAGCGCTGACAGGAAGCAGACCCTGGCGCAGATATTCAGATGGCCATAACTTTTGACTGGGAGCTCGGATTCATGCAAGGTTGGACTTTTCGGAAAGCTTACGAGGTCCTCTGTCCAACTACGACTGGATATCTTTAATTGGGTGAGAAAAAATTCTTAAAAATTCGAAATACAGTTCGCCACTTTTGGGTTCGCTGGGGTTCTCACCTACCACCCAATAATGAGATAGTTAAGTGCAATCTAGAGTTGGTTGGGGTAGTTTTGGAATTCCTCTCTTTTCTCTCTCATTCTTCCTATAAATTGTAAGGAAGGGCTTATTTCTAAAGGTTGGACATTTCTGTTTTGCCCCTCCCTTCTTCTCTTTGGGCAAGTGAACTTGTGAAGTTAAAACCTCCCATTTGAAACTGTAATGCGACCTTGCCTCTTGGCATTTTGCAGTGTGCTGTATCAATCTTTGGAATGAAAATTAATGCATGTCTGTGAATGATTCTCAACCCTCTCTATATTCATTTGCATTCCCCTGATCTTTCACTGTGAATCTGGCTATCTGTGTATGATCTTGCATTGCATTTTAATGGTCTGTGTTTATTAGCAAGACAGGTGTTCTTCATTCCTCGGTGCATCACCTCTGTTAGTTAAGGTTTTATTTTATGCATCTTCTTACCCTGTCTCCTTGGAAAGTTAGATTAGGTTTTTAGTAAACCCTCTGCATTTTCTACGTGTGCATCTGAACAGAGGAATAGGAACCGGCCTTCATCCGGAGAGCTTTTCCATTTTGCAAGGTCCCACACTTGGGAAAAGCTCCATGTTATGCAATCGTACTGAGAGTCTCAACCCATCGTGTTGCAGAGTCCCAGGGGTGCTGCGATTCGACATCAACAACTACTTTAGATTTGAGATGTCCCAAATTATTAGTACTTTAGGGGAATGTCTCTTCTCTTTCTTAATCAATCTTTGTGTTCCCTTTACCTCCACCAAAATATGAAGTTCATGAGCAAACACTACTGGCTGATTGAGGATTTATATGAACACCAAATCTTTGAGGAAGGTATTGATCACTCCATATATAATGTTTTTTGTCTTTATCGTTCAACATGTGTTCCCTAGTTCCTCTCCTGGTTATGGTTGGACATTTTACAATGAATGTGTATGGATTTGATAATATTCTATATTTCAATTTTATAATGTGAGGAAGGAGGTCATTAAAGTTGATAGGAGGGGTGTTAGAAGAAATAGGGAACTTGATAAAGCTTATTAATGGGGGATGTTGTTTAGATTTGTTAAAAAATGAACAAAAAGTAGATTGCATTCTGCACAGATCTAAAAAAAATGTAGGGGTAAGAACCAACCAATGGGAAGAAAAAAGGGTCGTTCAGTCCATTAGTTATTTTTTTGGATTCATTTTTTGTATTTTTTTAATAAATTTTGGGTGACATGTTTGCTTTTTTTTAATGGTGGTTGCTAGTGGTGAAGATTGATTTTTGGTCGGAGAAGTTACTGCTAAATATTTTATTCAAAATTTGCAGTTATAAGTATGCAGCTATAGTAAAAAAACTGAATGATTTGGTCTACTTTTAGTGGGGAATTTTCTATTGATGATGGATCATTAAGATGACATATGTTTGGGAAATTTGAATATCTACTACAAAATACCTTTCTCTATAGAAGACAATACTGGGATGAATTTTTTCACCAAGATAGTGGGCTACAACTACTTTACTCCCAAGATAATTTGTGTAATGAAATTCAAAATCTTTCATTCCTATGCAGTGAATGAAGCAACCCAAATGTAGTTCTTAAGTTGTTCCTTTTTGTCGAACTAGTAGATATAAATAGTAACCCGATGCCCCTTAGAATAGTTAGTCTTGGTTGTGTATATATATGATTCTTTTTCTTGAATTTCGATATTAGCAACACTAGAAGCCAACCCAAAGTGACCAATACAAGCTTAGAAAAGGTATACAAGTGGTGTGTAATTTTAAAACCATAAGACCCAAGCAAAGGGACAAAGAGGTCGGGGGCGCCCACAGAGGGGACGGGGTAGCCTAGGCATACTACCATCCCTTACTGGGCCCTTAGTGTCCATAAAGTTTCAAAGATGTTGAAGTCATGAAATGCTCAGCTGAGTAACACAGTTATGTGATGTCCAAAAGTAAAGGGATAATTCCAGAAAATTATAGGACAAAAGAATGGAAGAGGCAAAATAATGTCAATGTAAAGCACAAGTGTTAATCAATGTACTAGTTTTTTTGCTTAGGAATCGTATGAATAGTAATATGTGATCAGGATTAGAAATATACCCAAAGTGTGTGATTTAGTGTTTATATTTTCCCCCACTTTGTGTTGTTGAGTGAATACTCAATAACATAAATTAGATAAGATATGTGTACCTGATAACCATGTAGATCGATGGCAAAAAGTGTGCCGAGAGACAAGGAAAAGTGTGGAGTGGTAAAAATGTGAAGCGTGGAAACTAGAGAAGTAGAAGTGAAAAAATAATGATGATGATCTTAGGGTGAGAGTGTATGTGTATATGTCGTGTTGTACTTGTTTTTGATGTAGCTTGATGCGTGGTGATGTGTGATTGATGTGACTACTGCTTCCCATAAGGACAAACCTATAAAAGAGAAGAACGATCAAGTTGTCATATATGTGCATATGAAAAATTTGATCAAAACGCCTAAGAAAGTATGTAAAAATGTAAAAAGGAACATGTGCACATGATCCATTATGAGTGAAAGAGATAGAAAGGATCTGGAAGATGTTGTACAAGAACAAGTTTTTTGGGTGATCTCACGTCAATTGTGTTGAGTGCAATTTTTTTGGGCGATCTCACGCTAGTTGTGCCAAGTACATAAGAAGTGTAGGGATAAAGGTCTAGTGTTATTCTCTAACCTTTGACTTCTTCCCAAAGTGAAAAAACCACTGCAAATAATGTGTGTATATCTGATCCATTTTGATCCAACATGAAATAAGAAAAGAAGGTGTAATGCATGCATGTCGAGTGTTGAAGGACTATGTGTCCTGTAAAAGCCACTGTGTAAACTGTGCCAAACTGGTAAACACTATGTAACCTGACCCCTAGTCACAGGTGCCTAGGAAGGGTCAAGGGTGCCTAGGCACTACTGTATGAGTTTGGGCATGCTAGTGTTTGTGTTGTTCTACAGGACCCAAGTCAGATTCTAAGCCCTGTATGAGATAAAATCATACAATGTGCACATAAGACAAAGGGCAAAGAGCGTAAATAATCACATATATTGGTAAACAATGACAAGTAAGAACAAGCAATGTAATAAATAACCATGGTAACAAAGAGTTAGTATAAAGAAAATGTTACACATGAAGCACCCGTTAGCATGTTAGAAATTATGTATAATCTGTTATAGTAATGTGTTATGAAAAATGAAACAATAGCATTTGTAGTGTATACGAAAGTGGATGCCTCCAAGATCCTGCTATGGTATTGATAAGAGGTATTGTGCCAAACATTCATGTTGCGTGTAATGATCTATGTAAAGTCTGTGATCACAAATATAAGGCAAGTGAACATGCATGTGTGTATGATAGATATAATGACATACAAAGTATCTAGCTAACATAGTAAGCAAAGTGTAACATGATATAATAAGTAAGCAAGAACAATGTGTAACAAAGATATGCAGTATGTTGTGAGTGGGAATGAAATGGAATGCAAAGTGAGTGTGATAGGAGCTACGTGCCCCCCTGAGTGAATGTGAATGAGTATGCATGAAATGAGGTTCATTTACAAATGCCCCCTTAGTAATCAAGAATGAATCATAGAACAAGAGTGCGTCATCAGGAAATGGTTTGAATAGTGCACAAGAAAGATATGATCGTCAAAGAGTAGAACATAGAAAGTGAGTGAGTGCACATTGAGATCCATTTTAAATTTATACTCTCAGCAATCAAGTATGAACTATGGAACTAGCGTGCGTCATCAGGTAATGACGATACAAGATTGTTTCAAGAGGTGCAAAATGCATGTGAAAGACTAGAAGTGAAGTAAGAAATGATATAGAAGAAGTATGAGACACCTCACAATGTTAGAGAAGGGGGGAGTAAGTATGATTCCCCCAAGTATATGTCGATGAATGTGCTATCCAATCAAAGCGAAAGACAAAGGTCCTTTTTTTTACTTCGATTCTTGTTGATTAAGCAAATATTGAAATTATAAATGCCTAAATTTGATTACAATGTCAGCAGTAAATAAATAAGCAACGAAGTACATAAATTGACCCAAACACAATAAGCTAAAAAATATGAAACCCTAGTTGTAAAGAGGAGATATGAGAGCTTATTTGATTCACAAATAACATCAACTAATATGTCACTCAGAACATTAGAAACTCTTATTTGGAGGGTCGTGGGGTGTTCATTGTCCTTTACTTCACGTTGCACAATGATTGCTAATGTCACTAATAACCTGTAATAAAGAATTGACCTACAAAACCCTCAAAAGCACATCAAATCCCAAAAGAAAAATAATGTAAATGAGGGTATGGATTGTCCTCAGTTGTCAAACGAGTGAGCTTACGACTGAGTGGTGCACTACATTTCAAAAAAATGTAGTTCTATGTATGTGTATCAAGAGATTGTTCCCTAGGTGGCTCTTGCGTGTGTCACACTTGATAGCGAGCAAGTAACTAAATGTAAACGATGTAAATAGATGTTTGCATGAAAGAATAAACTTCCCCCCCCATGAAGTGTATGGAGAATAATGCATTCCCTTGCCCTTGTGTGGATGTTAGATGGATGTTTGAATGCTCTTGATAATGCCTTTGGATGCAACCTTAGGTGGTGATAACTAATGCTTAGTGTTTGGTCCTTATTATGTTCACATAACTTTATATTTATATGATTCCCTTGCTTGAATTTCATAATTAACCCCGAAAAGGCCGACTACCAAAAAGATAAGATGCCCAAATGGCTAGAAAGGACCCAAAAGATGTGAGCAAAGTACAAAGAGGTCAAGGGGTGCCCAGAGGGGACGGGGGTGCCTGGCGCTAGTGCATCCTGGCTGGGTGTTGGTGTCTAGAGTGAGAAATGTCAAAGTAATGAAAAGAAAGACTGGCTAGTAGGAGTGTAAGATCAAAAAGGCAACAAAAGAAAGAAAAAGATGGCCAAATACATGGGTTAATTAGTACTTTTCTTACTTAGGAATCATATGAATAGTAGTATGTGATCAAGACTAAATAAATACCCAAAGTGCATGATTTAGTGTCTACATTTGCCCCCACTTTATGTTGTTGAGTGAATTCTCGATAACATAAAGTAGATAAGAGATGTGTACCTGATAACCATGTAGATCGATGGTGAAAATCGTGCCGAGAGACAAGGAAAAGTGTGGAGTGATAAAAATGTGAAGTGTGGAAACTAGAGAAGAGGAAGTGAAAAATAAGTGATGATGATGATGATGACCCTAGGGTGAGAGCGTATGTGTAGATGTCACATGATTGTACCTATTGTTTATGTCACTTAATGTTGTTGATGATGTGTGATGATGTATGATGATGTGACTAATGCTTCCCATAAGGACAGACCTGTAAAAGAGAAGAATGAACAAGTAGTCAAATACACGTGTATATATGATCAAAACGTGTAAAAAAGTGTGTAAAAGTATGTAAAAATGAAAAAGGAACATGTGCACCTGATTCATGATGAGTAAAGAGTGTACAAAAGGATCCTGAAGATGATGTAGAAGAACAAGTTTTTTGGGCGATCTCACACCAGTTGCACTGACTGCGAGTTTTTTGGGTGATCTCACTGCCAAGAACGAAAGAAGTGTAGGGAGAAAATTCTGATGTCATCCTCCAACCTTTAACTACTTCCCGAATGTAGAACACCACTGTAGATGGTGTGTAAAAATATGATCCCTTTTGAACAATTTCAATCCAATGCAAAAGTAGAAAATAAGTTGTGTAGTGCATGCATGTCGAAGTGTTAAGGACTGTGTGCCCTGTAAAATCTGTTGTGTGAAGTGTTGAGAAACTATGTTGAAATGAAAAATGTTGTGTAACTGCCCCTTGGTCACAGGCGTCATCCAGGAAGGGTCAGGGGTGCCTAGGCACTACTGTCTTGGTCTGGGTGCTAATGTTTGTGTTGTGCTAAGGACCCAAGTGAGGATCTGGGCCATTGTTATGACTGATGACTGTGTTGTACCAATACTAAACTGATGAACTATAAGATGTTGTATGGGGTGACTAATTCACCAAATGATTCCCCCCTGTTTTGGGTGCATGCGACATCCTGCTGAGGAGTATGTGGCCCAAAGGAGGACCGAACGTGTGAACTGAAACTAATGCCCTACAGGGGGAGGGAGTGTGCTTGGTAGAAACCAAGGCACACACAAATCAAAGTGGTTGGAAACAAGTGTTAGTGCAAACAAGACAAATACACATGTAAAAGACAAGATGTAAGCTAGAAGACAAGAAGACAATGTGTAAGCTAACATGCAAGAAGCACAATGTAGACCATGAAAAGTGGGTTATAAATGTGGGACATCACTCATGATGTCACAAGACAATCAAGGCCGCAATGGCCGCAAGCATACAAACAATTAGAGAACAATCAAGACATAAGGCAAATCCCGCAAACAATGGCATACAAAAGACAAACAGTAACAATAGTAAAGAAATAGACAACCATGGTAGTAAATAGACCTGCAAGACAAATGTTGCACATGAAGCACCCATTAGCATGTTAGAAAGATAAAAAGTATGTCAAAGCATGTATAATCCGATATAGTAATGTGCTATGAAAAATGAAACAATAACACTTGTAGTGTGTACAAAAGTGGATGCCCCTAGGAGCCATTGTGGGACTGGTATGAGGTACTGCACCAAGCATCCATGTTGCATGTAAATATTTGTGTAAAGTCTGCAATCACAACTAGAAGGCAAGTGAACACACATGTGTGTATGATAAAAGATAATGACATACAAAGTATCTGACTAGCATGTGTAATAGAGTGTACATGTAAGCATAAGTAAGCAAGAGTAAATGCGACCAAGATATGCAATATGTTGTGGATGAGATGAAATGGAATGCAAATGTGAGTGTGATAGGATCCACATGCCCCTCAAGTGAATGTGAATGAGTATGCATGTGATGAGGTTCATTTATACATGCCCCCCTCAGCAGTCAAGAATGAACCATAGAACAAGAGTGTGTCATTGGGAAATTGTTTGAATTATGCACTAGAAAGATGTGATCGTCAAAGTGTAAAGCGTAGAGAGTGCATGAGTGAGTGAGTGAGTGAGTGTGGTGAGGTTCATTTTAGATTAAAACCCTCATTAGTCGAGTATGAACCTCGGAACTAGAGTGCGTCATAGGGTAATGAGCGCACCATGTAAGAGTATATGCAAGAAAGATATGTCGTGAATGCACTGAAAGATGTGAAATGTTTAGTGTGTATAATGTGTAATAGGGGCTGTGAGAAAAATGATGAATGTGCAATATGTGAAGTGTGTAGTGTGTGAGGTTCATGTGTATAATATGCCCTCAACAATCAAGTGTGAACCAAAGCACGAGAGTGTGCCATTGGGTAATGATGATACAAAAGTGTATCAAGATGTGTATGATGTGTGTGAGAGACCAAGACGTGAAATGTAAAGTATGTAAGACACCTAAGCATGTTGGAAAAGGTGGGGGGAAGAATAAGTAAGATGCCCCCCTAAGTGCACGAATGTGGAAAAGATCATGTAATATCATCTAGGAGGTCATCATTGTCATGGTCAAATCCAAATGAAGAAGCGTCAGAGACTTGATAAGCAATAATATTTGGTTGATCACGTAAAGAGCCATTCTGGCGAAGGTTGTACATGTCCCATTGTGTATTCTTCATCAGTGAAAGGTAGGTAGTTGACAACCATGTGCATACCGGTATCAACGTGTAATATTTTGTGAATAGCCAAGAAAGGAATCATTGCAAATGAAAACATGGCCAAAAGACATAGGAAATGAGATATCAATATGATCAGGATCTAAGGTGCCCCCAATATAGTCAAGCCAATATTGTCCAAGTGTAAGTGGAGAATCACACGAGGAGCTCGTGCAAGAAATATTGTGAGATGAAAGACGTGAAGACCATAAGCAGCAGTAATGTGGATGAATCCATGATAAAGATGAGGATCATGAGGTGGACGAAAAATATCATCTACTTATGAATCCTAGCCGAGTCAAGCCATCATGTGTACATATAGTATCAGAGCAAGTAGGATCAAATGGAATGTGTTCCTAATAAGAGTCATTCATGAAAAGTGTACATGTGAAAGGAGGACGTGCTAATGGTAGTTTACTCATGAGAAGATGAAGTAGGTGAAACGATGTTCAATGTTTGGACATGCCCCCGATAAAGTACCATAGCATTTGTAGAAGCAGGAGGGGGCAAATGATGTGGATGGGACAATGTCTAACATGCAAATATACACCTTCAAGTGGTGGCAAGTGAGCCAGAGAATCCATGGGTTGTGGATCATTAGTAGTAATTGATGTTGGAGTAGGGAGTGTAGTGGTTGAATCACGGTTGCAATATTTGAATGGTTCACGATCACCGGGGACTGTATATTCTACACCCTCATGTAAGAATTTAACACATCAATGCACTGTAGAAGGTACTGCTTGCATGGCATGAAGCCATGGCCTACCAAGTAAACAATTATATTGAACTGGGAATTCAATGACAAAGAAAACCGCTGGAAGGGTTTTTGGCCCAACAATGATAGGTAAAGTGATATGGCCTATGCATGGATGAATGGAACCATCATATGCACAAAGAGAGATGGATGAAGGAATAACATTAGCAGTAGAAAGGTTGATAGCTTAAATGAATGATAAAGGGCACAAGATTAAGCTCAGATCCATTATCGAAAATAGTTCGTTTGACACCCACATTTATTGATGTGAATCATGATGTATAAAGGTTGGATCATTGTCAAAAAACAACAAGATCAACAAGAGGATTAGATGGAAAAATGTGATGTGCTGAGAAAATGCATCTACGAATGTGTTATAGACTACATCTGGATGAATATCAGAAGGAACATGAGTAGTAGCCAAGAGAGTAATGATTTTAGCTCTTAATTCAGGGTTGATGAGCAAGAAATCATGAATAGAAATATCCATGATGAGAGGATCCTAGAAGTAATGACAAAAAAATAAGTATGAGGACCCTAAGAATGTTCAAGTGAGTCAGGTTCACCAAATGATTAAGAAAATATAGATTTTATAAATGCCTAAATCTGATTGCAATGTAACAATAAATAAATAAGCAATGAAGTACATAAATTGACCCAAGCGTAAAATAAGCTAGAAAGTATGAAACCCTTAGTTGCAAAGAGGAGATAGAAGAACTTAGTTGATTCACAAATAAATCTGGATTATGCCAAAGTGACGAACTGATGAACAAGGAGAGAGGAAATTGTCACACCGAAACCTATAAAATTGTGCGACCACAAGATTTTCCTATACTGGGGTGCCTGGAATGGGTTAGGGGTGCTACAGATCTGCTCTGGGTGCCTGTGACTTCTCAAAACCTCAAAAACCTCTTCTTTAGAGGGTTGTGAGGTGTTTTTGTCCTTCACTTCCTATCACTAGTATGTCACACAATGATCATCGATGTCGCTGATAACCTGCAATAAAGAATTGACCTGCAAAACCCTCAAAGTGCATCAAATCCCAAAAAGAAAATAATGTAAAAATGAGGGGTCGGACTATCCTCAACTATCAAATGAGTGATCTTACAAATGAATGTTGCACTACATTTCAAACCCAATGTAGTTCTATGTGTGTGTGTGAAGAGATTGTGCCCTAGGTGGCTCTTGTGTGTGTCACACTTGATAGCGAGCAATAGCTAGATGTAAAAGATGTAAATAGATGTGTGCATGAAAGAATGAACTTCCCCCCTATGAAGTGTATGCAAAATAATGTAGTCCCTTGCCCTTGTGTGGATGTTAGATGGATACTTGAATTCTCTTGATAATGCCTCTAGATGCAACCTTAGGTGGTGATAGCTAATGTTTAGTGCTTGTTCCTTTATTATGGTCACATAACTTTATATTTATATGATTCCCTTGCTTGAATTTCATAATTAACCCCAAAAAGGATGACTACCAAAAAGATAATTTTCTCAAATGGCTAGAAAGAACCCAAAATATGTGAACAAAGTACAAAGAGGTCAGGGGTGCCTAGAGGGGACGGAGGCACCTAGCGTTGGCGATCCTAGCTGGTCGTTGGTGTCTAGAGTGAGAAATGTCGAAGTGTGAAAAGATAGACTAGGGTAGAAGGAGTATAAGATCAACAAAGGCAAGAGAAATAAAGCAAAGATGGCCAAAGACATGGGTTAATTAATACTTTTCTTGCGTAGGAATCATATGAATAGTAGTATGTGATCATGACTAAATAGATACCCAAAGTGCGTGATTTAGTTTCTACACTTATAGAGATAAATGTATGTGAACATTCTCTATGAATGACAACAAATGAGACAAATGATGCATAGGTGAATGAGATCTACGTGCATGATACCCATGAGGTGATGGACACCCATATAAAGTACAACACGGACGTGATGAACAACGATGTGAAGAAAAGTGTGGAGGTGATGAATACCTATGTGAAGCAGAGCACAAAGGTGATGTACACCTATGTGAAGGAAAGTGAGGAGGTGATGTATATCAATGTGGAGGAGTCATTTGATTGGTGGACCTAGACTAATGTGATGGACTAGGCAGCCGATGAGACCGTGTAGGTCGTGAGCGAACAAGCGAGCTAGAAGCAGATTGTGCCTTAAATTTGAGAGGTCCTGGGGACCTATATACTCTAGTGAGTGCAATGGTAACCTCGAGAGGAGGTTGCAGCCATGGTGTCGATGGTAGAACACCATTGATAATAATGACTTGCTTGTTGTGAATGAACTTGAGACACAAGTGATGCATGAAGATGATAGCCTGAGATGCATGGAGTTAGGAAAGACCTAAGAGCATGTTACACCCTTTGACTGAAGGTGCCATAAGAAAAGGCACAAGCATGGTGAGAGGACCAACTATAATTGGAAGCTTGACATAACCGTATGATTTAGGAACCGGATAAGAGATCCTTGAGAGCGGATAGCCAATAGCGACAAGAAGTGCAATAGAACACGCACTTATGCAAAATGATGACTCAATCATGGTATTATTGATAGAAATAGATCCAATAGAGGAAGCAATGTGCAAACAATCATAAGAGAATGTGGCCTTATAGTCGTGGTGAGAAAAAGTAATGATTGGAGTAGGTGCCTCGGTATGAGCAACTGGAAAATCAATAACCCCTGATACAGGTGGAGGCACTGCTCGATATGTATGATTGACTAAAGAGTCACTCATTTTCTTATCACATTTAGAAGTGAATTGTTGAAAATATTGATCTTATGATTGTCATTGAATGGCACAAAATCCGTAGGCTCCATAAGCTCGATTGCATTATTGTTGATAAGATCTGGAATAAGATTTTGAATTTTAAAACATGTATACGTAGAATGTGATTGAGAAAAATAGAAATAAATGCCTAAATTTGATTGTTATTGTAGCAGTAAATAAATAAACAAAGTAAGTACAAAATAGAACCAAGCAAATTAAGTACAAAATAGAACCAAGCAAATTAAGCTAGAAAGTATGAAACCCTAGTTGTAATGAAGGGATAAAATGACGTGGCTGATTTACAGCCAAATATGAATTGTGCCGAAGTGATGACCAGGTGAACATAGAGGGAGAAGTGTTGCAAAAAGCCTTAGAAAAATGTGTGAGTTGTCATTCTACATGGATTGGGGGCACCTAGAAAAGGGCATGGGCGCTTGTGGGTGCTTTAGACCTGCTCTAGGCACATGTGACTACTAAAACCCTTAGAAAACCTCCTTCACATGGTTGCAAGATGTTTGTTATCCTTCACTTCCTATCACTAGTAGGTCACACAATAATCGCCAATGTCGTTGATAACCTGCAATGAAATGTTAACCTACAAAACCCTCAAGAGTGCATCAAATTCCAAAAAGAAAAGAGTGTAGTTCTTGGTGTGTGTGTGCAGAATTGCGTCCTAGGTGGCTCTTGTGCGTGTCGCACTTGATAAAAAGAAATAGCCAGATGTACAAAAATTTAATAGAACAGTGCATGGAATAAAATAAACTTTCTCTCCTATGAAGTGTATGCAGAATAATGTAGTCCCTTGCCCTTGTGTGGATGTTAGAATGGATTGTTTAATGCTCTTGAATAGCCTCTAGATGCAACCTTGGGTGGCGATAGCTAATGTTTAGTGCTTGGTCTTTTTTTATGATCACATAGCTTTATATTTATATGATTCCTTTGCTTAAATTTCACAATTAACCCTGAAAAGGCTGACTAATAAAAAGATAAGATGCTCAAATGGCTAGAAAGGACCCAAAAGCTGTGAACAAAGTGTAAAGAGGTCAAGGGCACCCAGAGGGGACTGGGGTGCCTAGTGTTGGCATCCTGACTAGGAGTGGGTATCAAGGATTAGAAATTCCAAGGTATGAAAGACAAGCTAAGTAAGTAAGAGTGTGAGATCAAAATGGGTAACAGAAAGTAAAGAAATATGGCCAAAGACAAGGGTTAATTAATACTTTTCTTACTTAGGAATCATATGAATATAGTATGCAATCAGGACCAGGTAATTACCCAAAGTGCGTGATTTTATTTCTACATTTTCCCCCACTTTATGTTGTTGAGAAAAATCTCGATAACATAAAGTAGATAGATATGTGTACCTGATAACCATGTAGGTTGATGGTGAAAGCATGTTGAGAGATGAGGAAAAGCACAAAGTTATAAATATGTGAAGCGTGGAAACTAGGGAGGATAAATTGCAAAAAGAGATGATGATGATGATGATGATGACCCTAGGGCAGGAATGCATGTGTAGATGTCACCTTTATACATGTTGTTGATGTCAATGATAGTGTGATTGATGTAATTGATGTAGGATGATGTTGACTACCGCTTCCAATACAGATGGACTTATAAAAGAGAAAAATGATCAAGTACTCAAATACATATGTATATGATAAAAATGTGTAAAAAGTAAAAAGTACGCAAAAATGTGAAAAAGGAACATGTTCACCTGATTCGTGATGAAAAAAAAGTGTAGATAGGATCCTGAAGATGTTGTAGAAGAATGAGTTATTTGGGCAATCTCATGCTAGTTGTATTGAGTGCGAGTTTTTTGGGCAATCTCACGCCAAGACATGGAAGAAGTACGGAGAGGAAAGTCTGGTGTCACCCTCTAACCTTTAACTGCTTCTTGCAATGTAGAACACCATTGTAGATGGTGTGGAAAAATATGATCCATTTCGAACAATTCTGTTCCAACGTGAAAGTAGAAAATGTTGTGTAGTGCATGCATGTCGATTGTTAAGGACTATGTGCCCTATAAAAGACATTGTGTAAAGTGTTGTAAACTATGCTAAAGTGAAAGATGTTGTGTAACTGCCCCCTGGTCACATGCATCTAGGAAGGGTTAGCGATGCCCATGCGCTATGTTATCACCAAATCACTGCACCCCCCGAATGAGCCAAGTGTGAATGGGTCATTAGGTGTGATTGGGTAATATGGGATCACCTCTCAAGCTGTGGGACTTGCAAGCTTGAGGTAAACCTCCAGATAAGGTTGGCTTCCAATTCCTAAACTAAGCACTACACTACTCCTAATACAAGAAAAATAGCTAACTAGACCTATACTAACATTTCTAGGGGATTAGGGAGAGAGATTTGCAAGAAATTAAACCTACACTAGGAATGGTGATGCACCAAGAAAGGGTTTTGCTAGATGATTTTTCTATCTTCCAATGAAGAAGGATGAAAATGGGAAGGATGGACATGCATCACAAACCCAACCGCATTAAAAAATTCACTCCTAGATAAGCACAATAACTCCCAAAACCTGCAATGGAAACTTGAGATTGCACAAGTATACCTGTAAACATGAGAGAGGCAAAAAGAAGTAGCAAAAATGATTAAAGGACAAATAATTAGCCACAAAACATAATTTATATTACTTTAATCACAAGCACAATGCATCATTACAGTAGGTAAGAGGCAAGGGTTTGCCATTATAATCTTTAGAAGAAAGGCTTGGAAGCCTCTAAATTCACAATAACTCAGCTTGTGAAAAGAGGGAGAACTTGGAAAAAATGTTGAACTCCTTGAAATGTATTTCCCATTTATATTTATATAAAATCTAAGTTGGTGAGAGAAAGAAGGAAGAAATCCTAAAATCTAGGCAGATTATAACAGATAATGGCTCTCTGATAATTGCCCCATGATGCTTGCATCACCCTTTAATTGCTTTCAAAGAAAACTCCTTACATCATGCTTCATAAATTTAAATGTCCCATTTAATTAAAAATAATATTTTAATAAATTTTAAAGTCATCTCGGCCTTTTGATGGGACCCATGAGTTTAATTTTGCAAAGGAGGGGGGTCTTGGCTTGTAAGGGTGACCAACTTGGTGAATGGCTCGCCAGCCAACTCACCAAGCTGGCTAGCAAGCTGCTCCATTGCATTGCTTTATCAGTCACCACTTTTCCATTCTCTGCATTAATCGATTTTACCGATTCCCATGCCCTTCATTTTAAACTCTCCTCACACGAGTTCTCCTTTCGCTACGCCTCACATTAAAACTAAATCACTCTTATCTTGCATTGGTGGGCTCCTCCTATTCTTTGCTGAGCTGGCCAATTCGACTAACATCCCGACCTTAACTCTTCCAACGCGTCTGCTGCCACTCATTTGAACTCAACACCTAACAACTCGACGCATGACCTCTACATGTGACATCACCCCAACTGTCCTCTTTTTATCCCTTTTTTCCACCGAGCCATTTGGTTGACCACTTAACTACCTCTGAAGTCTTCTCATCGAGCACGATTGTATTGAATGGTGAGTTCTCCATTTGCACCAAGCTATTCACTAACATGACCACTATACCGGCTCAACATTTGACATGTCTCGCTAGTTCCATGTCTTTTGAACTTGACGTTGACTATGTTGTTCACTACCCCACCAGACACCATCTCCTCCAGCTCGGAATTCACCTTGGCACATTCCCCAATTGGCCTGTCTTTTGATGCAATGACCGTTGTCATGACACGAACACATTACCCCAGTGGGCCTGACATCCTTTGGACTTCGGAGTCCAAGTTTCCTGAGTGCACTTGCCAACTCACCACATTACCTCGATGGGCTCGATATCCACTCCACCATGCATACTTGACAATTTGGATTTAAGAGTCTGAAGACCACCTGACACGTTAAACCAACTGTGTGTCACGAGTCTGAGCTCCGATTAGGCCCTCTAAAATGAGCTAATCTTCCAAGTTGACCCAGCTTTTCCACTTGACATGGTTTCCATCTTTGCAAGATCGTGCCCATGCCTTTGCATTGCACATCTCCTTGTCAAACTCACTCACATCGATCCTTTAAGCCCAACGAGACCATACTTGAGCACCTCACCGACACAAACCTGAGTCGGGCTGATTTTCATGCATGATGAGTTGTTTCCATTGACTTGTGTGCTATATTCACCTGAGATACTCTGTATCTTGCTCACCAGTTCTATCTTTTCACCAACTCAACATCCTAACACGACTTGGGCCTAAACCATCGGGCATTACACTTTGATCTACCTGCCTATTCACTCACCTCGTGTCAGCTCCATTACATCGTTGTTTTGTGAGAGCTTCTAAACTCAATTGTGTGACCATTTCTTTACTCGAACCATGAACTCACTCCTCTTCCTCGAGCACGTTCATCTTCACCTTCATGTCAATGACCCCTATGATCCCACTAATTTTCAATGCTTTGAGCTTCATTCTATACGCCGACTTGGTGAAGTCATAGTGTCATTTCCAAGTTTCTCCATTTGAAATCTGTGACCTTAGTCATTTCTGTGATGATTCGAGCTCATACTTGAGCTACTGCCAACTCCACCATCTATATGGAACCTATTTACCCGTGCCACAATCAAGTCACCTGTTCTACCAAATCCTCGACAAGCCAAAGCTTCTCACGCCTTATATGTTTTTGTGTTGAGCTCGACATCTTGTGCTCATGTGATGACGAGCCTTCACCATTTCCTACCAAACTATCTTCACACATACTCACCGCATGATATCCCAATGACTGAGTTATCTCCCTCTTCCATCCTTAGATCTTCTATCTTATTGTTAGCTACCCACAACCTTGACCTTCATCCTCTGATTACGATGCATCAAGCTTGAGCTAGAGCACTTCTTTAAACACACCCAACTTTGAACTCCTTCAAACATAGCTCAATCCATCTCATGGCCATTGCTCTCTCAATGAGCTCCAAACTTGTTTATGCGGATCCATTCATCAGATCGACTTGAGCTCATTACCGTGTTAACACAATTTGGGTCAGAACTCACCCTGAGTCCTTCCTTTTCTATGAGATCCTTAAAACTCTTTGCGAAAACCTCTCATCCAATGTTTGGCCCAACCTCAAGCTTAATCATGAAACGATGACTCGGCTTCATTCCCGATCCACCCAAATACTCTTATGAGCTCACCACTTCATCACATCAAATCCCAAACACCTCGCTAGGCTAGTCATGACTTCCTGCCACCGAGTTTAGTCTTGAGCTAATCCACCGAGTTATGCTCTGAGTCGTTCAAATTTTCAATATTGAGTTCTGATCATCATATTCATGCCGATCTATTATGATGAACCCAACCGAGCACAACTCACCTGATGCATCCGTTTAAACATGCCAAACTATTTAAGCTCAAAGTCGACTTGTCCTTCAAATACTTACTTATGCCTTAATTTAACTTCCTCTATGCCATTTTCTTGAAATCATAGGGTGATGGGAATGACATTCCAAACACCATTAATCAATTTTAGTCAAATTTTTACCTGAAATATCCTGGAATGCTTCATGAAGCTCCCCTTTTTCAGTCTTAGAGCACAATAGATACCCATTGTCCAATTTTTCCCCAAGGGGCAAAAATGGATAACATTTTTGGCGACCTCTTAGGGATGCTTTCCATGTTAAGCACTAGTCAAGTAGCCTTGTGTATCCATTGGACATGGAGTCAATTTTGGTATCCCAAAGCTAATTTGAGTCTCTGAGATGATGGATCCCAAAATCCCCTTGACCACTATTGATCTTGAACTTTCCTATAATGCTAAGTATGAAGTACACCGAATCTGATGATTTCTGAGTACAAATAACACACTTGTAAAATTTGAATAAAACACTTGTTGGTTTTGGACATCATGGAACTCTATTAAAACTTGAATCTTTCCCTTCTTCTAAACACTTCACCTTTGACACACTGTGCAAGAGCAATGACGAAACAACACACACTAAAACTGAAAACCATACATGCTTCAATCAAAACATGCAGAGTGTGTCAAGCACTTATTATGCTGAAAGCAAACCTATTCCTACTCTACGCTAACCGGAGAAACATGTGAGCTAAACAAACCCATCAAATAGTGTTGCAAAATAACTTCCCTTCCTCATAATGGATAGCCACGCAAATGATTTGACAATGAACATGGCTAAGACTGAGAGTGAAAAATTGAAACAAGCCCAATTCTCCACTTGGTTCACCAAGGCATCAACTGGAAAGAGAAAGAATGCCTCTTTTGGTTACTCTACATTTATTTTGTAGAGGCATTGTAACTGATCCTTAGGGCTGTGAAACTCATCCTCACATTCCTAAGTGAATGTGGTTGTTTTTGGTTTCTCCTTTGGCTTTAATGAAGCCAAATATATAATGGGACACAGTCTAACCCTTTGAATATGCCGTTACTCTGAACCCCAACTTCAATGATGAAGTACTCATGTAAAACTTCCTGAAAAGTGGGGTTGTCTATGAGATGGTCTTAGATTCATTTCTCATCTATAGACAACTGATGATCCACTTAGGTGAATGGTATAAAAGTGATGTTCCCTTCATTTTCTCTCTCTTCCTTGACAACAAGAAGTTCCTTCACATCATGAAGCTCCTTTAGATTGCTTGCAACCTCTAATTGAACCATTGTTGAACCACTGCAAAATGTTTGAAGTATGCTTCTCACTCAGGAGTTTCTCTCTTCCCGATTAAAGACAAAATTGATCCACATTTTTAACCTCCTCATCAACCATGAAACCTGCAAGATCAATCTCTTTCATTTGTTGCTTTTGAGAACTATTAGGGTAAACACAATTTTCAAGAATACTTTCCTCCATCATAGGTTCATTAACCAAATCAGGTTTTGTAATTGAAAATAGGAAGCTTTTCATGATACCATCTTTAGTTCAATGCTTCTAAATTTGTCCTAGCTTCTCTCGTGTGTTCCTTTTTCTCTTCGTTCAATGAGTCATATGGAAGATTTAATTCCTCTAATCTTAGCTCAAGAAGATGGTTATGAGAAACATATCTCCCTCCTATATTCTCCCCAAAGCAACAAGCCTTTTGTGTTGGAAAAGAGGTAATGAAACAACAAAATTATCAATTTCCATAAGCTCATGTCCATCAAAACACTCCTCCAAATCTGACAAATAATCAACATCTTCATTGCCTAGTTGTGTCAAAGGTGCCACTTATCCTCCCATGGTGTTCTCCAGGTTGACAATTTGTTCATCATGACCTTCTTCATCTTCAAACATGAAATTAGAGAGCTCAAATTCATCTCCAAAATCAAAAAATTGAAAAGATGAGGAAAAAGAATGATTTGGAATTTCCTGCATTTCCTGTTTTGCACTTGAAACCTCTGAGTCCACCTTGATTTCCTCCATGACAAGAATCTCCTTATGACCAGTTGCAACATTTGATGAGGCTATTGGCAAGTCATGCAACCTTATAGGAATGTTGCAAGTTCTTAACATGCATGATAATTAGGATCATTGCATTCACTTGGAACATCTTGCACATTGAGTAACTTTTCTTCCTTCACTTGCACGTGCTCCTCTTCTTGTGGATTTGGAGCCAACTCTTGCCCTTCTACAATGGGCTTTGCAATCTGTAGTGAATCAATAGTCTTCATAAATAATGTGCCAATATATATACTACACTCTAAATAAATAGACTTCTGATCTTCATCTTCTTGTGTTTGTTCTTGTGCATATTCAGTCCTCGTTTCCTGATCTTGAGTTTTAACCTTGGGTGGAGGCTTAATTAGGAGAGTAATTATCTTGATGTTCAGTCTTGCAGCCCACTCCTTTAGATTCTTTGCAAGCTCTTCTTTGCTAGTTTCATTAACCATATTCTCCTCCTCTTCACTAATATTATAAGTTTGGTCCTCCCAAAATGGATTCGGGAATGCAAGAGAAGGGGTGGGTTGGGATTCAACAACTTCCTTCATTGTTTGAGATGGTGGACAAGGTGCAACTTCTTGTTTTATTGGAAGGGAAGGAACCTTAGAAGAAAAAAGGGCATAAAACTTAAGGTGGGATGGAAGAATAGGAGATAGAGAAGTGAATTCCACCACGGGAACAACAACTATAAAATTAGGACTATGGGGCTCAAGTTGGAATTGCATGGATGGATACATGGGAAGAGGGATGTAAGGTGATAACATAGGGACCTCCCATTGACAAGATTTACTAGCATTACATTCATAAGCTTCCCTCTTCTTAATCCATTTCCCAATCTCAAGCAGTGTTGTAGTTATCCAATGAAGTTTTTGCTTAGGATTAAAATCATCTGGTATAGAGCCAGTCCATGGGTATGGAATTCTGAAACCAATATGGACTACCTTTATCATTTCCTTAATCCTTATTTGCACCATATTATACTCCAACTCTTGAATCTTTCTCTACAAGAAGTTTTCTTCAGGTGTAGGATAACCTCCAGAATCTACATATCATTGCTCTTCAATAACTCTAAAGTTTGGTATATGACCAAACTGATCTGCATCTTGCTCATGTAGACATGCATACTCAAACTTATTTCCATCATAAAATTGGTCTAGAGGTGGATTATAATAGCCTGAAGATGGAAAGCATTCATGCTGTTGTAAGTGGGAATTCCACATTGGGAATGAAGTCATGGCATTGCACAACTTCATGAATAAAAGAAAAATGGAAGGATGTGGAAGAAAAATGGATGGAAATGGGTGGAAAATAAAGTCTACAACTCAGAGAGATGGGTTACTTAGACCAATGGAGTCGCCAATTGTGCTTGGGTATACCTCCTAAGGCTAAAATTTCACTAAGATCACAACAACTTAATGAAATAAAATAACACAAATACACACACATGTGAAAAATATAATTCTTGCGTCCCACCAGGCGTGTTAAAAACTATTATCACCAAATCACCACACCCCATGAATGGGCCAAGTGTGAATGGGTTATTCAGTGTGATTTAGTAACATGGGATCACCTTCTCAAGTTGTGGGACTTGCGGGCTTGAGGTGAACCTCCAGAGAAGGCCAACCTCCTCTTCCTAAACTAAGTACTACACTACTCCTAATACAATAAAAACAACTAACTAGACCTATACTAACATTTCAAGGGGATTAGGGAGAGAGATTTGCATGAAATAAAACCTATACTAGGAAGTGGTGATGTACCAAGAAAGGGTTTTGCTCAATGACGTTTTCTGTCTTCCAATGAAGAAGGATGAACATGGGAAGGATGGACATGCATCACAAACCCAACTGCATTCATAAATATTCATTCCTAGATAAGCACAACAACTCCCAAAACCTGTAATGGAAACTTGAGATTGCATAGTATACCTGCAAACATGAGAGGTAAAAAGAAGTAGCAAAAATGATGCAAGGACAAATAATTAGCCACAAAACATAATTTTTATTACTTCAAAGCACATGCATGGTGCATCATTACAACAGGAAGAGGCAAGGATTAGTCATTATAATCTTTGGAAGAAAGGCTTGAAAGCCTCTAAATTCACAACAACTCATCTTGTGAAAAGAGGGAGAAGCTTGAAAAAAATCTAACTCCTTGAAATGTGTTTCCCATTTACATTTATATAACATCTGAATTGTGTGAGAGAAAGAAGGAAGAAATCCTAAAATCTAGGCCAAATTATAGCAGATAATGGCTATCTGATAATTTCCCATGCTTAACCTGGTGAACTCCATCCTTTAATTACTTTGTACCTAAAAGAAATACTCCTTACCATCATGCTTCATAAATTTAAATTTCCCTCCATTTAATTAAAAATAATATTTTAATAAATTTTAAAGGCCCCTCGGCCTTTTGATGGGACCCATGAGTTTAATTTTGTAAAGGAGGGAGGTCTTAGCTTGTAAGGGTGACCAACTTGGTGAATGGCTCACCAGTCAACTCGCCAAGCTGGCTGGCGAGCTGCTTCATTACATTGCTTTATCAACCATTGCTTTTGTATTAATCGGCTTTACCGATTCCCATGTCCTTCAATTTAAACTCTCCCAGCCGAGTTCTCCTTTCACCATGTCTTGCATTGAAACTACCCCACTCCTATGCTACATTGGTGGGCTCCTCTTATTCTTTATCAAGCTGTCCAATTCAACTGACACCCAACCTTACCTCTTCCAACGCGTCCGCTGCCACTCATTCGAACTTGGTGCCTAACAACTTAGTGCATGACCCCTCCATGTGACACCACCCTAACTGACCACTTTTTATTCCATTTTTCCACCGAGCAGTTTGGTTAACCACTTAACTACCTCCGAAGTCTTCTCATCAGACACGTTGTATTGAATAACGAGTTCTCAGTTTGCGCCGAGATATTCACTGACATGGCCACTGTACTATCTCAACATTTGACATGTCTCGCTAGTTCAACATGTCTTGCGTTAAACTTGGCATTGACTACATTGTTCACTACCCCACTGGACACCATCTCCTCTAGCTCGGCTTCACCTTGGCACGATTCCCACGCAACCTATTTTTTATGCGATCCACGGTGTCATGGCTTGGCCACATTACCCTGATGGGCCTGACATCCTTTGGACTTTAGAGTCTGTATGTCTCGAGTGCACCCGCCAACTCGCCACATTACCTCAGCTGGCCTGACATCCACTTCACCACGCATACCTGACAATTTAGATTTCAGAGTTTGAAGACCCCCTGACACATTGAACCAACGGTGTGTCGCAAGTACGAGCTCTGAGTAGGCCCTCCGAAATGAGCTAATATTTGAAGTTGACCCGAATTTTCCACTCGACATGGCTTCCATCTTTACAAGATCATGCCCATGCCTTTGTATTGCACATCTCTTGGTCGAACTCACTCGCATTGATCCTGTGATCCCAACGAGCCATAGTTGAGCTCCTCATCAACACGAACTTGAGTCGGGTTATGTTATCAGCCAATTTTGACTGCGCAAAATTAATAAAAATGGAAATTTTGAAAAATTCCAAAAGTGTTACTTTGTGTGGTTTATCACTTTCATACGACCGTCTCATTTTTGTGATCATTCTGGTCTTCGTTTCGTCCATTTCGGGTGAGAACTCCTCCTACCAAGTCTCAAATCACGTTTAATATTACTTAATTAATATTTAATTAATTGATTACTCTTTGTTTAATAAAATTAATTTTTGATAACTTTGGAGTATTTAATTAAATAAATGTTAATTAAAATTAATTCGACAAGTTTTTCCCGGGGAAAAATAAGCTTCCTCTTCCCATTGTCGTGGATGCCAAATTGGCTTCCCGGCCCTGGATTTCCCCTTTCCTGGCAAAATTGCTTTAAATCCCCGCTCGTGGAATTTCTTCCCCCAATTGCCAAATTAATAAATTGGCAAACATGTAATAAATCTCTTGATTTCACACACGGGGAAATTGAATAGAGATTGCCAGCCCACTTTGCCATTCCCATTGGAATTTGGCTGTTGCTTTCCCCATTTCCCCCTGGCAATTAATTCCACTACCCGGGAAGAGGGGAAGTTGGGTTAACCCTCATAAATTCCTCCGTTGAACTCATTGGAAAGAGTTGTACGAAACTTTCTAAATTGCTTCTTACTTCTTCTAAGAAGCATAATAATAGTTTTATCACATTCCTCAAATTGTGAACGCCATTGTGAAGGAGAAATATGTGCAGGAAGACAACATAATTTTTTTTCCACGCATTAAACAAGAGGACAGTCCAAAACAGCCAAGGGGACATCAAAGATAAAGCTCTCACGCATAGGAAAGGGCAGCAAGGTGAAAGCAAAGCACCACGTAGGAGGGAGGGTAGCAAGAAGAGAAAAGACAAAAGATGCGCAGGTTTTAAAGGGAGATAAAGCAAGAGAAGCATTTTCCACGCATGGGCTAAAACAAGATAGGCCACACATAGGAGAAAAACAAGCAATTTTCCAATGCCCAGCCAACAGAAGGAAATACATCACGCATTGGGCATACAAATAAAAAAAATTCACGCATGCACAGGTAGTAATAGGAATTAAAAAAAATCCAACACAACTGAAGGCCCAAACATTCACGCAGGTCAAAGAGTGATCCACGCATGTGTGAGAGGAGAAACAGACCGAGGGAGTAAAACATTTCCACATAGGCCATAAATAGACTTACCACGCCTGAGGGAGGAGAAAGCAAGACTTCCCATGCATTGGAGAAGGACAGTTCAAAACATAAGGGAGACAACAAAGGAAAAGTGGATTTCAACGCATTCTTCAGGCACCAAGAACATTCCCACGCAGCCCAAGAAAACAAGAAAGAACATTCCCACGTAGCCTAAGGAGGCAAACAAAAAAGAAAAAGGTTTTCAACGCCTAGGAATTAGAATAAAACAGTGCACACATGGGATTTGGCGTAGAAATTTAAATAAAAGAGAAATAACAAAACTACAACACCCTCCATGCATTCATTCAAATCTTTCACCATGCGCAGGGAGGAGAAAACAGTTTTAAACACATGCATAGAAATACCACGTGCCAAGGAGAAGCTTTCTAGGTAATAAACCAGGTAGAGAAAAACATTTTCCATGCGGCCAAAGAAGATAAGGTAATTGTTTCAATGCATTTGCAAAAATTGGTCTCCCAAATTCAGTCCACGCATTCACCAAATCCCACGCCAAAACTAGAGGAGTAGTTACCAGATGTTCACGTTGGAAGAAATGGGTGATATATAAAAAAAATTAAATCGATCCATGCGGAATATTAAAATTGGGAGATTTTAATTAATAAATAAATATCATTGTTGTCGCCAGATTCAAAACTCGAGCCTAGTCTTGGTATGAAGTATTGACGTTTTAAAAAAAATGTAACTTGGGATTGATTATTATTATTATTATTATTATTATTATAAGACAAGCTATATTTTCCTTGCATTGATGGGGGTTTCGGAGACTGAGACCCGACACCGCTTGCGTTGTTTTGCATGCCTGATTCATTCTTCTATGAAATTCATAATGGCCAAGAAATCTAACAAATCTGCAGGTAGATCAAGGAAGCCAGTGGAGAAATTGAATAAGTCCACACTCAAGTACAAATTCCAAGGAATTATCCCTCCCATTTCCATTAAGTTAGCATACGACAATATCACTGATACAAATCTAGGTCACATTAATGTGCAACAATTTTGTGAAAGGGTGAAAATTGAAGGCAAAACCATATTCTCAGATAGGCTTTACCATAGTGGTCTACCCAAGCGACAACATTTCTTGTCTCGGTGCAGTGTCCAGGAGCTTATTATCACTTGTGCGGAGCATTATGATCCTGAGAGGCAAGGAATTTTTAAAGATAATCACGAGCCTTTCCTCTTACTCACACCAGAGCACATTGAGGAATTGCTCGGCATACCTGACTTTCTTGAGAATGCGGATATCACTCGCCAGTCAACGTAAGAATTTTGGGATGAAGAACCCCTGAGATGGAGCAAGATGGTTGATAACAACTGGTTAGTGACCAAGAGGCCTCGAATTGACCGGCTTCCTAAAGAACTGTACCATGTTGAGTTCGTGGAAGAAATCGGGGACGTGATTACTCTCCTAAGCCAAGTTTTCAGTTTACCCTCTGCTAGGATTTTCCACCCATGGATGTATCAGTTTATTTGTATCATCCTTGCTAATAAAGAGTTTGTGGATTGGGCCACCATCATCAGTAATACCCTTCACAAACAATTGATAGAAGTTAAGATGACTGGATGCTTCTACATGACATCGTATCTGACTTATGTAGTAGCAAGAAGAAAGCTATTTTCTGGACTCGAAACAAGATGAGTCATGGGGCCGTAAAATAGTGTTTGTCATTATTACCCCTAACTCAGTTTCAAAAATAGCTCTCATCATTTTAGAAGAGTCAACGATGCATTCACCTTCCGCATGATTCGAAACCTGAATCAGAATACAGAGGAAAGATTTTCTAAAGAAGCCATGAGTGCCATTTCCCCATGGGGAACATGGTTTATTCAATTTTCATCCTTTTCCTACATTCACGTGAGTGGCTTTGCTGGTACTCCATGGAAGCTTCCTAAGTACGTCAGTGACAAATGGGTGTTAATGGAGCTTGTGCGACAACTATTCCAAGTTCATTGTCTTCTCAGTGACAAGCATCATTCAGGAATTCATTTCCTAATCCAAATTGGGGAATACCAATGTCCAAATCTTTTTAGTGCACAACTCATGGAAAAAGAGTTCACCCTCATCACTATTCATCCATATGTGAAGAGAGCACAGTTTGATATCAATGTATATATGCAGAAGATTCTTGGAGCAAAGTATCAACATAACCCTACCATGGAAGATTTCTGGGCTTTCCTGTTCAGATGAACATGAAGTAAGAAGACGAGAGTTTTCTCGCCTAGCACTTTCTCAGATCAAGGCTTTCCGCATCAAGAACCCTCCTGATTCATTCATAAATGATGATGAAGATGTCATTGATCCCTCATATGATGTAGTTGCTTTTACCCCATTGCCTCAAATTGACTAGACCAAAAGAGATGAATTTTCTCTTGATAGCAATAATCAACCGATTCTTGAAAGAAGCATATCATGGTACGACAATAGAAATCGCCAAGTTACAATCAATTCAAGATCATACTTCAGGATCACAAAAATTTCCAACACGAGGAGGTCTTCATTCAACCAAAGCCTCTTCTCAATCAACCTCTGTACCATCCAATCAAACACAACAAGCAAGAAAGGAGTGGTTGCCAAAATCCACTTCGCCGAGTAATGTGCCACAAAGAGAAAAATCTAAAGACCCTAGCCCCGACGAAGGAAGAGAGAGTGTATCAGGGATTTTCACTTCAAATAGAGATTCTTCTACTCACATTGTTGATAGTTCATAGAAGCTCATAATAAAAAATCCTCAGTTGTGCCTTGCACTAGAGTCCACTCAAATGAAAGTAGTCCAAATATCGAATGATTATGAACCTACAGTTCACGAAGAGATTTCTCAAAGTCTCCCTGATGTTTAAGAGGTCAATATCAAGGTTATTTCACCAGAGATTGAGGTTTTGGAAAGGATTCCTTGTATAAACTAATGATGTTGAGAACAATGGGAATGTTGCTTTGGACTCCAGGCTTCTGTATGCGGAAGTGGTGAAGGATAATCCTTTTTGGGTTTATTGTGAGATCAAGAAAAGGAAGAGGGTTGTTAAGGCAATTGATAATGACTTCGATGCCCTTTTCAAGCTTTTGAATGATGTCATTCCCAAGAATCCTAAAGTGCTCTCATGGATAATGGTGGATGATGATAGAAACAAATTTTTGGATCTTACTATCCCACAAGCTGACAAGGAATGTGATGCCATGACATTGTTTTATCATGAATTTTCCAGACTTGGACTTAGGAATTCCATATTGGAAAGAGACATGGAGATGGCTCGAGATTCAATAGATATCATGTTGAAGAGGCTTGAGAAATATAAATCTCAGAACTCTCAGCTCAAGGCTGAAAAGAATCAATTGGTGGATTAAGTTCAACATCTGATAAATCTCGTATCATTGAATTTCCCACTACCAGATATAGTGGCTGCCCCCGATGAAGAAACTATCAATTCTTCAAAATAAATAATTACATCAGGCCATGTCCCTAAATCTTCGCTTTTAGAGATTTTCATTTTTTGGTAAATGTATGATCAAAACGGTCGTTAAGCTCCATGAAGATATTTGTGCATATCTTAATCCAATTCTTTCTTTCAAGGAAAATTTGGTTTCTAATATATCAAATTTGTATGAGATATTGTTTATTCTACATGACATGACAAGTATAAAATATTCAACTTTAGCCATTGAAGGAATTCTCAAATTTGATTGTCGAGGGACATGCTTTATTTGATGTCTGCATCTCAAATCAAGAAAGACAATTCTCTAGGATTCTATGATCCATTATGAGAGCGTATGCAATGAAGCCTTCATTTCACTCACCTTGATTCAAGAGTTCATAATTGAGATCCCTTGTGATCTTATAAATGAGAAAAATCAGAGGTATACATCAAAACATGTGGAGTAATTTTCACAATTGTTCAAAGACATGCATACTCCCACCATCGATTTCTCTCTAGCTTTAATGGAATGTTGCATCAAATTAAAGAATGTTTGAGAATATTCAATCAAATATGGTCAATTTGAATGATATGTTAGGTATGATCTTGTAATTGCAGTGATTTTTTGAGGTTGTGCTTTGACCAAATGAGCCTCCTGAGGAAGGAAAGATGTTTGAAAACATTGGGAAGGTTCAGATCCTTTCAATTGGTGAAGACGGAAGATCCTAATTTCACTGATGGGACTGAGAGATAGTTTTTATGGTATCTAGCAAAGTGGGAAGAGTTCAGTTCTCATACATTTGAGATAGGTTGACCCCACCCCAATGGATAAAGCACTGGTTTTTTTCATATGTTTAAATGGTATTCTAATTGGGTTAATGTTAAACCTACCTTTTGAAGACTTTGGATAACTTAAGTGATTTCTATTTTTAGTTGCTTTTAATAAAGTTGGTTGAAAAATTCAAAGTCACTTAAGATGCCCTATTGAGTGTTCATGTAAACCCTAACTACTTTGTAACCAACTTTTAGGTTATAAAAGGAAGTTGGGGGATCATTTGTAAGGGGAACTTTAAGAGAGGAGAAGAAAATACTTTTGTGTGCAAGATTTGTTTTAGGAAAGAAACTTTGTGTTCTTTTGAGAAGACATTTTGGAGTTAATGAATTATGAACTTTGTGTCCCATTCATTGTTTCTTATAGGATTTGATGTTCTTATGTTCATTAGATGTTAGTGTTTGAATCTTGCATGCAAATCTTGTCTTAGATATTATTTTCAACGCTACTAATATGTTGTTCTAGTTCACAGTGATCAAGCTTTGATTCTCTACTTGCTCATGTGTGTTCCCTTTTACTCATTCTCGTTTAGCTGATGCAAACTCTGTTTTATTTGTTTTGGTTATTTATTTTTCTTCTCCATACAATATTAAGCTCTTCATTTACCTAACTATTGCATGGTCCTTCCATCCATTCCTTTCCTTCATTCCATTTCATCTCCCTCATTCATTTTTCTTTCCATTGATGTTCCAAAACACCCCCCACATACAATTTTGAATGTACATATGTAAATATAGTTTTGCTTTTCAATAAAGGAAACCTCACCTTCATTGAGGATGGGCTTCATTCCCATACTATTGCATGTCATTTGCATGTGTGTAAATCCATATGCCAATAGAATGTAAATAATGTGTGCATGGAAACTGGAATAGACTCCCCTCCTATGAAGTGTGATACAGATGAACTAGCCTTTTTCCCTTATGATGGAGCTAGATGGATGCAAATGGGGCTATAGATGCCTTTTATGAATGAAACATTATGTAGAGATAGTAGATCCTTAGTGTTTGGTCCCTTATTATGATCACATAACTTTATATTTACATCATTTCCTTGCTTGAATTTCATAATTAACCCTGAAAATGTTGACTACCAAAAAGATAAGATGCTCAAATGGCTAGAAAGGACCCAAAAAGTTTGACCAAAGTACAAATAGGATAAGGGTTCTCAGAGGGGATGGGGGGCACCTGGCGCTGGTGTCCTGGCTAAGCACTGGTGTCTAGGATGACGAATACTGAATGGTGAAAATAAAAACTAAGCAAGAAAAAGTGCAAGACTAAAAGCAGAAGCACAAAAAGCAAAGAAAGTGTGGCCAAAGACATAGGTTAATTAATACTTTTCTTACTTATGAACTATATGAATAGTAGTATGTGATTGAGACTAGATAATTACCCAAAGCGTGATTTTGTGTCTACATTTTCCCTCAATTTATGTTAGTGAGAAGAATGCTCGGTAACATAAAGTAGATAGAGATGCGTACCTAATATCCATGTAAATTGATGTAGAAAACATGCCAAGGGACTAAAAAAAGTGTGGAGTGACAAAAAGATGGAGCATGAAGACTAAAGATGAAAAAGTGTGAAAAGTGATGAGAATGAACCTAGAGTGGAAACATGTGTGTAAATGTTGATGTTGTTCCTTTTATTGGTGTCAATGTGTGTGATGTTGTTATTAACATTGACTACTTGCTTCCCATATGGATGAATTTGCAAAAGATAAGACAATCAAGTAGCCAAATACATGTGTATATGTCATAAAAAGCATGTAATGAAGTATGTAAAACAAAATGCTAGAAAATGTGAAAAAGGAACATGTGTACCTGATCCATGAAGAAAAAAGAGTGTAGAAAGGATCGTATCAATGAAGCGCGAGTTTTTTGGGTGATCTCATGTCACCTGGCTAAATAAGTATAGGGAGAAAATTTTTATTTATCCCCCAACCTTTAACCAATTCCCAAAATTGTAGAGATATTTGTACTATCTGGTTTTTTGGGTGATCCGATGCCATGGTAGAAGTAGTGTAGAGAGAAATGTTTGATGTTATCCTCTAACCTTTAACTATTCCTATAAATAAAACACCAATATAGATGGGGTGTACTAACGCATTTTCTAAGAACAATCTTCCCTATAAAATCCATTGTGTAGAGTTATATATACTATGTTGAACCCAATTGCTATGTAACTCCCCTTGGTTATAGGTGCTCAAGAAAGGCATTGTTATACTAAGGACCCAAGTCTGATTTTGAGCCCCAAAATATGTTATACCGGTACTATGTTGTGATGTATACTATGTGTAAACCATTGTATTAGGTAAGTGATTCACCAAAATGATGCCCCCCCCTCTTTTGGGGCACATGCAACATCGATGAGGGAGAAAGCGGCCCAAAAGAGGACCAACCGTTGAAACTATGCCTTGCAACGGGGAGGGGATGTGCTTGGTAGAAACCAAGGCACATGCAAATAAGTGCTTGATATACAAGTGTTAATACGAGCAAAGACATACATACATGTATAAGACAAAGTGTAAGCTATGAAGAAAATATGTAAGCTAGGATGTAAGTAAACACGCAAGAAGTCAACATAAACTGTGAAAAGTGGGTTACAAACATGGGAATCCACTCATAGTGTCACAAGACAATCAATGCCATAGTGTCTACAAACAAACAAGTGTGCACACAAGACAAAGGGCAAAGCCCGCATAATGGCAAAAAATGACAAGTAAGTACAAGTAATGTAACAAATAACCATGGTGGAAAATAGTCTTGCAAAACAAATTTTGCACATGAAGCTCCCCATTAGCATGTTAGAAAGATAAAAAGTATGTCAATGCATGTATAATTTGATAGATTAATCTACTATGAAACAATAGCACATGTAGTGTACGATAGTGGATGCCACGGGATCCATAGTGGGAGATGTACGAGGTATTGTGCCAAGCATCCATGTTGTGTGTAATGGATATATAGAATCTACAATCACAACTATAAAGCAAGTGAACACACATGTGTGTATGAAAAATATAATTACATACAATATATTTGTCTAGCATGTGTAATAGAGTGTACTTGTAAGCATAAGTAAGCAAGAGTAAATGTGACCAAGATATGCAATATGTTGTGGATGAGACATAATGGAATGTAGAGTGAATGATAGGAGCATTGTGCCCCTCGAGTGAATATGAATGAGTATGCATGAGATGAGGTTCATTTATAAATGCCCCCTCAACAGTCAAGAATCAACTATAGAACAAGAGTGCATCATCAAGAAATGGTTTGAATTGTGTAAGTCAGGAAGACATGATAGTCAAAGCGTAAAACATAGAGAGTGCATGAGTGACTGAACGTGTGTGTGAGTGAGGTGAGGTTCATTTTATATTAAAACCCTTATCAGTCAAGTATGAAAGGTGGAATTAGAGTGCGTCATAGGGTAATGATCGCAGCGTGTAGACGTAGAAGTAAGAAAGATGTGTCGTGAATGTCTAGAGAAAATGTTGCATAGAAAGAGATGAATATGCTAAATATTAAATGTGTATTATGTAATGTGTAGTGTAGTGTGTAGTGTGTGAGGTTCATGTGTATAAGATGCCCTCAACAGTCAAGTATGAACCAAAGCACGAGAGTGCATCATTGTGAAACAACGATACAAATGTGTCAAGATATGCATGATGAATGTGGAAGACAAGATGTGATGTGTGTAAGATATAAGACATCTAAAAATTATAGAAAGTGGGGGGAGTACATATGATGCCCTCTAAGTGTGTGCTAATGAGTGTGTTATTTGATGAATGATGTTTGGAATAGATAGATAAGCAAGGTACGAAGATGATGAAGTATAATGGATAGTGTATAGTTTATGCAATAATTGATGACGGATCATATTGTATGAGGGAATGGTGATAGATGGTATAGATGCATGAGTGATTATGCAATAGATAGATACATCAGTGAAGTATGTAATGCGAAGATGAAATGGGGTTCTTATTCTAAGAGATCCCTTAATAGTCATGTAAGAACTACAAGAACACGAGTTTGTTATCAGGAAATGAGGATACTAATGTATCAAGATGTGTATGTGCAGACACCTAAAATTGGGTCGCAACCCTCTAAACCCCCTTCGATTCATTAATTCCCCCACCATGCCCACTTCCACACATTTTAATTAATTTAATTACCAAAATTAAGTTAATCATCTACTTCACCTCTTCACCTCACCTAGCCACCTCACCTCTCTACCTTATCCTAGACCTATTCCAACCCTATTCATTACCTAAGTCTAAGTCCCTACTTCCCTTAACCAACTAGGACTTATTCTAACCCTAAGATTAATATCTTATTATCCCTTTAACTACTCTCCCACTCCATTCAGTGTTATTCCACACTTATGACCCAGATCCAAAATCTCAATCATGCCAAATTTAGGAAGAATCAGGCTATTTTTAGCAAGTATGACCATTTCTCCCTAACCGACATTAGTTATTCCTTGATCGGCGCCAATCACCTAACCGTCGTTAGTTTCCTTAAATAAGATTTTATAACTCTTTGCTCATGTTCTGAATCTTGTTTCTGGCTCTTGCGAGCTTGCATCCTCATTCATAAGATTTCCAGTGACCTTGCGATATACCAGAGACCCTTACAACATTTAGACACCACATAGTCCACCAACATATCAATCCAAAGCTATAGTGCAGTCACCCAACCTTGCCCAGATCTCATCTACAATCTCTATTAGACCTGCAAACTCATATCGGTCTATCAGCGCTCCATATTTAATTGTAACCTTGCATGTTAGATTAAATTCACTTATTGTATGTTATAGGAGTTACCTAAATCTTATCAAATACAATAAGATTCATTTATTTACAATATTTCCTTGCATTAACTTGTTTACAATAGTGGATTGAGAGCCATTCAAGGAAACATCACACTTCCCGAGTCTAGCTTTTGCTAGATAGTCCATTGTCATTTGCTATTTAATATCATTTGGTGGTCTTGTTGTGTTTCTAACAGGTTGTTCCTCCTTGCCAAAGGGAAGCTCTTCACAATCATCTTCGTCAAAATTTTACGCGTGCACAACCTATCTTTGACTATCACGGGTATTCCTCCACGCCCTTACCTATTATCTATTTTATCTCTACTTTTCGGTGAAACATTTTGGCTCGCCCGATGGGACACTCTCGTGGGTTCTTTGCATTGTTCATATAGGGTGTATTTTTGTGTTTGTTTATGTTCTTGAAATAGTTCACACTAAATCTCTCCCTAGAAATCTTCTCTTCATTTCTATTTGTCTAAAATAAGATTTGTCCTTTAGTGCTTAAAAGAACACTTCTTCTTTTCTTTTGTACTACATTTAGTGAAAGAGCATTCCTCTTCCTGTTCTTCGCTTTTTCTACATCGAATATCATTTTTGATTTGGGTTTCAAATCTATGCATTTGATCCTTTGAGTGTTGCATTAGATCACATAGTTTTAATTAACAATCACATGATGGAGGTCATGACCACTTGGTGATTGGATTTAGATTAAGCGTAGTTAAAAATTGTGCACACACTCCTAGGCCAAACCACTTAAATAATTTACACATTTCTTAAACATTCCCTTTCCAGGAAGAAGTCCGTTAAAGATTTAACAACTCGTTGATGGTGGGCACCACCCAGTGTTCTAGCTAGTTTGTCATATCAGAGGATCAAACCACATGTAATGAAAGGTATAGCGGGCCTCTTTATCCAAAATATAACTCTGAAACCAGTCATAGATTTCTTATAGGGCACCTTTGTTATCCAACATACTCTCATTATAATTCATAGTCAATTTAAAAAGGCATAAGACACTCAACACTAAAATTTGATACCTAGGATTTGCGTGTTTTATTAGTTTTTGATTGATTGAATTGATGTTTTGAGTTGTAAGAACGATTCATCCTTTTTATTTTCTTTCACACTCCACAATCATACCTGGTGTATTCTGGTTCTTTCTGAGTGTGATAGGACATCTTGTCAACCAAACTCAACTTTTGAGTTGGCTTTCATTTTGACTTAATTCACTCCAAAACTCAAAAATTTCTTCATTTTTATCAAAATTCTACACTAACCGACATCGATTCAGTCATCAGTGACCAGCATCAGTTTCCTTCATCATACTGACATTGGTTAATTTTGTCCGGTATAGATCAATGTCTAAATTTGATATTCCTATAACAAAATGTCATGTGTTCCGAATCATTTACTAGACTCATTTTTGAGTTCTAATGTCACCATATAAACAGAGTTCCGAGTCTTTGTCATCTATTAACAGAGCCCATTTCATCTTCCTATTTCTGAAATTCTCTTGATCTATCTTTAGTAACTGACTTAGTTATCCACACGAACCACCATCAGTTCCTTCTGCCTATTCGGCACCGTTTACTCTAACTGACGTCAGTTTCTATGTTTTTGATTTTTCTATCAGAAACAACAACCTATTTCTTCCATTTTACCTGATTTTTCCCGTCTTATGTTTTTGTGTTTCTGTATTATTTTCAGAGCTTCAGACTACATATATTTCCACCATTCACATGGTTTTGAATTGTGATACAAGTCATCACCCTAGTCTTTCATGCTAGCTCGTCAACCACTACCTTCTAGCCATTCACCGCCTTCTATTTGTTCACCCATTGACCCCATTTCTTCTACCGCTATACCTACAGGTGACGAGGAATTCATGAAATTCCTTGATCATAATACCACAACCTTGCAGTATTACCTCACCCATTCTTCCACCTGCGACTCATCAAGATAACCCATGTTTGAAATTCCTACCTCCATTTCTTCCGCTCCCATCCCCACTTCCATATCGGCCAACACCAGTGTAGCATTACCCACTTCCACATCACAAACCGTTATTTCTCAGATCATCCCTATATCTTAGATATTTGTCACACCTACAACATATATCGCACCTTCGGCATTTGTCACCCCTTTTATGTCCACCTCACCATCATCTACAACTCTTAATGCAGGGACTCCCCACATCATTAGCACCTCATGTACCCATTGCTTCTCAACTACCAGTCACTTCGACATCTCATAGCCCCTTCCAGAACCTGGTCCTTTCCATACCCCAAACTTTGCCACCTATTACTATGAGGGTCTTCACATAAGTTCCTCTCACCTATATCCTACCTCAACAACCGCTCATCGCCTCTACTTCTTATTTAGGGTACATGCCTTCGACATTTGTTCCCTCTTACATACCCTTATTGTAGTTTGCTTATTCGACACCACCATACATTGGTGTGTCATCTACGACTTATCTACCTCATCCACCCCTTATACCATGAGGGCTTCCCTCAATTAAATGCTACAAATGATCTTATAAAGATGATGATGGCTAAACTGCAGACCCTCAAAGCATCTATTTCTAGCTCTCGCATACCTTGACTTACGATGAAATCTATAATGAGCCTATTAATCCATCTATACCCATTCACCCTTATCCCACACATTGGGAGATGCCTAAGTTCAATTGATTTAATAGAAAGGAAGACCCACAATAACATTTGTGATCTTTCAAATACTTCTCTTATTTGATTTCTCATGACGACATCTTACTTCTTAGGAATTTTCACATGTTGTTGTCAATACCTGCCTTAGATTGGTATAATGCTTTACCTAAGCACTCAATCTTTTACTTCAATCAGTTAGCCCAAACCTTCCTTGACCACTTCTCCATCAATATCACCAAGAAGGTCTCCATGACTGATTTATACTCTATTCGTCAATACGATGACAAGTCTATCATTGACTTTGTCACATGCTGGCAGGGTCTCATTAATCAACTTGCCTTTCAACTTCCACAAACTGAGCTGGTAGAGTTGTTCACTGGGGCTTGTGCTAGGCACTTTTCCCCAACTCTTTAGGTACAAACATTCTGAATGTTTGATGAGGTGTTGACCATGGATCTGAAGCTAGAAATTTGTGCCCTGGAAGAGGATAAACTTCAGCTGCACAACAAGAGCGCTCCATTTAAATCAAATGACTCCCCTTCTTTTTCTAAACTACAAAAAAATTATTCGAAGGCAAAAGGATCTACCAATGTGGTGGTCTTAAAAGCTAGCCCCTCTCATCCGTCAAACTAGCCCAAACCTCCTTCTAATTTGTCCCTTGTTCATAATTTCCAATACAAGTACGAACATAGATGTTATACCCCCATACGAGAACCTTACTCCTTTGTATTAGAAAAGTTGTTAAAAATGGAGCCATCACTCTTCCACCTGTAAAACCACATACTGGTTTTGACCCTTCCTGTCCTCTACCCTCATGCTATAAGGAGAATGACTACTATAACTATCACCATGTTAGGGGACATAGTGATGGAAATTGTAAAACATTCAAGAACATTGTCCAAGAAATGTTAGATAATGAAGATCTCATCCTGGACAACCCTAACGTGCATGTAAATCAAAACCTTCAGGTCTTTAAGAAACCTTTTTCCAAACCATACCCCTTCATCAAACTAGGCTGGTGAGACCTCTAGCAATAACACCAATGTTCATGAGGTCCATGTTGTCTTGGACACAGTCCTTGTCCCTTCTGCTCAGTTTCCTTCCATCTCATCTATTGAGGAAATTCTTGGTGCGAGCTCCTCTACCCACGGAGGAGCCTATTTCACCTACTCCTCTACCCATGGAGGAGCCTACCTTATTTTACCCACCAAGTAGTCTCCTAACCTACTCCTATCTATAGAGTATCTTACCCCACTTATTCCGTCCATCTATCGAGGAACCCATATTACCCACACTTCTACCCAAAGAAGAGCCTATCTTATCCTCTTCTCTACCTAATGGAAGAGTCTACACCACCTACCTTGCCCCCTCCTCGACCCATAGAGGAACTAATTTTATATCCTCTTCTTGTAAGTGATGCTTCTCTGAGGGTACCTTTCCAAGATCGTGTTAACCTTCTTACATCACTTCTACCTATAGAGTCAATAGCCCAAAAACTTTCCTGTCTCACAGACCTCATAATTCTTCACAGGGATTACCACCAAAACGTCATCATCTTCCTCTACCCTCTACACCCTTCTCTCGTTTGGCTAATCATTTAGAGTATGTCAATTACTCCACACTTTAGGGGCACCTTAGACTCCCAGTTTCAACTCAAATGCAGATGTTGTCTCCTGGATACTTCGATGATCTATCCTAAAATATTCAAGGAAACTAAATATTTCACACCTGAGCCGTCATATTAGCCTCCTCTTCATCATCCGCACCTCACCTTCATCCCAACCTTCATCCGCATCTAAACCTTCATTTGCACCTAAAACTACTACTACGTTGGGGGTCTTGCCGATGTCTAGTCTAGTCCATCCCCATGTGAAGATAGATTTGACCACCTCTTCACAAAACCTCCACTAAGTTTATTCCCGCACCTAAGAGGAAGACCCAACCTCTTAAGCCTCTATACCCTAGTTTCTTCCTATGCCTATTCACCTTCGCCTCTTCCATCAATCTTAGGCCCACATCCATTGACCTTGGTTAAGAAAACTCTCCCCAAGGAAAACTCAAAGTGAAACAACCACACCCTACCTCAATCTTTTATTTTACCCACATCTTCTTCATCACTCACACCTCTACCTTCTCATTTACCACCACCCTCTACATTACCTACAACCACGCCATTACCCACACCTCTATTGTCACCTTGGTTGAATCACACACCTACACCTTTTGCATCCCCTTCTTCTTCACCCTACCCTAGCACCTTTACCCAAGAAGGTGCAACCTAAACCAAAAACCACACTACCTACCAAAAAGGTAGTTAAACCAACCCAACCCCCAACTCCACCTCCTTCACAAAAATCACCCACACCTTCATCCAAACTAACATCTGACTTCTCATTGTGATCCATTGGTAGGATCATATTCTAACATCCTTTCTAGGTTGTTAGAAACCTATGCTATCACATTTCCTCCCATTAAGCCTTATGACTCCACTCAAACCCAAACAAACAGGGTTTGACGACTACTAAAATCTGTGCATATCATCACTCCCTAGGGCATGATGTCGAAGGGTGTAAGGCCCTCAAAAAATTTATCCTTCAACTCTATGACTTCATATGGTCTCTTAAACGACGATGACCTATTAGAGGAGACTTCCATTCCTCCCTTCACCTTGCCACCACACACCCTCGTCCTATATCTATTCAGGGGCCTTCACCTCCACCTCCACAACCCTCTTTTCCTCCTCCAATCTTCAAATCAATATGGTTCAAGTTTCCACTCGATCATAGAAAGACAAAGGAAAAAAGAATACTGGTAACCCATCTAGTACACCTCTACCCACCATTCCATCTCCACCTTCCCCTAAGGTAACCATCTGTGGGCTGACATATCCTATTTTTGACAGAGTCACACATCGTACTATGATCAAACAAAATTCATCAATCTCCTTTAAAGATGTTTTTGTATGAATTGATCCAAACCTCTGAGTCTCATCATTAGGCCCTCATTGAGATCCTGTAATCTATTGAGGTTCCACCCAATGACCCTACACCCATTGCCACCATCATTCACCCTCACATCACGTAGCTGCCCTAACCACTTCACCTAAAACTTTTTTCCCCATTTCCTCTCTTCATAGGTTTTTCACTGTCAGTTTCTCCAATGAAGAGATTGTCCCTCTCCAATAAGATGATCCTGATCCCACCCTCTTCATCACCACCTACATCGATAATACTCATGTTCTTCACATTATGATTGATGGAGGTGCTAACATTAACATCATTTATTCTCATGTGTATGCACAAATGCGCATACCCGCCAACTACATGCATAATAACCTAGTTATGTTGTGTTCTTTCAATGATTCCATGAATTCTACCCTTGGCACCATCATCCTCCACATCCACGTGGGTCCTCACACCATTCTCTGAACTTTTCTATGTTCTTGAGGGGGAATTCCAATACAACATGTTGTTTGGCCGACCCTGGATTCACACTATGGGGTGTGTTGCTTCAACCCTTCACCATTGCCTCAAGTTTGAATATGAAGGGAACCCCTACACCATTCAGGCAGATCCTTCCCCTTTCAAAACCTGTAATATGCTGTATCAGACCAAATGATGTCCTTGTTCTAGTCAAGACATCTAATAACCACTTCCACTACCACTGTCTGCCTCATCTACTAAACTGCCACAACCACTGCCTCATCTTCCGGTGTTGCTTCATACTCTCACAACTACCACTTCTTGTTGCTACATCTTCCACAACCAACCCATCAATCCCCACTGTTTTCATAGCTTCCAAAGCTAACCCCACTACCATCCCATTTCTTAGGACTCGAGTAGCTCATCTATTCCCTACTCAAGTGCCGACATCTGACCCCTTAGCAGGTGTTTTTCAATGCCTTACCCTGGGGAATACCACTTATACAACATTGACACATTTTTAAACTCCTCAGGAGTATGGAAGCCTTCACCAACATCCACATTACGACTGTCATATAGGGAGGTTCTTCCTTACGGTCCTCCCCACCTTTTCACTAACTTGACATATGGGGGACTTAACACTTCTTCCTATTCTCCTGAACCACCAACACAAACCCAACCCTTTCTCATCTGAATTTAATACCTTACCAACCTCCACTTCACCCACACTTTCCTTCATCGATGTGCTTGGAAAGGTTTTGGCTTTGGTCTTTATGAGACAAGGTCATCATACAGTCATACCTTGCACCACACACAAATATAAAGATCATTGTAGTATCATATTTACTATACCACCTCCTCCTAAGAAGGCACAATTGACCTCATTAAGGAAGATAAACCTTCTACACCTAACTCACCTACCACCTACACCACCTTCACCCATGAGTCCATGGATCTATAATCCATTCCTCCTAGCTTTTTTTTGTGAACACCTATTTCCTTGGGACCTCTAACCTATCAACATGATGGTGAGGCTCCCTCTTCCCTTCCTTTTCTTTATCCTGACATGATCGATGATGATACACCTTCTATAAATTTCATTCAATGTCAGGATGATGATTCTATTCTCACCTATTTAGGTGCAGAAGATTCTTACATTCATCAGTCGTTACCTTCTGAGACACAAACCATGCTAAATGAATCAACCATAGAGATCAACATTCACACTCAGGATGAACCTCGAATTCTAAAGATAGGCCAATATTTATATTCCACTAAACAAGAAGCCTTTACCTCTTTCCTTTGAGATCATAGCAATGCCTTTGCTTGGTCTTATGCCGATATTCCTGGTATTGACCCTAACATCATGGTCCACAATATCGTAACTATCCCCAATGCCAAACCTATGAAACAGAAGCTATGAAAAATGCATCCACACATTTACCCTTCTTGTGAAAGAAGAACTCCAACACCTTCTTTATTTTCCTTTATTCTACCCATTGACTATCCTCAATGGATTTCTAATATTGTTCCTATTACTAAAGTGACAGGGGGACTCCACATCTATACAATTTCCATGACCTTAACCTTACTTTCCCTAAGGATGATTTTCCTCTACCTAGCATCAACCAACTTGTTGATCTTATGAGCTGGCCATGAGATGTTATCTCTTATGGATAGGTTCTTGGGTTATAATCAAATATTACTCACACCTGAAATATCAACACAAAACCGCCTTCATTACCCCTTGGGGGACTTTCTGTTATCACGTCATGCCCTTTGGCCTGAAAAATGTTGGTGCCACTTATCAGCACACTATGACCTATATCTTCATGACATCATGCATGACATACTGGAAGATTACGTCGATGACCTTCTCAGTAAGTCCAAAAGTTGTGCCAAACACCTTTGTATTCTCAAAATCATCTTTGACCATCTCATTAAATACTACATTTTCCTTCAACCAAAGAAGTGCATCTTCTGTCATTCTCTCTGGAAAACTCCTTGGTTTCATCATTTCTTTGTGAGGCATCGAAGTCGATCCCACCAAAATCAAGGAAATTCTTGGAGATGCCTCCACCTACTAACCTTTGACAGCTTCTGTAGTTTACAAGGAAAATTGTAATCTATTTGATGCTTTATTTCCCAACTTTCTGACTAATGTCACCCTTTTCATCATCTTCTTAAAAAGGATGTCTCCTTCAATTGGAATGATGAGTGTCACAAAGCCTTTGAAGCATTGAAGAAATATCTTCTTCAGCCACCTATGCTCATCCCACCTAAGGATGACCAAACCTTTTTACCTCTACATTTCTACCACTGACCATTCCTTGGGTTCCATGCTCACTCATCACGACGAGAAACATAGGGAGCAAGCGTAGTTTATTACATAAGTCATACTCTTTTAGACTATGAGACTAGGTATACTCATGCTGAAAATCTTTTCCTAGCCTTAGTCTTTGTGGCCACTAAACTTTGCCACTACCTACTCAACCACAAGACATTCATTGTCACCAATACCGACCCTATGCATTACAAGTATGTTAAACCTTACCAACACCAATGCACCTCATGTTGGCTCATGTACTCCTTACAGACCTAGACCTAGAGTTCATTCATCAAAAGTATTTCAAAGGACAAACCATTGCAGATCAGCTTGCAGATGCCCCTCTTCCTAGACATCAACCCTCAAATTTTGATTTTCTTGATGAATCTATCTACACTCTTTCCCTTGATGACACCATTTATCAGATGACCTTATTCTTTGATGGTTCTAAATGTCAATGTGGGGGTAGTGCAGGGGTCATCCTCATTCCTCTTGATGGAAAACCTATGCCTTTATCTTTCAAACTTGACTTTGAATGCACCAATAACATGGCATGAATATGAAGCACTCATGTTAGGTCTTCAAACCACCATTTCCCTAGATGTTAAATCCATTAATATCTTTGGTGATTCTCAACTGGTTGTGAACCAAGTCAATGGTTTATACCAATATTGTAATGATGTACTTCAAAAGTACAAATATCATGTCAACATGATTTTGACTACCTTCGATCATTACGAACTTCAAACCACTCCAGATCCACTAAAAAATTCACAGACACCATGGCTTGTCTTGCTTCCCAAATACCCACCTCACCTTCAGAATCTAAAATATTTGGTTACATTGTATAATGGTTTTAGTCACCCTCTTATCTATTCGTGATCATAAATTTTGTGGAAGAATTGAAACTGACCCACGTGACATTTGGTATAAGCAGTTCTCTTGACTACCTTTCCCTTTCAATTTTTCCTGCATATCTCACTCGCAATGGATGGTGAGATTTCCTCTAAAAGGTCTCTCATTACGTTATCATGGGGGGTCTTCTCTACAAATGTGGATTTGATGGTATCCTCCTCACGTGCCTTGCTAGTTCTAAAATTCCATACACCATTAAAGAAATCCATGATGGAATTTGTGGTGGACATTTCATTGGCCTTGCCATTGCCAAATGTATCCTTCACCTTGGCTATTACTATCCAAACCTTAACCAAGATTTTGTGAATACGTCAAACATTGTGTGAAGTGTCAACAACATGCTAACCTTCACCACACCCCAAGTCACGCCTTACACATTCACTAGAGACTTTTGGCCCTTCTCTCAATGGGGTTTGGATCTTGTTGAAGATATTAACCCTCATTCTTCTCAATGTCATCAATGGATTATCATAACAACTGAATACTACACAAAATGGGTGGAAGTTGTCCTCTCATTTCTACCAAAGCTGAGAAAGATATGTGGATTCATCAATCATCATATCATTTTTCATTTTGGTGTTCCTCATCGCCTTATCACTGAAAATGGTAAACAATTCAAAAACAAAACCCTACGTAAACTCTGTGATAACTTCGATATTCAACTTAGTTTCTCTTCACCCTATTATCCTTAAGACAAATAGTCAAGCCGAATCAACTAACAAAACCCTTGAAAAAATTCTTATGAAGGTGGTTGACGATACTGGTAAGGATTGACACACACATTCCTTTCACCTTATGGCTTATCATACCACCATTCATACCTCTATCAATGCCATGCCTTTCTCTTTGGTCTATGGTACAAAGGTAGTCTTACCTCTTGAAGTCTAAATTCCATCTCTTCGTATCTCACTTAAAGATATGCTCAATGATGATTTCTACCAAGAACATTTGGTGTAGCTTGAGTTACTAGAAAAACGTTGTTTAAATGCTCTTGACCACCTCCAAATCTACCAAAAACATATCAAACATGCCTATGAAAAATGTGTTCATGAACGAACTTTCAAGGTCAGTGATCTTGTCCTAAAAGAAAATCAACACGTAAGTAAAGATGAGAAAAGTAAACGGGGCAAGTTTTCTCCTAATTGGCTTGGACCCTATATTGTTACCCATGCCTATGGATCAGGTGCTTATCGTTTATCCTCTCTTGAGGGTAAACCTGAACCTGAGCCTCTTAATGCCTTGCATCTTTGACTATTCTACTGTTGAATAAAGTACTATATCACTTTATGTCACTTACATGCTCGTCCCTTGAGATGAACCTTTCCTTCCACCTACCTCTTTTAAGGACCAATGACTAAACTAGAATTGTGTGACTATCTGTCACCATTCAACCTTGTCTTCAATATGAGTACCATGGCTCTACTCATGGCATGATTCTCATGGATACTTTTTGTCCTTTTCAGGATGGAATCCCATGGTCGTTTGTCACTTAAAACCCTATCTTTCATAGCTAACCTTTTCATGCTATGGTTTTTCCTTTATAAAAGAGGCCTATAATCCTTTATAGTCTTGTCCATGACTTCAAGTCCAAAAATAATAGAAGAAAAAAATATGGGATAACAAAAACTTACTCCTTGAAGTCAAACTTCTTACAAATAGATGATTCCCTCAAAAAGGACATCTATGTCTCTCTCTTGTTCTCTCTTATGCTGCTATAAGTAGACTGCTCCCTCGAAGGACAACTATAAAAATCCAAAACTTATTGTAATTAGTCTATCCAAAAAGAAGACTAACACTATATCTCTCAAATAAAATAATTCTGAAGCTTCTGCATTGATCAGCTTCATGAAGACATCAAATAGAACCTATTTATCCCAATATAGACTTCTCGCATCGATCAATTTATACAAAAAAAAAAAAGAAAAGAAAAAATCAAGAAAAATACAAACTTTTGATCATGGACTTACCTATTTTGGTTTTGGGTATCTTGTAGAAGGGGCATGTTGTCTCACAATAAGGTTATGCTTAACAAACTCTTCCACCTTACCTTCTTGTTATTATCTCCTAAATCAACTCAAGGGATGTGGCATGTATTCTACACATTGTGATCACACAACTTCTTTCAACTCTAGACCCATCGCTCATGTAGTGTATCTAGGGACTTCTATTCAATAAGTCTAGGGGTATGACACTTATGGTCCTTATCCAACTATGGAGAATTTCCTTCTCTTCAGTTTTCTTAATCTTTTTACTTGATGTTTCTTCACAACAAGACAAGACCATCAAAATTAAAACTACCTTGATACCTTCATCTATGCCTATGCCTAATTCACCTTACCTATTACCTATTCATCATTTGACCTTACCTATTTTCAAACATGCCTTACCCAACCCACTTACCTATCCACCCTACCTATTCATCTTATCAAACCTAATCTCATTCTTCCATTGGTTTATGGGAGAACTACATCGGCCTGAGGCCCCTTTTGCAAGGGCTATGTAGGAAGCACTCTTAGGCATGGGCCCCGCTGAGGTTAGCTCGACCACTCTTTTCCCCATCATAATTTCCCCCATCAAACAAAAACTTAGTTAGTTAATTTCCATAAAAATAATAATTTGGAAGTTAACTCAAAATAAAACCATACATCACCTATATACATAATCATTTATTTTCCATAATACCAATAACTTGGAAATTAAATCGAAACCAATCAAACTCAACCATGCCTATCATCTAGTTTCTATAACATCAAAGCATTGGAAAAGCCATTAAACTATTTCATGTCATCTAACCAAACCATGTCCAATAATATAGTTTCCATGACATCAAAGAAGTGGAAATTAAACATCACATAGTTAAGCAAAACATGCCTAACATCTAATAACTTGGAAATTAAACCGTCAAAACCATGCCTAAATATCTAATTTCCATAACATCAATAACTTGGAAATTAAATCAAACCATGCCTAAGCATCTAATTTTCATGACATCAACATAATAGACGTGCATTCAAATCATAAACCATAACCATCATGACTACATATCTAGTTTCCATAATAACAATACATTGGAAATAAAATCAAACACATCACATATAACCATCATCATCAACTATATAAAAGGAATGTATGTGTGACAATACATGTATTCATAGATATAAATACAAGTATCTCAAAAACTCTCATATACATCTTGCCTCTTTGGCACACAGCCAGCTATATATATATATCAAAAATAAAAAATAAATATCATCTCCATATCATATCTATGAAGGGTTGGCACCTCTGCTTCTCTCTCCAGTACCCTCATCTAGCCTCTGTCTATGAGAACTAGTCACCTCTCCCTGACCATGTCTATGCAACTAATGGACTCTGTCTGAGCTACTAGAACTATGAGTCCATGAGTCTGGTCCTCACATTGGCTACCTGCTGTGCTCTATGCTCACCATAAGTCACATACAAGATACCACTCTCTATCAACTGGTCCTGATAATACCTAGCCTCAGACATTACATCTCTGTAACTAGGCCATGGATATAACTTGAGGAGGGACCATCACTCTGAAATCCAACCTATGGACCCTTTCCTAGTAATAGTGGCCCTTGTCCCTATACCAGTGGCCCCTGTCCTGTACATGTAAAACGAGACCTTGTTTGGTGCCTATGCCTATATAATGGGACCCTGTCCCATTAACTAGTGCCTATGTGCAGCTGCTATTTATGCCTGTAATGTGGCCACTTATGCCTATAAAGTGTAATCACCTAAGCCTGTAGTCCTTGCCACCTGCCCCCCATCCCCTACCTGTTGTTCTACCAATTGGCCCTGTAAAGTGGAAACATGTTCTTGTAGTGTAGCAACCTGAGCTTGCAATGCTATCCACCTACCCTCCATCCCTTACCGGTTCTTGTACCAGATCATTGCTAGTGCACTTGGGCTAATGCTAGCTAACCCTATAAGATGGTAACTGTGCCTTGTGCCAGCTGTATAACTGTAAAGTTATCACCTGACCCTATAACTTGGTCCCTCTATAAAATAACAATAGCTGAATCCTGGTTGTCCTAGCCTTGGCAGTGCTTCCTGTATCTAGGCTATCCAGCCACCCCCGCATGTACCCTTTCAGTGGTGCCTGCATCATCAATCCTCCTATCAGCAACCTGTTCCTCCTACCCTATTGGATCTGTTGGATGGGTGGAGATAATGGTCTCTCCATGTCATCCCTATGATACTGTGGAAATGGTGGAGGCACATCTTGTTGAAGCCCAAACTGACATCTAACTCGGTCAACTAGAATCATCTCATGCTCCCTGGGTCACCATCCTTATATCCACCTTACCATCTGTAACCCTACCAACTCCTCTACCATGCCCCCATATGAAGGGAAATCCACATAAGGCCACCATAAAATATCTATTCCTAATAGGCCCTCTAACATGTGCCTGTAGTACGTCACATCTCACAATGCCTCATCCACCCTAGGGTGTACTTCTATTAGTACCCACCTCCTAAAACCTACTCTGTATACTCCTTGGTGCCAATCCTGTCATGGAAGGCCTACTGGATGTAGACACACTATGTGCTCATATGCCCAATAGTGAAGTAGATAGGTGTAACACACACCAAACCGCCTAATCCTTCAATACACCCATAACTCCTGTATAGTTGTACCAGGTACACTTGGCACCCATGCAAAAAAACTCTCTCCTCAATCATATCCTCAAGTACTCCCATCAATTCTCATGGAAATATCCCACCCTCTGAATTCGAGAGAGCATAACATCCAATAGCCACCATCATCAACACTGATAATTTGGTCTCCTCGGGGTGCACAACATACATATCCCCATAACTAATGCTAACACTGTGATATGTCAAATCCTCCATCACCTCTCCAAATACTGAAACCATAGGCTCCAAATGCATCATCGAAAGAAATATGATATAGTGGCTCTCCAACAATTGGTAGCCTCAAAATCCTATACACGTCCTCCAGAGTGATCATCATCTCTCTAGTTGATAACTGGAAGGTGTTGGTCACATGATCCCATCTGTTCGATGAGAGCGATCATCATGTTGTGATCTCTGATGATCCATCTGTATCGTCTAACCATGCCTAGTCCAACAACCCTCATATGCTCCCACTCTTCCTCTGGTCATATGGGGTCTCATCTGCACCAAAAGGGGCAGTAGCCTATCCCTCATCATCAACTATTGACATACCTACATCATCACCATTTCAACTTGTTAATCAATGGGTCCTTTCCATCATTTATTTGACCCTACCCAACACAATACCTACCTACACCTTCCCTAGCCTACTCACCTTTACCCAACCTGCTTGACTGATGTACATTCTATCTAGCCTCATCATCAATTGTTTCCTCTCTTTCATTCCTTCCACCCCTTCACCTATTGTTATAACTGAACCTTAACCCATTCAATCCTACCTAAATTGACCCTCACCCATTCATTCTTATCTAACTTGACCCTCACCCACCCCTTCCTACTTAAATTAACCTTAACCCATTCATTTCTACCTAAATTACACCTAACCTACCCTTCCCTTCCTTTTTCCACTTTCCCAATTTCATTTTTATAAACTTGGTCACTTTTAACAGTGACCGGACATCGGTCACCCTAACCGATACTGGTCCCCTTTTATCCCCACTGATGCTAGTATACCCACCGATGCCAGCTGACCAACCGATCGACGTTGATCACTGGTTTGGCCCTAGAGCCGAACCCTCACGTCCCCATTTTCAAAAAATTAACCTAAAAACCCCTACCTAACCACCCAAATTACCCTCAAATTCCTTTTCATTCCATTTACCACCTAATTAGACTAGATTTCACCCTCCCCATACCTAATTTCACCCAAATTTACCCAAAATGATAATTCAATTTCAAAATCCAATTTATTCATTTTTCTACCTTAGTTTTTAACCAAAACAAACATGGATCTCAAATCCTACCTCTACACAATGCCGCCTCTGTGGTGGGATCTCCAGAATAGGAATATGACCTCCACTAGTGCCCTCTCTGGATTCTCTTCCATGTCTCAATCAATCCCACTACTCACAACCAATAGAAACACTTAGATAGATCTCATGGGCCCGTACTCTTCACTCCTCTTCAACCGATAACAACTCACCAACTCAACCTCCTACCTCTCCTTGTCATTTTTCACACAAAATCACTCTCTCCTGTTATTTTCCAAATTTAGAAATGCTCAAATGAAACCCTTTTCACACGTGTAATTTTCCATTTTAAACCCAAATCAACATGACCAATGTCATTCATGTTAGTGCCCTACTTTCCCAACGTCGAGTTACCCATAACCGGCATTGGATTCACCCTTCAACCAATATCGGTCACCCTACCTAACCCACTTATACATAATTTTCCCAAAATTGTGATGCAAGATGCCATTTTCTTGCTACCAAATCCTTATCCAAGCCTTATAGGCTCACCTAATAACCTTATCACCTAACCCCCGACCTCAGTGTACTTCAGGGCATTTTTTTCCTCCACAATAGCCTGACGCATGACCTTACCTATACACCAAACCTAACCCACCAATTTGACACTCAAATTCACTTACTCATTGTACCTTGCGACGACATTATTTGTGTTATTTAGCCTACCAACCTTGCCTTTCCTGATGTCATGATTTTTATCTTGACCAAACCAAACCTTTTGGTGCTTTGGAACCACCTAATGCCCATTCTTGCACCTAGCCTTGTTGTGCTTTCAGGACCGTATCCTATACCTTGGATACCTAGACCACATCAACCTTCTTTGGATAAACTATCAACCTTTGATGACATAGAGTTTGTGAGCTCTTCATCATAGTGCCTTGTTGCATTCTACATGTGTGCATGCATTTGAATGCCCCCACCTATTATCCATATCGCCATTTCATGTGCCTTCACCTTATCTCAATTTTCCTCACCTACCATTTTATCAAACCCATCACTGATTCACCCTGCTACTTCATCAGTTCCTGGTTTGAGGGGGATCACCTCCACCCATACTTGGGGAAACCACTCATGTTTTTGTCAGCGTCGCTTATCAATACAAGCTACATGAAAAAGGGGGAAAATGTAGACACCCAAAATTGGGTCACAACCCTCTAAACCCCCTTTGATTAATTAATCCCCCCGCCATACCCACTTCCACACATTTTAATTAATTTAATTACCAAAATTAAGCTAATCATATACTTCACCTCTTCATTTCACCTAGCCACCTCATCTCTCTACCTCATCCTAGACCTATTCCAACCCTATTCATTACCTAAGACTAAGTGCCCACTTCCCTTAATAGACTGGGACTTATTCTAACCCTAAGATTAATGGCCTATTATCCCTCTAACTACTCTCCCACTCCATTTAGCGCTATTCCACACTTGTGACCTGGAACCAAAATCAGAATCACACCAAATTTAGGAAGAATCAGGCTATTTTTAGCATGTATGACTATTTCTCCCTAACTAAAGCTGGTTATTCCTCGACCGAAATTAGATCACCTAATTGTCATTAGTTTCCTTAAATAAGATTTTCTAACTCATTGCTCAGGTTTTGAATCTTGTTTCTAGCTCTTGCAACCTTGCATCCTCATTTTTGAGATTTCCAGTGACCTTGTGACATACCAAAGACCCTTACAATGTTCAGACACCACACAGTCCACTAATAGATCAATCCAGATCTCCAGTACACTCACAGGGAAGCACCGTGTCCTCTTGTTCTTACTGCATTCATTCAAGATCAACTTCTCCTGCAACCATCACCATCACCACCACCTACTTTTTATTAGCTATCTGTTTCATTCCATATTCTACCTTACCCGAATCTCTCCCACAGTACCTCTGTTTAACTATTTGCTCGTTTACCCTTCATACCTTGTCTGGACACATATATTTTTACTTCTGAGTCCTTATAAAAATCCCACGACCTCACCTAAACTCCCCTCACTCTTTGTGTAATCACAGAGAGTACCCGAAAATCCATTTTTAATATTGTTACCTAATTGACCCTATTGACACCGGTCACCCAAACAGCATCGGTCCATTACCAGTAGCTCGACATCGATCACCTAACTGGCATCTGTCTCTGTGACAGGTAAAATTCTCTAAACAAACAAGATCATAACTTCTTCAAAATAGCCAAGAACCTCACCCAACCTTACCTAGACCTCGTCTACAGTGTTTATTAGACCTAAAAATTTAGACCAGCTTATCAACCATCCGGATTTAATCGTAACCTTACATGCTAGATTAAATTCACTTATTACATATTATAGGAGATACCTAAATCCTATCAACTACAGTAGGATTCATTTATTTACAATATTTCCTTGCATTAACTTATTTACAACTATGGATTGAAAACCATTAAAGGAAGCATCATGCTTCAAAGCGATCTAGCTTTCGCTAGGCAGTACACTGCCATTTGCTATTTAATATTATTTGGTGGTCTTGTTGTGTTTCTAATAGGTCGTTCCTCCTAGCCAAAGCGAAGCTCTTAACAATCATCTTGGTCAACATTCTATGCGCACACAACCTATCTTTGACTATCACAAGTATTCCTCCTTGCCCTTACCTATTATCTATTTTATCTCTACTTCGCGGTGAAACACTATGTTGTATGTGAGAGATTGGATGTGACATTCGAAAGATGTAAGAGAGATGATACTGCTAGAAGGGGGGGAGTATGCATGGTGCCCCCAGGTGTATGAGTATGGAGACGGTCATGTAATATCATCAAGGAGGTCATTGTTTTCATGGTCAAAGCCAAATGAAGAAGCATCAAAGACTTGATAAGTAATAATATCTAGTCAATAACTTATTGAGCCATTATGGAAAAAGGTTGTACATGCCCATTACGTATTCTTCATTAATGAAAGGGGTTAGTGGATAATCATGTGCATACTAGTGTATAAGATTTTTTGAATAGTTAAGAAAGGGATCATTGCAAATGAAAACATGACCAAAAGGAATAGAAATGAGATGTCAATATGATTAGGATCAAAGGTGCCCCCGATATATTCAAGCCAAGACTATTCAAGCATAAGTGGAGCAATACAAGGATCTACATGGATGAAATACTATGAGATGAAAGACATGAATCCCAGAAGCAATAGTAATGTGGATGAATCCATGATAAAGATGAGGATCATGTGGTAGAGGAAATATGTCGTCCATTGTAAAGCCTAACTGATCCAACTCATCATGTGTGCATATAGTATCTGGGCAAGTAGGATCAAATGGAATATGTTCCCAATAAGATTCATTCATGAAGAGTGTATGTGTGAAAGGAGGGCGTGCTAATGATGGCTTCTCATGAGATGATGAAGTAGGTAGACTGACACCTAATGTTTTGACATGCTCCTTGATAAGGAATAATAATAGTAGTAGAAATAAGAGGAGGTGATGGTGTAGATGAAACAAGATCTAACATGAAAGTAAAACCTTCAAGTGGTGGAAAATGAGTCAGAGTATCCATAGGTTGTGGTTCATCAGTGGTAGCAAATGTTGGAGTAGGATGTGTAGTGTTGGGATCATGGTTGAAATATTTGAATGGTCAATCGATCACTATGAAATGTATATTCTACACCCTCATGTAAGAATTTGACACATCAATGTACTGTAGAAGGAAATGTTTACATGACATGAAGCCATGGTCTATGAAGTAAACATTTATATGAAACTGGGAAGTCAATGACGAAGAAAGTTTTATTAAGAGTTTTAGGCCCAATAATGATAAGAAAATGAATATGACCTATAAATGGATGAACAGAGCCATCGTAAACGTGAAGAGAAAGAGAAGATGGACAAACATTAATAATAAAAAGACCAAGATATTCAAGGAATGAGATAGTGCAAAGATTAAGTTTAGATCAATTATTAAAGATTGTGCATTTGACACCCACATTATAAATATAGAGCATGATGTATAAAGGTGGATCATTATCAAAAATAGCAAGATCAACATTAGGATTCAATGGAAACGCAACATGCTAAGAAAAAAACATCTGGGAAAGTGTTGTATACTATATCCGAATGAGTTTCAACATGAATGCAAGTAGTAGCTAGGAGAGCTATCATTTTATCTCTTAATTCAGGATTAACACACATAAAATCATTAATAGAGATACATTTGACGAGAAGAGCCTATGAAGATACAATTAGTAGAAGTATAAGGACCACAGGAGTATTTATATCGAGTTTAGGTTCACCAAAATGATTAAGCAAATATGGGAATAATACCTAAATCTTATTGCTATTATAGCAGTAAATAAATAAACAAATTAAGTACAAAATAGACCCAAGCAAATTAAGCTATAAAGTATGAAACCCTAGTTGTAAAGAAGGGATATAATGACTTAGCTGATTCACAATCAAATCTAAACTGTGTCAAATTGATGACCAGGTGAACAGAGAGGGAGAAGTATCGCACAAAGCCTCATAAAAATGTGCGAGTTGTCAATCTGCCTAGATTGGGGCACCTGGAAAGGGGTAGGTGGACCTGCGAGCACCCTAGACTTGCCCATGTGCGACACTTCTAACTTTCTCTTCATTACTCTGTCACTATAACACAGTCCAAATTTAATTGTGAAACAACTAATTCCTTTCATCTCCTCTTTGCAACTAGTGTTTCATTATTTTCTAACTTAATTTGCTTTGGTCTATTTTATACTTAATTTCTTATTCATTTACTGCTACATTGTAATCAAATTTAGGCATTTATAAATTCTATTTTTGCTCAATCATTTTGGTGAACCCATCACACATATCCACCTTCTCTTTAGGGATTTTATTATCTTATCCCTATGGCTCAATCTTATGGCGAATTTACTGAAGCCCACCTTAAAGAGCTTAATGACCATATCACTGAGCATCCTAGACTTGCTTTTATTCAATGCTCACGAGGAGGCACTAATCTTGTGGATTTTAATACCCCTACATCCATCCATGCCTCTATGTCCATCATTACTCATTGATTCGTAAACTTCTATTTTGGAACTCTAAAAATTCACACAATTATGTTGTTTTACTTTCAGATTTGGAAAATGACAGATTGATTGAAGATTAGAGCTTTAGTGACTGATTATCTAGAGCTATAGAGAGGAAATTTCAAAGAATAGGAAAGAATTCAAACTCTAAACACTAACAATTTTTATCCTGGAAACTTGAAATGGAGGAAAACCAGTTAGGAAGGGCAAAGCGCTCTTTCTTCCCACTTTTATTGGTCAATTATAGACAATTACAAATTACAAGAAGTAGAAAATGGAGACAACAATGTAAACCTCTCCCTTCCCATGCTTGCTTGCTCTGTTTCTACACCTTTCTCCTACAATTCCACTCCAAAACTGAAGATCTTGCTCACTTGCTCTCATATAATTAATACTTTGCTTCTTGATCTCTCTGGATCTTCGAATGATGAATTATCTTGCTCCTTTCATGCATTTATAGGCCTTCCCATGTCCTCCTGTGCACTGGAGGATGTGAAAGGGAATGGAAGGGAAGAGACACAACTGTCTCTTCGAATTCAAAAACTATTCTTTCCTGATTTAATTTTTCCCGTCAAAAGTGTTAGGACCGCCGCCCTGCAGGGCGGCGGTTCTGCAACTGCCGCTGTGCACAGAGTGGCGGTTCTGTCTCAAACCTTCGTTTACCTCATTTTCCTCATTTTATTTAATCCTCCTTGGTGCTAATGGAACTAATGAAGTGGTGTGTTTTTCTGGATCCCTAAGGATCATACCTTCCCTACTTAGGAGGCTTTTGGTCCCACAAAATCTTAGTGGGAGATTGGTAGAGGAATCAACTCCCTCTCTTGCTCCTTCGAGTACCACTAGGTCTGCCTTGATGTCTTCTCTCGTCTAACCTACCAACACTCCTGTGGATCTCTGGTTTTCTGCTCCAGTGCTACATCCTCCTCCGAGTTGCCTCGAGTACAATCCTCTTTGGAATGAAACTTTTGTATGTTTTCTTCTTTGTCATGCATAGATGGCTTTAGTAGGTGTGAGCTCTTACAACTTGATATCACATGCATCTACATGAAGTGTGGCCTAAAGGTTTCTTTTCCAACATGCTCAAGTATGAAAAAGGTCCCATAATGTAGTGGTTTAGTCCTTCTTACTTGTCTTCATCTCTTGAGATGGATTGGCCGAATCCTCTCCGTGTATGTTGTTGCTATAATAACCACTGTTTCTTATATCTTGTCTTTTCCTTACTACCCCATGGCCAGGTACAGTGAATCTGTAGGTAGATATGATGACTACAAAGTGGAAGTTTGTTTTGCTCCTTGAATGTGTAGTTCCTGTGGTGGCTTTTTCTGTAAAAACTAACAAGCGCTATCCAAATTCTCCACCCTTTGGTAAAAAATATCCATGATCTCACATCCATTTTGTTTTTATTTCAATGAAAGTAAACAAAATTGATGATTTACCTAAATAAGTCTTAGTGTTTGGTTGACACTTACCATAACCTTCTTTACTTTGCTCTGGTGTGCCCAGATGTTGAAACTGACTCCGTCCTTGACCCATATGTATTGGTTCTCCCTCCTTGTGAACACAACATCCCTGACATACAAGTAAGGACTTCCAAATACAACGTCAAATGCATCAAGTGGAATGATATCAACCTATAATACATCAATATATTGGGTATTTATCCCAAATTAAAACTTACACTTTCTTGTAACTTGTATCTATACACCCCTCTTCACCCATCCCAATGGGTATGGATTTTGATGTACATAATTATCGAGGCCAAGTTGTTCTACAATCGCATCAGAAATCATATTTGACTGAGAACTAGAATCTACTAAAGCGTTTACCTTAGTCTTCTTGATTTGGATTTGGATTTGAAATAACTTACTCATCTCTTCTTCTTCTGCTCCCCCATACATGTTAGTGGCCGTGCATCCTAACCTTTCTTCTACATCTGAATCATATTCAATCTCCACCTCTCCTTCTGTCTTCACAACAACCATGGATTTCTTGGAATCCTTGGTTCGGTGTTTTAGGTGTAATTCTAGATGTAAATTCCAACTAGAGGTGTCAGTATGTCCATTTATATCACAATTCTTACAGAAATTATTAGGATCTTTACAAGTATGTAAAGCAGTAGTGGCATGTTTACCTTTCCATTTACCTCTCCTACTTGTCTTCCCTTGTTCTTTTTCTTACTGATATGTTGACTGGTCTTCCTTTGGTTTTGTTTCTCCTTGCTTCTTCTCGTCATTGATGTAGTATGCTTGTATACAAGCTTCATTGAGATCCTTGGGATTCATAGAGATTACCTTCCTCCAAAGGTGAGTGTGAAGTCCTCCCAAATACTTGGTTAGAATGTCCTCATCCTTCACGTCCATATTTAACAACATGGCTTGTCTCCGAAACTCCGTAGTGTAGTCTTACATGCTTTGACCGCTGACCTATCTAAAGTACTGCCACTTGATCATCATGTCAGTCTTATAGCCAATGGGATAGGAGTTAGCTCTAATCAATTCTTTAAAACCCTTAAAAGTACTGATAATAGGACGTTTCTTCTTTTTCACAAGTGGCTAGATGGGTTTCCCACCAAACCAAAGCATGACCTTCCATTTTGAGATGTGTAAAGGTAATCCTTTGTGCCTTAGTAACATTATGCAAACTAAAATAGAATTCCAACTATTTTAGCCACTTATCAAGAAATTTTGCATCTACTCATCCTTGAAAGTTCTTTATTTCCACTTTCATTTCAACTTTAAAAGGTGTGTGAGCAAATTTTACCTTCTCGCTTACAATTGGTGTCTCTTCTTCACTCTCTTCCCATTCTTCCTCTTCATGCCTCTTTTTGATACTAATTTTTTTGGCCAATGCTTAAATCACTGAGTCTATGGAATGTTGCTTAACCAAAGCCGTCTTTTGCAAATCTTAAAGCTCTTCTTGTTTTCTATACAACCTATCCATCATGGTATCTAACATCTTGACTCAATGGACCAAGTTCTCTTCTTCCATTTGAGCTCGAATTCTCTATTTCCACTTCTTCATAGAAATATCTACCTCGTAAGGTAAAACTTATTCACCTTTGGACCTTGTCACTATCATACAAATCACAAGAAAGAATCAAATACCATAGTCCTAGATATAAATCAACTTTGATAGCAAAATGATCTGTAAACTTCTACTTTGGAATTTTACAAAATCACACAATTATGTTGTTCTACTTTCAAATTTCGAAAATGATAGATTGATTGAAGATTAGAGCTTTAATGACTAATTATCTAGTGCTATAAAGAGGAAATTGTAGAGAATAGGAAAGAATTTAAACTCCAAACACCAACAATTTTTATCCTGGAAACCTCCAATGGAGGAAAACCAATTGGGAAGGGAAAAATGCTCTTTCTTCCCACTTTTATTGGTTAATTATAGACAATTACAGACTACAAGAAGTAGAAAATGGAGACAAAATGGAAACATCTCCCTTCCTATTCTTGCTTTCTTTATTTCTACACCTTGCTCCTACAATTCCACTCCAACACTAAAGATTTTTCTCACTTGCTCTTATATAGTTAATACTTTGCTTCTTGATCTCTCTGTATCTTTGAACGATGAATTCTCTTTCTCCTTTCATGCATTTATAGGCCTTCACATGTCCTCCCATGCACTGGAGGATGTGAAAGCGCATGGAAGGGAAGAGTCACAACCATCTCTTCAAAAGTTTCAGGACCGCCGCTCTAAGTAGATTGGCAGTTAGAGGACCGCCGCCCTGCAGGGTGGCGGTTAAACAACTGCTGCTCTATACAGAGCAATGATTATGTCCAAAACCTTCGTTTACCTCATTTTCCTCATTGTTTTCAATCCTCCTTCTTGGTGCTGATGGAACTAATGAAGTGGTGTGTTTTTCTGGATCCCTATGGATCACTCATCCCCTACTTCCACTCTTCTGTATTCTTTTATCGTTCCTATTTTGGTTTCTACTCCTACCAATCACTTCACTCCACCTGTTGTTTCTCATACACAACAAGTTCCTTCCGCTGGCACCTAGGATTTAGCCTCTCTATATCAAGACCTTCAAGCAAAAATTTTACAATTGCAACAAGCTACTTCTCGTGCATCTCCATCTTTGGATTCCAAACTACTTCTTCACTCTCCTTTTTCACCTGCCATTTCCATGTATGCACTTCCACCCAACTTCGTCACTCCCAAGCTACCCATTTTCATTGGCCATGGTGACCCTCAAGAGAATCTTTGATCATTTCATGTGGCATGTCTAGATTTTGTGGATGGTCATATTCTCTTAGCTATGCTCTTTCCTATAAGTCTCCACAATTATACAATGCGTTGGTTCTATGATCTACCTGTCCACTCGGTAGCATCATTTATGCATCTAGTAGATGCTTTGCTCGCACATTTCTCTATCAATATTGGCTCTAAGATATCATATGCTCAAATCACACAACTCAAAAAAGGATCTAATGAACATCTAGTGGATTATGTCTTATGATACAAAAACAACTTAGCTAAGATTTCTAATGTGCTTGCAAACTCAGAACTTCAAGATGTATTTGTATAAAGTCTATTACCACATCTTCAGGAGAGTGTTAACTTTGAGACCTCTCCATCATTCGATCATTTGTGTCACACTCTTAAGCTATGCGAAACAAAGCTCTTATCGATAGGCAAGCTTAAGTATCAAGAACATGCTTCATCTTCCACTCGTTTTCAAAGTAAATCAACTTTTAAGTCATCTACAAAACTTACATAAGCTAAAGAAATTATCAATGTTGTGTTTAATAATAAAGAGCTTCAATAGCAACCACCTAAGTGTATATATAAAAAATTGACTATTGCTCCACATATTCTCTTGCCACAACTTATCACAAACAATCTTATTACGCTTCCTTCTCCACTCAATTTGGATCCATCTTGTCCTAAAGGTCATAATTACAACGAAAATCTTAGATGTGAATATCATCAATGTGTTGGGCACTCTATAGATCAATGTTTCAAACTTTGTGATCTTATTCAAGATCTTATTGACAATAATACACTTGAGATTTCAGAGTCTATGACTTCTGCACCAGTCAATGAAAATCAAAATCTCAATATCTTCAACAATCCTCTTCCGAAACATGACAAGTGGTTGAATTTTCAACAAATCATATATATTGCGCAGTGCCTTCTCCTACATTCGGGACTTTTTATTTTCTAGTTGCTCATGCTGAAACATCTCCTCCAATCGTCACTTTCCCCGATCACGACTATCATGCTACATTATCTTCTAATTGCTTACATATCACTGCTTTTGTTGGATCTACTTCTATTAATAACACTAATGTCGATTGATCCTTTCACATTATTGTATGATCTATTACAATTCTTGTAGCTATTATCTTCCCACTCTCGTAATTTGCATATCCGATACCTAAATCATATGATGTTATTAAGCTTCCAGTCACTGTTGGGTCTATTACCATGCTTAAGCCCTTTCTCGTGGCACCACATGTTGCAGGGTGTGACCCGCTCTTAGGTATCCCCTAGATCTATGCAACTCAGGCCATCACTTTTATGAATCATTTATGTCTAAATTTCATTCACAATAGGAAATTTATCACTATCAATGGTGTTCCACCATCCATTCCATGACCTCAACCTCCTCTTAAGGTTTCCATCAAACTTGCTAAAACATCTAGGTCCTTGCAACCTATTAAATCTAAAACATGATATTTTCCTAGCTTGCCTATTTATACACGGCCTACACTGTCTCATTAGTATACTAGTCCATCACATCACTCTAGGTCCATTACTCAGATAACTCCTTCAAATTGGTATACATCACCGTCTCGTTTTGTTTCACATAGGTGTCCATCATCTCTGCGTTCTACTCCATATAAGTGTCCATCACCTGCGTGTTCGACTTCACCTCCTCGTTTTGCTCCACATAGGTCTATTTCACCTAGGTATCCATTATCTCCTCGGTCTCACATTTATTCACTGACACAACATATGTCTCTTACACTTCCCGTCTTAGAGCATGGTCACACACCTTTACCTTTGTAAGCATCGCATGGAGGACTCTCATTTTTCACTTTCATTGGATAACATATTCGCAATTACACACATGGGGGGCACCATCCATCCTTATCTTCTCCCCCACCTTCTACCATTTCCAACTCTCTTACATTTCACACATATCACATTTAGTCTCCCACATTCATCACACACATCTTAATATATATTGTCATTACCCAATGACGCACTCTCATCCTTTTGTTCACACTTGATATTTGAGGGCATACACTACACACTGCACATTGCACACAACACACTACACACTGCACACTGCACACTGCACACAACACACTGCACACTGCAAACTACACACTGCACACTACACACTGCAAACTGCACACTACACACTGCACACTGCAAACTACACACTGCACACTACACACTGCAAACTGCACACTACACACTGCACACTGCACACTACACACTGGATACTGCACACTACACACTGCACACTTCACACATCATGTATTATTTACACCTCTTTCTCGCAACATCTATCACATATTATGTGCACTATTCACTCTACACATTCATAATACATCTTTCTTGCATCTACTACTACACGTTGCATTTATTGTCCTATGATGCACTCTAGTTCCATAGTTCATACTTGACTATTGAGGGTTTCAATCTAAAATGAACCTCACCACACCCACTCACTCATTCACTCGCTCACACTCTCTCTCCACTTTACACTTTCATGATTACATCTTTCCAGTGCACATTCAAACCACTTCTAGATGACACACTCTTGTTCTATGGTTCATTTTTATTGCTAACGGGGTGTGTATAAATGAACCTCGTCACATGCATACTCATACACATACACTTGGGGGGCATGCGGCCCCTATCATTCACTTTGCATTCCATTTCATCTCACTCCACATCATACTGCATATCTTGGTCGCATTTATTCTTTATTACTTATGCTTACATGTACACTTTCTTACACATGCTAGTTAGATATCTTGCATGTCATTATTTTTATCATACACACATGCACGTTCACTTTCCTTTCTAGTGTGATCGTATATTTTACACAGATCGATACATGAAACATGGATGCTTGGTCTAGTACCTCATACTAGTCCCACAACGGATCCTAGAGCATCTGCTTTTGTACACTAAATGTGTTATTATTTCATTGTTCATATCACATTATTTTATCAGATTATACACGCCTTGACATGATTTTTATCTTTTTAACATGATAATGGGTGTTTCATGTGTAAAATTTGTGATGGATGGCTATTTGCTTCCATGATTGTCTGTTACATCGCTTTTCATTGCTTACTCTTTGTCTACCATTGTTTGCAGGCTTTGCCCTTTGTCTTGTGTACACACTCTATGCTTTCAGCCATTTCAGCCTCAATTTCATTCCAACATCATGAGTGATGTCCCATGTTTGTAACTCACTTTTCATAGTCTACATTGTCTTCCTATGTCTTGGCTTACACATTGTATGCCTACTTGTTAGCTTAAGCATTATCTTCTACATGTGTGTTTGTCTTTGCTTGTACTAATACTTGTTTCCAACCACTTTGTATACGTGTGCCCTGGTTTTTACTAAGCACACTCCCTCACCCCTCAGGTCATCAGTTTCAGTAGAGCAGGCAGTCTTCCTTTGGGCCGCATACTCCTCAATGACGTTGCATGAACCCCAAACAAGGGGGGCATCATTTGGATGAATCAGTCACCTCATACAATAGTCTATATGTATAATTCAGTCCAACACAGTACTAGTACAACACAGTCATCAGTCTCAGATAGGGCTTGGAATCAGCCTTGGGTCCTTATCACAACATAGACACCAGCGCCCAGACTAGGACAATAGTACCTGGGTGCCCTTAACTCTTCTTGGACACCCTTAACCAGGGGAAGTTACACAACATTTTCCACTTCAGCACAATTTTCACCACTTCACATAACGACTTTTATAGGGCACACAGTCCTTAGCATCTGACATGCATGCACTACACAACATTTTTCTAGTTTCGCATTGGATCGGAATTGTTCAAACTAGATCAGACTTTTACACACCATCTGCAGTGATGTTCTAAATTATGGGAATCGGTTAAAGGTTGGAGGATGACACTAAGTTTTTTTGCTTACACTTCTTCCGTTCTTGGCGTGAGATCGCCCAAAAAACTTGTAGTTAGTGCAACTTGCGTGCGACCGCCTTAAAAAATCATTCTTCTACATCATCTTTAGGATCCTTTCTACACTATTTTCTCATCATGGATCAGCTGCACATGTTCCTTTTTTCACATTTTCACATTTTACACATTTTGATCATATACACGTATATTTGACTACTTGTTCATTCTTCTCTTTTGTAGGTCCATCCTTATGGGAAGTGGTAGTCATATCATCATCACCTCATCATCAACAATAATAGGTACAATCACGACATCGACACATACGATCTCACCCTAGGGTCATTATCATCACTTTTTGTACTTCCACATCCTTAGTTTCCATGCTTCACATTTTTTATCACTCCACACTTTTTCCTTATCTCTCAACATGCTTTTCGCCATCGATCTACATGGTTATCAGGTACGTATCTCTTATCTACTTTATGTTATCGAGCATTTGGTCAAAAACATAAAGTGGGGGCAAATACAAACACAAAATCACACACTTTGGGTATATATTTAGTCTTGATCACATACTACTATTCATATGGTTCCTAAGTAAGAAAAGTACTAACCCATATCTTTGGTCATATTTGCTTTCTTTTTATTGCCAATTTTTGTCTTACACACCTTGCCTAGTTTGACCTCCGACCCTTAAGTTTCTCTGAGTTTGGACACCAACACTCAACCAGGATGCCAGTGCCAGACACCCCTATCCCCTCTAGGTACCCTTGACCTCTTTGTACTTTACTCACATCTTTTAGGTCCTTCTAGCCATTTGGGCATCTTATATTTTTGGTAGTCAACATTTTTCGTGGTTAATTGTGAAATTATAGCAAGGGAATCATATAAATATAAAGTTATGTGGCAATAATAAAGGACCAAACACTAAGCATTAGCTCTTACAACCTAAGGTTGCATCCAAAGGCTATTGTAGAGCATTCCAACATCCATTCTAGCATGCATTCAAGGGCAAGGGATTGTATTCTTCTGCATACGCTTCACAGGAGGGGAAGTTCATTCTATTTTATGCACACATCTACTTACATCTTCTACATCTAGCTATTGCTCGCTATAAAGTGTGACACTCGCAAGAACCACCTAGGGCACGATTCCACACACACACAAAGAATGTAATGTCCCCTTTCCTACGCCAAAGGATTAAGGGCCAATCCGAGTCCAAGTCTTGGTCATACCCAAGGGGCTATGGACGCTGGGAAATATTGGGTATGAATATCTAGTCCATTTTGTTATAATTCTTCATTGACATATGGAAAAAGGTGTGTTGAAAGGACTAGATGTTACATTTTGTCGTTACGAAGGGGCCACATGGTACTAATATTTTAATTTTGCATTTGGGGGTCACTTTTGGACCATGGTGAACTTAAAAAGGGAAAAGTAACTTAAGTTACTTTTATTTTATTGGCCCTTCCAAGGGAAAAATGTGACTAGGGTTTATTGGGGCTCTTTTGCCTTGGAGAAGTTATATAAGGAGTTGGGGGAGAAAGGAAGGGGACTTTTTGCATACTAATCATCTTCTTTCATGTGTAACTGTTGTTTGCAAATCTACAGCTTGTGGAGTGAAATCCCATAGGAACCCTAGCTTCGGTGGTGAGAGATCCATCCCTATCTAACAGGGCATTCTTCGGTAGTGAGAGATCTACCCTAGCTTGTCATTTTGGAGCTGTTTTAGGGCTGATTTACAGAGATATTTATAGAGGTTTCAGAGGCAGGGTTTTGAAGGTTTTGGAGACATTTGGGGAAGATAATTAGAGGTTTTTCAGATCATATTTACAACAACTATTTGAGCAGGGTTTAGCATCACTGAGAAGGCCCTTTCATTAATTTCCAACCCTTTTCCAAGCTAGGTGACTTGTTTGGAATATTGCATCCTTTATTTGGAGGGTTTCGAGTTGGCCATTTTAAGATTTGAAGGTTAAGATATCATCTCCTATGTTTGTAAATGTTATTTCCAAAGTCTCATCATTTTTGCACTTGTATTCAGAGAGTTACGAATTTTAGAAGTTTTCCAGCTGTCTAGGGCACGCTGTAATTTTCTGGCAGCATTTTATTATTTGAAAAATTCCAAAAATAGTTTTCTTATTTTCTGTAGAATATTAACAAGCTCTTTTTAAATTTTGAAGTAATTCAGGTGGATATTTTGGGAGATATTAATTTTCTTTAGTTTGCTACCCTAACTATAAAAATATGCAAAAATCAATATTTTATTTGATTGCAAATTTTCAATATTTTGTGCATTTTTAAGTGGTATCCCACAAGGGATATTTCAGTGGTATCAAAGCATTTGTTTCTCCAGCCTGTTGGGATTGAAAGATGGGAGACAGAGACAGTGAGGATATAGGTGTAGATATGATGAAACAATTGTTCACCAACATGGTAAAGCATCAGGACACTACCAATCTCTATTTGAGCCAGCTCACTAAGAGATTAGCATAGGACAAGATTGATGCTCATGTGGAAAGAGGAGAAAACAATAATAGGGGACAACATGGTGAAAGAGGTGAGGGTGGACATTCAGGGCAGTGGTCTCCCCATTCTTCTACCAGGCCTTTGGGGTTTCACGAACCTTCTTTCTTAAAGGATCCAAAGGTTTCACAGGTACGAAAGCTAGTGGATATTGTAGATGAGGAGTCTTGTTGGGAAAGGTACTAGACCCTAAGTGATGGCTTTCATGACAACATGCCATTCCAAGAATATTACAAAATGAAGATTGGCAGCAGGCCTAGGAGAGATCGTCAGGTACAGGTACTAGAGATGCAAAGGAGATTAGGACAAATTTCTATTTCACACTTCGACAATTCTAAGAAGTGTACTACACAGTCTTGGGTTCAAAAGTTGAAGAAATACTTCGACTTGAATCATATGCATGAGGAAGATGCAATTAAGTTTACAATCTTACATCTTGAGGGAAACACTCATGATTGGTGGCATCATGGGTTGATTACATAGGGACACATATACATCACGACTTATGTAGATTTCACAAAGAGGTTAGTGAGTAGATTTGATAGGAGGGACCCCAACAAGTATTTTAGAGAGTTGACTCATTTGAGGAAAATAGGTTCCTTGGATCAGTATATCACAAATTTTCAGAGACTATCGGTCATGGTCCCTGATGTTACAGAGATGAGGTTGATTTCCCTATTCACAGCAAGTTTGACATATGCTCTCGCTGGATTTGTGAAGGCATTTGAGCCTTCTTCTTTGCATGAGGCTATTAGGATAGCTTATGACTTGGAGTTATCCACTCCTACGTCAAGGTTTCCACCTCGAGTGTAGCCTAAGGGTTTCCCTTCTAGAACCGATGGTTCACAGTCGAAGGTACCTCCACCTAGGAAAGATACAACCTGGAGACCATTCGGATGTGGAGAGGATGGAGAGGAATTGAGGCGAAAGAAACTATGTTTCGATTTCCGCACACCTTGGGTTCCAGGACATGATTACAAGGGTAGAGGGAGGGCCCAATTCATAAAATTCTTTGAAGAGAGTGATGGTGATGAGGAGATGGACACACAGGGAGTAGAGGATGATGATGACGAGGCATTAGATAGTGGGGTTGTTGAGCAAGATAGTGAGACCATTCCCCAGGAGACTATCGCCACTTTGTCTAGTACCCTGAGGTACAAGGCATTCAGAGTTAGGAAAGTTTTGTAGGGAAAATGAGTAGTGGTACTCATTAATAGTGGGGCAACTCACAACTTTATTGATGCCTTGTTGGTTGAGAGGCGAGTGTTACAAATAGAGGAGTTTGAGGGCTTCAACATGGTTGTAGCCAATGGAGATTCTATGAGATGCACATGACAGGTTCCCCAATTGAGCATCACGATGGGTAACTATACAGTTACTAATTATTTCTATATTGTTGGTAGTGGAGAGACCAACATAATGCTTGGAGTACAGTGGCTCCATTCCCTTGGTGAGTTTCAAACTAACTTCCAAACAATGGAGCTGAAGTTTAAGTCTGAAGGGAGGAATGTAATCTTGAGGGGCTTATCTTCAGAGGCACCCTGATTTGTTACGATCAAGAGGATTGAGAGGATTTATAGGCACAATGGGGTGGATTGGGAAGTACATTGTTTGGTTTCGACCAAGGAATCAGAGGATGGACAACAGGAGTATCATGTGGATATACAGGGCTTATTGGACAGACATAGTGCAATTTTTGGTGACATACCTCCAGATAGGGGATTTGAGCATGTGATTGAGCTCGAGGATGCTAGATTGATGGTTACTTCTCCTTACCGTCACCCCAAATGGTTTAAGGATGAGATCGAGAAGACTATACATGAGCTCATTGATATGGGGCATATTAGACTGAGTTCCAGCCCTTTTTCTTCTTTGGAGGTATTGGTGAAGAAGAAGGATGGGCCATGCGAATGTGTATGGATTACCGTGCCTTAAATAAGAAGACAATAAAGAACAAGTATCATGTACCACGCATTGATGAATTGCTTGATGGGCTACATGGTGCAATCTATTTTTGGAAAATAGATTTGCGATTTGGATATCATCAGATCAAATTCAGGGAGTAGGATGTGCATAAGACAACTTTCAGATGCCATTACAGTCACTTTGAGATCTTGGTGATGCCATTTAGATTGTCTACTGCTCCAGCTACATTCTAGTCTTGCATGAATCATGTGTTCAACCGCGACTTGCGGAATTTTGTATTGGTTTTCTTTGATGATATTTTCGTCTACAACAGGACTTGGGAGGACCATATCAGGCACCTCGGTGAGATATTGGGGATATTAGAGGCTAATTTGTTATATGTGAAAGATTCTAAGTGTGAGTTTGGCATGACCAAACTTCTATCCTTGCGATATGTGATTGGTGGGTGTACAGTGAATGTGGATAGAGAGAAGATACAGACAATTCTAGATTGGCTGCCACCTAGGACATTGACACATTTGAGAGGATTCATGGGGTTGTGCACATACTACCGAAGGTTTGTGAAGAATTTCTCTCAGTTGACTACTCCATTGACCGATTTGACCAAGAAGGGGGCTTTTGCTTGGTCAGAGGTAGCACAACAATTTTTTGATCACCTCAAGGAGGTGACGAGTTCATGTCCTGTTCTTGCATTACAAGATTTCTCCCACCCATTCATTCTAGAGTGTGATGCATGATGAGAGGGTGTTGGGGAAGTTATCATGTAGGATAGGCATCCCATTTCCTATGAGAGTTAGAAATTGAAACCCATGGAGAGAGGGTATTCAATTTACGACAAGGAGATGTTGGCCATTATGCATGCTTTGGCCAAATTAGATAGTACCTTGTGGGCAAAAAATTCGTGGTTCATACGGATCACAACAGTTTGAGGTTCTTCTTGGGAAAAAAGGAGCTCAATGATTGCTGACAAAGATGGGTGAACAAGATACAAACATATGACTTCGATATAGAGTACACTAGAGGTAAGTTTAATATTATTGTTGACGCTTTATCTAGGAGGCCTTACCTCACTTCTATGCTTAGTTCTATGTCTGATATTTCAACAGATTGGAAGGTTCATATACTTGTTCAGTATTCCAAAAATCGGTTTGCATGTGAGATCATGGATGGTATTATACAAGATGACTGATACAGAGTAGTGGATGATCTCATTTTCTATAAGGATAGGATTTTCCTTGTACCAGGATCCAAAATGAAGGAGAAGATCCTTCGAGTACTACATGAAACACCACTAGCTGGGCATCCTAGGTATTTCAAAACATACATGTTTATTAGGGAGAGATTTGCATGGAAGGGGATGAAGTATGATGTCCTTAATCATGTTAGAGAGTGTATGGTTTACCGGAAAAGCAAATCTGAGTAGTCTTTTCCAGCATGATTACTTCAGCCTCTCCCCATTCCTAAATAGAAATGGGAAAGCATATCTATGGACTTTATCACAAGGCTTCCCTTGGTGCATGGGCATAGCTTAATTTATGTTGTAGTTGATCGGTTAACTAAGTATACTCATTTCTTTTCCCTACCCAAGGGGCACGAGGCAATGGATGTGGCCCAGATCTTCTATACAGGTATTTTTAGGCTACATGGGTTGCCTAAAAATATTTTCAGTGACAGGGACAAAATCTTCATGAGCACCTTTTGACAGGAGATCTTCAGACTAGCAGGAATGGAGTTGACTCCTAGCACTAGCTACCACCCACAAACAGATGGGAAGACGAAGATAGTAAATAAGTGGATAGAGGACTACTTGCAGAGTTATGCGATAGGACATTAATGGGCATGGATTAGATGGTTACACATGGGTGAGTATTGCTACAATACCACCTACTAGATGAGCATAGGCATGACTCCTTTTCGAGCCTTGTATGGGTACGACACTATGACATTTATGGATCTGGTATTACCAAATAGCCGCCAAGGAACCGAAGGTAATGCCACGTGCATAGAACCGTCAGAGTAAAAAAGAGGAACACCCACAGAAAGGATGTCCAAGTGATGTGAAGGGAAGAAAACATCCTCCACAACAAAAAAGAGATCCACAGCTGAGGGTGGATCAATGAAGGTCTCTGAAGATGTGGAAGTGATATGATTCACGAAAGGGGCACTCCCAACAACAGAGATGATGAACTCCTTTGAAACACTTGTAGATGGATGAGGGACCTGTAGTGCATCACAAGTAGACTCTGCAAAAAGACGACTAAGGTCAGGAAGATACTCGTCCCAATGAGGGGGCTCAACAAACAAAAGAGTGATGTCAGATAGGTATGAGTCATCCAATGAAGGTAAAGGAGTGAAAGGGGCCTCACACAATGGAAGTGGAAAGGAGGAGGGTGTAATGACGGTGTGAGACTGAGTAGGAGACTACTCGATATCTGATGAGATGTGGGATGTGACAACATTGTCTGGAATAATGAGAGAAAGAGGAGAGAAGTCTTTTATAATGCTCTCGACATCAGAACTGGGTGCACAATGCTCGTCATCATAATTAGAACCAAATGAGTCTATGTCAGTGAAACTGCCATCACAAGAAGAAGAGGAGACAACTAAAGCATCAACAACAACAACAACTGTAGTATGTGAAGGGTCTCCATAAAGGGACTAAAGAATGCTCCAGACACGGTGAGGTGGATCTGAGTCTGCCACATGAAACCAGAGAGAATAAGAGACATGCATCATCATGTGACCAACGATGTGGTCACAAGTGTCAAGGAATTCCTCTGGATGACGATGATCAATGGGTGCAGGAACTGGCCCAAGAAGAAGGGTAAAAGACCCTCGTGGGTGAAGTAACGTTCCATGGAAGCATGCCAAGATGAATAGTTCCCTCTCCTAGTGAGAAGTGGTGGAGGCTATAAAGCAATCCTATGACACTCAAGTTTGGAAAGAGCACTCTCCATGGTGAAAAATGCAAGATGCACAAAACAAGACGTCGGACTCGACCGATAATGTGTCTGCGTGTGAAAGCCCAAGAGTACTAGGGAACCCCCCTAGAATGTGGAACTTTAAACAGTAGTGCATTTACAAAATTGATAATCCCATAATGTAGAATGTGAAAAAACATGCAACTTTGACTAAAGAAGTGCTCAGATATGAGCAATGAGTCAAAAGTTATAGCAAAAAACAATTCCCACAACTAATGAGAAAATGTCAATAAACGCTGCAAACACATTAAAAAACTGCTCAAAACGTGTGCAAAGGGTATCATGTGGCTACTCGTTGGAAACGACATCAAATTTTAGGCATAATTTTTTTTTCTTGTGATGGGGGATTAGCCTCCTGCCAACCCCGGGCCTTGCTCTCCGTCTTCAACATGCGTAGGAGGGGAAGTAATACACGCAAAAATGAGAGCCTAAAATTATTTACAATGCCATGAATGTTTTTTTTAATCTTAAAACATTAAAAAATAGAGTTTGTTTTATCCTCCAAATAAGACTAAAAGGTAGGGGCCCATGTTATGGAGGCATGTGGCTTGTAATTGCAATTTTACAGCTTGCTACCAGCAAAAAAATGTTGAACCTGCTGTTTGAACGCCAAGCTGAGTGTGTAAAGTTGTCGAGCTGGTGTGTTGCAGGTGAAATGCCAAGTGTCAGAGTGTAAGCCATGTGTCAGCGAGAGGTGGGCATCTTGTTTGAGCCAATAGGTGGCTGTTGAGTGAGCCAGGGGGGTCTGCACGAGATGTGGACTCCACTCCCCATGTTGAGGCACGAGCAAGCCGAGATCTGTGTGTGATTTGAAGTGGTTAGCCCATAGTGGAGTATGTAACACCGGTTGAATTGGTCAAGAGGGAAGCCTGAGCTAAGTGACACATAGAGAGGGAGTAGGACACGCTGAAACAAGCACAAAGTATGTTAGGGAGGTGTTAGGCATTGGAAGACCGTGTCAATCGAGGTCAGAGACAGTAGAGAGCCTGAGAAGAAACTACAGCATAAGAACACCAACCACGATGAGCGGGATGAAGACATGTAGTAGAGAAGGATCCAGGAGCATCTCGAGGCAAGAAAAATGAAGAGCAAACTCCCAAGAGCAAACCAACAACACCGCGAGCTCGTGTAATGATGGAACGATGCAGAAGCGAGGCCAAACAGGGTGCAGGTAGTGCTGATGTGGAACAAGGATTGAGCAAGAGACTTCAAGGAAAAACAACTTGAAAAAGGAGCCTGCAGATGTGAGTTTGAATAGGGATGAGCTAGAGGAAACAATGAATAACCACGAACAGGAAAAGACCAGAAATCCAATGCAGGCAATAAGCAGGTAACTTGAGGTAGTCAGAACGGAGGTCGAAGCCAACAAAAAAACTCGTATATTGAAGACCAATGCAAAGAAACCTGAAAAAAACGCATACCAAGCCAGTCAAGCTAAAAATAAGGCACAATGAACTAGTGGCTATCCAAGGCCGTGAGCAAGGGGGGAGCTTGGTTCCCAGATCGGTGAGCTAGGGTCGAGGTAGACCCAAAAAGCACTTTAATAACCTTTAGAAATGCACAAACTAGCACGAACAAACCCTGACCAGAAAACTCTGAAACTGCAACCTGAATATGCTCCACAAAATTACATGCAAACCTTGAAGAAGCCTAAAAATATGCAAACACCAACACGACCAAATGAACCACAAACAAACCCAAACAGAGGTATGAGGCCCAAAATCAATACAAGTAGAGCACAGTTGGAATATCCATTATGACACATGCTGAAGAGATCTGAATATCATGCTGGAAGCCGAAAAACACGCATAGAAACGCTGAAGGGTGTATGGATCCATAAGATCCACTCTAATACCATGAAAGAGGGTTTAAAACCCGCAAGTGAGGATCACAAAGGATGACGTGCACATCAACGGACATGCGAACAACAACGTGAAGAGATCTCGGGAGGAGCGAGCATCAAGCAAATGTGCATGCAAAGATTTGAAACATGGGCAGAACCTGGTTAAGCCATAAAACTCTCCTCTATCTCATAGATCAAATGGGGTGTACATATAGGAGGTGTTGAGTAATCCTCAGTGCTACAATCATGACAACTCAAGTAGAGAGGGGGAGTTACATTCCCAAAATAGAAGTGTATCTCCCAATGACACATATGACACACTGACGCACTGACACGTAAGAGAATCTCATAATGACCCCTAAATGACACATGGACCTACGATCTCACCTAAGTGAGATGACTCACCTAATGATGTGGAAAATACACACACCAACAAGAACTACCGGAGCACAGTAAGATACATAATGTCTTCCATGTTTAATGCCTTAAGAAGGCACTCAAATGACATATTGTACCAGCTACAGAGTTGCCGCCACTAGATGAGGATGAGAAGTTGGTGTTAGAACCATAATCCATTATTGAAGAGAGACAAAGGGGGCTTAGGAGTAGAGTGATCACCAAGTATTTGGTGCGATGGAAGGGATTTCCACTTGAGGATACTACTTGGGAGGGAGAACAAATTTTGTAGCATCCTAATTTGCATTTGCTTGAGGATAAGAAACATTTAAGAAAGGAGGACTATAATGTCCCCTTTCCTATGCCAAAGGCCTAAGGGCCAATCCGAGTCCAAGCCTTGGTCATACCTAAGGGGCTGTGGATGCCGGGAGCTATTGGGAATGAATATCTAGTCCACTTTTTATAATTCTTCATTGACATATGCAAAAAGGTGTGTTGGAAGGACTAGATGTTACGCTTTGTCATTAGGAAGGGGCCACATGGTATTAATATTCTAATTTTTGATTTGGGGCTCACTTTTGCACCATGGTGACTTAAAAATGGAAAATTAACTTAAGTTACTTTTATTTTATCGACACTTCCAAGGGAAAAATGTGACTAGGGTTTATTAGGGCTCTTTTGCCTTGGAGAAGTTATATAAGGAGCTGGGGGAGAAAGGAAGGGGAATTTTTGCATACCTGATCATCTTCTTTCATGTCCAACTATTTGAAAATCTACAACTTGTGGAGTGAAATCCCACATGAACCCTAGCTTTGGTGGTGAGAGATCCATCCCTAGCTAGCAGGGCATTCTTCGGTAGTGAGAGATCTACCCTAGCTTGTCATTTTTAAGTTGTTTTTCAGGGCTGATTTACAAAGATATTTAAAGAGGTTTTAGAGGAAGGGTTTTGAGGGTTTTGGAGACATTTGGAGAAGATAATCAAAGGGTTTTTAGATCAGATTTACAGCAGCCATTTGAGTAGGGTTTAACATCACTGAGAAGGCCCTTTCATCAATTTCCAACCCTTTTCCAAGCTAGGTGATTTGTTTGGAATATTGCAACCTTTATTTGGAGGGTTTCCAGTTGACCATTTTCTGATCCGAGGGTTGAAATAACATCTCCTATGTTTTTAAATTTTATTTCCAAAGTCTCATAATTTTTGCACTTATATTCGGAGAGTTACGAATTTTAGAAGTTTTCCAGCTGTCTAGGGCACGCTGTAATTTTCTGGTAGCATTTTATTATCTGAAAAATTCCAAAAACAATTTTCTTATGTTATTTATAATATTAGCAAGCTCTCTTTAAATATTCAAGTAATTCGGGTGGATATTTTTGGAGATATTAATTTTCTTTAGTTCGTTGCCCTAACTATAAAAATATGCAAAAATAAATATTTTATTTGGCTGCAAAATTTCAATATTTTGTGCATTTTTAAGTGGTATCCCACAAGGGATATTTCATAAAACTACATTAGGTCTGAAATGTAGTGCAACGCTCAGTCGTAAGATCACTTGTTTAACACCTGAGGAAAATCCAACCCCTCATTTTCATTCTTTTATTTTTGGGATTTGATGCACTTTTGAGGGTTTTACAGGTGAAATATTTATTGCAGGTTATCAACGACATTGGTGATCATTGTGCAACATATTAGCAACCAAGAGCGAAGGAAAAAAACTTCTTGCGACCCTCCGAAGGAGGTTTTCTGAGGTCTTGGGTAGACATAGGCGCCCAAAACTAGTATACAATGCCCGCAAAAGCCCTTGACCCATCCTGGGTGCCCTAATCTAGGTAGATCGAGTGGTTACACATTTTTCCAGGCCTCTGTGAGACACTTCTACCTTTGTGTTCATCAGTCTATCATTGTGGCACAATTCAGATTCAATTGCAAAATAACTAAGTCCTTTTAGCTCCTCTTTACAACTAGGGTTTTATTATTTTCTAGCTTAATTTACCTGGGTCTATTTTATACTTAATTTTTTATTCATTTACTGCTACATTGTAATCAAATTTAGGTATTTATAAGTTCTATTTTTGCTTAATCAGTTTCATATTTCAAATCTTAGTTTGCTCATGTCATTTATGTATTTTATCATTTTACATATCAGTTACTTTGTAATACATAAATTTAATTAATTCCAATTAAATTAAATCATTTGGTGAACCTGTTCAACGAATCCTTTCTTCTTATGCCTGTTACCTATAGTGGTTGATTTGGGTCTTTTGAGCACACTAAACTTCCTCCATCTACCCATAGGGTTTCTAAATCAATCACTGAATCTGATAATCCTCTTGCTAACTCACAAAATGTTCCTCTTGAAAACATTGAAACATATGATAGTGAAAAATCATATGATAAGGATGTCAATGTTGATCAAGAGCAATTAGACAAGATTACTAATTTCTGTCAAGCTTTACGTGTCAACCCTTTTCTTATTCTACATGTTCTCAATGCTTTACTTGCTTCCAAACACTCTCGAGATGCTACTTTTGTGCCTATTATAGGTTCTTCTTTGGCTGCCATGTCCTCTACCCAAACCCTTAACATTCCTACTTTCATTCCTACTTCTTACCACTCCTCTCCTTCATCCCAATGATTTTAATACATAACCTTGTTCCTCTTCTAACACCCATGACATAGCTTCTCTATATCAGGACCTACAAATTCAAATCCATCAATTACAACAAGCCACTTCACGCTCCTCTCCATCTCTTGATTCTTCATTACTCCTTCATACCCCTTTCACAGTCGTCATTTTTGCTTATTCACTTCCTCCTACCTTCGTCACCCCTAAGCTACCCACTTTTAATGGACATGGTGACCTTCAAGAGTATCTCTGATTTTTTCACGTGGTTTGTCTTGACTATGTGGATGATCATACATTGCTAGCTAAGTTATTTCTTAGGATTCTTCAATATTACGCCATGTGTTGGTTTTATGATCTACCTATTCATTTGATAACTTCTTTTACGCATCTAGCCAATGCTTTTCTTTCTCACTTTTCTATCAAAATTGGCACCAAGATCTCTTATGCACACTCTCTCAAATAAAAAAAAATCTAGTGAGTATCTAGCTGACCATGTTCTGTGATACAAGAATAATCTAGCTAAGATGACTAATGTTCTTGCTGATTCAGAATTACAATATATTTTTGGTCAAAACCTCTTACCACCACTTTAGGAGAGTGTTATCTTTGAGACCTCTCCTTGTTTTGATCAATTATGCCATATGCTTAAAATTCATGAAGTCAACTTATATCTATGGGAAAACTAAATTATCATAACACCCTTCATCTTCTTCCAATAGGTTTCAAGATAAATCATCATTCAAGTCATCTCATAAGCCCACTGAAGAAAAAAAACTGTTAATGTTGTCTCTCCACCCGAAAAGATTCAATTACAACCTCCAAAGCATACTTTCACCAAATTACCCTATGCACCTCGGTTTCTATTGCCTCAACTCATTGAAAGTAGTTTAATCACTCTTCCACCACCACTCAATCTTGATCCATCTCACCCTAGTGGATGAAATTATGATGAAAACACAAGTTATGACTATCACCAATGCATTAGGCATTCTACTGAATCGATGATTCAAACTAAAGCATATCATTCAAGATCTTATTGATAACAATGCACTCAAGATCCTTGAGTCATCCAATTTTACACCGGTTAATGATAACAAAAAGGTCAAAATATTTAAAGACCCTTTTCCCAAGAATGAAATGCAAGCTCTTGATTCTTCTATTAATCATACATATCGATCTGTGCCTCCTCCTTCATCAGGGCCCCTTGACTTCCTTGTAACTTCTTCTTATGCATCACCACCAATAATTTCCTTTTTAGATCATGATTATTATGCTACATTCACTTCTGACTCATTAGATATCAATGCTTCTATTGGTTTATGTACTGTCAATAATACCATGATCTATCTAGCAGCTCCTATTAGTGTGTACTATATTGCACTTCTCGTGGCTATCAAATGTCCATTATCTAACATCACATATCCAACTCCTAATTATTTTGGATACATCAAGCTTCTTGTTACCGTTGGGCCTCTTACCATACTTGCGTCATTCACTATGGCATCTTAAATCAAAAGCTATAGCATGCTCTTAATCCTTTCTTGGCTCCATGCCACTTAAGCCATTCCCTCCATGAATCATTTATGTCTGAAGTTCATTCATAATAAGCAAGTTATTACTCTTAAAGGAATTCCACCATGCACACCATTAGCTAATCCTAGTTTTGATGAAGTCTTTCCACTAGCTACAACACCTAGGATTCTTGGGCTCTCTCAAATCTAAGGCCCATTCTGCACCTAGTTCTCTTATTCGTACACACCCTTCTTCATAACCTTATCATCCACATCAGTCAATTATCCCATCTGGTTGGCCTAATTTCCCTACTTGAGCAACCCCTTCACATAGGTCTACTTCACATATGTTCACTACTTCCTTCACCATATAGGTCTACTTCACATATGTTCTCACCACCTTGTTCACCACATAGGTCTACTTCACATAGGTGTTCACCACATCCTTCACCACATATGTTTCCTTCCCATGCACATCGTCACTCTCATACACCACCAATCTTAGAGCATAGTCACACATCTCTATCACCTCAAATATAGGGTGGAGGACCCTTTCCCTTCACTCTCACCGGATAGCTTACTCTCCATCACACACTTGGGGGGCATCAAGATTTCTCCCCCTTCATATTATCATTAGATCTCTATTCTCTATACTTTTACACTCTGTGTTTCACATCTAATATTTCTCACTACTCTTACGCACTTTGATACACACCTTGTATCATCATTACCCTATGTTGCACATTAGTTCCATGGCTCATACTCGATTGTTGAGGGTCTAAATCCAAAATAAACCTCACCACATTTACTTTTCATGCTCTATGATTCATGATCTACCTTTCTAGCACACATTTTCAAACCATTTCCTAATAACGCACTCTTGTTCTATGATTCACTCTTGATTGTTGAGGGGTGTTTTATAAATACACCTCATCTCATGCACATTCGATGGGGGGCACGTGGCTCCTATCATATTCACACTTTGTATACCACCCCGTTCCACTCATCAATTGCATTTACATATCTTGGTTTCACTTACTCTTACTTGCTTATACTACTTACAAGTTACACTTTGATTACTATATTAGTCAGATACTCAATATCTCTATATGGCATTATCTTTATCATATACACATGCACGTTCACTTGGTATTTAGTATTGAATTATGATCTCTTACAACTCCTTACAAAATGCACGATGCTCGACACTATATCCTTTACCAATCCCACCGAGGCTCCTGGGTCCATCTACATTTACTACTCTTACACATTACATGTGTTATTATTCCATCGTTTACTAATTCTTATTCTTATTAGCACATTACTTTCCATTGACATATACATGCCTTGGCATACTCATTATATTTATAACATACTAATGGGTGCTTCATGCGTAACATTTACTTTGCAGGACTATATGCCACCATGGTTATCTGATACACTTTGCTTGCCATTTTTTGTTATTATATGCTATTGTTTGCATGCTATATCCTTTGTCTTATATGCTCATTGTTTCCTTTTTCTGGAAGAGATGGCTACCTCAACTCTACTTTGATGTGAAAATGATTGAATTCCAAAATCTTCTGACAAGGATATATATTCGTTACTACTTACTGGGAGAAGTTCATATGTATCCTTAAGTATGTACCACAATATAAAAAGGATGAAAGTTTTAGGATCAAAAAGTTCATCTTAGGATTGAACCCTCAAATTTGAATAGATGTGGACATCCATGGACCACCACCTCCATGGACCAAGGTTTTTGAAAAAGTAATGAAGCAAGAGCAAAAACTAACAATCTTTAGCTGTAACAAGGGAGAGATTTCAAGGAAGGAGGAAAAGGGCAACCACATCAAAATTCAACTCCATTTAAAAGTAAAAATTAGAAAAACAATAAAAATGGGGGAAATAGGAACATATGGTTTGGAAGGAATTTCAAAAATGGGAAATCCTTCAAGAAAAATCACGCACCTAAGGGTAGGAATGAAAATGGAAACAACAATGGAATGTTTAACAATGAAGGAAAACCTCTAGAAAAGATATGTCCAGTGGGAGGATACTTTTATTGTGGAGCTGATCACTATGCCAATCATTGTCCTCGTAAAATAACTAGTGGAAATATTAAGGCACGTCTATGAAGCCAATAACAAGTGTTCCAACAGAAGATCCATGCAGTAGTAGATAACTACCAAGCTGATTTTCAAGTGACACCGATAGAAGCATTAGGTAAACTTTTTGGCCATCCGGTTTCCATTATTATTGATACATGAGCATCTGAGTGTTTTATAGCTCTTGAGATTCTTAGTAAAATTTCTAGTAAAGCTGGATATATGGAAAAATCTTGGTCAGTTTAGCACGGGAACTGAGCAGAGAGAAAGGTAGAGCAATTTCTTTTTTAGGTTGAGTTAGAACTTCCAAAATTTGTGACTACAGTTAACTTATATGTTGCACCCTTGGGATCTTATGGTGTTATCCTAAGAGTTAACTGGTTATGGAAACACCATGAAAAATTTGTTTGTTTTACCAAGGATATTACTTGTCTTGATGACAAGGATTACCCTGTGCATATCCATAGACTCAAAAAGAGAAGTAATTTTTAAGGAAAATTTTAGCAATGCAGTTAAAGAAAACCAAGAGGAAGGAGCGTGTAATGCTTTTAGTCCATATCAATGATATAAAAACTAAAAAAGAACCAAATTTTGAGGATTACCCTTTCCTCCAATACTTCAATGATGTTTTCCTTGATGAGTTACCTGAACTTCCACCTCGTAGAGAATTTGATTTCTCCATCGGTATTGTGCCAGGATCAGAACCTAGTTCTAAGGCACCTTATCAAATGACAAAAAATGAGTTGTTTGAGTTAAAAGCACAATTGTAAGATTTTTTATCTAAGGGTTTGATTCATCTTAGTGTATCCCATTGGGGTGCACCAGTGATTTTTGTTAAGAAGAAGGATGGAATTATTAGGCTTTGCATAAACTATAGGATCTTGAATAAAGATAATGTGAAAAATAGATACCCCTTGACACACATAGATGATCTATTTGACCAAATGTGAGGGGAAAAAATGTTTTCAAAAATCAATTTGAGATCGGGTTACCATCAACTCAGAATCCGCGAGGAAGACATTCCAAAATAGCTTTTTAGACTTGTTATGGGCATTACGAGTTCACTGTACTTTATTTTTGACTCAAGAATGCTCAAACAACGTTCATGAATATGATGAATAGTATCTTCAAGGATTATCTATATAAATTTGTGTTAGTTTTTCTAGATGATATTTTGATATACTCAAAGACATAAGAAGAACACATTGGGCATTTGAGATTAGTGTTGGAAATATTAAGGCAACACAAGCTTTATGGAAAGTTTTCAAAATGTTCTTTCTTCCAACAAAAAGTAAACTACTTAGGCCACATTATTTCAGGGGAAGGTATATCATTTGATCTAACTAAGGTACAATATATCATGGAATAACCTTCCCCAAAGAATGTGCATGAAGTTCAAAGTTTTATGGGCTTAGCATGGTATTACAATTTTTTTTTAAAAGGATTCTCTAAGATAGGGAGTCAATCACATCCTTTCAAAAGAAGGGTAAAAAGTATGTATGGACCAAAAGTTGTGAAAAGGATTTCCAAAATTTCAAATAAAATTTGACATCAACACCCATCCTAATGGTAACTGATCCAAATGGTAATTTCACTTTCATCATAGATGCATCTGGTGAGGGGTTTCAGGGGGATTTTAATGTAAGATAACCATGTGGTGGCATATGAGTCTCGAAAAATCAAGTAAGGAGAGTTGAATTATGCACCACATGATTTGGAGCTTACTACAATTGTCCATGCATTGTGAATGTGGAGGCATTTCTTTATTGGAAAGCCATTTGAGCTCAAGACTAATCGTTTAGGATTCAAGTATATCTTTACCCAACCAAACCTAAATGCCCGCCAACAATGTTGATTGGAATTTTTAAGCGAGTATGATTTTGAAATTAGCTACATAAAGGGGAAGGAAAATCGAGTTGCAGATGCCCTTAGCCGTCATCACTATATATCTGCCATGTCCACTGTCAGAATCACTTTTAAACAACAGTGTTTTAGATCAATTACCATTAGATGATTTTTATAAACAAGTCAAGGCTACCCTTGAGGTTGATAGTCAAGATCATATGTATGAGGGCTATCATATTGATAGAGAATATCTCTTAAGGTTCAATGACATACTTTATAATCCTGACCATGGTGATTTGCGAATCACAGTTTTGGAGGAAACATATTGTGCTCCTTACTTAGGTAACCTCGGTGTGTGACCAAGATGATGGTTGATTCAAAACAATTGTATGTTTAGCCTAGGAATTAAGGTATATGTTACTAGATTTGTAGCAAGGTGCTTGGAGTGTCAATGAGTTAAATCTAAGCATGTGCATCCAGCAGGGTTACTTTATTCCCTGTGATGCACCCGATTGGAAGTGGAAAGTTATTTAGTATGTATTTTGTTCAAGGGCTTCCAATCTCCAAGAACAAATATGATGTGATATTGGTAGTTTTTGAAAAACTTACAAAGGTTGTACATTTCATCCCTAGGAACTTGAAGGATGATTCACTAATTTTAGCAAGGAGGTTTATACAGGGGATATTTAGGCTGCATGGAGTGCCTAAAAATATAGTTTTAGGTCGAGATGCTCGCATGACGTCAAGGTTATGATAGATCCTTGAATGTAACTTTAGGAATAAATCCCAACTTTATTACAACGTATCACCATGAAATTCATGGAAAATTAGAGAGATTTAATCAAGTATTGGAAGACATGCTTCAAATGTACTGCATGGAATGACAATACAAGTGGGAGGAGTAATTTCCTTTACTAAAGATTTCTTACAATAAATATAAACATTTGACTCTTGGTATGACACCGTTTGAAGCAATTTATACAAGTGAAGTGTCATACACCTATCACTTGGGACAAGAAAGAATATCATGTTGTGATTGGTCCTTAAATGCTTCAAGAAATGGAGGAGCGGGTAAAGCTAATTAGCAAGAGATTGTTCAAAGCTACAGATAGACAAAAAAGTTATACAGATAGAAAAAAAATCCTAAGAACTATTGAAGTAGGAGACAATGTTTTCCTTAGATTAAAACCCAATAAAAGTTCTATAAAATTTTATAAGGCATCCAAACTTGCTCCACGTTATGTAGGACCCTTTGATGTCTTAGAATTTTTGACCTCAATAGCATACAAGCTTACTTTACCTTCATCTCTGGATCGACTCCATAATGTTTTTCATGTATATTTGCTAAAGCGATATCATGCTAATATGTCACATGTAATTAATTGGAGATTATCACAGGTTCAGGATCTAGGGGTGGTTTTGGTAGAACCCCTTTGAGTAATTGATACTCACAAAACAACCTTACGAAACATGGAAGTCTCCTAGTGTAAGGTTCAATGGGACCAATTGTCACGCCCAAAAAATTTGGCACACAAATACAACAATAAAAATATTGAATAATTTTTTTTTAATTAAATTTCATTAATTATTACATGACACCACATGGGATCACTTGAGATAACTCACATCACATGAGACATTTACACAAGCATGAACCCACATATATAACATAATGAGGAATGGAATAACACCACAAATAAATATGACACACATACACTTTGTCAATCCTACCTAAGAGGCTTACAATAGGGAGAGGTCATCATTGCAACTACCCGTTATCTCTCTAAGAATGGAATCATTGACTAGTCCTTTGGTTCCTCCAAAGCATACACCCACATCAACTTTGACAGGCCCCTTATCCCTCCATTATGACATGTGTTTATCCCTCCACTAAGACTAGCCACAAATTCCCTTGGTTCCTCCAAAACAAAACACACACTTTCCCCTTATTCCTCCCTTCACTAGCTACACCTTATTCCTCCAATAAACAATGATGAAACCTCACCCCAACAAGAAGAAAACATAACCACATGAAACATATGATGCACATCAAACCACAATTTCCAAATGACTAAGTACAAACAATGATCCAACTATAATTTAAACTTATGAATGGGCACTTCCCACGACACAACACTTTTATGGTTACATATTTATTACGATCATGTTTCAATAATTAATCGTAAGGATTTGAAGTGTACTTAACGTGTGAACATACATTCTTTTTTTAGACTAAATTTCCTTCATATCTTTAACATTTAACTTAGAATGGTTTTTATTTAATTTGGTTTGTATATCTTATTGCAACTAACTTGTATAACTCAATTGTTAATATGGACATTTAAACACACATAAGGCTAGTAGTTATTGTCCTAAGGATTCATCTCTAAGGAACATGTTTACTTGATTTAGCATTATACTTTCATTACGCAATAGGAACTAGTATGAGATCAAGAGGGAAGAAGTCTATAGTTTAAATGATTAAGGTTCAAGATTCCCCCCCCCCCCCCCCCTCTTTTTCCTATACCTTAGTGGTTGGTTGGGTTCACGAAAAAGTCAATAAGCGTACATGTTTTATGGTAACCTGAATTTGGCCTCTTATTTCCATTAAACTAGGAGGTGTCATCATATGTAAGGAGCTAGGCTCATCCTAAAATTTTAGTTTTCTACGTTATGAAGGTGATCACACAAGAAGGGTAAATCATACAAGAATTTTACCCTAAGGTTGACCTTTTTACTAGGTTCCTTTCTTACAATTTCAAGGTAATTAGAACAACGCACAAGAGGTTCATTCATTACTTTCTTAATTAGGTTTCCCAGTGCGTAGATTACCCAAACACTATAGTATATTAATGTTCATGTTATTTTAGATCCCTGGATTATAATTATAGCCTTGTTGTATGAATGGTAACACTTATATAATTTAGGACCTATTTAACATTTTAGACCTTAGCTAATAAAATAACAATAAAACCTATTTTGCATTACTTAATTAGATATAATCAATAATTTACTATTTTCTAAGTTGCGAATAATTTGTTATAAGGTTTAACCATTATAAATTTTAATGGACAATTTAATAATAATTTGACTTATAATTCCTATCCATTTTATTTACATTTCCTAAATCAACTTATTAAAACACTACTATATTTAAGCTCCTTATATCATCACTATGAAATCTTAATTAACTTAGGCATCATTACAATATTTAAACTTACTTATAAAATTGTTATGGGATTATATTAGTCTAATAGTCTTAGCAAGTCAACTCAAGGACAAACAAGTGGGTAAGCCTAGTACAAAAGTAGGCTTTAATTTGGGATTTAGGATTAAATATAATTCCACCATTAGATCTAGGTTTTTTATAAAAACCCTAAAAATCATTCCATATGGCTATCTAAGCCATTTTACCTTCTCCTTATTTCATTTTTACATATTTTTCCTTCTTGTTTTATAGGTTTGAAGAGTGGAGTTCTCATGGAAGCATCCAAACTATTTGTTTTGGAAACATAATTTCTCTTCTCTGTTGTATCCCATATTGATCTGTATAATGCATTGATCACTATTGTCTTACTCCATTCATTCTTTACTTTTATTATTTATTTATTTACCTCGTTCAATTTATTTAATTTATATGAAAAAATCCTCTTATTTTATTTGTTTGATAAAAATACAAACTTAGAATAACAAAACCCTGGATATGAAAAATATATCTATATCAAAAATGTATATCTCTAAAATTTTAGTTTTCAACACCCTACATTTAAATCATGATATCTTCAAAACTATGATTTGGGTTTTTCTTAAATTTTGACAGTATGATAATAACATAATAATATTAAAAACTCATTAAATTAATTTTGGATTTCAATTTGTAGAAACAAATTTATGACCAATTTAGTGTTGTGTCTAATTTTGTTTTGTTTTTTTGTGTTTTCAACACCCTATATAAAAAATCATGATATCTTCAAACCTATGATCTTGGGTTAGTTTCTATATAAAATAACATACTATGATATCTTCAAACTCACGATCTGGTTTTTTTGTAAAACATTTTGACAGTAGGATAATAAAATACTCATCTAAAAACCTATTAAAAAAATTTTTTGGATTTAAATTTTTATAAACAAAAGTTATGACACATTTAGTGGTTGTGTCTAATTCATTTTTCATTTTTCAAAGCCCTATATAAAAATCATGATATCTTCATAAATACGATATGAGTTTTTCTTAAATTTTTCCTATGATAATAACATACTATTATAAAAACCCATTAAATATGTTTGGATTTAAATTTTTAGAAACAAAAATTATATCTAATGCTTATAATATTTAAATTTTATATATTTTTCAAACGATAGGTTTATAACATGTGTAAATTTCAAGCTCTTAGTTAGTTTTCTTATTAAAAAATCATAGATATATTATCAACTACTAATTTGTAACAACTTATAACGATGCATTTCAATAATTAGTTACAATCCAAGTGAAGTATTTTAACTATTTTATTTACATGAGCTACAATGACATTCACTTATGCAAATAAACCTTTCAAGAGAGTAAAAGAGAGATGACCATACAACATTTCCAAACAAATCTTTACATTTCTTTATTACCATTCAAGTAGGAATGAAAAAATGCCGCCATCTACAATATACATTCACTTTTTTTTTTGAAATCAAGTTTACATTTCTACACAAAAATCAACTTATCTAGTTATGTGTTCCTTCATGTTAGTACACATATTTCACACATTTCACTTTAACATTGCTTGTTACTTTCAAAACAATTCCTCTTCAACATTTAAGTAGAATTTAAACAATACAATGCTTCACAATGATTGTAACAATAGGAAAAATATTTACAATATGAATTACTAAGTCTTCCAATATAGATCCTCTGTTCGGTTCAAGGCATTCTTTAACCAAAAAGAGATGGGAGCAACACTCACCACCCAACCAAAATTCAATGGAAAGAGGGTTACCCTTTCCATTGACCCCCCTGAGCCCCAAAAAGGAAGGAATAACATATGTTAACCCACAATGAGCACAACAAGACAACTAAAAACAAATAAGTTTAACATAAGCAATAAAAAAAATACAAGAAAATTTTAAGGACCTACCTTAGAGGCATCTTGTCCTCTTGAACAAACTCTCCAAACCAAGCAAAACTCTTCAAGTCCTCCTTCCAAGCTCTCCCAAAACCAAAAGAAAACAAGAAATCACAAAAGCAACCAAGAAAACACCAAAGCATTAAACCATGGAACTCCCCCCTTTCCTCCTCCAAGCTCTCTTATTTATAGATTTTTGAGAGGCAAGGTGAGGTGGAGTCCACATAAGATTTCCAACAAAACAAACTCATGTGCATGCCAAAATGGTAGGTGTACACAAGCCAAACCCCATAACTAAAGTGTAAGAGGAGTAAAAGCAAATATTTTCAAAATCATTCACATATAACGAGGTTTATTAAAATTTCATCTTCTCAAGAAGGTTCATCTTCTCGAATTCAAAAAGTAAGACTCATAATAAAAACATGGAGTGAAAAGGAAGAAAAATCTAATTAAAAAAAGAAAAGGACAAATTTAGTCTTTCAAAAACCTACCTACCCAAAAGGTATGAGCTTGGGGGCAATTTTGGGAGTGTGGGACAAGGTAACCCTCTCTCACATAGTTTCCAAAATTGCTCCAAAGGCCAAATCCGAGTTTTCAAGATCAAAATCAACTTAAATGCTCATGCTCAAGGACAAATTCATAATAAATGAGATTTCAATCAATCAAAATGACATTCATTTAAAAATAATAAATTAAAATCATAAGCTTAACACATTAGGTTAAGATATTAACTTAAAATCATAAAATGATGAAAATTGACATACAACATTCAACCGCACTCGACCCCCCGAGGTCGTGCCAGGGCAGCCGATGTAGAATGATGTGTGGCTAACTATAGGAGGATCAGTGACTAAGATCTGGTAGTGTGATCTCCTGGTAGCTGAGTTGGCAAAGGGGAGATTTAGAGGCTATGAACGGGTAGCGTAAATTCCCTATGGTTTGTTTTCTAACTTGGATCTAAGTGTTGATACTAGTTTGAAGTGTCCAAATTAACTAAGATGAAACTAACAATCTATGCTACTGCTGAAAGGGAAACTAATCTAAACAAATCACAAAAACTGAAATATTACAATCACAAACAACAATTTGCTTCTATTCTAAATAATTAAAATATTTCTACACTAAAACTAAACAAGCAAAATAACCCGGTGTGGTTATTCACCTGTGTTGAGTGTATTGAAACTAAACTAACTTAAAACAAGAACTTTTCCAAATGATCTATGATATGTAGACAACCTCCTACAAATATTCTCTCCTTCAGATCCACATGGATGGGAAGAAGAGGATCCATCACCGGGAGTTGCTATTAATGATTTAAATCCTCTTGGAAATTAACTAATTACTTGCAAATGAAAGGAAATTGATTTCTACTCTATTTGATATGATGTAACAATGATAAATTGCAGGAATGAAGGAAATCAAACAAAAAATCCAACCTGGAATTCACAGAACAGAGGTAAATCCAGTTGTGTAGATGATTTGTCCCCTCAGTTTATCCTTTCTTTCTCTGTGTGTCCATATGAGTCCAAGGAATTGGGAATGCAAAGGCAACAATAGGAGAAGGTGCTTGAGAAATGGCAACTTGAAGGCAAATCTGGTTGTAATGCAGGTGGAAGAGAGATAACACAAGTGAACAGAGCTTGGCTATGCAATTTCCAGCAGGATTGTGGCAACAATACTATGCAAGATACACAAAATTCTTAGGCCCTTTGCTTGAATACAAGCATTGAATATATAGGAATTGGTTGGGATGTGCCTTCATGCACAAGGCAACCTTGGAGTGCCAAATCATTGGGTGAAGAGGTAGTTCAAACTAATTAAATCTATTTAAAAATAGAAGAGGGAAGGAATACCAAGCAATCAAGACTATTTTTAGGCAATTTGGTTCACAAACGTGCCCTAGAAGTCAAGTTAAGTGAAATCACATGTTAAAATCATGCATGAAGAATTCTGGAAAAAGTGCGCAGGACCGCTGTGCACGGTTTTAGAACTGCTGCCTAGGCAGGGCGGCGGTCCTGACACTAAAGGCCAAAACATGCACAAAATGAAGCAGGAAGATGGAAGAAAGCGTGGAAAAGCTAAGTAAGGATGTCTAGGCTTACAAATATACACTGCGAATGGGTTTAGGAACTCAAACACCTTCTGAAAGGACATGAATCATCATTGGGGACTTTTGTAACCATTTTCTGACAATGTAGCACATGTAATTTTGGGTGCATACATATTGCCCCCTCGGAGAAGCGTCTTAGCCATGAAAAGGCATAAAACGTAGAGTCCGAGTATGGCATTCCCAAAATGGGGAGTTAGAAGCTATACCTGACACGCCCGTGTGTCGAAATGTCACCGTCCAAACTCCCACTACCTGCGAAATGAAAAAGAAGACTCAAGTGCAGATAGATAAAATATCAAAAAATAAACACTAAATTAAAATGACAAGAGGACTTACCATTTGTGTAGGGATATAGAAATATACCTTCGCCAGCGCTCCAACCCTATGAACATATGCACTCAAAACGAAGTTATAACAACATATATATATCAAAACAAACTCATTTTCAAATTCATTTGCGCATATCGACTTGGTGATTTTTGAGCTCTGGGCCCACGGTGACCGTTTTCATCGAAAGAATAGTCAAAACGTTTGTTGTGAGATCGTGATCATGCCTCCATGAGTGGGAGATCGACCAACGCGGTCTCAGGTTAGTTTTCCTCACTTGTGTGTTTTTAAACCTAAAATGTCAAAATGTCAAAATATTTTCCTAGGGGGGATTATTTTTGAAATTTCTTGTTTTAAATGAGTCTCTAGGGGGGGCATCCTCAGGGTAGTCTTTTATTTCGTTGAAAATGGTCTTTTTTTGCATTTTTGAGTGCATTTTTAGGGCAACAAATCCGTACGATGAATTGGTTCAGGACCACCACCCTGAGTAGGGCGGCGGTCCTGGAACCACCACCCTGCACCGGGTGGCAGGTTCTGAACAGAATGACCAAAACTCCATGATAACTTAATTTTTTTTTGGATTTTTAATGTTTTGTTATGTTTTTGATGAGCTTGTTTCTTTAAAATATGTCACTAACTTGCTCTTTTTTTTGTGTTTTGGTGGATGCAGAAGAAGGAAGAGTATATCCATTGGAGTCGCGAGAGGGAGTGTGACTGGCTCCCAATGATATTGGATCAGTTGACTCAGGATGAGACCGATACTCTTTAGAGAGTAGGCATATGGAGGATTGCATGGGTGCCCCATGTTACTCCTGCTAGTCACATACTATGTGACTTGTTCTCTTATTGGGATGCAGAACTGGAATACCTTCTGGTTGCTGGGTGCTAGGGGTGAGTGGACGATCACCCTAGAGGATGTGTACCATATTCTTGGGGTTCCGATACTGGGAAGATGATTGACTCTGGAGACAACAGGATCTAGAGCCATGATGACTCTATGGGCCACCTATATGGGGGATGTCGCGGTCTCCTTTGGTTCGAAGAAGGGGATTAAGGTCTGATCCATTCCTACTGCTCCCATCCCTATTATCCGCAAGGCCATCATGGGTATCTTGGCCTCACAGTTGATCAGGGGACAAGGGAGGTGATACACTACTCTATTGTTGGGCTCCCATCATTACGCAGATTGAGGCACATGGTCATATCTATGCCTAGGGAGTAGATATACTTGGCAGTACTTATCATGACCTGTATCAGATTGTCAGATTACAAGGGCAGTCTTTGAGCCACCCCACATTGGTTATGAGTTGGGTGTATGAGTGGATCATCCCCTATGGGAGGGGAGTGCCAGTATAGGACCCAGGGCCATCAGGGCCACCCAGATGGATGATGACAGTTCTCAGAGTGCCACATCAGCCAGTGGCTTCTTTGACTACAATAGACATGGTGGCCACCCCATACCAGGACATGGTAGGGTTGTGGGGATAGGAGGGGACCACAGTGGTGGCTTGTTCCACTACTGGTCAATTAGTTGACAGGACGGGGAAGCTTGAGACTCACCCATTTGGCCAAGTTCCTCAGTAGTTCAGCCTCCCTTACATTGATATGCTTCCCCTAGTGGCACCTGTGTATAGGACCATGAAGGAGGCCCGAAAGGGGCCTCACGGAGATCCAGGTTGGACAATGGTGGTTCCAGGAGTGCCTATCATAGTTAGGTGAGTTGTTTGTGCCTGATGGGAAGCTCGTGCCACTCCTGCACCCTTACTCTAGATTGAGGCCGCACCTACTCACAATGGAGAGGAGGACGAGCCCATAGACATAGACTCTGACTCTAAGGAGTATACATGGGATGAGACCGGAGAGGAGTCGGACTAGAGAGGAGACTGGTGGAGAGGAGACTGATGATGAGGGGTTGGGTGGTGAGGCTGGTGGGGCAGCTCACATGGAGGAGGAGAGTGATCCTGAGTGGCATGATACTTGGGATGTTCTGAGAGCGGAGCAGGAGGAGGCAATGCAGAGGAGGAGACACTTGTCTCTGAGGGACCACTTTTTCATGATGGAGAGGGGGATGATGAGTCTATGATGGGACAACATCTTGCTCAAGTTTTGGGGAGGCCCCACAGCCATCAGCAGCAACAACATCAGCCACTGACCCTACATGGATGCCTGGAGATCCAAGTATGTTGATCCTCTTCTCTTGACCTTGTTAGTCAGAAATGTTAGTTGGTATTTCTTTTTGTTTTGTTTTGTAACTTTCTAACTCGTCGTTTCTTCTTTGTTTCTGCTTGCAGCGACTACACAGGAGTGGCGAGAGATTATTCGATGGGTGTGCATGGACACCTTGTTGATCCCTTTGGGGAAGACCCGAAGCTGAGCTGACTGAGGATATATGACAACCACTTGCAGCCGATAGACACACTGATGTGTTTGCACCCATCTAGAGGGCAATGGAGGTTATGACTTCTCTCCGTACTCAGGTGACCACATATGAGACAACTGAGTGTTTGATGAGGTGGAGTCACTCTCATAGTGAGACCATAGCCAGTGGCTTCCACCATGAGCACTCCCACCATTCAGTACATTCTCATCATCATAGCCGTAGTAGGAGTCCTGGATGCAGTCCGTGCACCATCTCAGGGATCCCACAGGGATTGATAGGCTGATGGGCCTTTTATTGCTTGGTTGTGATTTTGTCAGGCATTATATGATTTTTTTGTATATTTTGGGCTCATTGCAAGCATTTTGACCATGCCTAGCGCAAGATGGCATTGTATACAAACTTGATTTATTATGATATATACAGACTCTTCTTTTTGGTTTGGTAATTCATTGTATCTGAGTTGACTTCCTCTTGGCTCACTTCACATGTGTACTCTAGATGTTTAGAACTTCCATTTTTATATGCTTTTCAGAATGTATGCAGTGGATATGAATGCTAACAGAATGATCTCTTTTTTTTTTTTGTTTTGTAATGTTGATATATGATAATGCAATCACATTGTAATGTTGAACTTTAGTTTCTCTAAGCAACTTTTGGTACTTTGTATTGTTTTGGAAAAACATGGCGAAAGAGTGATATGATAAGTGAATGAACTTTCCCCACTCCTAACTCCATGCAACCAGTAAGATGCGAGGGCTCAACACCAAGAGCCAGAAGGGGCACAAGTTATAGAAATTTGTTGAATGGTAATGATGAGAGAAAGACAAGGATTTGGAAAAAACCAAATTGAGACCCTACAACCTCATTCTACTCAAGTTTTCTTCATAGTTTAAAATGTGAATTGCTTTCTAGTTTATCTAGACTTAGATCCATAGATGGCCACTTGGTTGACAAAATCTGGTTTTGAGGTTTTAAACTCTTTTGGAATTTTGGACATCTAACTCACTTTGTTTTGATTTATGATTTCACAACATTTGAATGAACTATTTCTAACTTTCAAGTTTGTCAAAGAGACCCCCTACACCTTGCCCCATGCTACCAGTAGGAAGTATGGGCTCATCACCATGGACAAGGCATAGGCGAGTAAGGGCACTTCTCTCCTTTCCCAACCCTACATCACTAGTAAGAGATGCAGGCTCAACACCGAAGGTTGGTAGGGCAAAGAAATGTGTAAAATAAAAATTTTCTGTGGATTTGCATTTGACTTATTTATCTAGGAAAAATGTCTAGAATGTTCTTATTTCCAAAGAGATGTATATGGGATAGATGTGACACCATGAAGCTTCTAGAACAGACTATAGGCAAAGACACCTAATCTAGAAGAAACTATAAGTAGAACCAAGTATGTAGGCCTTGGTATGGTTACTGTCAAAGCTTTGTCTTATCTTGCTTGAATTGATGAAATGATTCAGAAACAATTGATGATACCGTGAAGATTTGAAGAGACATGATTTGAATGTTTTTCCAATGTTTTCAGAAGTTTTTAGGAATTTCTATAAGAATAAGTCCCTTGATCACAAATTTTACAAAATGAACTGGCAGATGAAAATGCAATGCGGATGCAGTAATATACATATGGAAATGCAGGTGAAACTACATGTCATGATAGCTAAGGTGAAGAAAGTTGACAAATATCAAATTCTTCACCCCTAAAAGTACACAACGGAGAACCATGATCCTCAAAATTTCCGTTCTCTTGACAAGGGCCTACCATTCTGGGTTTAAACTTACAACCCTTTCCCAGAAGTGTATATGTCCAATCATTAAAATCATTTGTCTGAAAGAGGCATTCATGCACCTCTTTGTCACATTCTTGAGACATGGTGTGTGGGTGAGCATGACTATGTTGCTCGACCTTGTTTCCTATGTAGAGCATTGTGTTTACTTGTGACACTTGTTGAATGATGAGGCCTTGCCCCATGGATATGGAAAGCTTAGTTTCAGATGCACATGGGTTGAAACCAGGGTTTAGAATAGAAAAACCCTCAGAGATGGTTTTGATGGGCATCATTTCAATCTCAAATTTCCCTTCTTCATTTGTTAATTCTATCATGTTTACACCTAGACCTAGGTCATCGGAGGGAAGAGATGCTAAACCAAGAAGACTACCCATCCCCTGTGGTTCAAACGGGAGGAAGATCAGATCATCACTCTCTAAGAGTTTCATAATTTTTGTTGTGGTTTTAGTGGACACTTGTTTCCACAGATATTGATTTACCCTTATCTATTTTTTCCACCTCAAATGTTTTTGGGTCAACGACTTCAGCCTTCGGCACACCTGGGGTGATCGGGACTAACTCTTTTGATGGAGGTGGTTTGTTCAATTGATTCACAGGAATTTCATACTCTGTATGGACTCCTTTCTTCTTCTTGAGGTTTTCTAAGTGTATATCAAAGGGCTTAGGATCCCCTTGAGTGATGAAGACCTTCCCCAAATGGAGGAATCTAATCTCCTGGAATAGGGTAGAAGGGATAGCCTTCATTCAATGAATCCAGGGTCTCCCAAGGATCATGTTATAACTTGTTTCCCTATCGATAATGTAAAACTCTGTCAAGATGGTTTTTGGACCAAGCGTGACCTGGAAGAACTATGGTTCCAATTGAGGTCGCTTTAAGACTGTCGTACCCCCGTAACGTGTTTCTTGTAGAGGAACAATTTGTCTCTCCATATCCCAACTTCTGCAAGAAAGAGAAGGGAACCACATTTACAGCAGCCCCATCATCAATCATGGCTCTCTTAATGCAATTGTTATAAACCCAGACTTGTAAAAATAAGGCAGGATCACCTCTTCGGGAAATTTCAGCGTCAGATGACATCTTGTCTATATCGAAAACAAACCCAGTATCCCTATCATTCTGTCCTGGAGGATGTATGTCAAAGTCAATATGATTTATTTGAGTGCTAGGAGGTGGTGTAACATGGATTAGATGACCAAGACCTAGTGCATTGAGCAACGCAAAATGATGCGCAGGTGAATTCTTCAGCAAATCTAGAAACAAAATGTGAGAAAAGGTCTTGTTCAAATCCGATATTAAATCATAGGCTCCTACTAGTTTTGAGATTGTAGGAACATCATCCTATGGGAAGGAAAGAGTGGGTAGGGGTTGTGAAATGTACTCCTTCATCTGAGTTGTTGCATTAATTTCTGGCTCGACCTCTAGCTCGACTAACCCCAAGATTTTTGTATTATCATTTGAACCAAGGTTAGGAGCAACCCGAGAGTTGTCAGAAGTTGAGGCTTCATGGTCATTGTTTCCTATAGGAATACCCTTGTTTATATTTTGAGGATTCACTTGGGAATCCCCAGGATGTTTAGGGTTCACATTTTGAGGTGTGACAGGTCTGGTATGACTAGGTTGCGGGTTTGTTTCAGGATTTTCTAGGAACATGTCTACAAAGAGTTGCCTTTGGTTTTTGGGAAGTCTTTGCAGAAACTTGTTGCAATCATGGAAATTCCTATCATCATGACCTTGAACCTTATGGAAACCACAATATAGGTTAGGGTCATAATCTCTTGGCCTTTGATAAGTGTCTTGTTGTTGTTGATTATAACCTCAGTTGTAATTTTGAAATTGGTTGTTATAACCATGATTCATTGCCCCTTGGCCAGAGTTTTGATACTGGTTTGGGCCTTGGGTTTGATTTTTCTTTTGTGAGGGATGGTTTACATCAACTGTGTTGACAGATGACATAGTGTTAGGGCCTCTTTGATTTCCCAAGTTGTTGTTATTGTTAGTGTTACCATTGTTTGGAAAACCAACATTCTTGGCTTGATCAGTAGCACTATTCATGGTAGCACCATGATTGTGATTCACACCCTTAGGTCCTTGGTTGTTGGCACCATTGTTTTGATAATTTACATTATTTTAATTTGGGGATACCAATTTCCCATTGGGACCATAGATCTTACGCCCACTTTCTATAGTGCTTGGTTAATCCAAAGTGCACCTTCCAATACTTCCTCATAACTACGGAAAGGAAACTTTTGGACTTCCTCCCTAGTCTCTCGATTGAGTGAGTGAAGGAAAAGATCACAAAGTTCCATCTGGTCCATGTTGGGTGCACTTGTAGAGGAATAGAGAACTTGGCACCATCTCTGGATGAAATGGGTGGCATATTCATTTTGCTCCTGTCTAATATGCAGGAACTCCCTAATCCCTGTACGCAACAACTTGTTCATGTCAAATGCTTTGATGAACTCAGAAACAAGCTGTTTAAAGGAATGTATAGAAGCTTCTGGAATATGGTAATACCAATCCAATGTGATTCCTTCAAGAGTCTTTGGAAATATCTTAGCCACTACAACATCCCAAGGAAGCAATTCCCTGATAGCAGTAGCGTAGGCCTTGATATGAGCATTCGGGTCTCCTTCTCCCTTAAATTTTGGAAGATCCGGCAATGGGCATGGAAGCATGACACCACATATGGTGAAGTCAAGAGGCTCCTTTAAGTACTCAACGTATGTACCCATTGCGTAAGATTCCACCATTGAAGATCCTTGATGAGGAGGTGGAGGAGGAGGAGTTGGATAAGCTACATTATAAGCATTGAATGGGAACGTATGGGGTCCCTTGATATGGCATGTAGGGAGCAAGGAATGGTATATGGGTCCATCTAGGGAGTTTTTGAATACATGTGCATGTAAGGTGGGATAGTACCAGGATATGGACTAGCGGGCATAAAACCAGGGAACGTCACATTTCCTGTTGTGGTGGAATTTGAGAATGCACTTCCAGCCAACCCTTGCATAGGATAAGCTTGAGAAGGATGAGGACCCATCCCTAGTGTGTCTAACCCTGTGAGAAGATCACCTAGATTTGAATGAACTAGATAACCTTGTCATACAGGATATTGCATTGGTTTCTCATTGGAAGGGATGTATCCTTTGTTGTCAACTGGATACCCTATGTTTTTCCCTACTGTATGTGTTGGTTGTGAAGTCTGGGAACTTTCTAGTTCTCTAATCCTCCCTACTAAAGTAGAAATAAAATATCATTGGGAGAGGATTGAGTCCCTTGTTGGGGTGCATGTGGCATAGGGTTTGATTGAGCAGGCTCATGATACCCTGTCATGAATTGTTTAGTGTTATAATTCTTGTCTTCCTCAGAAGTAAGAATCTTAGGATAGGCATTCAAAATCTCAGAGGTTGTAGCCTTCATTCTATCCAAAGACTCATCTATCTGATGAAGAGGATTTTTTATTCATGTGAATGTATCATCTTCTGTTGATTGCATGGAAATGTGAGGTCTTGACAAGACTTTATGGTAAGAACTTGTTCCATTTGTGATAACAACGTGGTTTGCATTGGGTTGACCATATTGCATGTTTAACAGTTGATCAACCTCCTCCATCCTTACATAGCTAATGGGGTTTGAAGTGTAACTAGGGGAGGTTTGAATTGCTTGTGTAATTGTCACCCCATCTCGAAAGAGAAGGGGACTGTTGTGGTTGAACGTTGGTGTAATATCTATCAGAGCCAAATGGCCCACCAAACTCTCTTCCAGACATATTTTAGAAAGTATAAAATACCTACCAAAATAGGGGAAGAAATGGAGAGGTGAGGTAATAACAATGAAAGAAAAGGAAACAAGAAGGAATTAATCCTTCACGTCAGGTTCACCAATTTGTACAGATGAAAATTGACATGCAACCTTCAACCACACTCGACCCCCCAAGGTCATGTCGGAGTAGCCGATGTTGAATGTGTGTGGCTAACTATAGGAGGATCAATGACTAAGATCTGGTAGTGTGATCTCCTGGTAGCTGAGTTGGCAAAGGGGAGATTTAGAGGCTATGAATGGGTAGCGTAAATTCCCTATGGTTTGTTTTCCTAACTTGGATCTAAGTGTTGATCTAGTTTGAAGTGTCCAAATTAACTAAGTTGAAACTAACAATCTATGCTACTACTGAAAGGAAACTAATATAAAAAAATCAAAAAACTGAAATATTACAATCACAAACAACAATTTGCTTCTATTCTAAATAATTAAAATATTTCTACACTAAAACTAAACAAGCAAAATAACCTGGTGTGGTTATTCACCTATGCTGAGTGTATTAAAACTAAACTAACTTAAAACAAGAACTTTTCCAAATGATCTATGATATGTAGACAACCTCCTATAGATATTCTCTCCTTCAGATCCACAGGGATGGGAAGAAGAGGATCTGTCACCAGGGGCTGCTATTAATGATTTAAACCCTCTTGGAAATTAACTAATTACTTGCAAATGAAAGGAAATTGATTTCTACTCTATTTGATATGATGTAACAATGATAAATTGTAGGAATGAAGGAAATCAAAACAACAAATCCAACCTGGAATTCACAGAATAGAGGTAAATCCAGTTGTGTAGATAATTTTTCCCCTCAGTTTATCCTTTCTTTCTCTATGTGTCCATATGAGTCCAAGGAATTGGGAATGCAAAGGCAAGCAGCAAGAGAAGGCACTTGAGCAATGGCAGCTTGAAGGCAGTCTGGTTGTAATGCAGGTGGAAGAGAGATAACACAAGTGAACAGAGCTTGGCTATGCAATTTCCAACAGGATTGTGGCAGCAATACTATGCAAGATACACAAAATTCTCAGGCCATTTGCTTGAATACAAGCATTGATTATATAGGAATTGGTTGGGATGTGCCTTCATGCACAAGGTAGCCTTGGAGTGCCAAATCATTGGGTGAAGAGGCAATTCAAACTAATTAAATCTATTTAAAAATAGAAGAGGGAAGGAATACCATAGCAATCAAGACTATTTTTAGGAAATTTGGTTCACAAACACACCTAGAAGTCAAGTTAAGTGAAATCACATGTGTTAAAATTGACGCATGGAGAATTCTGGAAAAAGTGCACAGGACCACCACCCTGCATAGGGTGGAGGTCATGGGACCTGCCACCCTGCCTAGGTTTTTCAGAACCTCCACCCAGGTAGGGTGGTGGTCCTGGCACTAAAGGCCAAAACATGCACAAAATGAAGTGGGAAGCTGGAAGAAAGCATGGAAAAGCTTAAGTAAGGATGTCTAGGCTACAAATATACACTGTGAATGGGTTTAGGAACTCAAACACCTTCTAAAAAGACATGAATCATCATTGGGGACTTTTGTAACCATTTTCCAACAATGTAGCACATGCAATTTTGGGTGCGTATAATTAACACATGTTATTCCTGGATTTTTGGTATCCCCCATCTTGAATTGGTATTTTATAGTGTTCATGAATATACATGTTTATCACATGCACACTCTAAACAAAGCATCATACACATATGACAAAATATATAGTATAAAATATAAATCCATGCACAACAATCAAACAATTCACATGTAATTCAATACATATAAAATTCAATAATCAATTTCTCAACATTTATAGTTAGAACCATTAATTTAATGATATTTCATACTCATTCCATATACCACATACATACTATATCTTAGCAAATTTCCAATTTTCATTTATACTCTACAAATCATGATTTTAAAATCCACATTCCTGATAAAAATCATCACATCAAAATATTTCACGACTATAATATGCGACATATTCATAGTGATAATAGAACATACACTTTCATGAAATCCCTACAAGGTTAGCGTAACATGATCAAGGGGATACATGATAATATAACTATTACATCCTTACAAGGTTAGTATTAATCAACAAAAGCAAAATGTCATAGAACTGTCTTAGGCATCCTATGCCCCAATTCACACCTGTCAAACTAAAATGTCTCCAATCCAAATATCCAATGCATTATAATCAACACATATCATAATGAAACACATGAAGAACAATTGTACTAACAATAAACAATGTGTAAGGGAAGTGGGCACTACACCAATACTCTTAGGAGAGTGTAACATGGGAAGATGATGATTAAGTCTTCAATACTTTTCCACATTTATTTGTTTAGTTTTGTTTTCAACAGCCATAAGGCCGATGCCTTTTCCAAGGAGGAGGGTTGTCACATCCCTCTCTGTAGTATCAAACTTTTGATGTAATAATTGACACATGTGATTGCTTATGTGGAGTTGTGAATTATTATGCTAGAGTGTTTGATTTTATTATTTAAATACAATTTAGGATAAATATTATCATTATATGACTATCGCTTCCTCTATTATATCATGTTGAATTTATATCATGATTTGGTTAACTACTTGTGTGTTATTGTTATGAGTTGGTTGCAGAGTATATTTCCCTTGGACTGGAGGGAGAGCATCATCAAAGAGAAGAGAGTAGATACAAAGTTATGATACCAAAAGAGAGAGAAATGTGTATCCCTAAACCTTAACAACTTGTCATAGTATACCACTTGGGAATAAGGTAAGTCTATTTGTGCCATTTTATGAATTCTCTTATTAGGGACACTTTGTTCTTTCTTAGTATGTGAAAATACCAAAGAGTACTTAGGTGACCTTGTTAGAATTTGAGTCTCCATCTTAACTTGGGTCTGCTATAGGTCCCACCCGCACATACAATTTAAAATTCCATTGTATGTTCCATGTTTTTAACCATAATGTACTTGTGAATTTTTGAACTAACCATCTCCTCCTTGCTTTATAATATAGATTTATATTTATATTATTAAATGTACTTAAAAATAAATCAATACATGTATATTGTTAATTAAAACAAATGGTTATTTCTAATGATTTTTTCCAAAATATGGAAGAATATTATAGAAAAATTAATGTCAATAATAAATATAAATAAAATAAAAAGGAAATAATTTATTTGACAAGATGAATGACAATCATTTAAAAATTTATTGCATTAATTATTGAGTAGAGCAATAAAGGAAAATAAATATATAAAAAAGAAAAAAAGGATTGTTGCTCAGCTCACTATGAGGTTGGAAGGTGTGCCCTTTCAATTAATAGGTACGAGTAATTTTAAATGCTATCTCCAGGGTTCATTAAGAAAGATGGGCTCCCATGTTGCAATTTAAAAAAAAAAAAAAAAAGACAATATTCCTTTAAACTAGGGACTCGTATAAAAAATCCTCACTTAATAAATAAGGAAACAAATAAAGGAAGAGACACACTTTCTTTTCAGAAATTTTGGGAGTAGTAAATACGGGAGTAAAGATTTTTTAGCAACATATTAGTTTGGAGAAAATCTGCAAGAGATGGAGGATATATGAGCACATAAAAAGAGTGGAAGTGGAGATTAGAAGAATTGGTTGATTGTTGAATGCTTGGGCAACAAAACCGAAGATAAGTTATTTTTTTAAAACATCTCTCATCACTCATCAAACTTTTGAATTTTTTTTAATCTCTTATTCCCTTAAGAATAATAATCTATAATTTGTTTTGGAATTTAATTGAAATATCATATATCCAATCAATAAATCTAATAGAGTGCATTTTTTTTTACTGTTAAGAAGAGGAAGGAAATTCATCAATTCTTTATATTCTATATATAATAATAATAATAAAATTAGGTAAATGTATGGGTGAATTAAATTCATCAATTTTCTTATACTGTGACAAAATAATAAAATTAGGTAAATGTTGTGTAAAATATCTTTTACCCGATATATAGACAAAACAAGAGTCACAATGCGACTAGTCCCCTGCCACAGTTTACAAGTATTGCTCTGAAAAATGTGACTGTACATGACATGTAGATTCGAAATCTTGAAATATTCTATCTAAATTGGGATAAGACAATGAATATGCATGATTATAGTTGCAAGCATTATAGTGTTATTATAGTCTGGACTTGTCCAGTAAGTCCAGGTTTGCTTCCACAAGTAATATTTGAACTATCCAAAGAATGATTGTGAATGGTGGCTTGGAAAATAAAGGATCCTCTACACCAGAAACCCAAGTAGTTATCTCTCTCACCAAACCTTTGGTTCCTCATGCATGAGGAAGACTATACCTCAAATTTCATAATTATAGGTTCCCGCATCTACAGAGAAAAGTGAATGGTGGGAAATTATTTTAATAGCTTTTTAATTAGATAAATTATTAAGACGAATCCATTTTGTCGTTCTCATGACCATTGAGTACAAGAAATCTACATTCAGCTGCAATGATGTCTATGTTCAGTTCATAACAAGATCGTATATGAAAAGGAGGAACCATGTCTTAATGTTGAGTGCAAAATCCAATTAACTAAATTATCAATTTAAACAATGATGTGATTGCCATGCAGGAAATAGTACAGAAATCTGGACTAAGGATGTATGAAATAGATGTGGAAGTGTAGGGAGCTGAATGAGGAAGGTTGGATTGGAAAATTCCTTTGCATAGCTTTGCAAAACGACATTACTGAAAATGTAAAGAAGTGTGTATGCATTGTATTAATATAAAATGTTTAGTGTTTGTTGAATTGTGTTAAAGGTATGGTTATTATTTTTTACAAAATAATTAGCATAAAAATTATATTGCTTTTTAAAATGGATAATTCCACACAAGATCCACCAAAAGGTTCAGTGTCTTCACTGTACCTAGACCACCTGTTAAAAATATATGTATAGGTATTGTAGGATTGTTTTGTTTCGTCATTGTTATGTCCTTTACAATGGCTTGTTGCTCTTTGTTTAACATTCTCCTTGTTCTACAATATTCGTTATTATTAACCATGAATGAATGTTTTCCTATTTGAAATGACTTGCAGTGACATTGTTTTTCATGAAGATGTTCCAACAGTTAGTTCTCCTTGTCCAGTGCTATTGGAAATGGATAAAAAAGTAGGTCCATGTTTGTCATAAGCATTGTTTCTGATTTAAAATTTCTTATTAGCTTCACTTGAAACATATTCATATTCATTTTTTTTGCTTGTGTGTCTGATCTCTAGTTTTCACTGAAAATATTGGAATACGACCAGTCTAAGTTTTGATTGCAAGCTTCTGTCACACATTTATCCTGGTTTTGTCTAGGATCCCTCTTTGTCTTTATAAAAAGCCTTTATTTATGCTTTGATGAGATCATATGCAAAACATTAATTAAGCACTCCAAAAATTTTTGTTGTGTTTTTCAATATGTCTTACTTTATGCAGCGAAATCTCCTCAAAAAGGTCTTCCAAATTTGTCTATTGTGTTTTTTGTGCTTTCCAATATGCTCAGATTAAGATAGATAGCCTAAGTTCATAGCTCAATGTGTGTGAGATAAAATATGACAAGAGATATTTGTGAATTCCTTGCATTTAACAAAAGGAATAAGCATGCAAAAAATGCAGGCCAGGTCATTCATTTTTGTGGGTATCATTGTATGACATTATTAAACTGACTCTACTGGTAAGATGTGAATCCTTTTAACAAATTTTCATAGAAGTTGAGAAATATGGTAGAAATTGAAATTGTTTGGACTCTAACACAAATAACAGTAAAAATAGGCAGCAAAAAGATGAACAGTATTCGTGTTAGACAAAAGTATCAGTTGGTTGTTACAAATTGAGATCTCATATGTATATATACACATGGGAAGCGATGTTCCAAATGGATATTTTTGTTATCATTTTAAAAATATCTAAGTAGTCTAGAAAAACAAAAATTTCAACATTCTTATGAGAATGCCTTAGTTTGAAGTGAGCGCGTCAATTATAGGGAGGTTAGGAAAGGAAATTCCATAGAAATGGCCAAGCACAAACAAAGCGGCCAAGACATTATAGAGGTAAGCTCTAGGTTGCAAAGCACCCAAACTGAAATGGCGGCAAGATGCATAAGCAAATCCCATCAAAATGCACAGAATAAAGAAAATGTGTCTTTCAAGTAACCCACAAAGAAAACCTCCAAGTGAAAAACATGAGCTCCAACCGGTAAATTGAAGAGGCGCCTGTATATAACGTATACACTTCTTTAATGTTGCACCAATAATCTTTGTTCATGGAGCTTTGTTCATCGAGCAACTCTACACAGGTAGACACCTTGGCCAGATTGAGCAACATGTTTATGTTGAAGTAGTCTTCGAGGGAGGGCGTTGTTGTAGTCGATCTATTGTCATGGTTGCCGGCCAGCATGGAACATTCCTGGGGCGATGAGACAGAGGGTGTGCTGGAACAATGCTCTTATAATGGCATCACGTCTTGCAAGTTTGTAAATAGTACAATATTGGATTCCGTGGGATTCAAAATCTTGACATTGGCGTCACCTGTGGTGGTGGTGTCATCTTCCACAAGGAAACGCGCAAGCTCGTCTGGCAAGGTTTTTTTCTATGAGGCAACAAGAGCTTCATTGAGGGTGTTGATGGAGGGGATCAAGAGTTGAAACTTTGACCTCAACGTGGCCTCAACGTGGCTTGAAAAACTTAGGTTGACGTTGGAGACTCCAAAAGACTTGAATTTTTATTTCTACTGCCATGTAATAGCTTTGCATTGAGCACGTCCAGACATGTGTTGTTCACATTGGGCCTGCAACATAAACTTGTATTTAATGGCCCTGCAACATCAACATCCCATGATAAAATTAGTCAGAATGCCAATAGACGATGGGATTTCTATCCGTGATCCCAAAAAAATTAGCTGTGAAACAAAAAATGTAGCAAATAATCAAAAAATGTATAGCGAATCCCTAGGCATAAATTAACCAAATTGTAACAAGACGAGTAAATAAGAAACCAAAATGAGTACAAGTACTTAGATTGTGTAGTTTAATAGTATTAATTAACAAGATATAATTATAGCAAAAAAATTTAGCAGAAAAAGTATAACACTTAGTAGAAGGCATATAGAAGGTTCATGCATGGGAACAGGGCACATTCAAAGGTGTGGAAGGATAGGGAAGGAAACACGCGCGAAAGACAAGGACAGATTCAAGACTTAGCCATTTTTAGGATTATAAGCTATTTTTAGAGATAGTGTGCAGAGCACACAAACTGGATAAAGAATTGCGCGACACACATATGTTATTTTTGGAAGAGCGTCTACTAAGTGCTTTGCATGGGTTTGAGTTAAAAATAGAATTACTACTGCCAGTTAACCAGAAGATATCTATTATTAGCACACTTGCATGTGTGTCTATTATTGTAAAGGTGCATGGCTATTTTCAGCATGTGACCTATTTTGGGAATTATGTAAGCGGTGAAGGGCAAGTCCCCACCTTATAAATAGGTAGTGATATGTGTAGAATAGGAAGAGTGAGTAGTGAGCTATTATGGAGTTATGTTGTCAGAATGATGTGTGCATAAGTTTAGTGATACTAAATATTGTAAGATAAGCTTCTGTGTATTTACTATGTGTTCAATATAATGGAGTGTATTGACTGATTCAAGGTGTTAAACATGATCGTAACTAGTTCTTGCATGGTTGAATTCATTATGGCTATTGTTTAAATCCATTACTACTTAGATCTAGATCTGGAATATGCTCTATAGAATGTTTATACTATTTATGGATCTGAATGCATTAACCCTTCATCATGTTCACATCCTACACAAGACAACTCTAAAGAGGGGCCTGGTACCTTTGTCGCACTTCGGGTGAGCGCTTAGTCTAGGCTGAGTGATTGTGCCAACACGCCTGGGTTATTTCTAGGTAAATTCTAGGCTGCATCATTGGTTCCATTGCCGGGACCTCTTTTTCAGTTGTTTTCAGGATGGTTCATGATGAAGACGTACTGGTTGACATTAGAAAGTGTTGAAGAGTGGATAAAAGATCTAGAAGAAGAGTACACACGGAGGTTCAACATTGGATTTGAGTTTGACACACACTCATGGGTGGAACAAAATCTGTATGATTGTTTGTATGAGAGCTTCTTCACTATCTTTCTGGTAGAACTGTATGAGTGGCTGGTTGCTTATGTGTCTAAATGGAATTGGAGGTATCACACACTTGTCTGGATGTAGGAAGAATTTCAGGCCCTTTATGATGCTGATCTGATTTGGACACGCACTGTGGATACTTGGTTTCATGGTGTTTTGAATAGACTATATTCTGGAGTACTCAATTTCCACTTATTCTTGCCCAGAGGTAGCTAAGTTCCATTTTTTATGTATCCCAGGGGAACTTACTTGTAAGGCATTCCATTGGTGATCAAGATCTTGATGGTAACTCTGAACTTGGAAGAAAAGCCTATGGCTAGCTAAAACCCCACCACATGTGAGGGCAGGAGCAAGTTTGGTGAAATATGGCAGACCTAGCAGTAGAAAGGAAAAGAGAAGAATGGTGACTTAAGTATAATGAGGCGCGCGAGAGGGAGATAGAGAAGAAGCATGATGTTGTAGAGTGAATGGCATTGAGGAGAGAGATGGATCATGAAGGATTTAGAGCTCATGCAGAAGGCATGGAGCCAGAGCGTTAGGAACTCCCCCATTTGGGAAAGCATGAAAGGGAACCCCCCTCAGCCTCACATGGAAGTGTGCTAATAAAGATGACCTGGGCTGCGGGTGCACATCTGAATCTACCTAGCAACCTCGCCCTTGCGCTTGGTTTTCTAGTAACTAGAACAACAAGTAGTCAGCAAGCTAATTTAGGTAGTGGGAGAGTAGGAGTAAGTCACATAGAAAGTACATCTAATGGTAGGGAAAACATATTCATTGTTGTTTGGAGGTACATTTTTAGGTGCATCATCTGGACATAATTTGAGAGCGCGCAAAATTTTGGACTCACTTCTGGGAGTGGTAACACTTTCACAGACTGTAGGGGTTTAGTTCAGTACTACTATTGGGACACAAGGAAGTACATCTTCTAGTCCACTTTTGGCTACTGGTGGAGGATCAGGAGGTATATAGGTGGTTCTATTTCTAGGTGGATCTAGTGGTTTTGGAGGCAGAGGTAACACACAGGAGGTTTTGGATCAGGTGGGCAAGGTCCGCACCAACCCCAAAATATTTACATGGAGATGTCTCTTCATCTTCCAGAGTATAGGGGCATAGAAGATGTTGTTGAACACATGCACATGTGTGAAATACTATGGTACATAAAAGGGATCATGACTTCTGAGGTGCAAGGCAAGCCAATTTGTAACTACATTATAGGGACATGCACACAGTTGGTACATGAAGTTTGACCCTGATCAAACTTGCATAGATTATGCAGTGTTTAAAGATGCATTCTTTAAAAGAGTTTTATATCTCTGAATTTGAGTAGAAGAGTATAGACGCACTCAAGGATATTAAACAAGGCACTACTGAGAGTGTCGGGGAATATGATGCCTATTTCAAAACACTTTTATCTAAGCTTTCATATGATATTCATGCAAGCCAACATGCACAATGGTTCGTTGGAGGTCTGATTACACCTTTTAGAAGGGCATTGTCACATAAGACATACATTGATCAACACGTGAAGCCCTTGAAGCAAATTTTTACGTGCTGAGGCAGTCGGGAGCATAGACACTGGGGTGAGCCCATTTTTGGAAGCACATATTGTAGCTATGGACAAAGCAAGTTGGAGAAACTATCAGAAAAACTCAACACATGAGACACACATAGGGATTTGGTGTACAGATTGTGAAGTAGAAGGGCACACCAAGATAGTTGTCCCCATAGATCAGTGTGTTCATTATTACTGGACTATGAGATATGTCATTTGAACCATGATGGGTTAGCCAAATTCTAGGCCACCATATTGGCAGCTGTTACCCCCTATTGCAATGCACAATAAGGAAGAACGTCTCTTGCTATTGTAAAATTTGCAGGTCCATGACTCATGATACAGAAGACTGCCGGGACTGATTGGTTAGATCCATGATGCTATAGATATTGGTGTATGACAGATGGGAGTATCAGATAACTCTAAGGGTAAGGGTGAGCATCAGGATCGGGATCACAATCAAGTGCATGCTATGATCAGAATGAAGGGTGTTTTGAAGGAGGTCCATGGCAGAGGTCGAGGATACCATGGTGGATTCAGAGGCCGAGGCCATGGTGGTGGACGAGGTGAGTTTCCTCATGGAACATGTTATACATGCGGATCTCCTGACCACTACAGGCTGTGAATGTCCTCATAATATTACTTGTTCTTTTTGTGGAAAGAATCATAGTTATGAGGAATTCCCAAACTTATATGAGCATCTTAGTAAGAAACATAAACAAGAAAACAAAGGCACAGGGATGGTTAGGATACAACGTGTTGTGGAAAATTAGTGGATGCCCAAGTTGGAACCAGAATCTAAGGTATTGCTTGTAAATATCACTACCCACGCTGAAGCTACAGCACTAGAGAGGTGTTACAACAAAAGCCTACTATCACTAAAGAGGAGGTTCTACATGCATGGTACCCAGATCCTGCCCATCAGAAGGAGGTTTATCAAGAAACCATGGAGGTCCTCAGAAATATTTAGGGTGAAATACAATGTTTAAAGGAGAAATCACAGAAGATGGAACTAAAGAAAGCAACAGAGACGGTCTAGTCAGATATTGATGACTTGAAGGAGGTATGCAGAATGCTGCGCTAGGAGAATATTATTCCATTACTAGGAAGTTGGCTGAAGGGAAACACTCCATGTGCTAATACTGAGAATGGGTGACAAATCTTACATGTAAATATTCCCCCCATAGCTTAGACTACGACAAGGAAATCACTCTAAATGTTGTTGTGGATGGATGGATTTTGAGCAACATATTGATTGATACAGGTGCAAGAAGTCAATGTGCTTACTTTAGATGCATGGGTACAGATGGGGAGACCTACATTGCAGCCATCTTCTAATGTATTATTTATGGCTAATTGGACTAAGGCCACTCCCTATCAGAGTTTTAAAAGATGCATCCATTACTATACAGGGGGCCAAGTTCACTGGGGATTTTGAGGTTTTAGCACTTGCAGAAGCAGACAGTTTCCCAGCTCTGCTTGGACGCCCTTGGTGTTATGCAAATAATGTTGATCTTTGGTTCAACAAGGGATATATCAGTTTTGAAAACAAGGAGGAAAGAGTTATTATCCCTTTAACAGATGGGAAATCTGCACCCTATGTTGAGCCTTTGAGTGAGGAAGATCTGAATAGGATTTATGTACGCACCATTTGGGACCCAGAAGTGCTCGAGCCATCTAAAGAAGGAATCCTTCAGTGGGAAGATGCACAGTCTATTAGCGATACTACAAGTATTTCTTGTGATAATTGGGCTCATGGTACTTATGAGTTGGTAGGGCATGTGAAGTAAAGAGCACATTTACGCAGTACAATAAACCTTGTTACGTCAGGAGAATAGGTAACAACCCTGAACCTTGGTACACTGGGGAAGGGGACCCTATGGTATTCCTGCGCGCCATGGAGGAACAATGGATGAACCAGTTGGAGAGAAGAAGTATGCTAGCATATACCCTACACGGGACAACAAGTACACTGGTGGGTGGTTCACAGGGATAATCTTGTAGAATGGAATGAAGTCAGGGTTGCTCTTACAACTCAGTTTTCCAGGAGCAATGCACCAACTCGAATATGCACATATCATGGTAATCAACCTGTTCAACACCACATCCAGCAGTGTGAGAGGCTCTAGACAGAGGGGCAGGAAGCTTTACCACCGTCGCTATGGGTGCACAAACTTTATTCTACTTTACAAGGCTGCACACGTGCTTGGTATGTATATGCAGAGCTACATAGAGAAACTAGAAATTGGCAGGATTTGATTATAAGAATGGTCCATAATTTTGACTACTTCTCTACTAAACCTCTAGTAGAAGAGACATTAAGGGTTATAAAGTCAGGTTAACTATGGGATATAGTGTAAATGCAGAAGAACTCATTCAGGAGTTATTTGATGGAAACGACTCAGGAGTGCATTTTGCTTGATGCAGAAATAGAGACAAATGCCACACTACTTAAGCGCACTTGCTTTGAGAAAGAAAAAGGGAAGATGGTCTACATGGTGGATGATGAAGAAGTAGAAGAACTAGATATAGACCATTCAACAGGTGCACGTGAGGTCTTGGATAGTGTAGATAACAACACATGTGCCTATCATGAACCTATGCGGACCAAGAAAGTGAATATTGGTACGGATGCTGAACCTAAAGAGGCAATAATTGGAGATTATTGGTTTGAATCTGAAGTAGCAAAAATAGTGGAGTTGCTCTGTGATTTTCAAGATTTATTTCCTAGGGGATAGCATGAATTGAAAGGAGTGCATGCATCATTATGAGAAATGAAGATAAAGCTTAAGGAAGGTGCACACCGATCAGGAAGAGACCCTATAGGATGAACCCCAACTTGTGCAAAAATGTCAAGGAAGAAATTGACAAAATGTTGAAGTCTAGAATCATCAAGCCCCTGGAAAAGTCAGAATGGGTTAGCCCAATGGTGATCAATATAAAGAAATATGGTTAGATTAGGATTTGTGTGGACTACAGGGAGCTGAATGTTGCATGTGTGACTGATCCTTTTCCTACACCATTCACAGAGGAAATATTAGAAGGCGTTGTAGAGGCATGCAAGATCTATTCCTTTATAGATGGATTCTTTGGGTATCATCAGGTTAGGATTACATAGGAGGATTAGGAAAAGACTACTTTCACCAATGAATGGGGAAGTTTTACATATACTGTGATGTCGTTTGGACTGAAAAACATGCCCGTTGTGTATTTTCGTGAATAGTTGTTCAAGCATTCCAGGATTTTATTCATAACTTTCTTGCAAGTTTACTTGGATGATTAGTATGGTATATGGGCTTGTTAAGGATCATTGTGACAATTTGCGCTTAATGTTTGAAAGATGCAGATAGTTAAGCATCTCTTTGAACATCAAAAAGTGTGTGTTTGCTACACCTTTTGTCACTTTGTTACGGCATATTATCTGCAAGGAAGGTTTGTTAGTAGATCGAGCTAAAATTTCAGTTATTATTGGCCTAAAAGAACCTACTAGTCAGAGTGAGGTGTGTGGATTTTTTGGTCACACTGGGTATTATAGAAAATTTATCAAAGGATATGCTAAGGTTGTTGCACCCCTGGAGTGTTTAATAAAAGCACCCCCAAATTGACCTCCCATATTGGGGAGACTCAAGAACGTGCATTCAAGTCATTTGGAGAAACTTACACAACATTCTGTGCTTTCCCTCAAGGTGTGGGACCATTTGCATGTACATGTGGAAAAGCTCTCTAGATTAAGGCATGGTTCCTACTTTGTTTAGGTGTATGCATGAAATTGGGGAAGGATATGTACTAAATCCTACTCTAATTTTGCCAAGGAGAAAGTTAAAGAAGGGATGCAACATCAAATAAAACTTAAGCTATAAGGTGATACACCAAAGGAGCGATGAAAAATTGTTTTATTGGTAGACTACAAACCAGAAGAATGCAACACAAAAACATGCAAATTATAACCAAAATTGTAATGAAGGATCAATAAGACAATAATTAACATAGAAAGGGATGAAGATCTCTTATTCCACAGAACAATGTATTTTGCTCTCATAGCTTGTGGTACAATGCATTACAATAAATAATGAGGCCCAGATTTGCATTTACAGTCTATAGTGGGAGGTTTGAAACTCCATGAATTCACTTGCCAAGGAGAAGAAGGGAGCCTGCAAAATGCAGAAGAATGTTCAACCCTTTATAATGAGTCCCAAACCTGCATTTATAGACTCAATCAGAGAGATGAAAGAAAGAGAGGGAAGTGAAAAGCAGGTCGATAAGCTTGACCACTGCTATTAATGTCTCCTATTAAAATCAATGGTGACCCAAGATCTACCTTGCACTAGATCAACCACTGGCTTGTGCACCTTGAAGGATTAGGAGGAAATGAGCAGAACAGATTGAATCTGATCTAGTTGTTGAGGCAGATAGATCCACATTAATGGACACTATGTTTCTCCACGTTTTCCACTACACTAACCTCCCTAAACTTAAAGTTTCAGATATTGCATGGCTATGGGCGAAGCCGAGATCTTTCCAACGGTGTCAAATTTGCATTATTTCGAGCCTTGATTTGAAAGATATGCCAAAGAGAAGTTTGTATTGGGTCCTATACAAAAGGGTGGTAAAACCAGTTTGAAAAATAGGTCCCTATTTTTAATATGGGGCACTATGGAGGGCTAGCACTTGTCTGAAGGAATTCCTCTATATATTTTCTCTTAGAATGGCTCATGTATGGTGGCTAGACACATGGCTCAAACCTCCGTGGGAATTGCTCAATTTGCTTTATTTCTTAGCTAAGTCCCTTGCTCAGTGGGGTCATATTTCTTAAGGGGACATGTGGCAGTCTGATGCTAAGTTTGAAAGACCCTCTCTCTATTCTGACCCTTGAATTAACATCATTTGGACACTTCAGTAAATCCGCTGAGCCTTCCATTGTGATGTAGTTGACTGATTCAACCGTAAGAATTTATCCCCTCAGGAAGAGACTGCACGAGTGGAGGATCCGCGCTTTTGAAAGCCTGATCAAGATTTTTCCTTTGAAGGAGCGTTAGGTTGACAGTTGGAAGCCTCCGCAGGTCTTTGGACTTCTCAACATCTTTACCTTACCTTGTTTTACCTTGGGCATATGTGGAACGAACTGGCACTTGTTTGAGCCTCTTCTTTTGGATCTACCCTTGGAGATGCGTCGCTTGGACACGTGGAAGACTCTGCCTTTACTTCTATACTCAGCCCCTTTGTTAGGCCCGCCCTGTCATACCTTTTGACCTGCTGTTGACCATTTGCTATGTGGAGGGCTGTTATGCAAGTTTGAGTCTTCTCCTTAGGCTCCCAATTTTGGATTCAGACATCTTCGAGTTGGCACCTGGCACCCTCCTGCGCCTGGCCGAAGACTTTTCAACGGCCGCACAACTTTGTTGAGGCCTCTTGGACGCATGGAAGCTGACGCTCATTTGAGCATCTCCTGTTTTGCACCAACTTTGGAGAAGTGTCATTTTGACACGTGGATTTCTCCACAACTTATGCGCTCCATACTTGAGCACGATTTTTGGACTCATTCTAGAACTATTGTTAGTGCCCCCCAGGATTTTAGATGACTTTTTCCGCTTCTTCCTTTCTTGCTCCTGGCTTCTCAGTGATGTTGCCTCCTCCTTCGACCCTATCTTTTATTTTTACAGCCCACCTGTAACCTGTAGTAATGGATTTAAGGCCCAAATTAGATTTGCCATAATAGAGCCATAATCTGGATGTTGCTCCCACATTGCAGGGGCCATGGAGGCTTGACCTTCGCGGGCCCCACCACTTCCATTATAGAGTCCTTCTGCAATCTGTTTGTAGGATCTGAACGTGATTTCTCAGGTTCTTTCAATGTGGGGTCATTCTGATCCAATATTTTTCCTGGGGGCAAAAACATGGATAAAAAATCATGCACCCTTGGAGGAGTTACTCAAAGGAAAAGGGACATTCTATTGGGGGGAACCACAACAACACGCATTTGAAACATTGAAGGAGAAACTTACTATAGTGCCTATTTTGCGCTTTCCCTCATGGGACCAACCATTTCATGTACATGTGGATGCTTCTGGCACAATCATTGGCGCAGTGTTGGCTCGGCCTGGGGAAGGTATTATAGATCATCCTATCTATTTTGATAGTAGAAAGTTGACTCATGTAGAGTAGAATTATACAACTACAGAGCGCGAAGCTTTGTCAATGATCTATTCACTACATAAATTTAGATAGTACCTATTAACAACACCATTTGTATTATATACCGATCACATGGCATTGAAATACTTGGTAAAGAAACATGTCTTACAAGGGCACATATGTCGATGGGTATTCTTATTCCAAGAATTTGATTTTACAGTTATGGTAAAACTAGGGAAAAGTAATTCTTGCCTAGACCATTTATCAAGGATACAATCAGGGGAAGACACAGAAGCAATTGAAGATACCATGCCCGATGCACAGTTATATAGGTTACATCGCATGCCTTCAGAACTTGGAGGATATTGTTGTCTTTTTATGCACATGTGTGGCATCAAACAGGACTAAAAGCCTTAGAGAAGAAACAACTTACAATTTGTGCGACACTATTTATGTTGATTAGTGGTGACCTATATAAGCTAGGTTGAGATGAAGTACTGCAATGATGTGTATTAGAGCATGAGCACACATATATCATGGAAGAGGCTCATGGTGGTATTGCAGGTGGGCACTATGCAAATGATGCCACTGCGTGCAAAATTCTACTCGTTGGATTGTGGTGAGAGACACTGTATAAGGATTGTAAGGCATATTGCAAGGCCTGTGATCACTGTCAGCACCTTGGCAAACTAGGACAAAGAGACAAAATGCCTTTAAGACCTATTCCTAGTGTAGAACCATTTGAGAAATGGGATATAGATTTTGTGGGTCCTATTTCACTAGCTGTGCGTAGGACTGGATCACGCTACATCATCACTTGCATAGATTATCTCGACATGGTGGGCAGAAGCAACACCTATAAAGGATTGTACAACAGCTACAACAACCAAGTTTTTATGGGAAAATATTATTACAAGGTATGAATGCGGGCTAATTTTGACCAGTGATAGGGGCACACATTTTTTAAATGAGACAATCAGAATTCTATTGGATGAGTTCATGATTGCGCACAACATAAGACTGCGGTATACCATCCTCAAGAAAATGGGACTACTGAAGTTTTCAACAAGATTTTGAGCCAGACATTGATAAAAATTGTGATGTTGGAAGAAAAGATTGGGATGATAAAGTTTCTGTCATGCTTTGGGCATATACAACAACATACAAACAGTTAAACAAGGCCACAACCTTTCAATTGGTGTTTGGTGCAGAAGTAGTTCTTCCTATGAATTCCATGTTACCTTCTTTGCATATTACGTGTGCTGGAGGTCTAGTTGATGAGAAATAATTAGAAGAATGAATTGAAAAGTTGACGACCAAAATAGATGAGCGACGAGCAATAACACGATGGAATCAAAAGCAAGAAAAGGCTAGGAAGAAAGCATGGCATGACCGACACATCAGGGACAAAAAACTTGTGATAGGATAGAAGATGCTCCTTTATGATTCTAAGTTTCTACGTCATCCAGGAAAACTTAAAGTACATTGGTTAGGACCATATGTTATCACTCACATACTTGAAACATGTGATTTCCAGTTAGAGGTGCTTGATGGAATACGGTTACCTGGTTACTTCAATGGGAGTAGGTTGAAGCCCTACTATAAATAAGTCTCACTTGGTGTTTGTAATAAGGGAGTGTTGCCATTCAGATTAGGTTTTTCATTATGTATTTCCTTAATATATTTCATTCTTCATTGCTATGCTTTGTCAATTTAGTTGGTGTTTTGTATAAATAAGTGGGTTTGCACGCTAGAAGCTTATTACCATTTGCAGAATTTTTATGCGCATAGGACTGCACATACCATTGGTGTGGGGTGGATGTTTACAACTGGGTACAAATCAAGGAGTAAACTATTACAGGTGTTATTTGAGTTTGGAAAGGAGTCAATTAGAAGAGAGATTGCTTCTAAATGATGACCATAGGTGGGGATAAATGAAGGAACAGTATAACGCGAGGTAAGCAACAACCATGGAGACTATTAGGAGAAGGAACAATGGCGAGGTACTCAGACACATGGGAAGCACACTGAAGATAAGTTATGTAGCTAGAAGGTAGGAAGGCATGCACTAGAAGGTTATAGCTGAGGCACGAAGATGTACCATGCGGAAAGCGTGAAAATTGTCAATTAATGAGAGGATTGTTGGTAGGTGAAGGAGACAATAAATGCACTAACTTTTTGAAAATCTATATAAGGAATGGATTTGAGTTCATTTTTACCATTGTGATCACAAGAATTTGAAAGAGCTAAGTGTGAATCGAGATGATCGACGTATATTAAGGTGCAGAAGAGTGCGAAACCATACGTGGAGAGCATATTTGTGTGTAGAAGAAGCTTGCATCCCCATTGGTGAAGGGTTTGAGTGAAGCAGATGTGTTGTGAAAGAGCTAGGGCGCATGATTTCAAACTAGGGCACACAGATTCTAGCTAGGGTTTGGACTTGCTTGCTATAAAAGACAGAAAGCAAAGCATTTGCACATTACAAAGGACATAAAGGTGAGATTTTTAGATGGCACCAAAGAAAGTACCTGCTGCAGGAGAAGGGAAAGAAGAAAGTGGAGGCAGAAGGTGAAATTGCGCCCGAAAGTAATTTTTTGGAGATGAAGTACCCAAAAGGTGTTATAGTTAGGCAAGAATGGGATTACCACATCCGTAAGTGTAAAATAAGTGATTACAACCACCGCACATCGGATAACAAGGAGTTAGATGCGTTGTTGAGCATAAAGACCAACAAGTGCACAATAGAGGACATGCCATTATATGATGACGCTGGAGAGAAGTTGTTAAAGTAGGTTGGAGTCTATTAATTGTATGAGATCCCTTATTTTGGAAAGTATGAACCATTATACCAATGGTTAATGAGCTGAGTCCATGAGGACTTCTTCTATTTTGTTAGATGAAGGGTCAAAATCACAACCACCTTGATTGCAACACTGACAGGATTAAAAGGCACATGGATAGACCTTGCCAGTGATCTAACAGATAAAACAACAATAATGGAAACATGGAAGGAGTTGGGATATACAAAGGGTCCTTGTGGGATGGAAACATTGACAAGTTGAAGAAGTACCCAGTGGTTCAGGCAGTTACACATATAGTAACAAAGTTGAATGACCAAGAGAGGTGGTTGAAAGTGAATACAATGTGGTTACATATCGTGAGGAGAATGTCGCAGGGAGTGATCTACAACATAGTAGGCTACATTGCAAAGAACATTATCGAGGAAGCACACATAGGTGACAAAATCAGTTTTGGCACTATTTTACTTTCTTTAGTATTTATGGAGATTGGAGTGTCCGATGGGCTAAAGGACAAGATCTGGGAGTATCCCATAGAGAACAAATCCCTTACATAAAGGTTTAACAAATATCTATGTGAAGGGTCAATGAGTGGGCCATTCAAACAGAGGGTGGAGATGTGGTATGATAGGCTCTGTGCTACATTTGAAGAGGAGTGGTACATTCCTAAGGAGTTACCATCAGTGGTAGGCAAGGCAATACAATTCGCGGTGTACCAACACTCTTGCATTGTGTAATTTGTTATGAAGGATGGGACTTGGATCCCATGGTGCAAAATGTCATATGCCTTCACAACGTGCTACTTCCAGGCATCAGTCCACCATTTTATTGATGCGTGCCTACCTAAATTTTATTGTAGACAAGGTAGATTGTGACTACCACACTCTTAGAAAGACACATGTATTTCCAGGCCAGACTACCTATGTTGAGAGGCTCATTTCAGACGTTATAAGCATGAATCATGTAAGCTTGGAAATTGGGGATGTTGGAGCAACACTCGTATACCTTCAGCTTAAGCCCAAGCTAGAGAATAAAAAATATGTGGAGAATGAGTTCGCACTCCCAGGGCCACCTAAGGGCAAATATACAATGGAGAACATACCAGCTCCAAAGCCCACATAACCTATAGAGGTAGATGATGAGGAAGAAGAACATGAAGACAATGGAGGCTTAGAACATAGGGGTTGGAGGTAACCCATAGAAAGAGTAGAGGATGAGCGCGCAAGTACCCCACCTCAGGTATAAGAGGAAGAAGAGGACTTGGAAGCAATCCAATGAGAGCATTGTTTCAAGAGGGTGTTCATAAGAACAATAACATAAGGCACGATAACTCCACAGTCAGTATGAAGATCACCGTGACTCTCTCCATAGAAAGAGACACTTGCGAAAAGGGAGAAAGTTTGAAGCTAAATGAGGAGGCAGAGGAGTCTACAGAGAGCGCCTAGGACTGTACCACTAGAGGATGTGGAAGAACCCAAGGATGAAGAAATGAAGGATGAAGAAGAAAGAGTAAAGGAGGTAGGAGAAACAACACAAGATATTCTCAGGACATAGGACGATCCAACTCCAAACCTTGGCGCTCAAGTTCTTAAGGGGCCAAGAACTAAAGAGGGCAAGTGGGGAGTATGTTGCACCTGATCATGGGCTATGATGAGGACATACATGTAACAATAATCTGCGCATGATTCCAGAATAACGTAGCCCTCAAGGAGTTGTATGGATGGGAGTTGATGGACCAAGACATGGCTACCACGTGCACGTGTGAGGAAAAAATTGTCATGGTCCATGCAAACTCACATGGACTAGCCTAATTTTGATGTATGTGAAAAATCCTTGTGTGTCAAGAAGAATGAGAAAGGCACCCCAAAATAGGCACATAACTATAAAGCCCACTGTTATGTCTGATGAACAGGTGAGTAATGCCTTGGTAAAGGTATATATAGAGGTGGCATGATTGAAATGTAGATAAGGTTAAAAACTATTAGAGAGCTAAGAGAAGACATCAAAGATAAAGATATCCCAAAATAACACATCTAAAAGGAGATAGAGGACCTCAGAGAAAAAGAAGACTAGGGGTTCTCATAAACATGGTAGAGGAGTTTAGACGATCATGTCGTAAAGGAAAGATCACGCTGAGAGTCTAAGGTACCTAAGAGATTCCCTTCGACTATGCATTATGTGCATAACTTAATTGATTTGGTGTTTGAGGATGGAATGATTCAAATGCTAGAACTAAAGGACACTAAATAGGAAGCAGACAGAGAAAGGGCCTACAGTAGTTAGAAAAATTTCATCTTATGTAGCCTTGCGCCAGAATTTACAAGAAGAGTTGAAGAAAATAAGACCAAGCATTAATTATTGGTGTGAAGGCTCCATAAGTAGTTATCTGAATCAGTTACAATGGTAGAAGACAACTGAAGTCCCTAAAGGTGATGAAAGATGAGACATTGGGCCCGCATGTGGAATGATTGGTAGTAGTAAAGCAAAAGCACGAGGCCCTTGCAATATCCTAAGACCCCCCATGAAGATTAAGACTGGATGAAATTGGAAAACTTATAGCGCAAGGAGACAGATCTTCTGGAAGGAAGGGTGACTGCAATGGTCCAACATTGTTATAGTATTACAAAACAAGAAAGAAGATATTGTACATAAGAGGAGTTAGATTCTATTACATCAGATATTCTAGAAAAAGGTAGAAGCCGTGCTAAGTGATTGGCAAACCTTAGAGGCTGAAATCAAAGAGGAATATACTAGAGTTAATTCTTCCACTTGAAACATAGGACATTGTAGGGTGAAAGTGCATTCTTTGTATAATAATTCTTTAATTTCCTTTCATTCCCATTATTTATTCTTTAAAGTATCAAGAGGCAACCATTGTCGGGGCAGAAATGCAGTTTAGTGTGGGGTAATGTTGAGCAGACAAAGTATAACACTTAGTAGAAGGTTCGCACATGGGAACAAGACACATTCAAAGGCGTGGAAGGATAGGGAAGGAAACATGCGTGAAAGACAAGGACAGATTCAAGACTTAGCCATTTTTAGGATTACGGGCTATTTTTGGAGATTGTGTGCAAAGCACACAAACTGGATAAAGACTTGCGCGACACGCATAGGCTATTTTTAGAAGAGCGTCTACTAAGCGCTTTGCATAGGTTCGAGTCAAAAATAGAATTACTATTTCCAGTTAACCAGAATAGATCTATTATTAGCGCACTTGCATGTGTGTTTATTATTATAAAAGGCGCATGGCTATTTTCAACATGTGACCTATTTTGGGAATTATGTAAGTGGTGAAGGGCAAGTCCCCACCCTTATAAATATGTAGTGATCTGTGTAGAATAGGGAGAGTGAGTAGTGAGCTATTATGGAGTTATGTAGCCGGAATGATGCACACATAAGTTTGTGATACTGAATATTGTAAGAAGTTTCTATGTTACTGTGTTTGATATAATAGTTATCACATGGTTGAATTCATTATGGCTATTGTTTAAATCCATTACTACTTAGATCTAGATCTGGAATATGCTTTGTATAATGTTTATACTATTTATGGATCTGATTGCATTAAACCTTCATCATGTTCGCATCCTATACAAACAAATCTAAGGAGGAGCCTGGTACCTTTGCGCGCTTCGGGTGAGCACTCAATCTAAGCTGAGTGATGTGTCAGCGCACCTGGGTTATTTCTGGTAAATTCTAGGCTGCATAAAAAATAAAGCATGAAAATAGGGAAGTGGTCCATAAAAATAGGGAAGTGTTCCTTAAAAAAAGAATGAATTACGACAACATTTGTTTGTACAGGAATAAGAGAATAAGTAGAAAAATGTATCAACCAATCAGAAAGGAGAAATATTTCAAAAACTATAGAATTAATGACAAAAGTAGAAAAATAAATAGAAATGATGGGTTAGAAGATCAATAGTTAATAGGAAAACGATTCCTATAGCTACCCTACCTTATGGCAGGGACTAATAATAAAATTGGATAAATTACCTTTTATAAAAATAAATAAGAATGTGATGAAATTTATTTGTAAATGACGGGTGAATTAAATTCATTGTAAATTATCTTTTATTAAAATAAATAAGAATGTGATGAAATTTATCGGTAAATGATGGGTGAATTAAATTCATTAATTTTCTTCTACTTGGACAAAATAATAAAATTGGGTAAATGGTGGGTAAATTATCTCTTACCTAATAAATAGACAAAATAATAAAATTGGGTAAATGTTGGGTAAATTATCTTTTATTAAAGTAAATAAGAATGAGATTAAATTCTCCCCGTTCTCCTGAATTTCAAAAATTGAATTTCGGTGGTGCCTTTAAAGGCAATATAGGTATATCGGGAGGGGGGTGTTTAATTAGGATGCAAGTGGTAGGGTAATTATGGCTGGCTCTTACCCATTTCGAGAAGGATCATGTAACGAAGAGGAAGCTCAAGCTCTTGTGGAAGACATCAAAATGGTGGTAATGTTGGATTGTGAGGCTTTGGAGATAGAGGGTGATTCTCAGGTAGTTATTAATGACATTTGTAAGGGTAAGGCTATCTCATGGAAATTAGATTTTTATATTTGCAACATTACACATTGGCTTTAAAAAATCCCAAGACTAAACATAAATCATATTTTAAGGGAAGCTAATGTTGTAGCGGATCTTTTAGCAAACTATGGTACAATTAAAAGAGAGGGGTGCATAATATCTAAAATCATCGGCACGTGGGAAGATATCCTACTTATTATTTCTAGGGAAGGGGGCGAAGCTGTATTTAATTAAAGTGTGTTGGAAATCCTATCATTCTCTCTGTCGGCATTTTTGGAAGCTTCTTGGTGTGGTTAGTTGCTAGCATGTCGATCCCACCCTTTCCTTTCATCATTCTGTGGGGTGCTAACAGGGAAATGGATTTTCACTGGTATCATTTCCTAGGCTCGTCTGGAAATTATCTTTAGGGTGGAGACTAAGACTGTTTTTGCTATCATTTCTAAGGTGTTGGGGGAAGGACTATTTGTGGGGATTCAGAGAGAGCACGAGTCAATTTGGAGATATCCTCCTGGTTTGTCTCTCGTCTGTGGTTAATTCACCAAAACGTGGAGGAGGTGTGAATAATCGCTTTGCATTTCATTAAACCCCCTTCATAGGGTGAATTTGATTGAGGCTTTAGTAGTTTTTGGGTGAGAAACCCCCGTTTCCCTCGGTGTGGTTCATGATGGCTTGGATCTCGAGGAAGCTAGGCAGATTATTATAGTGCTCTCTGAAAGGAACACGGTCCCTGATGCCTTTTACGGTGGATGTGCATGCAGTTAGCTTGGCGGGGCTCAAGGGTTGTCGAAGTCTAGAAAAATTAGACCTTCCCAAGTCTTTCAGCTCTGGTGGTTCCTATTTCCGATGGTGTGGCATCTCTTTGGTGACATTTGGGTTCGTCCGTTGCTTTCCTCCTACACTCCGCTCATGTTGGGCATCTCCCTGGGAGGTAAAATATCCCCACTCCCAAGCGGCTCGACCTCCAAGGATTAGTGTTGGCTTTGGTTGTATTCGGGTAGTCTTTGTCGAGTTTTTTTGGGCAATGTTAGTTCTATGGTCACTGTTTTAGAATTTTCTTGGTTGGTTTTGTTTTCTCATCGTTGCTATATTCGGGTTAGTTGTTTTTGGTTTTTGGATAGTGGATTGTAATTGAATATCTTTTTGAGTCCTGTAACGGGTGGGATCCAGACAATCCCCATGTTCAAAGCTTCTAGCAAAAGCATTTAATCATCCAAAAAAAAGAATGAGATTAAATTCATCAATAAGATAAATAAATAAACTTGTCAATAAAAATGAGATGATTTTTCTTATCTTTTACTAAAATAAATAAGAATAAAGAGTGTTTTAAATTATTAGAACATGGTTTGATACTTCATCCTCCATCATATTTGGATTGGGCTCAATATATTAACTTCCCCCTGACTTGCTGGAAATATATTTAGCATAAAATTATAACTATTCTAATGCATAACTAATTTATGTGTTAGTAAGAGAAAAAAAATGGTTGGCGGTTATAGCTTAACTTGAATTTTGACTGTGGGTTATTCTTCATTAATATAATTCTTTAAAGAGTTTTTGATAATTTCCAAACCTTCCATCTTTTAAGCATTTTAATTTAAACTTTGTATATTTTTTTTACCTTTTCAAACTTAAAGGCATGTTAGCCATTTAAATCGATTTAAGTCATATGGACTTTTACTTTTGGTAATATGATGCCCTTCAGTTAGAAAATTAGAATTTGAAACATAATTAAGATTTTAATTATTTATTCATTATTTTAAATTAGAATGCTTAATTTATTTTAATGGTGAATAACATGTTATATTGGACATATTTAAATTTATTATAAATTTTAATATGTTAAAAAAGTGTTTTATAAATAATTATAAATTAAGATTCCAAGAAAGGTATATATATTTTTGGATATTTTCTTTACTAGTAAATTATTTATGCGCTTATACTAAACAAGCTTCATGTTTATTTATGGGACTTTGAAATATGTTATAAAATTCCAATCTAAGTCCTAAAAATGGTGTTCCCTTAGAATAAATTTGAGGGGGATGGGGCACCTCAACATTCTTAATATCAAACTTGAATTAATGTGGTTAACTTCTCCTTTTACCTATCACCCTTGCATGGGTAAGAATAAGTAAACATTTAGTAGCTAGTAGTGAAACCAAACATGCATGTCCATCTAGGAACCCTATGATACCTTGCTCAAATATACGATTATGTTTCCTTATATTACTAGTAATATTTCAATTAAATAATTAATAAAACTTATTACATCTGTTGTTATCTTGTAAACTCTAGTTTAATCCTTATAATTTTCGGTCGTTGAGAGTTTACAATCCCCGGTGTCATGTGAGGACACTAACACTTTATGAAATGGTATGAAACATTGATGTGATGTATTATCACCTACATACCTATAAGAGTTTATTCACATGTTAAAATTTTTCTTACCTTGTGGATATAAGTTGTCTAGTATGGGGTCAGGAGGGATGAGATGAATGTATAGCTAAGAGTTAATGTATAGTGAACATTAGAAAGTGGGACTAAAAGGATAAGGGAATTAGTTTAGTCTTCACCATGACTCAGTACGAGCGGATATGGGTCATTTTTTGGGGTTAACAAAGATTGACCCAATGTTTGGGGTTACTAGACATACCTCGTATACAAGTTAGGATACATCAGGGGTAACCCTTTGTAATCTAAGTCTTATGGCCATAAGCAATTAATACTTAGTATTAATAAAAATGTATTTATTCTTTTCCAATTCACCATCCTATATTACATCGTGACCGGTTAGGTTGTATGCAATAGGGATTTATATACATGGAACACTCTCTTTTGGTATCAGTTTTCATCTCTACCTTTTTTGTTAAGGGTAGGACCACTCTCAGGATACAAGAGTTGTGTGTGGGGACCAAAATAGCTCTGTGGTTGGGGAAAAACACTATGACGATGATCTCCCTCTCATGCTTCATAACTGTGACCTCGACATGATCTCCGGTGTTATCTTGATGGTGCTCACATTGAGAATTGTTCTTATGTTCTTTGATATCAGTGTCTATCAACAATATATTGTATTCTTATTTGTAATTTGTATTATAAAAAAGAAAAGAAAACCAGGTTGAGCATAATGATCATGTAGTGTACTTGAAAACTAATATGTATAAATTTAAAAACATAGAATCTTTCGTACCATTAGTATCTTTATTGCCAAAGCAAATGGGTAATGAATTAGCTCATATGTCATTACATTCATATGTATTATGTTCTCTATGCTTAGTGAATTTAACAAGGTGGAATGAATTCATTTTATTATTTACTTATCTTATCTGATTACAATAATATTAGTCAATTGATTAAATTGCAAATAGATGATGGCATTTTTTTTTGGAAATTGGTAAAATTTGGGGGTTTTGAAAGGACCTGCATCATTGTACAACAATCCCTCAAGGTTGGATAAAGCATTAAAGCGTGACAGAGAGGAATCCCCCAACATCAAAGGGGAACGTCAAAAGGTAAAAACAACAAGAAAGAAAAACATAAAGACTGCAACACCCATTACTATCGTTGAAACTAGATTACCTTTTAAAATCCCTTACATGGGATCTTAGATGTATAGAAAAAGCATTCCTTTATCTTTTAACAATTGTCTAGTCGTCAATCCTATTATGATTTGCATTTTCATCTGAGTGAGTTTGAGGTCAAATCTCAGAGGAACCCAACCTTTCAACAATGGGCTTCTTAGTAGTGAAATTAGTAACAATGTAGTCAACATCATCATCTGGAATTAGCATTAGCACCTGATCCACCTTAACTACTCCAACCTCCTCCACTGAAGGAACAACCAGTGGGTTTGGAATGGACTCCTTATCATAACCGACCATTGTATCAGTAGATGAATTAGATTCCACATCAATAAATAAAAGATCTTAATTAGATTCCTTCCATAAAGAAACCTTTTCCTTTTTAGTTTTCTCCTTTACCATATGACAATTTGAAGCAAGATGGCCTAGGTTGAAACATTTTCTACATCTGAATGGAAATCCTTCGTAATCAAGGGGTTGTGAGTAAACCCCATCTAGCACTTTGAGGTCAATAGAAGTAGGTAGATCAAACGAAGTATCCAAATCTACCAATACCCATGTGAAAGTAGTGTGAGTGTAGGATTCTGTATTGGAATCAATGGATACAAATTTCCCCAAAGCATTTCCAATAACAGTTAAAAATTCCTATTCCCAAAACAACAACGATAGATGGGGTAAACAAATCTAGACTGGTTTAACATTGAAAGAGGCAAGAGTGGATTAAAAGTTGGGAGTCATGGTTTCATCAACAAGTGATGATTCTACAATTCCCAGATATTAGAGAGAATGATTTTTGTATCCCCATCTGAGCTAAAAGCTATAGTAAAAAAACCCCTTGCATAGGGGTAAATGTCTATCCTACCTGAAACAAGAGGACACCAGTTTGAAGTAATCCACGAGTGAAGTAGTGGAAGACCAGCCCAAAGTCCATTGAAGTGGTAGATCAAACCGTTTGAGGAGATCAATATCTAGCACTAACTCCCCAAGAGTGACCAGAGGTGTAGATTTGGCTGCAAAGAGAGGTTTAGAAAATGAAGGAGCAGAATTTACAGCATAAGATCACTTCCTAAAACCTAAATCAGAGCCCACATTTTCAAACGAAACATCAGAGGGTAACACAAACCCTTTGCTGCCATTTGAGAGGCCAATACCACTGTGGATGGGAGGAGCATGAGGGGCTTGAATAACAACCGCAACAGGTGAACCGCCACTACCCAAACAAATCCCCCTTGAATAACCACCATTTATAATATTGTTAAGAGTAATGCTACAAACAACAGGAGGTAGAGCAGACCCCAACCGTAGAGAGCCCACGCCAGAGTCACCATAGCCAGTGTCGCCATTAACAGGGAGAGAACTTGTCAAAAATGAGCAAGGGTTTAGAAAAATATGTTTAGGGCTCAGCATGGTCAGTTCCTTTTTAATAGATGATGGCCTTTGATTATTGTACTTTCCCTTTAGTAAAAAAGCATTAGTTGTTCCCCTTAGTTTCTACATCGTGGATAGTTTAAGTTAAGAACTAGGGATTTGATTCTCATCTTTGGTGGAATTATATGGAAATTCACATGAGGAATATATATAAATAATAATAATAATAATCATGGTGTTTTTCTAGTATTCTACCAAGGGGTTCTTATAGCTTGGGTACATTTCTAGGTCCTAAAAGCACACTGACATTTACATGATTCCTAAGCAAGAAAACTAGTGATTGACAACTATCTTTGACCTCTTTTCTTTCTCTTATTTTCTATTTGGTCTTACATACCCTATAAACCAGTCAAAAATTTGTTTATATATCTTTTATAGCTTCAGACATTAGTGTCCATCTAGGACAACAGTGCCCAAGTGTTCATGTCCCCTCTGGGCGCCCCTAACCCCTTTTTTATCCTACTCGCTCCTTTTGGGTTTGTTTTATCTTTTGGGAATATTTTTCACTTATGGGGTTGGCCTTCCAGTTGCCAATTACTAAATTCAAACAAGGGACTCATATAAATACATATTTATGTTTTCAAAATGAGGGAATAAACACTACAAATTATTATCATCACCTAAGCTTGCATTCAAAAGACACCTAAAGTACTCCAAGGCATACATATAACGTCCATTTAAGGGACAAAGGACTGCATATTATATATACACAACATAGGAAGGTGAAGTTCATTATATTCCATCCATACATACTATTACATTGTTACATTCTAGTTGTAGCCTGCTATCAAGTGCAACTTGCACAAGGGCATCCTAGGGCACAATTTCTACACACACTCACAAGAACTACATGGAGTGTGAGATGTAGTGCAACGCTTAGTTGTAAGTTCACTCTTGGGGTGACCTCTAGGGTTATTCTAACTCCCCATTATGTATTTTACTTTTTAGGTTTGATGTGGTTTGTGGGTATGTACAGGTGAGTCCTTCTTCTTGCATGTTATAGGTACCTTCGGCAATCAGAGAGAAACTATCAGGAGACCAATAGAGAGCAAATGTGAAACCCTTGCGACATAATAGAAACCAAATTTTGAGCATTTACAAAATCATCAGTGCCCAGAAGTAGTCTCTAGCACCTAGGCACCCTTGCCCTAGTGTGGGCGCTCATGTCTAACTCTATTCGTCAGTTGCAAAATTTATATTAAGCATTTACAACACTCTACTTAGCTTGTTCAACACTTTTCCCGGTCCAGATCAGTTCCATATCGAACATAAATCAACTAAGTCTCTTCACCTTATTCTCTTGTTTAGGGTTTCATATTTCAAATCTTAGTTTACTTGTGTCATTTCTATATTTTATCATTTTACATATTAGTTACCCTACAATACATAGGTTTAATTAATTCAAATTAAATTAAATCAGAAATTTTCTTAGAGAGAGAGGGTGAAGTGGAGTAAGAATATGGGGAAAGAGGGTTATGTCTGTGGATAGGAACTTACAGATTTCCACAACATTAACCTGAATAGTTCTACACTTAATCAAAAGAACTCAACTTCAAGAACAATATAAGACTAAGAAATCACAAACAAAGATTTTTATTGATTCATTGATCAAAGACACCAACACCTTCCTTGGTTTTACAAGATTATCATGTCTGCAAAGCTAGTCATGCAAAGAAATGGAGGAAACATAAACAAAAGAAATAGAAGAATGCAATCTCTTGCTTGTATCTTAGTAGTGCAATAACTATCTACTTAAAGACACACAATTAACAACCCCCTAGAATGAGGAGTTCTTCCAAATAAATAGCTTTACAAAAAGTCCTTTCATCTACCCCCACATGACTTTTCGCGTCCCCTTATCACTTGTGACCTTTCATATTCCTAGGAAACAAAAGTGAGTCATTTTTCATTAATTGAAAGTGTAGACATCTAAATTACACTTTTGCAATCTTATTGCCAAAATGTGCACAAAATCACTCTCATTCTTGCGAAATACGTTATAATTAGTGGTTTTCGATAATCAACTAACATTCCTCACCAAATTAGATAATTAACACCATGTTGTTGATTGTACAACCCCTTTCACATTCAGGATGCCACTTTATGATGAATCGTAAGCCAAAATCCTCTTCAAAACAGACAATTAGCATTTATAAGCTAATTAAGCCTATTTTGCCCTTGATTTGGTCAATATGCCCTAATATTGACTCAAACCCCTCTTCAAACCACTCAAAATCACCCCATTCACCTCCACAACCTCTCAACAAGCTTCAAAAGCTTATCCTAGCCTCCTAGTTGACCGTACGTAGTTGATTAGGTCTCTAAACCTCTTAATCACTTGGTAATTCACTAACTTTGATTAACAATGCCTAATCATGATTAGAAATTCTAATCTAATTTGGGGGTTTTAGTCCCACATGCACCAAAATACAAGTTTCTCCCAAAAGGAAAACTATAAAAAGAGCACACCTCATTCCTTTATACTTTACACTATGCTTTGATTTGCATCTCATATAATAAATATGATATATACCTAAGTTCAATCATTGCCTAAAGACTTCAACAAGGTTAGTAGATGAATATCTAAAGTGACTTAACAAGTCATTTGGATAAGTCATTTCACCATTGTTTGGAGTAGCAACCATAACCATTTGATTGCCCCTTAGGTCTATTTAGGCCCATGTTAGGTAATTAATCATATTAGTATGCATGTTTAGTTAGTTTTTGCATTGTTTTCATACTAGTTAAGCATTCTTTTAAGCTTATATCTTAATGTTACATTCCTAGATGTAGAACCTTGGCTAGATGGATGGCAATGGTGTTAGGTTTCCTTGTTTAGTCATGTAATTTGCTTTGTAAAGTTTAGGGTGCTTTCATTTGAAAGGAACTCATTACAAAGTTTTTACTATAGGTCACTTTAGGTGAATAAGATGAAATAATGAAAAGTGCCTCCTTAATGAAGAATTAGAATAAGAGAGAGGAAAGTTTAAATGAACGAAGAGGGAAGATGATCATACCGAAGGGGATGAGGCCTCCATCGATGAAGAGATTCAAAGTTATAGAGTGAACCTTGTGGGAATGTACTTGGATTATATTTCTACACCTTTGAATTCTTTGATGAAGCATGCTATCACAAGTGCCACTTTCTTCATGAGGTTTTGAACATAAGCTCAGAACCTTGATCCAGGTTTTGGAAGTATTGTTGATGTTTTTACATTAGTTGAACCAAACCTCATGATCTTTGGTACTATTGGACATTACATGCCTAATTTTTGCGAGAGACATTCGAGGTGTCCTTGTTGAACGAGAAGGAGTCTCCAGCTTCTTTCCTAACCAATTCCTCAAACGGCTTCAGAAGATCTTCCACTTAGATGAATTATCACACACTAGAGGTGCTCTAAGCTTTTGCATTCCATTACTTATATTGTCTAGAATTTGTGAAGTGAACTCTTCACAAGAATCAAGCTCCTCAAGAGCATTATTCAACATTTCATATTGGTGCAACCAAAGTTTGAGACCAAATGGGGGAAAATATGCTTCGAAACCCGTGTTATGGAATTGAGTAAATTTCTGCCAATCAATGCAAAAGAGTCAAGATTAACTATTTTCTATCACCATATCTGTCAGCACTTGGTTCCAATTAGCCTTTTCCTTCAATTAATCTCATCCTTAGTCATTTTTACTAACAAAAATCACTTGATGGTGAGAGTAAACATGAATAATGAGATGATTTTAGGAAACGATGTTTTTCCCTTTTCAAGAATCTTGTCAACCCATTGATCATTGGCTCTTCCTTGCATGGAATTACGTTGAGTGTTCTTGTTTGCTATAAGGTTCTAAACTACTAATAGGAGTAACATCTTCGACAAGGAGAGATGAGGTCACACCATGGTCCATGAACAAATGCACTTAAGAAGTCAGGGTTCTTATACTGATCCTTCAACTACTCAATTTTCTGTTTATACTCCTGACTCTAGGGAGTCAAGCAAACGAGTAGTAGTATCTCATTGAACAAATGCGCATCACCCTCATGTGTTTCTTGAGCTAAAGGGATTCTCATCATTTCATAATATTCCCAAGTCATATTGCTCTATGGGTTTTACCACTTTTGGCCAAGAAACCTCTAACATATTGTTTACCAAAAACACCATTGAAAAATTCAAGAAATAAGCTTATGATTTTATACCTCATTTGGTCTTCACAATATGTTGAGATAGCTTTGAAGTCTGAAACTGATTGCTTACTGCAATGTCCTTGGCTCACTTCCAATCAATTCTTGGATCCATGGGAAGTTTTCTTTTGGTTTTGGTTCAAGACTATGGCATGGTGGTACTTTCAAGTTCATGATGAGGGACCACATCCTGGCACTTAATGAGTTGACTCGATGGCTAAGGAAGAGACAGTTGGTGACTGGTGCAGAACTAAAGGTTGCAAAGGATCAATTTCCCTTTCTCAATGATCCTCAATGGCGATCCTTGGTGTACTTTTGATTTCTTGTGAATTCTCCTGTAGTGAAATCCTTCAGTGTCAATTATTTTGCTCTTTATAGGAGATTGCATATAAATTGAATTAAATCTTAATTTCAGAGTAAGTACTGAAAGCACCCTAAACTTTACAAAGCAAATTGCATGACTAACTAAGGAAGGATAACACCATATCCAGCTCTATTCAAGGTTATAAGTCTATTGAATGTAACATTAGTTGATAGAAGTGTAAGGGAATAATTAAATAACTTGAATCGAATTCAAAATCTAACTAAACATGCCTACAAATCTGTTCAATTTGACCTAACATGGGCCTATATAGACCTAAGATCTACTTAGGAAATCAAATTGTCCTATGGTTGCTACTCAAAACAAGATGGAATGGCCTCTCCAAATGACTACACCAGTAATTTGGATGTCCATCTACTAACCTTATTTGAAGGCTTGTAGGCCCAAGGTTTGGAGCTTGGCTATACATCATATTTGTTAAATGAGATGCATGTCCAAAGCACGGTGTAAAGTATAAAGGAATGAGGTGACTTGTTTTTTTAATAGTTTTCACTTGGGTACTCAAACTAATATTTTGGTGCATTTGGGACTAAAATCCCCAAATTAGATTAGAATTTTTAATAATGATTAGGCCTTGCTAATCATAATTAGTGAATTATCAAGTGATTAAGATGTGAGGAGCCTTAATCAACCACTTATAGGTCATATGATAGGAGACTAGAATAAGATTTTGAAGCTTTCTGAAACGTTTTGGACCTAAAGTGGGGTGATATTGAGTGGTTGAAAGAGGGGTTTGAGTCAATACTAAGGTATATTGATTAAATCAAGGGAAAAATAGGCTTTAATTAGCTAATAAATGCTAATTATCAGTTTTGAGGAGTGTTTTGGCTTACGATTCACCGTAAAGTGGCATCCTGAGTGTGAAAGGGGTTACACAATCAACAAAGCACTGTTAATTGGATAAAGTGGTTCACAGAAATGTTAGTTAATTAGCAAATATCACTAATTATAACAGAACTGGCAAGACTGAGAGTGATTTGTTAGTGCATTTGGTGATAAGATTGCAAAAGTTAGAATTGTAGGTGTCTACATTTGCCCTTGTTTGAGGTGAAGCAAGTGACTTCATTTCAAATATAGTAGATAAGCATAAATAGGTAAAATTTCTGAAGAAAAATTAGCAGGATGAAGGATGCCCCCTCAAGTGTTGGTGGGGTGATAGAAGAAGTCAATTGAGGATCGAAAATATGATTATAATGGATAGAAGAAAATAGGTTAGAATGGACGCGAAACCCTTGGGTATGGAGAAGGAATATGGATAGGGATAAATCTGGTTGTTTATTGACTCGGGTGAGTTTTAGAAGAAAAATTAGTAATGGTAATAAATGATAATGGAGAAGAAATGATTAATGGAGAATGCTACACCCTTAACCTATTGCTTGTATTAGGATATGAGTAGCCGACTTGTGGCTTACCATATCATTTATAATTTCTCATGCTTAATAGGTCAGCCTGGGTGATGGCCATTACATATGAATAGTATATATAGAGGATTGATAGGTAGTAGTTCATTATCATTTGAGCATTTGAGTCTTATTATATGGCTTGGAGGTTGCCCCCTCGAAGTGCCGAAGCTATTACAATTGCATATTGAGATAATTATTTTGAAATGTGTTATTTGGTGTTATATTGTTGCTCATAATCTTAATTATACTAGTAATTTCATTACAATTGGTATTAGAGCTGCGATCTAGGCCAAAAATTAGGGTAAAAACCCCAATTTTTTGTTTCCGCAATATATTTTGAACCAGAGTGAATTGGTGCAATATATTTTTATTAGAGTTTTGAAACATTTCAAGTAAGGTTCCCTGAAAATTTCAGAATTTTTTGATTTAGTTTGCACAAGTTATTACAAATTTAGGGTTTTTCAAAAAAATCATTCCCTAGGATGCAAATTGTGGAATTTTTTCAAGTTCTTTACATTTTCGGAAAGCTTTGAAAAAAATAGTATTAGTATATTCTTTGTGTTTTTTCTTGTTCGGCCCGAATTTGTATCGAAACCCTAAACCAATTGGAAGGTTTGATATCATGGTGGGGCCTTCCACAAGAGCAAAAAAGAATTCGGTTACTCCAGGTAAAACCCTAGATAAAGATGAGATAGTGATTGAAGAGATGGATTCAGAAGGGGTAAATACAACATTCCTCAACACTAGGGTTTACTTCAGTTGATCATAAGGTGAGTCAACTTTAGTATAAGCTGTGAGAAATGTACAATCAGAGATGGCCTCTAAAGGAGACATAGACCAAATCAATCATCGGTTGGATGATATCAAACAACATGTAAAGGGTAAACAATATGGCCCAAATCCATCCCATATCAACCAAGGAGGATCTTCAGTTCAAAATCATGGACAAACTAACCATGTTGGATCACTTTTCCAGCCCAATCAAAATCTAACTTATTCACAACCACGAACATGATACCAAAAGTGGATATGCGCAAATTTGATGGTAAAGATCCCCTGAAATTGGATAAATCAAATGGAAAACTTCTTTGAGCTACATCAAACACCATCAGGACAAAAGGTTACATTGGCATCCCTATATCTTGAACCAGACCAATTCGTTTATATCAATGGTTATGTGCTCAGAGGCAAAAGAATGGTCTCGGTGTCACTTGGACAGTTTTTACCAAGGACTTGCAACTGGCACTATAGTTCCAGTGTTTCAGAGAACTACTTTAGTCAATATAGCAAAGTTACGACAAACAAGATCAGTCAAAGATTATGTGCATCAATTCCAAAACCTATCCTTAAGGGTGGAGAATATACCAGAAGAGAATGTGAATGACCTATTTCTTGGGGGTCTTAAGGACCACATCGAGCATGAGGTACATATGTTTAATCCATTCAAGCTTTCTGATTCTATTATTATGGCATGTCGAGCAGAGGAAAAATTTATTTGTATTAGGAGGTCACCTTTCATTAACACCAAAGACCGTAGTATCTCTTCCCCTTCATTTTCTAGGCCAATTAGACTGAATCCTCAACAAATGGAAGAAAAGAGAGAAAAAGGATTATGCTTTAACTGTGATAGAAAATATGGACCGGGACACAAATGTGCTGAGAAGAAGTTGTTCTATATTGATGGAGGTAATGAGGATGATGAGGATACTGAAATTATAGGAGAGGCTGAGGAACCAGTAGAAGAGGAAGTAGAGGATCACCAACCTACAATTTCTTGTCCATGCATTGTCAGGTATTAGTACTCCTCAAACACTCAAGGTTATTGGCTATCTCAAAAAATAGAAGGTGACAATGTTGATTGACTCGGGGAGTACTCATAACTTCATAAATAGTAAGTTAGCTGCCCGCCTCAATTGTTTTATTTACCCAGCTCCAGAAATGCAAGTTATGATTGTGGATGGTGGGACAGTCAAGTGCACAGGAAAGTGTCCATAGTATCAAGCTTTCCATGGGAGACTACATGTTAGACTCACCTATGTTTGCTATTTCTATGGGAGGGGCAGATATTGTTTTGGGTGTCCAATGGCTCACAACCTTAGGTACTATAGAGATGAATTTCCAAGAATTGTTCATGCGATTTCATTCAGATGGAAGGACAATACAATTGAATGGGATGGTAGCTAAGTCTCCACAAATTATTAGCTCTCATCAGATGCAGAAGGTTCTCAGAAAAGGAGTAGATGGATTTATAGCAAAGTTATTTTCCATAGAAGTACAAAATACAGAGTCTTCAATGCCACCCGATCTTCAGAAGATTGTTGATGCTCACTCATCTATTTTTGATGCAATTCCAAAGGGACTACCACCAGTTAGGGATCATGATCATGCCATTCAATTGATTCCAGGGAGCCAAACACCTAACATCAGACCATACAGATACCCATATTCCCAGAAAAGTGAGATCGAGAAAATGGTTCAGGAAATGTTGAAGGCAGGTATCATCAGGCCTAGCCAGAGTGCCTATTCTTCCCCAGTGGTCATGGTACGTAAGAAGGATGAAACATGGAGGATGTGTCTAGATTACCGAGAACTCAACAAGTATACCATCAAAGATAAGTTTCCTATTCCAGTAATTGATGATTTACTTGATGAATTGCATGGTGCTATTTATTTCACAAAATTAGATCTTTGTTCGGGGTACCATCAAATTAGAATAAAAGAGGAAGATGTTCATAAAACGGCTTTCAGGACTCATGAGGGCCATTATGAGTTTTTGGTAATGCCTTTTGGTCTTACAAATGCGCCTTCAACCTTTCAAAGCTTGATGAACACTGTTTTCAGGCCATTTTAAAGGAAATTTGTATTAGTTTTCTTTGATGACATATTGATTTACAGTAAGACATGGGAAGAACACTTACAACATGTAAATAAAGTGTTGGAAGTTTTGGAGAAACATACTCTCTATGCAAAGCCATCTAAATTTTCTTTTGGTGTACAAGAGGTAGAGTACTTGGGTCACATTGTATCCCATGAAGGCGTCAAAGTTGATCCTCAGAAGATCAAAGCTATGGTGGAATGGCCAAGGCCCAAAACTCTCAAAAATCTTCGTGGGTTCCTAGGACTAACAGGGTACTACAGAAGATTTGTGTGGGGATATGGTAGAATAGCAACCCCACTCACTACATTGCTAAAGAAGGATGCCTTCCATTGGACAAACTTAGCCACTAAATCCTTTGAGCAACTGAAGGAAGCCTTGTGCAGCACCCCAGTTTTGGCTACTCCCAACTTCTCAAAAACCTTCATTGTTGAATGTGACGCTTCAGGATCAGGATTGGGAGCAGTTCTAATGCAAGAAGGAAGACCAATTGCATTTGAGAGTCGTTAATTCAAAGGAAAATATCTGCTCAAACCGGTCTATGAGAAAGAAATGATGGCTATTCTTCATGCGGTCAAGCAATGGAGGCCCTATCTCATGGGTAGACACTTCAAGGTAAAAAATGATCATGATAGTCTCAAATACTTTTTGGAGCAAAGGTTATCATCTGAGGAACAACAAAAGTGGGTAACAAAAATGTTGGGTTATGATTTTGAAATCATATACAAAAAGGGTAAAGAAAATGTAGTAGTTGATGCGTTGTCCAGAAGGGATACATCCACAGATGCCTTACTATGTGGAATGTCCATGTTGACGGCCGATTGGGTGGATGAAGCAAGATTGGAATGGGATCAAGACAAGGATACACAATCTCTAATACAGAATATCAAGCAAGGATCTATGACATCTAACAAATTTGAGTGGAAAAGTAATGCCCTATGGTACAAGGACATGTTATACTTGAGTAAAGATTCTGAGTTGAAGCATAAGATTCTTGCAGAGCTACATGCCTCGCCTGTTGGAGGACACTCTGGGTTTTTGAAGACATATCATAGAATAAAAAGATAATTATTTTGGGAAGGACTTAAGGGGGATGTACAAAATTTTGTATCAGAGTGTTTAGTGTGCCAACAGAACAAAGGGGAAACAATTAAGACACCATGTCTGTTGCAACCCTTACCGATTCCTAGCCAGAGATGGGAGGAGGTCTCCATGGATTTCATCACCGGATTGCCTTGTTCAGAGGGTAAGAATGTTATTTTCATGATTGTGGATAGGCTCACAAAATATGCCCATTTTTGTGCCCTATCACATCCATTTGCAGCTAGTACAGTCGCAGCTATTTTTTTGGAGACAGTTCAAAGGCTACATGGAACCCCAAAAATAATTGTAAGTGATCGTGATCCTATTTTCACAAGTAATTTTTGGACAGAATTATTTTCATGTTTGGGTACTCAGCTAGCTCACAGTTCATCTTATCATCCTCAAACTGATGGGCAAATGGAAGTGGTCAACAAATGCTTAGAGGGGTATCTACGTTGTTTTGTATCAGATAAGCAAGAAAGATGGATTAAATGGCTACCACTTACAGAATGGTGGTATAACACATCTTTTCATACCTCTTCTCAAATGACCCCATTTTTAGCATTATATGGTTACCATCCACCTTCTATCACTTCCTCCTTGAGGGTGCAAACTAAGGTCAGAGATGTTGAGGAACACATTCAACATCAACAACAGGTTTTGGCTAGTTTGAAGGAGAATTTAGCATTAGCACAAAACAGGATGAAACAACAAGCAGATCAACATCGTAGTGAAAGACATTTTGAAATTGGTGACTGGGTTTTTGTACGTCTCCAGCCTTACAAACAGATGTCTCTAAAGCAACAGAAAAAGGACAACAAACTTGCTCCTAAATACTATGGCCCTTATTAGGTTCTACAGAAAATTGGCAGTGTTGCTTATAAACTAGAGTTGCCTCCATCTTCACACATACACCCAATATTCCATGTTTCATGCCTGAAGAAGGTTATTGGATAGAAATTTGAAGCCCAGACAGAGTTACCAGAACTTGACGAGGAAGGAAGAATCATTTTGGAGCCAGAGAAGATTCTGCAAACACGTACTAAGAGGCTATGAGAACCAGAGACATTAAGGAATATCTGATCAAGTGGAAGAATCTGAGCATAGAAGATGCCACCTGGGAGGATGAAGGTTTTCTGCAGCAACATCCAGGATTATTCAACGTTGAGGACAACGTTGGTTTGAAGGGGAAGGGCATGCTACACCCTTAACCTATTGCTTGTATTAGGATATGAGTAGCCGACTTGTGGCTTACCATATCATTTTATTATATCATTTATACTTTCTCATGCTTAATAGGTCGGCCTGGGTGATGGCCATAACATATGAATACTATATATAGAGGATTGTAGGTAGTAGTTCATTATCATTTGAGCATTTGAGTCTTATTATATGGTTTGGAGGTTGCCCCCTCGAAGTGGCGAAGCTATTACAATTGCATATTGAGATCATTATTATGAAATATTGTGTTATTTGGTGTTATATTGCTGCTCATAATCTAAATTATACTAGTAATTTCATTCTCTAATTTTGTTAATAATTTATGGTGCGTAATAACGGGGTTGGAGGTAATCACACACCCAACTTCTTGCAGAATGAATTCTTTCACAAAATTAAGCCAACCAACATGTCATATAAGTACTCAAGTACAGAAAGGAAGGATATTATACTTAACAAACTATATGTGGCACTTTTTTGACCCAATAGTAGCAGTGTTGGCACAACATCATACATGGCACTGGAAGTGGTGGCTCTCTACCCAAATAGTGGCACCTGAACATAATGAAACCCTATGAATTTCCCTTCACATTAAAACCATCACATGGCTTCCTTGATGCTCTATGCAATTCACAAAATAAATGATTTTTAGAAATATCTTAAAGATAGGTATCTAATGGCATAGATCTTAAGCCATAATTTTGTTAAAAACCACTTTCTTCTCTAATGATCCTTGTTTATACTATAAATATGGAACTTAGAATTTTCACAGAAAAAATATGTGAAACAAAAATATCATTTTAAAACAAATTGTTATTTTTCATGTACTTTGAAATAAAAATACATAGAAAAACTAGAAAAATACTTATTCTCCTAGAAATGAAAAACTATAGGAACAATACATTAAAAAGTTGGTTTTTGGAAAAATAAAACTAATTTTTTTAATCCCAAAATGTTGGGTATTCCAAAAAATGTGAATGATGGATGGAGATGTATGTGGGAAGAGAGAAGAAGTGAAAATTATTCGAAAATCCGTAATTGTCGCTTGAAGGAGAAATGATCTAATACCATGTAATAAATTTTTTTTATTGTTGAAACCTAGGAAACTCCTCAATGTGGACTTACACTAGAAATGGAAGAATTGATAACATTTTACAACAAATGCACAAGAATAAAGAATGATAATAGTACATTATTCTCTCAATTTATCACAATATACAAATAAAGGTGGTCAATATATAACAAAAGCAAGATTTTGGCTCCAACTTTTCTTTTGAGTAAGTAAAGAAAGATTTGTTAACAAACTATACTTTTGACTAAACAAATGACACATGTCGGAAGTGATGGAAATATAATGAACATATGTGGGAAGTGGCGGCAATTGATTAATGATTAAACTTATCCTTCTCTAAGCCTATGACATGTGCATAAATCAAACCTAATATAGTTAAGGTAACCTAGGTCACCTTAATATTACTATAAGTGGAATATTGCACCAACATGGGTTTGTTCCTAAGGATTGTTTAGTAGTAGAGGAAGTTGGGGATAGGAGTTAATGAGAGTAAGAAACCCAAACAAAAAAATTTTGTCTTTATTAATATCCCTAGGAAAAAAATTGTATGACTAAGGAAGAACACCATTGCCATTCCATCTAGCCAAGGTTCTAAGTCTAGGAATGTAACGTTAAGATAAAAGCTTAAAAGAATGCTTAACTAAGTATGAAAACAATTTCAACAATCTAATTAAACATAAGCATACTAATATGCTTGAATTACCTAACATGGGCCTATGGATAGACCAAAGAGGGAATCAAATTGGAGTATGAAATTGCTACTTCAAACAAGGTGAAATGATCTCCAAATGACTACATGGTCATTTTGGATATCCATCTACTAACCCCATTGAAGAATTTAAGCAATTCTTGAACTTGGCTACAATTATATTTATTCATATGAGATGCAAATTCAAAGAATGGTGTAAAGTATAAAGGAATGAGGTGCACTCTTTTTATAGTTTTCCTTTTGGGAAAAAACTAAGTTCTTTTAGGATTTTGGTGCATTGGGACTAAAAGCCCCAAATTAGATTAAATTTCTAATCATGATTAGTCCCTTCTAATCAGCTAATTAATGAATTAAAGCAAGTGATTAAGAATAGTGCAGGAGCCTTAATCAACCGCTTAGGGTCAACTAGGAGGCTAGGATAAGCTTTTGAAGCTTGAATGAGACATTATCGAGGTGAAGAGGAATGATTTTGAGTGGACTGGAAGAAGGGTTTTGGGAGTCAATACTATGGTATATTGACCAAATCAAGGACACGATATGCTTAATTAGCTATAAAGAATTTTCTGACTTTGACCTAGGTTTTTGGTTTATTCACCATAAAGTGGCATCCTGAATGTGAAAGGGGTTACACAATCAAAAAACGTTGTTAATTGGCTAAAGGGGTCCAAGAACGTTAGTTAATTAGCAAAGAGTAAGTAATTATAATGGAATTGGGAAGAATGAGAGTAGATTTGTGTTTTGGCAATAAGTTTGCAAAAGTGGAATTTATGTGTCTACAACATTCAAATACTCTCCCAAAAAAAATGGTCCCTTTGATGTCTATAGATAACATAGACCATTATCAATAGGTTTTTATTTTAACACAACTAGGAGTAATTTTAGCAGTAGGATTACAGATAGAACATGATGTTCTCTGGAGGTTTATATTAGTTTGTAAACAAACATTTGAACATTTAGATCAGATGTTGCCTCAAAATTATCGCTAACTTTATGATCATATTCTATGGTGAAATTTTGAGCTCCAAAAATAACCTTGACTTCACCAAGCATGTGTTCACCATTTTTGGTGTTACCTAGAACAACATATTCTCAAGCACTTATATCGAATTGTGTGTAATATATTTGATTATAGAGACTCTCATTGCTCAATCATAATGTAAGTTAAACTATCCTGTAATATGAATAAGATCATTACCACAACCATAAATACTTATTAAACCAACTCAAGTTGACAAATTTTTGAATTGCACGTTCCAACTTAACCTAGTTGTGACACACATATTGAGCTCAAATAAAATATATTATTTTACATGACAATAAGTTTTTCTGACAATAAGTAAAATAATATTGTAGTTCTTTAGGTCTAAGCATTGATTAAAATATTTGTTGATGATTATTGTGTGGAGGATGGATCAATGCGACACATGTTACAACTTTACATTCAATAGAAGCTATATAGTTGCACTAAAATGGTTATGCAACATGAAAGCTTTCCTCAGTAGCATTGTTATATAAAGGTGACTCACCATGCTCTTAGTACCCTTCAACCTGATTAATGATGGTATTTGTTCAACTAGTTGAACTTTAGTCCATATGGAAGTTTGATTTTGATGCAAATGAAATTGGCTTATAGGCCTAATCATGGAGCTAGATGAAGGAAATATCCATATTAATAAAATATAATGGCCTCTCTACAATAATTCCACCAAGGTGATGAATTATATGTGTATTGGGTACCCCTGATGCAGACTTTAAAATAGGTTAGAGATTGAGCCAAGGATAAAATAGGCATGCCTATCTAATGAGTATTTGACACTAGGATTGCTTGATATATCATTACAATACATTATAATCCCGAAGTATAGATGTAAAATTGGAGAACACACATTCTAAAACTAGTAATTTACATAAATAAGCATTAAGATTCCAATAGGGCATAACCATCGGTTAGGACAACATATCATATGATTAAGAGGTATATTAAATGAAGGAAGTGATGAATCACGAGACTATCAATGCAAAAAGATTTATCTTTGTTAGGAATAAATTCCTACCAAATTAGGTTTTTCAATCACCAGACAATTCCTTAGTGAAAAATATGGTAGTTTCCTAGGTGCCCCATTCACAAATAGTAATTTTTGATCTAGTTTGGAACATTTTGTAGGGTAGTGCTATTGTTTGCAATTGCACTCTTGAGTGAATTGATTGCCATGTGAAGCAAATTGAATCACCTATTATGGTTTCTAGACTTTGAGTAGACAGCAAAATTATGCACTTTAGGCATTATTTAGAGTCTCATACTACTATTTAGAAGGTTCTTGAGTGAAGAAAGTATAATTAACCCCACTTTTGGCCATCTTATTTTACATTATTTCGTCATTATGAGGTATTGCACTACATTATGCCCAATATCTTCTATGATACCATGTTATCTTAGCAACTTTGATATGGGGTGACCATAGATTTATCTACCGTAGGTGCCCATGGTCACCTTGGTCCCACCATGGGGCGCTCTGGTCCCTGAAATACTGTCCCATGCACTGTATTTTGGCTCTAAATATAGTGATTATTATCATATTTAAAATTTCACTATGATGGTCAACATATTCTCGAATAGTCAATCTCTCAACATGCAAATTAGATTATAGATTGAACAACTCTCAATTTTATTTCATTTCATTAGACCGTAATGAGGGACCTATATATCCTTCATATACTAAAAAGATGACTTGTAGAGTTGCATCCATCTATTGCATTTGACGAAAAATATGCAACCCATTTATATCCATCCACCAAGTGCACATGGATAGAGGAAAACTTTGCATGAACAGTCACAATCATAGGGGGAGGGATTCTATTCTTTTCTATGCACACATTCTGTTATCTCTTTTTCTACATATATATTATATGTTACAAGATCACAAAGTTGTGATTGACACAAGTGAAAAAAATTCCATGGAAAACAACTTATTTTTGTACCCACTCTCCATGAAGTTCTACATTTGGGTCCGGAAATGTAGTGGTCAACGCTTCATCAATTTAGCTAAGTCCACTATTGTGGCAGTTGACCTCACATTCGAAACATTCAAATTTTAAAATACTCTACTGCTCTCTACCAATGGAAGTTGTAACAACATGCGATGTGTTTCTTGTGCTCCAATGTCCCTTTCAACAATTATTTCACTTATAAGTATCCTATATGGTCTTATTGTTAATTCATTGTAATTTTCAATGTTTACATGCCTATGTTTAAGAAATTTTATTTGCTTTTATTGCATACTATATTTGATATCTATATACTTAGCAAACCTTTTTGATTACCCTTTTTAAACACACATCTATAGCATTAGGTTTTTATACTGAACCTGAATATGTAAATCCTTTGCATGTTCGGACCATGTATATACATTTTTATTCAAATTAATAAAACACTATATATTATAAAATCAACACACACATGTATCATACTATATAGATATTTGAACTCAGATCCATTAACTTGTATAATTCTACATCGAAACACCAAACCATAATATATGTATATGTATGTGTATATGTATGTGTATGTGTATGTGTATATGTATGTGTATATGTATATGTATGTGTATGTATGTATGTATATATATATGTATGTATGTATATGCAAATACATGTATATATGTATATGTATGTATACATATGCATGTATATATATATATATATACACACACACACACACATACATATACATATACACATGTATATGTATATGTATACATACATATACACATGTATATGTGTATGTGTGTGTGTGTGTGTGTGGTACACACAGAGAGAGAGAGAGAGAGAGAGAGAGAGAGAGAGAGAGAGAGAGAGAGACTCACAGATATCTTGATTGATCTATTCTATCGATCCCCTATCCGAACTGAACTATAGGTTTGCTATTGCTCACAACTATATATAGAGTAAATAGGCCATCGGGGCCCTCTACTCTAGATAGTCGGGCCATTTTTATATATACACATATACGTACACACACACACACACACACACACACACACACACACACACACACACACACACACACACACACACACACACACACACACACACACACACACACACACACAGGAACATAGAGATTGTAGTATTAAATTTTATGATCCTATAATAATTTTAACTATAACATTTTCTTTGGATGGCCTTGGATCCATGCCATGAATGTGGTCCCTTCAACCCTTCATGCCCATATTAAATTTCTATATCAAAGTGTAATTTATGAAGCATTAACAAAACCATATTCATTTGCTTATTGCAACACTATTGATCATTCACCACAATCCCATACTTCTCCCATCTCTCCTCCTAACTTTGAAAAAGTATGGCCCTGGGTATTCAACACCTGCCGCCACTATGGTTTTAATGTAATTAAGATTAGGAAAACATGCAAAAGGAGTCAATAAACCTCTTTCCATTATGTCAAAATCTACCATGCTTGGCCTCAAATATTACACTAAGCTTGTTTCTTTTGTTCCTTCCACATCTCCTCTTGAGGTATACACCATTTCACATACTCATTATCACAACAAACAATTTCCATTTGGTCCTTCGAACACAAATTCCTTTGGTATGCCAATTGCTCCTAACCCGTTGCCACACCCACCACCCGCATGTTTTCTCCTCCATACCCAAATAGATCATTACCTTACACACACTTGGGGGACATGGCATCTAACACAATCCCCCCTCCTCATCTTAACATAGGCACATCTCTTTCATATTTGAATTATCATTCATAGTCATACTCATCACATATCTTTGCATCATCCATCACAACATAACATACCTCTAACATACACATCTTGCATCCTCATTGCGTGCTCATCACACTTATACTAGTATCGCCATTACCCGATGACACATTCTTGTGCTTTGGTTCACACTTGATTGTTGAGCGATTACCATTACACTAAACCCCACACACCACATCTTAGGCCTTACACATTGCATTTCATCATACATTGTGTATCATACACCATCCATTCCACACTTAGCCTACATTCTACATTATACTACATTCTCATCATGCACGTATTAGTCATTCTACGCTATTAGGCTATTTCACATGACACATTTATACATCATCTATATTCTACATACTATGCTATTTTGCATTATATATGAGCCTAAATTTACATTTCAGTGATACATTCTACATTATCACACATTACATTACATATTATACACATTACATGTTATACATCCTACACACCCTACACATCCTACATTGCATTACCCACACCGCACATTTACAAACCCTTTTCATCACATGGTTTTCTAGTTTCATCATACATGCTGCATTGTTTTCTACGCATTGCATTCACTAACCTATGATGCACTTTAGTTCCTCAGTCCATACTCAACTACCGAGGGTTTACAAACCAAATGGACCTTACATTCACAATGTGACATTTCATCCTACGACATTCATAGGCTAGTGACATATGCTTTAGGCTAAATTGTCACTCATTTTTTATATCTTGTAGTGGTATAAGCCTTAGGCTAGATCACCACCCTCATTATATCATCTTGTAGTGGCATACACCTTAGGTTACATGACAACACTTTACTATTCATCAGATAGTGATATACACTTATTGCTAAATCATCACTCATCCTAATCCTTTCATCTTATGACGATATACGCTTAGGGCTAAATAATAACTCATCCTTTTCATCTTATAGTGATATACACTTAGGGATAAATCATCACTCATCTTTTCATATTATAGTGATATACACTTAGGGCTAAATCATCACTCGTCTTTTCATCTTTTAGTGATATATGCTTAGGGTTAAATCATCATTCATACTTTCATCTTTTAGTGATATACACATAGGCTAAATCATCACCCATTCATTCATCAAGTCATGATATATGCTTCGGCTATAGGGTTCACACACATCCTTTCTATATGTCGCACTTTATCAACACTACATACACACTCATCACAACGCGCTAAACAAACAACGAACACTACCCGACCATTTCCCGATGACGCACTCTCATTTACAGTTTATTCTTGACTGTTGAGTGGGAAAAATGAACCTCATTGCATACCTTCCATCCACTCGGTGGGTACGTTGATCCTATCATTCCATGTTGCATTCCATTCCATCCATCCACAACATATTGCATTGTCTTGGTGATTTACTCTTATTTACTAGTGTTTTGCAAGCTCACTTTACTACATCTATATCATCCACACATTTGTGTTCACGCCTTTGTTTAGTGTGATCGTAGATACAAAACTCCTACATGCATCATGGATGTTTGCCTTCTACCCTTCTTATACTAGTCGCTTGGGGCATCCAAATTTGTCTCATACATGTGGTATTGTTTCATTTTGTACCTTACATTACTTGATCATACACGCTTTGAAATATTGGTTATTACTCTAACATGCTAGTGCGTGTTCTACGTGCAACACTTGTTTTGTAGGATTACATGTTTCTATGACTACTTGTTTGTTTATCTGTACTTGTCTGTTTATGATTTGTCATTATATGCAGGTTTTGCAATATGTTTGTGTGCACACTTGCTTGTTGTTTGTGGCCATGACGGGTTTGTGTGTCTTGCGACATTGTGAGTGATGCCCCATGTTTACAACTCACTCTATGCAACTTGTTTTCTTACGTGTTTACATTTACTACATTGTCTGCGTAGCTTACAAATGTTTTCTATATGAATGCATTGTTTGTTTTATAATTGTCTTTGGATATCCTTCTTGTTTATGTGTGCCTTGGTTTCTACTAAGCACTTTCCAAGGTACACAGTTCATAGTGCGGTAGGTCCTCTTTTGGGGTCATATTCTCCTTTCAACGACGTCACATGCACCCCCAAAGAGGGGGGCATCATTTGGGAGTTTACATACTAACACAATGTAACTACACTGGTTCAGTACAATGCACTTTCCACTCTTGGCATTGTGGGTTTACATACAACAAGTGGGTTCAAACTTGCATGCACCCCCAAAGAGGGGGCTGTTATCATTTGGGATTTACATACTATACAAGAGCTCTTTACCAGTATAGTCAGTTTAGTTTTTCCCCCTTGGCATTGTGGGTACAGTCAATTCAATTTTCCATTCTTTGACATTATGGTCACAGTTGAGTTTAGTTTCCACCCTTAGCATTATGTGTTTATATACAACAAGTGGGTTCAGATTAGTCTACGAACAACACATATAGTGGATTTTATAGGACATAGTGTCCTTATAATTTCTGGGAAGAAGTTACTTAGGCTCAGGAGGTTACAATGGTTGTGCCTCTCCTGTGCCTCCCTACACTACTTCAGCTAGTGGTGTCAGATCACCAAAAAAATAGGATGTTACAAAGATTTTTTCACACAAATTTATCAGGAATTAGTTAAATCTTGGAGGATACAGACGGGATTTCCTCCTTATATTTCTTAAACCTAGGTGGCATCGAGATCACCTAAAAAAACTCACAGTATACAAGATACCCTCTTCTTTACTCTTTCTCTTGACATGGATCAAGTACATATGTTACATTTACATTTCCATTCATTGTTTACATTTACACTTTACATATTTTACACTTACATGTTTATTTTACATAGCATTTTTATAGTTACATACATACATATAGGTCCATCTATATGAGAAACAAGTAGTCAAATGGGGGCAGCAACACAACAAAAAAAAATCTATGACAGCACACATGCTTTACTAACACACATGCTTTACTAACCATGCATGTACACTACGCACTGCGGCAGCTACGCACCACACGTGTTTCATCCTAGGTTCACTCTCATCACTTTTTTTTTATTTTTGCATTTTTCATCTATAGTTTCCACACTCCTTGATATTTTTTTCATTCTACACTTTGTCTAGTCCTTTAACACACCTTCTTCATCACTCTACAATGACATTAGGTACGCATTCTATCAACTTTATGTTACTGAGCTTTCAACTCACCAACATAAAGTGGGGGCAAAATGTAGTCACAAAATCATGCACTTTAGGCATTATTTCGCCCGGTCTCATACTACTATTTAGAAGGTTCTTGAGTGAAGAAGTACTAATTAATCCCATGTTTTTGGCCATCTTATTTAACATTTTATTTTTTCATTCCCGCACATTTTATATACATGCCCAATATGTTTTGGCACTTTCCCATCATTTTTGCCTAAACCGAGGGGCCCAGGCTTGTACTAGGGTGCCCCAGTCTCACCTGGGGCACCCTGATCCTTTTTCTACTTTCCCACCACTTTTGGGCTCTTTCTATCCATTTTCATCATTATCTTTTTCCTAGTTGTTAATGTCGAGGTTAATTATGAAAGTAGATCAAGAGAACCTTATAAATATAAAGTTATGAGACCATAATGAGGGCCCTAACGTCACTTACTACTATCAATCCATCTAGATTTGCATCCATTGCATCACTTGCATCCATATAGTTCCATGCATCAAGGCTAGGAGATCTGCATCAACACACACTTCATAGGGGGAGGGATTCTATTCTATTCCATACACACATGCTATTACATTTTCTACATTTAGTTATTGCTCGCTACTTCAACTAGTGCGACTAACACAAGAGCACTTAGGGAACAACATGCACACACCAGAACTACATTTGGATCCGAAATGTAGTGCAACACTTAGTTTAGTAAGCCCACTATTGTGTTAGATGAGGTCAGTCCGACCCATTCATTTGCATCTTTTATTTTTTAGGGTTTTGATACTTCCTTTTGGGTCTTTTACAGGTCATTATTTATATTGGAATATTCGATACATTCGGTGCAGTTCAAAAAATCCAATGCAGTAGACAACAAAGGGCTTAAGTCATCTTACGACCCTAGAATAATCAAGTTACAACCTTTTCCAGAGACCAGGGTTCCTATTTCTACATACCAGGGCATCCCGGGGTGCCCTAGTTTCCTCCTAGGTGCTCTGGTTTTCTCTGAACTTCCAAATCCACTCTTTTCAAGACCTCTGTGTAGTTGTTTCTAATTATGGAATTTCCAGTCAAACCTACGACACTCTGTGGTAACCATCCACAATCAACTGATTTCTTTCCTTACCTTCTTCTTACATATTAGGGTTTCGTTTCTATTAGTTTAATTATTCAATTGCCTTATACTGTTTTAGTGCTTTTATTTACAAAGTTTTATGTCCTCCTATATTAGATTAACAATAATTATACTTCCCATACTTTAGTTAATTTTAGTTAATCACTTAGACCTCTGAATCATTGTTGTGTTTCTCTCATTGATGTCACCCAATTCTCGAATGCTCAATGAGACATGTAGAAGAGGTGAAAATTTTACTGCTTGATATTTCTGGTCAAACAAATATAATTTTTCACCTTTGACTCCTTCAATGAACCAATCAAAATTGAAACTCCTCATTTGGTCAACAATCATTTGTATATGATATCTTTTCCTTACTTCAAATTCAGCCAGGCATTTAACCCAATAATCCTCAATTCGGGGACTATGGTGCAATTCATGGAGATTAAATGTTTCAGGATTGTTTAGAATGTGAAAATCATACCGGGATGTATATGAATAGAGGCTAAGGGGGACAAAGGAAGCTTTGAGATTTGATGCATATGCAAAACTTTTGCATGAATAGATTCTACGAGAAATAGGGAATGGCATGCCCTTTTTCTTGCGATTCTTGCATCTGTTATGGACTTGAGCAAGTTGCCTACAAAACTCAAACATTATTATTTTATCACTAAGGTACCTGGGAAGTTTGGGAGGAGCGAGATTGAAGCCCAAAACCCTAATGTAGGTGAAAGTTGAGAACTAAGCGAAGAAACACCCATATTTCTCAATCAGTGCTGTAGCTTGAGAAGATAACATTAGCTCTGGGTTATCTTCTAGAAGTTAGATAATGAACATGATGAATGCATCATTCACCCTGGAAAAGTGATATCTTTCTAAGAAACATCAATTCAGGGGGGGGTTAATCACTACCTTATCTTTTTAGCTCCATAGTGAAGACAACTCAAATAAAGATCAACTGATGAATTTTATTTGTGACATTTGTGATTGTACCTTTAGTATTTATGTCAAAGAGGAAGAGTTACAGAAAGAGGGATAATTATAGCAAGGGGAAACATTATGTTCTTTCCATATTCATAAGTTTCCTCTGTGTAAGATTGTTGTATGGATGAAAATTGACATGCAACCTTCAACTGCACTCGACCCCCCGAGGTCATACCAGGGTAGCCAATGTGGAAATATGTGTGGCTAACTATAGGAGGATCAATGACTAAGATCTAGTAGTGTGATCTCCTAGTAGCTGAGTTGGCAAAGGGGAGATTTTGAGGCTATGAACGGGTAGTGTAAATTCCCTATGGTTTGTCTAACTGAATCTCAATGTTGAACTAGTTTGAAGTGTCCAAATTAACTAAGATGAAACTAAAAATCTATGCTATTGTTGAAAGGGAAACTAATCTAAACAAATCACAAAAACAAAAATATAACAATCACAAACAATAATTTACTTGTATTCTAAATAATTAAAATATTTCTACACTAAAACTAAACAAGCAAGATAACCCAGTGTGGTTATTGACCTGTGTTGAGTGTATTGAAACTAACCTAACTTAAAACAATTTTTTTTCCAAATGATCCATGATATGCAAACAACTTCCTACATATATTTTCTCCTTCAAATCCACAGGGATGGGAAGAAGAGGATCCATCACCGGGAGCTGTTATTAATGATTTAAAACCCTCCTAGAAATTATCTAATTAGTTGCAAATGAAAGGAAATTGATTTCTACTCTATTTGATATGATGTAACAATGATAAATTGTAGAAACGAAGGAAATCAAACAAAAACTTCAACATGGAATTCACATAACAGAGGTAAATCTAGTTGTGTGATGACTTGTCCCCTCAGTTTATCCTTTCTTTCTCTGTGTGTCCATATGAGTCCAAGGAATTGGGAATGCAAAGGTAGCAATAAGATAAGGCACTTGAGTAGTGACAAGTTGAAGGCAGTCTGGTTGTAATGCAAGTGGAAGAGGGTTAGAAAAAGTGAACAGAGTTTGGCTATGCAATTTCCAGCAGGATTGTGGCAACAATACTATGCAAGATACACAAAATTCTCATGCCATTTGCTTGAATACAAGCATTGATTATATAGGAATTGGCTGGGATGTGCCTTCATGCACAAGGAAACCTTAGAGTGCCAAATCATTGGGTGAAGAGGTAATTCAAACTAATCAAATCTATTTAAAAATAGAAGAGGGAAGGAATATCATGGAATCAAGACTATTTAGGCAATTTGGTTCACAAATGCACCTTGGAAGTCCAGTTAAGTGAAGCGTCACGTGTTTAAATCATGCATGAAAGGTTCTGGAAAAAATGTGCAAACCTGTTGCCCTGCACAGGACCGCCGCTGATCCAAGCCTGGGAGGCAGTTTCAAAACCACCGCCCAAGATGGGTGACAAACATGGAACCGCCGCCCAAGCCTGGGTGGCGGTTTCAAAACCGCTACCTAGGCAGGGCAACAATTTCAACACTGAAGGTCAAAACATGCATACAATGAAGCGGGAAGATAGAAGAAAACATGTAAAATAAGTTAAGATGTCCAAGTTACAAATATACACTACAGATGAGCTTAGGAACTCAAACAACTTCTAAAAGGACATGAATCATCATTGGGGACTTTTGTAACTATTTTTCCAACAATGTAGCATGTGTAATTTTGGGTGCGTATAGTTTCCATCAATGAAAAAGGGGAAAATCATTGGAAATATTGTCATAGATGTCAAAGGAATGATGTCAAATAAGAAAAAGTTAGTGCAATTTGAATTATGCAGGCTACGCAACAAAGGAAGCCATTTTGTAGCATGTCGCAGTTTTCTAGAGGTGAAAATGTTGTGGACTAAAGGATGTGTGTCACGGAACAAAGGAAGTGATCTATAGTGTTCCAAGAGTGATCAAAATTCTAAATATACACGTAGGAAATGATTTGGTCTAGGAAAGCGGTGAAACGAGGTGGAAGTCAAAGAAGGGCTGCAGAGATCTAGACAAGCTACACAATAAGGCAAAAGTCAAACAAGGGTTGTAGAGGTATAGTAAATTCATGGAACAAGGAGAAAGTCAAAGAAGGGCTGCAAAGGTCACGGAAAGCCACGGAACAAGGTGAAAATAGAGCAAGTCTGCATAAGTCAAGGAAAAAATCATAAATTCAAATATCATTCTGAAAAGGTTGACTCATGTCTTGCATTCAAAAGAATGTTTTTGGGGCCAACCGTTGGGAAGAAATCACACCCTTTTAAGAGATGAACATGGTATAAAAGGACATATAGTTGGAAAGATTTAAAATAGAGGAAGAGTGGAAAAATGGCAAACTGTTGAAGGAAAAGGGAGTGCGAAATAAAGAGATAAAGGCATATTTTTGCAAGTAAATGAATGAGATATCATTAAGAGCATATTTCTAACCCTAAGTGTAATAAAATAGTGAGAGGGTGAAATGAACTAAGAATCATTCATGCAAATTTCTTGTGTATGTGATGAAGTGTTGATCATTGTCAAATAAAATTTCTAAGTGAAGAGTAGAATGAATTAAAAGGCAAATCTATGAGATTGAAGATCATTTAGAAGGTTGAATTTTGAAGGTGGAATACATAGTAGATAGGTGTGAAGAAGTTTATGTTACTGTCATTCATTGAAGAAGATTATTTGGAGGTTAGTGCTTCATAAGAGAATAGATTGTTGTATCTTGCTAAGTTGGTGCTTAGATGTGGAGATTGGTGTCTCCAGTAGGTTGGTGCCTACGAATTGTGGGGATTGGTGTCTCTCATAGGTTGGTGCCTACAATTTTTGTAATAATTTTTTTCTAAATGGATTTGGATAGTAGATCCAAGTAGTTTTTTCTCAGTGGGTTTTCTCCCAAAAGGGTTTCCATATAAATCTTGTGTTCATAATTGTTGGATCTTGTGTGATTGTTGTTATTGTGGATACTAAATTTTTGAATAAGAAAAACATTGTATTATATTGATTCACCCACTCAGTATAAGTGTATGTTCATCACTTATAACAAGACCAGACCTAATTGACGGGTCTACTATTAAACCATTGTTTCTATGTTCGCCCATTTCAAATAATCAATCTTGCAACAAGACCAAACCTGATTGATGGGTCTACTATTAAACCATTATTTCTATGATGTAACTATCCAAGCACTATTTATATGAAATGACCTCAATGACCTAGATTGCGTGTATGGTCATCCCCGTGTATGTGCAACTCACTGTCATTGATTTGTCTATCCATGAGAATTTCCCCCTCTTTATAACACATATTAGCGTAATGTATTTTCAATAAATGTAATTATCCTAATGTAGTTTGTGTATATCTATAATGTTTCACGATACTCATCAATAAAAGTAATCATCGTATTGATATTTAGTGCAACTTTTAATTATATAATAAGAATATAGGTAAACACACCAACATGGTTTGAAAATATAAAGAATTATTGATATTGATAAAATTGATTGTTAAATAGGGTATACAATATTTTAAGAAACTTTCTTGTGCTTCTCTTCAACTATTTTCTACAATATATTTCCATTTGGGAAGTATATACCTCCCAAATTCTAATTCTTTAGTTTTACATTTAAATAAATAATTCTTTTTTGTAAATGATGGTATAATGAATCATAACTGCTTAAATAATAAATCATGAAACCAAGTCCTTAGGATTTTAGTTCTTATAGTGTCACTCTATTTTTGAGAGAGAATATGTACTATTTGGATTACATATCTACACATGTTTTGCAAATTTAGAATATGAAATTCAAAACAAAACAAACATACAATTTGATTTGAATAGTAAAGTGGATTGCTCATCAACCCTAATAGGTGGTGGTATCACACCCTTCTTAAAGGAAATATACACGGGACAAATAATAGGTAAATGGAACCTTACCGCCCCTATATATCATATCTATGTGGGAGGGTGACTCTCTATAGTCGGCACCCTATATATCTAGATGGCGACGACCTACTTTATAGAGAAACAACTCTTTATAGTCAGAACCCCCATCCCCTATATAGATTAAATTGGATATATGGCAACAGGGCATCCTCCCATCTATATTTTTGCCTATGAATAAAATTCCTTATCATTATGGCAATAGGGTTGAGTTAACTCAATCGGTTGTTCCCTCATTGAGGGAATCTACCCCAACCCCCTCTATATATGTGGAATACAGACATAGTTCAAATAGGGCCCTTGTATTGTAATATCTACATAACATGAGTGAAGTCGACACCCATATAGTTAATAGTCGATTCCCATCCATCGCCACTCTATTCTCTCTAAAGGACCCCCTTAACTCAAGTCTAGGAAGATAGGAAGGCATCACTATATAGATAGGGGTATTCTAATTTGTCCATGTGCATAATTGTCATTTAGATCATGTACAATGTTGACGGGAAAGAAGTTTATGATTGTTCCAGATGCTTCTCAAATTGTTTATAAGTCATGTAAGCTTGTGTGCATCCATATGGAAGGAGATACGAGTATTTTAAGTTGTGGAACATAGGTGAATTAGGGGACAAGGATTAAAATGGAAAGCAAAAATGGGGATTTTAAGTTATGGATATATCGACCAGAGGAAGAGCCTATATATCAAATATATTTGCAAATACTATAGCCAAATTCAACAAACCTTAAACCCTGGCCCTGTGGCTTTCAAGTCACACAACCTACCATTGGATTATAATAATTTTTAGAAAAAAATCTTACAAATTTGAATTTATAGTAAAAAATTTGATAGTGTTGCAAACATATGTGATGTTTAGGCACAACTTCGGGTAGAAATAAGAGCGTGGATGAATTGGGGGATGGATTTGAATAGAAAGTGGAAACAATAATCTTATGATGTGGATATGGTGAGCAGAAAGAAGAGCCTCGATGAATTGGGGGACACTTGGATTTAAATGGAAAGAGAAAACAAGGTGTTTAAGTTGTGGATATGCCTAGTAGAAAGAAAAGTGTGTGTGAATTAGGGGACAAGGATTTAAATGGAAAGTAGAAAAAATGATTTTAAGCTATGGATATGGTGAGCAATAAGAAGAGCATGGGTAAATTGGGGGAGAAGGATTGAATGAATGAATTTAATAACATCCGCAAGACCAAGTAGTATATAGGACCCAAATCCAAAACTGGAGTGTAAAAAGCCATGCCAAGAACATCCCTAACAATTTTGTATAAAATTCATTGTCTTTTTTATGTTGATTCTCTTGTTGTGGATATTGACTAAGAAATTCGTAATTTTGACAAGTCTTTCTTCTTCAAACAAGGATGGAAAGTTTACTACTTTCAAATTATCATCATACTTGATACAAATGTCACTATATGTCGTGCACTCCATGATATAGTATCATTTTGTTTCCACTACCCCTTTGTTGCAAAACATGCACATTCTTTTGTCTCACTCTTCTTTAGGGGATGTACATCTCCCAATTTCACTCCTAAAATGGTGTGAAATAGTCCTTAACTAGGCCATCAATATATTTGTTTTCCATTTATGCTCCTAGGTAGGCCTTTTCGCCATGGTCACAAGTGGGATTAAATTCTTTGATGTAGTATTATTTCTTTCACCCAAGTTGTTGTGGCCACATGCCTATCCTGAATTTTTATCTCACATAATTTTTTATTTCCTCATTAGTGTTTGGATACTCTTGTATGTTAATGTTCCACTTGTTCATCTATTTAATGATCTGTTTCATCCATGTATTTTTCCTCTTACGTATATTTTCTTCTACAACCATTCTAGGCCACCTGTCAACTTCCATGTTTTGTACCTTTTAAAATAAGTTAACAATTGAGCTATCACTGATGCCTCTAGAGGTTAGGTTCCCACTTGAGCTAACAAAATCTCATATGGAACCAACATTGTAATTTTGAATTTGTTTGTGATTAAGTGGTTTTGGATTCTCTCTATTTTTCTCCACTCAAGATCAGATACATTGTTGCTCCAAACTTCATAGCCGTAAATTACTACTAGTGTGACAAATAAGCCAAACAAGGTTTTTGTTGGTTTTCCAGTATGATAACCATGCATTTTTGTAATGAATGTAGATCTTTCCAACCTTCTTGAATTCTTTTTGCTCTACACATTTCCCCGCTGGGCTTGTTGTGGAAGTCCAACACAAGCTATATGTATTTTTTTAATGCTTCCAATAGTTTGTCCCAAAAATGAAAGCTAAGTTGTTCCTTTTTTCTTTATAGAGATAAGATCATGACTTTGGTTTTTTTGATGTTTACTTGCATTCCAACCTCTTGACATAAGAGCTCAAGGGCCCTCAAGCACTTTCTCAAACTGTGTGGTGTCTTAGCAATAGGATGAGATAATCTACATAGAGGCACAATTTTATTACATGGTTGGCTAAGTGACTGCCCCATCCGTCCATTTTGTTTATCCATTCCTCAAGTTTATCAATGCAAAGCCCAAATAAAGTAGGGGAAATGTGGGGAAAGTGGGCATCCTTGTTTAACACCAATTTTTCCCCCAAAAATTTTAGACATTCCCTCCCTTGTTCTGCTTTTGGCCCTAACTTGCACATAGAGCCAATGGAGAACTGCTCTATATTCCTCTAGAACTCCAAGTTCCTCCATTATGCTCCAGAGTTTATTTTTAGGAACCATGTCAAACGCTTTTTTGAAGTCAACAAAGCAACAAAAAACCTCTTCACCTTGATTATCCCATACTTTTTCGATCAAGTGTCTAAGAGTGATGAAATAGTCAATAGTGGAGTGCTTTGGCCTAAAACCTACTTATCCATGTGCTCATTTTCCCTCCTTTTCATCCCAAATGCTAATTTTGTGTTCTATCATGCTCCCAAATAGTCTACCAAGGAGAGGGTTTACCATGATAGTGCAACAGTTTGACAGGTTATTTACATCCACGAGGGGTTTACTTTGTAAAAGTATGGCGTAGCACGTTCGTTCGAAGGGTATTAAAGAATACCCTTAATGCTAGTTTTTACCAAGCCAGTTACTCAATTGATAATACCCCCTTCCTTTATATTGTTAAAATGAAAATACCCTCAATTTTTACATGTACCTTACTTACCCATTTTTCCATTGCATTTTTATTTACATGTTTTTATTCCTACCCTAATACATCAGACAAAAAATATATCATGTTTCTCACTCAATTATTATTTTCTTAATATGCATTTTCTCTTGAAAGAGAGTTCGAAGCCATTTAAGACATATTACCAATTACATTATAACTGTTAAATTTTAATCATTTATCAATAGTTCTTAAAATAACTAAGATGGTCAAATAATATCACTTGTGTTGAAAATCATACTCATTCATAGTTTTCTACCATTTTATTATTGCTTGGTTAAGAATCTCTTAATTGAGATTTTCTTATTGAAAAAGAGATTATAATTTAACTTTATGACCACACTCCTTTTGCAATTTTAAGATATTTAGTTTCAAAAAATAGGGTTCAAATGTTTTAATTTTATATAAAAATTAAACTTCCATATCCTTTTGCCGACCTCTCTAACCTACCCCCAATACATGATTCAAAATATTAATAAATTAAACCCTTTCACCCCCTCAAGTCTACTGGTATATTGACTTTGCTTTTATCAATTTTAATTACCTCAATATGAATGAACATGCTAGGATATTACCTAGCTAATGAACCCCATGTGTTTACATCCCCGCTTTTGTATAGGGGATAACAATAGTTGCCTAATCCGATGGGAAGCCTTCCTGGATGATACTATTGAATATAGTTTGATGTGTGGTGTGAGGGTTTTCACACCCCATTTGAGATATTCTGCATGTCGACCATCTATATCTTGCGCCTTTCCTCCTACTAGTCTCTTTATGCCTTGAGTGATATCCCTTGTAAAAAAGAGCTCAATTGTTGTGTTGATAGTGGGGGGTGTCTTGATCTTGCTCCCGCTCATATAACAATTTTGCGTAAACTAGCCATTGGTTGTCTGAGATGTTATTCTTTATTTGATTTCTCTTGCTGAAATTCTCACCAAAATCCTTTGGGATCGTGCTTTCCTAAGAAAATCAACTATTTCTTTCTAATGCTCGTGTAACTCTCCTTTTTGGAGTGAATTGGTTTTTCATAAGCCTTCTTGTTTTCTTTATCTTTTCCACGCTCTCTCAATGATCTTTTTGTTGCCTTGCATTCTTCATCATACCATGGATTTCTCGGAAAGTTGCTTGTGCTTTTCTTCTTGGGTTCAGACCTTTCACAAATTTGTAGTGCTTTATGGGTGACAAGAATCAACATCTTGCTTTGCACTGGATTCTGGTTGTTGAACCTCTATCCTCTGCTTCCTGGAAGAGTTTTTCAAGGGCCGCCTTAAAAATTTCTCTATTCTCATGAGTCAATAGAATTTTACTCTGAAGAGGCACTTTTTTCTAATCGTGGTGGGTTCCATCTCGTGTATGTTAATCTTCTCACATAAATTGGGTTATGGTTTCATTTCATCTCTATGGGGCAATCCCCTATTTCTGAATCCTTCAATCTCGAAATGCACGCTCTGAAAAAATAATGTAATCTACCAGTTATGTCGTTTATATGTTTTAAAAGAAATTTAAATGGAAAGTGTGTGTCAATTTGGGTTGATGAATATACCTCTCGATATGGATAGAAGAATTATAAATGCATAAGGGCCGTTATTCCCACCCTTAATCACTTTTATAGCTCTAATTAACGATAAAATGTAGATCTGCAACGTCTGAAATATTCGCAGTATTTTGTCAAACAGTTTGTGTGCATCACTTGTTTCTGAGTTGATTTTTCACGCGTTCACAGCCCAACATATTCATACAGTGGTCTTCCGGTAGGTTCATGCTAAACGCTTTTCTTAATACGTTTATTTCATCAAACACTTGGCATGCACTCATTTTTCCAAATATGTCCTTTGTTTTCATAATTCATTGATCTCAGTTCCCCAATAGTTTATTGCAAATGAGTTTTTTTAATGTGATGCCACAAACTCTTTTGTGTTCCGTCTTTCTGCAAAAAAGTTTAGAGGAAGACGTTGAATTTTTACATGTCCTTTTGTCAAACACTTAGTATGCAACGTTGGTTTTCATAAGAAAAAATTACCTTGCACCATCTGTAATCTTATGTTACATTTTAGCAAATGCTGGGCTCGTGGTTCCTGAATAGTTTTTCCTTCTGCAGTTCATGAATTGGTTTCTTCCATTACAAGTACTTGCACGACAGCTTCTGAAAACTTCCCTGTTTGTGACATGTTGGGATAGGCTTTCGGAATTCAAATTATGGTGTATAACATAAATTCAAGCCAAAAATGTGTGATTTCGATATTCTTACCATGTCCGGAGCCCTAATCTGAGTACTTGATGCTGCAAGCTAGTTGAATCCAGTATGGTTTTAGGAATCTAGGGAATCCTGCGGCAATCTCCATTGTTCCTCTGTATGTTTGACTCATGAAACTGTGAGACCAACATAACCGCAACTTTTCTCTGTTTCCTATTTTTCTTGATCTTGGTTAGTTAGGCTACCCCAAAAGCCACTTCATTGGATTTTTTCAACGGATTTCATAAATGTCATAAAATTTGAATCTACAACTAATGAAATTTTATTTTATTTTTGTTTGATTCTGAAACTTGTACAGGTTACGTGTATATAATTCTTAAGTTTAATTGTTAAATATGGAAGGGATCAAAGGATTTTATTCCATAAAATTCAGGATATGATCGCCGTCTCATCTCTTATTACTTGATATCTCATCGATGGCTAGGCAACACCTTGTACACCACCATATTTATGGTTGGACTAAAACCATTTAATAAGCTTTAATTTTTTTTGATTAAATTCTTACAAACAAATAGTACCAAAGTAGCAATTAGGATACACTTTGTATCCATTAATATCAAGCAACTGTGGCATTCCATGTGATGGAAAATTTGCTTATACGAGCATTGATTAAAGTTAGGGAGTATGTTATATGGTGGTGATGGAATATTTGCTATCAACATCTTAGCTCTTTAGTTTAAAATTGCAATTTCATAAAATTGTTTGTCAATGTCATGATATTGATATGCTCATGCATGCATAAAATATTTGACATAAAAATTACTTTCATTTTTAACCTCGTTTCTTTGGGGATAAATGTTCATTAATCTTTGTTGTACCTTTTTTTGACATTTTAAAATATTACTTAGTATATAATTTGTAAACTTATATATATGTTATCCTCAACATTAAAAATGCAATTTACAAAGTATTTACACATTTTCAAATTCAAAACAATTTCTAGGATTAACTACTAGCACATAAGGTAAGAATTGGCGAGGACTCTTGTTCAACATACTTTATAATGTTATCAAATAATTATGAATCCCTTTTATTAGTCCCTCTTTGAAATTGATGCAATCAATTTATTTTCATTTGTTTGAATATTCTTAGGGAGATGGGAAGTCTTCCACTTTTTTGAGCTTAACCTCGTCTTACCATTTTTGTTGTCTTCTTGCATTAGTTTTTTTAACTCTCAAATGACATGTAGAGGGAAGTCTAATTAGTAGTAGTCGTGGTGCACCTTAGATTTTCTAAATAATATAAACAACTATTATTTTTTAGATTTCCACAATATGACATTGTAAAAATATATTTTGGATACATGTATGTTTGTTTAGGAAGTCTAACGTTAGGGAGTCGGACAGAATATAAAATAATCGGATTTTTTTTTCCAAAGTATACTAAGAAATTATTAATTACATAAAAATATGATTTTTTTAATGTAAATTTCGACATATTTTATACTAAATTAAATTTAAATTGTTTTGTTTTTGAATTTTTAAGTTTTTTTAATTGTTAAATATATATATGTCTAGTCAACTTCGCATCGTATGTTTATATGTTTGTATGTTAATGTATTTTCTTAAGGATTATGTGTTCATATTGTGTTCGAGAGATGGTGAAGGAGATATTTGAGTTGCATGTGTAAGTACAATGACAAATCTTTTACATAGTTGTCTTTCTTGATATTTGATATAGGAACTTGCCATTTTCTGAATAGCCATTCTCAGATTTTTTGTGCTCGACCTATAGACAAGTCCAAGAAGAAAATCATTATTATCGGTAAGATTCCTCCATCTCTCTCATGCTCAACTTCTACTCAATTTATTTATTTTCTTTTCCTAAATAATTCAAATGTTATTTAACGTTTCTACAAAAAAACAAACTACTCCGTTGAAGGCACTAATGTGGCACTAAGAAGTACAACAATTCCAACTATATTTGATTAGAGAGTGAAACTTCTTAGACTCTTATTCCATGTGTTTGTTGGACTTTCGATGTGTTTTCCTCATCTTGAATGAATTTTTGGCCTACTACACGAAAGAGACCTTATCACATGAGTCCAACTTGATAACATCTACAAAGAAAGCAAACACTGTTTTGCGAGGTTATCTATCCTCCTCGACCCGCAACGTGGCAACAATATCCCTTTCCATACGACTTTACGGATTCCGATCTAATCACCGCATGACGTGGCGGGTCTATCCACAGTCAAAGATAACGAAAAACTCACGTCAACATGGGCCCACCCCACCGTGTCCGATGGTCGGCGGAAAAGTCTAAGTGACAAAAAACGCCGACGTGGACTCCGTAAAAAAGATATTTTTTTTTCCCGGCGGTCCCTCTGTTTCACTATAAAAACCCATATTTGCCATTTAAGAGGTTGATCCAGCTGGTTGATGACTTCATTAATAGGAAAACGCCTATAAGAATTGCTGGGTTTTTTCTTAAAACCGCTGGTTTTTGAGGTTGGTAGTTGCAATTATTATGCGTTTTTTGTTTTTTTTAAATGAGCGAGGAAAACCATGGCTGTTTTGGCTAATGGTTTTGATGCACAGCTGGGGGTTCGGTAAAGGAATTTAATGGATGATTATTATTTTTCTTTTTATTTAATGTGCCAGAAAAATCATCGCGGTTTTAGGTAGTGGTATCGGCCGTTTCTGGTGTTCGGCCGTGGGATTTAGCCCGGATTCGAACGTAACAGGCCCTGGGGAGGTCTGGGGTTCGAATCTCGATCGCTGCAGAGGCTCTGCGGTGTGGAAAGGGCTACTGGTGTTTTTGGGCTTTTGGGTATGACACGATTATTTGAATGAATGGAGTAGAAATTTTTTTGGGGTAATTTGGTACCGAGATCTTGTTCTAATTTTGGTTTTGGGTAGGTGCATTGTTGATCAAGCAACTGAACGGAAGCGTTTTCGTTTATTTCGTTGAAGAAATTTTGGACTGAGATATGGAAGTTGCTTGCTGTTACCCTGAAACCACAAGGGTGGATATGCGTGATCAGGGGCTCATGCTGCATGGGTAAGTATTTAAATTCATATCAGTTTTCACACCCAAAAACATTTCAGACCAATTCGCTACGGAAATCTGAAGTATGGTATTGTTTCTTGCATCTGCTGTCTTACAATGTTTTTCCTCTCTTCGTGATCTTTCTGTTTGAATTTAGGTTTTATTGTCTATATTTTTGAACACCCTTTTTGTCTTTTATGATGTACATTAGAATCTACATTTCATGAAGGCATTCTTTGTCAGCATCCTTCCATTTGTACATATTACACTCGTATAAATCAGCACAGCTTTCTGATTTCATTGTTTCAACCTATCAAAACATAAATGGAAAATTGCTTGATATCCCTTACCAGTAAAGGTCGTAAAGCAGCGCCTATGTATTTTTGGTTTGTTACTGAGGGGTATCTATCCTTACAAATTTGCCACCTATTTCCATCTGACTTTGTTCATTGGGTAGGCCTTACGGTTACCTGGAATTGGATGTGGTAGTCTATTCGATTTAATAGCCTGTAAAACTTCGAAATTTTTAACATATAACATGTCTTTGGAGATTTGAACTCGGGTTTCCATTATGAAAGGCCTGATTATTTGTCACTCGAGCTCATTCCATTCAGGGACTTTGTAATACTACATTTTATAACTACTGTAGACAATAAAATCCTGGGATGCACACTTAATTCCCGTGTGCTTCTCTTTCCCTTCAACTCTTTGCGTAAATATGAGTGTACCAATTTCTCTTTGCCATTACTTGTTCACGTAAGAAATTTCACAGGATGGGTTTACCGACAAATTGGTTTTCTGTTTGCATTTATAGGCACATTTCGGTGAATTTCAAACTTGGTGTTCTATAGCTAGAGGTGTCTTACTGGTTCTTGCTTCATTATTGTTTAGTGTTACTTGCTTAATTATTGTTTCTTTGCTAGATGATAGTTCTTAAAATTGGTTTTATTCTTGCTGCTGCCATTTTATTGATTATGTAGCCTGTCATAAGTGTTTGAATTGAAAGATTTTAATTACGTCCACAAGACCAACAAGTCTATGGGACCAAAAGCTGTATTAATTTGTTACGTCCAATAGTTGTCAACATCAGCAATTTCAGAGGATGGGCTTTCCTACAAACTAGCTCTTTTTTTGGCTTGTATGCTATAAATGCTGGATTCAGGCATTTATAGGCGTATTTCCATGAATTTCAAACTACTTGTCCTATTGCTAGAGTTGCCTCAATAGCTCTTGCTTCATTGTTGTCTCGTTGCAGATAGATAAAGATTAGAGATACCCAACATGGTGCATATTTTATTCAGTCCTTGTTACAATGATTGTTGTCTTTGTATATCCAGATTTCTATGGGATGATAGTGATTCAAAATTGGTTTTACTGTTGTTGCTGCCATGTTATGGGATAATTAGCCGTCACAATTGTTTGTTTGCTAATTCATTTCACATTTCAGGTTGTGAATCAGTGGCTTCATAGTCATACTGCCCTATTTTATATAGTGTACATGGTTTTCAAAATGTCTATTGGCAATTGTTTGTGTCATTTGTCAAATTGATTGTTTTCTATTTCTTAAGTTGCTAGGAAATGGAAATGGAAACAAAAACTAGGTCTGAAATATGGAAACACTGATTTTCCAAAATAAATGCATAATACTCATTTTTACACCATTATGTAGCATATTATTTATTTAAGCTACCATTTTTGTTAGGTGCACTTAATTGGTGGGAAAAATATTATGAATTAAATTACTATAAAAATCAGGTGCACCATGGGTGACTATAGTTGCGCATACCATGTGTCATGATGTGATTGGCCGTTGCACACCAGTATTAGGTACAAGTTGCACATTGATTGGTCCTATTTTATTTTTATTAGTAAGACTTTTAATCACAATTATAAGTACTATGACATTTATTAGGCGTATTTCCATCTATTGGCACCCCTCTCCCAGCCTATAATACTCATGGATGCCACTAAGAGGCCCAAATGAAAAATAACCTTTTCTTTTTGTGTTTGACTATTGTCAGGCAGTACATTCAGGGGGAGGTATGCCTAGCAATTAGGGTTTTTATTAATTTAAGAATCCATTTTTGAAAATTTGTTTTTATAGGACTGCCATTGGAAATGCCCGGGCACATGCCGGAAAAACATCACTGCCGGAAACATCCCCCCATGTAGCTGCTTCCTGCATTTTTGTTTATATCTAAAGTTATTAGTGTGCATTTGTTTTGGCATTAGGTTGGCTACTATTTTTTCAGAGTAAAATATTTTAAATGTATACTTGTTGCATCTTGTTGTATATCTTATACGAATTGTGAGTGCTGTGCTGGAACAATTTCCATTTTTCTGACATTGTTCAACTGATAATGATAATTGATGACAGGTGTTCACATTACCGCCGGAGATGTCAAATAAGGGCTCCGTGCTGTGATGAAATTTTTGACTGTAGGCATTGCCATAATGAAGCCAAAGTATGTCTCCGTTTCTTTGGTCTATTTAGCCCTCATCTTTGATTTTCTTTTTTCCTCTTCATTCTCAATTATTAAATATATTTGTTTCAACTTCCAAGCTTTAATAGGGCTTTTATCTGAGTATGTGTATCTGAGTGTGTCTATATGTGCCGGCCTTGTGGTGTGCCTAAACAGAATTCTATGGAGGTTGATGTTCTTGACAGTCATGATATTCCTCGTCATGAGGTGCAAAAGGTATACTATTTATTTCTCCCTTTTGTCAGATAATATTTCTTGTATTTAAGAAGGATTTTGCAGATTGTAGCAGTATGGTATTTGGCATAGGTAGGCTTGAAATAATTTTATATGGTAAGTTTTACATTATTGGTATGCTGAAGTTTTAATTTGTATTTGTTCTTCCACTTTGGCAGGTCATCTGTTCACTCTGTAGTACTGAACAAGATGTAAGAATTGGAGAATGATTTACTATTCATTTGTATTAATTTTTGTAGCTAAATTCTGTTGCTCCATGTATTATGGGTATTTATATATGATTCTACAATTTCCATGGGTGTAGGTTCACCAAAACTGCATTAATTGTGACGTCTGTATGGGAAAATACTTCTGTGAGAAATGCAAATTCTTTGATGACGATGTATGTTCTAAAATCCCTGTTTAATTTTTGTACTTCTTATTCCTTGGAATAAAGTGTAGATGAGGAAAAGCATTGAAAAATTGGCACATGTTGTTCCAGAGAGGGTTTCATACAGTATTGTATAACAGATATCGGATCAGGGTATTGTCGAAATTGAAAGTAAAAAAGAAAACATAAATGTTTTTAGTACTTATGGCATTTATCAATATTCTTTTACAGGATTCTAAACAGAAGTACCACTGTGATGGTTGTGGTATCTGCAGGTATGTTATTCTCTTAGTAGACTTCAAATTATTCTGAAAATGAATATAGATGATTTCTTGCCTGCTAATTTTTGTTAATTGTGTTATTTCTCAGAATTGGATCAAAGGATGAGTTCTTCCACTGTTATAAATGTGGTAAGTTTCCTTTGGCCCTTTGGACTGCATTAGATTTATCAAAATTTCTCTCATTGATACAAATTATTTGAATCTAATCAAACACTAGAAAGTAGCCTGGATTCTCTATAGATTGCGAGGATAATATATTGTCTTTATGCACTTTTCTCTAGGTTGTTGCTACTCTATCTCTTTAAAGGATTGTCACCCTTGTGTGGAAAAAGCAATGCACCACAACTGCCCTGTGTGCTTCGAGGTAGGTGACATGATTTATATCTGATTACAAATTTGATGTATGGAGTGTAGTTTGCAGAGATTGCAGTTTTTGCTTTTTGGATAAATGTTAATTGGTCTTTTTCTATGCAGTTTTTGTTCGAGTCTACAAAGGATATCAGCGTGTTGCCTTGTGGCCATACAATTCACAGGGATTGCTTAATAGAGATGCAGCAACATCGGCGGTAAGCTCCATATGGCACCTTGAAAGACTCAGAGTTGGGAATTTGATATACTTTAGTTAAGTTAGCTATGTAATATATGACATCTTTTATGAGTTACACTTGTTTTAAGTAGCCTACACGACACCACATAGGCTTCATGATTGTGAACACACTGCATCTTATTGATCAAATAGGGGTCAAATTGCGTAGGTAGTTGGATTGGCTTGTATTCTATTTCATATACATTTCCGTTCAATATATATTTGTAATTGCAGATATGCATGCCCAATGTGCTCCAAATCTATCTGTGACATGTCTAATGTGTGGCAAAAACTCGACCAAGAGGTAGCTATATGATTATTACGAACTATGCGTATTATGATTTATGAAACTTCTTGAAGTTTAGTTAAAACAATTTTTATAGAAATATGAATTTGTATTGTTTTCATCAATTCTGATTTAGCAAAATTCGGAAAATGGGTACTTGGATTATGACAATTGTTTTGGCAAGTTTTCTGTCTTTATTTTTGATTGGTGTTTTCATCATGTAGGTTGCGGCAACACCAATGCCAGAAATTTACCAGAACAGAATGGTAAGATGCTTGATGTTTGTGTGATGTGATCTGGAAGTATATTTTGAAGTGTTCTTGCAAAGCAATGCACTTAAAAATAAGTACGTTACTGAAGTTGTTTATTCACTTTATTGTTTGCCTTGAAACAGATATGGATCCTATGCAATGACTGTGGGGTAAACTCGGAAGTCAATTTCCATATCGTTGCACAGAAGTGTCAAAACTGCAATTCCTACAACACTCGCCAGACAAGAGGGGGTCCTGAAAATTCATGTACATCCAGAGTTTGATATGCTTAATGTTTGGCAATCAATGTATCCCCTCTCGTCATGAGAAAGGTTTTTGCATTTGCTGCCACAAATAAGTTTGTCTATTGCAAATTGTCATACACTGGCAGTGCTTCACAAAATTCATTGCAGCTGCTGTGCCTTTTGGTAGCACTACTTGGCAGCCGCAAGCATTTAGCAGATCTGGTATGCAGATGTTCTATGCAGGAGTGACAAAAGGCTACAAGCTTAAATTTGTCCTGCATTATCCCAATTGCAGGATCCAATTGATGGAGAACTGCAGGTTTCTGCATGAATGCAGGAAATTATTTTTTGCGACAAATATCATCTTGGAATAGTACTTGTTGCATGTCATGGAACTTGCTAAGCATTCCACCGCTCTGGTGAATTTGCTCTTTTGCATTTTTAAAAAGTCAAATTGTTTAGTATGTTTGCCTTTTGTTGAGAATGGATTTCACCATTGAAAATTGAAATCGAAAATGGAGTGAAATGCAGGAGTAAAACACAGAATTGTAAATACGAGTTTGATTGTTACATTATCAATGAGTATGAAAATAACTGTTTGAAAATATGCTGAAATGCTGGAATATCAAAATGATCATATAAAGTAACTGTTTGAAAAGACCTTTAGTATGTTTTGTCAGTTGTGGAGAATAGATACGGCCATTGAAGATGGTAATAAAAAATTGAGGGAAATGCTGGTTGTACAGATTTGTAAATATGAAAATGATTCTGCATATGAAGGAAAAAGTAGAATTGCATTTGGTGGTGTTCTGGGTATGCATGTTGAACATATCAAAGAAAAATAAAGAAGCTGAATGTTGTGTGTTAACACGTGTGGGAAAGACAAAGTCCAATAAACCTAACCAAATTAGCAGTATCATGTACTGCAGCATTCAAATAAATGGTGGATTACATCTTTTACTAGACGGTATGCGAACTAATTATGCGTGCCGACAAGGAGAAATTCAAAGAACAAAAGAGGAAAACAAGATGTAATTTGAATTTATTTCTCGCGAACATATAATTGAGAATGCGGATGTGTCTAGATCCCCATTTAAAACTTCCATGTTGAAGTTCGATTCCAATGGAATTAATCCCCAATCTGAATAATTATGCTGATAGATATTTTACTATGACAGTGGGGGTTTGTGACTGGGGTGGGGTGTAAAATATTATTTTGTTTATAAATATTGATTTTAAATTTGATGTCTATCATGTTACATGACAATTTTAACTTTAAATTTGATGCTCGACTGTTATTTTTTAAGTTGAGATAAATGGTATGATAAATAGACTGAAGCTACTTGTCACCAGTTGGTGAGAAATAAATAGAATAAGGAATGTAATTATTAATCAATGTAGTATGTGAAAAATCCAAAGATAAGAACCTTAAATTTATACTAACTAGCAATCTCATGTGTTTCATGAGATGTGAACTCTGAATGGTATATGTTATTTGTTTTAGAGGCATAATTATTACTTTTATAGTTTGATGTTGTATGTATTTAATTCATGTTTAGTAGTTGTGTATCGGTTGTTTGGTTGGAAAAATATTTATTGTACAGTTAATAATGTGTATAATTGATAGTTGTAGTGTATGAATTTAGTTGAAACATTACATTGAAATGTTGTATGTGTACATTTAATTCTGTTACAGATTCGTATATTTAAAGTTTTATATCATATTTTAAAACATCAAATAAATATAGATCTGTGTGCACATAATGAGACATGTATTCATTTGTAATATTTATATTATGAATAGTAGCGTTTAGTGAAAAATTTTAGTTTCAATAAACATGATTACATTTGATACCCCTTGAACAACAATGTCGTTTTAGATACAAGAAGTGTCGAGTATAGTAGAAGTGGAGGTGCTATCAAAGCAAATGGTAGTATTTATGATGGATTGAGTGATAATAGTCTTGCTTCCTCCTTTCTTCTTGCTGTCATATTTGAGTATCTCTCGAATGAAAAAACAGGGGAAATACACATATTTGCAAGCAAGGGAACTATGGAGAAAGTTGTGAATGTTAGACCTTGCCTTTCAGTGATTTCAATGTTGACGGGTGCTTTGTGCAAAGTAAGTCCTTACGTCTTGTGGATAGTTAATCTGGTCATTTTAATTGGCAATTGTCTTCAATTCCCTCTCGAAATAGGGGGTATGGGAATATGTAACGGGTTGGAGGGATCCCAACATGAGCCATTGTATCTATCAAATTTGAAAACAACAAATAAATGTAATGTTGGTGGTTGCATTGATGCGTCGTAGACAATGTCGGTGATTGTTCCTGTGGCACCATTCATAAGCCTTGTGTCAACCCATAGATTTGCAATAAGCATGATTTTTTGTTGTTTGCACTACAGAACTTTGTGTTCCAACTGATTATTATTAGGATTTTTTGGTCCAGTTTGCCTGTTACTTTCAACAATGAATTGGGTGATCGGAACGTTTAATGCCTTCAACATTTGTAGGTTGTGGGAGTCCCCGAGATCATTTTTTGCAAACAAATGTGGTGTGTTCTTAAAAATGTTGAGCTCTTGTTGAGTTAGTTATGTGTATGTGTGAGACATTAAGAGTTCTCAATCCTCAATTAAAGGGGTTGAATCTCGCATGTGGAGCAGTAAATTTTGGAATGAAATTTGTGCATTGGTTGTTCCTTGTTGTTGAAATATTGTTTGCAATATAATGGAAGAATGAAATACCTTCCAAAGGGTTGCTCCGTAGGAATTACTTGCATAAAAAAGAATGTCCAAAATCGGCGGTAATTGGCTGAGGTCACCGAGGAGGATGATTGATCTGTTCCCAAATTCAGATGTTCTTGAGTGTGGGATGTTGTCGTTTAGCTGATTGATGGACAGGTCCACCAGTCGCAATTTGGCTAGCTTATGGCCTACATCCTCTGGAATTGCCCCCACAAACTTCTTGTGATATAGGTTCAACTTTTTCAATTCTATACAGTTCATGAGAGAATATAGAATGGATCCTCCTAGGTTGTTATTATCTAGAGACAATGCTTGTAGTTGGGAAAGTGAACCTAATTCTTGTGGAATATAGCCATACAAGGAATTAGAAGATATATTTAACTCCTCCATGAAAGAACAATTTCCTAGTGCCTTGGGAATGCCCCCTGTAAGAATATTGTTCTTCAACTTGAGCTCTCTCGATTTCCATAATTGACCAATCTCTTCCGGGATACTACCATTGAGTTTATTGGAATTTAGCAGCGGATGTTCTAATATGGTCAATGTTGTTAATATCTCAGATGGAATTGGCCCCTCAAGCGTATTATTAGACAACGACAAGTGATGCAATTTTGTGCAGTTATTTAGAGAATTGGGAATTTGTCCAGAGAGTAAGTTATTTTTTAGATTGAGCACTATTAAATGCGTGAGAGCACCTAGTAATAGAAATAATAAGATAAGCTAATTATTCCCTATAAAATAGAAATAATTGAGATAAGCTAATTCACGTCCATATTTGTTGTATAACCAATTTCATCAACTGTATCAGGCCCACAAATCAACCATTTGTTTATGAGTTGATTATTGTAATTTTCATTTACTTATTTAATTTTAAACCAGGGATATTTGGGATGGAAACACAGCTTCGCTTATAGGCAATCATTCAGATCACAAGAGAGAGTATCATTGATCAGATATGTAGCTGACTGTCTCATGCAAAATTCAGAAGCAGATTTACATATGAAACACCAAGTTGCCAACTAGTGCTTGGCGGAACATGCTCTCGCAATGTTGATAATCTAGCTCAGATTCATGTCTGTCAATTACATGCTCTCGCAATGTTGATAATATAGCTCAGATTCATGTCTGTCAATTACATGCTCTCGCAATGTTGATAATATAGCTCAGATTCATGTCTGTCAATTAAATGAATAAGCTACAGATACAATATGGCGCCATATTAGTGCATACACAAAACAAATAACAATATCATCCGCAAATTTTTAAAGGAACTGTGTAAAGGCGTCTGGAGCATAACTTACCAATCCAGAAGAAGTGTCTGAAACATCAATCTGACTTCTCGTGCTTCCACTGTTGTTTTCTTTTATTTCTTGTGTCTGTATATTTTCCGCGACACTCTAAATTCCTGAATCTCCTTTTGATCTCCCTTTTTTCTCTGTGTGTATACTTTCTTTTCTACCTCCCCTACGCCTTATACATCGTTTGCAATCTATTATTGATCTCCCTTTTTCTTTTTTCAACTCAGCCTAATTAAAAACAAAAGCTAAAATTGTTAATTATTAGAAACAAAATTATTAAAAATAAAAGCTAAAATTGTTGTTAATTAAAAACAAAAGCTAAAATTGTTAATTACCATAAACAAAATTATTAAAAATAGTAGACAAAAGCTAAAATTGGTAATTATTAGAAACAAAATTATTAAAAATAAAAGCTAAAATTGTTGTTAATTAAAAACAAAAGCTAAAATTGTTAATTATTAGAAACAAAATTATTAAAAAATAGTAGAGAAAAGATAAAATAGGGAGGAAAAGCACAAAGACGACCGTCAAACTGTCAAATTTAACACAGTCGTAGAAACGTTCGTAGGAGTCTTTCCCATAGGGGGGACGCCTTTGGCGTAATAAATAAAAATTAAATTGTAAAACATGAATGAAGACTAAAATATCTAATGAACAAATATTTTAATTCCCTTCAAAATAAATTTTAGTTGTTAATTAACAATAATAGTTTTAAACACAAATTTTGATAGATACAAATAGTTCATGATATGGAGTGCTTATACAAATGCCCAAACAAGAATAAATCATCGCATACCAAATCTATTGATGATAAAGACTATCCATTTTTCAGTTAACGCTGTAGATTGCTACACAAAGTGAAGTTATATTGAGCCTTCTTACTAGATGCAAAACGATGAAATGGTTTTTAACAAAATTATTTTTTATACTAATTTGTAAAAAATAGTGGTCATTGGTACAATGTCAAATTCTAGTTGGAATGGACTTAAATATTTCAAATTCATTTGTGTAACATATTTCAAAATAAAATAGGTAGTAAGTCAACTAAATTTGAGTTTTAAGGGATGGTTTACTTGCTTGCAATATGTGATGAGGGTTTGGTGTATGATTTAAAATGAGGTTGATTGGTGGCACTTTCCTTGTGTTAGAGTCTTGCTCCTCGAAATTCTAGGTCATTCCATATTTGTTAATCCCTTTGGATTATAAAAAAAAAATCAACCAAATTTAGTCTTAATCTATACAAAAATGAAAAGTGATTTTTGATATTCTAACATATTTAATTTCAATCCATTACCAAATCTATTTGTATGTACTATATTCTAGAGAAAAACATGTGGTAAATTTGGTCAAAAACTATACAGAAATGGAAAGTGATCTTTGATGTTCTTTATATTAAAATGCTTAACAGATCATGATTTTTTTAATATGTAGATTTTTTTTACACGTGTAAATTATTTGGAGAACATATTTTTAAGGGATTTAAAATAAGTACTTTTGAATACAAAAGAATTTAAGGCAACCCATTACTTGAGAATAAAATCACTTTTTATAGGTTGTCTATGTGTCACCATTTCATTGGTTAATCTGTTGATGTGACTTTATTGACTAGTTTTTATTTAATTTTTAAGTTTAAAAGTGACATGTGCTAACTTTAATTCAAACTACTAATGCTACTTTATTTCACATATCCACTCATAGTCATTGGCTTCTTTCCCCTATTACCAATTGGCATTGAATATTTCAAGATACATTTCTTACATAAAGTTTGTCACCAAAAACACAAGCTGGGTGTCATTGATATGGATTTTAGTAAGGGAAAACCACTCATTGAACAGAAATCAAAACTATAACAAATTACATAGCAATTGTGGTGTGACAATAACATTTGCAAAAGATACTCCAATTTTCATTAGTGAAAACGATTACATAATTTTTTATAAGACAACTTCTATGTTAAAATCATGATACAAACCCTATTTCGAAATCCTTAGCCCTCGCTCACATGGTGTGGTCATATGAAGGCTAAAGTCATGGATTCCTACTCGTGGGTGTTTAAATGTAGTCCCTTTTGCATTTTTTGTTTTGTGGTAAAGGGCCAACTACATTTTTGTTTTTGTTTTTTTGCAAAAGCAAACACATTTTTTAAATTTTTTAAAAAGAAAAACAATGTTTTTAAAAATGGACCATTAATGACAAGAAATTGTTTCCTTCATATCTTTTGATCAGTAACTCAAAATTGAGTGCCATTTTTTGCAAAAGTGAATGTTTTTTGTCCTTCATCCATTGGTACCATTTAATTTGTAAAACACACTACTTTATAAAGTGCCAATATTTGGGGGTGTTGTACTCACATGCAGACACATTTTCAACTGAGCTCGATGTCTTATTTTTTAGTGATACATCATTTTCATGGCTTTTGAGAAAGAGACGCTTTTCTCGGAAGTGTGGACTTCAGGAGGACATGGTCAAATTTGTAGAAGAAAATAGATAGCTTAAAAAGTAAAACTCTCTTCTTCATAACCTCATTTATGACAAAGATGAACTCATTCACTCCCTGCAACAAAAACTTGCTAAGATACAACATCATCATCATATTGTGGACTCTCCTACCACTGTTCCTAGTTGACTTGCAGATATTGCTCACGTACCCACTGACCTTGTTTTGTCATTTTTGAGCATGCTCCTACTTCTGATGCTCTTAAGCTCGTTGTGCTTATTACTACATGCTCTTCTTCCACACATGTGCTTATTACAGTAACACATTATGTGTATCCCACTTCAGTACCTTATGCTCACATGCAAGACTCCTTTGAGAATCATACCATTGCATTTGGTTCTCGCATGCTCTGTTCGATGGGTTTTTATGGTGGAGGTATTGGAAGACATTCATAGGGTATTGCTTCACCTCTTCATCATGTTAAGCAACATTCTCACCATGTCATTGGTTTTCAAGTAGGTAATTCATTTGGATCACATGATGATAGAGCTCCTATTTTTGTTCGCTCAACTCTTCTCGAGGATCATGAGCTACACATGAGTTTTACCACACCTTCACTCAAGCATGAGAAACATGAGATCTACGCTTTAATAAACGGTACATCAGCTTTGAGAATGAGGAAGAGCGTGTGATTATACCCTTGCTGAATAAGAAGGCATAACCCTACGTTGAGCCCTTGAGTTAAAAAGAGCTTAATAGAATTTATATTTAATCAATGCGTGATCCAGATAATTTGGAATCATCCAAAGAGGTGTACTTCATTGGGAAGACACACAGTCTGTAAGTGACTCTCCAAGTGTTGCTTGTGATAACTGGGCTCATGGAACGTACAAAATGGTTGAGCCCGAAGTGAAAGGACGAGTCACCGAGATGCTTAAATCGTGAATGGTGAGGCAGTTGGGATTTAATAGGGTAGTAAGGTATACTAGTGAAGGAAATCCTGAAGCATTTCTGAGTGCCATGGAGAATCAGTGGAAGAATGAACGAGATAGAATAAATATGTTGGTCTATACTTTGCGCGCGATAACAACACGCTAGTGGGAAACACATAGAGATGGCCTTTTAGAGTAGTGAGAAGTGAGAATCGCTTTGTCCACCTGGTTCAATCGGAGCAATGTACCTACATAAACATGTGAATTTCATGGGAAGTATTCTTCCTCTCATCACATCTAGGAGTGTGAGAGATCTTGGGCCCAAGGCAAGGAGGCATTACCACAATCACTTTGGGTACATAAGTTCTATTCCACCTTGCGTGGCTGCGCATGCATGGTATGTCCATGCCAAACTTAAAAGAAACGATGAATTGAAAGGAGATGACTGCAGGTATGATCCAAATTTTTGATTATTTTTCTACTAAGTCTCCAGTCCATGAACCAATGCAGATAGTGAAGCGCATCACTTTGGGAGATAATGCGAAGGCTGAAGAGATTATGTTAGAACTATTTGGAGAACCCGATCTTGAGACGCGCCTTGATATGTAGGAAATAGATGAGGAAGAAATGGTACGTGCTTGGAAGGAAAAAGAAAAGGGTAAACTGGTATACATGATAGATGATGACGAGGTCGATAACCTCAATGTTGACCACATTGAAGGTACGCACGAGGTGATGGACACTACAGATGAGAAAGTGCACGTGTATCATACTCCTATGAAGACAAAGAAAGTTAACATTGGTATAGAGGTAGAGCCTAAGGAGGCCATTATTGGTGATTACTGGTCGGAGGAGGAGGTAGCTAAGATTATTGAATTATTGCTCGAATTTCAAGACTTATTTCTGCAGGGCTGACATGAGTTAAAGGGAGAACACCCTTCTTTAGAAGAAATGACAATCAAGTTAAAATAAGGACCGCTTCTGGTTAGGAAGAGGCCTTATAGAATGAATCCTAATCTGTGCTTCAAGGTAAAAGAATAAATTGATAAAATGCTTAAGTTTGGAATAATTGATCCTATTGAGGAATCTGAATGTGTTGGCCCCATGGTCATCAACATTAAAAAGGATGGGCGGATAAGGATCTATGTGGAGTACAAAGAATTAAATGCTTCTTGTGTTATTGATCCTTTTCCTACCCTATTCATCGAGGAAATCCTTGAAGGAGTTGTTGGGCGCGAGATATATTATTTTACAGATGGATTTTCTAGCTATCACCAGGTACGCATTGAGAAGGAAGATCAGGAGAAGACTAATTTCACCACTAAGTGGGGTAGCTTTGCATATACAATTATGTCCTTTGGACTAAAGAATGCGCCAGCAGTGTTCTCACACATTGTTGTTGAGGCCTTTAAAGATTTTATTCACAAGTTCTTACAAGTATATTTGGATGATTGGACAATCTATGGTTTAGTCAGGTATCGCTTTGATAATTTAAGGCTCATGTTTGAGAGGTGCAGACAATTGAGCATCTCCCTTAACATTAAGAAGTGCATTTTTGCAACACCTTTTGACACTTTACTTGGGAATATAATTTGTAAAGAATGACTATTGGTAGATCCAACCAAGATAGTTGTGATCTTAGGTTTGGAAGAACCTAACAATCAAAGTGAGGTGAGTGGATTCTTGGGTCACACAATATATTACAGGAAATTTATCAAGGGTTATGCAAAGATTGTTGCGCCCTTAGAAGAAATGTTAAAAGAGAAAGAGGAATTCTATTGGGGTGACACGCAATAGAAGGCGTTTGAGATGCTGAAGGAAAGGCTAACTACTACACCTATTTTGTGCTTTCCTTTGTGAGACAAACATTTTCATGTTCATGTTGATGCTTCTAGCATAATAATTGGTGTAGTATAGCCACAACATGGAGAAGGAATTGTGGACCATCCTATTTGCTTTACAAGCACAAAGTTGATGCCCGCGGAGCAGAATTACACAACTAATGAGGGCGAATCTTTTTCTATGATCTATGCGCTACATAAGTTCAAACAATACTTGTTGGAAACTCCGTTCATTTTCTATATAGATCATATGACATTTAAGTATTTGGACAATAAGCCTATTTTTCAAGGGCGCATATGCAGATGGATCCTTATTTTTCAAGAATTTGATTTCACAGTCGTCGTAAAACTACGAAAAAGTAATTCAGGGCCTAATCATCTATCAAGGATCAATTCTGGTGAGGACGTGCAGCGCATTGAGGACACTATGCCAGATGCACAACTATTTAGATTGAACCATGTGCCCACAGAACTAGAGGACATTGCAATGTGTTTACGCATTGGGCAGGCGCCTAAAGGGATGAAGACCTTAGAAAATAAGTAGCTTACAATACGTGCAATGCATTATCAACTGATTGGTGGATATTTATACAAGCTAGGCCGTGATGAAGTTTTGCGTCGTTGTGTTTTAGCGCATGAGTGTGAGGGTATTATGGAAGAAGCTCATTGTGGAATTGCAAGAGGACACTATGCAGGTGATGCTACTGCACATAAGATTCTGATGGCTGGGCTTTGGTGGGAGACTTTGTAGAAAGATACTAAGGAATATGCCAAGTTATGTGATCATTGTCAATGCCTTGGAAAGCCTGGACACAAAGATGAGATGTCATTAGGTCTATTGCAAGCTCTGAGCCTTTTGAGAAGTGGATGATTGACTTTTTTGGTCCCATTTCACCACCGGTGCGTAAGAATGGCGTGCATTACATCATAACTTGTACAAATTATCTAACTAGGTGGGATGAAGCAAAACCTACAAAGGATTGTACTATGGCTACAACAATGATATTTTTTGTGGGAAAATATTATTAATGGATATGGTTGTCCTCTGAGCTTGACAAGTGATAGGGGAACTCATTTCCTCAATGAGACAATTAGAATCTATTGGAAAAGTTTATGGTGGAACACCATTAGACTACTCCTTACCACCCACATGCCAGTGGTACTGCAGAAGCTTTTAACAAAATTCTAGGACAAACATTAACAAAAATATGTGATGTTGGAAGAAAATATTGGGATGATATAGTTTCAGCTGTACTTTGGGAATATAGGACCACTTATAAGAGGTTGAACAAGGCCACACCTTTTCAGTTGGTGTTTTGGCGCAGAAAATGTATTGCTTATTGAATTCATGTTACCTTCCCTTCGTATTGCACACACAGGTGGACCAACTGATGAACAAGTTGTTGAGGAGTGCATTGACAAACTGATGTAATTAGATGAGAGGCATGCGCAATTATACGCTTGGAACCAAAAGACTGAGAAGGCCCGAACAGAAAGGCATGGCATGACAGGAACATCAAGGAATAATATATTTGAAGTGAGGAAAATATGGTTCTTCTGTATGATTTCTAAGTTTACGTACCACCCAAGGAAATTAAAATTACATTGGTTGTGACCATTTATAGTAACCAAGCCACTTGAATCAGGAACTTGTCAGTTATAGGTGTTGGATGACACCATGTTTCCCTAGTTACTATAATGGGATTACGTTGAAACCCTACTATAAATAATTTTTCTTGTTGTTTATAATAATGAAGTATTTACCACTAAGATTAGATTTCCCTTTTATATGTTTCCTTTCATTGTTGTTATACTTTGTCAATTTAGTTTTATGTTTTGTTGTAATATGTGGGCTTGCATGCGAGGAAAGCTGATTACTATCTTTGGAGTTCATGTGCAGAGGACCACACATTATTTTAGTGTGGGGTGGAGTAGGAAATAGGTTTTATATGTGCTTTGGATGAAGGAAATCTTAAGGAAATTACTCAGTTTCAAGACCGCATGTACAAGTATGATTGTGTACAGTGTAACGCGAGGTAGGCAGTGGCATAATGGAAAGCTACTTGGTATGAGACGTACAAAGGGTTATGTACTTCGAGCACATGGAGGTGCATGCGGAAGGAGATATGTGGATCGAGAAGTAGTAGCGTGCACGCTAGGAGGTTATGACTGAGGCGTGCGAAAGAAAGTAGTAAATAAGTGTGAAAACGGTATAAAAGCATTCATTAAGGATGGAGTATGGTGATAGGTGAGGAGATATCAATGTGGGAAATTTTACAAAATCTATAAAATGGGTGCACAAGTGATTTCATTCTTACCTTTCATATTTTAGTTTTTAAGCCTTGAGAAGAGTGAGTTAAATTTCAATGAGTGTTAAGTGTGATTGTAATTGCCAAATAGGGCATCAAACCAAGGTGAGAATTGAGCACAACCATAGTACAAGCTCCTTCATGAGAGAAGTGTTAGAACAATTGAAAGGAATGTAGAAGAAGGGTTCAATGAGCCAGGGTTTAAATCATGGATAAATCAGGGATTGATAGTTCGATGGTTACAGAAGCAGTAAAGGGCAATGGTAAGGAGGTGAAAAGTATGAAATGGCACCCAGAAGAGCCACTACTGCGACTACTAGAGGAGGAAATAAGAAGAATGAGCTAGAGGTAGAGGTCGAAGACACACGTAAAGGGAAGGTTTTTTAAGATCTAGTACCTTGAGGGAGTGATCATGAGATGCGATCTTGAAGAATCCCATGTCAAAAAGATTAAGGTGATTGACTAAAATCACCACACTAATGCAAACACAGGACCACATAGAAATGGAATTGGTGAAAAAAATAAACTTGCACACTAAAGACAATAAGCCCATTTATGATGATGAAGGGAAGAAGACTTTGGAGAAAGTTGGGGTCTTGCAGATCTAAGAGATTTTATACTTTGGAAAATCTAGAGGGGATCTACTAATGGCTGATGTCAAGGGTCCATGAGGAATTTTTCTACTTCGTTGGCAGAAGAGTACAACTCACCATGCCATTCATTGGAAATCTCATAGGATTAAGGAGCTCAGGAACTAAAATTGTCAGTGATCTTGATGATGAAGTAGGTGTGTAAACTACTTTTGTTGAGATGTACTTACCATAAGTATGAGGGTGTATGATGGATGTATCCAAGGTAACCAATCCCTATGGTTAAAATTACTGCACATATTTTGAAAAATTTTAATAAGCTAGGAGCGCTAGGGACTAGGTGAATAAGAAATGGAGCTCCATATTGTAAATAAATATGTCAGAAGGCACTGTATACAACTTTCTACATTTATAGAAGAAAGTATAATTGAGGAAATGCACAAAGGGAGATAAGATCATTTGGGGTGTTATCCTTCTATCTATTGTGTTTGCAGATAGATTTGGGGTATCGGATGGCCCTAAGGATAAAATTTGGCAGTTCCCTAAAGAAAAGAAGTCACTTGCTGAGAGATTTATAAAATATACATGTGATGGAACCACAAGCAGTGGCCTATAAAAATAGGCTAGAGATGTGGTATAAGATGATGTACGAGGTATTTGAATATGAGTGATTCATACCAAAATATTTTCCTGTAATGGTTGATGGAGAATGCAAAGTTTGCAGTGTTCCAACACTACTACATTGGCAAGTTTTCAGATGAAGGATGGTAAATGGAGCCCGTGTGTAAGCTCCCTTATGCAATTTTACAGCATGTTACTTCTAGGCCTTTGTCAAAAGAAATTTCAGATCTGTGCAAGGCTCTATTTTGATGTAGATAAAGTTGATTGCCATGAGTACCACACATGCTCCAGAAGACTTATGTATATCCAAGTAAGTCTATATATATTGAAACAATGATATCAGATGATATCATTATTAATTCTATGACTTTGGTGATTGGAAAATGGGTGTGGCTAAGGTGTACCTCAACCTTAAGCCTAAATTGGTGAATGGGAAATATATTGAAAATGAATTCAAACTCCTTGAGCTTCCCAAAGGAAGACACAAAGTTGGCACCATGCAGGAGAATGAATTCATATCCTTCCAAAGTAGAAGAAGAAGAAGAAGTTAATGATAGGAGGAGGAGATGGAAGATGACTGGTGTACATTATATCATGGTGACTAGAGGATATAGCCAACTATAGGATTCAAGAGGGCCATGTGAGAGCACTCCCCCAGATGAAAAAATAAGAAGAAGAAGTGAGAATAGAGATAGAGGTCCAAGGAGATGAAGAAAGAGGAAGGCAGTGCAGATGAGTAGGGTGGTAAGAGGAAGTTAAAAAGGACCAAGCCTCAGGAGTAGTGGCTATGCAGAACCACTTAGGAAGTCTCCCAGGTTATCTCCTGTGAAACCAAGCCCACATAAGAAAACAAAGAGAAGGCACCGTAAGTATGTGCCAAGGGGCGATAGTGAGGAAGAGGTATCTAAGGAAGCTCATGTAGAACATAGAGTCCACACCAATTATTGATGTGGAAGGAGAGGATGAGCTTAGAGAATAAGAAATATCAACATGTATACCAGGGTGCATAGTGAGTGTGAAGAGGAGAAAGGCCCCACAAGGAGAAGAGGAGGAAAAAGAAAAGAGTGTAGGTGAACCATCAGGAGAGCATGGGGGTGTAACAGGTGAGGGCCCAATTTTAGGAGCAGAAACACATTTCCTCAAGGGTAGGTGGTCTGGTAAGAATATGGGAAAAATAATTTTGAAACATGTTTGACTTGGGATATGTTAATGATCCCTCAAATATCATCTACGCGAGGTTTTTAGAGAACCCTTGTGAATGAAGAGTTATATGGATGAGAGTTGATAGATCCTGAAGGGTACAAAATATGCACACTTAGGAAGCAGCCTTTCCTGGAGTATGTAAACCACACATAGAAAAACTAGAGTTTGATCATAAAAGAGGAAGCTTTCATCAAGTGCAAGATGAAGAAAGCACCCCAAGTGACAAGTGCATATGACGATAAATCCTACCAATTTTACAGATGAACAAGTAAGTAATTCCTTGATGAAGATGGTTGATAGAGGTGGCACGAAGGAACTTGGATAAAGTCAGTCACACTCAAGACGTAGCTTGAGGATAATTAGAACAAGAAAAAGATAAATTGAGCAACTAACGGAGGAGCGTAGAAGGGATGATAAGCAGAAAGAAGGATATTCTATACTTTGTTGTGGAGATTGGAGGTGAAATTTAGAGGCGCATCAAGAGTTTGATGAATAGATGAATAAGACTTACCCTTCAGTCCTTGCATTTTCTACAAGATTACATCCATCTTCTTCTCAAGGATAAGTCTTTCATATGAGAGAAAAGATTGAGGAACAAGTAAAGGCTAAGAAAGAAAGGACTAAGAATACTCATAGTGAAGAAGGCAAATTGGATTGCAGAGTATGATGCCATACTCCAAACACTGAAAGATGAATTGAAGAAGGAAAATTGGAGTTGAAAAACTGTGAGGATCCCAAGAAGATCCTTAAGGCATACACAGTGCAGGAGGAGAATGAATTTGCAGCAGACAAGAAGGATGATTCTTTGGGAAGAGAGGAAAAGTTGGCCACTATGTAGCGAAGAAAAAACAATGTGCTTAAGTGCCACCAAAGACCCTCATGAGATGCAAAAAAAAGGAGCTAGGGGTGATTGGTTATGTGTAGAATGGACTTCACATGGATGGCATGATATCGGTATTGGATGGAATAATAAGGGAATTTAATCACAAGGGTTAGGGACATGACTCAAACAAGAAATGGATAAAGTAATTAGGAGCTGTCCCTGATAAAGAAAATAAGGGGCTAGGAGAGTGGAACAAGTTGGAGGCTAACATGAATAAGGAATATCCTGAACTCCTACTTCTAGCCGAGGAATTGGGGAACAACTGGTTATTCTTCCATTTAATTCATTCTTTCATCATGGATTAAACTTATTCTTTATTCTTCTAATCTTTGGAAGAGATAAGTTGTGCAACCTCATTGCCGAGGATGACAATGTAATTAGTGTGGGGTAATTTTGGGTTGGCCAAATTACCTAAGTATCAAGAGGGTGCATGGAATAGTAAGGTGCAAAAAGTGGGCACATAGGTGTGCACAAGTGGTAGTTAAAGTGGGGTGCACCTGGGAAGATCAGTTCCAGGACTTAGACGATCTTCGCATGTCACAGGCTAAAAATAGGAAAAGTGGTTGGAGTGCGGCCCAAGTAAAGATAAAAGCAAGAAGACTTCCTAAATAAGACAAGATATATTTTGGGAATAAAGATGAAGATCAAAGGTCATGCATATATCAATATAATAATAATATTAATAAGTAGAGTTTATTTATAAATTAATCTATTGTCATGATTGATAGAAAAGACATACACTTCTTTATTAATGTACGCATGGTTATTTTTGGAGCATGGAGTCTATTTTGAGATTCATGGGTGGTGAAGGGCAAGTCCCCAACCCATATAAGTATATATATATATGTGTGTCTACATGTGTGTGTGTGTGAGAGTGTGAACCATGTGATGTAATAGAGCTATGTTGTTTTGCATTGTTCTAGATACGCATGAACGAAGCATCTGATGTGATAGAGTTATGCTACCCTAAGTTACTAGTGCACATGGCTCTATGCTTGTAACTATAATGTATTTTGCTTCTGTTATTTGATGATTTAATACAATGGATAATTGTGGTTGGATTCTAGTAATTAATGTATTTTATCATGGTACTTGTATGGTGAATATTGATCTTAATTATTATTTGAATCTCTATTATGCTTTCTAATTACATGTGCAATGGTGATATATGTATATGATTTACATCTTGATGATATGATACTGATAATGGTAATATGAACATGCATGCTAACATCTTGACAAGATTTCAACAAAATGAGGGACCTGGTAGGCTTCACATGCTTCAAGTGAGCATTCATATCTGTCTTAATGAAGTGCCAACGTGCCTAGGAAATTGATAGTGGAAATAAAAGACTACATTTTGGTTTCGTTATCGGGACCTCTTTTCAATATTTTTTTCAGGATGTTGCATGAAGATGGCGTATTGGTTGACTTTAGAGAGCATTGAAGGTTGGGTAGAAGACATGGAGAAGACAAATCTTGCATAGAGATATAACACTAGACCTGATTTCAATGCATAGCATATGGGTGGAAGACAATCTAGTATGATGCACTTTATGAGACTTTCTTTTTCACTATTTCTAATAGAATTGTATGTGTGGTACTATCATCACATATGCAATAGGTAAGTGTTGGAATTATAGGCCAAAGCTTTGAACGCAGAAATATTACCAGATTCTTGACTAATGTTGATGTGGAGTGGACAATATTTGTAGATTGTTAGTGGGTTGGAGTATTGTACCTTTATATTTTATAATATGTTATTTCCATGTATCTTGTGTCCTAAAGAAGTTGAGTTATAGTTCTTGTGTGAACCTAGATAGGATATTACTTGCACACTATACCTTTATCGATCAAGATCTTGATGATAGATATAGACTTAGAGTGCCTCCCTATGGCTAGCTAAACTACCACCATGCGCAGGGAAAGAGAAGGTGTGCTAAAGATGGTGGACCTAGTGGAATAGTAATGGAAAGAGAGGAAAGAATGATTAGATATAATGAAGCACGAGAGAGGGAAATTAAAAAACAGGGGAGATTGAGGAGTCCATGGCGTTTAGGAGAGAGATGGATCATCAAAGGATTTGGAGCTCTCATGGAAGATGAGGAGCCACAGTATCTGGTTCTCCTGACATTGGGAAAGCATAGCAGAGAATCACCTCTAGCTTTATATGAGAGAATTTCAGAGGAGAGAACAAGGACCACATGTGCGCATCTAATCCACCTTGCCACCTAGCCCTTGCGATTGGTGTTTCAAATCTAGTAGTCATCAAGAAGAAAGCTAGTGTGAGTAAGTAAGTAGAGATAAGTAGACATATCATTTTGTGTTGAACTCAGGAGATAAAGTTACGAGTGTACCCATGTTGAACATAGGTCAACATCATTGTTTGGATGTCTAATTGGATGGATATTTTTTAGCGCATCATCAGGAGAGAGTGTTGAGCACATAGAAATATTGGGAATACGTATGGAAGTACTACAACTCCACAAAATATGGGATTTTAGTTTAGCACTAAATTTAGGATGCAAGGAAGTACATCCACTTGTTTGGTGCTAGCTATAGGAAGGTCCAGGTGGGTCAAGAGGATCAAGAGGATCGGGATCAAGTAGATTAGGTAGTTCTAGAGGTGGAGGAAATACTGGTGGAGGTTTTGGTTATAGATTTAGAGGACAAGTCCCACATCCCCTGCAACCTCCATATAAACCTTAACAAGTGTATTATGAGATGTCTCTCCACTTACCATAATATAGAGGGAATTGAAGATGTAGCAGATCATGTGCACAATTTTGATTTTTTATGACATACTCAAGGAATTATAGCTTCAGATAGAAAATGAGTCATTTTTCTTCTACTCTTCAAGGGCAAGCACATAGCTGGTATAGAAAGTATGATCCACATCATACTACGGTAGATTATGATGCTCTACATTATGTGTTTCTAGTTGAGTTCCATAGTCCAAATTTTGAGGAGAAAGAGTATAAACGTGCTCAAGTACATCAAGAAAGTATTGATCTAAAAGTGTGAGGGAGTATGACGCATTTCAATACCTTGTTGTCTAAATTATCTTATGACATTCATTTGAATCAACATGCACAATGGTTTTTTAGAGGATTGTTGACTCCTTTCCATATAGAACTCTCTCAAAATACATATGTGGATCCACGTGAGGATTTGGAAGTAGATCTGTACGCTGAAGTAAATTGGGAGAATTGATACTGGAGTAAGTGCATTTTTGAAGACTAAGATTGCAGCCATGGAAAACAGACCTGGAAAAGCTTTCTACTAATTCAAATCATGAGACATGTAGTGGAATCTGGTGCATGGATTGTGAAGTGGAGAGACATACTAAAGATAATTTCCCACATGCAGGTCAGGTACACACACTATTATTAGATTGTGAGGTTTTCCACTTGAACCATGATGTTCAGGATTTCCCTCTATTGCAGTGCACACTTACAAAGAAGGTGTCATTGTATTTTAATATTTACAAGTTCCATACTCATGACACCATTGACTACAAATTTATTGATCACATTCATGAAGCCATTGAGATAGGAGTGCACCATACTAGTGTGGCTAGTGGATCTAAGGAGCATGAAGGCCATAACCATGAAGGGCATGACAATGTAAACAACAAGAATGGTGGCTTCAGGGGTGGATATAGAGGTTGAGGTTGTGGTGGTGGTAGAGGTAGATTTCCATGAGGAACTTGTTATACTTGTGTATCTCCTTATCATTATCACCATGAGTGCCCTTAGAACATTACTTTCTCATGGTGTGGGAAGCCCCATAAGTTAGAAGAATGCCTAGAATTATGAGAACATGAGTAAGAATAAGAAGTAGGAAAAGGGTGTGGGAATGATTAAGGTGCAACACATTGTTTCTGATCATTGGATGCTAAAGAAGACCCCTAATCTTGAATTATAGACTGTAAAGGTTTCCACATGTGTTGAGGTTTCATACACACGAGCCTCTAAAGACTAATCCACTCATTTCAAGGGAAGAGGTGATACATGCTAAGTATCCAGATGTTGCATGCACTAGAAGGAATTTTATTAGGATACCATGAAGTTTATCCAGGGTGCTTGCAGGGAGAAATACAATGTTTAAAGGAAGAAACACATGACAAGGATCATGCAAGGAAATTTTAACTATCATAGAAGAATGTTGATGATTTGAAAGAGGTGTACAGGATGTTGCACTAGGAAAACATCATTCCTTTACCAGGGGAATAGCTATGAGAAAAAGTATTGTGCATTGGATCTGAGCATGAAAGACAAATACTTCATGTAAATCTACTACCTCAGAATCATGAATTTGATAGGGAGATCACACTTGGTGCTATAATTGATGGGTGACTACTAATCACAACATTCTTATTGATATTAGTGTGGAAGTAAATATGCTAACTCTAGATTCTTAGAATCAAATGGTTAGAACAATCTTACAACCATCGATGAATGTGTTATACATGGTAAAAAAGACTATGGCCATGCCGATTGGGTTGCTGAAGGATGCAACTATTATAATTCAGGGAGTCAATTTTATTGGGGATTTTGAGGTATTAGAACTTGCTGAAGTAAAAACTTCCCATTCTTACTTGCATGGCCCTAAGTACTATGTGAATAAGGTAGATTCTATGCTATAATAAAATGGTACATTAGCTTTGATAATGAGGAAGAGAATGTGATTAAACCCTTGATAAAAAAGAAGGAAGATCCTATGTTGATCCCTTGAGTGAATAAGTGATCAATATAATTTATGTTTATTCAGTGCACAATCTAGAGAATTTGGAACCATCCAAGGAGGGCATACTTCATTGGGAAGACACGCAGTCTATAAGTGACACTACAAGTGTTGCTTGTGATAACTGGGCTCGTGGAATGTACAAAATGGTTGGGTGTGCAAAGTGAAAGGATGAGTCACCAGGATGATTAGAACACACATGGTGAGGCATTTGGGATTTAATAGGTTACCAAGGTATACTGGTGAATAAAATCCTAATACATTTTTGTGCACCATGGAGACTCAGTAGCAGAATGAAGGGGATAGAATAAATATGATAGTCTATACTTTTCATGGGAAAACAACGTGTTGGTGGGAAACACATAGAGATATTCTTTTGGAGTGGTGAGAAGTGAGAATCACTTTCTCCACTAGGTTTACTCAGATCAATGTACCTACACAAACATGAAATTTTCATGGGAAGTCTTATACCTCTCATCACATCCAAGAGTGTGAGAGATCTTGGTCACAGGAAAGGAGGATTTACCACCATCACTTTGAGTACATAAGTTATAATCCACCTTGTGTGGTTGTGTGTGCACGTGGTATGTCCATGCATAACTTAAAAGAGAAATGGAATGAATTAGAAGGAGATGACTGTAGCTATGATCCAAAATTTTGATTATTTTTCTACTAACCTCAAGTCCATGAAGCATTATAGATAATGAAGTGCATCAATTTGGGAGATAGTTCAAAGGTTGAAGAGATTATGTTAGAAATGTTTTTGAGAACCTGATCTTGAGGTTTGCCTTGACCTTGAGGAAACAAATGAAGAAGAATTGGTACAATGCCTAGAAGGAAAAATAAAAGGGTAAATTGGTATGCATGAAAGATGATGATGAGGTTAATAAAATGGATGTTGATGACACTAAAGGTACACATGAGGTAATGGACACTACATATGAGAAAGTGTTTGGGTATCATGCTCTTATGAAAAAATCAAGGTTAACATTAGTACATAGGAAGATCCTAAGGAGGCCATTGATTGGTGATTACTAGTCACAGGAAATAAGAAGTAGCTAAGATTATTGAATGATCTTACACGAATTTAATCAAGACTTATTTCCATGGGGATATCATGGTCCTATATTAAAGAATGGGGGTACACCCTTCTTTAGGTGAGATGAAAATAAAGTTGAAAGAAAGAACAAGTTAAAAGGACTACACCTGGTTAGGAAGATGCCTTACAGGATGAATCCTAATTTATGTGTGAAGGTAAATGAAGAAATTGATAAAATGATCAAGTCTGGTATAATTGAGCCTATTAAATAATTCTGAATGGGTTAGCCCCATGGTTATAATCATCAATAAGGATGAAAGGATAAGGATTTTGTGGATTATAGGGAACAAATGCTTCATGTGTTATTGATCCTTTTCCCACTCCGTTCACAGAAGAAATCCTTGAAGGAGTTGCTGGGCATGAGATATATTATTTTACAAATATATTTTCTAGTTATCACCATGGTGCACATTGTGAAGGAAGATCAAGACAAGACTAATTTCACCATTGAGTGGGGAATTTTTGCATATACAATCATTCCCTTTGACTGAAGAACACACCAATAGTGTTCTCACGCATTGTTTTTTAGGCCTTTCAGGATTTTATTCACAAGTTCTTACAAGTATATTTAGATGATTGGAAAATGTATGGTTTAGTCAGAGATCATTGTGATAATTTGAAGGCTTATGTTTGAGAGGTGTAGGTAGTTGAGCATATCTCTTAACATTAAGAAGTGCATATTTGCTACACCTTTTGGCACTTTACTTGGACATATCATTTGCAAAGAAGGATTGTTGGTAGATCCAACCAAGATAGTTGTGATCTTGGGTTTGGAAGAACCTAACAATCAAAGTGAAGTGTGTGGATTCTTAGGTCACACAAGATATTGCAGGAAATTTATTAAGGGGTAGTGCAAATATTTTCATGCCCTTGGAAGAATTATTTAAGGCTAAAAGGAAATTCTATTAGGGTGACATGCAACAGTAGGCGTTTGAAACACTGAAGGAAAGGTCTAAAATTGCACCTATTTTTCACTTTTCTTCATGGGAAAAACCTTTTCATGTTCATGTTGATGCTTCTGGAATGAAAATTGGCACAGTGTTGGTACAACCAGGAGAAGGAATTGTGGATCATCCTATTTGTTTGCAAGAAGGAAGTTGACACCTACTAAGCAAAATTATATAACCACTGAGTGCGAAGATTTTTCTATGATCTTACGTGTTGCATAAGTTTAGAACAATACTTGTTGGAAACCCATTTATCTTTCTATATAGATCATATGGGGATTAAGTATTTGGTCAACAAGCTTATTTTGTAAGGGTACATTTGTAGATGGATACTTTTTTTCAAGAATTTGGATTTCACAGTTATTGTGAAACATGGAAAAAGTAATTTAGGGCTATATCATTTATCAAGGATCAATTCTAGTGAGGATGCAGAGAACATTGAGGACACAATGCTATAGATGCACACTTATTTAGATTGAAAAGAGGATCCACCATAGATTTGGAGGAAATTGCAGTTATTTTTGTGCACATGGGTAGTGCTTGAAGGAATGAAGACATTGGACAAGAAGCACCATGCAATACACGCGGAACCTCATCAGTTGATTGGTGGAGACTTTATACAAGTTAGGTCTATGATGAATTTTTACCTCGTTGTATGCTAGAGCATGAGTACAATGAAATTATAGAAGAGGCAGATGGTTGAATTAATAAGAGGACATTATGCAGGGTGATGATACCATGTGTACAATTCTGATGGTTGGACTTTGGTGGGAAACCATGTACAAGGATACTAATGAATATTTGAAGACATGTGATAATTGTGAATGCCTTGGGAAGTGTGGACACAAAGATGAGATGTTGTTGCAACCTATTACAAGCGCTGATTCGAGCCTTTTGAGAAGTAGGTTATTGACTTTGTGGGTCCTATTTCACCACCCACGCGTAGGAGTGGCGCACACTACATCATAACTTGTACAAATTATGTGACTAGGTGGGCTAAAGAGGAACACCTACAAAGGATTTTATACATGGCAACAACAATAACGATATTTTTGTGGGACAAAGTCAATAATTAGGTATGGTTGTCCATTAAGCTTGACAAGGTGACATGGGAACTCATTTCCTTAATGAGACAATCAAAATTCTATTGGTAGAGTTTATGGTGGCACACCATAAGACTACTCCTTATCACCCATAGGCTAATGGTACTACAGAATATTTCAACAAAATTATGGGACAGACATTAACAAAAATTAATGATGTTGGAAGAAAATATTGGGATGATAAAGTGTCATGTTGTACTTTGGGCATATAGGACCACTTATAAGAGGTTTAATAAGGCCACATCTTTTCATCTTGGTGTTTGGCATAGAGGTTGTATTTCTTATTGAATTTGCATGTTACCATCCCTGTGTATTGTGCACGCAGGAGGACTGACTTGATGAAAAAGTTGTTAAAGAGTACATTGACAAATTGATGTCAGTTAGATGAGCGGCGTGTTATCATTTCCTGATGGATCCATAAGAGTGAGAAAGGCAAGGTAGAAATCCCGGCATGATAGTCACATATGGAATAAAAGCATTTGAGGTTGGAAATATGGTCCTTCTAGTATGATTCCAAGTTTTTGCGTGCCACCCAGGGAAGTTGAAAGGTACATTATTTAGGATCTTTTGTAGTATCTCAATATACTTGAATAAAGCACCTGTTAATTGCAGGCATTGGATGGCACCATGTTGCTTCTCGGTTACTTCAATGGGAGTAGGATGAATCTCTACTATAAATAAAGCTTCTTAGTGTTTATAATAAGGCAAGTATTGCTGCTTATATTATATTTCCCTTTTATGTGTTTTCTTCTCATCGTTGCTATGATTTGTTGAACTTAGTTCAAGTATTTTGTTGTAATAAGTGTGATTACGCAGAGGAAGCTGATTACTATATTGTTTATTTCATGCGTAGAGGACCAAACATACATTTTAGTGTGGGGTAGATTGCAAGTATGCATAGAAAATAAAATCTATGTTGAAATAATATTCAAACTTCAGGTTGTCACACAGGCGTATAAGGTTGAGCTAGAGATACTGAAGGAGTGTCGTGCAATTGATGACGATGTGGTGCATGTAATAAAAATGATGTTACAGGAACTTCTTAAAATGAATATTTGTTAAAGTAAATTTACTCGGATTGAGGACCACGTGTAGAGAGAAAGGTTTGCATAGTGTGACACAAGAGGTATACAAGTGGCATAATGGACTACTTGGCATGAGGCAGCAAAGGGTTATGTAATTTGGCGCATAGAGGCACAAAAGAAAGAGATCATGTGTCCAAGAAGAAATAGGAGCACCATAAGGTTATGACTGGGGCATGGAAGAAGGCAGAAAAAAACATGCAAAATAAGAGAAGTGTCATTAAAGCTATAAGTACAGGGGGTAGGTGAGGAGCAACTAATGCGGGAATTTTTACAAAATCTATAAATCAAGGATGCATACAAGTTCGTTCTTACCTTACATGATTGATTTTTCGAGCCTTGAGAAGAGCGATTTGAAGTGTGATCGAGTGTGAAGTGTGATTATAGTAGAGTAGATCATCGAACCAGTTGAGATATTATACACCACTATACTAGAGATCCATTGAGAGAAGTGTTTGAGTGACTACAAGTCAGTGTGAACAGTAGGGTTTAAGAGGCTAGGTTTTGAATCGCGAGTAGGGCACGTGAGCTTGAAGATTACAAAAGTCGGAAAAGGGAAAGGGTAAGGAGGTGAAAATTTGAAATGGCACCTAGAAGAGCACCTGCAACAACTACAAGAGGAAAGAAGAAGAATGAACTAGAGGTAGAGGTTGAAGATGCGCACAGAAGGAAGATTTCTTATGAGATGCAGTACCCTGAGGGAGTTATCATGGGACGTGAATGGGAATCCCATGTCAGGAAGAGAAACGTAAGTGATTATAACCATTGCACCAATGCAAATATAGACCAGATAGAGAAGGAGCTGGTAAATAAGATTTGTTTTTGCACTACGAAGACGAGAAGCCCATTTATGATGACAAAGGGAAAAATAATTTGGAGAAATCTGGGGTCTTACAGATCTATGAGATTCAATACTTTGGAAAACTAGAAGGGCTCTACTAGTGGTTGATGTTGAGGGTCCATGAGGACTTTTTATAATTTCGTTGGTAGAAGAGTACGACTCACCTCGCCATTCATTGGAAATCTCACAGGATTAAGGAGCTCATGGAACTGAAATTGTCTATGATCTTGATGACGAAGTAGGTGTGGAAGCTAATTGTTGTGGAGATGGTTTCATACCAGAAGGAAGGGTACGTGATGGATGTATCCAAGGTAGCCAATGACCCGTGGTTAAGATTGTACACATCTTTTGAAAAACATTCAATGGCCATGAGCATTGAGGCCAGGTGAATAAGAAATGGCTCCATATTGCAAAGAAGATGTCAAAGGTATTGTATACGAACCTTTATGCATTTATAGCATAAATTATAATTGAGGAAGCGCAAAAAGAAGATAAAATCAGTCTGGGGTGCATTATCCTTCTATCTATTGTGTTCTGCAGAAATTGGGTACAAGATGGCACAAAGGATAAAATTTGGAAGTTCCCTAAAGAAAAGAAGTCACTTGCTGAGAGATTTGCAAAATATACATGTGATGGAACCATGAGTGGTGCCTATAAAAAATAGGCTGGAGATGTGGTATAGGAGGATGCGTGAGGCCTTTGAATATGAGTGGTGCATACCAAAATATTTTCTTATAATGGTTGATGGAGAGGCAAGAGTTTGCAGTTATTCCAACACTACTGCATTGGAAAATTTCGAATGAAGACATGGTAAATGGAGCCCATGGTGTAAGCTCCCTTATGAATTTACAACGTCATGCTATTTCCAGGCCTCTGTCAATAGATTTTCAGACGTGTGAAGGCTCCATTTTGATGTAAGATAAAGTTGATTACGAGTACCACACACTCCGAAAGACTTATGTATATCCGGAGTAAGTCTTCATATATTGAAACCATGATATGAGATGATATCAGTATTAATTATATGACTTTGGCGATTGGAAAATTGGGTGCGGCTAAGGTATACATCAATCTTAAGCCTAAATTGGTTAATGGGAAGTATATTGAGAATGAGTTCAAACTCCCTAAGCTGTCCCAAATGAAAACACACCAGTTGACACTATGTAGGATAATGAACCCTCTCCTTCCATAGACTGAAGAATAAGAACATGTTAGGGATGAAGAGGAAGAGGAGATGGATGAACAACGTTGTGCATACTTGATCATGGTACCATATAAGACAACCAACCTACAGGATTCAAGAGGCCACGCGAGAGCACTCCCCCAGGCAAGAAGAAGAAATGAGAATATAAATAGAGTCTGAGGAGACAGAAAAAGAGGAAGGTGACACATATGAACATGATGGAAGAAGAAAGTTAAAAAGAACCATGCCTCAGGGTAGTGGCGCATAACCACTTAGGAGATCACCTAGGTTATCTCCGGAGAAAACAATCCCACAGAAGACAAAGAGAAGACGCAAGTATGTGCCAAGGGGCGATAGCGAGGAGGAGGTATCTGAGGAATCCGTGCAGAACACAAAGTCCACACAAATTATTGATGTGGAAGGAGAGAAGGAACTTAGAGAATAAAAAACCTAACATGTTATCAGGGTGCATAGTGAGTGCGAAGAGGAGAAAGGCCTCACAGGAAAAGAGGAGGACAAAGAGTAGAGTGCAGGTGGAACATCAAGCGAGCATGGGGATGCAACAGGCGAGGGCCCAATTTTAGGAGCATAAACATATATCCCTAAGGGTAGGCGGTCAAGTAGTAATAAGGGAGAAGAAATTTTGAAGATGCATGACTTGGGATATGTTAATGATCCCTCGAAGATCATCCACGTGAGGCTTCAGAACACCCTTAAAAATGAATATTTATATGGATGGGAGATGATAGATCCCAAGGGTACAAATATGCGATCTAAGAAGCAGTTATCTTGGAGTATGCAAACACACATAGACAAACCTAAGTTTGACGTGAAAGAGGAAGCTTGCATTTGGCGCAAGATGAAGAAAGCACCACAAGAAACACATATGACGATAAAGCCGACTGACCTTACAGATGAACATGCAAGCAATGCCTTGACGAAGATGGTGGTATAGGTGACATGAAGGAGCTTGGATAAAGCAACAATGCTCATGATGTTTCTTGAGGATAATCAGAACAAGACAAAGCAAATTGAGCTACTAATTGAGGCGCACAAAAGGGATTAGAAGTGAAAGAAAGGATATTCTGGACTTTTTTTTGCAGAGATTGGAGGTGAAATTCTAGAGGTGCATCCAGAGTTTTATGAACAGATGAATAAGACTTACCCTTCATCCTTGCATTTTCTACATGATTACGTCCATCTTCTACTCAAGAAGAAGCTGACTATAAGAGAAACAACTCAGGAACAAGTGAAGGTCGAGAAAGAAAGGACTAAGAAGACCATAACGCGTTGGATTGTAGAGGATGATGTCATACTCAAAACACTGAAAGATGAGTTGAAGAAGGTGAATTGGGCGTTGAAAAACTATGAGGTTCCAGAGAAGATCCTTAAGGCCTACATAGTGCAGGAGGAGAATGAAGTTGTAATAACCAAGATGTAATGCCCCTTCCAGGGTCATCAAAAAAAACATCAATAATGACTAGAAATTATAGGGTAAATTTTTATTTTTTAAAAGGACTAATTAATATTATTTCTTCGCTTATAAAAAAAATAATAATTTTGGTCGACTGAAGATTAATATACTACATTGTAATATAGTTTAAATACAAAATTTGATCCCCTACTAAGACAGGAGGTTATACTAACCGAGTTTAGAAGTTATTTTAAGTAAAGGAGATATACATGAAGCATAACCCCGCGATAAGAAGGACACGAACCTAGGTTATAATAGCACCATCGCTAGCCTCCAGAAGGGTAACAAGTTTCAAACAAAAAGACCATATGATTTATAAAGAACAAAAAAACTATTTTATTTGTTTATTCTACTTATCTTTATTTTAAAAAAAAAACAAAAAGCCTCCTTACCTAAATGAAGAAAAGGAGATATAGGTTCTATCTCATATCTTATTTAAAAGCTAAGAAACCTAAAAAAATTTCTCCCTAAAAATATATGGGCCATAAGATAAAAATTACCTACTCCTTGGATTTGGGGATAACCCTAAAATTTCCCCCTTTTTTTTTTTGACTTTCTTTGTATCTCATGGCAAAAAGGTATTAACCTAAAAATGAATTGTCTCTTTTGTTTTATGTTACCTTTTTGCTGGCAGGTTGGAGGCGGCGCCCATGGTGTAGGAGGTGTAGGAGGCTGCGTGGGGGAGTGGCCCGCACAGGGCGTAGGGCGTGGAAGGGATGGTGGCGCCGGGACAGGGGAGACGGCGCATGCGGGAGGGGCAGGTGGTACAGAGCCGCAGCAGGCGGCGGGGCAGCGCTGGCAGTGGCGGCTAGGCTTGGTATGGAGGAGGGGCGGCAGAGGCGCGGCTGGGGGTGGCCGTGGGGCAGCGTGGGCGGAGGACAGGGTGCAGGCCGGGCCGGGAACAGTTGGGGGGGGAGGGGTTCTACCCTCCCCCAAAGTCATATATATTTAAAAAAAAAAAAAACCTTGCACAGTCTGCTGGGGGGGGTGCGGCCGACCCTCCCCCCCATTAATATATATATATATATATATATATATATATATATATATATATATATATATATTCAAATATATTAAGATTTTTAACACTAATCGTTTTTTTTTTTAAAAAAAAAAATATTTATTTGTGTATATATATATACACACACACACACACACACTGTTATTTGAGTAAGTATTTTATTATATTTGTAGTGTGTTTACATAATTAACAGTTATATATACATACACCGAGTTTTACAACTGGTAAGTTTTTTCATATGAGTAAAACAAATAATCTTTGTAAGTTAAAACCAAATTTGATATACAAAACTGAGATTGGAATCATACTTATTTTGAAGCTGAATGTAATGGACTTATATATAGTGTCATATGTTCAGATTTCCTTTGAAATAACACAAGTAAAATAGATTTTTCACATCACTTAGTGATAAACACAAGTAAAATATATATATATATATATATATATATATATATATATATATTATAATAAAATGAGATTTATTTCCATCTAAAGAGCAAGCACAAATAAGAGTACAGTTTCAAATATAAAAACCAGCAGTGCTTAGTTATTCTGCCCATATGCATCTACTCTTACAATATGCATTGGAAGGAAAACAAACCATTTTTCAATAAAAGGAAAAACTTATTTCTAAAGGAAAATTTATCAAACAATATAGGGTTGCTTCCTAAGCAAATCACATTAAAACTTCTCTATATATTATTATTTCCAAGAAGCTATAGTAACGGAAACTAAAGATAAGATTTCTTTAAAATAAAACCCAACAACTCTTTCATTTCAAAAGAGATTATCTACCATGTTTCGTGCTTAAGAAACCAACCATTACAATACTTTATTTTATCTTCTTGTTCAAGTACACATATGCCACAATACATACCCACCCAAAAAGGGTTTAATACAATATCCTTTCAAGACAAAAGAAGCTCACACAAGCCATTCTTTCCAAGATACCATGAGCAAAAGAAGAAGTCCATGAAATAGTGAAGGAGACAAGAAGAAAATCCAAGTAGACAAGGGTCTTCATACATCTTCCAAAGGCTTCCCAACTCCAAAATCTTTTCAAGGCCAACACAATGAGAAAGGGCTTGTTTAACCACCCAACCTTTAGGCATCATCACATGCCTATCCCAAGGTTGGGATGCATGCTAGCCTCCCCCAAGCCCATGGGAAAGAGGATAGCTAACCAACACTTGCACAAGGTGAAGGGTAAGCAAAAATGAAACCAACACACAAACCTAAGACTCACAACCACAAGACTCCAACATACAAGAAGGAGAACCCATGTTCATCCTCCAAAAATGGGGAAGAGAGGAGAAAGTTCTCCTAAAATTAATCATCAAAATTACCTGTATAATGAACACAACTTCATAACCTCCTTATTGCTCCTTAATCACAACAAGACCCTCCTTATTCCTCCCCCTTTCTCTAAGTCCTCCTTGGAAGGATTTTCAAACCCCAAGAGGGGTTTCCTTACCAAGGATGGGGAAGGAGATTCAAGCCAAATGAATCCACTTCCCCACCTCAACCATTGAGGGGAAAAATAATAGGACCCTACAAGGCTTGACCATCAAGCCTTGAGGGTTGAGAGGGAAAATTCCCTCTCTCTTCCCCCACACTCCAAACTCCATCATGCCATATGATGGAGGGAGTAAAAACACACACAAACAACACTAAAGCTTCATTCAAAAATAAGAATTTTCAACAATCAATCTAACAACTAAAATAAAGCAACACAACTACGAGATCTAAGAGCCTACCTCAAGGAAGGCTCTCCAAAAAGCTTCCTAACTTCAAGATTTCCACCCTTAGCTCCAAGCAAATCCCAAGCTCCAAAATCACCCAAGCATCCAAGCAAGAAAATCCAAGGAAAAAGTCCATTTTTTTCTCCATGAATGAGAATATGAAGAGGAGGGACCAAGCATCCTCACAAATGAGGGGGTGACATGTGTCACCCCTCTCCCTCCTCATGGTCAAAGATGCTAAGACAAAAGAGAGAAAGGGTAAAATTATCTTTTTACCCTCTTCTCCCAAATTTCCTCAAATGTTAGCAAGACAAAACTAGTTGCACTTTTGATAAACACACAAATCCACATCCCTTACATGGATGTGACAAAACAAGGGTAGAAAGGGAGGGAAAACTCCCTCTAGCCTTGAAAACAAGCCCCCTTACCCAAGATCCTTAAGGCCTACATAGTGGGTTTTGCATTTTGGCACAAGGGTAGAGGGTGTGGGGACCACCCAAGGGTCTCACATGTGACCCTAAACCCTTGTGAGTAAGAGACTAATTAACAAAAATCAACAATTTAAAAGAAAGTGGGATTATTAACTCCCAAAACAAGTTTACAACTTTACTAACAACCCTAAACACAATTAATAAATTAAAGCAAAATACTTTACATACATTGGGGTCACTCAAAGTGCCCAAAATTAATAATCATCTATCCTAGGGCTTCACACAGTGAACATGGCTAGGGCTCAGCCCGTGGGCTGCTTGTGCAAGTTTTGAGTAACTGGCCTGAATCCCACGTTCTCCTGTAAACCTGTCACCTGCACACTCATTGCACACATTAACTGCACCTGTCCAATACAATATAATTAAATGACATAGTAAGATATCAATGCATGCTGAACCAACCTAAAATCCTACTGAAATCAAGATGCGACAACGTGCACAGTTATATTCCACATTCCAAAAGTTAGACAAGATGAATACAGTGACATATAATCCCACCATGCAACAACTATCCATCAATATAATTAGATTTCCAAGCACATCATATTCATTAGTTTCCATGTCTTAACAAGAAAAAAATGCGACAATAAGAACTTATGCTAAATTGGCGCTATACGCCTGAATGTCACACATGTCTAATATAATCAAACATCTAAAATAATGTCCAAGATATCACCAATCACTGTCAAAACATGTCTATGAGCAAATAAACGACCAGCTACTGAGCTATAAAAAGTGTGAGCACTACACAAGAATGATGAATCTTTGGGAAGAGGAAAATTTGGCCACTGTTGCAAAGAAGCGCGATGTATTTAAGGTCGTCAGGGACCCTCATGAGATGCGGATAAAGGAGTTAGGGGCATTGGTTGCGCGTAGAATGGACTTCATTGATGATATGATATTTGGATTGGCTAGAGTAACAAGGGAATTGAAGCACAAGGGTCAGGGCATGACTCTGGAAGAAATGGAGAAAGTACTTGGAGATGTCCCTGATAAAAAAAAGAAGGGGCTAGGAGAGTGGAATGAGTTGGAGGTAGACATAAATAAGGAGTATCCTGAACTCTTCCTCCTAGTTGAGGATTGAGGTACATTGGTTATTCTTTCATTTGATTCATTATTTTATTCTGGATTAACTTATTCTTTATTATTCTATTCTTTGGAGAGATAAGTTGTGCAACCTCATTGTCGAGGATGACAATGTAATTAGTGTGGGGTAATGTTGGTCCTCTCCAAAATACCTAAGTATTGAGAGGGAACATGGAATAGTAAGGCACACAAAGTGGGTGTGTAGGCGTGCACAAGTGTCAGTTTAAGGTGGGGCGCACCGGGGAAGATTAGTTCCAAGACTTAGCTGATTTTTTCATGTCACAGGCTAAAATTAGGAAAAGTGGTTGGAGTGTATCCCAAGTAAAGATAAAAGCAAGAAGAATTCACATCTAAGCAATATCTATTTTGGAACTAAAGAGGAGATCAAAGGTCATGCATGGATCGATCTAATAATATGATTAAAAATATAGTTTATGTATAGACTAATCTATTATTAGGATCGATAGAAAAGCATGTAGCTATTAACGCATGGCTATTTTGAGCATGCAGTCTATTTTGAGAATCATTGGTTGTGAAGGGAAAGTCCTCAACCCTATTTATATGTATTCTTTTACATTGTTTTGGACACCATGTACAAACCGTGTGATGTAATAGAGTTATGCCAACTTGAGTTACTAGCGTGCATGACTCTGTGATAGTAAATGTAATGTATTCAACTTATGTTATTTGATACTTAATGCAATGGATAATTATGGTTGGATTCTAGTAATATATGTTTTGATTAGGGTACTTGCATGGTGAATCTGATTTTAATTCTTATCTGATTTGTGCAATGGTGAATGTTATGATTTTCACTTGAGTATATGAACTAGTAATGGTAACTATGAACATGCATGCTAACATCTTGACAAGTTTTCATAAAGGAGGGACATGGTAGCTTCGCGCACTATGGGTGAGTGCTCAGATCTATCTGGATGAAGTGTCAATGTGCCTAGGAAATTGAGTGGAAATAAAAGATGACATACCTATAATTGTGATCATTAGGAGAAGGATTTGAATATGTGGGAAAGGAAGAAGCATTTGACAACCTGAAGTAATATGAAGCTAATGGAGGCTTGAAGTATTATGTGTTGAGAAAAATAATTTTTCTTCCACCGAACATGCTTAGGTTTAATGTTACATTTAAACCCTTGATGAGAGTGTACTTGATTTCTATGAACAAATGTACTAATAATTCGCTCTTGAATTTCAGAATGAGGGTGGCATTATCATCGCAAACTTGGAGTTGGATGTACAGGTGATTAAATCATGCAATACATTTCAGAATAGTCATAGAAAGATGAATATAAGGTTTCTTTGAATGGAAATGGTGTGTTCATCTCTATCAAAGAAATCACAATATTCCTTAAAATATTTACAAAATGTGATTAGTAAGCTACCCTATAATAGTAACCCCTTTTACAAAATTATTATTGTTTTTCAATGGTGAAATAACGTCCTTTAAAGTCTAGATACCAAATCAAAATTTAAACACCCACTTATACAATATATAAAGTCCCTATTTGATTTTATGTGGTCCTTTGGTTTATAAAAATATTTATGCACCTTTCAAAATAATGTTTCATTTACTAAAAATACAATTAATATAAAGTTTAAAGATGTGTCTTAACTTTATTTGGCATAAGGGGTGGGGTACTTATCACTTTACATAATACAAGGCATATGGGATCCCTATATTAGTATGTGTTCGTGGATTGTTCGGTTGGGGATGGTATGTATTAGGGTTCATATGGTGGAACATGACGGTCAATTGACTTAAGTTGTTGCCAAAATTACATGCATATGTGGGGAGATCGCTAAGACTTAGGCAAGTCAGGTTATTGTGTAGGGGATAATAAACTGCCTCTTAGGCCTCCATGTGTTTGTTTTGTTGTTGAAGGCCTCCACACATAAAATAAATATACCATTAGGAAACGTGCATGTTTGTGACATCAAACAACATTTTACCCGCCTTTGTGCACCTACAACTAAAACGAGAAATGAATCTCAATCCTACATGGCATAATTTTGTTTTCTATAGGGAATTACAATGTATTAAATATATTTTAAATGTGTCAGAGCTATGTGTCCTCATGAGTGTTCCTCAATAGTAGTACATGATGTTGGATAGTGCATACATGTTGCTCTCGAGTTGCACTCGGAGCACGTATTCATGCTTCCATGTATGGGGACTATTAGTTGTTGGTTGGATCTAGATGTGGACACAATGCAATGTATTTTGATTAGGTAGAGTACAGCAGAGGTAGGTACCTATCTAGCCATGGAGTGGTTTAAATCATGTGGGTGTCACTTGATTTTATGTGGTCCTTTGGTTTACAAAAATATTTATGCACCTTTCAAAATAATGTCTCATTTACTAAAAATACAATTAATATAAAGTTCGATGATGTGTCTTAACTTTATTTGGCATAAGGGGTGGGTACTTATCACTTTACATGATACAAGGCATATGGGATCCCTATATTAGTATGTGTTCCTGGATTGTTGGTTGGGGATGGTATGTATTAGGGTTCATATGGTGGAACATGATGGTCAATTGACTTAAGTTGTTGCCAGAATTAACATGCATATGTGGGGAGATTGCTAAGACTTGGGCAAGTCAGGTTATTGTGTAGGGTATGATAAACTGCCTTTTAGGCTTCCATGTGTTTGTTTTGTCATTGAAGGCCTCTACACATAAATAAATATACCATTAGGAAATGTGCATGTTTGTGACATCAAACAAAATTTTACCATGCCTTTGTGCACCTACAACTAAAATGACAAATGAAGCTCAATCCTACGTGGCATAATTGTGTTTTCTATTGGGAATTACAATGTATTAAATATATTTGAAATGTGTCAGAGCTCTGTGTCCTCATTGAGTGTTCGTCAATAGTAGTACATGATGTTGGATAGTGCGTACATGTTGCTCTTGAGTGCACTCGGAGCACATATTCCTGCTCCATGTATGGGGACTATGAGTTGTTGGTTGGATCTAGATGTGACACAATGTAATGTATTTTGATTAGGTAGAGTACAGGGAGGTAGGTACCTATCTAGCCATGGAGTGGTTGAATCATGTGGGGTGTCGCTTGATTTTATGTGGTCCTTTGGTTTACAAAAATATTTATGCACCTTTCAAAATAATGTTTCATTTACTAAAAATACAATTAATATAAAGTTTAAATATGTGTCTTAACTTTATTTGGCATAAGGGGTGGGGTACTTATCACTTTACATAATACAAGGCATATGGGATCCCTTTATTAGTATATGTTCCTGGATTCTTGGTTGGGGATGGTATGTATTAGGGTTCATATGGTGGAACATGATGGTCAACTGACTTAAGTTGTTGCCATAATTTACATGCATATGTGGGGAGATCGCTAAGACTTGGGCAAGTCAGGTTATTGTGTAGGGTATGATAAACTGCCTCTTAGGCCTCCATATGTTTGTTTATTCGTTGAAGGCCTTCACACATAAATAAATATACAATTAGGAAATGTGCATGCTTGTGACATCAAACAACATTTTACCCGCCTTTGTTGCACCTACAACTAAAATGAGAAATGAAGCTCAATCCTATGTGGCATAATTTTGTTTCCTATTGGGAATTACAATGTATTAACTATATTTGAAATCTGTCAGAGCTATGTGTCCTCATGATTGTTCCTCAATAGTAGTACATGATGCTGGATAGTGCGTACATGTTGCTCTAGAGTGCACTCGGAGCACGTATTCATGTTCCATGTATGTGGACTATTAGTTTGTTGGTTGGATCTAGATGTGACACAATGTAATGTATTTTGATTAGGTAGAGTACAGGGAGGTAGGTACCTATCTAGCCATTGAAAGTGGTTGAATCACGTGGGTGTCGTTAATTGACAATACAAGTTAGTTAGGCCGATAGGCCTATTAAATGATATTAGAGTGAGTTTGTTAGGTTGTGTAGGTGCAGCCCCATCGAGCAGGATGGAAAAATATAGGTTTTAGGGCCATATAAAGGCCATAAACAATGTTTTAATGTGATAAAAAATTATAGGGTCCTAGGAAATTGGTAAAAGGTGGCATGGTTGGTTGGATTTTCCTGATAGGGTTGATCGATCACAAGACTGACAACCGTAAAATAACGTGTCACATGTCAAGGTTATAGGGCCACATGGGGGGTCAGCTTCAAATACATACATACATACATACATGCATACATACACATATGTGAGTGTTGTAATGTTAAATTTTCTTGACTAATCAATGAACATGTGAAAATTGGGGAGGGCCTTTTCTAGGTCCTTGAATTTTTAATCTAAACAAACAAAATATGATCTAAAGGTGTTTGGTGCAATCTATTTGGATCTATGATGCACACAAAAAAAACTTACAAAATGATCTCAAACCCTAATCTGCACGAATTATATGCTTTAATACAAGTGATGTCGATTCTCATAAGGGAAAACCACCCAATGAACACAAATCAAAAGTGTTAGATAATTACACAACGATTGTGTGTGGAAATAATATCCAGTAAAGATGCTCCAATCTTCATTACTGAAAAGAGAGATCACAATGATTTTTATAAGATTCCTCCTATCCTGAAATCAAAGAACCAAATCCTATTCTATCTCAAATAGATCAAATTTTATTCCTTGAAGTGGGATACATTTTCACATCTTAACAAATATGGATGAAATATAGGAAATGGCCAGTGTACTTAAGAAACCAATTAATTCTCATTTATTACCATGTCCACATGGTAAAATTAAAATTATAGACTAAATTATATTCTAAGTTTCCTTTTCTATGACCACACACCTTGATGCCAAAATTTTGACATCAACTAATGTGTGATTAGGTCATATAATACTTATAACCAAACTTGACAAAAAGATAATGTCAAACATCTCCAAACATTCCCCAAGGACTTGTAAAAGAAAGTGCTAATTGGCCAAATTAATCCTTTGAGATCTATTCTCACATTTGAATCTCTTCTCTTCAAAAGACATGAATACCACTTGATCAATTTAAAGATGTGAGTATCAAGTCAACCATCATTATATGTTATAATTCAAATATTTGGTTTGTCATGAATAAAAAAATTCAATCGAGTCATTAAATTGGCCAAACTTGTACTTGTGACTTAATGAGGGAAATAGTCACTTTGTTTTAGTGAATAGGTTAGGTGAAAAATGTGATTGCTGAGTATGGGAGCAAGAATGAATAAATTATTTTACCAAAATGAATTTACCATATAATATCATACATTTTTTTTTGGAGATTTGGGGCATTTACTGCTATTTAACCCTAAATCATGATTCTACTACCTATATGTTAGACTTCATCCTCTTTTGTTTTCAATCCTTTGGAAAAGTTCATGCTAGACAAAACCTTTCCAATTTGTCTATGCATGATTCACTTAACAAACATTATTTCTATATGGGCATTTGTAATGGCATAATACACCTTCACTTTTGAAACATGACCACTTGACCATCATACCCCCTAGTCAAGCATTTTTAGGTCTAAATTTTTTTAGCATAACTTTGTTATTTTGTAGTTTTCTCGTGGAATTTCTAAAGCTAAAAATGTCGTTATCTTCTTGAAATAGTATATTATCTAAAGTCACCATGATCATTTCTCTAAAATAATTAACAAGTTAGAGTAATATATGGTGAAAAATGGATCCATTATCATATTCAAGAGTCATGAGTTGTCAAGAGAGATTTGAAAAACTCAACTCTTGCGTTATATGTTTGATTTCATTGTTCCCTTGCAAGTTATTATTTTATTTATACTTTTCTTATAGTTCTATTCAATACCTTGTCCTTTTCCAATTCACCCTCATATTTTCTGTAATGGTCTTGTAAACCGTTGTGATACCTTTGTAATTCACCATAACAGTCATGACACAAGCATGAAAAACTCAACAACAATTTTGGCGGTCACACAATTACCACTTGCATTCATAAATGGTCGCATGACCCTTTGCATGCTAATTTTATCTCAAGGACATGCTTTTTGACTCGCTTTGTATGTTTAATCCTTCCACCTTGTAATCTAGTCAATCTAGTTTGCTTCTAGATCACCCCATGTCAATCTCATTTCCTCGCATCCAATTACAACCATCAATCAAATTTTAATCTCACACTTGGATTTTATCAACTTTAATCTGGAAATTTCCCCTCTTTTTGAAAAAGAGATTGTGTGATAATTTTATGGAGAATTATTACATGCTAGAGATCATTTAGAGATTATTACGAGTTTTGAGCCATTTTTAGATTTTACTTTGTGAGATCTATTTGCAGAATTTGTTCTCGGTGATGATTTGAGGATCATAATTTTCCTTTGATGTTTATTACCATCTACATCTCATCCAGAGCTCAACTTTTTCTTGTTTCCATAGAAGCATATTTTGAAGGAGACAATTGGAGGGCTATTAAGGCCTAAACTCCGACTTGATGTATTTTTTCAATTGTATGACTTTTGCACAACATATAATGTACATGTATAGTATAGATAAGACAAAATATAGAGAATATTTAAATCTCCTTTAGTCTAGGTAAGGAATATGTAAATCTCCTCTAGCCTAAAAAAGGAAGATGAAGAGATTAGAAGGAAAACAACTACCTCTAAATGTATAAAATATGTAATCTATCTTTTCGCAAACAGGGTGGTTAGTTTTTGGTTTAGAATTGTGATAGAAAATAGAATTTTTATTGTTTAATCTCTCGCTATAACTTGTATGTTCTATTTATGTGTTTTCCAATTTTGTAGCTTATTACACAAGTTCCACCTATATGATAGAAATAGTTATTTATGCTTACTGTGTATTGTTTAAGAACATATGAATGAATATCTTATGCAAATTCCTTTGAATACAAAATTAACATGTCCTATTGAGTGATACTAGGGACATTGATAACAATGGCTCTATTGTCAAGACCCAAAAATGTTAAAATTGTCAAGGGGAGAAAGAGGACTAGAGAGATGGCTAGGGGAGAAGATGAATTGTTTTGTAGAAGATGAAGTGGTTGTGACTGGGAATTCTTGTGACTATTATAAAACTAGACCACATATATGGTGATATCCATAAAATATGTTGATGTAAGATTCCACAATAACTAGCTACATGGTTTTCAAGGTTGGAGTGCTACTATTTTAGAACCAAAGCCAGAGAAGAGTATGTGTGGAGTGAAGAGAAGATGGAATTTTTTCAAATTTTAGACACAAAGTGAACAAAAGCTAAAGAGTATTGGCTACAAAAAACTATAGACGGGTACGCAACTGAAATTTCTTTACAAAATTCTCTTCTTCTTTTAATTTTGTGCAAGTTTGGTCTCTTCATGGATTGCGAGGAATGTTTTTTGTAGCTGCCAATATAGGTGAAGATGTTGGTGGTGGAAAAGGCCAAAATGCCAATTCCTCTTGACATGGAGTAGTAGGGTAGATGAAAAATGGATGTAATCCTAGAAGAGGGGAAATGAATGGGAAAAGGGCCAGAAATGAAGAGGACCCTAGAAAGATCTGAAAAGGATAAAAATAGGAAAATATAAGATTAGATAATCTACAAAGAGAAATGAGATAATGAAATGGGGACATGAAAAGTTTGCGAAAGAGTTAGATTTTAGTTCTTCAACACAAGTTCTAGTCATGCATGCAACTAACACCTGAATTCTTTGTAATTTCTTTATAATTATGAATGTGATTGAGCTACGACTGGTGATAAATTCTAATTAGTCAACACACCATCAATAATTAATAATCTACCACCAATAATCCATACACCATGGCTTGCTCCCCTCTTGGGCCCATCAAATAGGCACACCATTTCATTTTAGTTATGTGCTTTTATCATTACATTTCTTCATGTTATGTTATCAACCTTGAAAAGGGTTAGGAATCTAGTTGAGGGCAGGACCCCTAACCAAAAAAATATACTAACATTTTCTTATTTTATGATTGTGCAAATTTATAGTGAAGAGATTTCGCATACTTTAATCACATAAATAACCTTATGATGTCTCTGACACATACAATGGTGGCATAAGCATGCATTAATTCATAGCCTAATTTGAGCTTGATTTATTTGGTATCTCTAACATCTAAAGGTTTCTTATTTCCTTGAAAACATAAAGAAAATGTAGTAGTGGGTAGGTGGGGTGATGTTCGAAAGGTAAGCATATTGATGGAAGAGGGAGGAATTAAAATGCACCTAAATGTAGTTGGACTGAAGTCTATAGAATAGTACATATGTTTTGTGTACGAGACGGATCACACACAAACATAAGAAATCTATGCAAAGTTGGAGGAAATGTCTTGGAAGATGAAGGGAGTGGGGGTATATGCCACATAGAAGATCTACACTAAACGATGTGAAGGATGAGGAGAAATAAGTCTTCATATACCAACATATTGAGAAGTTTGCAATCTTATTTATATTGCTAAATGCATCCCCTAGAACAATTATTAGAGTTGTAAAAAATCCTTTGAATATGTAGTGAATGTCATGGTGCAACCATATTTACTTTTTCCATGTTTATGATGTTTACATTATGAAGGTTTTGGCATGTAGTTATTTCCAAATTTATAATTTTCCCTTATTGGGAAACATTTGTCTTAGAAGTTAGGACCAATGAATAATCTCTTCCATATTCTGACATGGCCATGATATTTTATCCTATTGCTACACTAACATTTATGATGCTCTCAAGCGTATGGTCATTGGTAGACTTGCATGTAAATCTTGTTTTTACATTTGAGCATTACACCAAAATGAAGGATACTAGATATGTACCTTCTATAAAAGATGAGGTGACCAAACTTATTTATAAACAAATTCCTTTCCATTTCCAAAACAAATCACACAACAAACACAAGAAATCTATGCAAAGTTGGAGGAATTGTCTTGGAAGATAAAGGGAGTGGGGTATATGCCACATAGAAGATCTACACTAAATGATGTGAAGGATAAGGAGAAATAAGTCTTCATATACCAACATATTGAGAAGTTTGCAATTTTATTTGTATTGTTAAATGCATCCCCTAGAACAATTATTAGAGTTGTAAAAAATCCTTTGAATATGTGGTGAATGCCATGCTGCAACCAATTTTACTTTTTGAATGTTTTACGATGTTTATATTATGAAGGTTTTGACATGTAGTTATTTCCCAATTTATAAATTTCCCTTATTGGGAACCATGTAGCTTAGAAGTTAGGACCAATGAAGAATCTCTTCCATATTCTGACATGGCCATGATATTTTATCCAATTTCTACGCTAACAGTCATGACACTCTCAAGCGTATGATCATTGGAAGACTTGCATGTATATCTTGTGTTTACATTTGAGCATTACACAAAAATTGAGGATACTATATATGTACCTTCTACAAAAGAAGAGGTGACCAGACTTATTTACAAACAAATTCCTATCAATTTCCAAAACATGTAAAATTTAAAAATAATTCTAAAATCCATTGTTGTAGAAATGTTCATTCTATACTTTCTTCTCAATACATCAATCTACTATGAAATATATTACAACATAAAAAATAAAAATGTGTTCAAAAATATATTGCACAACTATCACATGAAAATGAAATTAAAAAACTAACTTTAAATTGACATGACATCTAACATACTATACAAATTTTGTTAAACAGATAGATATTCCCTACTTAATAACAACTCTCCTACCTAATTATTCTCTTTGGAAGTTGGATTAAAGGTGATTCTTTGTAATCAAGGAACGATGACATAATTGCATTGTTAGGTTAGATGCAATTTTTTAGAAGATTAAAAGTGTTGTGGATCATATCTTGCACTATAAATTGGATGATGGAATGATGAATATATTGTATTTTAAATACACTAATATGTGTTGGAATAATTCTTACTAGTCCCAATAATTAGTATTAACCTATATGTCCTACAAATTTTACGATAATCATAGATTTCAAACATTTCTTGCATTATACCTATTAAGTATGAAGAAGAGTTGGAAGAAATGAAAATCCCTAAGGTTCGTCATATTTGTTTAAAATAATGATTTTTGGAATAAATCCCATAACAATTCATTAAAGAGTGTTCCCAACTTGGGTAAAGGTTGTTCTTGCATGTTTTATAGGAATAAAAAAAAAACACATCCACACCACCACACGATTGCTTGGCATTTTGATGATAAATTTATTATTTTCCTTGAGATAGCTAGTATGGACAAGAATGTCAAACATGAAAAACGTAGTGATCAATTGTAGGCATGATTCTATAACATATGAGAAAATTCCATTCTCCATTACTATTTGGTAGACGTCCATACCCTATTTCAATCCTCATGGTGGAGAGCACAAAAAAACATACCATAATGTACTTGATAATCACATGTTGGAGATGAAGAAATGTTCATAGAATGAGACAAGTGATCAAGTCTATGGAAGTTATTTTAATAGATACTATTCCTCTCTAAATGGATTATTCACACTAAGAGTCGTAACACCCAACACTAATAATAGGTATTAAATAACTTTTCAAGGTAAGTTTGTACCAAAACACCAAACCAAGTACTTGGCAAGGGTAATTGCAATTTTTTTGATCTGTTATAGCCTCTCTCAAGTGGAGGTGTAAGGTGTCATGGAATTTTCATGTTACTTCTGTGTTGGATTTGATCTTAAGTCAACTAACTTATGAATGAGAGTCCATGCCAAAACACTAAATTGGGTTCTTAGAAGGGTTTTTACTAATTATTGACATATTGTAGCATCTCTAAAGTAGAAATCTCGACATTTTCATTCCCTTCATGAGAAATATTTGATTCGAGGTTAATTAACCTGTGAATGTAAGTCCAAAACTAACAAAAATTATGGTACTTAACAAGGAGCTTAATAAAATTTGAAGTATTGTAGCCTCTCTCAAGCGAAGGTTTACGCTTTCTTAGCATAATCATGCCGCTTATAGGTGGGATTTTATCTCAAGTCAAGTAAATTGTCAATGTAGGTCCACACCAAAACACAAAAATGGGTTATTGGAAAGGTACTTATAATTTTTTGAGATATCATATCCTCTCTCAAGTGGAGGTGTGATAGTTTTGGATTTTTTTGTGGCCTTCCTAAATAGGATTCGATCTTAGGTTAACTAACTTGTAAATGTAATTCTATACTAAAAAACCAAACTATGTGACTGGCAATGCACATACAAAATTTTGACATATTGTATCCTTTCTCAAATGGAGGTGTAAGATTACTTGCATTTTCATGCCCTCTCAAAGTAGGATTTGGTCTCAGATTGACTAATTTGTGAATGTAGGTCCATTCCAAAACACCAAACTGGGTACTCGACAAGGAACATACTATTTTTGATGTATTGCAACCTCTCTTAAGTGGAGATTTGAGTGTGATCGACATATTCATGCCCTTGCCAACTGGGATTTAATCTCGGTGAAGTAAATTTTCAATGTAATTCCAAAATAAAACACAAAATAAGGTGTTTGGCAAGACACTTACAAATTTTTGATGTATTGGAGCCTCTCTCAAGTAGAGGTGTAAGATTGTTTAGAATTTTCATGTTTTTCCTACGTGGGATTCAATTTCAGGTCAATTAAATTATCAACGAAAGTCCATGCCAAAGCACAAAACTTGATTTTTTGCAAGGAACTTACCAAATTTTGAGGTAGATTGTAGCCTCTCTCAAATGGAATTGTAAGATTTATTGGCATAAACATGCCCTTCTCAAATGTGATTAAGAAATCTAGTCTTAGATTCATTCTCCATGTTTTCCATCCCAAGCTCTTGAGCTTATGTTTCTTCATCATCACTCACATCTTCAACATGAGTTCCTATTCTTGGTGTTGTCTCCATTACATCCGATCTCACTTCAATACCTCTCATCATCTCTGTCAAATCTGCAATTATTAATCCTCTTCGTCTTGTTTCTCTTCCATCAACATTACCTATGTGTGCCATCTCTTCACACACTTGCAATTTTTTTTTTCACAACTTTCCAATTGACTCAGTTGGAGTCTTCCTACACACAACCCAACAAGGAAAAGACCTTGCTCTGATACCAATTGATGCAGCCTAGGTCAAGGGCCAAATGAATGGCAGTCGGGTCCTAGTAGTCTAAACACAATTTCTCTATTGATTTCTCACCCATTTCACGCTATCCAATCCCTTTGGTGATTGTCCACTTGAAAACTAGAATTTCCATCTTTTGAATTAGAATTTTAAACTAGTAAGTTAGTGAATTGCACTAAGCTTATAATTTGTGGGAATAAGTGAGGATATATGGTGTATGAGTACTCAAAACGAATCTCTCATCCTATATAAACACAATCACGTCCTTGGTTGACCCTTACACAGAAATCATATCAATGTTTTGGCCAAAATATAGTTTTTGGGTCTCTTCAAAGAAAACACGCATGCATAAACAACAAAAAAACTTCATAGGATAAGCTCGACTTTCTTGTTACTTGAAATTCAGATCACAAACACCTTAAATGATAAAGGTTACATACTCTAACCAAAAAAAAAAGGGGCTAAAACACTCTATTGATGCTTACAAACATTTTTACAAACACTTAAGCATATTTTAAATGCCTCAATACTCTCTTCACTGTAGGATTATATTGGGAATCTTTTGTTGTACCATCTACCTCACAAACTCATCATGAATGTGGGTTTAGATCTTCCCCTCACGGTCTCATTCGTCCCAACCAATAACTCCAAAAAAATATGCCTTTTCCTCTCTTTCTTTCACTTGTTTTGTGTTTTTCTTATTGTTTCCCTCTATCTACTTCTTGGCTGCGTTTTTTCCCATCTCTTGGGCATCCCAAAATGCCTCCCCCGCAAGAAATTCAAACCACCATGGCAACAAACGTTTTTTTGGTCCTCTCATGAGTGTTTTTGGACAAAATTTCATACACGTGTAACTTTGTGTTTGAGCCTTTTTTCCCAAACGGTTTTGGCTACACCATGTCCATATGAAAACAACCAAACCCATATAATTCATTTTTGTGGAGGTGACCCGAGACTCTCCAATCAATAACATATTTATGCCAACCGTTTAACGAAATGCCAACAAGAGGGCCAAAATTGGAAATTTATTTATATTTTATTTTTTGTGATGCAAGATTACATGTGAACCCGGATGCTCTTGCATCAATTTTGCATTTGATCCATGATATTATATTTTTCTATCATACACAACCTAAGCTTGGGAGGATGAGAGAGATTAACAGGGACAATTGCAATCTTTGCTCTAACACTCGTGTGGATGGTATGGTTCATGTCATTAGAAATATCATTGGGAAATGCATAAATCAAAACAAGATATATCTCTATAAAGCACTAAGGCTTCTTAATCATTGGGAAGGATAACATGCCATAAACATGGAGCACTTTTACAATTGCATGAAACCCTAGATATCCTAAAAATATTCCAAGATTCTAGGATATGCCTTTGAAATCAAATATGTAACCATGAATACAAACAATTTGTACAAGAATAATAACATAATGCACAACAATATACACATAGGATATGTCATGCAAACACAAACATTGAAAAACACATCATAGTGGAACCATATCTACAACTATTATCCATAATAATAGTTAACATACACATAGAAGTGCTTAATTTATAATAATTTCTATAATAAATGACTAAGGCCTTGATAGTTATGATTTACGCAAAAATCTAAGAAGAAGCAAACGATAGAGCAGGGAGATGCATTCACATGTAGCAATATGAATGGTAGGAAGAAGGTATAATTTTAAGAGAGAAAATACCTTACACAAGGGTTTGAAATCAAGCAAACGCCATTTAGGGCTAGAGAGATCTAACATGGAAGAAGACAAGCCCTAGAACAATCAGATTTGTCACTAAGAAAGCAATATTTCTTCCTTTAAGGATATCAAACAAGCAAAACAATATGGGATCACCAAAATGTTATATGGAAAAGTGGTTTTATATCAACAGTGCCATACATATATCCATCAACATTGCAATGGGCTTAAATCGCAGCTAATTGCATGAGTTACATTTTTATACAATAATAATTGACAAGATTAGGTTTTATAGGAATATTTGATATGTAACAAATTGGGAGACAATTGTCAACAGACACCACCTAAGACAAACAATGAGGGGCAAAGAAGACCTATAAAATTCACCATGAATAGAGAACCTTTACTATAACTATTAGTGTATTCTCCCCACACTATAAATGCACAATTGTTAGCTAGGCAAATTCAGTTGACAATTTTGCTTGTCGACTTTGAGGCTGGTTAAACTTGCACTTTTTTCTAGAATTATATGTAGATCCTTGGAAAAGTGATCTCCTTTAGATCCCTAATAGCGCGGTAACACCTTATAAGAACACAATATAAAGGAGGGATTTTTGGGTAGTGGGTTATCATTCCATTATTTTCAAGTCCCTAGAGAGTCGTAGAATCTTTGGAAACCAACACACCAATGCAAATGGAATGGTCATCAAGCAATCCAGGGTCATGTAAATACCCAACCCTTGCTACTTGCAGTGTCATAGTTAATGCTTGAAGCAACAACAATAAATGGCAGATGGTTTTTATATTTCTTTAGCTTCTTGAATGTCTTCTCTAGATGCTTGAATATCTACTCTAAATGATTGTAGTTGCTTTTTGGAAAGGAATGCTCTTCTATCATTGATATATTATCTCTAAATGCACTAGCCTTTGTATTATCTTGAATTCAAGTTACGACCCTATTAGCACACAAATGAGAGAACTAACAAAGACTGCCCAAAAACTCAAGGACCCCAAACAAGGGTTAAAAGGCGCACACAAAGAAAATCCCCAGAACCATATGATGATGGTCTTTGGGAAAACCCATAATAGCAAGAAAACATGGGTAGAAAGAAATATGAGAGGAGAGCAAATAGGGGCAACACAACAATTAGCTACCAAAAAAACAAGGAAACGTGCCAATAAGAGTTAGATCATAGCCAATAACGAGCAAATACACAAGTACCCTAGAACAATGCAATTTTATGACTACTAACTAAACTCGTACCATAATTATATGCCTACACAAAGAAAAAGGACTGCTCTACTATCTATCATCCATTTCTAATTTTGAAATTACTTCACGACTCACATGGCACATAAATTTAATCAGCATTGAAGTTCATCACCTCCTAAAAAAAAACTCTTTTCCGGTAGGGCCACTCGCCCCTCTCCAGCCTCACCCACAATAACATAAGATTGTTTATATATAGCACAAAGAAGGTTCAATCCAAGAGACAAACTGGTCAAGTTTGATAACATTGGGTTGCCTCATTCATCAGAAAATACCACATTACGTCACACAAACTTTTTGCTGACTCGCAACTTGTAAAGAAATGCATGTGTTACCTGACTAGCAAGGATAACTGAAAAATTGCTGCCAAAACACTCAGTAGGAAACCCAAGCTAGGTAACAACAATCTACTTTTAATTGTAAGTTTCTACTTATCAATCAATATCACTCCCATGTTGCATAAGTTATCCAGCCCAAATATGCAGTACGAAAAACAAAATTCTCAACACAGAAGCTCCGACTGATGTAAAACTTCTACTGCATTGGGTATGCCTCTAATTCCTCTTTCTTCTTCTGCATTTCAATATTTACATTGTGCTAGAAATCTATGGATGCAGTAGTGGCATGGAGGATATACCAAAGAAATTAAGGCACGGACATTGTGTATTCAAGGATGGGGAAAAAATATGATGCACTCCCAATATTCCTTGTGTCCACTCAAAGATACTGTCTAATGGTTTCAACACTAGGCAGGAATACAACCTTAAATGGATTGCAGGATGTCCAAATTGGAGGATGCAGACTTCAAATAGAAATTGTGAAGTACTTAACTATTTTTTTGAGTCCAATTTGATTAACATTCCAAAATTGATCTCTGGCCCCTTAAGGCTATTGTAGAGGATGCGCTTATAATGGGATGTAATAAGGCTACACGACAAATATGGTGGGCATGGGAGGTGTCATCTTTCGACTGAGTACTCAAGAAAAACACAAGTTGAGGCCACAAATCAAATGCTAACAGTGTGCTCTTCAGTATTAACAACCAAACGTGTCTAGCAAACATGGACACTTGCCTACTAACACTAGCCTTATAAGTTAATAGTGCCACTGAAATTTTTACTAGAATTTAAAACAAAGGAAATTGAATCTGGGACACTATTTTTCACAGTAACATAAAATTGAACAGCTATCTATTATACCATTATCACATGGACACCTTCAATATGATGGATAAACATGGTATTTTCGAGACTCGGACTCAGCAGGCATAATTTAAACTGAGACTTGGCTAAAAAAACTCAAAAAGACTGGGAAAATTAAAAACCACTAATTTAACATATACTTCAAATTTCAAAAAATATATTAGCTTGAAGATATGCAAACCATATCTCTTCATAAGCTATCAAAATATGTTTAGGGAAAACCACTTAAATGAGCAGGATTCTACCCAACTTCTGTAATTGAAATAGATGACTTATCCCTAATGGGATAGTCTTATAATTGCATTATAACCGGTTGAGTTCTTGTCAACAATTTCAGATCCCTCCTAGTTAAACAGCGCATACCTCCTACACAATACTGTCAGCCTCGGTTATAGTAGAAAAAGCTAACCTTTCCCTTGGTCATTGAACCGGACATTTATCCCCAATGACTGTAAGCATATACCTACACTAACACACATACAAGTTACTAACAAATGCACATACTACAAGCCACTAAAGTAGGAAGCCATCCCAAAGATCAATGAATTGGTGTGCAGGTGTGAGCAGTCCTGCACTGGTGCATTTGTGATAGAGATTTGCAGTTGGAGTGTTGTGTATCCACTGGTGCAATTGTGATGGAGGTTTGCAGATGGAGAGTTGGGTCTGCACTGGTGTGCCATCCCCTGCATATAGTGTATATAGCAAAATGATTTTGGGGGAACTTAATATAAGGAAGAGCAGTTTGTTTCTCCACATAACCTCCTCGTGTTTGTCAAGCTAAATATCACAAGATGTAAATGTTCATGTTCATCTATGATTTTACACTTGCCTTTTGCCTAATCAGATTTCTATCCAAATACAAACATGCTGCGAGTTAAATAAATAGCAGACTCTGCAAGCCTTGAAATTTGCAAGTCAGCTGAATCAAGGGAGTAAAAACATGCCACTCCCGGCTTGCATTGGAGTACTGCAAGTCTAGGAGAGACTCGCAGAGTCTCAATACACTGGTCAACACATATAGTCCCCTTTTTCATACTACAATAAAACACATGATATAGTTACATTAAAATTTAACCTGGGTCGCAACTATGAAAAAACCCTTACTACTATACCTCTATCACATGGAAATTTCAATATGATAAGAGTTAACAAACATGTATCGCTTCGTAATTCATACTACAATAAAATGCACTAGTTTGTGCTCTAGCAATAACCCAAGTTCAAAGCTCCAATAACAACATGCCTGCCTTCTTGAGGCAGCTGCTAAGACAATCTAAGTGGCAGAAGAATTAAAAATAAAAACCAATTCATTAACCACCCGAAACCAAATCAGGAAAAACCTACTAAGACCTAAGTATGTGGTTGTCTACATGGCAATTTATATATAACAAAGGTGAACAGACTGGTTGCTTGACACAAGTGGGAATTATTTACAAGAACTTAAGTCATACTTCACAGCCTTATACGGACCAAATTTCATATTGAAATCTAGGCATAAATAATTCCTTCAAATAACCATCTTGAGTGGGCTATCAAATTCACTCAAAGCATTTCTTTAGGGTAGTCATGAGACGTTGATAGGCTGGCTAAAGAATCAAAATCCCAGTTGCATGCAAAATAAAATAGTGAGTGCATCTACAACTCAATTAAATTTTTTTTTCTTTAAGACAGATTTGAACTGTTCACGAGGCTACTGAAGAAATCCAGAAAGCCAGATGCATAAAACACAAAAACAGATAGAACAATTATAATTTATAATTCAATTTCCATGTTAACCCTAATGTCAGTTCAAGCAGAAGGCTCTCCTTCAAAACACCAAGGAGATTTCAGTTAGCCAGTATACTATACATATTGAACAAAGATCAGGTTCTGTAAATCTGTCAAGGCTCAAAAAGTATTCAGTCTTTTTAAGCCTTAATGTGGGAATTGAATCTTCGATTTCTGATTCCCAAAAAATTCTGTACAAATTAATGGAATACATAGAAAGTCATTTCCATCAACAATCATTTTAAGGAAGGTATCATGCAACAGGATTCAGAATGTGGTTTTCATTCAAAATTTGATATTTTGCAGTCATGGTTCATCAATGTCACTCCCAGCACCTTGAACACCCATAACCACATCTGTCCCATCACAATCCACCAATCTATCCCTGCACAAAATACAGTAAAATGACTTCATTTAAGTATGATTCATTGAGATATAAATTGGGCACCTAACTTCATTGAAATAGTATCATGGGTTAGGGATTCACCGCTCTAAAATAAACTTCCCTTCTTTATACTTCTGACTCTTCTCGTGTGCAACTTCCTGCAATTAGTGATCTACATTATCTAAAATTCTCGCACTACACAAAAATCTCACAACATATAAGAGCAGCATTTTTTGACAATGACGTCCTATATTGTTTGTAGCAAGCATGCATGTTGATAGAAGAGAATCGAAGTGACCATAATATAACATAAATGGCTAGAGACAATCAGAAGAAAATGTGATAGTGAAAGATGGAACAGAAACTGGTAGAGTACCATTGATAGAACATGAAGGAGAAAACTCAAAAAAAGTGGGCCATAAAAATAAGCTACAATAAACATTATTATGATATGCAGATATATGGGACAGAAGGCTACAATATAATCAAGACTATAATGTTTTCAAGGTCAACTACCCAAAACCACAAGAGGACACTCACTCAACATGTAACCCATTAAATTTAGACTATGAAATTTTAATGTCATGATAAAAAAAAGACTTCTTGCAGCACTCAAAATAAAAACAAAGCTATCGAGGATGTTCAGGCAGTGAGAGCAGGAACACCGCCCGGAGATAGCTACATGTGGACTATGAATGAGGGCTCTTACGAAGCATTGCAATTCACATGAGCAGGAACAAAAGCCATAGCGATATTAATGTTAATGATTAAGACCTCCACCATTACAGACTACTGTGTATGTTTCTTTGACTAGTAGGTCTCAGGGACAAGAAAGACAGTGAACATGACAATGGCTTCTTAAAAAAATGTTGTCACAGAGAAGTAATTGCATTCTCTGGGTTTGGAAAGTGCATTGACAGAAATTTAACTGGTAATCAAAAGTTCTACTTTTAAGAGCAGATGTCTGCCTGAGGCAGCTAGGAATATTATGTATCCAGCACTGGTAGATGAGAACTTTCTTCCAAATCTTAAGATTTTGCACAATCAAGCTATTAACAGTGCCAGAGGATTATTTAAGCACAATTAATACAATAAACTTGGAAGTTGCAAGCTACTTTTGATATATAATTTGGGAAAAAAGAGCTCTTTGTTGTGATCTTCACAAGCCTTCCAGATAAGCAAGGAATGCTAGAAGCCAATCCCCATTTTTACCAAAATACAAGAGCTGGGAAAGGTTTTGATCCAAATATGGAAACATGTCTAGTATCCCAAAATGGGTGGGGTGCATACATAATCTCTTCCATTGAGGATTCTAGGAGAGAAAGTACATGCTTCGAGCTTAATTTGTAAAGTAATGCTGTTTCTAAAGGCATTTTATACAGTCACTACACAATTTTTGATCAGAGCTGTTAATAGCAGTGCTTTTAAAACCAGTCGAACCGGAACCAGAACCGGCCGGTTCGATTGGTTCAATGTTTTTGAGGGCAAACCGGATTCTAGGAGAGAACGTACATGCTTTGAGCCTAATTTGTAAAGTAATGCTGTTTCTAAAGGCATTTTATACAGTCACTACACAATTTTTGCTCAGAGCTATTCTTAGCAATGTTTTTAAAATCGGTCGAACTGGAACTGGAACCAGCCAGTTCGACCAGTTCAATGTTTTTGGGGGCAAACCGGTAATAAAACCGGCCTGGCTGGACTGGTTTGGTATCAAACCGGTCGGTTCAGTACCAAACCAGTCCAGCCAGTCCGGTTCCACTTTGAATCGGCTGACCGGGAAAAGCACTATAATACAGCACTAATTTTTCAAAAAACAATTTTTTAATTAAAAGTACAGCTTTTCAACTGATCTAAACCCTAATTTATTGCTATATGGATCCCCCGCCTCCCCCCCCCCCCCCATTCACCTCACACCTCTCTCGTTGAGCATTTGTGACCAAAAGCATTTGGAGTATAACATTGAAGAGTTTAGTTTTGGGGTGAGCTTGGAAGTTGGAGGTTGTTTGACATTGCTTGTGGGCTCTTTGTGGTGATATTGACATCCATATAGAGACTTCCTTGCTTCTATTTGTGAGCACCTCTCTCATTTGTAAGGATTCGAAGGCTTGGAGCAGTATTGAAGAGTGTTGATTTGGAGTGAGCTTGGTGTTTTTTTGGCATTGCTTGTGGGCTCTTTGTGGTCGTTTTGAGTCTTACTCTTGAGTTTTGACATATACATTTAGAGGGTGCGGCCCACATACAAGGTTGGAGTGTTTCTTGACCGCATTTGTGTGCACATTGAAAGGTATGTTAAGTTTTAAACATGCCCCTATTTTTAAATCTTACTAAATAGGAAAATCTGAAATATATTTTCTTTCTTGTAGTTTCTATATTTGCATTTTAAGATTTCTTTGCATTTGCAATGGCCCCCTGAGTTAAAGACCCTACATGGAACCATGTTGACATAGTTGATAATCAAGTATTTTGTAAACAGTAAATATTGTAAGAAACACATCGGGGGGCATTCATAGGTTGAAACAACACTTGGCTAGTCAAAGAGGCCAAGTTTCCCCATGTGATGCACCGGATATTGATGCCATTAGATTGAAAATGATAGACTCGCTTGAGAAACATAAAGAAGACAAGGCTAGGCAAAAAGAGATAGAGGCTTGAAATAGGGAGGAGGCAACATGCCATGGCCCAAACAAGTGTTGAAGGCTCTTGCTCTGATCCCTCTATCCATGCTAGAGACCCCTTTCAGTATATCCCTCCCACATCCACTCATAGTCATGAAAACTAACCTCCAAAAAGAAAGAACATACAAATCTTTTTCCACCTTCCTCCACACCTGCTAGTGCCTCCATGCCAACAAAAAATCAGCCCACCTTAGATAACCATTAGAAGAAGCAATATAACGAATGTGCTTTCGAATACATTGCTAGATGGTGGTATGATGCAGATATCCCTTTCAATGTTGCCCGCTCACCTTATTACCAGCCTATGTTTGACTTCATTGTTGTTATTGGTAAGGGCTTCAAAAACTCTAGTATACATGACTTGCGATAATCTATTTTGCAAAAAGAAGTTAGATCCATAGATGAATATTTGAAGAATTGTAAATTATCATGGGCCAAAACATGATGTACTATTATGTCAGATGGGTGGAGTGATGGCAAGAACCACACCATAAGAAATTTTCTTGCCTTTTGTCCACAAGGAACTATGTTTTTGAAACCAGTTGATGCATCTAATAGAGTGAAAGATGCAAATTTGTTGTTTGAGCTTTTGGGTGAGGTTGTTATAGAGGTGGGGGTGGAAAATGTTGTACAAATCATCACAGATAATGCCTCTAACTACATTCTTGCTGGTAAAGATGTTAGAGACTAAACATAAAACAATATTTTGGACTCCATGTGTTGCACATTGCATAAACCTCATGCTTGAGAATGTAAGAAAACAAGATTGGATCAAGAACATTGTAGAGCATGCCAAAAGCATCACAAAATACATCTACAATCACTCATGGGTAATGAACCTAATGAGGAAAAACATTGGGCAAAGAACTTGTTAGGCCAACCATTAGGAGACTTGCAACAAATTTCCTCACATTGAAATCTCTTCTTTCCCAAGCACAAAAATTGAAAAAGATATTTTCAAGCGATGAATGAAATGCATCCAAGTGGAGTAGCAAACAAGATGGGAAAGACACAACAAAGAAAGTTTTTGACAATTTATTTTGAAAAAAACAGCAGCGGTTGTGAAAATTGTTGAGCCTCTTGTTAAGGTGTTGCAGTTGGTGGATGGGGAAAAATTAGCCATGGGCTACATTTATAAGGCTATGGATCAAACAAAGGAGCAGATAAGGGCAACATACAAAGACAGGGTAGCTAAGTATGGGCATATATGGGAGATTATAGATAATAGATGGAACAATCAACTCCATCGCCCTATACATACAACTGGATATTTCTTGAACCCAAGATATCATTATAGAGCTCAGCTTGGAGAAAATCAAACAAGAGAAGTCAAAGATGGTTTGTACGAGTGCTTAGAGTGCATGGTCCCAAATGAGAGGCAACAACTGAAAGTTCACCGACATATCACTTTCTTCAGCAGAGCCACAAGTACCTTTGGGAAATACCTTGCAAAGATTGTAAGAGATGTGGACAAACCAAGTAAGCAATTCTAAATTTTTTGAAATTCATTTGATAAAACTTTATAATCATGAATTTTTAGCATAAGTCACAATTTAATTTGTTGAATTACACTTTACATTATAAGTTTAAATTTTTAACTTTGTTTTTTATCGTCATTGTTTAATAATTCAACATTCACATTTTTTATTGCAACACATTGGTGGGATTCATTTGGTAATTAGTGTCCTCAATTGCAAAAGTTTGTAACTCGGATCCTAAGCCAAACTTGCAGTGCTTCTGGGTGCAAGCGCAACTGGTCTATCTTTGAGCGGATTCACACGAAGAAGAGAAACATTTGGAACAACAGTTAAATGATCTTGTCTTTGTGCAATACAACCTTTAGCTAAGGCGCAACCAATTATTGAACCGAAAACCTGATACAGATCCCATTATCTTGGATGATATAGATCCAACCTCAGATTGGACAGAGGAGAGTTACCCAACAAAGTTTGATCCCAATTACTTGGGGTGGATGGCTTTGGATTAGGATGAAGAGCCACTAATAGCACTGTCACGAGACATGGCAAGCACTAGTCGCACTTGTGCTACTGCCAATATAGTTGTCGCAGATGTCCCTGAGGATTGGATGGGTCCGAGTCACAGGAACGTGATGATATTGATGAGGATGAGCCCGAAAAGCCCATTCTCAACAGTGGTGTAGAGTTTGATGATAGATCATTGATGTCATCTAGTATCTTCTAGAGTTTTGTAACTTGTAGCATCATATCATGTTGTTTTTTGGAGTCTTGGACTATAGAGGCCATTTAGAGCCTCATTATTTATGTATTTTGTTTCAGAATCTCATATATGATAAATGCATTGTGTATTAGACTTGAAGTTCATGCCATTTTAGTATAAACACCTTTCTTACATGTTATACAGTATATACATGAGCAAACTTTAAATATTTTGTGTGTAATTGATGGAATCATGGTTTCTAATCTTTCAAATATATTGTTTTCATTAAAAATGTAATTTTTTGTGTTTTTTAGTAAACCGGTTCATAAAGTTTGAACTGATCCGGTTCCAGTCTAGTTCCGGTTTCGGTCCAACCCTCGAACGGTTCCAAGTCCGGTTCCCATTTTTAAAACATTGGTTAATAGTAGATTATGTACAATATTACTTCCCAGAACAAAATTCTTACATAGAAACAATAGTTCGATTATGAATACATTCATTTTAAATGTCATGCATGTCACAAATATAGAGGAGCACATAGCCAGCCTGTCATTGTTTTAAGAACAATGTGTAAAGACAAAAGCCATGGTTGAGGCTGGGGAAATCAAGAGTAATCAGAGAAGAGAAATATGATTATTGCATCAAATGGTTTCCAGGATATTAAAAGAAAACATCTGCAAATCGTGAAAAATACGACAGCTCAGAAAGGGATTCCAGAAGGCAATTCATCTAACGTGTTACAAGAAGACATCCTATGGTAGATCAAAACTTTGGAGACTGGCAGCATTCAAGATTCAATTAAGAAGAAAACCATAGAGCAAACACGTATGCAATTGGAACAGATGCAGTGTATGGAAAATAACAGTTCATTGTTGGCTTCAAGAGGTATACTTTTGGAACAAGAACAAGAATCAGCAGCTGACTTTGAAGAGCCTTGGACACGAGAGCAAAAGAGAGTCTGGAACAGCCAAACAGGAATAGGACTCTCAAATGTTTGTTAAAAACAGGCGAAATGAAGTTCAACTGGGTGAAGTGGTTGCAGCAAGCATTTGACAGAGAGGATAAATCTCCAAGCTCAAAAAAATCAAAATACAATAGAAAAAGGAGCAATCTAGTAAAAAGAAGAGATGTGAAAGGGCCCAGGAGGTGCAGGAAGAGAATTCACAAGAAGTTATAAATTTATAATGCACATATTCAAGTAGGAAAACCATGGTCAGGTTAAACAAGGAGAGGTTGATGAAGAAACTATTCGTCAAAGACAACATGAGTTGCTTGAGGAATAGACACTCTTGCAAGTTGTAATCTTCTTTCTGAATATTATTCTGCACATTAGTTTTCCCTCCCCGGGTAAAAACAGGGGTTTTTAATTTATTTAATCGATAACAATGAAGCTTTAGGAAAAAAATCTAAAATAGCAGTTCAAATTAAAATAGCTATATACTTGAGATGAAATCCTACCATTTATGTCTACCATAAAACAGAGGCATGACCATTGAAAGGAAACACTGTTACTAATATCCAGCATGTAAAGAAAGATGCTATAGGAATACAATATTCAAATCACATATAAGGATAAAGACCTACATATTTCCAACCAACAATTTGATGACAATAATTACAGTAGATGTCAGCAACAGTGTGCATTCCAGTTGTCATCACTCTGTCCTCTAGCATCCCAGCAGATACATTCACACTGTACAAACAACATTTGTCACAATGATTAGAATCAGATCGTACTTTCCTAGTACAAGGATGAACTTAACAAATAGAACATAAACACAACACACTTATGAAGATATGATTATATTGTGAACTGAAAAAATCACCTATGTATTGGCATTAAAATAAATCTTATTTATCAATTCTTATTTATTTAATACCTAAAGAATGCAACCATGAATCACTAGCCCAGACCACATGTACCCTTGCAGTGTAAGTTGTTCTTTAAGAAGTGACACCTTTGTATCCAAGAGTGGACTTCTCATATAACTTAGAGCCTTATCTCAAACATTCATTGTATTATAAAGCCTTGGTAATACAGACGAAGACAACCAAGAAAAACATCATCTTGAAATCCAAGGAAACCAGTTACTAAACATGGCCCTGAATTTACTATAATTATTAATAATTTTGCACATAAAGTGAGTTCATATGATTTCATATTGTTTGGATATTTTCTGCTTTATTTTGAAGAACTTCTCAAATTATTTTCATTTAATGAAAATAATTTAGAAGTCACTTGGCATTTCAGAATTTTGTTACAGATCAAACGAGAGTGAGATGTTAAGTAACAAATTCACATAAGTTAGACAATGCAAAAATTTTCCATGCAATTTTATAGGCTTCAACAGATCATACACATACTTTACAGTGTACACAATGCAAGGCCTGAGCTACAAAAGCCTCAAGGCATTTTCCACAAGGTGATATGCATCATAGAGTACAAAAACGTGATGATCTCTGATATGAATATTTATACAAGCAATCGTTAACCATTTACACAATATTTCTTCAGCCAACATACACCTACCACATTGTTTTCAAAAGTGGATTTAACTTTTCATCGTCTTAGAAGAAGCCCGTTGTAATGGGCACAAGACCCTACCCAGTACCTTAAGTCAGAATTAATCTAAAGATAAATAAATGTTTATTATTTAAAATATATATGCACCTCTCTATTTGTCCAACCTTCAATATGAACATACAACATTTCAGTAGCAAAGGAGGCACGGGATATCTGGTTCTGGGATATAATGGAATTCTAGGAGTACAAAACTTTGATATCTTAATGTAAATTCAACGCACACATATTTGCAAAAATAACAAGACAAAACTCAATATATTTGTATACATTCCATTTATACATGCATCTGAATGCTGTAAACTAAATCTTTTTCACAAAGTCTGAAGTTTATGATGTCAATCCTATAAAATTTGCTTAAAATAATAGAAAAACAATGAGAACAAACATTCATGAAAATATATGTAATCAATTATAATACGGTTGAAATAATTGATTGTCTGACACAATGGCTATAGGAGGAATGAATTTCATCCAATGCCAATAATTAAGTTGGAACAATATTTAGTTGCATCCATCATCCAATTGAAAAGGAAACATCTAGAAAGTCTAACCAAAGGAGAGAGACATACACAGTGTTGAAGAGATATGCCTTCCCGTGCCGGCAATGAAATGTCTGGCAAAATTTTAACCAGTAACCAATGAGTGTGTATAAAAGTTTGAACAAGCCTAAATTTAATAACTCAATCTAAAATTAGCATTTCAATACAATTAATAATTAGAACTTTTTCAACTTTATAAAACTTTGGACAGGCACAATTTACAAAAATCAATTTAGATTTAACAGTTTTCCAAACTGTATAAGAAGTTGGACAGAATAAATACTCCTAAGGTTAGGAATCCCATGCAGGGGGCTACGGCTGCAATGATTTTGCTCGCCGCAGTCCCATGCACAAGCTGAATCCTAAAATGAGGTGGAAAGATATCTTCACTTTAAAATGAAGACTGGAATATTGTTTAGGAAAAAGCTTTTCAGGGGCAGGAAGCAGTGGAGAGGACTGAAGATTTGCTGTCTATCCAATCAAATATTTTCTTGAAACAATCTTTTCTTTAAGATACTGCTAATATTTCTCAGCAGCAAGTGTTGCACAACATTTAAATAACCATGTGACCACAGACGGGCAAAACAAACTCCTGACATTTTTTAGTACAAGCTGCACAGGAAATATAGGAATGCCTCCTCCATGGAACCAATAGGTAAGGGGAAATAGTATTAAGGTGAAATTAAAGCCAGTTTGAGGACCAATAAAAGGGCCTTCAACATAGCTTCAACTTCAGAGTATGTTATTTCAAGCACTAATATAAGGAGAATGTCATTTCTGATAGTATAAAAATGCAAACAACCTTACCACTCTGACAAGTATGGTGCAACTTGTCTATGGAAACTTAGAGGAAACTATATTCAAAGGCAAGGCACCAAATATCTTACAGATAATGTAATAACTTTCTGCTTTCCACAGATATACTATCCATTGGCAAGCAATCAGGTAAGATTCGGAAGTTGCAGTGTTACGGGGGGACAGGCACCCCCATCCCCAAAAGCCATCTTGGATGTCTGGGACCTCCCAGGGACTTAGGGACAGTGACGAAATATCCCCAACGTGTCCTGGCCTAAGCGAAAAATCAGGAGGACATCCTGGGAATGTCCCCTAAGTTCAGGGGATGCACCTGAGACATCCCGAGTGCTTCAACACTTTGGGGATGCCGTGACGTCCCCAGGACAGCCAAGAGATGTCCTGGCATCCCCTACGGCCCAGCCACTTTAAACATGCCCAAAAAAAAAGAAAAATTACCCTTTTAAAAAAGTTAAAACTTGTTCTTATTTTCTAATTTTTATTTCAGACCTAACAAATCCTAAAAAGGAACCTCGATACATTGAATCTGGGCACATTGGCCAAAAACGTGGCTAAATGGCCATCCCTGTTATCAATTAATGTCAATATTATTAGCATAGAACAAGAAAAAGATTCTCAACAGATTTCTAGATCCGTTCATATATATGTAAGGGTTATGAGCCTAATGTGATATAGTTTTGCCTCTAAAATGCGAGAACTTGAATAAATGTGTGTCTTTCTTTAGACACTATCTGCATACTATTAAAGCCCTCTCTGCACATCCAAAGAGTTTTTGTTTCCTTTTCACAATACGTGCCTTACATTTGATATTTGTTTAAACATATAGCTTGGTCTAAAATTAGTCAATCACCCATTGTTAGTTGACATACTAGATTGGTGATTGGGTACAATGAAATAGTTGCTTTTCCCTTGAAATACTAGATTGGCAATTGGACGTGGCCTCTATATGACCCATATACACACTGCTGATTCCATGGTGCATCCAGATACAGGAAAAACAATGCACGTCCAGATTTGTATTGCATAAATAGATACAAATATGGCAGGGATAAAGAACATTACTAACGTTTCAACTTGAAAGAAGGTGAAAATCTCCTGTTTATTCTAGTTTTCTCTCACTTCAAAATTTCTTTTGTTTTCATTACTCGTCTCTCTTTAACAATCCATTAAAAAAATAAGAACAAAAAGTCAAAAGCGACGATTCAAATCAATTAACAGTAAAGGCATCATAGCAATAAGAAACCGATCTTCAATTGAGAAGTTGTTTAGTAAAAAACCATTCAAACTAAAAACTTGATTGCTATATAATAATTGCTTCAATTCTTAACCAATACAGTAGAAGAATTCTCTTCGAACAGCTTACAACTAGAACAAGGCCACAACATGAAGAAAAACATAAAACATAAATGCATGGGCCTACTCCCTAACAACAGACTTGGGAACTCGATAACATAAGAATGCAAAAGCATGGTCATCAATTTTAAAGAATCCTAGCAACGCCCTCCCATATGGTCTAGCTAAAGCCACACCCAAATACAAAGAATGTGGGGACCTTGCTATAGACCCAGGTTAGTCTTTTGGTTAAGGACACACATCCACAAGTACAAACTCGTGTAATTTCTAAGTAAAATTCAAGCAACAAGCAAGGTAATTACCTTAGAGACAACCTCATCAATATTTGCAAGATGGTTGTTGCAGGACTTGCAGACATAAATACGCCCCTTTAACTGTATCAGAAACAACCTCCCCATGTTACTGACCAGTAAATATATCAGCACTTGATCTTACCCTCAGTAGCTTCTCACTGGTAGGATTTCCACTATCATATGACTCCAATTAATCTGCCACACAAAAATTCAAATTCTAATTTAAAAAACTAAAATTAGACAAAACTGGTCCCTGCAGAGTAGACCCCCCTTGCAATTACAGCCACCCAATCTAATAGTTCAAAAACACCGAGAAATCCATTCAAGGTCTGATTATGCACCAATAAAGAATCTAATTCATTTGCCAAATCCAAACAAATCAGAACACAAAAGGCAAGATGATAAGATAGATTTCATTACCCGGCAAGGATCCCCAATGGAGTTTCGCTATCCGGAAGGGATCCCCAAAGAAATTTCAATACTCAAAAGGGTTTCCGAAAGCAATTTTAATGGAGATTAACAGGCAGCCAAAGGCAGTGATAAAAGAAGAGTTACATAGGGAAAAGGGCACCTGAATAAAACAGAACCAAGGGAAGAATAGGTGGGAATGCATAACGACTAACAAAGAAAGTGAATGCTATGTGAGAAGAATTTAGAATAGCCATCCAGATAAAGAACATATAAAGGAAACATCAACATCAATTCACTGAATTCAACCCCACCTTCAAACACCATAAGCTGTACATAAGGGAAGATATTAAACAGAGGAGAAGATGTTTATAACCCAAATAACAATTAGTTCGTTTATATAAACGGACATTCTATGGGAAGACATCAAATGGAGGATAGGATATTTACAACCCAAATAAGAATTAGTTCATTTATATACACACATATTCGAAGGGAAGACATCAAATAGAGGAGAAGATATTTATAAGCCAAGGATCAGTTCATATATATACACACGGATGTTTGGTGTGAGACTGAAGATGGACTACACCTAAGAAGGAATAGGAAGGGATGATACGTCCAAAACAAAGAACATAAGAAATCTTCTCATCAAAATCAATAGAGGATTCAACCTTAAGAAAGCAAAAATGTGTTAATCTTTGAGACCAACCTTAAGAAAGGAATAATGTCTTGATCTTTGAGTCGGTGACTAAAAGTATCTCTTTCAGTACCAACAAGGTTTCCCAATGCAATTTCAATACCGAGAATGGATTCCCAATGGAATTCCAGTAGCAAGAAGGGATTCTCGATGGAATTGCAGTAGCCAGAAGGGATTCTCAATAGAATTTCAGTACCCAGAAGGAATTCCCAACCAAATTTCAATACCCAAAAAGGATTCCCGACACAATTTCAATTAACAGAAGGGAATCCCATTGAAATTCCAATACCCAGAAAGCCGGAAGGGAGTTCCAACAAGATTTCAATACCCAGAACAGATTCCGAACACAATTTCAATGCAATCCCAATGCCCAGAGAAGATTCCAACAACGATCGCAGCTACCAATCGAATCCTACCGAAAGCCCAATAACCTACTACGAATGCATTAAACCCCCCAAAAATGCAATGTATATTCAACCAAGCTTGATATCTTTCATAAAAATAAAAACTACAAGGACAATTCATATAATATACCCATGTCACCTAAAAATAATCGAAAGAAGGCAGCACGGGTGGAAAAGAATGCTACTTTTATAAGCTACAGTTGCCTTAAGAAACAAGAAAACCATGGAAACATAGCATTGGAAATGGGAATTCGATACTTACAATTGCTCCATGGGCAAAAGCTTTTGTTTTGACCAAACTAAGCCCGTACTAATGCTTTGGCTGGTGGAGTTTCCTGGAACTGAATAGACAGGCCGTGCAGAGATTGAAAATAATACTTTTATGTGCGAAAGGATGGCGAATAAAATGAATTCAAAACGAAAGTGAAACGACAAATTTATTTTTATTTTTTTCGGTTGGAAGATTGCGGTTGTGCACTGCCTATACATTTGGAGGGAGCTGTGAGTTTTTATTTACTTATATATTGGTGGAAGGAAATATGTGCTTTAAAAAAAGGTGGGGTTGGAGTGAAGGGTTGGTTTTGTGGTCGGTCAATATTTAGTTTTATTGGTATAGGTATTTTAAATATATATATTGAAAAGAGATATATATATTTTTTAGATACTACATTAATGACCTAGCCACTTGACACACTTCATGGTGCATTAATGCAGGGTGAGTCTTTTACAAGGGGCAATCACTCCGGTCTTACCATCAGGGCACACTCTTGCGCCTAAAATTTGGATGGTAAACATTTTTATTATACGAGAGCTATGAACTGGAGAGGTGGAGGAGCACTTTCTATTGAAAAGAGATATATGAAGTTCAAGCTATTTATTTTAGATTTTTTTATATATTATATTAATTACTAATTTATTAAAAAAAGATAATTTTTCTATTTATTAATGATAAATGATTTTAATTTAGTTGTATTATTACGTCGAGTTTGGAATTATCTTGTAAGAATACAAGAATAGGCTTTAAAGTCTACTATATGGTCAAGAAATTTATTTTTTTTATTGACTTCTATAAACAAACAAAAAAACCTTATAAGTAGGAGTTAAATGGGTGTCAAATTTGATGTTGAAGTTCTCAAGTGAACATCATATTTAAGGTCGAGCATCAATTATTAATATATAATATTGATGGAAGGAAAAAATAATTTACTTTTTAAAAGGTGGGGTTTGAGTGAAGGAAGAGTTTCATGGCATCTTAGGATTATGGATAGAAAATACATTATGTTAATGAAGAGTGTAAATTTAGTTTTATTAGTACATATGTCTTAAATATATTTATTGAAAAAATTCAGGATATTTCAATTTCAAGGTATTTATCTTGAATTTTTCGCATACCATAGTGATTGATAATATTATTTTCTTCTCCACAAGTTTTATATTTATTGGTGATTAATTTAATCTAGTTGTGTTAGTATGTTGAGCTCGAAATAATCCTTAAGTGAAAAAAGAACAAGTTTGAAACTCCACCATATGGCCAAGATATTACGATTTTCAATTGACTTCTCCAAACCAAAAAAATCCTTTTAAGTGATAGTTAAATGTGTGTCAAATTTATGGTTAAAATTTCTCGGTGATGGTCAAATGGACATCAAATTTAAGGTCAATAATCAGCCGTTAACAACTTACGAATGTTATAGTCCACTACCACCCTTGGCTACCATTATAAGGCGTTTGTTGGCGTAAATAATCTAAAATACTTGTACAATTATTGGTATACTATGAGAGAGTCGTCTTATGGTAAAGGTGTGTGTTGGCACCTAAAAATTGTTCACTTCAATTTTAGGGGCCTTGTGATTAAATTTTTGGGTTCAGCATGTTGCCAGAATGAATTTCCTGCCCATTTTAGGCAATCAGATCACACTCAACCTTGTTTCCTTCTAATTTCTAACATTTCCATGTCTCTTTTGTACATCTTATGATCTGTAAATGAAATAATATTCAATTAGAGTTATTTCAAGGGTGTTCGGAGCTCTTATTATTGTGAATGCATTCATTTGAGAAGGTTCCCAACTTGCACGGTCTTCACAAGTTTTGTTGAGCGAACTTTGAGGTATTTAATAGAGGATACAATCTACTTAGGACATCTTTAGATTGTTTACAAGTGTTTAATGGCCGTCCCTTGGTGAAATTCATTGTGTGATCACATTTAGATCTAGGTTTTTGTGTTCAAGGTATTCATCCACAAGGAGGTCACAATGAAATTTTGTTTTCCCCTTATTTGTGTTGTGTGTTCATAGTTTGATAAATGGTGGTTGCTTTTGTTTTCACACTTGGAGGCTTATCCCACATTCGCAAGGAAGAGGAACGCAAACAACTTTAAATGTGTGGGAACTTATATTATTAAGTGGAGCAAAGGCTCTATGGTTCAAATGTTTTCTCGAGTTTGAATCAGCTAAGGCATTCAGCGCGCGGGATGAAAGTAGTCAAGATTGCACCACATGGTGCAATCCCTGGAACTCAGGTTCTCGAGGAGAGTCGGCTCAAAACAACTAAGGAATATGATCCCCGATAATCCTGAGAATCTTAATCTCCAAGAGGCTTGAAAGCCTACGATAAGACGTCAGGGTTGAACAAAATCTAAACCTAAGAAGTGGAGAGGGCACATGATCACAAAACTCCATGATTGGTCCATGTGGACCAATGATGGTAGTATATGGTCCCCAAGGTTTGAAATCTCATAAAGAAGTGGCTAAGGCAGGAAATTTTGGGATCTTAAGATTGTGTGACACGAAGTTGGGCCCCGAAATTCATAAATTCAGTTAAAGCCTTGAAAGCAATCACAATCACTTAAATCCTCGAAGGCTTCACAAAACAAAATAAAAAAAGTGACCTGAGACATCGAGAAGTCTTGTGAACCCTGAAATCACTTGATTGGTCCACGTGGAAAAACCACAAATCACCAAATTCTCAAGAAAGGAGAAATCAAACAAGAGGCATAAGGAGACCCCAAGAGTCTGAGTTGATCTGAGAGATCAATATGTGACACTTGTGGACACATGGTGAATCATGGTGATTCGCTACAGTGCACTAATTATGAATTTAAAATTGGCAGTATGTCATGGTTCTAAAATTAGTTTGTTGTTGTCACAAGAAAAGCATGATTGAGTTCTTTTTTTAATTATAAATTTTTACTAGGAGCTCCAAATGACCTAGCGATTGATGTCATAAGAAAGGTCTCAGAGAGAGCTTAAAAAATGGTTTTAATTTTAGGGGAAATAATTGAGAAATTGATGAGAAGTTTGTGATAGTGTATTTGAGTTCCTTGAAGTTTCATAATCACATCAAATAAAGGTCTTTTATTGGCGCCCGCAAGAAAATGATGACCAATTGAACAAGTGATAGTTTCTTGTTCATCCATTCTCCTAATTTTTAGGGATGCATGTGTGTTTTCTTTGTGGATCTCCATTTTATTTATTTAAGTGTCACTTGTGAGCCAAATTTAGTTTATTTCTAGGCAAGAAATGTGTTTTCTTTGAGATGATTTAACACGAGTGATTTGAGCACACTTTTATCTCTACTCTCATTGATGGATGATTTATTTTCACCTAGTGCTGACAAATAGATCCTATCTGACATTTGATTACCTTTGAGGGAATATTTTTGGTACCTTTGTTGTGCACCTTTGTAAAGGGAAATTGTATAAAGTGGAGAAGAAACTCTCTATAATGATATTTTGGCTATTGAGCAAACTTGGTGGTCTTGTTTGAGCATTTATGTTTTTCAGCTTTGTGAGAAATTAAATAGTGAAAATATGTCTTGGTTCAAAGAGAAGATAATGTAGGATGTTGAACAAATGTTATGATTCTTATTTAAAGGTTTAGATTATGTAGATCATTGTTTACTAATTGAGTGTGTTTTTGTTGTGTATACATATAAGTATGGAGTCATAAAATCCTTGCAGATATTCATTTCCTTTTATCTTCTAAAATTGTCCCAATATCAGTGTGTTGTCATTTTCAAGTGTTTTTTCTAATAGATGGTAAATGATATGTGTACGATCATTTCATTATTTGTCTTAATTCATGATGGGTTGTGCAATAATTATATAGATTCTTATATTTCCTTGGTTATCACTCATTCACTTGGTTCAGATGCTAGTAACTCTTTGCTCGATGGATTCAATCATTGTTAGATTGGTTTATTTGATCACCTCCTTATGTTAATACTTCAATTCACTCCCATACTTTACTAAAATCACATTGTCTATTTGTAAATCCTTCATGATTCTAGTCATTATAGCTTTGGATTCATGTTTATAAGCTTTCATTTGAATATTTTGATGACCTAGAGAGAAATTAGCTTATAGATTATGGATATCTTTGTTACTATCATTTGTTTGAGTGTAACATTTTCCCATTCTTAAGTAGTGACGATAAATCAGGTGGGAATTCATAATGGTCAGGTTGTTGGGATGGGTTTGTTGCATTATATTTGCCAAATCTTTGTTGTTTGATATCATTTAAGGTTACTCCAGGGTCTCTCCCCTATGTCTTCTAGATCCTAAAGAGTAGTAGGTTAACCACCCTCCCATTGTTGGCCTTGAGTATGTCATTCTAGGTGTAGAAGAAAATCACTACAATGACCTATCTTATTTCTTTCACTCATTTTCACCTTGGTATTAATTTAATAGGAAACAAATTGGTGGCATTGTCGAGGACTATACCAATTTGGTACAAGTTTACCATTGTATGCACTTCTCTAGTTTATTTTGCAGTATTTGTGACACGTGCAATTTTTTCTCACAATTTGTTAATAAATTAATGCAAAATGTTTTTTTATTTAGTCCTATTTGAGAAAATGGTGGTATTATTTGTGATCTTTGTTGTTATAGTCAATTTATCTTGAGATTTGAACAATGACATCATGATATACTGTTGATATTTTCACAAATAATTTAGGTATGAAGTTTGTATGAGTTTTTTATGTATACATTTTTTATATCGGTGACTTCATTATGTTTTGAGATCAGTTAGCCCAAGTATTTGTTAAATATATGTCAATTTGTTGTCCCTTGGTCATGTGTTGCTCATTGCGACTTTAAATTTACAAACTTGGAGGGGCTACACTCAGTTTTCAAAGTAGATACATCAAAGAAACATGAAGAACTCCCACCAATAAAATCAATAATAAAAGAAGAAGTGGATTTAGAAACTTGTGCAAGGGAAAGGTGTTTCTCACACTCAAAGTTCTAACTATACTTCTCCTTTGTTCCCTTTAAATTTTGGAGAGAAGATTTTAATTGAGAATGTTAATGACAATTTTGATTCCATTTTATATTTCTCTGAATCATTAGTAAAAAGGTTAGTTTCATAGTTCATTCTCCCTTTAATTGTGCAAACACTAGTAGAATTATTGCCTTTGTAAAAGAGCATTGCCTTTTATTTTCCCCTTCATCCAAAGGAGAAGGAGTTTTTCAAATTTAGTTATCATTTAAAAAAACATCTACCATTGACCTCCCAAATTCAGTTAGCACTTCTCTTGGTGATTTGAAGGAAGAATCAACACAATATCCTTTCACTGATTTTGTTATTCATGATACTTCATTTCCCAATAATCCTCTTGAGACAAATCAATTTTATATAGATCACAATATGGCTTAAAACAATAGAGACCTAAATGCCTTTGGCCATGCTAGAGTTCCACACCTATTGCTAGGAGAAAATTGATTTAGAAAATTTGATTTCTAAAAAATGTAAGGTTATCCCAATGAATTCCTTGTTGAAATAAAATGGATGGTACCAAAATTTTAAGTAAACAATGCAATTTCATGCGATCAACATCTTAGAATTCTCAAAAATTTGATTAATGATTATGAAATTGTTTATGAAGATGTCGTTATCAAGTTGTTTATTCACACTATAGAGGAAAGTTCTAGGGATTGGTTTGACAACTTACCTAATGGAAGCATAGATTCATGGTGTGAGATGAAAAGATATTTTAACCTGCAATTTGGTGAAAGAATAGACGTCAAATTTCTCATGAGTGAGTTTGATAATATTAAGAAACACCCTAATGAGTGTGTATAGGATTTCAATGCTATATTTACTAGATTCATGATGAAGTTACCTGAAAATGTTAGACCCCCTAAGTAACATGCATTATAAAATATTACAAGACCTTTGATGCTAAAGATGGTTTTTATCTCATAGATAAATGCCCAATCAATCTTAATCAAGCTTATACTATGAAAATCACTATTGAGAACAACATCAAGAGTTGATAATAAATCATCTAAAAGGGGAGATGTGAAGCTACTTCACCAATAAAGAAAATCTCTCCCAACACTCATTTGATTTTGGATGATAAATTAGATAAAGTGATGGGGGATTTAAATGAGTTATCTTATAGAGTGGCTAGAATGAAAATGGTTTGCCTCATACTCAGATGAAACAATATTTAAATGATAGACCGCATAATTAAGCCAAAGGGTTTACAAATGATATAATCTTTGATAAAAGGAAAAGACCTTTCCATAAAGAGAGGGGGGACTGAAAATAGAGGAAATGAAAGAGATACACATGATCCTCTTGTTGTCATAAATAATGAGGTAAATCAAATGGATGATTCGACATGGTGTGAATATTGTTTGATGGTCCACCCTTTTAGTGTAATCACTTTTATTAATGTTTGAATTGATTGTGATGATAATGACTTGGAAATTTTAGAATCTATTTACATGTTGGACTGTGATAAAGACTCAATCAATGTGGCACAAACTTATGAACTTCCAATCCGTGATTTTGAATATTTGAGATGTCATATGATTAAAAATTATAATGGTGGAAGGCCATCTGAAGAGGATATTTTAGCTCTTAAAAATGATGCAAAAAATCAAGTTAAAAGCAATTATAACTTGAGAATTCAAAAAGATGCAAGTGTAAAGGAGAATCATAAGGAGATTCCACTTAATAAAAAAATAATAATAGTGAAGATAGATCCAAGAAGGCTATTGTTGTTCCAGAACATAAAACCACTTCTCTTCAACATGCTTAAAAAAATTATGTGCAGTTAATGAAATGTAAGTATCCTCTTCTTACAAGTGTGAATAAGGGGCCCTCTTGCTCCAAGAATACAAATGAAAATAAAAGATAAAGAGAGGATATTGAAAATTCCAGACCAATTAAAAATAATGTTCCATCAACTTATGATTTGGCCCATTATTTTGTGCAATCTCTTACTTCTTATAACTTAGGTGTCAATACTACCGCATTGCCCCCAAATAACCCAATGCCAAAATATGTTACTTGTGATATGGATGTTGTCCTTAACCAATTCAAAATAACAATCCCTTTGAGTGAGATTCTATGTATCCTTCAACATAGAAATAAGGCATTTTCTTTCCTTGGTGCACAAATCTTTACTTCCCCGTCTACTTTTGTTGTTGAAGCTAAGAAAATCAGTGAAGAATTGGAGGAGGTTTCTAAGATTTATTTAGGCACATCACTAGTGAAAATTCAACTTGATGTGGATCCATTTTACTCAACTTTACTCATGAATGGGTTGTTGCTACATAATTGCATGCTAGATTCAGGGGCCTCTTGTAACACAATGTCATTAACAGTGATGAATGAGTTAATAATTAAGATATGAACTACCTATGGGAGGTGTTATGATATGGAGTCAAGAGAATTTCCTATGGTGAGACGTGTTGAGGGATTTTTTGTTCAAATTATAGCTTATCATTGTAAATTTCTTGTTATGGATGTTGTGGTAGTTGATTTTCCTCCCAAATGGGGAATTTTATTGTTAAGAAAGTGGGTTGCTTCAGTTGGAGGCAACATTCAAATGGATATGTCCTTCACACCAATTCCTTTGGAGGGAGAACAAATTAAATTATGTAGAGAGAAAAGGATGTTGCACTTGATTGAAGATCCACAAAGGGCTTAAAATGAAATATTATATATTGATGTGGATGTGGAATTTGTTTTTGGGAATATATGTTTTATTGAGAATCCAATAAATCTAGCTTTCTACATGCAGGTCTACAACACTGATTTTGATGGTACATGGACTATTCTCTTTGATAGAGCATGTTCAAAAGGAAGGGTGGGAGATGGAGTTGTTTTATATTCTCCATAGGGAAATATCTTCAAATTTTCTTTCAAACTAGATTTTGAATATACCAAGAATGTAGTAGAGTACGATGATATGTTGGTCGGTTTAAACATGGCATTAAAATTCAAGATCAAAGATATGGTTGTAAAGGGAGATTCAAAATTGATCATACAATGGGTGAGGAAGGTTTATTAGACCAATAATGGGAGGATGAAATGATATATAAACATTATATGAGACTCCTTTTAATTTTTTGTTAGATTCAATATCATTCACGTTGATAGATCATTGAACACAATTGCAGACCATCTTTATTTCCATACTTCTTAGTATCAAAATCATGTGTATACTCCTTATTATAAATATGATGTTAAATTATTAATAAGGCCCTCCATTCTAAATAATATAAACCATCAGTAATTATTTTAGGATGAAAATCGGGTTCTGAGATTCATGAACAATACAATTGACTTTGAAGGTCATCTTATGGACTTGGAGCCTTTTATCAAAAATTAGGAAGAGAGAGAGACTCTTTTGGGACAAGAAATAATTCAATTAAAAACCAATAAGATCCCAATGATTTAACAAAAAATAGAATTAATGCTAAACCTTAATTGCAGAGTCACGTATGATAAATAAATTCTAAAGTAAATATTTGACACAAGCAATAAGCTAGTAAAATACAAAACCCTAAGTGCAGGAGAGATATGAAGAATTTAGTTGATTTACACTTTTTTGAAGGTGATTTGGAATGGGAAAATTGATAAACAGGAAGGGAAGACTGTCGTAACTATGCACAGTAAAATATGGAACTATCAGATGAGCCTGAATTAGGGTGCCTGGACTGGGTCAGGGGCGTTTGGGCACCAAAGTCTGTTATTGGGTGCCCACAACTGTGAAATTGGCTAGAATCTGATTTTTCTGGTGTCACACAAGTGTCACTAGTAGTTGTTGTTGGTCACTTGTATGTTGCACCATGTTCACAGAATGTACCTATAACTTGCAAAGAGATATTCATATTTAAAGCTCTAAAACTACATCAAATCCTAAAAAAATAAAGATGCAATATGGGGATTTGGACTGACCCCAGCGGTCACCCAGTTGAGTGAATTTACGACCGAGTGTTGCACTACATCTCAGAATCCATGTAGTTCTTGTGAGTGTGTGAAATAATTGTGCCCTAAAAAGCCCTTGTGCAAACACACTTGATAATGGGTAATAGTTATATGTACCAATGGAAATAGATGTGTGGATGGAAAAATGAACTTCCCCTTCCTATGTAGTGTATGCAGAAAATGTAGTCCCTTTTCCATTGAATTGTTGCTAGATGGATGCCTTTTGATGCTCTTAGATACCTTTAAATGCAAGCTTAGGTGATGATAATATATGCTTAGAGCTTGGTCCTTTATTTTGGTCACATAACTTTGTATTTATATGATTCCCTTAGTTGAATTTCGTAATTGACAGCTGGAAGGCCAAGCCATAAGAAACTAAGATGCCTAAAATATAAAAGAGACCCAAAAGAAGTGATTAAGATAGAAAAGAGTCTGGGGCACCCAAAAGGATGAGGGCGTTTGGGCGTTGACGACTAGTTTGGGCGCTAGTGTCCAAAGTCATAAAATATAAACACGTAAAGTCCTTACTAGACTATAGGGTGTAAAAGAACATAAAGAAGACCAAAAACAAAGAAAATATGCCAAAGATAGTTGTTAATTACTAGTTTTTTTGCTTAGGAATCGTATAAATACAAGTATGCTTTTTGTTAGGATATAAGGGATAAATTATGCAGAATAATCCCTCACAGAATCGCAACAGTAGAAACTAATATGCAGAAAATATTATAGATCTCAAATAAAATTACAAAATAAAATAACACAACATAAAGAGACAGTATTTAAGGTGGTTCACCCAATTTGGGCTACGTCCACCAAGAATCACTTGCTTAGATTTTATTACAAGCCACCGCTCTCTCAATACAATACCCAAAAATGTTTGGAGCTATGCTCAACAAACTCTACAGAATTCACACCTGAATTCAAAACACATCTGCAATGTTTTTTATATTCCCTACCATATGCACAAAACCATATAAATAGACAACTACTTAAGCAATTTTACAAAATAGTGGGTATTAAAACCATGGGCCAAAACCGTCCCATAAACCTATGGGTCAAAATCCTGCCCATATGAGAAAAACATGTTTCTTGGTATATTGAGCACATTTTAAGGCCAAAAAAAATTTCTCGGGGGCTGCGCCCCCGAACCCGGGGAGGCAACTGTGGAAAGTGTACAGTACTCTTAGTGTATAATCTTCAACACTTTCTCACATGAAAACATGCTCCACAACCTAACAATCTCCCACTTGGAGACTAGTTTTCCTCTTAGCAAGCTTCTCAACCCTTCACTAGCTTCCATGAAGACCAACCAAAGCTTAACATAGCTTCATTTTTTCCCTTGTGACCACCTTGGTCATCATGTCTGCAGGATTCTGACTGGTATGAATCTTCTCCAGCTTGAACTTCTCTTCCTCCAAAGTTGTCCTGATGAAATGGTACCTTAACTGTATATGCTTTGTCCTAGAGTGGAAAGCAGAGTTCTTAGCTAGGTGTATAACACTCTGACTATCACTATGCAACTTTCCTTCCTCCTGCTTATGCCCCAACTCCTCAAGCAATTGTTGTAACCAAATCATTTCTTTGCTTGCCGTCTGTGGCAACAACATACTATGCCTCTATGGTTGACAAAGCCACCAGCTGCTGTAGTCGTGAAATCCAACTCATTATTGTCCCACCTATAGTGTAAACATAACTTGTCGTGCTCCTCAGGTTGTCTACATCTCCAACCATATCTGAATCTACATAACCGCACAAAGTGGTGTCCGATCCACTATAGCACAAAAATGTCCCCATGGTCCCTCTCAAATACCGAAGGATCCACTTTATTGCCTGTTAGTGATCTTTACCTGGATCACTCATAAATCTACTCACTACTCCCACTGCATGGGAAATATCAGGCCTGGTACACACCATGGCATACATAAAACTGTCAACCGCTGATGAGTAAGGTATCTTGGACATCTGGTTTCTCTCCTTGCTCTGTCTTGGGACACTACTCCTTTGATAACTTGAAATGGCCTGCCAAAGGAGTCCCAACGGTTTAGCATCCTGCATGTTAAACCTCTCCAAGACCTTCTTAATGTACTCTTCCTAAGATAAAGGCAACTTTCGTTCCTTCCTATCCCGAGATATCCTTATACCAAGGATTTGTTTGGCTGCCCCCAAATCCTTCATAGCAAAGGATTCACTTAGTTTCTTCTTGAGTACTTTTATTTCCTGCATGTTTTTACCTACAACCAACATGTCATCCACATACAGACAAAGGATAATATAACTGTCATCCTCAAATTTCTTTGTATACACGCAATGGTCAGAATGACATCTAATATAACCTTGCTCCATCATGAAGCTATCAAATTTCTTATACCATTGACGTGGAGCTTGCTTTAAGCCATACAAGCTCTTCTTCAGTTTGCACACCATCTCCTCTTTACCTTTGACCTCATAGCCCTCTGGTTGCTACATATATAGTTCCTCCTCCAAATCACCATGGAGAAATGCAGTCTTTACATCAAGTTGTTCTAAGTGCAAGTCTTTTACTGCAACTATTCCTAGAACAGTTCTGAATAGAAGTCATTTTTACTACAAGAGAAAAAATATCATCAAAATCTATACCTTTTTTCTATGCAAACCCCTTGACCACCAACCGGGCCTTGTATCTTTTCTTGCCTCCTTTTCCTCTTGACTCTGAACACCCACTTGTTTTGTAATGTTCTTTTGCCTTCAGGTAGCTTCACCAAATCCCATGTCTGGTTCTCCATGAGAGCCTGATGCTCCTCATCCATGGCTTGCTCCCACTTCTTCCTAGACATCTACCTGTATTGCTTCATCAAATCTCTCTCGCTCTCCACTATCAGTGAGTAATAAATAATAAAGAGAAGGAGAAAAATGTTCAGGTTCTCTTCTTACCCTAGAAGACATCCTCAATATAGGAGTTTGGGGTTCCTATTGAGGAGGTTCCTGAACTGATTCATGTGCCACTTTCCCATCCGGAAGATCCTCTACCGCTGCATATTCTTTCTTGGATTCTTCCTTGTTTTCTTGCAACTACTACTTATACATGACTTTCTCATTAAAGACCACATCCCTAGATTGAATGATTTTCTTTTCCTTAATACTCCAACATTTATATCCAAAGTCATCACCACCATAACCAATGAAAGTACATTTTTCTGATTTAGTCTCTAGCTTGGTCCTATCATCCTTGTCTATATGGACAAACACCTCACATCCAAAGACTCTAAGAAATGAATAATCAACTTTCTTACCATACCGAGCCTCCTCAAGTATGCCTCCATCCAAGGCACTTGAGGGTCCTCTGTTTATCAAGTACACAACCGTGCTCATTGCTTCTACCCAAAAAGAAAGAGGCAGTCCTGCATATAACCTCACACTCCTAGCATGTTCCATTATTGTTCTATTCATCCTTTCTGACACCCCATTCTACTGTGGAGTTCCTGGAACTGTCTTTTGCCTACGGATTCTATTCTTAGAATAGTAATAATCAAATTCATTACTGCAATACTCCCCTCCATTATCTGGCCTGAGACATTTTAGATTAAGACCCGTTTCATTCTCTACCAAAGCTTTCCATTTAACAAAAGTGTCAAATACATCAAATTTGTTTCTAATACAATAAACCCAAACTTTCCTTGTTGCATCATCAATAAAAGTAACATAATAACTTGAACCCCCAAGAGATGATACCTAAGCCAACCCTCATACATCAGAATGCACCAGCTCTAACTTACTCTCTTTCTTTGTAGGTCTAACCTTGAGAAACCTTACTCACTTTTGTTTCCCATATATGTAGTCCTCACAGAACTCTAAACCTGTTTTTGTATATCTAAAATCCTTCTTTATGATCTCCATGCCCTTATGGCTCATATGACTGAGCCTATAGTACCACAATGTTGTATCTACTTCTGAAGTCACAATATTACAAACATTAGTGCTATAAGTGGTTAAATACAAGGTTCCAACCTTCTTACCTCTTGCCACCACAAGAGCACCCTTGGTAACCTTCCAAGAGTCCACTGTAAATATCACAGTACAACCATCACTTCCCAACTGCCCCACCGATATCAAATTTCGTCTTAATGTAGGCACATGTCTAACATCCTTAAATAGACAAAGTATTCCCATTTTGCATCTTAACCTAAACAAAACCTTTTCCAACTATGATGCAAGGCTCATCATCACCAAGAAAAACATGCCCAAAATCTCCTTGAACATAATCAACAAAGTAATGCCTATGTGGAGAAGCATGGAAAGAATCCCCTCGAATCTAAAACCCAAGATTCAGTAATATTGTGCAAAGAAAGAATCAAAGCATCCTGACATACATTACCCGTTGCCACATTTATCCTCCTTGTTTTCTTCATGTTGTTTCTTCTTGTCCCGAAGCTCCCAACAGTCCTTCTTTGCATTCCTAGACTTTCCACAATGCCAACATACTATCTTGCTTTTGGATTTTGACCTTGCCCGATCCTTTGATTTTCCACGGCTTCCTCTATTCTTCTGTCTCCCTCTAGTTTCCATTGTCAAAGCATTCCCTGAAGTAGAAGATTCACTAGAGATTTTTCTTCGCATTTCCTCACTTAGAATCACCCCTACAACATCCTCAAACTTCAACTTTGAGTTAGCTGGAACCGAGTTGCTTACTGCCATTACCAAGCTATTCCAACTCTCAGGTAAAGAGCACAGAACTAATAAAGCCCTAACTTCTTCATCAAATTCTATTGTAACCAAAGCTAGCATATTTACAACCATATTAAAATCATTTAGATGATCTACTACTAAACCATTCTCAGACATCTTCATATTAAACAAATTTTTCATTAAAAATATCTTATTAGAGACAAAGGGTTTTTCATACAACTTCCCTAATGCATCATTAGTTCTTTTGTAGTCTTTTCCTTTGAAACATTAAATAATACCGAAGATACAAGACACAGTCATTGTCCCAAGTGCCTTCCTATCCAGCAAATCCCATTCCGCATCTGTCATGCTCGAGGGTTTGTTCACCTTCTCAGACAATGGAATATAAAGATCCTTCTGATAAAGGTAATCTTCCATCTACATCTTCCAAAGACTGAAATTCTACCCGTTTAATTTATCAACCCTAGATCTTCCATCATCTGCCATAGCTCCCACTCAAGATAAAACTTTCCTTGCGATTCAACACTTCAACAAACCAAACCAGGCTCTGATACCAATTGTTAGGATATAAGGGATAAAATATGTAGAATAATCCCTCACAGAATCGCAACAGTAGAAACTAACATGCAAAAAAATATTACAGATCTCAAATAAAATTACAGAATAAAATAACACAACACAAAGAGACAATATTTAATGTGGTTCACCCAATTTGGGCTATGTCCACCAAGAATCACTTGCTCAGATTTTATTACAAGCCACTGCTCTCTCAATACAATACCCAGATCTATTTGGAGCTATGCTCAACAAACTCTACATAATTCACACCCGAATTCAAAACACATCTTCAATGTTTTTTATATTCCCTACCATATGCACAAAACCATATAAATAGACAACTACTTAAGTAGTTTTACAAAACCATGGGTATCAAAACCATGGGCCAAAACCGTCCCATAAACCTATGGGTCAAAATCCTGCCCATATGAGAAAAGCACATTTCCCCGGCGAGACAACTGTGGAAAGTGTATAGTACTCTTAGTGTACAGTCTTCAACACTTTCTCACATAAAAACATGCTCCACAACGTAAGACTTTTAAGACCTAGAAATGTATCCAAGTGCGTGGTTTTGTGTCTACATTTGCCCCCAATTCATGTTGTTGAGTGAATACTTGATAACGTAAAGTAAATAAGAGATGTGCACCTGATAACCATGTAGAGTATGATGGCGATAGTGTGTCAAAGAGACAAGTGAAAGTGTGAAGTGATAAAAATGAAGTGTGGAAGCCAAAAAAGAGGAAGTGGCCCTAGGGGTGGAACATATTATGTTGTATTGTGTTGTAACTAATGTTATGCTTCATGTTGTGATTGATGTAGGGTTGTTTCTTATTGTGTATTAAGGACAAACTTGCAAAAGAAGAGCGAAAGAGTAATCAAAGTCATGTATTATCAAAACTCTGTAAAAGTATGTAAATGTGTGTAAAATTAGTAAAAGGAAAGTGTGCACCTGATGAACATGGGTTTAAAAGGATAGAATATGTCCTGAAAATGTTGTAGAAGAGTGATTTTTTGGGTGATCTCACGCCAAGAGCGAGTTTTTTGGGTGATCTCACACCAAGTGCGAGTTTTTTAGGTGATCTCATGCCACAGTAAAAGAGTTTTGGGGAGAGAGGTCTAGTGTTACTCTCCTTCCATGACTGTTTCCTGATTATACAACATTGTAGATGGTGTGATCTGTGTTGTTTCCAGTTGTACCGTATTAGTTCTGTGTAGAAATGGAGATAGAATTCATTCTACTTGCTAGAGGATTGTGCCTATATTGTGAAAAATTATCTATGAACTATTGTGAATTGTGATGATATGAGAAATTAGTTATATCTTCCCCCAGGATATAGGCACCTAGGAGAGGTTGGGAGCACCCAGGTGTTAGTGTTTGTATCTAGGCACTAGATTCTGTGCTGAACTGAGGACCCAAGTCAGATTTTGGGTCATTTCTATAATTATAGAATGTGTTGATTATGTGTTGAATTATACTGTACTTTAGCTTTGAGTTTTTATATGGGGTGACTAAGTCACCCAATGTATGCCCCCTCATTTTGTGGTACATGTGGCATCTCTAGGGTTACACGGCCCAAAGGAGAGGACCTGATGTTGATACTTGCAAGGGGTAAAGGGATGTGCATGGTAGAAACCAAGGCACATGCAAACAAATTGGCTAGATATATGTGTTAGTAGAAAAATTAGTAAGCATGTCATAGAAAAACAATGTAACAAGAAAATGTGCATACAAGATGAACCACAAAAAGTAGATTTTCAACATGGGACATCACTCACAATGTCACAAGAAAATTAGGGTCAAAACGACCAAAAGCATATAATTTACATACAAGATAGAGGGCATAGCCCGAAAATAATAACATACAATAACAAACAATGTCAGACAAGATGTAACAGACAACCATGGTGGAAAATAGTTCCTGCAAAGAAAATGTGCACATAAAGCACCTGTTAGCATGTTAGAAAGATAAGAAGTATGTCAAAGTGTGTATAGATCAATGTAAAGTAGTGTGTTAATAAGAATAGGAAGTAGTAAATAATGAAATAATAACACCTATGATGTGTAAGAGTAGTAAATGTAGATGCCCCCAAGAGCCTTGGTGGGACTGGTAAGAGTTATAGTGCCAAGTATCATTGCTACATGTAAGGATTTGTAAGAGGTCTGCATTCACAACTAAGTAACAAGTGAACACACATGAGTATATAGAAAATATAATGACATATTGGATATTCGTCTAACATAAGAAACAAGGTGTACATGTAAGTATAAGCAAACAAGAATAAGTGTAACCAAGATATGTAATATGCTATGTATGCATGAGATGGAATGGTATGTAATGTGAATGTGATAGGAGCAGCGTGCTCCCAAGAAGATGTGCATGAGATGTGAGATGAGGCACATTTATAAAATACCCCTCAACAATCAAGAATGAACCATAGAACAAGAGTGTGTCATCAGGAAATGGTTTGAAAATAAATGCTAGAAAGATAGATCATGAAGCACATAGCATAATGTATAGAAGAGGTGAGGTTCATTTCAGATTTAGATCCTCAACAGTTGAGTATGAACTATGGAACTAGAGTGCAGTCATAGGGTAGTATGATGTCTGAGGATGTAATGCTAGAAAGATGTATAGTGAAGCATAGAGCATGAAATGTGTAGTGTGTGAGGTTCATGGATGTAGTATTCCCTCAACAGTCAAGTGTGAACATTAGCACAAGAGTGCGTCATAGGGTAATGAAGATAAAAAGTGTATCAAGTTGTGTAATGATGCTTAGAAAGATGAAATATGAAACACAAAGTGTAATAATAGAAATGATAGAGACCTGATGATGTTAGGATGGGGAGAGAAGTAAGCATGATGTTCCCCAAGTGTATGATAATGATCGAGCTATCCAACGAAAATGAAGTGTAAGGGTCCTCCACCCAATGTCTGAGGAGATAAAGGCATGTGACCATGCTCTAAGATCGGAGGTGTATGAGACTAATGATGTATATGTGAAGGAATCTTAGGTGGTGGGCACCTATGTGAAGGATACTTAGGAGGTGATGAGCACCCATGTGAAGGAGAACTAGGAGGTGATGAGCACCTATGTGGAGTGAACCTAGGAGATGATGAGCACCTATGTGAAGATACTTCCCAAGTAGGGGACGTAAGCTGAGAATATTGACTAGTAGACCAATGAGAACAAGTAGGTCATGTGTGCAAATAGGAGAGCTAGGTGAAGAATATGCTTTAGATTTGAGAGGCCAAGGGGGCCTAGATGCTATTACCAGTGAAAGAACATCCTCAAGAGAAGATTGAGGAAACAACATGGATGGTGGAACACCTTTGAGAGTGAAAACTTTCTTATTATGAATGAATTTGAGACACAAATGGTTCATGGAAAAGATAGCTTGAGTGGCGCAGATCCAAGGAAGACCTAAGAACAGGTCACAACCTTTGATTGAAGGTACCACAATGAATGAAATGAGCATGGTGAGAGGTCTAACTATAACTGGAAGATGGATGTAGTCATAGAATTTGGGAATTGGAAATGAAATTTGAGAGAGTGGATAGTTAATATCGACAAGGAGTGCAATAGAGCACACCCCAATAGGAGTCGATGGATTGATCATGGTGTTATTAGTATAGAAGCATTGATGTGTAGTGTATTATAAGAAAACGTGGCATGATAATCGTGATCAGAGAATGTGATGAGTGGTGGAGATGCATCAACATTAACAACTATAAAATCAAGAGCCTTCGATGAAGGAGGAGGTGCAACACGATACGTATGATTAGCAGAAGAATTGATAGCTTGCTCATTATGCTTAGGCAATAGGTATTTGAATATTTTGAGCTTTTCATTGTCATTGACCGACTTGGATGTTGAACACTCAGGGAGATCGATTGCATTATTGTCGATAAGATCTTGAATGAGATGTCTAAGTCTTAAACATCAATAAGTGGAATACCCAACACATTAATGATAGTAACATCTATCATTTTTATTATAATTGCGACCTTTAGGGTAAGATGGATCAAGATTCAATAATGGTGGAAGCGTAATAAGATTGCTTTCAATAAGTTGTGCCAATAAAAGGCACAAAACATAAGGAAATTTTGTAAATGTACGCTTTGGAGGTTTCCATTGAAGCTTTTTAAGAGTAGAAACAACGTTAACAGTAGCTTTTGATTCAATGGGCTTGGGAGATGGCTTGAAAGTAGATTTTCTTTGAAACCAATTAGAAGATGAAGCATGAACATGATATTTGAGATTTCCCATAGATAAGAGTTTGCTTTCACGTAACTTAAGCATATGACATAGTTGATCAAAAGATGGAGAGGTCTCAAAGATGATGCTCTCTTGTAATGGAGATAAAATACTTAAGACAAAAAGATCTTATAATTCAAAATCCGTGAGTACATTGGTCATCTTAGATAAATTGTTCTTATAGCATAATACATAGTCAACTAGATGCTAATTAGATCCTTATTTGATTTGTGCAAGTTCAACATAAGATATTTTAGAACTGATATTGATTGAAAAATGTGCAAGAAAGGCATTATATAAATGCGTAAATGATGTTACCGAATGAACAAGTAGATCGTTGAATCAACACATATAACATAGTCTTGGAGACTTTGAGGAAATAACTTAGCTAATAATGTATGATCATCCACATAATCTAGATATGCCACATGAAAAGATCAGATATTCTCTTGAGGGTCACCATGGCCATTGAAGGTGGGTAGCTTAGGAGTGATGAATTTTGGAAGAAGTGTATAAGTGAAAATGACAGGTACGAAAGGAGTGTGAAGGAGAAGGGTGGAATCAAGATATGGAGATGCACAAGAAGTATCCCACTAAAGTTGACAGATTTGAACTTGGAGATCATGATATACAGAGGATAGGTCTTGAGTGTCATAGGAAGAGGTACCAAGTTGTGTATTAGAAGCATTGAGATGAAGCAATGGAGTGGTGGAGGTAGGAATGAAAGTAGGAAGAGAAATAGGGATGCAAGTAGGGATGTAAATATGAATGGAAGTATGAATGTCAAGGGGTTGGGTGGAGGCCGTGGTAGTCAAAGAAGAACCTACAAGAGGCGGAGACGTAACATCTCGAGAGTGTTTGGTAGTAAGAAAAACATGGAGAATATGTGGAATATGTGTAGAATTGTTGTGCAAAGCCTGATGAAAATTAGGAAGCTTGTCTAATTGTTCTTGATTAACATTTGTATCTTCATCATATGATTGTTCACTATCAAATGTTTCAATGTCTTTGAGGTGAACATTCCTTGAATTAACAAAGGGATTATCAGATTCAACCATTGATGTAGAAACCCTTCGTGTAAATGGAGGAAGCTCTATATGCTCAAAAGACCCAAAATGACCGCTACAGGTAATGGGAATAATAAAACCCTAGAAAGAAGGTAGGGTTCGAGTGACAAGTTCACCAAATGATTTAGCAAAAAATAGAATTAATTTTGAACCTTAATTGTAAGGTCACGTATGATAAATAAATGCTAAAGTAAAAATTTGACACAAGCAATAAGCTAGTAAAATACAAAACCCTAAGTACGAGAGAGAGAGAGAGAGGGAAAGAATGACTTAGTTGATTCATGTTATCCCTAGAAGAGAGAGAGAGAGAGATAAAGAACTTAGCTTATTTACATTTTTCTGAACATGATCCAGACTAGGAAAAATGATAAATGCAGATTGGATCAAACCTGTTCACAGTAAAATATGGAGCTGTCTAGATGAGTTTAGGACTAGGACGCCTGCATTGGTGTCAGGAGTACTACTTGTTTGAATTTGCTATTGGGCTCCTGTGACTGAAAAAGTGGTCAGAATCTAATTTTTTTGGTGTCGCACAAGTTGTCTCTAGTAGTTATTGTTGGTTGTATGTTGTTCATAGAATGTACTTGTAACCTGCAAAGATATTTTCACCTATAAAAACCTCAAACTACATCAAATCCCAAAAAAAGAAAGATGTAATATGGGGAGTCAGACTGACCCTGACGGTCACCCGACTAAGTGAAATTACGACTGATCACTACACTACATCTCAGAATCCATGTAGTTCTTATGAGTGTGTGAAAGAATTGTGCCTTAGGAATCCCTTATGCAAGTGCACTTGATATCAAGTGATAACTAGATGTATCAATGTAAATAGATGTGTGGATGGAAAAATGAACTTCCCCTTCCTATGTAGTGTATGTAGAAAATACAGTCCCTTGTCCCTTGAATGGATGTTATATGGATGCCTTTTGATGCTTTTAGATGCCTTTGGATGCAAGCTTAAGTGATGATAATAGATGCTTAGATATTTGGTCCTTTATTTTGGTCACATAGCTTTGTATTTATATGATTCTCTTGGTTGAATTTCGTAATTGACAACTAGAAGGCCGTTCCATAATAAAATAAGATTCCTAGAAGATAAAAGAGACCCAAAAGAAGTGATTACGATAGAAAAGTGTTAGGGGCACCCAGAAGGACGAGGGTGCCTGGGCGCTTGCGTCTTGTTTGGGTGCTGGTCTCCAAAGTCATAAGAGATAAAAAAGTGAAGTCTTGACTGGGATACAGGGTGTAAAAGACCAGAAACAAAGAAAAGAGGCCAAAGATAGTTGCCAATTACTAGTTTTCTCATTTAAGAATCATATGAATGCAAGTACGCTTTTAGGACCTATAAATGTACCCAAGTGCGTGATTTTTTGTCTACACCCAAAATGATTGGTTACACTTGAGAGAGCCTTTGATGTTGCAAACAGGGTAAGACAAAGAGATACACGAATAATATAAGATAAATAAGACTTTAATTTGGGTATCGTTGTGTCTCTAAGACTTGATTTTATTAGGAAATTCCTGAAAGTATATGAAAATAATGCTATGATTAAAATTATAAGGAAATATAGAGAGTGTATGGCTTGGTCTTATGACTTGATAAACTCTTATAGAGAGTATTTATTTTAGCATACAATTCCATTGCATCTAGATGTAAATCCATTCAAACAAAAACAAAGGCTAATTAATCCAACTTTGGCAACCAAGATGGTAGTAGAACTTAATAAATTGAAAGGAGGGATCATTTAGCCAATCAGATTCTGTTCATGGGTTGTTAATCTAGTTCTAATAAGGAAGAAGAATGTGAATATCAAATTATGCATAAATTTTAGAAATATGAATAAGATGTCTCTAAAGGACAATTATACATTGCCCAATATGGACCACTTATTGCAAAAGGTCACTGGTTATGAGCTCATGTACACCTTTTTATGCTTGCGCACTTGCTATTCTAAAGAAGCAATCCTTTTGTTTTCACCTCTTTTCATCGCATCTGTCCTCTCTATGTTCCAAAATCCAAGTAGTTTTCTTTCTACACCACCTTCCTCGTATTATCTAGTGCACTATCAAACCAATACACCTTTGAGTAAGTCGATCCATCAATGATAAAATCATACCGTTATTTCACGCACATACACATTCATCATATTGAGCAAGAATACCGGCCTTTTATCATTGTCTAATGTGCACATGCTATGCATTCATCCAATTAGTGCTCTTTACCTACTACCCCACACTAAAAGTATGGGTAACCCTTTGCACATCATGTTTCAAAAAATACATCAGCTCCTACGTGTGAACATGCTTATTACAAAATAAAAAAACTAAACAAAAATTGAAATTGAAATCTAAACTAAATGGAAATATTGCCTTATTATAGACAAAATTAAGGGACATTTATTTATAGTAGGGTTTCATCCTACTTCCATTAAAGTAACCATGAAGCATAATGCCATCAAGATCTTGCAATTGACATGCCCCTGATTCCAGAATTTTGGTTACTGTAAATTGTCCCAACCAATGGACTTTCAATTTTTTTGGGTGGAACACAAACTTTGAATCATATAAAATCACCATCCCTCTTACTAAAATTTTTTATTCTTAATGTACCTATCATGTTAGGCCCTTTGTCTTGCCTTTCCTGTCTTTTTACTCCACTGTGTAATTATGCATCGTTCATCTAATTGCATCAATTTTTCAATGATATCTTCTAGTACTTGTTCATCTACAAGTCATCATATGTACACAATACACATGGATGGTAACATGAACTTAACATGTAATACAAATTATACTCCAAACACCAACTAAAAAGGGGTTGCTTTGCTCAACATATTATACATGGTCCTATACACCCAAAGTAAATTTGATAACTTGTCATCCCAATCATTTCTTCTCGTGTCACATTCATGGTTAAGGTCTAGCCTAATATTTAATTGAAAGCCTCTGTAGTACTATTTTCCTGTGGGTGATAGGGAGTAGTCTTATGATGAACTACCATAAATTTTGCGAGCAATATCCTGATTGTCTCATCAAGGAAATGAGTTCCCCTGTCACTTGTAAGGCTCAATGAGCAGCCATACTGGCTAATAATATTCTCCCAAAGGAAGTGTGTAGATCTAGCGGTAGTACAATCCTTGGTAGGTGCAACCTCTGCCCACCTTTCTAATTTCTAAGTAGTATGTGCAAGTGATGATGTATCACATGTTTGTTCTGTATGTGGTTGGTGTAATTGGTCTAACAAAATCAATTGCCCAATTTTCAAAAGGTGTTGTGCTTACTATGGGCCACAATGACATTTCATCATGTTGGCTTGGCTTTCCCATCCTTTGATAGTGATCACGTGCCTTGAAAAATTCCTTAGTATCCTTATAGAGCGTCTCCCATTATAGTCATGTGAGGAGTTTCTTGTGTGTGGTGGCTTCTCCAGCATAATGGTCTCACGCAATTCCACCATGCACCTCTTCCATTATTTCCTCACGCTCATGCTCCATCACACACCTCTTTAATACCTCATCTCTACCCATTTTATATAGGTCTCCTCCCACCAACTGATAGGGAACAATGCGTATAGTTAGCTAATTCTTCTCCATTGTCTTCATTCCTTCATGCACAATGCTTGTGCATAAGAATGCAATTATATCCTTCAAATATAATGGTCTGCAGTGCAACTAGAATAGTTGTGCATCTAGCATAGTGTCATCAATACAATTTGCATCTTCTCTAGAATTGATGCACAAAAGATGGGCTGGTCCCAAATTACTCTTGCACAGTGAGGCCTATCCTCTACCTGGATGGGGTTAGCAATCACTTGGCCTTATTTTCCAAGGATTTTCCATTAAATCCCATTTTAAAAACTAACTTTGAACCTAACCCCTTAATATGTTGTTCAAACTTACAAAAATAATTTTCAACTGATTTGTAATCTGAAGATTCAACAACTGGCGTAATACTTACAATGCTTGAATCAACTTGTACACTTGTGGGAGAGGACGTACCTAATTGCAAAACAAACATGTTTTTCCCCTTCATGTCACCACTAGATTGTAACTTTTCCAAGAGCTCATCCTTGGATTTTAACTCCATTTTTTATTTCTCACATTCCTCTTCCAAGGAATAATACATTGATCTCAATAAAACATTATCTTCCTGTATCTGGTTGTTGAATGCCTCAAGCTCATTGAGTTTTTCCTATTTTAATGACTTTCCCATTGTCTTCCTATACCTATCCAATATGAACTGAGCCAACTGCACAATTTGAAGCAATAAACTTTTCAAATCAACCTACTTTGATACCAAACATGATCCGTAAACTAATAGAAATCCTCTATTTTTTAATTATTTACAAGGATCTTTTAAAACGTATCAGTTCTCAACCTTTTATTAACTTGAATTGATTAAAATATGATTTAATTTTTTATTCAAATGTGTATAAAAACTGATTTCAAACTGAATTAAATTGCTAAGAATTCATTCAACTCAGTTATACATTCAAACCATTTAGATTTTTCCTTTTTACTAGATTTTGAAGATTTTCGTAAAATTGTCGTACTAATTAAATTTTCATCCAAAACTAAAATATGAATTAGAAATATGCAAATATTTGATAAACTTAATGCAAAATCAGAAAACACACATCACCAAAATTGTTCACGAGGTTCAGGAAATTCCTGTGTCCTTGGGTTCATACGAATCGATCCATTAATGTTACTTTTTCAAGTACAATCAAAACATTACAAAATAAATAATAAGTATTTTAAAACCTTCCAGAAGAGTTTGAGAACCCATGAGATCTAAAAAATATCAATGTTCGCTCTTCGTGTTTGTTCCCAGCTTCGCAAGTCAACATTTCTTCAGTTCTCTGTCAAAATATACACGAAAGGCTTTTAAAAAATGACATTAAAACTCCAAATTAGAAAAATTAATACATTACCGAATTTACCTCTAAATTTTGAGCATTTTATTAGTTTACTCTGAGACCTATTTTTTCTCCTAAGTGCTTAAAAAATGTTGATTTATAAAACTACCTTCTTATGCCTTTTACACAGTCATCTACACAGTACCCTTCAAAAAGAAGTGTCTCGTATTTATAACACTCACTATTGTATGACGGGTTGGTAAGGATGCCTATCATTTTAGCTCATGTCAAGAGTTTGAATCCCATGTGGGGCGCTCCATATATAACCATTTACCAAGTTTAAAACATATACCACACATGTTGCAGGCTTGGAGGGATAAGGTTGTTTAAAAATAGTGAAGTGGTTGTTTAAATTTGGCTTGGTCACTTTTTTTTGGGCCACGTTGCATTGACCGGTGTGGAGGTTTTTTCCAAGTTTGGCATGGAGATTATGTATGGCCCGACTGTTGGAGATATGGACTTAGTCGATGTGGATGTGGGCAGATGGTTAAGTGGTAGGTTGGCAAACTAAAAATAGTAGGATTTTGGCGAGTTAACATCCAATTACCCAACAACTTGGTGAGTTGGCCTTTGGTCCTAATGCATAATTAATACATTACATTGAAATATCCCACATTCACCATATAAATACATTGAGAGGAAAATATTTACACAAATATGATAATAATGAAATAAAGTAACAACAACAAAGGCACCCCTCCGATAAAAGAGTGTGTTGACTTTGGTTGAGTGCCCCCAGCCAACAAATAACACTACCCACCCGTTCGAAAATGTGTCAAATATCAGAGTCACAAAACCATTTTTTAAAATTTTTTTTGCTCAATTTAATTTTTCCACGTGTCGCAACTTTATTGGCTAGTTGCCCTACTTTTGTTCCTTCGTCTGGAAGTTATATGGATGGTAACTTGCTCCAACAGAGTCTATTTCTTTTGTTCAAATAAGCGACGGAAATATCTCAGATTCTTCTACCATACTGTAATGATCTTGGGATATTTAGGGAAACTATTCCCATGAATTTGATCCCCAGATCACCAAACACTCATCCTTTCTAGCATTCACTTTGCTAGAGGACAAAAATGTTCAACCAACTCGGTCCCCTCTTCCATCTTAGCATTCACTTTACTAAGGGTTAAGTTATTTTCGAGCTTAATCTCTACACTCTCTTCCATCTTAGCATTCACTTTTTTAAGTGTTGAGTTATCTAACACATATCTCTTTGTTCCCCTCCTTTTCCAAAAATGGTGGGAACACGAGACAGAGATTATAGTTTTTTTGGAAGAGGTGAAAGAAATCATTTTGGAAACTATGACGATGAACATGAGGATCATCTTAATGGTCATGAAAATTAATCTTCTCTTAAAATACAAGCAGACCTCGAAAACCTTTTACAAAAAAATAAAGACCAATTTTCGCTTCGTCTCCTTGAGATGGGTGTAAAATTACCTTTCAAATTTGAAGAGGATGTTTTACAAACATTACTTGGTAAACCCACGCTTGAAAAGGATAAAACATCTTCTTATAACAACAATGATTGAACTAGACCACGTAAAATTACTGAAATACCTTCCTCATCCAATAACAATGATGGATCTAGGCCAAGCAACACAAATGTTGATGACAAAGGAAAAATTACTGAATTAGGTCTCGATCGTAACCAAGCCTTAATTGATCAAATGAAGGCAATGGAAGAAAAAATAGCTATCTTGTCCTCTAAAGTCACTACCAAACCTTCTAACAAAGAGTCAAATAAAAGTGATGAGTCGTCTAATACCCATACTATGTCCAATAAAGTGAGCAATAACCTTAAGAATGATATCATTTATCCCAAAAAATGACTCACCATTGGCCCGCGAGTGGAAAATGATGAAAGACACGATATCAGGTATGCAACTCCAATGAAAACATTTCAACTTACGTGTATCCTTTCCAAAATCATTTGAAACACCCAAGTTTGATAAATAAAAGGGCAAGAATGACCCAAGAGAGCAAATTAAGGAGTTCTTCATGACATGCCATGAAGTGACATATATCGACATCTTCTTATTGTGTCTCTTTCCATGTAGTCTAGGAGGAAAAGCCTTGGATTGGTTCCTACACCTTCCCAAGGATTCAATAACCACTTGTGAATAATTTAAATTGAAAAACAAATGAAGACAAATAACTAAATGATTTAAATTAATTTTAAATTAAACATAATGTTATAGAGTCACTATGTAACCAAATGATGTATAAATGTTGAAATATAGAAATGACACAAGCAAACTAATATTTGAAATATGAAACTCTGAGAAAAAAATAAGGAGAGAGGACTTAGTTGATTTACACTTGATCCAAAACTTATATGTACTGGGAAAATTGTTGAACATGTTGGTCAGAGTGTCATTGCTTCTCACAATAAATTTTGGAATGCAAGAATGAGGACTGACACAGGTGCCCATGACAGGATAGGGGTGCCTGGGCAATGAAGACCTCTTCTAGGTGCCTATGACTGCGTGGATGATCGAAACCTAGTTTTTGTAGTGTCACAAGATCTTCGCTCTTGCTTCCTATTGATCATTTGATAGTCGTACAATGATCACCGAGGGTACCTATAACCTGTAAAAAATATAATTTCACCTGCACAATCCCACAAACTGCAAAAAACCTAAAAAGAAAGATGCAATATAAGGAGTCTGAATGACCCCAACGGTCACACCAAAAGTGAACTTACGACCAAGTGTTGCACTACATCTCAGACTCCATGTAGTTCATGTGAGTGTGTGTAGAAATTTTTCCCTAGGATGCCTTTGTGCAAGTGCTCTTGATATCAAGATGTAACTAGAATGTAATAATGTAATAGAATGTGTGGATGTAATAAAACGAACTCCCCCTTCCTATAATGTGTATGCAAAGTTAATGTAGTCCTTGTCCCTTGAATGGATGTTAGATGGATGAATTTTCCCTTGAATGGATGTTAGATGGATGATTTAGAGTGTTTTAGGTGCCTTTTGGATGCAATCTTAGGTGATGGTAATAATGCTTAATGTTTGGTTCCTTGTTTTGAACACATAACTATGTATTTATATGATTCCTTTGTCTGAAAATTGTAATTAACAACTAGAAGGTTGACCCATATGTGAAAAAGATGCCCAAAAGGTAAAAGATACCCAAAAGAAAGGAATGAGTAAGGTGAAAAAGGGTTAAGGGCACCCAGAGGGAAAAGAGCACCTATGCGCTGTTGTCTTGGCTAGGCACTGGTGTCTGGAGCCATAAAAGATAAATTAATAAAATATTAACTGGGATATAGGATGTGTAAGATCAAATACAAGACAAGGAAAAAAAAGAGGCCAAAGATAGTTGTTAATAACTAGGTTTCTTGCTTAGGAATCATATGAATGCCTGTACGTGTTTAAGACCTAGAAATGTACCCAAGTGCGTGATTTTGTGTCTACACTAAACAAGACAATTGTACCTTCATTCAAACCTCGAGTAGGACTGTGAAAGTGCTTAGAATTTTTTATATCTTGTAGAGTTTTATTTGTGGATGCTTTTGATTCAATATCCGAAGTGGGTGAATGTAATGCTACATGAAGATTTGTCTTGGATATGGCTTCCAATATCTAGATATTGGGTAGCAAAATTGATAGAGTTATTGTGTAAGAATACAAGAGTATTTATAAAGGAATAAACATACTCTTTTATAGAGGCTGAGTAGTGGTTGGATGAGTTTGACTAAGCTCCAGGTCATAATTGTAATCAACTGGGAATATGAAGTACATTGATTCTAGGAGTTGCAGATTTAGAGGGGCAATAGAAATTTAGAATAGAAGAAGTTACATCTAGCAATTGAATTACAAATCCAATTGCCCCCACACTTCTAAGAATCTAAAAGTGGAGTCTAAGTGGAGTAGGGAAGTGTAGTTCAAGTGCAGTTAACTGGAATGAGGAAGTGATAGTTTGACTAGGAAAATATGTGTGTTTTCCTAATTAACTAATTTAATTATCTACAATGTGCAAGATAATTAATTAATCATTTGTTTGATATATGATAATTAACTTAGCTAAAGTGTGCTATGGACTAATTTAATTAATCTGAGGGGGTGAGTGTACATGATTAATTAATTAGATTAAACAATCATAAAAGGATATGAGCTAGGATGTGAGCTAGGATAGTATTGGGAACTAGTGTGTAATTTTGGGGTGTCTACATTTGCCCCTCTTTAAAGTGCTATTGCAAAGTAATAATGTTTTAAAGATAATAGACACATGTAGATTAGTGAACGAAAAGCGGCGAAGCATTTGGATGTCCCAACTAGTAGGAAACAATGAAACATTTGGATGCCCCATCGAGTAGATAGTAGAGGAATGTCCCCTCAAACAGGTGGATGACACAAGAAGGTGGTGGAAGGCTACTTGATATGAAGAAAGAAAGGAATTTTAACAACGAGGATGGGAGGAATTGTGCTCGTAGTATGAGCACCGTTTGGAGAGTGTGAATATAAGACCAACCTTTATTTTATTGTTACATAATAGAGTTATCACCACGATTATTAAGGAATCGAGATGGTTAACCTATATACGCGTTAACAAATACACACACAGTAAAGAAAAAAGAAAAAGGAAAAGAAGCCCAATATGAACAGTAGGTGCAGGCATTAGGGTTATAAAGGAACCAATCTGTTATCACACCAATTGCAATTGGTCCAAGAAGTAAACATCAACAATGCAACACAACTTTGAAAAAGAAGACAATCAGCTATGCCCCTAATGTGTGCCACAATGATTCTTAAATAGATGCAAACTCCCCCAAGCACTTAAACTTATGAAAGGATTGGGAAAAAGATCAAACTGGAAGAAAGGAGTATACTTAGAAACTCCTTGTGACACTCTTGCTAGATTCATTGTGTAAATGATCTAAGATAAATTTCCCCAAGAAAAGTTATAACGCGAAGGAAAAACAATTTTGTGACTTGCCCTAAGTAGCGTAAGTAATCGTGCAAATGGAAGAAATAGTAGTTGTAAGATTGGAATGATCACTAGGGTAGTAAATAAAGGTAGGACTCTATCAAGATTGTGTTGAAATGTTGAAAGATTCATTGTAAGTTTTTCCAATTGTAGGATTTATGTGATAAGAGAATGTTTGTTCGAAAATTGTATAATTTTCTATTTTTAAAAAATTGAATATATGATTTTTTTGGATTTTTGCGAGCTTTTTGAAAAATTTGAAATACAAATGAAAACAAATGTAAACAAACCTGAATACACAACAAAAAGGAAAACATTCTATGGCTTATTTAATAAAGCAGGAGGAAAACATAACACATGAAAGTAATTAAAAAAGACACAAAATAAGCATTGCAAACAAACCTGATATGAGCAGGAAAGAACCGCATCAAATTAAATGTGAACTAAGACACGTATAAATTTCTTGCAATTGGTCTACAAAAAAGGTAAATAAATTAAAACAAAATAAAAAACTGAAAGACGCAAAAGTATCGTCACAATGTATTCAAACCACAACAATACAACACAATTTGCAATAACGACATCTAATGACACTTTGAATGTGTTCCACATTGAAGAACTATACATATATGAATGCCCCTGAGTAATAGCTTAGAACACAAGAGGATTAGATCGAGCCAAAGAGAAGAGTAATGCTTAGATAATCCAAATAAATCTTGTCGGATCCCATTGAAGTTTGATCTGTATTGAATTTAATTCAAGGGTGCCCCAAGCAAAGTTATATTGTGAAAGGGTAATTGATTTCCTCAAGTATAGATATACACCACAGTAAAGAAAAGTGATTAGTGAAAGATGATCTGGAATGATCATGAGGAGTGCTATTAAATCACAAAAGTGTTGAATTGTGTTACTCAATTGCTGAAATTTTGTCAAACATTATCTAAATGTTTTTTCTTTTTCTAGTTTTACACTGTTTTTTATTTTTGGAACCATTTTATTTGTTTTTGAATTTTTCAAAACATATTTGAATTTTTTTGTAGTTTTGTGAAACATATTTGAATGTTTTTGTATTTTTAACTTGGTAAAAGGGGTTGCACAGTATAAACTCATGTTCAAACAATTAAAATCATTCCATTCCATTGACAAAAATATAGATGATGTAATGATAGGATGTCTCACTCCACTTGTGACTCCACACAACTAGGAATATGTGAGGTCTCATCACCGAGAGCTATCAGGAAGGAAGTAAGAATGAGGTGAAGAGTGATATGAAAATGAATATGATGGATGCTAAGAAACAAGGAGTAATTGGTGATCCACATGAGAAAAATGTAATGCATCTCTAGTTAGGATTAGCCGACCGATTCCAAGATGATTCCACTTTATAGGTTTAGACTCGACTTAGATACGTAGATGGCCTAACTGATGGGAAAGACATGGTTAAAGGAATTATTATCTCTCTTAACATGAGAAACTAAATTACTTCATGGTGTGTATATGATCAAACATGTTCGATTCAGATTTTATAAAGGATTTTTTGATTGGTTTATTTTTGTGAAGGACCCCTTACATGTTTCCCCATGCCACAAATAAGATATGAGGGATCAACACCGAATACAAAATGTAGGTGATTAAGGAAACATGCCTTTGTTCCTAGGCTCATACTACTAGTAAGAAGTATGGGCTCATCACCAAATACTATGATATACGAAAGGTGTAATGATTGATTTATTTATTTTTTGCATTTTAGATTAATTTTGCCTTATATGTCAATAGTGTACTTACTGGGAAGAAACATTCTACCCCCAAGTCTCAGCCTCATGCAACTAGTAGGACACAATGGTTTAACACCGTATACTGAGATGGATGGTTAAAAAGGTCTGAGTAAAGAAGTTTGAGTGCTTTGTTAAAAAGAGAGCTTATTTGAAAGGAGGATTTTCCATCAGTAAGCTTTGAGACAAAACCATAGGTTAAAAGATCTGAAATGGTAGAAACAATAACGGGGATGAGACACACAATTCCCTTTGATATGAATAAGGTTAAATTGTGTCTGATATGTGAAGAATGCCAAGAAATGATAATGATATGATTAAGATAGGCTGCCAATGGATGAAACAATTAAAATTGTTTGAATCATGAGTTACCATCATACGAGCGGCCTTCCCTAGTGCAGAGAGAACTACATGGAAGAAGATGTTTTTGCTTCTAAATTTTTGATGTTCAAATATTGATTTAATGATGGAGCTTCATATAGAATTTTATTCTCTTTTCATACGTTTCTTGATATTTTTGAACTTTGGCGAAGGAAAGATTTCAATGGACTCATTAATGGGAGAGGTCCATGTTTATGAAAATTGAATGGTCCTAGCTTACAAGACTTGGGCGGACGAAATCCAAGTCCAATAGGAGAGAATCAAATTATTTGATGAGTCCTAAGAAATGAAACTTGGGTGGACAAGGGCCTTCATATGATATCAAAGTCAATTAGGAGAGAAGTCAAAGGATATTCAAGGAGTCCTCATTATGTATAGGACTTGGGCAGACAAGGGCCCTAAGTCAAAGGAGTGAATCGAAATTGATTAATCAAATGAGTCGATGAGATACAAAGACCTATGTCTATTCCAAGTTAGAAGATTTCATTATCCATTAATTGCAAATAATAAGGGCGAAGTGAGAGGTCTCATATTCATCCATGACTTGGGAAGATGTGTGAGAAAATTATGGTGTCTCTATTGATCTCTCAAAGATGTATATCTAAGGAATACTTATAGGTCAAGTATATGAGAAATTATATTCAATGTTGACCTCAATGTCATAGGTTGTGAATTAGTTGATTTGATGAAATATTTACAATTAAAGCGTAAAAAGGTTATATAAGGATATTCCTGGGCATACGTAAGTTGTAGAGTGTATGCATGTAGATTTCTTGACATGTAAGGCTCACCGTTGATGAGATACTTGCAAGAGTGATCATTTGAGGGATAATGCGGACATAGATTGGTTGTGTTGTTGCAAGTGTCCAAACTTGTTGTGGTTGTGTTTCTACAACAAGACTAGAAATATTATGCATATTGATCTGGAGGTGAAAGAAGAGAATAAAGATCAATGGTGCTTGATGAAGGACCATATTTTGTAAATTATTGAATTATATCAAGGGTTGAAAGGGATTCCTTCAAGCAAATTCAAGCTCTCGTTTGATGTCGAAAGGTTATTATCTAAAACAGGTTCAATAACTGTTTGAATTATAAGAAGAAAATATGGAGAAGAGATAGATTGGGTGGAGGGAGAGGTATTTGATCTTTCTCCCTTGATGATCTCATTGAAATTCAATATGTACAGATAGTAGGGACAACAGTCAAATATTCATTAGAAGTTTTGGAAGTTGACATGTCTTCAGTTGGGATAGCCTTGTCGTCGAGCTCTATAAATATCTCTCCGTCGCCAATTAAGTCTTGGACACAATTCTTAAAATGGGACACACATTTATCTGTTGAGTGGCCATCAATGCAATGAAAATCACATTATGTATGAGGTTTGTACCAGTATGGCTTAGGTTCTTCTTCAACCCAAGGTCTTGTAAGAAAATATTTTATCATTGTAGTCTCTTTTAGATGTTGAAAGAAACCAGAGATACTTTCTCCAAAGGGTGTAAAATTCACGTTTAACTTTCACGTGAAGTAGTGTCTTCGCTAGGTTTTATGATTAGATTTTTGGTTGATTTTTCTAGTTATATTGTCCACATTTTGAGTTTTTGTAACACCATCATTGACAAAATTGTGGTTGCGGTTGACGTACCAAGAGTTATTGTAATGAGTGCTAGTTTTGTGATTATTAGTATTGTTATGATTGAGATTGAAAGAGAAATGTTTAACGAAATTATCTTAGAGGTCCATGAAAGTGGTCATAGATCCCTTTGGAATTAATGTAAGAACCAATCCAAATATTTTCCTCCTAGACTTCTAGGAAAAAGGCATAAGAGAAAGATATCATTATATGCCACTTGATGGCATGCTATGGAAAATTATTTGATATGCTCTCTAGGATCAATTTTTCCCTTGTATTTGTCAAATTAGGGTGTCTCAAAGGATGTTAGAAAGGGTGTGTGCAAGATTTCCATGTTGAAAGGGTAGGGACACAATTCATCAAAGGTGAATTGTTTTTGTTGTTTTTGCATGCCCGAAATGGTGTCCTTCATCATTTTCCATTCTTGAAAAAATGATCCGAAAATAATCGAGTTTTTATCTACCTGATCTCGGACCCTTGTAGGCTTTAATTATTTACCGATAATTTTCTCCTTTTTCAGTAATCAATTTAAAAATTAATGCAAGACAATAAAGACAATTGCACAATGATTGATTATGAGTTTAGCAATTACCTACGTCTCTGAGTTCTTATCAAACCATTCCACTAGTCAAAACTTGTAAGTTACAATAGTACTTTCACAAGAAAACCTAATGGAAACTATTAAGAACTTGCTTAGAAGAATAACCAGACCTTCAGAAGACAGAGGGTGAAAAATAGCACCCGACTTCCCCTTTCCTGGTGTATTCGGCAAGCTCGATGGCACCTGCTCCACTGTTCAGAATCCTCTAGTTCTCGATCGGCCTTCCAGATGCTTCGTAACACCCTATGGCACTCCAGTCGATATTCCAGGATTCACAATAATTTGGTGTGGCGCTATGGGCCGACTAGGTAGTATTAATAACTCCTAGCCACCTAATAATAGTCAATAATAATAAATTAATGCCTAAATAAATTATGTCTTCACACAACTATGCCCATGGCAACTAACTCTCCTCTTGGCTCGCTCTCCGCCTTTCTGAGCTCTAGGAATGAGCTTCTCCGTTGCATTTGTGTGTGTCCATTACAATGAAATGGGTTCCCTATTTATACAAAAATAGGGCCCTTAAAATAATGCATAAAATATTATCCTAAGGCTAATATTAGCCTCATCCTGTAGCATGTGTAATGGGATTAAATTATCCCATGTTTAATGGGTTAAAATTCCCATGGGAGCGGCATTTGAATGGGATAAAATCCCATTTGTGGCAGCAGGTTTTAAGTGGGTATTATCCCACATTTGAGGGAGAAGATTTTAAGGCTTAGTAAAGCCCACATTGTCCACACAGGTTTAGTGGTCAAAGGACCACTTGGGCATAACTGTCCCCACCTTATTCTCACGTGGATCTCCACGCATGGCTTAGTTGCCCCCACCACCGCTTCACCTCCTTCTCCACATGGAAGCTTCCACGTATGGAATTTGCATGCCCCCCACTGGATCCATCACGTGGGTCTAAGCATAGATATTTGGCGGTTAAGTGGGTATAATACTTACCACTTCACAATAATACATGCATGTTGGAGATTAATGGGATAATATAGACCCCATGCAACATAGATGAGCTCGATCATGTGGATAGCTTGATGAGCTAAAATGTAACTCGGCCCTTGCATGACTCAGCTAAATAGCTCAATGTCGTCCCTTGATAGGAAAATCGATCGTATTTGATTTGTGGTGGCAAGCCACATGGTGGCTTGTGGACCCACCACATTGGCGATAATACCATAGTCCACACGGCGGCCGGGCTCCCCTCCATAACAAAAGTTGAGCCTCTTGTTCCGGCGAGCAATCTTTTACGCACCGTCGAAGACCAGAGATCGAAAACCAACAAATGACTCCCTTTTCCTTTTCACCACATGTGTCACAGTGCCATTGGTCCAATATTGACCAGTTGACCAGAGTTGACTTTCCTGTTGACTGAACTTTGACTGGACATATCTAGAGCTCCCGATGTCCATTTTTCGTGTTCTCACAGTCGATTGGAAAGCTCTCAAAATGATCTTCTGCACTGACACCATTTAGGGATGTTTAGGGAACTTCAAAAATGATCCCCTGATCACACCTCCCCACTGAGAAAGGCTTTTTGTCCCAAAAAGCTTATATTGGAACATTTTGCCATCACGTCCTGAATCTGGAAACTCTGTTGCCACCTCAGAAGTGTTATTGTAGTAGACCCTTGGGTCTTCTCCTCTGCAACCTTCTCACTTCAAAAAATTTTCTCCAATCTTGGGACCTGTGGGTTATGGGCCCACGACACTTCTGTTGCGTCACTTTGATATCTGAAGAAGACCTCCACGCCTCCGCTGTATGGTGCTAAGTTTCTGAATGAAACCTCAACACTCCTACTGTGTGGTGCTAAGCTTCTTGATATCTGACAACAAGGATCTTATTTTACTCTATAACACAGCTCCTGGCTCCAAGTTGATTCCACAGAATCCAAACTGGTTTGAAGGAACTCCATGTTACGTAGAGCTATGATTGATCTGATGTCGATGATGGACAATGACTTGTCCCTTTTCAGACCTTAATGCCTCTGATGCATGCTAATACTCTTTCAAGACCTCAAGCCTCCAATGCATGATGTTAAGTTTGTTATAGACCAATCCAATACACGATGTTAAGCCTCTTTCAAGACCTCAAGCCTCCAATGCATGATGCTAAGTCTGTTACAGACCTCAACGCTCCAATACACGATGCTAATCCTTTTTCAAGACCTCAAGCCTCTAATGCACGATGCTAAGTCTGTTGATCAGCTACCATTCGAATGTGTGGTTGCAATGCCTTGACACCGAATGACGTTTCGAGCTGATCCTTTGAGAGCTCCTCTTGTTGACACACTAATATCAGGTACCACTCTGCTGCATGGTCACAATGCCTCTACACAGAATGAAGTTCTGACCTGACGTTAATGCCAACGGTGATTCAGCTACCATTCTGTTGCATGGTCACAATGCCTCTACACAGAATGAAGTTCTGAGTTGACTCCTACGAACTCTATTGTCTGCACAAATGGCAGATCAATCTCCAAGCTTTATATGAGTCAAATCATGTATCCAAGCTGTAACAGGTACTCACAAGCTGATTAGGAGATATGTTTGGAGCATTAATCAAATTTTCTAAGTAAGAAAATCCACTGAGTATGGTAAACCTTTCTCTCAGCATTTTCTCACAAAATCTGATCTCCAAACAAATACTGCATACTATTCATCAATCTAAATTATGCAATATATAATTGAAAAATTTTTGACTTACCCATTTTAAAGGACTTTCACTTTCAGGTATTACCTGGTCCTGGGTTGAATTGTCAACTGGTGGTGGAGTAGAAACTTCCTTTGCCTTTGCAATAGGCCTCCATTCCATCTTTGGCTTGCCATTACTCTAATGGCGAGATGGATGTAGTTTCTAGCAATTTTCCACCCGATGCCCATTCCTCTGGCAATGAGCACAAAAATTCCTCTTAATATCCTTCTTCTGGGATGAGGAACTCTTTCTGCCATTTCTCGACTCTGCATGATGAGATTGGTCTTTCTGATTTGCCTTGTTCCTAACAAACGACATCAACTTCTTCATCAGTGTCCTTCTCTTCCAGCATCTAGCCACTGAATGATTATGCAATCCACAAAAAGTACATGGAAAGGAATTCCACATCTTCTGAAAATCATAACCATACTTCTTAAGCTGAAAAAGTGGATCAAAAGTTTTATTGTGCTTATGATTATGGTAAGAAACTGGAGGTGGAATCTCATTACCTCTTCACTGATTTCTCTTACCACATCCTGCCTGTGATGACAAAGCACAACTTTCCTGCTCAGAATCTTCTTGCAGGACTAGTGGGGTATTCACTTTACTTTCAGAAGCTTGTCTCCCATCAGTTTCTTGGAGCATTCTCCAATATCCATTCCTGCACTAGAAAAACCCAAACCTGCAAAACGAGGATGATCCTTGACCTGTATTGGGTTAGAATGCCTTGGCCATTTTTACCAAGGCCTCTTCCATCAAATCCCATTTTATCTAGTAACTTGGATCCAATGCCTCTAGTATGCTTTTCAAACAAACCAAAGACTTCATTACCTGAATCTGAAACTGAATGGGAGGAAGAAGAAGATTCTAGTGGTGAACAACTTACAGTGCAGTCATCTGCCATGGTCACTGCATCTGAAGTTGAAGGTATTTCCTTTCTCTGATCACCACACTGCAACCTTGCCAAGAGCTCATCCTTGGTTTGCAATTCTAATTTCAAACGAGCATTCTCCTCTTCCAAGGAGTAATACATTGATCACAGGAGAGAGTTCTCTTCCTGGATTTGGTGATTATAAGCTTTAATTTCCTTTGTCGAGCTTCACACTGTTTAGACATCTTTGAAGCCCATAATGCACTTGTACCTTGTTCACACAAACTGAACCAACTACACCAATCTTGAAGCAATCGCTTGCCTATTAATTAGCAAGTTTAAGGCTGAAACCAGCTCTGATACCAAACTTTCTTCAGAGATTAGCAAGTTTGCAAACCAGCTCTGATACCAAACTTGATCTGAAAATAATCAAGTTTTTATCTACCTGATCTCGGACCCTTATAGGCTTTAATTATTTGCCGATAATTTTCTCCTTTTTTCAGTAATCAATTTAAAAATTAATGCAAGACAATAAAGACAATTGCACAATGATTGATTATGGAGTTCGGCAATTGCCTACGTCTCTGGGTTCTTATCAAACCGTTCCACTAGTCAAAACTTGTAAGTTACAATAGTACTTTCACAAGAAAACCTAATGGAAACTATTAAGAACTTGCTTAGAAGAATAACCAGACCTTCAGAAGACAAGGGTGAAAAATAGCACCCGACTTCCCCTTTCCTGGCGTATTCGGCAAGCTCAATGGCACTAGCTCCACTGTTCGGAATCCTCTGGTTCTCGATCGGCCTTCCAGATGCTTCGTAACGCCCTATGGCACTCCGGTCGATATTCCAGGATTCACAATAATTTGGTGTGGCACTATGGGCCGACTAGGTAGTATTAATAACTCCTAGCCACAATAATTTTAATTTAATATTGCCTAAAAATAATAGGTCAATAATAATTAAAATAATAATGCCTAAATAAATTAGTCTTCACACAACTATGCCCATGGCAACTAACTCTCCTCTTGGCTCGCTCTCCACCTTTCCGAGCTCTAGGAATGAGCTTCTCTGTTGCATTTTTGTGTGTCCATTACAATGAAATGGGTTCCCTATTTATACAAAAATAGGGCCCTTAAAAAATGCATAAAATATTATCCCAAGGCTAATATTAGCCTCATCCCGTAGCAAGTGTGATGGGATTAAATCGGATTACATGTTTAATGGGTTAAAATTCCCACAGGGATTGCATGAATAATGGGATAAAATCCCATTTTGGGCTAAGGCTTAAAGGGGGTATTATTTTAAGGGAGAAGATAAATGCTTAAGGCTAAAATCCCACATTTCCACACAGGTTTAGTGGTCAAAGGACCACTTGGGCATAACTGCCCCCACCTTATTCTCACATGGATCTTCCATGCATGGCTTAGCATGCCCCCTACCACCGCTTCACCTCCTTCTCCACGTGGAAGCTTCCATGTATGGAATTTGCATGCCCCCCACTGCTCCATCATGTGGTCGAAGCATAACATTTGGTGGTTAAGTGGGTAAGTAATACTTACCACTTCACAATAATACATGGTTGTTGGAGATTAATGGGATAATATAGACCCCATGCAACATAGATGAGCTTGATCACGTGGATAGCTTAACGAGCTAAAATGTAACTCGGTCCTTGCATGACTCAACTAAATAGCTCGATGTCGTCCCTTGATAGGAAAATCAATCATATTCAATTCATGGTGGCAAGCCATGTGGTGGCTTGTGGACCCACCACGTCGGTGATAATACCATAGTCCACACGGTGGTCGGGCTCCCCTCCGTAACAAAAGTTGAGCCTCTTGTTCCGGCGAGCAATCTTTTATGACTTGTCAAAGACCGGAGATCAAAAACCAACAAACGAACTCCCTTTTCCTTTTCACCACGTGTCATAGTGCCATTGGTCCAATATTGACCAGTTGACCAGAGTTGACTTTCCTGTTGACTGAACTTTGACCGGACATATCTAGAGCTCCCGATGTCCATTTGTCGCAGTTCTCACAGTCAATGGAAAGCTCTCGAAATGATATTCTACACTGACACAATTTAGGTATTTTTAGGGAAATTAAAAGATGACCCCCTGATAAACAAATGACGAATTTTATGAATCCACCATTATAATGACAAATGGGGGAATGCAATGAATAAATCAACCCTTAGAAAAGTGAATGATAAGATGGAAAAAGGTGATGATAGATTGAAAAATGTGACCCTTAGCAACATGAATGCTAAGATGGAAGCGAGATCGAAAAGATGTGATTTGTTCAACCTTTAACAACATGAATGTTAAGATGGATGAAGCGTGAAATGATTATATATTATTCAACCCTGTACAATCGTGAATATAAAGATGGAAGAGTTTGAAAATCTAAGTTTCTCAACCATTAATAAAGAGAATGTTAAGGTGAAATGGACTTAGTGATCACAAAAGGTTACTCGATTCTTTATAAATTGAATGTAAGAAAAGAGGAGTGAAAAATATTTAATAAAATTGACCCTTAACAATGTGAATGTTAAGATGGATAAGGGATTTGATAAGATTGTTATATTTTTCCCTTAACAATGTGAATGTAAAGGTGGACAAAGAGAAGAATATTTAAAAGAGAAAGTATGATTATGGAACTCTTAGCACAATAAAAGCTAGGATGGGAGAATGATTATACGAGCTAAGTGAGGTGCTCAAACTTTTGATAGAGTTAATGTACAAAAGAGACGAGGCTTTGACTTGGTTAGTTTTCTCAACTTTTAAAATGGATTTTTAAAAGAAAATAGACTTTAAAATATGATGTGAGAAACTCCTAACAAAATTAGTGTTAAGAGAGATGAAAAGGGGTGAAATACTAACTCTTAACAAGGTAAGCATTAAGAGAAACGAAAAGGATGTGACATTGTAACAATCAAAAAAATTAAAATTGTTAAGGCGGAAGTGGATATTGAAATGTTAGTTTAAAGGAATCTTAACAAAGTGAGTGTTAAGAGAGATGACTAGGGTTTGAAAAGTTTGTCAACGCTTTACAAAATGGATTTAAAGAGGGAAGAGGGGAAAGAGGCTGGCTTGCTCAACTTGCGACCAAATGAGTGTTACAAGAGGAGACTTAGAGACATAATGAAAGATGCTCGATGCTTAACAAGATGGGTGTTAAGAGAGGAGACTTGGAAATATGATGAAAGTTCTCAACTCTTAACAAGATGTGTGCTAAGAGAGTAGAATAAGTAATGAAGGATAGCACTCAAATAACAACAATGTGAATGTCAAAATATAGAGGTAAAAAGATGGTGATGAAAAGCTCGAATCTCGACAAAGTGAATGTGAGAAATGAGGGGAGAGTGATTGGTTAAGGTTCTCAAAGTAAAGCAAAGTGAATGATTTAAAAGAGAAGAGTGAAGAAGTGTTGAAGATGTCATCAATTCAACAAAGTGAATGCTAAACTGTGATGATGTAAGATGGAGGAAATTTTTAAGATTCAACAATGTGATGTCAAGCTTAAGACTTAGAAGGATAATGGATCAAGGTGATCGTGATGGTGCTTGACCATGATAAATCGAGTATCACAATATCAAGACTAAAATTACAAGGATGAAAGTGCTTAAGTGAGGGTACAGATGTCCATAACTCAAGACTTAGAATTGTTTGTAGAGAGGTGAAAATGAGACAAAATTGGATACAAATAAGGACTATTTGAAAACGTGAAATAGAGACAAAATTGAACCCGAATAAGGAGTATTTGGGAATGATTGAAGATGTAAGAATGCACCCAAATAATGAGTATTTTGGGGAGATGGAAAATGAGATGAAAGTGAGAATCATAAGATACGAGTGTGAAACACAACTCACTAAATAAAAAGGGAAAAAAGAGAATGTGAAAACAAAAGTTTCATTTATAGATGTTTTGGCCTCTACCTTAGATTGGATTAGACAGTGGGTGGATTCTCAGGTGGTTCTCTCAACTAGGTATCAATAGTTTACTTGAGCGAGTGTGGTGATATTGCTAGCCGTTGGCTTTACTTTACCCTCTTTGAAACCTTGAGAAAATATCTTACTCAAAATAATCACACTGGGGTTACCACTAAGGGTATCCGTGACTCTAACCTTACAAGGTGCACTAGTCAGTTGGGATGGGGGTACCCATTTCGTCATCCAATTCCCTCAATGTGCTGAATAATTTGGGGTTCCTGTGATACTCCTCAAATGATTTTTATAGCTTAAGCCAAGGCACTTCCCATAGTTATAGTAGTTGTGTAATAACTTTGTTAATCACACCTTTAAATACAATGTGAATGGTTTATTTTATCTTGATTAAAGAGATTCCCTGCACACAAAGTATTAGTAATTTTCTTAGCACATGATCGAGGTAACCTGTATTTAATAGTTTAAGAGTAACCTCCTATAGAGGGGGTCATGTAAACAAGGGTTATCACATTTTCTCGAGATAGAGAAGACAAGACAAAAAGAAGAGAGCCCATGAATCTGATTTCCAAGATCGCTTAGAAATCACAAGGAAAGAGCATATGTGTCAGCTAGCGTTGATTAAGAGAGAGAGAAAACATTAATTTCCTAAAAGCATATAAGAAACAATCACATTTATGATTTCCAAGATCACTTAGAAAGCGTGAGAAAAGAGCATACACGTGACCATTTTGTGATTTGACCTCACAAAAATGAAAAAAAAATGACATCAAACGTTAGCAAAAGCAGCCACAAGTGTTAAGGAATATGCCAAAATGATTAAACGTTGACAAAAAAGCAAAAAAAGTGACAAAAATGGATTAAAATGTCCAGTAACCATGCAAAAACAAGTTTCACAATTAGTCTATTTGACAAAAATGACGAAAACATAAAAAAGAAAGGTCATAATTTAGGTGAAAAGGCCTAATTAAAGATAAGAAACTAATTAAAAATAATTTAAATTAAATGTTAATAAATTAATCCAAAAGTTTTGCATGTTAAATAAAGTAGTATTAATAAATTAATGAATTAAATGAAACTATAGTTTAAACATGAATTTTTTTTTTATCATAAGTTATAAAACTAAAGTTGAAATCAAAATTTAAAATATAAACGATTCATAGTAAAATGAAAACCCTAAAAGAAATAAACTAAAGTTTAATTGCATGGGTTGTGTGCTTTTGAGATTTGAATTGATTTGGTTGTTTTGTTTGTGGGTTTGCTTTTTTTGTTTGGTATCTCGGCCATGTGGTTTTGTAGGGTTGTAAGTGAAGAAACGACGGTGTTGCGGTGGTGACTGTGTAACGTGTGGCATGCAGGGACGCAGATCAGTGGCACCACCGGAGGAAGCATGGTGGAAGTGCAGTGGGGGATTGGTGGCCAAGAGGTGGTAATTGTTCGGAGCTTGGAAACAGGGTAGGGGGAGTTTTTCGGGGTGTGGTATAGCGGGGTTGGTAGGGAGGTAGGGTGGGGGTGAGTAGCTAGCTAGTTAAAAAACTAAAAAAAAATAATTTTTTTGTTTTGTTTTCTGCATGATTTTTTAGCGGAAAAATTGCAAAAGAAAAAACAACAAGAAATTGAAATCTCCCCCCAAAGATGGCATAATTTCCAAATATAGTTAAAACTAAACTTGCTTACTAAAGTTAGCAAGGAAATCCCTGATTTTTTAGACCCGATTTATGATTTTAAATGCTTTCTCCCTGCAATAAACACATGTAACACTTCCAAAAAATATTAATAATCAACAAAAACAATTTTATTTTTATGATTTTTTAAATGAAGTTCTACTATCAAAACCTCCTAGAATGCATCATGCAAAAAAACAACACATCAACCAACAAATCACATTAAAATTAATATGATAAAACCAGATACACAATGGTTAGTGGAAATTAAAAATCTATACTACAATATGAATGACAAATCAAAATAATGAAGATGTTGGTTTCGAGTCCCACCAGGAGTGCCAAAATGTGAACAAGTAAAATTAACAGACAAACAAAGACAAATGACTAAACAAGACAATTGTAGCTTCACTGTAATAATCTTTCAAACCTTGAGTAAGACCGTGAAAGTGCTACGACCTTTTTTGATCTTGTAGAGTTTGATTTGTGGATGCTCTTGATTCAATATTCAAAGTGGGGGAATGCAATGCTACAAGTAGATTTGGCTTGGATATGGCATCTAATATGCAAATATTGGGTAGCAGATTTGACAGAGTTATTGTGCAAGAATCCAGGAGGATTTGTTAAGGAATAAGCCTGATAATTTATAGAGGCTGAGTAGTGGTTGGATAAGTTTTAATAAGCTCCATGTCATAATTGTAATCACCCAGGAATAGTAAGTAGACTCAGTCTAGGAGTTGCAGATTTAGAGGGGCAATAGACATTTGGAATAACATAAGCTACATCTAGAAATTGAATTGCATGTACAGTACATTTGTCCCCACACTTCTAATAATCTAGAAGTAGATTCCAAGTGGAGTCGGGAAGTGTAGTTCAAGTGCAGTTAACTGGAATGAGGAAGTGGCAGTTTTACTAGGAAAATAAGTGTATTTTCCTAATTAACTAATTTAATTAGCTACAATGTGTAAGAAAATTAATTAATCATTTGTTTGATAAATGATAATTAACTTAGCTAAAGTTTTCTATGGACTAATTTAATTAATCCAAGGGGGTGAATGTACATGATTAATCAATCATAATAGGATATGAGCTAGGATGTGAACTGGGATAGTACTGAGAACTAGTGTGTAATTTTGGGGTGTCTACACCACTTTCTCAAACCTCTCAGAGAAGTTCGTTAAACATTTTTCATTTAACTTATACTCTGAAATTACCATGATGGATTTGTGTAACGCCAAACAATGTTCCAATGAAAGCTTTGCATGATTCCTATAATGATGGCATGGGATTTCTAGTCGATTCTAATGCTCTATCCAAGAAAAAAAATTAGTGAGCATCTTTGTTCCAAACCTTACCAACGAATTATCCTTTTATATGTAAATGAATTTTCTCAATACCTTTGAGGAATAACCACAATGTACACAACTTCAAAGCAGTACACATGACACTACAGGAGATCACTTAGGACTACACACAACACATGATATGTTTGCACAACATTAACCCACATAGATAACATGAAAACACATGATGCACATCAAGAACACCTTTTTTTCCCATAAGGCACAACATAACAATTCAACTACAATATACACTTATAGATAAGGTCTTCCCACAACACGATATTTTAGGATTACACATTTATTAAAATCATGTTTCCCTCTTTAACTTAAGTTATAGGAAGGCTCATAATGTGAGAATCATACAATCCTTTTTCCTTTTGCTATATTTCCTTTATATTTCTTAACATTTAACTTATGGTGTATCTCGTTGAATAAGGATCATCTACATTATATCAATTACTTGTTTAATTCACTCGTTTGTTAATAGGGTAATTAGTTACACATAAGGCTATTTACATACACACATGGCTACTAGGTATTATCCCTAGGATTCACTCCTAAGGGCATGCATCTTGATCTTATATCATACCTCCATTACACAACATAACAAGTGTAAGTCCAAAGGATGTGAAGTTCACTTTTTTTTTTTGTTTAAGGATTTAGGGTCAAGTTTCTTTCATTCATTTATAAATTGATAATTGAGTTAGTACACAATAAGTATTATAAGAAATTAGGTTCTTTATCCATAGCGAGAGGGTTTATTCACATTACAATGAAGATCATGTTTCACTTAACCCATGGAATAACATCTCATGATCACACTTCCCAAGGACAAACATCAATTATAGTTTTATTATAGTTATGTTCTGATAGTTTACTTAAGGATTCAAAGGAACTTAACATGGCAACATACTTCCTTACTTTGTTTCTAGATTAGGTTTCCTGAGTATTGTTTTCTTCCAACTCAAGAGGGTTTTCCCTGACTAGGTTCATATGCCTTTTTGTTCTGAATTGTATAACCTTTTTGCTAATGGGGCATTTGAATCCTCAATGAGACCACTAGTCCCTGTCTTAGGGGATTTATCTCTAAGAAATGATCACATAGTTTCACATCATACATCCAATACATAATAGGACAAGTGAGAGAGAAAGATGGAGTAGTTGTATTAAACATTTTAAAGGGGTTAAGGTTCACATTAGAGTTTGCACAACGTGGGTCTCGATTCTCACCACAAGATGGTTTAAACATGATATGAGAATGACCTAAATTTCACCTTCCTCCAAAACATCATCATTTGGTTACATTTTCACAAACTAATCATACACAAAAATGTTGTTAAGTTTCACAATTAAACTTTTCATATTGCATCATAGAACCCAAATGACAATTGAGATTGGGTATCGAGTTCATCTATGATCCCAACTCTTAAAGGTGACTTCCAAGGTTGGTGGGGGATCGTTGTCATTCAACATGTATGTCAGTCCAAGAGGATTTTACACCATGTTTAATGTTGGTTTCCCAAGGGGCACTACCCTAAGAGAACACATTCTCCTTACTACACACACGATTACCAAAACCTAGAAGGGGACCACATACTATAGATAATGTTTGACCATGTCATTTAACCATCTTCGGGTTCACAACGACGTCACTAAATCATACAGGCTATGACGATAAACTCAAACTTGGGATCTTATTTACAATCTAGAAGGTGTTATCAAGTGTAAAGATTAAGTTCATTATAAGGTTTTAGTTTTCTATGCTACAAAGAATCACACACAGAAGGGTAGCTATACACGAAATTTTATACTAGGGTGGAACTATTTTGGTTAGATTTCTTTATTACATTTTAAAAGTAAGAAACACAACACACCAATTATTTAATCATCAATTACACACTGGAATTGCACTATAAACTATTAAATTCAATTTCATTTAACACATTTATCCAACTTTTACAATACAATTTTGGAATCAAATAACACCCATGTTTAGATGAACATTTCCCTTAAACACTAGCATCTTAAAAATATTACAAAACTTCAATAATAAACCTTTCAATACTTCAGCAAAATGTTGAACTTATCCTTTACAATATTGTTAACATATATATCCAACCCCCTTTTACCATATGTAAATCTGAATCAAAATGAACACCTATAGTTAAATGCACATTTCCCAAAGCATCCCTAAAACTAGCATCTCATACATATTACCAAATTTCAAATAATGATTCTTTACTGTAACATAATATAATACATATATACATTTTCCAATAACATATATAAATTACAATAATAAACAATGAATTACAACCACGTCTTTTCGCCATCTTACTTGCATCCTGCAAAACCATGTGAGCATGAAATCAACAATAAATCTCTGGCATGAAATCCACCTAGATCTAGCATAATTAACATTTTTAGTTTCCCATTTACATAATAATAAATAATTTGCATTCAAAAGAAGAGGGTTAGAGACATATTTATTTCATTTCATTTCACTTCATTTCTTAACTAAGGAGAGAGAAAGAGATAGGGAAGAGAGAGAAACATTATTTTTTCTAAAAGTCAAATTTCACACAATAAGCCACAAGATAAAGTTTCATACAATTATCTATAAGTGTCAAAATTTTTCATTCCTATTTATTAACTTGGTTAGGGTTTTATGGTCATCCTTAACATTTTCCCTCCTAGTTGTGAAATGTCCAATTTTGACTCAGAGGCTAAGAAAGTGTGTTCAAAAACTATCTTCCAATAAGAAAATTCATGATGGGAAAATTCCTACTTGTCCACCTATATACCAAAGAATCCATAGGGACTGACTGAGGAAATCAAGAACTGGCGAATGGTGCACAATTGGCGGATGGTTTTCTGGAGCCACCAGTCATAATTGGTCAAGTTGCCACAGTCAAACAGTGACAACCAATTTTAGCTTGAGGGATAAGAAAACCTCAACCAAAAATTCCCTTTGATAGAAGAACGTGCAATAGAATATTTCCTACATGTTCCAAATATATATGAAGAATTCACCAGAGTTTATGGACCTAGAACTAAAATATCACTTGCAAACAACGACGAGTTTTTCTGGAGCCACTAGTCATAGTTGAGCCAGTTTGACCTAGTCAAAAAATGACCCAAGGCCTACAAAATCCCTTTGCCAAACTATCTAGAAGAGTTTTTTTCCCCAAACTAAAGGTTACAAGTGATTTATAGTAAAAATACTAGAGGTTTGCGAAGGTGGATAAGCATTTCATTGCTTAGGGTTCAAACAAGGTGAGCCAAAATGAAACCCAACTTTTTAGTTTTAACAGCTTCCTAAAAGTGTAAAACAAGGTAACAGGGCTCCTAGAGGAGCAGTGAAGAGAGCTACAAAGTCGTTTGGGGGTCAATCTAAAGCTTGATATGACTCTCTCATAACAAGGAACACATACACATTTTGATATCTCCTTTTATAGGGGCTCAAACAAGTTGTTTTGCACATCTCTAGAAATTGAGTTTTTCTAACTTTGCAAGGTAGACATAAAAGGTTGTTTTAGTTGGCGAACTCAACTAGCTCTCACCAATGAACCAATGGACATGAGTACCAATTTTGATACCTTGGGTTTAGCAATGCATAAGGTTATGGTCGCAACACGGTTGATTGATCATATTACAAGTTGTAATGTAGATCATAAGGTTTTATTGTTTGATTGCAATAGTCAATTCTAGTTAAAATGTTTTTGGATTATTTGAGTAGGAGGGTTTAATACTTTTAAAAATTGCTGAATAACCAAATTATACCAAGTGTTATTATGAGGATAAAGGTAAGGATACCATGCCTGATTTCATTTTATTGTTTTTACTAAAAAGTTTGGAATAAAATAATCTCCAAAGTGTTTCACTCAACCTTTAAATTTACTTCCTCGATTGGTTACACTCATCCAAAACACTTTAAATTACAAGTTTGCTTGAAAGTCTCGTAGAGCCTGCTTCAAAATTAACCCTAATTTGCCTATGCTTGAGAAGATCAAGCATTCCATGAAACTACATTGTTTGGATTTGACAAACCAATTCCAAAATTTTCCATGATTTCGCATCCAACAATGGGCATTTTGTCATCTACATACCTGTTGCATGGTGACAATTAATAACTCAATACATTTACAAATCCAAAAACAAACCAGTGAAATTTCCAATGGATGATATACGAGGGTCTTGTCTCAAGTTTCAAAAGCTAAACATAGTTACAAGGTAACACCAGATAAATTTCAAGAATCCTATGTTCATAAACACATAAGATCATGGAAATGTCATACACAATTGGGGAATCCCACTCTCAAACACTGTCAAGCCAACAAGATAATCCTTGTGCATATAATTACCAGCCAAGCTTGAAAGAGAATGTAAACCTTCAAAGATACCATCACACGATCGAAGGTAAATCATTTATGACCTTGTCACAGCGGGCTCAAAACATTTCCAAGATCTAACCATTAATTTTGTAAAAAATGTCCCGAAGAATACCTCCATGACTTGATCTAATGAAAGGCATAGAAAAACTAAGACAACATGAAACATAACTTTACATTGTATTAACCAAATGCCTCTAAATCCATTGAAATATGTAAATGTCTGGGGTGTAGGTTCCAAGCATTCAAGTCAAACACGTCAACTCATGGGATTTTAAGAAGAAAACTCATTACCAATGCTTGAAAAATAGTATTAGTCCATATTCTTTTTTAAATGATTCCCATTTTGTCAGTTAATTGTTTAAAGGCTGTGGGTTTTGAATTAAATGCCAATTGCATTTGCTTGAAATTTCCAAGCCTTTTCAAAAAACCCATTTTTGCATATCTATAGTCATTGCAGTCCATGAGGCCACACAACTTTACATTTTGTTCAAGACATTATTCACATGCCGTGTTCCTACCATGCTTCCACATTTTCATACATGTCTACCGAGGCATTGCAACTACAACATCTGGCAAATTCTTCTATCTTTTTTGCTTTGATGGATGTCCATACCCTGTTTCTAGGCTCAGATGTTGGCATAGGCTAGGAGTATGTGGAAAATGTATACTGATCAGGTTTGGAGACCTTGTTTGTTGCATAGGTGAAACAATGTGACTGTCCCGTGAGGAAACCCATGTCTTCTTACACACTATCTAGAGTAGTTGACGAATCTTCAATTGCACTGCAACTATCCAAATACTGCTAAATTTAAAGTGAGCCTGTTTTACATTGGTAAATGCCTGTCTAGATCTCAATTAAAGTTTCTTGTATTATTATGCAAGGAAAATGACAGTTCTAAAATTGCTTGATGGGAGGCCCATGCCCTTCTATCAAAGAGACCACATGCCACCCCCACATGGGTTACATAATTTCAACCACCCAACCTTACTCCCTCCAACCACTTTTAATTATCCCAATATTTTGCCACACAGTTTTTTTTTAATTTATTTTTAGTGGCACCTACATTTCCCTCCCCTTATAAAGAGCATCGTCCTTGATGTGACATAATGATCAAAGTTAGAAGAGGGTACATAAGCAAAAAAGAAGATGACACCAATCATTAACAAAACAACTTGTCGCAAAATGACCACAAAGGAAGTGCAAACTAAAGGGAGGTGTATCTTAAATTTTAATGTTCTGTGAAGATTGGTAGTTCTCTTTTACATTATATTAGTTAGTCTTTTCCTTTAAAGTATTTATTAATCTCAAGCTCTTAATATTTCATTGTTTTAAGATTTTAGTTTGTTTATTTTTTGGGTGCCCAAAGAAATAACATCACAATACCACACAAGGGCCAAACACAACACTAATGGTTCACAAGACATCATGATATGTACTTTCACGAACTATATCACATCACAAGAACTCAACCAAACCATGGAAAGAACATACATATCCCACACATAGTACTTTCATATACATGTCCTGACACAATATGTACTCATAACATAAGCATACTATAACAACATGGAATTCCCAACAATGCACATACAAATGTTTCACACAACTTAACCATAATTATAGCTACATAGTGTCAAGATGGAAGCAACATCACAAGACATAGGACTATCAATCCAACATCACAAAATATAATACCAATACAAGAGTACACAAAAACATCACAAAACCAACTCCATATACCTCCCAAAACATCACAAAACAACTCCATATACCTCCCAAAGCATCACAAAACAACTACATATGCCTCCCTCCATATACCTCTCAAAGCATCACAAACATAAAAATAAAACTCCAAGTGCACTAATCACACACACACACACACACACACACAAATCTCTTATGTCTCCCTCAAGTATCTTATGCCTCCCTCAATATCTCTCTTATGTCAAATCTCTTATGCCTCCCTCAAGTCTCCCTCCCTCAAGTATCTTATTCCTCCCTCAAGTCTCTTATGCCTCCCTCAAGTCTTTTATGCCTCCCTCAAAGAGGTCGGTCACCCTATGGCCCTAGGCACATAAAGTCCAGACACCCCTAACCCAAGTGACATAATAACTCATGGTTCAACAACCCGCTAGTTATCTGTAACTCCTTGGGGCATACCCCCATACAACGAAGCGGGTCCATAGGTTCAACCACTCCATGGTGAATCCCATGACCCTATTCCAACACATTATGACATTAGAACCAACATAACAATCCATTTCAAATTCCAAGTGGAAAAATCCCAAGCCTTGGGCTAGGCTATATTAAAAAAATTAAACTTGATACACAAATTTAAAACTAAGAAAAACAAATGGCCAAAATAGCCATAGTTAGTGCAAAAATCCACATGTTAGTGCAACAACCAAATAAAATGCCCAAAATATAAGAACACATCAATCAAGAAAACTGTTGGTTCTAGACAAGAAAAGAGATAATGTTCAATTTACGAATAAAATACGTATAGAGAAATAACACATTACAATAACTATGTGGCCTTATATGGCCACCAAAGGGGTACTCAATGAGTTGCTGGCACTCGAACATCGAGCCTCAGCTCGTAAAATAACATATCAAATAATACAACTGTCATAATCTCTGTCTGAATCATCCCTCCACCGCTTCCACAAGGTTCAACATAGTCATAACTACACTTAGGTTGAATCCATATGATAACCATATAGGGAGAGAGAAAGGAGTACTAGGTCACCATCTACTAAGCCTAAGGTGTCCATGAAACACAATATGCATGACATTCGTTGAGTAAGTGCCATACATACCAAATGAACAAAAGTGGGTTTTTCAGCCTATGTAAGACTCCACTTCCTATCTCATACTCGGCTCAAGTGACTGGTCAACGGTACACATTTCCTCACTCCAAACATACACCTTTTACCGATTTCCCTTAGGGTTTGTTAGTGTAAGGTTCACAACATAACACATAACTACATCACTAACACAATGGTGATTCACACACATTAACCATAACGTCTTACGCATGGTATATATACAGGGTATAACACAATCATTACTTTCATGGGTTACGATACATCACATTACCACATACTACACCCAAAGTGCAATCACTGTACAATAGGGATCATACGTTCACCATATGCCCCTAAATCATGACATGAACCATCACATATTACACAAATTATATGTATGATGAACATAGTGATAACATTACAACATATAATCAATTGCAATATAACATGGTGACACACATGATTCATCACAACACGGTGGCGACATCACGATACAATCCAATTCACTATACACCAATTATGTCATGCAACACATCAACACACCTACATATCACAGAATAACAAGAAACTCCAACACTCTGCAATCCACAATAACATTATTTTCACACACACAAAGGTGGCACATCACATGTGAACTCCTCATTGAATCCATGAAAAGGAGAGTGAATACTCTCATCACAAGCACATCAACATGATAACAAATACACACTAAGTGACATGCACAACATGTGCGTTCATAATATCACAATTACAATGTTGGTCACATAACAACATATATCACATTACTCTTCCAATCTCCACCACCACACCATGCAAAAATCATCACAACTCCAATCCGTCCTAGAGGTTCGAGAGCATGAACCTCCGCTCTGATACCAAATGTAACGCCCACATTTTACACACACAATTACAACACTAAAAAATACCAGAATAATTTTTTTTTGACTTACATTGTAGTACACATGACACTACAGGAGATCACTTAGGACTACATGCAACACATGTTATGTTTGCACAACATTAACCCGCATAGATAACATGAAAACACGTGACGCACAACAAGTCACTCTTTTTTTTTCAAATGACAAGGCACAACATAATGAATTCAACTACAATATACACTTATAGATAAGGTCTTCCCATGACACGATATTTTAGGATTACACATTTATTAAATCATGTTTCCCTCTTTAACTTAAGTTCTAGGAAGGCTCATAATGTGATAATCATACATTCCTTTTTCCTTTTACTAGATTTATTTATATTGTTTAACATTTAACTTATGGTGTATCTCATTGAATAAGGATCATCTACATTATTTCAATTACTTGTTTAATTCACTCATTTGTTAATAGGATATTAGTTACACATAAGGCTATTTACATACACACATGGACTACTAGGTCTTATCCCTAGGATTCAATCCTAAGGGAATGCATCTTGATCTTATATCATACCTCTGTTACACAATGGAACAAGTGTAAGTCCAAAGGATGTGAAGTTCACATTTTTTTTGTTAAGGATTTAGGGTCAAGTTTCTTTCATTCATTTATAAATTGATAATTGAGTTAGTACACAATAAGTATTATAAGAAATTAGGTTCTTTATCCATAGCAAGAGGGTTTATTCACATTACAATGAAGATCATGTTTCACTTAACCCATGGAATAACATCTCACGATCACACTTCCCAAGGACAAGCATCAATTATAGTTTTATTATAGTTATGTTCTAATAGTTAGTTAAGGATTCAAAGGAACTTAACATGGAAACATACTTCCTTACTTTGTTTCTAGATTAGGTTTCCTGAGTATTGTTTTCTTCCAACTTAAGAGGGTTTTCCCTAACTAAGTTCATATGCCTTTTTGTTCTGAATTGTATGACCTTTTTTCTAATAGGGAATTTGAATCCTCATGAGACCACTAGTCCCTGTCTTAGGGGATTTATCTCTAAGAAATGATCACATAGTTTCACATCATACATCCAATACATAATAGGACAAGTGAGAGAGAAAGATGGAGTAGTTCATCATTAAAGGGGTTAAGGTTCACATTAGAGTTTACACAACGTGGGTCTCACTTCTCACCACAAGATGGTTTAAACATGATATGAGAATGACCTAAATTTCACCTTCCTCCAAAGACATCATCAATTGGTTACATTTTCACAAACTAATCATAACAAAAAATGTTGTTAAGTTTCACAAATAAACTTTTAGTATTGCATCATAGAACCCAAATGACAATTGAGATTGGGTATCAAGTTCATTTATGATCCCAACTCTTAAAGGTGACTTCCAAGGTTGGTGGGTGATCTTTGCCATTCAACATGTATGTCAGTCTAAGAGGATTTTACACTATGTTTAATGTTGGTTCCCAAGGAGCACTACCTTAAGAGAACACATTCTCCTTACTACACACATGATTACTTATCCTATGGAGGGAACCACATACTCTAGATAATGTTTGACCATGTCATTCCTAACCATTGAGTTCATGATGATGTCGCTAAGCATACAAGCTATGATGATAAACTCAAACTTGTGATCTTATTTATTTAATCTAGAAGGTGTTATCAAGTGTAAAGATTTTAGTTCATCCTAAGGTTTTAGTTTTTCTATGCTACAAAGAATACACATAAGGAAGGGTAGCTATACACGAAGTTTAAACTAGGGTGAATTGTTTCATTTAGATCTCTTTATTACATTTTAAGGTAAGAAACACAACACACTAATTATTTAATCATCAATTACAACACTGGAATTTCACTATAAAATATTAAATTCAATTTCATTTAACATATTTATCCAAATTTTACAATACAAATTTGAATCAAAATAACACCCATGTTTAGATGAACATTTCCCTTAAACACTAACATCTTAAAATTATTACAAAACTTCAATAATAAACCTTTTAATACTTCAGAAAATGTTGAATTATCCTCTACAAATTCACCTAACATATATATCCAATCCCCTTTTTACCATATGTAAATCTGAATCAAATCTAACACTTATGATTAAATGCACATTTCTCAAGGCATCCCTAAAACTAGCATCTCATACATATTACCAAATTTCAAATATAAACTTTTCTGTAACATGGAAATACATTGTACATTATACAATTGGTGGATAGTTTTCTAGAGCCACTGGTCGTAATCGGTCAAGTTGTAACATCAACCAATTTTAGCTTGAGGGCTAAGAAACCCTCAACCAAAACTGCTCTTCGATAGATGAACCTGTAACGTAAAATTTCCTACAAGTTTCCCTATATATGGATAATTCACCAGAGTCAATGGGACCGAGAACTAGAAAACTGGTTTCAAACGGCGACGTGTTTTCTGGAGCCACCGGTCATAATTGGTCCAATTTGACCTAGTCAAACTGCGACCAGAAACCTACAAAATGTCTTTTCCAAACTATCAAGAAGAGTTTTTTTCCCCAAAATGAAGGTTACAAGAAATTTTCTAGTAAAAATACTAGAGGTTTGCGAAGGCGGATAAGCATTTCGTTGCTCAGGGTTCAAATAGTGAGCTAAAACAAAAACCAACTTGTCAATTTTAACAGCTTCCTAAAAGTGCGAAATGGAGTAACATGGCTCCTAGAGGAGCGGAAAATAAAGCGCAAACAATCAAACGAGGTCGAGCTAATGGTTGATGTGTCTCTCTATATAACAAGGAACACATACGACAATTAGCATCTCCTTTACAGGGCTAAGAGTGTTGTTTTGAAAGTCTTTGGAAAATGCATTTTTTCTAACTTTACAAGGTAGACAAAAAATTTGCTTTTAACTAACTCATCTAGCTCTCGCCATAACCAACAGACATGAGTACCAAGTTTTGATACCTTGGGTTTAGCAATGCATGGGGGAGCCTAAACCCAATTGGTATAAATTTGACACATATTGTGATTTCCATCGCATCAAGGGTCAACCCACAAATAGATGTAACTGGCTCTGTATCTACATTCAAAGACTTATCGATAGCGGAGATATCATATTCAAAGAGCCTACATCTATCAAAACACAAAATGATAATCTCAATTTTTTTTCTAATCCATTCCCTAACCATGGTACCAATAACAAAACTATTGATAAAGGCCAATCTTCAAATAACATCGATTTCGAATCAATTATTTCATTTGTCGAAGAAGTGCCTCTTATTGCTACCATCATGTGTAAACCTCAAAACAATGTGATGACCACACGCCAAAATAAAATTTGGGTTCCCACGGAAAACAAACCATCCATGTCGTCTACTGAGCCTCAAGTGTCTAACCATATGTCTCCATCAAACCAAAGGTCAACTTCAAATGCCAAACCTTCGACCGATGTTCCATATGACCTGTTAGAAAAACAAGTGACAATGGCTTGCACATATATCTCTTATAGAGTTATTAAAAATGTTTCCTAGCCTTCAAGACATTCATACTTGTGTTCTTCATAAAGCATGTGTTCATGTGGACCTCAATGTTCAACAGTTCCAAACCATGATTGCTAACCTTTTTTCTGAGAGACCCATCTTGTCATTCGGTCCTCAAGACCTGTCATACCAAAACCTTCATAACAATAAATCTTTTGTACATGGAAGTGTACATAACCAATCATAAAGTCAAAATATTTTTCACTGACAATGGTCTGGCCCTAAACCTTTGTTCTATGAAAATGTTATGTTGTCTTGATCATATAGAGGATAACTTAGATTTCAATGTTATCACCATTCATGGTTATGAAAAAACTGATAAAAAATCCTCTGACCCTATTACCCTTATGATACCATTGGTCCCCTAAATTATTGACACCCTTTGTCATGTCATGGATGTGGAAACCTCATATAACCTCTTTCTGGGTAGACCTTGGATACATGTGATGCGAGTTACTCCCTCCACTTTCCATGAATGCATAAAATTCTCACATACTGGTAAAGATTTCACCTTTCTTGTTGACACCAAAACTTTCATGCACTAAAAACTCTTATAATCAAGGTATAATTCAGCTAATTAGTGTCCATATGTTGATAGCTTGGTTGAACCTCGTGTTATCCTCATTATTAACACTCACATTGAACCTAAAATGATTTTGTGCTCATGTGCCTCAGTGTCTTCTTTGTAATCATATACATTTGTGACGTCACTTGAGATCAAATTCTCCCATTAAGGTATTGGAGAGTATAAACTTAACAATTATTTTCATGTTGGCCAACTCCTAATATCCCCTCCCAGCTATGGATGTCATAATGCTCCTCACCTATAGGAACCTCTAGTTTACTATTTGGGGGCTACTCTTTGGAGGAAATATGGATATTTGGAAGATGAACATATTCAAGGATCTGATAATTCTTGGCTATACAAAGATCAGTTGGTTAGAATGCTTTGAATCCACTCACTATACCAATGCGCATAAAATGATGAAGAATATGAACTAGAAAGGTAGAGGACTTGGCCTACAAGGACACGACAATATCAAACCTTTTATAATCAAATCCAATATCTACCAACATGTTCTAGGATGTAAGACATTTGAAAAGAGGCCTATAATATTTGATGTCTTGATTAGTGATGAGGACTTAGACTCTAAAGTTGAGATCTGTTCCACACATAGCCTCTTTGAGAACCTTGTTGAAACTACCATCTTTATTGAAAAATTATCCATCCATACCCTTGACGTTTTCTACCCTTACCTCATTGATCAGGATCAACAATGTCATATTTCCATGGGCCTCTTTCAAAATGATGATTCCACCAAGAGTTTCTCAGAGCTTGAGACCCTTTTCCCTTGTCAACTCACAATAAGAGTTTAGATATAAACTGTGACACTACAAAATATTTTAGCAAGGAACTTGAGTTCTCCAGTCCACAAATAAAATTAATCAAAAACACAAAAAAGAAAAATTGTATCTTGCATAGTGAAAACCTTTCTAAGGTGATATGCGAGCAGTAAAAAATGAAAAATAAAGAGAAATAAAAGGATGCATCTCCTAATGAAAACCTTTTCCAGGTACTAGAGAGAGGAGAATCTCATACAAAAATATTATAATATCTACATAAACCTACGAATTTATTTCAAGATAATGATAATGCTAAGTTGTTGGAAGAGGAGAAAAAATTATAAACATAGGGACAAATGATTAACCTAAACTATTGCAACTTGGTGTTAGTCTCTCAGAGACAAAAATTAAGGCATTCAGGGAGCTTCTCATAGATTTTCAAGATGTATTTTCTTGGTATTACAAAGATATGCCAAGCCTCAACCCTTCCTTTGTGGTGCACCCTGATGCTAAACTTGGAAAGAAAAAGTTGTGTGAAATGTATCCTAAGGTCACATTATTTGTTAAGGAAAAACCTCAAAAACTGCTACATGAAAGTTTCATACAGTCCATAGAATATTCTACATGCATATCCAACATGGTACCGGTTGCTAAAAAAACTCATGGAATTCGAATAAGTACTGATTTTTGTGACATCAACAAGTCTTTTCCCAAAGATGAATTCCCTCTACCCAATATCAACATGATTTTTGATTCCATAGAGGCCACAAGATGTTATCTCTAATGGATGATTTTTCAGGGTACAATTAGATTCACATTACTGAAGAATACTAGCACAAAATTATATTCAAAACCCCTTGGGGGACTGTTGTTACAAGGTCATGCCTTTTGGCCTTAAGAATTTTTGTGGTACATACTATCGTGTAATGACTGTCATCTTTCACGACATTATTCACAATATCATGGGATTCTATGTTGATGAAAATACTTTCCAAATCAAATACTAGAGTCGAACATCCATCTAATCTTCGGTGTATCTTCAAACAATAAAGGGAATAAAAGGTTTGACTTAATCCTAAAAAGTTTTCATTTGGTGTCACCTCAGGTAAACTTTTGGGATTCATTGTATCATGAAGGGGAATCGAAGTGGACCCTACCAAAGTAAAATCCATAATGGATATGTCACGTCCACAGAATGTTTATTATTTAAGAGGGTTACAAGGCAAGATACACTCTATTCAACGTTTCATCTCCCAACTTGTGGATAAATGGCATCATTTTAATCAATTAATTGAGAAGGATGTACAATTTAAGTGGATGTGAGATTTTCAAGGCTCTTTCATCAATATGAAATAATATCTATCCACTTTGCGGGTACTCATGCCGCATGTTGGACCCCAAAATATTGGCTAAGTACAAGAAGGCACGTGGGCATGCGAGACCTATTTGAAGAAGGGTGTGCGGGTTGAAGGCGCACACGGGAAGGGTTATAGTATGGTTTAGAAGAACACATGGTGCACACACGTAAGATAAGATGGGGTTTTGGGACTTAGCCATATTTGGAGTTCCAGATAGCACACAAGGAAAGCGTGACCCGTCTAGCATGTGAAGTGGATAAAGTGCTAACATGACAACTGTAGGATCAAGAATGGAATATTCCATGCATGTGATGGAAGGTTCCAGAAGAACATCATTACAAAGAGTGGAGAGCTCAGATCAAAGGAGGCATGCTCCATTGGAGGACCACTTGGACACTTGGAAACCAATATGTTACCTCAAAAGGCACGGTGGTGAAGGCAATAAGCTATATATAGAGATGCATGGGTAGTAGAAAGGGAGGTGTGGTAGAGTAGCAGAGGTGGTGAAAGATAGGAAAAGCTCTATAGAAATATCATGGAGGATTATATGGGTTGGGATTAGAGGAAATATAGGAGTGATGACATATTTAGAGGGATGGGTTTCCCTAAATGTTTATCCTTGTAATGTGAAGGACATAGTATAGTTTTTGATGCATAACCTTTCTCTACACTATTATATGGGTCTGTTATGACCTCAGTGAATGTAATGTGGTTACTGAACTCATTAACATGAATAGAATGTTCTGTTATAAAGCATATATGTGTTCATGAGCATAAGTATAGATGCATTTCCCTTATGTTATGAATCATTTCTATATGTTGTTTGATGCTCCTCTTTCGCTATCTAAATGGATGCATTAATATGATAACTCATCCTAGGTTCTCAGAATGAATGCATGGTTATTTTCCATTATTTTGCACTTAATTATCTATCATAGACGATATAGTATCACAAAAATCACATAAAGGAGGGGCTCAGTGCTTGTGCATGCCTCAGGTGAGCGTCCAATGCCCACTGGGTGATAGGCTGGCGCCCATGGGATTAGACTGTTGTTCTAAGGGTATAAAAATGACTACATCGCAAGTCCAAGATAAACCTATGTTGTTGTACACTTCAAGAAATAAACATGCCATTAGGGAATTACTAGCACAACACAATCACAAGGGAAAAAAAACAAGCTATATATTACTTTAGAAAAACTCTCCTTGAGTAAGAAACTAAGTACTCATGGCTGTTTTGTTTGGAAGTTGCATTCAATTTCCAAAGGTTGCAACATTATTTTTTAAATCATACAACCAAGCTAATTTCCAAAATTGACCCTCTCAAATATTTACTATCAAGACCAATGATAACATGATAGATGCCTAGTTATCGTGCTCCTTAATGAGTTTGATATTGAATTTGTTAATCAGAAGGCTATTAAAGGTCAAGCATTATAAGATCAATTGACCACCATGCAAATGCCAATTTCTCAACCTATAAAATTTAAATTCCTAGATGAGGACTTGTTTATCTTCGACGCAGTCCCTTCATGGACTCTAGTATTTGATGGTTATTGAAAAATACTTGGCTTAGAAGCTGGGATTTTCCTTCTCACACATGACGGGGATCTTATCCCTAAATAATATCACATCATCTTTCCCTATTAAAAAAACATAGCCAAGTATGAATCACTTATAGAAGGATTAGGCTTTGTTATTTCCTGCCAACTACAAGAGTTGACAGTATTCGACGACTCCGTTCTCATCATCAAACAGGTCAATGGTGAGTATCAGGTTAAATATGAAAATATCCTACCCTATAAACACATGGTTGATAGTCTCAATGGGTATTTACATATTATCACATTTGATTATGTTCCACATTTAAAAAAAAGCCATGGATGCCATGGCAACTATTGCATCCATTCTTGTATTCAACACTAAATCAAACTCATAATGAGTTCCTCGTTGAACATATTTTTGTGCCCACATACGATTTTCTAGAGTCCAACCATGGTTAGTGAGATTTTTAGTCCTGATTACCTCTGGTATCATGATATCTACACCTTCATCCAAACCAAATCTTATCCTCCGAACATGAACTCAACCAATAACATATCCTTAGCACAATGTGCGTTGTGCTCTACTATCCTTACTGACACCTTATATTAAAGAGGCTATGATGGGACTCTCTTAATATGTCTCAATAAGGAGAAAGTAAATTAGAAATTAGCCAAAGTACACTCGGGTATTTGTGGTGCACATACCAACAAAATGGTTGTAGCAAAGAAGATCTTGCGCATTGGCTAATACTGACCTATAATGGAAACAAAAGCATGTAACTATGTTAAGAAATATTTCAAGCGTGTAAAAATCATTGTAATCTGACTCATGCACCTTTCCAAGCTCTAGAACACATCACTTCACCTTATCCTTTTTCTAAATGGGGGCTTGATTTAATTAGAAAAATAAATCCCACCTCCTCTAATGGCAATACCTTTATAATAACAACCACCGAATATTTCACCAAGTTGGTTGAGTGATTGAGGCTGCCTCTTACTTACGTCACTGGGTGTAATATTTCTAATTTCATATTCAATCATGTCATTTGTCATTTTGGTATTCCCACATCCATTTTCACTGACAATGGTACCCCACTTAAGAATAAGAATGTCAAATCCTTAGCAAAAAAGTATCATATCCACCTAAATGGGCTACTCCTACTACCCACAATGGAACGACCAGTCTGAAGCTTCAAACAAGACTATTAAATCCATATTAGGGAATATAATCAATAAACATGGTTGTAACTAGCATACATAATTTTATCCCACCATATCAACCTACCATACATCCTTCCACACTCTAATAGGAGCTACACCTTTTTCCATGGTATATGGTTCTGAAACCATATTACATATCAAAGTTGAAATTTCTTCCCTTCATGTTTCCCTCCAACACCTCATGCATGAATAGGATTACTGTTGTGCACACCTTGTAAATCTTGAGCTTTTAGATGAAAGATACATGCTCGTGCCTTGGATCATCTGCAAGTATACCAGAATCGAATGCATTGTAACTACAATAGAAAGATTAGACCATGATAGTTTGAGATTGTCGACATGACCTTAAATGAAAATCAAAAGAACACCACTAAGTTGCATGAGAAGTAGGGAAAATTTAAACCTAATTGGCATGTCCCTACATCATCACTAAAAAATTTGGATCTAGAGCATACATATTATCTATTGAGGATGGCAAAGAGATTAAGGAGCCTATGAATTTCATTCATTTATAAAATTTCTTCTCCTGAGCTTCCAAAGAGTAACCCTTGTGCTAGGGGCATATCAATGCACTCACTAGCTTCTCCTTGTCACCTTGTTTCCTATTTGTGTCATTTCACCTCATCTTATGTCACATGTTTTCCTTATCAGGTTTTCATTCCCATGGTATACCACTTTGTCTGCCTTCTGTCATGCTTCTAATGAATTTTTTCCTTTATAATGTGTTAGCTACGCTTTGGGAATCCCTTTTTCCCTCTTCTTTAGCACGTGGTTAAAAAATATTGATGTTTCATAAAAATAAAAAAATATTGAAATATGTCAAAAACAATATAAAACTGGTCAAAAATCCAAAAAATTGAAACATTTGAAAATACAAAAAAATATAAAACATTCCGAAAATGTTCAACAAAAATATTCACAAACCATATAACTCAGTTCGTCAATTTCGTCACCTGATTGTTCCAAATCATTTGCACTTTTCAAACTAGTCATGTCACCCTTTACAATATAACTTTTCTTGGGAGCACACTTGGCTTCAACCCAATACAGGTCACACTCCAATCAGATTCGCAAAGAGTTGTTTTTGGAGTATCTAAGTATCACTTTTCTCGTCATCCTGATTCAATCCTCTTGCGTTCTAAGCTATCACTTGAGGGCATTCAATTTTTTTTTTCTTCACGATGGAACACATTAGGGGTGTCTTTAGACATTTTTATTGTTGCGAATTGTATGATAGTGCTTCTTATTTGTTAGATTTGATATAAGTACTTTTTGATAGATTGTTTGTTTTGTGCATTCTCTTGTCTAGTTAATTAGATTAATCAATGTTCTGTGTGTCTGGAGTGTTGTTGTGTTTACAGACCAAGTGCAGATGAATTAATAGCATATTATTTCATATATAACTTTGGTGTAATATAATTCCTGTTCATATTGGGTTTATCCGACTTGCTTGCTTTTACATTTGGTGTTGTTATCTTGGTTTATTGTATAAGACGTGATTTATTTTCCTTTTTTTAAAACATGTGTGTGTATTTTATTTTTTCTTTTGTCTTTGTACTTGTGTTAGTTACAGGTACTTTTTTTTATTATCATTTGATCATCATCATCGTGTCTATACCACATCGTCTATAAATAACAACATCATACATCATTTAAATAAATGCTAAGCTATAACATCCTCATAAACAAAACAAAATAACCATATATTCTATGATCCTTACATCATATCATTTAATCAGAATAAAACATGTGACAATACAACATCTCATAATAATATGCGGTGTAAAATGGTCCATTATATATAGATATCAAAAATCATCATAATGTCCATGCATAATCAATTTGTATCATGATAAAAATCATATACATCTCGGTATTCCATCATGGGCATTGATCATATTAAATGTGTGCCTCAATCAAGAGGCATATACAAAAACATACATATATATTATATCATCTAATCTGAGTCATCCCTGACTCTCCTATGCCAGGACTGCCTAACCTATGACTAGGTGGGGGCATCTTTACTAACCACACTGATCTTGATGGTCTATGTGACCTAGTCGATCAACTACCTGATCGTTGGCTATATGTTAGATATATATATATATATATATATATATATATGATCCTCTAGTATTGCAATATGATATAGAGACCTATAGAATTCTACCTCCCCAGAAGTTGACACTAGCTTTGGAATCACATCACTTATACTGTTAGTGGTTGGTACCCGATGTAGAGCATATCGCTACATTGTAACTTATTTTAACTGAATCCTAAGATGATATCTCTTAGAGGTCACTTGATCCATCTCTATAGTATGTTGCTACACCTCTTTCTTAAGGGTACCCTACTCTGTGGATATCTGATCTAATTGTATCTATAGAGTCTATACAACAATGAAAACAACATCACCACACATCATATCCATTTCCCTCTCTACCTAAAATATGGCCACTGATGGCCCACATATTAACCTTAACACCACTATCTATGGTTGTACTTATAACCCAACTCCTCCATCCCCTCCTTGTCCTACTGGAACACTTGGACTAACTGGTCTAGGTTGTAAAGGTGGCATCTATAATGGTACCTGTCTCAGTACCTTTGCATGTATAATTAGAGCCTTCTATCATTTATGATGTGGAACCTACTGTAAGACCTGCCATATTACCTTCTATACTACCTACGCTATAGGCACCTGCTGAACTAATTGTACAACTAGAATCAGTACTGTTGGTGCCATTGGAATATGTACACCTTGCCCCTATGTTACATGACCTTAAGGACCCTGTGCTAGTACTTTGCCATGTCCCTTTTCCTCCACCTCCTCATGGACTAGTCTTGACCTAGCTCTACACCGTTATGGCCCACCCCAGTTGTTGTTGTTATCCCTACTACTAGAGCTTCACGAGGAATAGTAATCCTCCTTGACATAATCATTGCATGCCATGCAATGTAGTCTGTAGTAGTTCCCATATCCACCACATGTTCTTAAGTATCCCATGCCCGTGGGATGACTCTAAAAAATATTTATCTAGCCACTAGCACCCCGATGCGAGGTTTAAAGTCAAATATCTCGTGTGCCACACGTGTATACCACTACTTTGTACCTAGAATAACCTATATAATGTTAAGATTTCTCTAGACTCTGTCCTCCCTATACATATCCATAATATGGCTACGTATGCCTATAATAAATTGGTCCACATATACAGTGCATAACTCTATTGCATCTATCACCTATTAATGTAACTTGTATGGCTACTAGGTAATCATCCGTAACTATAAGTCATCAAAATCTTACCTATAGAAAGTGATGTCATCTATATGGCCTTTATGGCATGTGCAAATGTCTCCCATCCCCTAGATGATGGATCATCTGGTATTCTCACCCTCATAACTCCTAATGGCTATCCGATGGCTATATGGTCCCATGCCTATATCTATAACAAGGTAGCAGGACTCAAGCTCATCATCCCTTTGTATGCAATCAAATAGAGATATATTTACAAGTGTAGAATGATAAAATGACCCCACACAAATATATCTCCCTCTATTAGTCTCGCCACAACTCCTATCAAATCAAGCTGAAAGTGTGTACCCATCTTATCAGGCAGTAAGTAGCTGCTAATAAGATTCATCAAGTAAACAAGCAGTCAAGCTACTCTCCTAACATTAAAACATTGGTACAAGTGTACCTCCATCCCCACTCTAGGTGTATCCTCTCTCAATAAAAAATCTTAGATGTGTCCTCATATACGGGTCACATTCCCATCATACACCACCAAACTCCCCTGTATTGGTACTTGAAGGATACGACGTACATACTCTAACGTCATGGTCATCTCCCCCATGGATATCCAGAATGTTTGGATCTCACTCTTCCATCACTCCGCCAATGCAATTAGTAAGCAGTGATCAAGTATAATGTGTGGAAGTTATACAATATAAGATAATCATGTCACCTCTAGTATCACAACTAACCCTCTCTCCTCTCATTGAGAAAGATTCCTTCGAAAAGCTGGAAAACGTCCATGACACTCTTTCCCATCTATTACTAGCAGTATCTCCTATAAATCACCCAAAAACATCAATTAAACTTCATTTCTCAGTTCTAATCCTCAAATTGTTCTTAAAAATCATCTAAGGATGCTATCACACCCTTTGGTATGCTAGCGTGTGCACTTAAACGATAGGGAATTCAACACTAGCATGTCTAATTCATCGCTAGAGCACACTTTAATGCTAATGCTCCAACTTTTATGCGAGCACATTCAACACACTAGTGCATTTCCCTATTAATTACTATGTTATATCTTCTATGTTTGCGTGTGCACTAGCACACAAGCACATTTTTTGGGCTATGCTAGCGTGCCCAAGTGCATGTGCTAGCATTTAAATTCAATTTTATCCTACTTAAAACAAGAATTAAATGCATTTAAAATTGATTTTTTTTAATGTACTTAACATCACACCCTTGTCTGCTCTCTACCCATACTCTCAAATTTGATCCACATGATGTTTCATCTGCTATTGTCATGCTATTTCTCCACTAGCTCAGAGATCAAATATCTCACAAATAACATAAGGGGTTTGATAAAAAAATGGGTAGTGATGCATTTCACCCCTCCAAATATTCTACTTATACCCTATGAACATCTAATTCTTCATTTTTCTTGGCCCTTCCGTTCAATAATACTAATTTTTCTCTCACACAATACAATTGTATTTCATTGTGATGAATTCCTTGTTTGAAAGGACATTTTTCCATCACTCATGATTCTCGCAGGGGCATATCACTACTTATATATGGGGAAAATATGGTGTACCACACCTACTGATTTTATCATTTGACCCACATTCTTCCAAAATGGCTAAAATTCCAAAAAAAAATCATATATTTCAAATCTTTAAGAAAATCAATATTCACAAAAATCCTAAAAAATTCCAATTTTTTCAACACTTCACCACCATGACGTAACTTTGATAAATTTAAATTTTATTCTCATACCCAAATGATTGTTCCAATCTTACAATTATCATTACTTATTATTTCCTATGTGATATAACTTCTCTCGGGGAAATTCCTACCACAAAGTGCTTTTTCATTGCAAGTCCAACAAGAGTTTCATGAGGAGTTTCTAAGTATACACTGCTCTTAAGTCTGACCTTATTCCCATGCATTTTATAAGTTCAGTGTTTGGGAACATTTACATATTTTTACTTTTCATTGTGGCACATTTTGGGGCATAGAAAATTATCTTATTTTACAACATTGTGTTGCATTGTTGAAGTTTCCTTTTTGGACCAATTGTCACTAGTGTGATAACATCTTGGTTCCTTTATAACCGTCATACATGCACCTACCTTGTATATTGAGTTCATTTTTCCTTTTTTCTATCTTCTTTGCTCTATGTGTGTTTGTTTTACACGCATCTGGGTTATACATCTTGATTCCTTTATAATTATGGTGTTAACTCTATTGTGCAACAAAAAAAAAAGGTTTCTCTTATATTCAAACTCTCTAAATGAAACTCATGCTACAAGCATGGTTCACCCCTTCCTTGTTCAACTTAATTGTTTACTTCATATTGAAAGGCCATGCACCTCTTTACTGAGTCACCCACCCACTTGAGGGGTCATTCCCTTATCATTCTAATCGCTGGGGCATCCAAATGCTTCATCGCTTTCTGCTCATTAATCTTCACGTGTCTACTATCTTTAAAGCGACATTACTTCGCAATGACACTTTAAGGAGGGGAAAATGTAGACACCCTAAAAATACATTAATATTTCTAACATGCTTCCATCCAATTAGAATTAATTAAATTAATTTTATCCCCACTATAATATGCCCTTTTAGAATTAATTAAATTAATTCTATTACTTAATCCATATTCTTACCCTTTAGAATTAATTAATTTACTTCTATCATCCTCTTGGAATTTATTAAATTAATTCCTATACCACCTTAGCTAATATAATTAAACATTTACAAATTTAAATAATTAATTATCTCCTCACAAATAATAACTAATTAAATTATTTATTTAATTCCACCTATCCTAGTTAACTACACTTGAACTCCACTTCCTATTCCACTTGGACTCCACTTTTAGATTCCTAGAAAGGAGGGGCAATAGAGTTGTACTTGCAATCACCTTTCCAAATGTAACTTCTATTATTCCAAATGGATACTACCCTTGTAAATTTTCAATCCATAGGCCAAGTCTACTTACTATTCTATGTAATTACAATTATTAACCCGGAGCCTAGTGACTAGTCAGATCCACCTTTCATGGTCTTACCCTTAAACTATAAAAGCAAGTCATTTCCTTTGTAAACTCATCCCTGGAAGCTTATGAGAAAATTATTGCCAACTTCTACCAATTTTTTCTCTCGCATCCTTATGTATCCAAGCTCATAACATCTGCAAATCCACTTTGGAGAGTCATATCAAGAACATTTGCAAATCCACTTTGGAGAGTCATATCAAGAGCATCCATATTCATACAAATCCAAAAGATTAAGCAAGCTCAAGTGTTTCAACAATCTTCTTGAGGTCTTGTAAGAGAGTTACAAAGAGGTATTTTTGCATTTATTTCTTTTATCTTTCATTTATATGGTAATTTTCTTTTCTCACACTATTTGTAGGCTCCTCAAAATCTTCATTTGGTGTGAATTCAAAATATACAATCCTGGCACATTCTTCTTCTTCTTCTTCTTCTTCGATTTCTAATTAAATAATTTCTTCTCCATCATCTTCATCGGTCCCACATATTGCATTCAGTGGTGGAGCTTCCAAGGCAAGCCTTCGGGGTGCTCCTGCAATTTTATTTCTATTTCTATTTCTTGTAAGATGCATGTTGGGCAACTTCCTTCTTCAACATTGTCAAATCATTAAATGAGAAAAATCTATGAAATTTTCAATGTAATCATATTTTGGTTGAAGAGTTATGAGAAAATCATGTTTTATGAAGCCGTGGCTACTCTGGAACAAATTTGAGAGCATATTTTTTATACTGTAATGTTTTTGAAGGTTCTAGAGCATCAACAATGGTGGTTATGAATACTTATGCAAATAAATCAACTCAACAACAAGTTAACTTTGTTTGAATGTCTTCCTGATGACTGTAATTCAACCTTGGGTGGTTGAAGTTGGATTAAAAGTTGGGTTTTCTCATGGGTGCCCATTTTTGTACCTTTCATCCCATTGAAATAAGGTACAAGAAGGACAAAATTTTTTTCCCATATGTCCCTGTGGGTAATGGCACCTTGGCGAGATGATGACACTTGGCAAATATCTGAGCAGTGTGCAAGAGTTAAAATTAGTCAAATAAGCCCCCCTGCGGAGCTGTGGAGGGTCATATGAGGATCCAGGAAAGGGGATTGCATGGTCTGTCCCTAAACCACCAAACCTTTCCTAAATATTACTAAACCAATCCTAACACATTATTGGCCACCATTTTTTTCCCATATGTCCCCATGGGTAAGGTAAAAAAGGAAAAAAATGGGATACATGAGAGAAAATTTAACATGTGGCACTTGAAAAATATGACTAAGTATGGGATCAACATACCTGTCACTTCATGGTGATTTTTAATTTATGCGCTAGAGGAAATTTGATAACAACATTCCCAGAGCTTGGAAGGGTCTTTTTAAGCCAAATTTTATATGATTCTGACTCCAAGAGACCCTTTGACAACAGTTGAAGGTGATTTAACACACACACACACACACACACACACACACACACACACACACACACACACACACACACACACACACACACACACACACACACACACACACACACACACACACACACACATTTCCCCAAGTATGGTGACATTTTTATCTCCCTTTAATCCAATTGACCACAAACAATGACTCCCCATAACCTAAACTACTTTGATAGATTTCTATAAAGGAACCATTAAGGAGTATTTGAGTGCTAATCTCAAAAAAGTCAGTAGTTCAACAAAATTGTTTATTCCATTACCCAAACCCATCCTAATTTTATAAAAATGAGATTCAGAGAGCTACAAAACCCGTCCACCTCCACAAATGGTTGGTTCACCATGAGCAACCACATTAAAAAAAGCCATGACAGGTTCTTGATAATGGAGTCCTTCACCACTTTTCGTTGTCTCGAGTTGTCCTTTATCTACGGAAATTGTGAAAGAAGACCAATTCCCTGAGCTGCAACCAAACTCGGCTCCATATGTATTTCCTCAAAAATGTTCATGTTTCTGGAAATCCAAATACCCCAGCAGATAATTAGTGGAAGAGATTTCCTATGTCGATTTGATGCACTAGTGAGCCACTCCTTTAAAGCCACGTCCATAGATATCCCTTGCCATAAACACATTTCCTTCAAAATTTTAGAGCATTTAGCCCAAACTACCTTAGAATACCTGCAAAATAAGAAAAAGGTGATCAACCATTTCACAATTTGTTTTACAAAGAATGCACCAGCCTGGGCTGTGGTACTACCTTTTCTATAGATTTTCCATGTTGGAGCCTTGTTCTCCAAGATGCACCACATAAATAAACAAGACTTGTGTGGGCATTTCATCTTCCAGATATTCTTCCACCACCATCTTGATTCTCTCTAAAAGTAATCTGCATTCAACTTAATATATTCACCTTTGGGAGTGTAAAAACCTGAGGGATCATTGTCCCAAAAAAGAACATCCTCCTCTTCGCCAAGTCTGATAAGGGAAACTTTAAGATTATTAATAAACTCAGTCCATATACCGCCCTCTTCATCCGCCAAACCCACCCAGTCAGCCTTCAACCATCCTTGGCCCCAAAGGGAAGTCGTCAAAGGGTCTGCCACTTGAGATAAATGAAAAAAGCCTCTTTCCTGTGATTGATTAACAACATGTGGAAACAGATGTCTCCCCCCTACTACCTGGCCATGGATCCATGCCTAAATGAACCTGAATACCATTTCCAATCCAACAATCCAAACCAATTCCCACCACATTAAAGGAATTTATGATGGCATTCCATATGATGGAGGCATTGATTAACCTTTTGTTTGGATTCCTGGTCCAATCTAAAATTGAACTAAGAGCAATATAATTTTGTTCAATCACCTTAATCCACAGATTACTAGTAGAAATAAGCCTCCACACCCCTTTAACTATCAGAGCTTTTAAAAAAAGGAAAATGTTATCTAGCCCCCATCCTCTCATAGTTGTAGGAGTTGCAATCCTTTCCCATCTGACCCAAGGAATGAAATGTTGTTCCTTGTGTCCATGCCAAAGAAAAGAGGAGCAAAGTCTGCGAACCCTCTATAAAATTCCCTTTAGGATCCATGCTAGAGACATCCAATAAACATCGATAGCTTTGAGAATTGAATTGACCAGAACCAACATACCTGCCCTTGATAATCACTTGTGGCACCAAACCTTGATCCTCTTTTCCAATTTTACAATTAGCCATATCCAATCCTCCTTACGGTAACAATTTGGTTTTAAATGGAACCCCAAATACTTCAACCCAACTTCAATGTTTTCCAAAGAAAACCCAAAACTACTAACAATATAATCCCCTTATCCGTCCCCAAATTATGACAAGAAATAGTATATTTTCATTGATAACCATTCCCGTGGCTTTGCTAAATAGATCCAACAAAAATTTCAATTTATCAACTTCCCTATGCGATCCATCACACAAGATTAAAATATCATCAACAAAAAGCAAATGAGTGATATGTAAAACCTGAGTAATTTGAAGACCTTTATAGCTCCCTTTTTGTTTTGACTCCATCAAATCTCTACTCAGCCATTTTGCAACCAGTAGAAAAAGAAATAGTGACAGTGGATATCCCTCCCTAAGACCTCTTTCAACATAGAAGAAAGGTGAGGTTGCTCCATTAATCAGTACCCCCAAAATATACAGTAGTGATGTAGCTCATCAACCAGTTAATAAATCAAATCTCGAATCCCAGATGTGTGAGGAGTAACCAAATATAGAGCCATCTCACCTGATCATATGCCTTTGAAACATCAAATTTATGACAGCCCCTTTTAGATTCTTAACCTTTAAACTATGCAATCCCTCATGTGCCACTCCAATCACTTCGTGAATCTGCCTTCCTTCCAAAAAACAAAATTGCTCCTTGGAGATGGATTTTGAGAGTACAACCTTTAGCCTACGCACAATAATCTTTGCAATTACTTTATATATGCAGTTACATAAAGAAATCATCTTGAACTCGTCAAAATACTTTGTATCATTGGACTTTGGAATGAGGGCAAGGAAAGTAGAATTGAAAGGTCCATAAATATTTCCAGACCTCCTATATTCCTCCACAACCCTCAACAGATCCTCACTCAAATGGTCAAAAAAACCCAAGAAAAACTCAACTGTACATCCATCAAGCCCTGGGATTTTATGCTTTTGGAAACTATGAAGAGTCTCGGAGAGTTCCTCCATAGAGACATCAGCCATCAGATTGCAATTATCAGCCATGTTAGTCAATCCTAGAAAAAAATGTGCTATCCTAACCGCTTCAGCTAAAGATGTTTCGATCGGGCCTTTATAGAGTGTCTTAAAAAAATCATCTCCAAATTTAGCCGACTCATTAAAAGAAGAAATCCTCTCACCATTCGAATTTTTTTGTCCCCAAATGGTATTTCCCAGCTTGTAGCTGTGTGCATAGGACTAAAAAAATTGTATTCTCATCCCCATATTCTAGCCACAATGATTTACTCTTGAGGTTCCACAAAACCTCGCGCTTGTCTAATAAACAACTTCGCCTTTTTTCAAGATTCCCAAGTTTTAGCTTATCTTCCTTGGTCAAGAAACCACCCCCCTCTTAATCATACCACTTTTGTAAGGCCTCCTCGATCTCTTTAAGATATTTCTCATCCCTTTCCTTCTTCAGACAGGCCCAAGATTTTGTATCCATCTTCACACTTTTTAAATTTTCAGCAAATTGAAAAGCAATAGTAGTGTTCATATAAGGGGAAAAAGGGATCCATCTAGTTCAAATCGGCTCTTGAAAAGAATCATCCTTGAGCCAACCCGCATTAAATTTAAATGGGATTGACGGCTTTGTGCCCCTACCCTATATCTCCAAAAAAATAGGAAGATGATCTAATTCCCCTCCACTATCCACCCACTGGCGAATAATGCACACAGTCTCGATCACCTCCTCAAAAACAAGAAATCTATCCAACCTCTTTTCAACTCTATCTTCCCTTGAAAGTTTATTTCTCCACGTAGGCTTCAACTTAACAGGCTCCAAGTCAACCATATTTATCCTCTCAAAAGATTGAATGAAATAATCAACCAAAGGGTCCACTTGCGCTTTTGGCCCCCAAACCTCCATAGCCCCAAGAAAAAATTTTAAATCTCCTCCCATAAAGATGGCTTTCACATTCCAAAAATCCTTTCTCCAAGTTTTCCTCCCAGTAAGCTACTCTATCCCCATATGGCCCATATATGTTTAGAGCCAGCATATCCATAGCCAGCTCCTCAAAGAAAAATTCCAAACCAAGGCTAGAATCAAAACCCCACGAGCTGACCATCCTAATTTTCTTTGGATTCCACCCAATAACAAGACCTCCCGACCGACCTCTTTCATCACTTGCAAAATATTTCCATCCCTTAATTAGAGATTCCAATATGTTCGAAATCTGAAGGTTGGCCCCCAAAGTTTCATGAAGGAGAATAACTTCTAGGGAAGAAGTCTAAAAAAGTGTTTTCAATGAATTTTTTTTATTCTAGGCTCGCTAGATCCTCTGCACTTGAAGGATAAAACTTTCATTTTGACACCACCAAAGGGGCTTTCGGCTATAAGTGCCCATTCAATAGAATCTTGTTTTCCATAAGCTACGTCCACCTTTTCCCTATCCTTAGCCATAGATAGGTAAAATTTTCGACCCCTCTCCTTGCCCCAGAAAGCTCCTCCATCCCAAGTCCCCAAACCCTAACAGGGGAATTTTGTGAAAAAAGAATAGCCTGATTCTGGAGAGCGTAACGAATGATCGAATCTTCATATTCTTTAGAGGCTTCATATGCCACTGGTAAGTTTGGAGGTAGTGTCTTATCCCCCTTCCCATAATTCTAGCACATAGCAGGTTTGTTCTGCGTTAAAGGGGTAGGATTTAGCCCAAATTTTTGAGCAATGTTAGGTGCCCTCGGGGAAGCCAAACCCAGATTTGAGTGAACATTGAAAATATTCGTGGAGAATATAGCTAGAAGTTGTAGCAAATCATGATGTTCACCATCATCCTTCCCTTGCATCTCAGGTTCCCGACCTGAAGAAACTTCACGAACTCTGTGGGGAGTAACAACATCCTTCAAATTTTCCAATATGGTTGAGTCTGGTCCTTGCAGACCTTCATCAATCAAAACCGTCCTTGAAGGCGTCTCCCCCAACATTCACCATCAAGTTCTTCCCCAAACCCTCTTCCAGTACATTGGTCGGGCCCCCCTTTTATGTCAAATCCATTGAGGCTGAAATCCCCTTGAAAGGTAGATGGCATTGTGCATGACATCGATGATAGCAAAAAGGGATGCCCTCATAATCCAAAGTCTAACAATGGATGTGTTCACCAATTGCAATCATCAAATCCTCTCTCAATCCTTCCCTCATATCTATACTGACCAGGATTTGGGCTACCATCATGACTCTAGATTGCCTAAAGGAAATAACAGCTTTAATAAATTTTCCCGTTCTGTCACCTAAAATTTTGAAAACATCCAAAGACCAGAGAGCAGCTAGAAGGCCCGGTAGACAAACCCACATTGGTATAATGTCCATCCTCTCCTTTCGAGCATCAAAAAGAGGGGTCCATGCTTTCAGGAGGAGCGGAGTGGACTCCATGCTCCATACCAATTTTAAAATCCATTAAACATCTTCATCCGTGTTAAGGGTGAAAGGAAACCATCCCCTTGCCAAGAGAAAAAACCGTTGGCTCATACCTTAATATGTCACCCAAACTTTCCTTCACCCACTTCTTCAAAGAGTAAATCCCAAACCGACAATTTCAGGCCCATCTAACAATAGTTTTATCATAAACATCCACAAATTCATGCAACTTTACATCCTCTGCAAGCACTAAAGCCTCCAATTTCTTTATTTTGATGCACCTTCGATTCTCTTGCCCCTTCCATGCATACCCAGAAGACTCCCATCATGTTCAGTTCCTAGTTCTGCTTCAAGATTACCCCTATTCTCCCCTTGTCGTCGATCCACATCATCCCTTGACCCCAACCCAAACAACGCCCCAAATTCCAGAGCATGACCGATAAAACCCTCTTCGGAAAAAGGTGATCCTTCATCTATAGTCTGATAGATCTCCTCAGGGAAAGACCCAGGAGCAACCTTCCCACATGTCCAACCCACCTTCTTAGATCCCGTAATGACTGGACGAGACCCTGTCCCTGCCATGATCTGAGGCTCCACAGCATAATCGACCCCATCATTAGCAAATTATTCCTTCGACTGGTCCCAACAGACTGTTCCATTCACTTCCTTCCGTAGCCAAACCTCACTATTCTACAAGGAAAAAATGGATTGATCCACAAATGGATCATCAAAATAGTTGACCTCATCTGTCCCATATCCATTGTTGTTTACCCTTTGCAAGCCCCCACAACCTAGACTTCCTTTCTCCATCACCAATCTTTCATATTAGTTCTCTCTTAGAAACAAATTAACTATATATGCTTGCAAACATTATCATATATATATATATATATATATATATATATATATATATATATATAATTGTAATAATGGTACTACGAACAATTATAAGGGCAATATTGAATAAAACACTTTCATAACTTGAATGTCATCATCTCATAACTTAAACTTGGGAGAGATGATGACATTTAAGTTATGAAAGTGTTTTATTTAAAATTGCCCTTATAATTGTTTGTAGTACCACTAGCAATCGCACATGAGCAGTGCGATGTGAACGCTGAAAGGGGAGCGATGAAGGAGTAGATATTTGTTCTTTGAAGGAGGGGGAGAAAAGGCATATTTATGGGTGAGGATATATTTTTTGTTAGAAACAAATAGGGTGACAAAGGGTAATGGATTTAACAATCCTTGTCTTTAAGCATTTAGTTGAGTAAAGCATCATTGAATAAAGAAATCAATATGATTTGATTATACAAAGTAGTTGTATTGATTGAAACAAGTATGTGACAGCTAATAAGCTAATATTCTTGAATATAATTATTTTTGCACTAATGAATATTCTTTTGTAAATATATTTATTTTTGTAAACCTGTATATTCATTTGGAGTCGGGGCCGAATTAAAGTTTAGGAGCACCCTAGGCAATAGTTTTTGTGGACGCCCTCCTCACAAATTTAGTTAATATTTTTTTCCATAAAGTAAATAAATAAAATATGTCTATATTTTTGTATTTTTAAATTTACATCATGGTCATAATAAAATAATAATAAAAAATATATCATTAAATTATCACGGAAGGATGAAAAATATTATGTGGATGGAAAACATTAGTCATAGGAGATGCTCAGAATGCAAAAAATACAATATTTTATACAAGGCTTCTTACAAGTTTGATTTAGCCATATCAAGTAGGTGACATGAACTCCCATTTTTTTGTAAAGAAACAAAAACGTTTATGTAGCTCCCATGGTTTTGTGAAGAGTCGTATTTGGACCTCTACTAGATACACTAGCAACATTATAAAAAATGCAACATTATAAAAAATACATTAACCTTTTTGTAGAACAAATTACACACCTACATAATCTGGAGCTACATCAGAGAATGAGAAACAATACCAAAAAAATATATGTGCTTATAAATATGTGATATTTTCTTTTACTTGAGAAAATATTACAAAATGTTGTTATGTGTATGCATGAAATTTATGTTACTATACAATAATATCTATAAATGGGTTGATCAATATTAAGTCTTCAGAAAAATTATTTTAAAGTTAAGTTCTAAAATTAACCGACAAAAAGGAAATTTTTAGATTCAGGCGCCCCCTGACTGCTGCGCCCTAGGCAACTGCCTAGTTTGCCTAAGGCTTAATCCCCCTCTGCACTGCGGTTGTTACAAATGCTCTCATAAAACCAGACTTAAAATGTGGAAGCAAATAAATAAAATGTAAGATGATTTTATCATCTAAAATTTTTAATAAAAAACAATATTTATTTTTAAATATATATTTACATAATCTTTTGTTTTATGGAAAAAAATAACTTATTTATTATTATAATTTTTTTATATTTATTATTATAAAATATTATATTTTCTAAATTCAAAAAAATTGTCATACAAACCGAAATTTTATAATAGCTAAAAGCAGTCTAAACAAGTAATAATTTATGATTCAGATTTCAGTTCATAAATACATTACACTAATGTAATTGATGATAGAAATATTATTGATCATTATGTATTGTGTTATGCACATTGCCTTCGTATAAAACGATTGTTATTTCTTAAAACCGTTTCTTCATGTTGTTGTTGTACCTACAGCTACAAGAAGCAGACCTATTGAACCCTGCCAATTTAAAAATAGAACATCAACATTGGTGATAATAGCCTTGAAGTTAAGCGTGGTAAATACAATCCTACAGTTAAGAACAGCCATCCATGGTCAGTGATACGTAGAAGTCATTTTTGGCTTCATTGATCTTAGAGAATAAGTTTACAAGAAAAACTCAAGCTACACTTTCCTCTAATGAGAAGTACATTGATTTTGAAGCGATGACACTTAGGAGGAGGATGCACTTGCTTCAGAATTCACCCTGTTGCAGAAGCAGACCTGACAGATAACAAGGATTGGAAATGTAATTAAACATCCAACATGTTAAATTTAATTGGATTACTAATAAAAGTGTATTTCACTTTACTCTTTTCAGAAACTTGTGCTTTGATTACTTTGTCAGACAGGAAGCAAGAATAAATGGTCTTAAATGCCGAGGAAGTTGAAAGAAGTTAACTTTCCGGACTTCTGGGAAGTAAAACAACATAAAAGTACATCTTTCCTAGTTGGCAAGATGGTCTCAGTCTTGATGAAAATTGCAGCATTGCATTTTTTCACAATCTACTCAACAGAAGCTAGTCAAATGTGGCACTTTACAAAGATGAAAAGACAATCCACTCAGAAGCATGGATTGTGAAAGATGACATCGTGACAAGTGTACCACATTAAGCATCCAAATTCTTGGAATTGTACTAATGAATGTCATAATTTATTAAATATCCGAGGTCACTGATTTTTCAAAAGAAACATGGAGTAAATTGAACAAGCAAACATTGAGGCTATTCCAGTTTTGTAAGAGAATGCCAAACCAAATTCGAGCATTACCCTTTGGCATTGCGATTGCGCAAGATTGGACTTCATGATGATAAAATTGGTAAATTGGTAAATCTATCTTTGAGTATGATACATTTGTCAAAACTTTGTGGTCAAAGCAATAAAAATTACTCCATCATTGCCAGCAGGAACTCCATAAACATCAAACTTGAGAGGAAGAGAGTGAAAAACAATTTGATAGGTAAAGATACCAAGGCCTTGAACGTGAATTTGAACTGTAAAGAAAGGTAGGAATCCCCATCAGTAGAAGAGCATGGGGTGACATCCAACAGATGAATAAGTTCTCAATCTATATGATTGTTCATTAAAAGACCAAATGCTTTAAATGAACCTTTTCAATTGCAGGGGTGTGGAGGATTACAGGATTTTTGCACTTCCCAGGAAAGTGTAGATTCAAACAGGAGATCATCAAGAATTACAGTCCAATACGCAAGCAGGTGGAAAAGCACATAAAAAGAATCACAGAAGATGGTTCACAGCCCGAAAACGAAATTTGGGGAGGACATTTTTCTCAAAATCACAAGTGGAAATGCCAAAACAATCGTCTACCAACAATCCACAGCCATCCACTTGACCACAACAGCTTAAAGGAATTGAAATGATGCCAACACTTCCCTGAATTCAAATATTCTTGAGGCAGCTATCAGCAATCCGCCAAGACATCAGTTATGACCAAGTGACATCATAAAGTCTATTGAACGTGCCACCACAAAAGTGCAATTTGGGTTCAAATAATGCTCACAGAGGGAATTGCCAAAACTTGTAGTATCTGCCATTAATGTCTTCAAACAAGATTTGAATGTTTTAATCAAAAATTGAAATTTTGGGATTTAGTGAAGTCTTGCAAATCTGGTGCAAGGTGCATCTAAGAATCAAAAAAAGGAGTACCACGTCAATAAAGGATTCTAAAATTGCTGTGCTAACTTATTTATTTTCCATTGACCATTTTGAGGCAAGCACTTAATTTTCTCACCATGTTTTTCCTTATATCACTTAAATGGTCCATTCTCACCGTGTTTTTCCTTATATCACCTAAATGGTCCACTTTTATTGAAAACTCTTTGCAACATTAAGGCCAGTCTTAATGCACAAATCATTGCAAGTGTAAATTTGGAAGCCAAGATGATAAATGCCCTTAGTAATTTTACTGGAGCTAAAAAGGTTGAGCAAATCTCAGAAGATCTTGTTGGCAAATGAGACATTAGGGAAGGCTCTTACATTTTGTTCCCATAGCCATGATTTACAAATGATTCTGTCAGATGGAACGTTAAGAAAATAGCTTCTATTGTTATGAATATGATGCATATTAAAAGTGCTGTTGATCAATTGTCACAAAAATTCAAAAATGAATTTCATTTTGTCTATTTCAACATACATGGATCCACATGCATGCATAATACATTCATATTCCACAACAGAAAAGATTGCAAACACTAGTAAATTAGTTAGCGGTACCTATAAAATATGGGATATGTAGAAAGCAAGAAACATTCAACTTGTAAGTTTATCGTATAAATCATATCATGTCAACATAACAAAAAAAAAGTAATTTCAAGCTGAAATCTCGAATTCAGGGATGATAAAATGCAGGATGCCACACGGAGCGTAATTACTTAAGAGGAAAGATCTTCCAGCATAATGCAGGAATCCAGGGCAAAGTAAAAGACTGACGGAGAATAGAACTGCTTGAAAACTAAAACGCAATTGATGTTGCATCCCAAAAAACATCTAATGTTATAGTTATCTCTTTGATTTCATACTTTCCAACAAGCAATCTATCACGATATGAGTTTGGCATTAGTTTTAATAGGTGAGCAAATAGAATTTATCACAAATTTTGAAAATTCTCATGATATAAATTTATACCTTGATTGATAAAGATAGGATCTGCTTGTAAAAAACATCAAAGTTCCGGCTATGCCAGAAAGACAAACCAGAGGTGGTACTTCCTTAGGACCATAATCATAGTATCGCCATTCTTTCCCTCCAATCTGCAACACATAACGGTTACTATTGAATTTATAATTACTTGAAACAATCTTGGAAATAGCAGATGAATAAAAGAGAAAACTCTATATTATGAAAATAAAGCTCTTGAATTGATATTATGATTTAGGACAGAGTACAACCGATACTGGCAAAACATATAATGCTTAGTCTTAATTAGACTTGCATGCACGCATAATAGAATAAATAAAAGAAAAACGCAGCAAACCTGAACCTGAAAGATGCTAAACAGAACACAGAGTCGTCCGTGTACAAAAATTGACATTGAAACTTAATAGCTTTATGGAAACAATGTAAATGCAACTTTCAACCGAAAGAAAATGCTACATTTTCATTTTCTAACTTAATAATTAATATTTTAATAATGAAGACATTAATAGTTAGCCAATATTTAGAAGAAATTCACAGTTACATAGACCAGTATGCTTATGGCATACATTTGTTGTTCCATGTTTGTGTGAACTCTTGAAAAAAACCGAAAATTAAAGTTAAAAACCCAATGCCTAAAGGGCTTGGCACTTGGAGACACCATAAACAAAATACAACTTTATATACTACAGAGTAGTTACCTCACATAAGTTTAGCTGCAGTTTGAACTTTGAATCCTTGATACAAAACCATAAAATCGGCAATTCAAGGATGAAATGAATTGCTTGCAAGAATTTTTAACCATTTGCGTTAGCTGTAACTTACAGGAATTTGAATTTTCCAACTATGTCCAGCTTGATACATATTTTCTATCTATAGGTAAATAAGTTAGGGTTCCGAATGGGTGATTTCGAGAATATAGATGCCTCCCACTAATGTAATTTCAGAAATTTATAATGAACATTGGTATACTATGTTCTACGCAAAAATATATGAGCCCATACCCCCTCAAAAAATTTAATCCCAGCATCTCCCATTTTCCGTCCGAACCTTTAATTAGACCCTTGATCTCTTGTCTGGGCACCATTTCACCCAGGAATTCATACCTGATATGTTCACGTAAATTACAGATATCGCAGCTCTTGATTCACAAGAGCAGGATTAAACTTGAAATCCTTATAAGAATTACTATAATAGAGTATGTTGAATTACAAAATATAAAGGATCAAATAACAATTTAATTCCAAATTTTTTTATTCATGATGGCATAGCAAGGAACACAAAAAATGAATCTCTACTAACCTAAAACACTCTTGCGACTTAGAGTTATGGTCAGGACAATTGTGAAGAGTGCAACTGGTAAATCACATTATCGTCATAGCAAAGTCTCATGTTTAAATTCCAAAAGACATGTTTACATACTGCATACATTTGTGGGTGTGAACATGGTCATTTAAGCCACCTTCTATTGGTGATTATGGTCAAGTTTTGAGGTAAGTCTCTGCAACTTCAATTGTTGTCACCCGCCATAAAATAGTAGTGAGCAGTGTAAACAAAACAAATATTTCAGTTAAATTACAAAATTGTAAAGGATAAATAACAATTCAACTTTAAATGCCAAGCTATGGTCAGATTGGTAAATGTTCTTCCACATAGAAGTCGCCAACATAAACAGGGGCCAACGCAGAATGTTAGCAATTGAAATTTTTGAAAAAACATGGGTGAATTTTATTTATTTTTTAATGATTTTAGCTGTCAAATACTTAAAAGGAATTTCTTAGAATAACAAGCACATGTAGTTTGTATATTTAAAATTTGCAAATTATAAATATGTATTAAAAATACCAAATAAAAGTAAAATAGTTGGGCAATATTGTTTTGTATTTTTTGAAAATTGATATTGAAAAATTACCTTCACCCAAAAACTAAGAAAAGGAAAAATGGTCTTGCCACCTGCGAAAAGTATAGCTCTGGAATCCCCACATTTTCCCACAACGATCTGTTTGCCACTCATAACAATCAAATGTATAGAAAGTGGTAAATAGGAAATCGCCTATGGAAACACCTGTTTAAAACTGCTGCAGAGATAATTTTCCTCCTACACACATCTCCTCCGTAATGGCTCAAAAGTGTTAAGGCTTAGTACTTGACATGCTCTAATATTTACATGAAATAGTTATGCAATAGATTCCCACCCTAATAGTGCAATAAAGTTGCATAAGAACACCAGAGAAACCAAACAGAAAAATCTAATCTGGGATATGCAACCATACCAAGAATTGTATTTATAGGCAAAATATTCTTATACAACTAAAATACAGGTATTTCTATGCTCGATCTCCCTCTGCAACTGTTAGATTTTGCAGTAGTGCAAAACAACACCCGAAATTAACTAAGCCAATAACAAAAACACATCAACATGCATTTATTAACCCCAACTGTTCATCTTTTGAGCTACTCGCATCACATACCCTACAAGGCTGGCATCTCTTGGGGGCTTCTGCAGTGTCCGCTTGTTACTACAAACTCACAGTTGTTGTCTGTAGTCGCTATGGAGGCCTGCCAAAAAAACAAAAGCATTTTTTTAAAAAACTTGCTATGGAAACCAATTGAAATCTAGACCAGCATTCCTTGACATAAAAAAATGGTAAATATGCACAAAACCAAGAATAATTAATGCTAAAAAGCAAGGATTAGTAATGGTAACCCACAAAATTAACTGCATCTACAGTCCCAAAGAAGATAGTAATCTAGAAAGAAAAAAATGAGGAAAACCACGCATGGTAGCCCATAATATTTACTGCATTGTTCTTTAAAAACATGAGAAATCTGCTCAACCCCAGCCTGTGAACCACCTTCTACTTCACCAAAATAACAGGAGAAAAACAAATCACATTCTTTAGCTGCTTCTTGAAATAACCATTTTTGTATACCAGCTGAGAAACCTGCTTCTGCAAGTGGCCATTCTCTTCCATTAACAGCTTATTCGTGGCAATGAGCTTCCTGTTCGCCATCTGAAGTGGTAATGCCTCTTTTCTCTACTTCTCCCTGCACATGCACAATCATCATAGTACATCAAGAACAAAAACATAAGATAACAAAACTGCCAAATATACAAATGTCCGAAGATCGAATCTCCACCGAAATAAAAGTACCAGCACATTCAACCTGATATAGTAAACACCCCCAAAAAAATAATGGATACAGACGTCACTCACGAGTTCAAGGCACCACAAAACGAGATTCAATGAATTCCAATCACCTTTTTTGTCTTCATTGTGGTATGCCATCTCCTATAGCAGGCCTCTACTCCAAGTAACCTGTAAAAACTGCAAATGACTGCAGCCCACATCTTCCCATATATTTTGGTTTTAGTGTTTCTTCATCGATACATTAAGATCTATTTTTTAGGGTTTCCCAAAAATCAACGGCTGCGCGCGATCCGTACTCAACATCATCTGCTCGCCCCTCTCCATCGTCGATGCCTCTGCACACTGTCAGAGGCCACCCAGCCTCGACCCAACTGAAGAACACCTTTCAGCGTAATTATGTATGTATGTGTGTGTGTGTGTGTGTGTGTGTGTGTGTATTGCCTTTTATTTTTATCGATATTATAATAATAGTACTATTGTGAACAATTTGAAGAGTAATATTGCAAAATTATTGTCACTAAAAAATTATTTGATAGCCATAGGGAACCATCTACTTAAAACCCTACTTGTTTTACCCGCATCATATGCACAAAACCCCAAATTGTTAATCATTAATATTTAATTTCATGACATGTTTTTCGAACATAGGCCAAACGATTTACTTATGATTAAAATTTTCTCCCAAAATTGCATATGATTTATCTTAAAGTGCAACCCATTTTTGAACATTAAAGAGTGTTTTTGAATTTTGGTTTCTCACTTTTGGGTCGGCTCGCCGCTATATGTTGTTTAAAACTTACGTTATACTTCATCTACTAATGTCCATCGTCTAGGTGTGCCTAACTAAGTGTATACCATATTGCATTGGGTGTAAAAATACTAATGACAATGGTAATGAGAGAAGTTGTATAACATAGAAAATTAATATTTAGATCCAACATAGTTTATAGACATGTAATTTTATTTTATCATACAAATTTTGAGCGAGTTTAAAGGTGAAAAAATAAGATGGATTACATTACAACTACAATTTGTTGTTCTTCCTATTCTACTTACATTCAAAGTTGATCAACATATTTTAGAGTTAATATTGTTTTATTTCTTTGACAAGGTTTTTATAGCCATAAGACTTGCTAATGTCTTATTAAAGACCAATATTTTGAGGGTTTTTCCTACATTATAACCCACAATGTGGGTTTTATACCCCTAGGGATTGTAGGTTAGGGTTTGTGTATTTTTCCTAGGTCAAAGGGTTTGAAAGGATGAGCTCATCACACCATAACAAGTGGATAGTGATTACTTTCAAAAGACTTATTTTAAGGAAGTGTTCATTGGATAATCAATATTGTTCTAATTGTACTACTTTACACAATTTGAATGCAATACCAAAAATTACATCACCAAAAAATTGTTTGTCAACTGTAGGTGACTAGCAAATTCAAACCCTATCTGGGTTATAGACACCATTTCCATTAATGTTTTCAACCACCTGATTTTGCACAACCACTTGCATTCTCACATTTTTACCTCTTCATCATCTCCTTTTAACACTTTTCTTCAAGAGTTTTCACTATTTTATCCATTCACATATCAATTATATTTTAACTTATGCTTGATTGAAATGTCTCATAGGTTTGCATAAAAAAAAATAAAAAAAAATCATCTGCTTGAATGGCTTACAAGAAACCTTTTCCACTCATTATGGAAGTAAGCAAATGGCATTTAAATATTCAACAGAGATTGTTACACCAACAAAACCATCAAATGAAGACTCAAGTAATGTTGAGCTTCTTTAGGAAATCATTATTAAAATTTTGTGTCAACTCTGTCTTTACAAAGTTTTCCAAGTTTAAGATGTTTGTTCTTTATCGCAAAACATAGTTTTCTTTTCTATCTCTGCATTGTCACAAACGATGGGAGAAGTGTAATTGTGAACAATAACTTGTTATAGATCCGTGTAATGGTGGTCATGTTCCCATGTTTAACAAAAATGACAAGTTTTAACAAGAAAATATTAAAATATTTTGTGTTCCGAGACTCATGATTGCATGTGCTCTTTTTCTTTTTGGCAATAACAACAATGGGCTACTTACAACTCTCAATCATTACCAATGCAAAATCACCAACATGCTTGATACCATCTTATGAAATGAATATTTGTTGTTTTACCTAAACAAGTATTAAATTAATTTTTATAAAGTGTTGATTCAACCACTACATATGAAGATTACAACTACCTAAAAGAGTTGCTGAAAATAAATGCACCTAGCACCTTAATTCCTTTTTTATTTCAATTGCGGCCAATCTTCTCACATGCATCACTGGAACATTTGGTTTGAATAGAATTTGAACCAAAGTCTTCTTTACATCACATTTAAGTCACCTTGGTGTTAACAAGAATTAAATCAAATTTTCAAATCCCAAGATTAAAGTCAAAGTGAAGATCTAAAATCTATATTCCAGATAAGGTTGTACGCAGGAGATCAATGTAGTTTTATTGTGCAATTGAACTTGTTTGGTGTTAGAAAATTCAAGAGTTTGTATTTACCCATTTTTACCTCAAACCACAAGAAGATAAGGTCATGCAATGGATGCTTTGGAAGTGTAGACACCTAAATTTGGTAATTTAGCACTTGATAATGTCAATATTGACTTGATTCCTGTAGCCATGACTTGTGTGCCTATTCTAAGCTTAATTGTTGTATCCTAGTCCATTCTTATTCCTATTGCAATACCTGTTATCATTATTGCATTGCTTAGCCAATTATAAAAAATGCTCATATCAATCACAAGCAATCCATTCCTCTTGATTATCGTGCTCAAAGCTCCATAGAATCGTCCCTCACTACTGAACCAAACTACTAAACGTCCTAATCATGGGAAAAACGGTCCAACCTTGGGCCACACAATGATAAGTTTTTCAATTTGTGTATCTTTTATGGGTCAACATCTCCAATATAAAGCAAAATTATATCCACATAACCCTATATAAGCAAGTATAAGGCACTCACCTTGCATTCTCAAATACAATTTTTTTCAAAAAACAAACAAAGCTCTCTTAATTTTTCCTAAAACAACAGTAGACATTAGGAACAACTTCTACACAAGTCTAAAGCACTCTAAACTAGGTCCAAGAGTCAAACCTCCCAAATCATGAGAGCACAAAGCCAAGTCAATACAAAACATTTATCAAGTGTTCATATTATTGAAGATATTTGCATACATACAATATTATCATGCCTGTCTAAGTGGAGAACTATGTGCAATCTAAGGCCTCTTCAAAGTAGCGCCAATATAGGCAGTGTACGAATTGCACTTCAACCAACCAGTAATATTTTTACAGAGTTTTTACTAAAGAATAGGGATTTGGGCCAAGGGGGTTGATTTCAAAGGGTTTCACACGTGATCGAAACTTGACATTTCACAACGAGGCATATACCAATTGTTCGCCAAGGTGCTTGAAATTACAGTCAAATTTACGACCCAATCCAAATCGTTCAAAAGGACCAAACCATCAAATGGTTTCATCCTTGAGCACAATGCAGTTCCATAACTAGAGACAATATCTACATGAGATTTCAACCCAGTTCATCCCCATGTCACGCCTAGATCGATTTCCAGACTACTCAAATAGCTAAGTGCACCCATCTTCTTATGTTTTATTATTTTTAGCATGTACCTAATTGAATACAACTGCATAATATCATTTTATATGTACTCTCATATTTAAATGTTGGAGTATTTATCTATTAATTTGATTACAGATTAGTCGCTTCTACATTTTTCCTAATTAAAATTCTAAACTCTAAATTGGGTGTAATAAAGAAGCTAAAAATAAACACATCTTTCTCATTCGAAGAATTGAAATGCTTCCCTCTAATAAACTCCCACTATCCAAATTTTAGCTATATCATTGTTTAAAATATATTATTGGTATATGACATCTTTGATCCTGCTAAAGTTTTATTCCCTACATTCAAGTGTCCCCTCAATCCATTAACCATGTATGTAATCCCTTAAAATCAATCTTCTTAAAATATGATTTATAACACATCATTACACATACCATCTCCCCTTCCTTTTGTTTTCCACTTACCTTACACTTCGCTTTACAATTTTTTCCTTTCCATTCAGTTTTTTGTCTTTATCTTGCTGCCCCTATTGTTAATAGGTAAATGAGTAAAGCATCTACAACAAAGAAATCTAAAAATCTTATGTCTTTTGGGAAAATGGGTGGTCCAAATTCATTAGCAGATTTGATGGGTGGCCGCGATGGTTGTGCATGATGTCATTAATTTCCACTGTACAGAGAATATGTTAGTGTGCAATCAGGCTATACAATACACCTTTAGATATGAAGAAGCCAACCAAAGATTCGTAACCTATTGCAATATACAACCATTTTCAATTCTCTCTTCAAATCCAGGTTTTTTTTGTTTTGCTAATTGGTTTCACGTTCAAGGTAATGGTGACTTCCATAGTATTTTGTATGCCAATTTTATAATACAGGGCTTTATTTGGCTTATTCATATCTTAGACAAGTATTTTTAATATGGATATGTTTTGGTTTAAAGTTTGGATGAAATTATTTTCTGGGCTTTTATGTTAGAGATTTTGTTTTTGTAAATCATTAGTTATTGAAAAAGTGGAATATTATGATTTATAGCAATAAGGCCACAAAAAAGTTAAAAATTTGATCAAAGGAAATTTACATTATTCTCATGTCATATCAGTAGTCAGCCTTAGTGGCTTGATGTTTTGTTTTTCTCTGGACTGATTCTTTTGTGGCTTTTAGTCCCATAGATTGTTTGGTCTCATAGACGTTAGTAAAATATTTCATTCATTCATCTACTTTGGAAGGCCTACTAACATCTGGCATCTGTTTGCATGCTCTACATTTAAGACCTTAGTGGTTTATATTAAATCGAAAAACAAGATTAGAGAAGAACCCAAGTTTCTTGTTCTATATTGTTGTTTTTTATATGCACTTGTCTGAGTTAGCGCAGTTGAAGTGCAAAGGAAACTATGTTTTTGTTAATATTATTAAAGTTTTAGTAACTTATTTAGAGATATACACGTGTGGGTGGGTTATCATAGTGAAAAGGCAAAGAGAACTACGTGTTTGATAATCTTGTTAAATTTTTAGGTTTTTTTTAAACTTGGGGTAAAGAAACGTACAAAGGCCCTAGGCCTGCAGCATGGCATATTATTTTGCATTTGAGCCCTCTTATTTTAAATTTTTCGAGAAACTTTTTTAAATCACTAGTAGCAATTTTTTCACAAAAATGATTAATGAACCTTATCAAAGATTCTACATTGCATGATTTTTCTTGGAGTTTCTTTTTAGGCATAGATTTGTAATATTTTTGAGTAGTCAGTTGGCTGCATTTTGTCTTTCATGTGGCCCTACATTAGTCTTAGTGCGTGGGTGAACATCTATAAATATCCATGTTTCTATTCTGAAATGATTTCCCTTAGAAATCATTAAAATTGTAGAAAAGAGTGTGTTACCTTTTTGGTATTACGGCAATTAATTCTCTTGTGTTTTAATACTAGTAATTACACATGAAATGTGTGATGGAAACGTCGAAAGGGATGCATTGAGGATGTGAAACTGGGGGATCCAAAACAATGGGAGAGGAAGAGAGGTGTTGAAGAATGGATTTGGGGGAGGTGGATTCGAAGGGCAAAGAAATTTCAAGGTAACCAATGCGAAACTCTTTTTTTCTACAACCACATGTTTTTTTATCAATTGTTAGAAGGAGAAAGTGGGTGTCATGTGGTATGCATCAAGGCAACATATTTGAGAGATCTTATAAATCAAGGAGTGGTCGATAAATATTGCAAATGTCAATAGTTATTTGTAATTTTTTCCCTCGATTTTTTTTGGGTAGTTCGAAGACAATTAAATGTAAGGGGAATTCAATTCAACATCTCACAAGACTTTTTAGAGATAGTGATTTATGTAGTGGACCTAGAATTATACAGTGGTGAATTCATGTAAATTTATGACCAGGGAGGCCCGTCTACATATTAGGGTAATGAATAGGATTTCCCTCATTAACAACAATCATGATTATGTCATACATCTATGACTAGCGACATAAAATGTGCTTTGTTATTTTTTATATTTTATATTTTATGGCGTCAAGGCTTTTGATTATATGACATTAATAGTTTCTTAGATAATACAAAGAAATGAATGGAAAGTTGGAAATGATAATGCAAGACTGAAATAATATTAGCTATCTGCACTCCACATTTTTATCTCCATCTCACTTTTATTTTTCATGTGAATACATTTTGTGTTTGAAAGGGGTCCAAAAAATGGGGAAAATCCAATAGGTTCCAGGTTTGAAGCCCAACCATTTGAATACAAAAAACCTTGTTCTTTGTTCAAAGATTGGAGAGAAACAACACCCATGTCTTTTATCCATGGGTACTATAGATAGTTTTATTGGTAGGTAGTATAACCAATCTCTGGCATTTGCAAAAGGTTCCATCAATGACCACTGCCATGAAATGAGCGTTTTTATTTTACTAGTTTATTTAATTTTTTATGTTAAGGTTATTAACTCGATGGAGCTTGATTTGTTAGATAAAATAAAGGCATGAATGAAATGTTAGAAATACAAAGGTGGGAATTAAATACCTACATGTCCCACACCTATTCCATGACTCAAAATGTCCTTATGTAAAAATATATGCTATATGTGTTCCACTTTATCATCTTAATCTCACTTACACTATTCACATGAACCCAAAATGTGTTTAAAGGGGCCAAATAAAAAAAAGGGGACAATCCAAAAATTCAAAAATTCGAATCCCAACCACACTGCTTACGTTTTTGTAGTATTTTGTAGCCCCCCTTTTCAAATTTAAGCTTGAGTAGTTGTAAGAAAACATGGGATGCATGTACAATCATTGATAATTAAGGCCCTCAAACGATCAACTATATGAGTGACAAGTAGACTTTATCTATCGATCAAATTTTGTTATTTTTAGTATATTCTATTTTGTGGTATCAAGTTCATCGATTAGATGACGTTAAAGGAAATGTTCTAGTACGTATTTATCTAGATGCTTGAATGCACAACGTTCCATCTCATTCCCTGGAAAAAAAATTGGTGTTAAAATTGGTAATGTTACTCAATCCTAAGGTCACGGGCCTGTGTAAATCATAAAGCTCAATAGTGAAGTAATGAAGGTTAAGGTGCATGTAACAGAAGAGGAAACCCTTAAGGATTATCTTTGTTATATGTCATATTGCATCCAGAGGAAATTTGCGTGAGAGCAATGCCACTGAATAGACTACAAATATGAAGGCTAAACGACCTCTATTTCCTTGTTAAATTGTTGAATATAAAGTACAATATGGAAAGCATGGTTTTGTCATGCAAGTCCATGTTTGATATTTTTGAGATGAGATGAAATCAAATTATTATGGGTCACAAGATGACAAGGGAGAAGATCAGAACGAAGGTTTTCGGCTCAAAGTGTGTCTGAAAAGAGCTCAACATTAGTGTAATTAATCTATTGCATTTAAAATATGTATTCCAAATAAAAATGAAAAAATATTTTTAAAAACATTATAACTATTTTTAAATATGCTCTTCCACATTATTTCCCATAAAATTTGAGAAGTGTACCAAAAATTATTAAGAAAATCACTATAATATTTCTTAGGCAGAGATTCTTTATAATTTTGAGGATGGCTTCCATGGTTTTGCTACTCGTTTGAATGTCGCACAAGACCAAACAATGGAGAAAATGAATGAGATGCTTGGCGTTTCTCCAAAGACTGTCTATGAGTTTCATATAACCTGCAACCTGGTGTTTCTCAGGTTGGATGAGGTTGTCTCACTATCACACCAAGCAATCGTGAATCAAAACATGGCAATGCCTTTTGACGTGATTTTTGAAATAACTATCACATAATATTTAAAATATTATCATCATCAAAATGTCCATGTCCGAAAGAGAACCATGGCTTTTGATGTGACACATGGAAGAGAAGCCATGAATTGACTGATTAATTAAACATAGTCTGTTCAATGTGTGCGTTAATACGCCTTGTCATATAATTGTCGGATCTAACAGCTCTCAATTCCCTTATTTGTATTTGAGAAACGCCTTCGACGTAAAAATATTACCATCATCATAATTTCCATGTCTGATAGAGATTCCTTATTTTCTTAATTTAAGATTTTATGTATTTTGTTATGTGTAGGTTGAAGCAACTAATCTCTTGCCATTTCTAGTTGTGAAATACCTGAAGAAAATCTAAGGCATATGTAAATAGAAAATATTTGAACTTCAAACACGTTGGAACTAAATGTGGCCCCAAGGAGAGATAACACAGAAAACAGTGGTAAAATTGCATGGCATATGGCAGGAGTCTGACTTAGCAGCTGATGTAGAAGCTTCCCTAATTTCAAGTCCAAATTCAGGGGTCCACGCTAGCTGAAGAATGATATGCAATTTGTTGAGCTGATAGAATGTTGACAGGCAGTGATGGCTTTTGATGTGGCACATGGAAGAAAATCCATAAACTGTTTGATTAACTAAATATGGGTCGTTCGATGTGTACGTTGGTACATCCTATCATGTCATCGTCATATCTAACAACTCTCAATTCCCTTATTCTTATTTGAGAAACGCCTTCGGCATAAAAATATTATTACAAAATTTAATAGATGATGATTTTAAACATAAAAAATAATGATTTTAAACAATTGTAACTAGCAATAAATTTTGATTTGATAGGCACAATAAATTTGAAATCTTACAAATAATTCTAAATAACAAATATACAAATTACAACTTTTAAACATAAAAAATTGACCATAAATGATTGAAGAATTCATTAGTTAATAAAACTGGTAAAATGATGCTTCCATAAATACTCTTTATAATTGTAAAAGGGTCATGATTATATTCTTCCAATATCCAGGAAGATATTTGTTTGGTTTTACCATGATACTGGAGCTTTTTGTCTTCCCTTTCTATTTGAAATCCCTATTTATGGCCCCGATAAACTTTTATGGCCCTCAAAAGAGTTTAGGAAAATAATTTTCAATGAATTTACAAGCAATCTTTGCTTAAAACAAAAGTATATAAATTTGCTTGTCCTCCTCTAATAGGAGGAAGCTTGAGCATGGAATCTAAGAAGTGTTGTTCCCGATTCCTTAGCCTTCCTTGACTTGTATAAATTCAAATACAATTTCTTCATTCAAAAAATTAAGAGCAAGTCCAAGTCTGAATCCCAACAAACAAACTCCAGCCATGACCAAGAACACTAACCTGTAGCAGTGTGCACCCACGCATATCTTGTTACTCCCCACATGCAAACTATGTCATGTGGTTAAGAGCCCATTAAAGTTTGCATATGACCATCGTGTAGTTAGAGGGGGGAATGCATCGAATTTCTACCCTTTAATGGCCTTAATGTCTTATAAAATTCCAGCCAAAAGACCAGAGAAGAGGAAGGAGCCAACATGAAGGTTGAGGATGAGGAAGTTTTATATCATGTTGTAGTATTTCAACCAGAAAAGATTTGATGCAGTCGGAACAGAAATAGAGAGATGAGCGTCATAGAAAATACCCACTACAACATATCCAATGTACAGAGACCCCTGCATGCCCACCACCATTATTAGATACATTGTTATCATCACCACTTGCGACGTGACCATCCACACTGGTCTCGGAGCGCCAGCTTTCATGAAACCCAAAATCAAGGCTTTAATAAATCAATAAATAGTAACAACAAAAGTCTTATTTTATCTCCATTAACAAAGAAAGACTAAGTCATAGTGAAAAAAAATCCACGGCCTGCATCTATTCGTACATCAATGTCGCCTATGTAGACACAAAATCACACACTTTGGGTAATTATCTAGTCCTGATTACATACTACTATTTATATGATTCCTAAGTAAGAAAAGTACTAATTAACTAGTGTCTTTGGCCACCTTTCTTTGTCTTTTGTTGCTCCTTTCAGTCTTGCTCCCTTATTTGCTTGGTTTGCCTTTTTATACTCTAACTTCCATCATCATGGACACCAACATCAGGCGCCCTCGTCCCCACTGGGCGCCCCTGACCCCTTTATACTTTACCCAAACTTTTTGGGTCCTTTCTAGTCGTTTGAACATCTTATCTTTTTGGTGGTCGGCCTTTTCGAGGTTAATTACGAAATTCAAGCAAAAAAATCATATCAATATAAATTTATGTGATCATAATAAAGGACCAAGCACTAAGCATTAGCTATCGCCACCTACGATTGCATCCATCAAGGCATCTACGAGCTCCATTACATCCATCTAACACCATCACAAGGGACACAAGGGCTAGTTATTCTGCATACACACTTCATAGGAGGGAAGTTCATTATATTCCATGCACGCACCTATTACATTTCTTTGCATGCTTATTTGCTCGTTATCAAGTGTGACTCGCACAAGAGCCAATTCCACACACACACACATAGAACTACATTGGGTTTGAGATGTAATGCAATGCTCAGTTGTAAGTTCACCATTGTGACAACCGAGGACAGTCCGACCCCTCATTTTGCATCTTTCTTTTTTAGGATTTGATGTCTACTTGAGTGTTTTGCAAGTTCATATTTCATTGTAGGTTTCCAGCAACCTTGGCGATCTTGGTGTGACCTCAGAGCGACCAAAGGCGACTAATAGGGAATATCTATCGACCACTTAGAGGAGGTTTCCTAAGCTTTTCCACAGACCCAGGTGCCCACGAGTGCCCATGTCCCTCTCCATGCACCCCAATCTAGTTTGTTTCTCTAGATCTGCATTTTTCTGGGTCTTTGTGCGACGCTCCTGCTACTCTGTTCACATGGTCAACACTTCGGTACACTCCAAATTTTATTGCAAATCAGCTAAGTACATCTTTCTCCTCTTTGCAATTAGGGTTTCATAATGTATTGCTTAGTTGCTTAGGTGTAAATTACGTACTTAATTGCATATTTATTTACTGTTACAATAACATCATATTAGGCTCTTATTTCCACATTTAGCTTAATTAGCCTGAAACACATTTTGGATTGTTAGATGGTCTACAATGTGTCAGAAATAGTTGGGTTCATTCCCACTTGGAACGCCTTTGGCGTAAATATATGTTGTTTATTATGAACAAATTCCAGACACATTGTAAGGATTGCAGCAAAGTTAGACACATTCAGAAAGCTGGTTAAACACATTTCAATGGTAAAATGGAGATGTCAATAGGAGGATAATGGAAATAGTTAAAGACACATGCACAAGATTTTGCAATTGTCTATTTAGGTCTTCATGGGTAACAACAAAATGTTAACTAAATAATTTTCAAGATCCACATCAGGGAAGGCATCATAATTTTTTTTACAATCACTTCATGTTTCTTAATGGATGAACACACATTCTTCATTTTGAACACTAGCATGGCCCATAAACAACCCTCTTAAGTAGTCCCCATGGGAAACGAACACAAATACTTACCTCGAAGAATATTTTGCCATTGATGCCCTACATAGTCAAATAGAAGAAGCATTAGTCAAACATAAGGACAACATTATGAACTTTGAGAAAATACCACCATGTGTAGTTAGAGAAAAACAAGATTCTAAATCTTAGTTGACTCTATTATTTCTCAATGTGGCTACTTGTTTTTCTTTTGAATGTTGATACATAGTTTATTCCCTCTTAATGTAGGATTTGATTCCCTATCTTGTATCCTTGGATTCCATGAATGTAAACATATTTTCTTGTGAGCACCTTTCTGTTTATAGAATATCATAAATGTTGAAAGAAACAATGAATGGAAAAGGATTTACTGTCTTTAAGTAAAATTGGGAAGGGGTGCTAGGGTGGGGGCGTGTGGAGGGCACCAAACAAATAATGAAAGAAATACATTTTTAGTCATCAATAAAATAAAATAAAAATATATACAAGGCCACATGAGTACATTGTAGTAACTATTGAATTTATTGGTATATAGGGGTATTTCAATGTCCTAGTGGTAGTAAAATAGGTGTGTAAGAATAATCAATAAACTAGACCTAGAAAGGAGCAATATTTTTGGGAATTCAAATCCAAGTGTTTAAAAGAAAGTTTTTTTTTTTTTTAATTGGTAAACGCTTTTAACCAGAGCTATGAACCGGTGGGGAGAGGGACCCCAACCCTACAATCAAGAAGAAGAAAGGAGAAGGAGAAAGTCGGAAGGAGAGGAGGAGGAAGAGGAAAACAGAAAACTAAGAGAGGAGGAGAACGCAGAGACTAAGAAGGCGAACGCGCTACGAAGGGAAGAGGGCTACGCCAGTTAGCCCGAAGAATGACCAGCCCGCGAAGAGGCCGCTTGCAACAAGAAATTGAAGGCAGGAAGAGCACGATCCTTGAGGGCATTCAACTGATCCACGGCGGAGTGAAGAGGAAAGAGGGCCGCTTCGATATCAACTACCGGAAGAAATCGCTGGTCCAATGATGGATGGAAGTTCTGCGCAAAGGTGACAAGATCTCTGTACTGCCCACTGAGCCAACGTATATCCCGCCCAGAGCCGATGGCCAGCTCGTCGACTTCTTCCACCCACAGCAATGGGTCCGGAAGTGTGAATTCAGCAAGTTGCTCATGAAGGCCGACGCTGTGGACAGCGTATATTTGGTCCGAAGCGACCTGTTCCACGTCCGACGTGTTGGAGTGAAGCAACAGGCAGAAAGAAACGAAGGCGGAAGTGATATCGGAATCAGTCCAGGGGCGACCGAGCATTGAAGCGGTAGGAGTCACCGAGGATGGCTTCAATGGCTTCAGCCTCGGCAGACGAAGAATATTTGAAGATCATAGCTAAACGTCCCCTGTCAATGGCGGAAACATCTGCCAGTTCACGAAACTGCCCCCGAAGGGCCACAAAGGGGAAACCGACGAATGACATGGCGCCGAGAAGAAGCCGAACAGAAGCCGAGAGAGACAGACCTGGAGAGCGGCAAAAAAGGGACAGGAACAATGTAGGAGAAGAAGAAGCAGCCCCGTGAGGAGAGCTGACAAGGGGCGCGCGGAAGTGATGGAAAAGCCAGAGCTTCGAGTGGGAGTGCGGCAGGAGAAGGGAAGAACGCCGCCGAAAGAGGGGGGGATAAGACAACACGCACGAGGGAGCTGCCAGGCGCAGTGGAGGCGCTGACGAGTTACCCGCAAGTGTTCCTTCGATCTTGAGGAGAGAAAATGGGAAAGGCCAGGCCACACATGTACATCGTTGGAGGATACGATAGCAGAGGGATTGTCAATAGCATAGTTTGCCAGGAAGTCCGCAACCCGGTTTGCTTCCCAAAAATTGTGAGAAATGTTCCAGGAGTGGAATTTACCGAGCCAATAAAGAATAGGAGGAATGAGGAGGTTCAACTTCCACGACTGAGAGGCACCACTGGAAACAGTGAAAAATAAGGATTTGAGAATCCCCTTCAATACATAATTCTGAACAACCAAGAAGAACAACCATCTTTACCCCTTCCAGAAGAGCCTGAGCTTCAGCGATATTACAAGTGCCGTCTTTTAGAGGGAAGGAACCAACTTTGATGAGGAGACCTTGATCGTCTCTAAGAATGCAGCCAGCCCCAGATAAACCCGGATTGCCTCTGGAAGCTCCGTCAAAGTTTAATTTCCAGAGCCCCTTAGGAGGGGGACGCCACCTAGTATTCTTCCTCAGTAACATCTTTTCAATTTGAGAGAGCCCTTTGCATATAATAGACCCAGGTTTGGGGATCTTTATTAGTGACCACTGGTGAAGAATAGAGAAATCCTTGGAGGAAAGGGAGGGAAAGGAAGGACACTTTGCACTGACACATTCTGAAATGGCCACCTCGAGCTTGGAAAGGAAGGTAGGGAGCTCAACCGCTTGCTCTCTGAAAAGACGAAGGTTACGTTCCCACCATATATGCCAGAGCAAAAAATAAGGACTGACATGCCAGATAGAGCTGAACAAGCTATTATGGGAAAAAGATGGCCAGGAAGAAAGATTATCATCAATTCTGTTACAGGGGACCCAGGAGAGATTAAACTTATTGAGGAGCCATTCCCAGCAATTGGAGGTGAAGGGACAGAATAGGAAGAGATGGTCCAGGTCCTCCTCCGCCGCACCGCAAAGAAGACATTTAGAGGGGCCAGAGAAGCCCCACGCACGCCTTTTAGCATGGGTGAGAACCTTTCTGTTTGAGACTAACCATCCGAAGAAAGCAACTTTCGGGGTGATATGAGGATGCCAGCAACCAAAAGAACTCAGGAGAACCCTTGCCGGTTTGAGAAATGAGAATGTTGTATCCTGATTTAACTGAATATGAACCAGTTCTATCGCCAACCCATAATAAGCAATCATCACTGTTTAGGAACGCGGCATGACGATCTTCAATAGAATTCATTAGGTAGGCAGCTTCTTGGGTAGAGGCGCCAATAGACATTATATCTTTCCAACACCAAGAGGGCGAGCCGTTAGGGTGTTGGTAACCGTAGTTAGAGACAAAAGAACCCCAAAGCAGTTTGGAGGAGTTCATGACACCATTAAGAGAAGGAAGCAAATTGAGGGGAGGAAAACCATTCTAGCTTTCGTCCCAAAATGACACAAGCCGACCATTATTTAACTTCCAAGAGACCTTCTCGGCGATGAGATATTTGGAATTACACAGGAAATTCCATATATGGGAGCCCTTCGGCAACTCGGAGCTGGAAAGAATTAGCTCATGCCGGTGCCCATCCAGATATTTATGAGCAAGGACCTGGAAGGCTTGTCTGTTGTTTTCAGAGATGAAGTTCCACACCAGTTTAGCACCGAGGGCCATATTTTGAATGGCGAGATCCAAGATACCCATACCTCCCAGCTGCTTAGGAAGCTTGACCAGATCCCAGTTAGCAAGATGGAATTTGCGTTCAGTGCTGAGTCCTTGCCAAAGAAAGGTGCGAGCCACTTTTTCAATTTTAAGCAGAACAGATTTAGGAATCTGTAAAATGGAAAGCATGTAAATAGGAATAGAGAGGAGCACCGAGTTGATGAGAAGCACACAGCCGGCAAGGGACAACCATTTACCTTTCCAAGAAAGAAGTTTGGCAGAAATGGAATTTAATAGCCCGTTCCAGAGGAGAGCCTTGCCCTTACCATGAAAAAGAGGGATTCCCAAATACGTGTGAGGAAGTTTGCCCAAAGAGAAGCCTAGAATCTCTTTAATTCTGCCCTGAAGCCGGGGGGCCACGTTAAAGAAGAAAATAACAGATTTATGGAAGTTTAAGACTTGTCCCGCAGCTAGAGAGTAAGAATCCAAGATAGATGAGAGGCACCTGGCTTCAGGGATAGTCCCTTGACCGAAAAGAAAGGTGTCATCTGCAAATTGCTGATGTGAAAGAGGTGGGAGATTGGAGGTGATGTGGAGACCTTTCAGAGAACCTTCATGAATAGCGGCCTTGATGCTGCGACTGAGAGCTTCCGCAACAAGGGTGAAGAGGAAGGAAGAGAGCGGGTCACCTTGACGAATGCCTCTGCTACTCTGAAAGAAGCCTTCCGCAGAACCATTTACAAGAACTGAAAAGCGAGGGGAGGCAATACAATTATAGATCCAATTACAGAAGTGAGCGCCGAAACCCATAGCTTGCAAAGATTTGAGGAGGAACCTCCAGTTGACGCGGTCGTAGGCCTTGCTGAAATCCAGTTTTAACAACATTCCGGCTCTATTAGAATTATGGAGAGAGTGAATTAGTTCATGAGAGATAATAATACCCTCGGTAATAGACCTGCCAGGAATGAACCCACTCTATTCCCGTGCAACCAATTTGTGCATCAAGGGGCAGAGCCTATTGGCAATTGCTTTAGAGATAATTTTATACGTGGTATTACACAAAGAAATAGGCCTGAAGTCATCCAGCTTCTCTGTAGGGGATTTTTTGGGGAACAAGCATATGAAAGTATGATTAAGGTTCCCAAGAATCTTCCCCGAAACCCTGGATTCCTCGACCGCGTTCCAAACTGAGGGACCAACTATGTCCCAAAAATCCTGGAAGAAAGAGGCAGGGAAGCCGTCCGGGCCTGGGGCTTTATCCTGTTTCATGGAAAACACAATTTTCCGAACCTCCTCCATGGAGAAGGGTGAGAGAAGCATAGCATTATCAGCTTCCGAAATAGAGAGGGGGATCTGTGAAAGGAGATGTGACTGAGCGCCAAGGGGGGAAGCCGTATCATTCAGGAGCTTGCAAAAGAAATCCACCGTTTCAGATTTGATCTGAGCTTGTGAAGTAGCGATGGTGGAGTCTTCGAGTTTGAGAGAAGATATATAGTTGAAGTTTCTTCTGACTCTGACCGAAGCAAAGAAAAATTTGGTGTTCTTATCACCATCCAACAACCAGGCTTCCCTGGATTTTTGACGCCAAAAAGTTTCCTCTTTTAGAAGGAGATTCCCCAAATCCTTGAGTAGATGTTTTTCTTTTAGGTAATCCACCTGTGACATCCCATGCACCAGAATGGTCTCATTGAGAGAGCGAAGATCCTTCTCTACTCTGATTTTTTCTTGAAAAATATTTTTAAACTTTGAATGATTCCAGCATTGAAGATTAGCTTTAAGCAAAGTCAACTTTTTGGAGAGTTGAAACATCTTGGTCCCTTTGACAGCAAAAGAGTCCCACCAGCCCTTGACCAACAACCTAAGAGATGGGTCCTGAAGCCACATGTTCTCGAATTTGAAGGGGGCACGATGCAGAGGGAGGTCGAAATCGAGAACCACTGAAATTGGAAAATGGTTTGAACCGGAAAGAGGGAGAACCGAGCTTTTAAGAAGGAAATTTTGGTGCAGCCAATGCTCGGAGACCAGGAAATGATCAAGACGCACTGCAAGGGAACTAAACCCGGATCTCCTGTTGTTCCAAGTAAACCAGCCCTTACAAGGCTCTAAATCAATCAAGTGAGCAGAGGAAACGAAAGAAGAGAAATCTACCTGCGAGCGAGGTTGCCACAGAAGACCTCCACACTTATCGCGATCAGAAAGGGTGGCATTGAAGTCACCAGCGACGATGATTTTTGCGGCAGAAACGGAAGACAAAAGCTGACTGAGGCTACTCCAGAGAGCCCTTTTGCTGATAGGAGAAGAGGGACCATAAATATTGTAGAGGAAAAAGAAATCCTCAGAGTGTTTATTCGAAACTTTACACCAAATGAAATTAGGGTCGATTATAAGGGGTTCAATCATGCAACTGCTATTTTTCCAGAGAATGCCCAAACCGCCCGAGGCCCCAACGAAGTTCGAGAAGCAACCTTCCCAACCTTTCCATTTTCTGAACCAACTGCATTTACAACCGTCTGCCGACATTTTAGTTTCCTGAATCAAACAAATATCCACATCCTCATCCAAGGTGTAACGTCTTAACAGACGTTGTTTGTTAGGGGCGTTTAGACCCCTAACATTCCAGGAGAAAAGGATCATGATTGCTTCAAGAGGACTCACCTCTCCTACTGGAAGACGTGAAGAAAGAACGAAGTTGAAGTTCCTTCCCGTGGGCAACTTCGTTGAGAGAAAGCTTACTTTTGTTAGGGCGACCAAGAATGATTTTTGGTCCGAAATCCACGCTGAGAAGAGGTGGAGTGGGAAGAAGCGGTCCCAACGATTGCATGGGAGGGGAATGAATCTCTGTAGTTACATTTGGGTCAACTGGAGGGTTTGCATCATTTGACTGGAGCAAATCCTCTTTATCCATGATCCATTTCTCAAGGGAGGTTGAGCTACCTCCCATACCAATGGAGATGCCCTCGTGGAACAAAGATAGGATCCGAGAAGAGTCCTTAACAACAGCTGCCATTTCTTTGACGAGGGAGAGAGTATTAGGATCCAAAGCAAGAGGTTCAAGAACGGGAGGGGGTACGTGGGGGACGAAGGGCAAAGGCGATGAAAGAGTAGCTCGGGGGGAGGAAGGGGGGGGGAGGAGCAGGGGAGGGGTGGGAAACTTTCCGCCATTGCATGGCGCCAGAGGGGGAATTTTTACAGAATTTGCGGGAATGACCGGGCTTCAAGCATTTGAGACAGAGATTAGAAAGACCTTCATAAGCAACTTTCTGTTTCCAACTACCCGAGGGGGAGTTGATAAGAATAACTTCCTTTAGCTTAAGAGCGGGATTGACAGAAATGTAAACTCTGGCAAAGGAAGAAAGAGTACCATTCAAAGTAACAGGATCAATGCGAATGACACGACCCAGACAAGAGCATATTTTTGTAAGAATGGGTGCCGACCAAAATTCACTGGGCAGGGAGTAGAGTCTGATCCACACTTGGTGACCATCCGCATCCGCTTTGTGACAATCAAAGTGAGGTTCCCAATCGCGGATCGCAAGACCAGAGTCGGAGAGGAGAAAATTTTTTCTTTCCATTGTGTCATTTTTTTTAGCAGCACTACGAAAAAGCATAAGGAAAAAACCTTTTTCTAGGGAACGAATGCTCAGGCTGCTGCCCCACTGAGTTTTGCACCAATTTCTGATGCCCAAAAACAAGAGATGTCTCCCAATAAACTTAGCAAAAATAGCCCTCGAATATAAGCACTTCGTATGTGCAACGAAAGCAGCGTCCTCGATCAGGGACACGAAGGTAATGTCGTCCTGCAGAGCGAGCGAGTCACTATCTGACAAGGGCGAATCTGATTCAGGCCCACGGGGGCCCAGGCATGTTTTAGCATAGCTTCTGACAAGCCCTGGCCCGCCAGGTGCGCCATTGCAGCACCCCAGAGGGGTGAGACCAGGAGACCGTTGCCGGAACGAAATTTCAAAAATTATGATTGTTTTGAAAACGCTCCGCGCCCCCCGACGTCTCCGTCAGTTCTCTCAATCAAAGTAGGAAGCTTTCCATGTGACATCATTCTTGTTCGTTTAAAAGAAAGTATTAAAGTTAAGTATTTTTGTATTTTTTATATTGTAAATTTCAGAAATATTTTACACTAACAAACTAGACCTAGAAAGGAGCATTATTTTTGGGAATTCAAATCCAAGTGTTTAAAAGAAAGTATTTTTGTATTTTTTACATTGTAAATTTCATAAATATCTTACACTAACAAATTAGTATATAGAAAATATTGAAATGTATAGATTCAGTCTAACAAATCTTGCACATGAATCTTGTGCTTTAGCAATCCTAGCTCTCGTCAAGTCCCTCTGTTATCCTCCCTTCAAGTTTAAACTCTCATTTTTAGACCTATTTAAAGTTTCTCTAAAAAACCAAGCTTATTTTTCTTTTGCACTGTAATTGTAGTAATAAAATTTAGTAGGGTTTTTATATAGTACTTCTTATAGCTTCCTTAGCCAGTCATGTTAGCAGACCTTCACTTCATAAACCTTGAACCATTCAACTTTACATGTTCTATTGATAGACATTTGTTGCTTTGAGTTTATCCAAATGATTCTATCACATGATGAGCTATATGAACCCCAAGATATTTGGTAAAATATTAGGCATATGAGTAAAATAAATGTTGGTAAGGTGTAGTCCAAATTATTATTTTTGTTCTTAATTGATAGTGGTCTTGTGAGTCATAATTCCAAGGCATTGTCTCTACACTAAGCCAACAAATTGTAATTGAATCCTCCATGCAACATTTAATACTTTTGATTTCAGCAATAGTATATTAGTAATTTTTACTTTTCAATCTTCAAATGTGAATATATGCAGAAATTTAACTATTTTTTATGACTCTTAGTACTCTTTCTTGGGATTTAATGATTGGTTTTAATTTTAACTATTGTTAGTTGATGAGTGGCGTCAGACATGGAAGGGCATTTTTAGAAATAACCCTTCTTTTGCTATTTTCATAAATAATTCCACTTCCACAATGTCATTTGATTTTTAGATTTTAAATATTTTTGAAGAGTAATTTTTTTGTTACACTTCTATGACAGTTTAAAACCCTTTGGAAGGAATGGGTTGGATGCAATTTTGAACCCTACTTACCAGGTTTGTTTTGCTTGCCAATTATTTGCATTTTGCATCCTATGAATTTTTGTAGAGGTCAGTCTTTTTTGTTCTAAATGATTTATTTCTTTGCAAACTATTAGAATGAGTTATTTGAAAATTATTTATTTCTTTGTAGCAAAAAAATGGAATATTTAGAAAACTATGAACATAGATGTTTTTAGATGTTTTATTAAGTGGTTTGCCTTATTTTCTATTATATAAAAACTGCATGCGAGGGTTATTACTAACTAGTGAACAAGCGAGCAAATATATTGGGGCTTGAGGTGTGATTCCTTCCGTTTTAGGTGTTTCGGTTCTAAGATTTGACAAAACAAAGATTTCTAAGTCAAGCTGATTTGATCATTGGTCATGAGGGAACTCCACATCGACAAAAAAAAGTGCAATACATTGGACATAATTGGTAGTGTTCCATAAAAGCACATAAAATACAAAAGAGAGCATACCACATGGGCCTTGATATGGCTAAAATATGCTAGGTCACCAAGAATTCGACATTCACCACAATTTGGGTGAAAATGATGTTCCACCTTTACAAAAGATCGAACCACCATTCATGGATGTGAGTAGGACCATTGGGAATGTTTCCTAGAATTAGTCACGTTCCACAACTCCGCGTTGTCCTTTGTCGTTTGTGCAAAAACTTGCATTTGATACTCTTCTTCATCACTTCATAACATTTGAAAGGTAATTCCATGTATCGAGAAATGGGAAACCCTTGTGTCGTATTGATGCAACCTTCATGAACAAGAACTAAGTGATTTTTATTCCTCCACCCTTTTGTTTGTAACAAACCTTATGGACTGCCACAACTTTAATAAGTTAAAATCATTGAATCTTCTTGTGGCCCATTCTCTTGCACATATAGTTAGGTTGAGCATTTCAAGGGTGCCTCATGATGACCAATTGTAGAACAAAATGCTTTTTTGTAAGCATCAAAAAATTATGCTTACAACTAATTTTTGGGTTGGAACAAGACTTACAACTAAATTTGCATGTTCCCTTCCCATCAATTTTGAGAGGCAACTACAAACATATCTTTCTAAAATGGCTTGGAATTTAATAATCCACAAGTCCCAGGTTCTAACATTGCAAAAGGACACTATTGATATTGGAAACACTGAAAAATAGTGTGTAAAAATCATTGACATCTCCAAAGTCCCCTCAATTAAGGACCTCCACATTTCACCTCCTTTCCCTTTCAACCATTATTCTAAAATATTTTCCCACCCTCTTCTTAAAATCATAAAAGATGAAGATTCTCATCTTATTTTCCAACATTGTCAAAAAGGACTTGCTATGTCTCCCCTCCATTACAACACAACATTGTAATTTTCAACATTTCGAAAAGCTTCGTTAAATCAAAAATATATATATCTTCTTAATCATCATAATCTTTTTGTCTCTCAATGGTGGTTTGAGTTTGTATATAGAAAGACCATCCACAAGTCCCAGGTTCTAACATTGCAAAAGGACACTATTAATATTGGAAACACTGAAAGATAGTGTGTAAAAAATCATTGACATCTCTAAAGTCCCCTCAATTAAGGACCTCCACATTTCACCTCCTTTCCCTTTAAGAACCATTATTCTAAAATATTTTGCCACCCTCTTCTTAAAATCATAAAAGATGAAGATTCTCATCTTATTTTCCAACATTGTCAAAAAGGGCTTGCTATGTCTCCCCCTCCATTACAACACAACATTGTAATTTTTCAACATTTCGAAAAGCTTCGTTAAATCAAAAAATATATATATCTTCTTAATCATCATAAATCTTTTTGTCTCTCAATGGTGGTTTGAGTTTGTATATAGAAAGACCATCCACAAGTCCCAGGTTTTAACATTGCAAAAAGGACACTATTGATATTGGAAACACTGAAAGATAGTGTGTAAAAATCATTGACATCTCCAAAGTCCCCCTCAATTAAGGACCTCCACATTTCACCTCCTTTCCCTTTAAACCATTATTCTAAAATATTTTGCCACCCTTTTCTTAAAATCATAAAAGATGAAGATTCTCATCTTATTTTCCAACATTGTCAAAAAGGGCTTGCTATGTCTCCCCCTCCATTACAACACAACATTGTAATTTTTCAACATTTCGAAAAGCTTCGTTTAAATCAAATATATATATATATATATATAATCATCATAATCTTTTTGTCTCTCAATGGTGGTTTGAGTTTGTATATAGAAAAAACCATCCATTAGGAAGGTGAATAAATGTGAGTGTTTTATCGAAAAAACTATTAAAAGTTACGAGTGCTAGCAAGTCGAGCATCGAAATAAAATTGTATTTTTCTTGCAAAGATTGATAGATAAATTGGTTTTGCTTGCCAACTTTCAAGATTGTTAGTGCCAAATGGTGTTGTTGTAGTTCCACATTTATGAGCCCACCATACATGCATGTCTTCAAAATCCTATCAAGTCCCAAACAAAATTGGTTGAACGACAATCATTGGAAAACTTTCTATAATGATTCTTAATAACATGTGCTACATCTTCTCATTCATGCTTGAAGATTTAGTGGCCCTTTTTTTCACTTTCCTTTTTTGGTTTGTACTTGTGAAAGGGTTTTTCTAGCATAAACTAACCCCTTTTGGTAACACGTCAATTCTCCTCAATGGTGACTAGGTCTAGTCATTTAAACTAAATTGCCCTCAAAAATATTTTCACCACAACACTTTTCTCCTTCAAATGATTGCCAAAAAAGACAAGTGGTACATGCTTCTTTAGAAGAAAAAAAGACCCTTGCATCTATTTCCATAACATTTTCCCCTACTTTTGTCTTATCCTCCCTAAATCTCCTTATTCACTGTCTGTCTTCCTCATGCAACATTCAACTCCTGCCAATTAAATTTCTCCAATGCATCCTTTTTGGCATGTCCATTGCACCGCTCACGTTGCGATTGCTAGTTCTTCTTACAAACAACATATATTATGTAGTGACCACATTTTACGCACCCAAATACAACAGTAAAATACCAGGATAATTTTTTTTTTTTTGACCTACAATGCATGCTACGCACAACACAGTAAGGGCTCCGAGTAGGAAACTCGACAACGTATACGACACTTACAAAAGTCATCAAATCACATAGACACATGATAACACCAAATACATGCTGACGCTACACTTTTCCCAACGGAAGGTTGCTAGTAAAGACAAGAACATGGCTTCAGGAACGGCGAACCCACAACACATCATTTCCTTAAATGTATTTTTGGTTAAAGTTAACATTCCAAGGACATTGTTATGTAAGCATAATTATCTCCCTTTTTTTTTTACCTACATGTTCTCAAAATTCTTTTCGCTTTTCACTTATTATTCAACCATTTAATTTTGCTCTTTACCCTTATGACAATCTTCATAACTTACATAATATTTTTCCATATTTCAAAACGCCTATAAGATTCTAATTCTCTCATTCTTATGTTAAGATTTTGCTTCTCAAACATTTATTTAATGTATAAAATTTACTCTTGCTTCACAAGGAAATCTAACGTGATGTCAAGATGAAATCTTGGGATTAAGGAAGACACAGATTCGAGATAGCCTTTTTCCAAGAACATCCTTCAATCACGGAATAGTTATTTCCCTATTATTATTATTATAGTACAATAACTTGCTGAATTTCAAATTTGATTTATATATATATATACATCCTTTGTTTTCTCGAAGTTTGATCACACCATTTGATAATTCATATTCTTTGTAACACATGAAGTTGCTTAAATTAAGTCATAAGGACTCCCAGTGACATTATTTCCAACCTCAAATTTTGGTTTTACTCTCATATGATTTACTTTCGCGTCGCACTAGGATCTCATTATTACTATTGTTTTAAACACAAGAGTTACAAAAGTACTTATCTGACATATTAAAGAAGCACATGGTTAAGCTTAATTCCAGTTTCACCTAGGGCTTCAATTTCTATTATAGGAGTGATTAAGGTTAAAATGTATTTACCCTATAATCCTTTCGTGAAAGATCAAGGCACTAAATTTTCACAAGCCCAGGACAGGACATTGATTTATGAGGGACAAAAGGGTTCACTAACGAGGGTGCAAGACAAAGAACAACTATATCGCGATCTTCACTTAGGTCGTTTGGATCCAACAGGGATTTCATTCCCTGATGAAGTTAATAACTAGATCTAGTTTTGTAAGGCCCGGAAATCCAATAGGATACAAGGGAGTAATATCTCTACCCACTCCACAAATGGGAAGATTACACCGCTTAGTCATTCCTTCTAACAAGGACTCATAAGGTGACTTTCAAGGCGGTCTTCACCACTCAGCCTGGTGTCGGACCTGAAGAGAGTACATTCTTCTCACGATTACCAAAACTAAAAGGAAACCGCATACTTTGGATAAAGTTGGACCATGACATTCCTAAAATATGGTTCACGACAATATCATTAAACCTAATGACTATGACGGTAACTCCAACTAGGGGTTTTATTTACCTAACCTATGAGGTCTCATCAAGTGCAAATTTTAAGGTCGTTCTTCGGTTTTAAATTTCTTATATGGTAGAACGGGATCACACATACAGACAAGTTATGCACGAATATTTTATTAGGGTTGAGTGTTCCCATTAAAACTCAATGTTTGCAAGGTAAGAAGCTAACCCAATAATTAATTTAATCATTTATTAAATACTGAGAAGGTACTACAATGTATTAACTTCGATTTCAATTTACTAAGTATAAATCAAACCCCTTTTTGCCGTACACAACTAAAAATCAAATTGAACTGGTGAGTAGATGCACATTTCTTAAGTTATCCCTAAAACTAGCATCTCATGCATATTAACAAATTTCAATTATAACTTTTCTGTAACAAGAGACTACATTAGACAATTATTCATTTTACCATGACCAATAAAAATTACAATAATAATAATTAAATTACACATCGCCTTTTGTCGACATTCTTCCATCCTGCAAAACCCACGTGAGCAAGATATCATCGATAAATCGCTGGCATGTCTTCCACCCTAATCAGTCATAATCATCATTTTTCAGTTTCCCATTTACATTTGACAATAATTACAATATGCAATCGAAATAAAACAGGTCTAGAAACATGTATTCATTGCATTTCATTTTTCTTCATTTTATAAACCCAGGAGAGAGAGAGAGAAGGGTTTTAAAGTTCTAATTCACACAACAGATACACTAAAGGGTTTTAAACAGTTATTTGCATGTGTTAAAAGTTTTCAGGGTGATTTGGAAACCCTACGAGGGTCCGCAGTTTTCTATTTTTATATTTTCTAACTACAAAAACGTACAAAACGTGCTTGGGGGCTAAGAAACCGCTTTCAAAAGTTACCTTCCAATGAGAACGCCCTCCATGATCAACTTTCTACGTGTTCCCAGATATACCAAGAGTTCATAGCAACTGACGGAATTGAAAAAGAGCGCACGGTTTGCGTTTGGCAGCTAGTTTTCCGGGGCCACTGGTCGTAGTTCACCCAGTTGTAAGGAGACAAAAGTTAGCTCGAGTGGCCCAGAGAACCGTGTCCAAAACGACGTTTGACGGATGCGCACACCACGAGACTCTTCCTACGAGTTCCCCTATATAAGGAGAATTCGTCAGAGTCGACAAGACGGAGAACTAAAAAAAAACATGTTCAAACAGCGACAAGTTTTCTGGAGCAACAAGACAAAAATTGGACTAGTTTGATCTCGTCAAACTGCGACCGAAGGCCTACAAAACGACTTCGCCAAACTATCCCGAAAGGTGCTCTTTCCTATGCTGAATGTTCCATGCATTTGTCTAGTATAAATGCTAGAGGTTTGCGAAGACGGAAAGTGATTTCTCTTTCCGGGTTTCAATTGGTGGTCCCAAACGAAAACCAACTTTCTAGTTTTAACAGCTCTCTACTGTTGTAAACTGGTGTAACAGGGCTCCTAAAAGAGCGTCAAAAGGATGTCATAAGATCGTTTCGGGTCAAACCAAAAATCAAGGCGACTCCTCGTATACCAAGGTACACGAATGAAACTTCACATCTCGTTTCCAGAGTTACAAAAGAGTATTTAGTGAGTCTCTGAAAATGCAAAATTTAACTATTTAAAACAGGGAGAAGGTCAACTTTATCAGTGGGGAGTCAAATTCGTCTGATCGATAAAACGATAATGGAGCGATCAAGAAGGGTAAGAGTTTTCTATATCATCTCGAAGTGAGGGTGATAGTTCATGTTTTGAAGTAGACGAGTTATAATGATTTCGAGAGTTGCGACGCGACACTTTATTGTTTTGCAAAGAGTTGAAGAGACATTTAACTGTATTAAAAATCTAATAACTTAATATTCTATTTAGTTGCAAAAGAGAACTAAAACACGAGAATTATGAGAGGTAAGGAAAGAACCATGCCTGGAAACGATGAGCAAAGAGGTACAAGGGGCTCCAAGCGGTTTACACTCGCGATCCTTCGAGACCACCATTGTTGCCACATGATGCCAGGTAGTCACGTGCAAACCAAGCCATTTGTTGTGCATCCATGTCTCATCCAAAAGAACCATTTCGTGTTTTCAAGTAGTCATCCCAATCCAAGAGACTGCATTTTCTATGGCAACATATCACACGCCTTTTCAACAAGTCCATTTTGCACATATCCCAATTTAAAACGCTTATTTTGGCGCAGCTGAGAGGGTGTTAATTTTTTTTTTGTTAAGTGTTGCTTTACCACTGCCAAATCCATTTCCTTCAAAGTTTCAAAGGCCTTTACAACAAGCTCATCTACGAATACCCTGAAACCATTGCATTCCATGAGACTGAAATATCTGAGGCATTATGTCGAACAGATCACATGCCTTGAATACACTTCCACATTTTTCATACATCTCAGCTGTGTCATTGCAAGAACAAAATCTTGCAAACAAACCAGATTCTATTGCTCAAACCCTGCTCCAAGGCTTCCATGTTTTTATTTCACTAGAACCAAGCAACCACATCCTTCCAGCCACTGCAGGCTTTTCCCAAACCCAAGCAAGCACATCCACACAACCACCACAGGTTGCTGCAAGCACCAAGCAAACACCTTCACACAGCCATCACCAGTTTACTGTCATGCTGATGAAAAGTTTTAGAGCTTCCTTAAGATAGCTGGGCCCGGCCACGAATGGCCATTCACACACACAAGAAAATATATTATTATTATTATTATTTTATCTTACCCTGATAACATCAAAGGCGCCCATTTCCTGTTCCAAGGCTTCCCATTTTGGCACATGCGTGAAGGATGCTGACTGTGTTGTGGAGTTTGGCTTGAAACCTGCCAGCAGTATTTGCTTGAAAGTTTCTAAGGCATTTTCAACAACTCATTTTTTTTGCATAGCCTGAAATCATAGCACTCTAAGAGACCGCATTTCTTTGAGGCATTAAAACAGCTAGTTCCCACGCCATTTGACAACTCCATTTTGGCACAGGCTGGAGCTACAATGGCGAATGTAAACAGATTGGGCGGGAGACCTGTTTGTTGCAAGGTGAAGCAAAGTGACTGTTTCTTGAGGGATCCATGTCCCCCCCCCCCCCACGCACAGCAGCATAAAGATTCACGAGGAGTTGGTTCGTTCTTTCATTTGGTCAAACAATAAACCCAACACCCCGTTCAACATTGTAAACTACAAATCTGACAAACAATCCTCTGTTTTGATGCACAACTAAATAGCAGTTGCTGGAAAAAAGAAAAACTACAAAACTGATGAGCCCACACAGATCCCGTAAGAATATTTGTGGAACATCCACTAGGAAACACATCTGACAAAAAAAAAAATGATCTTCCATGCGCTGAAAGAAGTCATGCCGGGTCTGGGCGCGTTTTTTTTTTTTACACAGGCTGAGAATTTGTTGGCAAATGAGAACTAAACAGGTTGGAGACCCGTTTGCTGCGTGGAGAAACAGTGTGGCTGTCCCTTGAGGAAACCCACGCCACCTAGCTGCTGCAAAACTCGCATCATGAGAGCTGTTTCATTCTTTCATTTGGTAAAACCTGAAACGGCGCCCACCCAGCATATGCGACTCCAAAATCTGTCAAAACCCTCTCCAATGTGGCGGCGCTCACTTCCCCACAGCAAAAAGACAACAAAAAAAAACACAAAGGCTTCCTTTGCCCTAAAACCGCCCCCCAACCAAGAAATCACGGGTTTCCTTAATTTTAAAACTTCTATTTTATTTTTTTTACACTTATTTTATTATTATTATTTTTTTATATCTAAAGGAGGCACTACAGTACTGAGATGCTTCATCATAGTATTATTCCAGTTAGTTCGACAAAATATGGATTCACATTCAAAAAATAAAAAATTCCAAATAAATTTTGTTTCACGCTCATGTTCATTGTCTTCTAGTAATTGAGCATTGTAATATATGACAGTAATCTAGGCAAACAATAGATATATCTTGGTTGTTAAAGACGAGATTCTTTGAAAGGTCATGTCATTTTTCCACTGCAAGTTCTACAACCCAATTTTACCTTTCAATATAATATTTTATGCAATTTTAAGGTTAGGATATTAAAAAGAAAATATATCTCAAGTCCAGAAAAGGGGTAAATGATATAAGCACGTAAGTTGGTATCATCCCTAGTGCCAGACATCTTGCGCGGGATTCTTGCTCAAGGTCACCAGCATTAAGAACATTCGTGTTTTAATTTTAGCTCCTTCCAAAGAAAATTGACCCGCCAGCATTCTCAATATGCATTACTGAACCGTGTTTCAATCTACCTTCAGGGTAAAAATGCACAAGAACTGTGTAGGATTCAATCTACCTTCAGAATAAAAATGCACAAGAACTGATATATAACATTGCTAGATTGAATCATATGCGAAGCTTTTCTATGTAAAGAACCACATCACTGAACGTGAGCATGATATGGGTGAAAAGAGTAGGCCCGCCCATAGCTTTAGTCTGCAAATCAACCTACATTGAAAAGGGAAAACCAAAAAAGAAAAGAAAAGGATACTAATATCATTATATATTATTTGACCTGTGACCTTATGCAAGGTTCAGTGCCAATTTGTTCTCCTTCATCCTAGTATAAAGTATGATGCGTAGCCCGATTAAATCTTTAAATAATGGAATTCCAATTATCTATTTTATCAATTATTGAAAGACGTGATTTCAAAGGACGAGACTAGAAACAAATTTTAAAACCTGCGTACATGTGGGCGTCATAGTGACTTTAAATTAAGGCATAATATTTCTGTGCTTTTCTCTACTCAAATTAGGAATCTTGGTTTAGGCATGCTTTAAGAGTGCTTTTATATTTGAACTCATATTGCAATTCAAATATTATAACTGGGCTATTATTCTAGTATTCAAACACATGGAATGTTTTCAGCTATTGTATCATTTGTATTCGACTTTCATAAATATTATTTCTCATCTATCTTGGTGCTGGCTTAAACATGGTTAGTAAGCTTTACATCTGAAAAGAAAGAACATAATCCATTGTAATCAAATTATGTACCAAATAAGGAATGGTAGAAGACTTGTCCATTTTACATCAAGCCTCATATGAAGCTCAGTGACAAAGTAATACCTATTTTATGCTGGAAGCCGCTATAGCAAAATAAGTACAACTGCTAGAACCTTCATTTTGGGTCAATGATATGAAAGTACATACAGTAGAAAATGGTAAAAATAATGTCAAACTTACCACTTCAAAAGGTGAATTTGATATGCTCTGCAGCAGTAAATAGACTGTTGATTCAATTTCTTGTATCATAACCAGTTTGTTAGGCATAAAAACGAATCAAACTTACCACTTCAGAAGTAAAGTTGAAGGCTCAGCCATCTCAGGCAATGAGCTGTGCTCTATAAGATAGAATAGAACCTTGATGTCAGAGGAATTTCATTCAAGACGTTCCTCGTCAGTTCCTTGGTATTCAGATATCGTTTGATCATCATGAAGTTCTCCCAGATTGTCCTTGGATAGTTCATCTGCTTTCTTGCTACTCTCACCTGCTTTTTGTTTAACAGCACCAAACTTTTCCTGGAATGATTCCTGTCTCCTCAACCACATCATATGTGCCTGCCGAAAAGCATGGACCCCGCCATCATAGACTGGTCAATATATATCTCTCTATGTGAAAGAAATTTCCTATTAAACTTTATAGCATGTGCCAAAAATGAGTTATAAAAGGTCAAATTCATGAGAACAAAATCTTGTTATTGTTAAATGAAACAGTAAACAAATCTTATATAATCAAGATGACAGTAAAATGCACATGCAAACAACGGTATCAATGGCACAAACTGAAACATCCTCATGCTGATCTTATCTATCAATAGGCCACATTATTATCAAAATGGAATCTGGCTGTCCTTTATTCTACTCGGATTTATTTACTAAAACAGTTATGCATAAGCATAAACTGAAGATTCCAAAAAACAATTGAGTCCTGATAAGAAGTCGCTACACTTGTTAGTGCCAAACTTGTGGTTATTAAATGACAAAAGCACTGCCTTAACAAAAAATTAGCACTAGATCTGCAATGCGGGAAACCACTCCAAGGATGATAAACATTTGAACAATTTGAAAGTTAGAATTGGATAGAATGCTTCATTTGCAAGAAAATATTGATCTTTTAATTCAAGAATGATCTTTGACCAATTGGTAACACTGACATAAATCTTAAGGGCGACACAGTGTACATGGTAACAGGATATACCTGCTATTTGGTTCCAGAAAGGCCACGCTGCTGCCTTCAAAAAACTAAAATACAATGATGTTATTGCCAGTCCCACATTTCGGAATAAGTCTATGTCAAGGGATTAATCCTGATTCTTATTAAGTCGGCCAAGAGGATTTACAAGAGAGGCCCCTCATAAACACCAGTCAACTAATTGAACCCTAGTTTCAGCAGCACGATACAACCAATTTTTTATCTTTAAGGTTCGTCTCCCTTCACATTTTCTGACAAGCAAGCACATAAAGACATGGCTAGCAGAAATAGCATTATTAGTTTGAAGTTGAACCATAAAACAAAATTACATTTCTCTCATTGCCATTATTTTTGCTCAAATGTAACACACAAGAAAAAAAATGAGATAATGATCGTTGAAAAATGATATTTGAAATGCAACATGTTGTGAAAGCAAAGCAGCCCTGTAAACTTCCATAGACACATTCTACTCTTACAAATTTTGGTAAGCTATGTTTAACATTTTACTTACTTTTTATCATTTTGATTATGTTATCCCTCTTTCTAACCCTCCTCCTAGTCCCTCTCCCAAGGATGTCCAAGCATCCCCTTTTTCCTAGAATCAAAGAAATGATCCAGGGATGGCACGTGAGGCCTGACGACGGTTCAGGGACATCCCTGGCTTGGGGTGGGTGTCTTGGGGATGGTTCATTCCCAACACCTTCCCTATGTCTTCAAACAAGGTAGAGGGCACCAAAACAACTATCTCAAGCCAAGAGATGTACTTGTTTATCACTGATGTCTAGACACATTTTGGTGTCCCTAATTCTTGCAATCCAATCAAAGATATTTGACGAAGAATGCGAAAACACGAAACACGAGGATCATGCAGGATAATGCGAACATCGACCGAGTTGCACCCCGGCAACATGACGAGGTTGCATGGGGAGCAAGCATCAACCATGTAAGTACATGCAAGGATTCGAAAGGGAAAAAACTCAATAAGCTCTCTCATTAGATCTGAAGGAAGGAAAGTGTACAAATAGGGGGTATTGTGTAACCCCCAGTGCATGCAATCATGACCTCTCAAGTGGAGAAGGAGAGTTACATTCCCAGAATGGGAAGTAACTCCCATGTAACGCACTGACGCATAAGGAATCTCATGATGACCCCTATGACACCTAGACCTATGACCTCACCTAAGTGAGATGACTCACCATGTGATGTGGAAAAATGACTCACACCAACACCCCCCCTTCATCGTAACTTAAGATGAGGCGGCAAGTCAAAAATGAGAAATGGGTCCTGACACTAAACCCTGATGAGGCACCCATGAACAAGAAGGATCTCAAGCAATGGAGGAAAACCCAGTGGGAAAAACATCCACCACAAGAGATGAAAACACTCTCTAATCTAAGAATGATGCCACAAATGGGTCCCGACAACTGAGGAGACTAATAAGGTACCCATGTACAAAAGGGCAATCTCTCTAGAAGAAGAAGAAGAGAGGAGAAGAAGAGGGAGACGAAAGGAACACAGAAGATGCCATAGATGGATTTGAACTTTGCAACTCTAGGAAGTCTCCAAGAAGAGTGTCGATGACGTGATCCTCTGCCTTTGGACTGAAGAAGAGCCACTCGCACCGAATTGTGTGCCTATCCTTAGGAAGGACAGAAATGGAGTACTGGAAGCCCGCCCACTCCGCAAAGGAAACAGAAGGCAGCAGTATGAATAACTCTGAGTTTGGTCCACGGAAGTGTGACATAGGTCTAGCAAATGAGGGCCAAAGAACCGAAGGTAATGCCACAAGCGTAGAACTGTCAGACGTGTAGAAGCGGAACATCCGCTGAAAGGATGTCCAAGTGATGTGAAGGCAAAACAACAACCCCCACAACAAAAAGAGGATCCACAAGCAAGGGTGGATCAATGATTATCTCCTGAAAAGTGGAAGTGATAAGAGTCCCAAAAGGGGCACTCCCAACAAAGGAGATGGACTCCTCCGAAACACCTGTAGAAGGATGAGGAACCTGTACTGCATCACAAGTAGGCACTGCAAAAAGATGACCAAGGTCTCGCAGATACTCGTCCTAAGAAGGGGGCTCGACAAACAGAAGAGCGATGTCTGACAGGTATGAATCATCACATGAAGGAAGGAGTGGAAAGGGCCTCACACACTGGAAGTGGAAAGGAGGCAGATGCAATGACTGTATTTAGCTGAGAAGGAGACTGCTCAATGTCTAATGAGATAAGAGGGGTGTTAACATACTCTGAAAAGTGAGAGAGGAGAGGAGTCCTCAATAGTACTCTTGTCATCAGAACTAGAAGCACAATCCTCGTCATCAGGCATAGAATCAAGCGAGTCTGTGTCAGCGGAACTGTCATCACATGAAGAAGAAGAGGAGACAACTGTATCAGTAGCAACAACGGCGGCAATATGTGAAGGGTCTCCAAACAAGGACTGAAAGATGCTCCAGATGGTGTGGGGAGGATCTGAGTTTGCTTCGTGAAGGCGGAGAGGTCTAGTGACATGCAACATCAAGTGACCAACAACATGGTCGCATGTGTCGAGAAAGTCTTAAAGACGACTGGAATCAGTGGGTGCAGGAACTGGCCCAAGTAGAAAGTGTGAAAGACCCTCGTAGGTAAAGTAGCGTTCCATAGAAGCATGCCATGATGCGTAGTTCACTCTCCCAAGAAGAAGTGTGGTAGAGGCTGTAAAGTGATCCTGCGACGGTCAAGTCTAGAAAGAGCATCCTCCATTATGCGGAAGCAAGAACCGCAAGGTGCACAAGAAGAGAAGGGTGAATACAAGAATGCAAGATGTTGGACTCAACCGAGAATGCGTCTGCGTGCAATACAATACTCGAGAACATAGTGATAACCCCTTGTTTGTGGCACTTTATAAGTAGTGCGTGATTACAATAAAGTGTGTTCATGTGATGTCAAACAATTGACCACTCACCTTGCAGTAGGCAACGAATCGCACAAGAGTGGAGGCCACAATAAGTCCTAGTCGAAAGTAGAAGAACAACACACAATCAAAACAAAAGAGAGTAAGAAACACAAGGGTACAAACACTGCTCAGTGTGAGAGAAGGCATCTCACATCATGAAAAAGAAGGTTCTCTTGCCGCAAGGTTGTGGGGGACGCGCTCACTAGCCGTTGGCGAAGAGGAGCACTACAAAGCAACAAGCCAAAAAAGTGGCCTAGAAAGTCCAATAACCCTATACTAGAGAGCCCAGAAAAAAATGTCCCCCCTTACAAATGATGAATTTAGTTAATTTTTCCCTTTAATTGCTTAGACAATGTTAAAAAGGGAAAAAATCAGAAAAAATTCAAAAAGGAGTCCGGAGGCACGGAGGGTGAGCTCATTGGCAGCTCGATGAGTTGTACGGCGAGCTGAGAAGAGCTTGTGCAGGTTGGCAAGCTCGTGGGAGGGGGCTCGGCGAACTAACAACGTTGAGAACCGAGTTGAGGAGGTGGGCGAGCCGGTGCAAGAGGTGGCGAGTCGGGCGAGCTCGTCGCGGCGAGTTGAAGTGTGAGGACTCGGGCGAGCTAAGGGAGCGACTCGGGCTGGTCGCACAAGTCGGTGAGGCGAGCACGTTGGAGGTAGTCGAGCAAGATGTGTACCGAGTCGATCAGCGAGCTGGTCGGGCAGGAGGACGTGTCGTCGAAGGTTGTCGTGAGGTAGCCCGAGTTGGACGCGTGTCGAGGGCTGCATGACATGGCGAGGTAAGTGTTGAGTGGGCTGTCAAACAAACGAGAACACCGAGGCAATTGACACAATGTCAAGAGTGTTGAAACCAGGTAGCTCAGCGAGAATCCAGTGAGGTGTAGAGCCTGAGGCAGGAGTGAACCGGCATGGACGAGGCATGGGAGCAGGTTTCCAATCGAGTCGAGGGTCCAACAGGGAAGGGTAGGGATGCGTGGACGAGCAGGTCGACTCAGAGCAGGGGACGTCGAAGCAACACTTAGGGAGGGACGAGCCAAACCAAGGTCGAACGCCTAGCGGGTATGGACACCAACAAGTCAAGGGAAGTGTAGAGCTCCCAACGCGAAGCAATCACTCTGGCCGAACCGAAACAATGCAAATGCACGAGTCACAACGGACAAGTGAGGTCGCAAATGCACCGAGAGAGCCAAGCAGGTGAGCAGAGCACAACACGGGTCAAGACCTCCAAAGCAAACACGTAACACCGAGCAGGGGTTGGAGAAAACACGCATGCAAAAGGCCAAACCAGCAATAGTGCGAGACAAGAGTTGGAACAATACAGATCACACCACGAGAAGAAGCAACGAGTCTGGGAGGAAGCAGCAGAGTTGGGCGAGCTGGGGGAGGGCAACTCGGTTCCCAGCTCGGCGAGTTGGGACCGAGTTAGGCCTAGGAACCAAATTTTACAACCTCAAAACTGCACAAAACCTAGCACCGAAAAACAGCTGAACTGAAACCTGAATCTAAAACAACTCTAAAACATGCATGCAAACCCCAAAAAACCACGAACACCTGAAAACACGAACCAACAACCACGAACGAGATTTGAAACCCGAAATCAATGCATTTGACGCACGAATGAAATAGACATTACAACAAATGCACACGAAACCTGAAAATCACGAACGAAAAGCCGAGAGCAGTAGGGCAACGGTAGACGGTGAGTAACACGGATCCCACAATGTACACTCTGATACCATGATGAAGAATGCGAAATCGTGAAGCACGAGGATCTTGCGGGATGGCGTGAACATCGACCGAGTTGTGCACTTCGAGCAGCGTGACGAGGTCTGCATGGAGGAGCGGGGCATCAACCATGTAACGTGCATGCAATAGATTCAACATAAGGTAAAATCTCAATAAGTCCATCTCTACACTCATAGATCTGAAAGAGGGGAGGTGTACATATAGGGGGGTGTTGTCTAACCCCCAGTGCACGTAATCATGACCTCTTAGGTGGAGAAGGGGAGTTACATTCTCAGAATGGGAAGTAACTCCCATATGACACATATGACGCACTAACGCGTAAGGAATCTCATGATGACCTCTATGAAACCTAGATCTATGACCTCACCCAAGTGAGATGACTCACCACATGATGTGAAAAAATGACTCACATCAACACTATTTAGCAACTTACAACCAAAAATGTAAATGAGATCACACTCCCTAGAGCTTCTTCTTCATTTCCATTGACAATAATGGTGGATTTGTGCATCCCCTCAATTTCAACCATCTACTCCCCATTGATCAACATATTTAAATTAGATCACACTCTCTAAGAGCTTCTTCTTGATGTCCAGTGAGAACAATAGTAGATTTGTGCATTCCCTTGATTTCAACCATCTCCTCTCCACTAATCAACATATTTACAATATGATTTGAACCATAGTTCAAAAAATCGTTATTGGCAATTAATCGGCAGGCCAAATTTTGACTCGGTAATCTGGAATATATCGGCATTAATCGGCAACTTTATTGCTACTTTTAAAAACATTTAAATTCATAAAATAAACTTAAATTAAATGTAAAAACATTGTTAAATGATGTGAGAAGTGACTCTATAGAATGCCATAGGCCCATATGCATATTTTCGATTAAGTTTTGACCAAAAAAGTGTACAAAGTTTGCAAACAACAATGCTCATAGAGTCATGTCACATGTGACTTTTGAAATATCACTATCAAATATCAATAATATTCCATTTCATCAAGCACACCTAAAATAAGTTTGTTGCACTTGCGGCGGCCTCGTGGAAGTGGAAGGTAAATATTCCTCCTCTGCAACACCAAAATTGTCATATACAAACATATCATCTAGATCATCACCAACTTCTAATGTCCTTGATGGTATTGCTTCTTCAGTCTCCCTCTCCAAAGTTGTTATCTCCTCTATAGTAAACATAGGCTCCGCATCATCAGCAATCCAGTCATCATATGGATCAATGTCAGCAAAGTCAATTGCATCATAACTCTGTGCCCCCTCCATTTGTCTCACACATAGACGAAGATTGTATCGCACAAAAACAAAGTCATTGAGGTGTTGTGTTGTCAACCTGTTGCGCTTTTTTGTATGAACAGCTTCAAACATGCTCCAATTACGTTCGCATCCAGAAGCACTACATGGCTGACACAAAATGCAGATGGCTAGCTTTTGAAGATTTGGTGTTTTTGCGCCATAATCTTCCCACAAGAAATTTGCAAATAAAACATTTATAATTTTGAAAGTTAACTAGGCTTGAATAAATAAAAGAATTCTAGACTTCTAGTATCTAGTTCTACGTGTAACGAGGCTAAATACAAATGACTCAATTTGTTTTTACATGGCTGAGAAGTGTTTCTTTTTTTCACACATGGAGCCGAAGAAAAGAGCCTCCCCTCCGCAGTCTTGTAAATCTGCAACTCGTCAATAATTGCATCTCTAATATCTTCGTCAAATACCATCTTTTTTATGCATGTATTACGGCCATCCATAACCTCTTCATCAGCCTTAAATGATGGGGAATAGAAAAACCTTGGGGTTTAGGTAGTACGCCGTTGCATGTATATATCAATGGAGTGTCTTGTTCCATCTCCGATCAATTATGCGACAAATAGGTTCATATTTTTGTTGATTGTGCCCATAATATTTAGCTATGGCCTCCTTGGCCACATCCATAGACTCATACAAATAACCCATTGGGTTTTTCTCCCCATCCACCATCCGTAGAACTCGAACCAAAGGCTCTGACACCTAAAACAAAATAACATATATTTAAAATCAAAATTAATAAAAAATTATATAACAAACAAATGATAAATAGACATATATTCAAGTTTAGGTTACCTTCATAATTTGTTCCATTTGCTTTACAAATATATCATCAAAAACGGTCTTCATGACCCTTTTCCCGTTGATCTTCCTAGCATAGGGAGACTCCAACCATCGCGTGCTCACAAACATCTGCTTAAGGGATGTTAATGAGGTTGCAATGCTCTGCAATGTAATGAATTTTGTGGCAAATCATGTGACCCCTGATCGCACAAGCTCTTTTCCATTGGTGTGCTCTTTCATCAAGTCTAGCACCCAAGTGTGATTGTAGATGAATTTTGTAATATTTCTTGCGTCTTCAACCACATTTTTCACCCATGAAAGTTTTCCTATGTCCTCCAATAAGAGATCCAAACAATGGGTTGCACAAGGGGTCCAAAATAGTGTAGGGTGTCTCTCCTCAAGAAGTCTCCCTACTACTACATATGTCGCCGCATTGTCTGTCACAATTTGAACGACATTCTCCACGCCCACCTCTTTCACCACCTCATCTAACATATCACACGAAGTGCTTGCAGTTTTCACTTGGTAGGAGGCATCAATTGATTTCAAGAAGACCAACTGCCCACTTGATGCCAGTAGGAGCATTGAACCCCTTCCCAGCAACAGTTAATGCAGTGACCAAATTCTTCCAATATGGACTTTTTGCCACATTGAAAGGAATGATGCAGTACCAAAAGTTTGCCGCAACTATTCTCGCTTCATTATGCATTTTTTAATTCCAAGCGGTACCTTTGAGTGAAGGTTGTGATCCAGGACTACTGCGAGGAACAAAAAACATCGCTAAACTACTATCAGTGGATGAGCCCCGTCCCTGTGTCTGACCTCGTGGAGTTCGGGCAATAGAAGATGCCCCAATGTCAAAATCTTCCCTCGCTACCCTCCTATTTGCTAGGGCTGCAAGTGCATCAACTTTTTTCTTATTTTCTTCTTTTTTCTCTGCATAAGCTACAAGAAAAACAAACAACTCTCGTTGAGCCTCGGGCGGTGCTTGAATGCACAATGTCACTTCAAGCCCTGGTATCCGTGCAATGTGGAACTTAAGGTGATAAACACCTCCACTCATCTTCATGCCATAATAATTGCATAGAACACAATTGCCTTCTGCTCTTTCACAATGCTTCCAAGAGGGGTCTTTTGAGTTAGGCTTACTAAGAGCAACTGAACTTGAACTGAATGTCGATGTCATTCTACAAAACAAAACAAAAAACAATTGTCTTAGATTTACAAGCCTTAGAAAAATAAAATTGTATAACGAAATTAAGAATAATATTGCTATTGCATGAAAAAAAATTTACAATAAAGCTATATTAAAGACGTATGATTCTCATTTTTTATATAGTATATTGTATTATATTATGATAACTTCATAGATAATAGTTTTAAAATCGTTATACAATATACTATTATAAATTTATAGTGTATACAGTACAATTAACTATAAATTTATAATAATGTGCAGTATGTACAAAACGTATAAAATTAAATTTATAGTGTATGCTCACAATCACGTTATAGATTGTATAGAATTAAATAACATATAAAATATAGTATAACTGTTATTTTATTTTTATATAAATGTATAGAGTATATTGTATAACTATTAACAGTAAACTGTAATTTATTAAATCTATACAAAAGTAACAAAATGAATTAATATATTAAATAAATACTATTTAGTATTAACTTATTAACAGGTTACAGTAGTTTATTAAATATTTATTTTATTGTAAAGTCGCGTAATTGTATACTATAATATTGGTAACTGTAATATAATATTGAAGATCTTAAAAAAATAGGGAAAAAAAAAATTGTAATATTGAATGCAGTCAATGTACTGTGTATTTACCTGTAAGGGCCAAAAACTGGCCACGAACTGTTGGAAAATAGAACTAGAAACCGTGTCATGCATTGTGTATTTACCTACCCTCGAAACCACGTCGAATGCCCACGAATGGAGGAAATACGAGTCGCAGGAACAAAAACGAGACAAGCAGGAGAAAAGAGGAGAAAATACGAGTTGATTTGGTCTTTTTCACATTTAAACCTAAGCCACGATTTCACCTGCGATTTTCCACGATTTTTGCTGCGGTTTTCCCGGAACCCCACAAATCACAATTTTTAGAAAGATTAATCTTCTTGCCTGCCGAAAACGATTAATCGTGATAATTGGGCGATTAATTGCGATTTTTAAAACAGAGATTTGAATATCCTGTCAAATAGCTTTTAACCTCCACCAAAACATCATCGTGTAAACAATAAAATTTAGGGCGAGTGTAAACAATTTTTTTTGTAAAAGCAAATTCTTATATCATAGAGAACAGGAAGTTGATGTGATGATTACATCCCTCCTTAGAGTCTCATATATTATTATGCAACAAACATGAATCAAAATGGAACTATGTGTGTATGTGGCTAATAGTTAGCTTAAAGTGCAATTTAAATAGAGCTCAGACTACAGTGATATAGTCAGCCTTTACTCTACCAATACCGAGCATCATCTGTATCGCCTCTCTCCATTGGTTTTACTTTTGTTCATTAATAGTCCAGTTTTAATATTGTAAGCAGCCAATTGGATAATCCAGCCCCCTTTCCAATTACATAAAGCTAAGTCTATTAGGATTTTATCATTTGCGGGACAGCCGACTTCTCTTTGACCGAAGGACATATTCAACAGCTCCAATACCGCCTCTCCTCCTGCCCATATGTAGAGAGGGGGGCCGATTATCTCCATGTCTATATATGGGCATCATATATAGATAGGGGCCCAAACATAATCATCTATAGCTGCCAAGGTGATTCCTCCAGTAATTAGGTGTAATCCCATGGTCATGTTGGAGAGATTATCCACATATAAGATTTGACCTCGGGGGCTAGGGTTTGCGCCTGAGCCTCAAAAGCCAAAAATCAAACAAACATTTGATATTGCATAGTGTAGGAACACAACGCAAATGTTCTACTCTAGGATAAACTAAATTGCAAATTTCCCGGTTTTCCAAAGAGATTCTTGGATTTTTTGACTTCTAGTAATGCTTTTGTTCCTTAAACATTTAGCCTTGGAAAACCCTTTTCCTTCTCTACTATCAACGAATTAAGTTATTTGAATAGATACTTCACATATTATCATAAATATATTTACAACAAAGGCTGTACAAAAGAGAGAATTAATTGAATTAGAGAACTAACATATTGTCCTAAAAATGCAAATAATGTCTTATTTGATCAAGGGTTCCAAACCCTAGACATTACCTTGAACGTCCTAATCTCTTCAATTACACCTTGGGCACTTCTAACTACAGAAATTTTTATGGGCTATTTTCCAGTCACCAGGGGAGGTGTGATATGGGCACAAGGATGGCTGTGGAGATTAGGATGGGGTCATCATTTTGAAACAGCACATGGGAGCAAATGGGAAAGGGTACGGGTATATTATATTTGAATATAATCACCAAGAAATATGGGAATAGGTACAATCATAGGTCCCATCCCTAAATCTGAATTTACTGGTTACTGTGCTATCTATTTTCATGAATGCTTCACAGAAGTTTAAACAATAAATTGGCAATTAACAATCCCAAAAATAAACATTACCAATTTCTTATATAAAAGGAATATAAAGTTATTTTAAATTAATAAAATATAGACAATTTCAGACTTAATATTTGTTATGGATACTTGAGAGGTGATACCATTTTTGAGAGTCAAACAACGAGTCCAACCCGTGGGATTCGTTGTTGGACAACAGCCCTTGGGCACCTATAAGATTTTATACTTGAATTTTTCATTTTTTTTATTTAAATGTATAAACAATCTGGATGAGGTTATGGGTCAACATTTAGTGCCAGTGTGGTACCTGGGACCATATCTTAAAAATGCAGATCACAGTCTTAGACACAAGTTTTCCGGAGATATGGCACATCTTAGTGGGGTAAGGGTTATGCTCAAAATTACTGCATTATCATTAGAGCACAACCTTGCCACACATCTCCTGGAATTACTGGTCATCTTTTTGTGGAGATGGGGATTTAAACTTGGGCCATGCTCAATGTAATCCATTATTGCTACAGCTCAACCTACTCTCTTTCTTCTTGTGGTGGGGGGATTTAAACTTGGATCATCTTCAACAAGTCTTCCCATTAGCCCATTACCATTACACTAGAACCCTATTGAACTCCAACACATATATAAAGTTATTAAAAATAAAATATACATATGATTTTCTGCATACAGTTCATTTTGGGTGGGATTGGAAAGATCAGCCTTTCCCTTCTTCTAATTCAAGTTTCCTTCACACCCTTTATGCCAAAGCAAATTTGCACCTCCTAAACAACTAGTGTTTTATTAAAACCCGTCCTGGGGTTTTCTCAAAAACCTTTCAATAATTTTACTAAATTTAAACAATTTTGCATTTCCCTGTAAATATAGAACAGAATGCTCTTAACAAGTCTATATGATAGAAGAATGAATGAAGAAACTAGGGATGAAACCTAAAATTGTGTTTTATGATTTATCCCAACTGATTGATCAAGCAATGGAAATATATAATGCAATGAATATCATGGGAATGTCCAGTTATGTACCTTTGAAGCAGTGGAATTAATATATTTGGGTGTGTTTATGTATGGAGATTTTACCTGGAGTGCAACAGCCTGTGTGATAAGGATGCAAACCAAAAACTCGTCTTGAAAGCATAGTTACCAAGCCCAGAGATCCAGATCCATTTGGGATGACAAAAAAATCCGAAAATTGTGGAATTCTCGAAAAGTTTGGAAAAATTCAGTCTGAACTTGGTTTCCACTTTCAAAACGAAATGATTATTTGTTCTTGATGTTGCCTGAATTGTATTCTATTTTGCATATGCTTGGTATATGTTACATCCACAGGGTTTTGTCAAAATATATCGGATTTATCATTCCGAACCCTAGGTATTGGCTATAGGATCCTCTGTGTTGCAGATATGTTTGAATTTTCTAAAAACCCACATGCAATGGAAGCCTATGTCCCATCCTCTCAAATCAATGTGTATAATGCAAGACCCTAACATCATTGTTCTTCATGTCCATTGACAACAACCATAAATTTGTGCATCCCCTCAATTTCAACTATCTCCTCTCCACCAGTCAACACATTTAAAATATCCTATCAAATAACTTTTAACCTCCACCTAAACATTATCGTGTAAACGATGAAATTTAGGGTGAGTGTAAAGACTGTTTTCCCAAACTCGTGCATCTTAGAAAACTTAATTCATTATTACTTCCTCCTTCACAGCCTCAAATATTAGGAAACAAAAATGAATTAAAATCAAACTTATATGTGCACGTGGCTAATAGTTAGTTTAAACTAAATAGAATTTAGACTACAATGGTGAACTCAACCCATCCTCTACTAGTAGTGAGCATCATTCGTATTGCCTCTCTCCATATATTTTGTGGGCATCAATAGTCCAGTTATCGAGCCAAAAACATCCACTGGATAGGTAAACCCTCTTTTAAGATACACAAAGCCAAGCTTGTTGGGATTTTATCATTTGCAAGGATGGGGTAATTCCTCCAATGATTAGGTATAATCACCGGGTCAGGGGAATTTCCTAGCCTCTGGCGACTAGTGCCTACCCGGGGCTAGAGAGTTTCTTGACGGCTGATTTTTGACCTCAGGGGTTAGGGTTTGAACTTGAAACTCAAAAGCCGAAAATCAAAATCAAGAGAACATTTGATATTGCACAGTGCAGGAACACAACTCAACATATTATATTCTAGGTCCTAGGATGAACTAAATTCCAAATTTCAAGTATTTTTCCAGAGATATTTATGGTTTTTTTACTTTTGATATTGTTTCTTTACCTGAACATGACTTCCCAAGTCCTACAGTATTTCCTTAAAACATCTAGCATTGGAACGCCCCTTTTCCTCTTTGCTATCTATAAATGAATTAATTTAAAGAACTAAGAATATTGTCCTAAAAATGCAAATAATGCCTAATTGGATCCAAGGCTTCAAATCCCAGGCATTAGCTTGATTCTCCTAATCTCTTCACCTCCATTCCGGGCACTCTTAACTACAGAATTTTTTATGGGCTATTTTCTAGTTGCCGAGAGAGGTGGAATAGGGGTACAAGGATGGCTATAGTGACGAGGACATCATTCTGAAATAGCACATGGAAGCATATAAAAAAAGGTTACTGCTATATCATTTTTGAATGAATTCACCAGGAGAAGTGGGTTTGGGTATAGTGACAAGTCCCAGTCCTGTCCTTCAACCCAAATTTCCTGATTAATACACTATTTTTCATGACTGCTTCACAGAAGTTTCAAAAAAAATTGGCGATTCATAATCCCAGACAAATCATTACCAGTTTCTTATATATAATGCATATAAAGTTATTTTTGAAAAATAAATATATAACAATTTTTTACTAATTTTTATTACAGATATTTGAGATGAAATGCCATTTTTGGAAGTCAGACCATGACCTCAACCCATGCCAACCATGGTAAACTCCTTGGAATTCGTTGTTGGACCACAACCCTCAGGCACCTACATGATTTTAGATTTCTTAATTTTATTATTTTTATATCAAATGTAAGAAAAATATTAAATGTATAAAATTTTCTGGGTGAGGCTATGGGCCAACATTTAGTGCGGGTGTGGTAAGACCACATCTTAAGATAAGTAAATGCAAATCACAGCCTTCACACAATATATGGCACTCCTTAGTGGGATAAGGGTTATGCTCAAAATTAGTGTGTTATCATTACAGCACAACCTCACCACACTTCCCCCGGAGTTAGTGGCCGTCTTATTCCGGTGACAGGGATTTGAACATGGGTCATGCTGAATTCAATCCATTATTGTTATAGCACAACCTCACCTCCTCCTCATCGAGGCAGAGGAGGATTTGAACGCTGGTCATGTTCGACAAGTCTTCCAATTACTGCATTACCATTACACCAGAACCCTCTTGAACTCCTACACAAACATAAAGTTATTAAAAAAACAACAAACTTATGATTTTCTGCATACAATTCTTATTTTTGGGACTGGAATGATTGACCACTATTCTACATATGTTTAAGAAAAACATTCCATCCCCTAGGTTTTACCTGCTTGTAATTCAAATTTTCTTCACACCCCACATACCAAAGCAAAATTAAACCTCCTAAATAACTACAGTTTTATTTAAACCCCTCGTAGACTCCTAGGGTTTTATCAAAACACTTTCAATGATTTAATGTGGACAAGTGTGCACTCCCCTATAAACGAGGAACAGAAAACTGTAAACCAGTCTATATGATAGAACAATAAACGAAAAAAAATGGGACGAAACTTAAAAACTGGGTTTTATAATTCATCCTAACCGTTTGATCGACCAATGGGAATAAATATTGCATTGAATTCCATGGAAATATACAGTCGGCTGCCTCTGAAACATCGTGAATGCTATTGAGATTTTACCTGGAGCGCAGCGGCCCATGTGATCAGGAAGGATGCAAACCAAAACCTCTTGTCTCGTAAGAACTTGGTTTCCATTTTCGAAGAATAACGATAACAAATGAGAAAGCGAGTCTTTCAAACACGCGTTGCATTTACCATTTTATTGAATGTCACTCTAGGTCCGTTTCAAAAATTTGTGTGTAAAGCTAATTTGGTTCTAGTACCACCAATCACACAAAATGGTGATAAGGGTATGTATATCGATAGGGGAAGGCAATGGTAGAGTGTGTGGGGGAAGGATGAGAGAATTGTAGGGGAACGGGTAAAGTGGATGGCGGAAAATGATTGTGATGAGTGATAAAAGTTTAATTTGGAGAGGAGGGGGAAGGGATTGTGTTTTTGGCGTAGTTGAGCCTCCTCTTTTGTCATGGTTTGAGTTTATGAGGGAATAGTCATTTTCAAGAATCTTTGGAAAGAGAAAGGAGTAGATATACACATGTCATGGAGGCTATAGAGTGTGGAGACGGTTTTTAGGCTAAAGAGAAGAAGATATACATTACCGGCTGAAGAGGAGGAAAATGTTACAGTGGAAGTGCGTTGTGTTTTTAAAATTCCAATACAAGGAACGTATAGTAAAACCAAGACCAAAGGGTATAGTGGGAGAGGGAGATAGGGAACAAGACAAGCAAAAGGAGTGCAATTGATGACGAGATCTGGTTGCAATGACTATTGAATCTTCAATTAGGGCAAGTAGGGTGCATCCAATAAAGTCTCTCCTTTTTTTCTCAATTTGAACATAAAGGCCAAGATTCATTCTAGATATTTTTGGAACAAGAAAGGAAGAGATATATGCATGTCGTGGAGGCTACAAATATTGGAGATAACTATGAAAGTAAGCCCTTGTCTTTCAATCCCTCATATATCAATAGTTGTTCTATGCAACATAAAGCCTTGTACTTTGTGGATTGAAAGAGGCCAAGCCATTTTAAGGGGAAGCTACCTATGGTTCTCTCAAGAGACAAGTGAGACATGCACAAGATTTTTTAGACTAATGTCATTTGCCCATAATTTTGATAACAAAAAATGTTTTGTCCAACTCTTTGGTTATATGTGAGAACGCAACAAACTCCAAGACTCATTTTCACCCTTATATAATTTTGTTGAATTTGGAAAAGAAAGAAGTGACAACATATCAAGGCCTTCAACATCACGCGATACAAAAATCTTCAGTAAAAGGCTTGAGAATTTACGTCTTGGATTATCTTTCTAGCAAAGCCTCATGTGTGACATGAGGCACACACAATGCAAGTGGATGTGAATGGGGTCCAATAGGCAAAGCAAAGGGAGGTGGTCATCCCATTTGAAAGCTCCCAACAACTCAAATCCCTCCTCCACTATCTCTTCAAGACCACTTAAAGACATAATCCTCAAGAGAATACATTAATGTGTAAAAATATAAATGGGACTTGTGGAGTTTGTTTAGACATATGTACACTTAATGACTAAAAAGAAATCTTTAAATTTGATAAGCAAAGCGATTTTAGTCTTATTTAATTTAAAATATTTCAAAATTTACAGAAAAGAAAAACAAATTTTAAAACTATAAAAGATGAAGACACAAACAAATCAAATCAAAAGAGGTTTATTGATAATAAATTAGTGTGTGTGTCAACAAACCAATAATAAAAAATATTTGAAATCATAAAGTGGACAAAAAAATCTCTTAATCGTTAATATCGCTTTATTGTCTTAGACATCTTATAATAAACTTGAATAAAAAATTATTGTAATAGTCACTCAATTATATACATGAGTGTTAATAATAAAAAACATCCAACATTATTGGAAAAGTACATTAGCTTTCAAAAAAAAATTAAATTAAACCTAAAAATAGTTTTTAAAAAGAAAAAATCACTTCTAGATTGTAATAGACTTGAAAAACATCATGTATTTATTTCCCTTTTAACTTTTCCATTCCAATTATTTATGTTCCAATTCGTCATTCTTGGCCTTATGTGCAGACTAATATTTAGATTGAAATTAATTTGTAACTATGTCATTACAAACTTGTAATACACTTTCTATACACTAGTTTTCGGCTTTGCTAGGGTTTTATGTGTACACTTGTGATACGCCTTTGCCTGAACTGCGCTCCTTTAGCCTTTCTAGGGTTCTCTCTTCGGTCCTATTTTAGTGAAAAAATGGCTATTTTCTCACCGCTAAGGCGATGAGATGCCTATAAATGGCCAACTCTTCTTCCATTGCAATGACTATTGCAACTAGTGGTGAAAATGACGCTCAAGCAAGCTTGAAAGTTTGTGCCAAAAGTTTATGACGAGGTATGGACTCTGTCTCATCCCTGGATGTTGTTATTTCTGATAAGTGTTTAGACCTTATGGTTAAATGGTATCGTAACAATTGCCTTGTTGATTATTTTGGTGGCCACATTCCCTCATAAACCTACCTGCAAACTTGGATAAATCTCTATTGGGAGTCGAACAATATACTAGTTTCAGGTATTTGTAACCTCACCAAAGGGTTTTATCTCTTTTCCTTCCGCGAGCCTTCTCAGCTTCAAGCTCTTCTCCTTAATGCAGCTTGTTGGTATTTGGGAAATACCATTTTAGTGTTTTCTTAGTGGATTCCCAATTTCAGTCCCACTAGCTAGGTGAGTAAGTGTACCAAGTTGGGGGGCCAAAAAGTGGACAAAAAACTGAAAATGAACAAAACACGATCACATTTTCCAATAACGTGGTCGCGTTATGTTTTCTTAGGCTTGAGAATTCACGAACCTAAAATGTGTATGTGTTATAACACGAACATGTTGTGTTTCTAGTGCTATGAAACGCATACACGTTTTGAGCTATATAAAGTTTTATGAGGGCCATAAGGAGCCACATTTACTAAAATAAATGTTAAGTATAAGAAATAATAAAAGAAAAGATTTCTTTTATTATTTCTTTATACTTTTAATTTATTTTAGTAAATATAAGAAGTTAGGGTTACTCTGCACCTAATGGAAGTGGTCACGTAGCTCTGATAATTATAATCTAGAAGATAATTTTTCAAAATCTAATATGGCCAGTACTTACTCATTTTCAGAATTTCAACAACGACCTAAAACTTTCAGGCCATATATATTGTAGTTGTTCTTTGTTTTGTGAAAACATATAATCGTTTTGTAGGTTTTTTGACCTTCTGGATTGGATTTTGGCCCTACTACTGCTTGAATTGGTACAAATTTTGAAATTTGATCCATAATTTACTTTGGTGACCACAAATCAACTCTATGATGCTTGTCTACTTCTTACTAAAATAAGATCCTCACTTTGTAGGTAGAGGATTGCTCCCTGAATGGGATTTCTATCCTATGACAAAAATGTGGTGATTGCAATGTGCCTCCTCCTTAGAGCTCAGGGCTCAGGGTTGAGGGTTTAGGTTTTAGCGTTAAGGGTATAGGATTTAGTGTTTAGGGTTTAAGGTTTAGGATTTTGGGCTTAGAGTTCAGGGTTTAGGGCTTAGGGCTCAGGGTTTAGGGCTCAGGGTTCAAGGTTTAGGGTTCAAGGTTTAGGGTGTAGGGTTTAGGGCTCAGGGTTTAGTATTTAGGATTTAGGGTTCAAGGTTTAGGGTTTAGGGTTTGGGCTTAGGGCTTAGGGTTCAAGACTTTGGGCTCAAGCTTTAGGGTTTATGGTTTAGGGCTCATGGTTTAGGTTTTAGGGTTTAGGGCTTAGGGTTTAGGGCTTAGGGTTTAGGGTTTAGGGTTTAGGGTTTAGGGTTTAAGGTTTAGCACTCGGGGTTTAGGGTTTAGGGCTTAGGATTTAGGGCTCAGGGTTCCGAGTAGTAAAAATAGGGCTTAAGATTTAGTCTTTAGGGTTTAGGATTTAGGGTTTAGAGTTTAGGGTTAAGGGTTAATGGTTTAGCATTTAGGGTTTAGGGTGTATAGTTGAGGGTTGAGGGTTTATGGTTTAGGGGTTAGGGTTTAGGGCTTAGGGATCATGATTTAGGGTTTAAGGTGTAAGGTTTAGGGCTCAGGGTTTAGGGTTTAGGGTTTAGGGCTCGGGGTTTATGGTTTAGGGTTTAGAGTTTAGGGTTTAGAGCTCAGGGTTTAAGGTTTATGGTTGAGAATTAAGGGTTTAGGGTTTAGGGATTAGGGATTAGGGTTTAAGGTTTAAGGGTCAAGGTTCAGGGTTTAGGGCGCATAGTTTAGGGTTTAGGGTTTAAGGCTCAAGATTTAGGGAATAGAGTTTAGGGTTTAGGGTTTAAGGCTCAGGGTTTAGGCTCACCCATTCACTCACTATAATGTTTTGTGTCTTACCCATTCTTATTAGTATTGACAAAGAGTATTCAACTAAAAATGGTTCATCTGCTTCGTAGGTAGAACATTCAAAGGGAGTCATCACATTTTGATGTCTTTCATCTGATGATATTTTGAAGTAGGGAGATGCCAAATATTCGAGAAAAGTTCAGTACAAAGAAATATTACCTGTGCGTCGAATGTTTTATTTGACCCACGGGATTTTATATAGCTTTTGTTTTAAAGCAAAACTAAAGGATGTAATTACACGGCTATTGTGCCCTAAGTCTGTCTAGGATTATATAAGCTATAAAACTATGGTTAGATAGGTTAGAATAAGGAAAGAGAAGAATTAAGCTATCCTTGGTTAAAAGGATGATGAAGAAGAAGAAGAAATAAAGCAGATTGCATGAAGATAAGAGCTTTCATAGAGAGAAGCTGAACATAAGGAAAGTGCAGGTACATTGTTGGTGAGAAGATGGTATTATCTTCTACTGTATTTCCTTTGTATTGTTTAGTCTCATGTAATGGCTTGCATAGTATGCAAAACACTTAGTGTTTCTTCTTGTTATATCCATAGGTTGTTGTGAGATCTTGTTATTGCTCATTCTTATAGATCCACAAGTTATTGTGAGATCTTGTATTACAAATCCATGAGATCATGATGTATTGTTGATCCATAGGAATCTAGTATTGTAGAGGAAGTTGTCTTCATGTTTACACAGGTTATGTAATGATGGAGGAGAGACTTACTTCTTGGTGCACGGTTACAGTTGCACATTAGTAGACTCTTCTGAGAGGTCTTGTTTGAAGATTCACAATGAGAGCTTGGTTGCACAGTGGCAAGATGCAGGGTAGCTTCAGGTATGTGAGATCTGGATGTGTTTCAGAGGCATGATTGTAGTGCACTCAGGTAGATCCATTTAGAGATATGGAGGAGACACAAATGGTGGTATGGAGGCACGGTTGTAGTGTACTCATATAGATTCGTTTGGAGATCTGGAGGAGAAGAGTTACTCTAGGAGAGATACATTGTACTCTTGTGTAGAAGAGTTGGTTTGTAATACCCTTGTTATATTATATATATGAGATATCTATCTTTGGTGGACGTAGCCCACATTGGGTGAACCATGGTACATGTTGTGTTATGTGTGTGTACTTTTGTGTGATTTGGATTATTCTTGTTTACACTTTTATTGCTGTAGATTTTGTGGGGATTGTTAGATACCGTATTTGCATGTTTTGATTTTTATATTCAATGGTTGCTAATGTTTCCACATAGACCCATCCCCAACAACTGGTATCAAAGCATTTGTTATCTTATCTGATACCAAAAAATGATCATTGAGCTTTAGTTTTTCAAAGCAAGGGTTTGCTTTATGGTTTTCTTAGTGGTTATACTGACAGGTGTATGAGAGCAAGGCTTGTTTTTCCTAATATGAGAAGATTGCAGGAAGAGATTCAATCTCAAGTGGGAGATGGGAAGAGTAAGGTTGTTGGAAGTTACAGGGTGAAACTAGGATTGGTTAGAAGCGACCATTTTTGCAGGTCTTCATCAGGTTGACAGGGCGACAGTGGTTGGTTACTGGGCAACCTGGTTGTAAACAGAAAATCACAGATCTGAATCAATTAAGAAGATGCATGTAATGTATCTTGTTTGTTGAGGTGTCCCTAGTTCTTAGAGGCATAAACATGGTGGTCATATTGAAAATATGGGTTATAGAGGTATGGTTTTATCTTGGTTTTGCAGGGCTTTGCATTTTGATTTCACATGCATGTTTTAGATTGTAGATCTATAGGTAGAGGAGCAGTTATGCATCCTTGGTGCAGTTAGATGCACGAGCTTTGGTAGAGAGGATGTAGGACAAAATGAAGACAAGGCTTCCATCAGAGAAGCATGTACTTCAATTAGTTGAAGATGTGGTTGAGTATCTTGGTGCTGGTAAGGTTATGTATTTCATCTTGATGCAATTTATTGTATGGATTTGTTGTATTGATTTTTGTATGAGATTTGGGTGCTTCTTGAAATGACTGGCTCAGCTCATCTATCAGCTTCGGTCAAAGTATGCACCTGGTATGGTGTTCTATGCCAAATTGTGTGGCAATGGATTCATTCTAGCTAACACCGACATTGGTCACAAAGGGTAATCGGTACCGGTCAGCTGACTGTGGTCAAGTCTCTGTGATTACAGCTTATCCGTACAATGTTTTTTGCAGTAGGAGAGGGCATGGTGGTTTTATGTCATGTTTTAGAGGATTTGGTTTCTTGCACAGAGTGTACATGGTAAAGATGGTGTAGATCACTTCAATGTTTGGATCAGAAAGAGGATGGAGTTGGCTCGGTTAGTCTATTGAGACTTTGAGTCAAGTATCTCTATATGATTCATGTATTATTTATTTCATTTGGAGCAACTGATATTATGTTTGGATTGTGTGCACAAGTAAAAATTTACAACCATGGATATTTGGTGGGTTTGAATTTTAATTTTGGGATGTGTTGGAATCTTGAGGACAAGGGTATTCAGTCTAAGGATGAGATCCTCAATGAAAAGTCATGTTTAGACACATAGTTGCAGGGAGTAACGAAAGAGGTTTAATACACATGGATAGAAAGAAGGTGATTCACCTAATTCACAAGAAGTCCAAACTTCTGTGATGTAGAGGTATTCTTGGTTAAGAGGGGAATCAGTTTATATTTCTTTCATTTGGTTTTATTTCTCACTAAGATATATATATATATATATATATATATTATATAATATAATAGTCATATATATATATGTTGGAGCTTTTGAGCTTGTTATCAGATGTAGTGCAGGGGAGTTCATGTTGAGCATGAGCAAGCCATGGTTGTTGGCATTAGCAGGTTGGACACAGATATACATGTCTTAGAGTGAGAGGAGGATGCTACTAATCAAAGTGGCAGGAGGCACAAAGTGGTTATGGAGGACACTCACGGTTTTGTAGGTATTTTGAGTTTATTGTATGGTGATGTCACTTGTGGTTTTTTTTTTCATGCCTGGATATTCTTATGGGATTGCAATTGATGGTTTATTCAGCTAGGTTGAGATGATAGAACAATTTTCAGAGTTTGAAGGGTGTAGAAAAGAAAAACTGGACTATCACAAACACCGGTGTCGGTTAGGGGTAACCGTGGTCGGTCATTTGGGAACCGTGGTCAGTCAAGGGTTGATTGGGGTTGGTTGGTAAGCAACTTTGATGTTTATTTATTTCTTTAGGTCACAAGTTTGACAATATGTTGTATATTTACCATTTTTAGATGGTTTAGCATGCCCTAGTGTTTTGCTTAGGGTCATCTTGGTTGATGCCTACAGAGTGGATGTTGATGACATGTTTAATGCTAGAAGATTTGCACTTGGTATTAGGTGAAATGATACTTAACTCATGGATTTTAGGATTTTAGCAAAGGACATCTAGATTTAGCAGGGTATGATTCATTGTAGTTTGGATTTGGAGTTAGTTTTGTGGCAACCACTTGGAGCTCATTTTGGTTATCTGGAGAGCCTAGTGAATATGGATTTGATGGCCCTACACTGGAGGAATGTGGTAGTCATGATTTTTACAGGCTTATTGCATGAGGATTCACTTTAGGTGGGACCATGGCAACTCTATGATTGCTTGATTACAAACAATTGGTATGGTGTTACGATTTAGTGGGAGCTTGAGGCTTGGTGTCATGGATCAATTGTAGCTTCATACAGGTTTGGTAAGTCATAGTTTTATCTTCTTGGTTTGAGAAGATGGTTTGATCTTCCTAGTTTTATTGATGAGAAAATTGTTGAAGGATAGAATAGATGGTTTTCACTATATGTAGAGGATGGTAATGTATAGGTACAGGTACAAAGGCTCAACAATTTATCTCCAAGTGGGAGATTGTTAGGTTGTGGAGATAGATTGCTGTCACAATGAGCATGCATTACAGGTTGTTGGTTTACACAGTAATCAACATCAGGTAGCAGAGGAACCACCATCGGTCAGTAGAGGAACCACCATCAGTCAGGGAACCGGCATCGGTTTCCTGTGAATGGAATGTTTTAATTAACCCGCGTGATTTTATCTAGCTTTTGTTTTAAAGAAAAAAAATATTCTTATAGGTAAGCTAGAAAACTAGGGTTAGATAGGTTGGAATAAGGAAAGAAAAGAATTGAGTTATCCTTGGTTAAAATTTCATGAATGAAGAAGAAGAAGAAGAAAAGGTTTAGATTGCATGAAGACAAAAGCTTTCATAGATAGAAGTTGAATATAAGGTAAGTGTTTAGGTACACTGTTGGCGAGAAGATGGTATTATCTTCTACTATATTTCCTTTGTATTGTTAGGTGTCATGTAATGGCTTGCATAATATGCAAAGCACTTAGGGTTTCTTATTGTTAGATCCAAATTTTGTTGTGAGATCTTGTTATTGCTCATTCTTGTAGATCCGCAAGTTGTTGGGAGATCTTGTAATACAAATCAATGAGATCATGATGTATTGTTTATTCATAGGAATCTAGTATTGTAGAGTAAGGTTGTATTCATGTTTACATAGGTTATGTTTTAGTGATGGAGGAGAGAATTACTTCCTGGTGCACAGTTACAGTTACACATTGGTAGACCCTTTTTGAGAGGTCTTGTTTGGAGATTCACATAATGAGAGCTTAGTTGCATAGTGGTAGATGCAGGGTAGCTTTTGGTATGTGAGATCTGGTGTTGTTTCAAAGGCACGATTGTAGTGCATTTAGGTAGATCCAGTTAGAGATATGGAGGAGACACATATGGGGGTTTAGGCACGGTTGTAATGTTCTCATGTAGATTCTGTTTGAGAGATATTGAGGAGAGGAGATACTCTTGGAGATATACACTGTACTCTTGTATTGAAGAGTTGGTTTGTACTCTTATTATATTATACATATGAGATCTCTATCTTTGGTGGATGTAGCCCACATTGGGTGAACCACAATACATGTTGTGTTGTGTGTGTACTTTTGTGTGATTTATATTATTCTTGTTTATGATTTTACTGCTGTAGATTTTGTGGGGATTGTTAGATCCGTATTTGCATGTTTTGAGTTTTATATTCAATGGTTGCAATGTTTCCGCATAGACCCATCCCCAACAGTTGATATTTGGAAGGAGGGAAATGTCAAATATCCAAGAAAAATTTGGTACAAAAAAATGTTTTTGACGCTCTTTTGAATAATTATTTCAGTTGCAAGTTGTCGGGAACGAAGGTTTCATTTGAAGAACAAAGTTTGATATGTCCAGTGCTTGTGTAAGCTGGGAAATTTGAGAGGATTTATGAGGTTCAATTTTATTTTCCAAGATGCATTACTCTAATGTTTAATTTTTTTCTCCAAATGCAACAACATTTTGATTTAGACACTCAATGATTCATGAATGTACTATGTTGCCACAGACCCTAGTAGTCCTTGATCCTTGGATACAGGGAGACACCATTACTTGGCTTCCATTTATAATGATAGAGATATTTGTAAATCCATGTTATGACCTCTAAATCTATATGAATTTCAATTTGTTTGGAAATCACATCACACCCTTCACTAGGCTTGATGACTACCCCTATCTTTTTAAATGTGCTTTTGAAATCATCCATGGGTTTATCATAGAAGGAATTATCAATGAATGGAAGGTCACTAAGTCGTAGGCCAGCTGACTCCCATTCATAACTAAACAAGAAAGATTTTCTAGGTGATTGATAACCCCTTTGTGTTCTTAGTCATTCCCCTGTTACTATGCTTATTTTGAACACTTCATGAAGTTCTGTCAAATTTGATATCCATTCTAGTATCAGAAGAGATTTCTCTTTCTCCAGAGGAGAGGATATTGTAGGAAATTTGGTTCTGATCCTACACCTCCACGTTGGTATATTCTCTATGTTTCTTCCATTTTGTTTGAGATTAATTTTTGTGTTGCGATGGTTATTTTTTCCATCTTCCAATGGGTCATCTTGGCTTGCATAATACCATACATTGAAATATGAGAAATGTTAAATTTGCTTCAGAGTGTGAAGAAATCGACATTTAAGAGTGCAAGTATATGTGGGGAGAAACATGTTTGGAAAAGATGTGTAATATACATTGCAAGGCACAAGGTAAATGTCATATCCATTTAGTTACTTGTCCCACCTCTCATAAACAAGGTAGTTGTACAAACAGACTCAATGATGGTTCTAGGCACGAGACTAGGAAATATAGATGAAATATGGTTCGAGGTTTAGGGTTTAGGGCTCATGGTTCAAGGTTTAAGGTTTAGGGTTTAGGGTTCAAGGTTAATGTTTTAGGATTTAGGGATTAGGTTTAGGGTTTTGGGTTTAAGGTTTATGGCTTTGGGTTTAAGGTTTAGGGTTTAGGGTTCAGGATTTATGTTTTCAGGATTTAGGGTTTATTAGGTTTCCGATTTTAGGGTTTATGGTTTACATGGCTTTAGGGTTTAAGGTTAAGGGTTAAGGGTTGAGGGTGTAAGGGTTTAGGTCGTAGAGTTCATGGTTTAGGGTTTAGTGCTTAGGGCTAAGTGTTTAGGGTTTAGGGTTTAGGGTTTAGGGTTGAGGATTTAATGTTTAGGGCTCAGGGATCAAGGTGTATGGTTCAAGGCTTAGGGTTTAGGGCTTAAGGCATTTAGGGCTTAGGTTTTATGGTTCATGGTTTAGGGTTAATGGTTCAGGGTTTGGGGTTCATAGTTACAAGTTTAAGGTTTAGGGTTTAGAGCTCAGGGCTCTGGATTTAGGGTTTAAGGTTCAAGGTTTATGGTTCAAGTGTTTAGGTTTAGGGTTAAGGTTTAGTGTCTCAAGGTTTATGGTTCAAACTTATTTAGTTTTATGGGTTAAAGCTCAAGGTTTATGGATTTAGGGTTTATGGTTTAAGGCTTAAAGCTTCGGATTTAGGGTTTAGGGTTTAGAGTTTAGGGTTTAATTTAGTGTTTAGGGCGTGGGGCTTAGGGTTTAAGGGTTAGGGTTTAGGGTTTAGGGATCAAGGTTTAGGGTTTAGGATTGAGTGTTTAGGGTTTAGGGGTCAAGGTTTAGGGTTTATGATTTAGTTTTTAGGGTTTAGAATTTAGGGCTCATTGTTCATGGTTTAGGGTTTAGGGCTTAGGTTTTAGGGTTTAGGGGTTAGGGATCATGGCTTAGGGTTTAGGGTTTAGGGTTAAGGGCTCAAGGTTTAGGGCCTAGGGCCTAGGGTTTAGGGTTTAGGGTTTTGATTATAGAATTTAAACACTAAAAGATTTAGGTTGAAAGATGAAATCCTGAAAATTGCCTATGTAAAGACCAGATTATATTATAAAAATATATCTCCTAAACTGTGACTCATGGAGCTGTGAGACTAGTTCCATAAGGTGCAAAGTGACCCTGATTTCTTATATTTACTAAAATAAATTTAAAGTATAAGTTATAATTAAACATTTATTTTTGTAAATAGAAGCATACCAAAAGCACATATAATTTTTATACTATGTGTATCATGTACACGTTTCGTTTATTATGCCCCCAAACCAAAAATTTACAGGCTTGGAATTCCCTTGGTTTCCCAAACCTGCACCTTGGACCTGTAACATCACAACAACCTGCGTGTTTTTGACAAAATATGCAAAAACTCACCTTTCACCATGTTAAATCCTACAAAAACGTTCACTATCTTTCTTTAAAAAAATCCTACAACGTTAAGAAAACTATCCTCTTTCTAAATATGTGATTTTTACATTTTTCTGACTATTCTAAGCTTTCCATTTATATTTATTTCAAACTATGTCTTTTATACCTCTATTTTTAGTGAAATCTTGTAAATTCTTATCTTTTGTTGTGTATCTTTTTTTCGACTCATCAAAATTGAATAAAAAAATTTAGGCACAAACTAGGGCTAATTCTATACATATTAAAAAAATCTAATTTTTGATATTTTTTGAGGTAATTAAGGGGGGAACAGTCGAGAGCTCCGTTATTTTTCAAAATTTAAAATTTTGGTACTAGAAAAATCATTAAAAAATACTAGCTAAAAAAATCTATAAAAAATTCTAGCACAAACTAGATGCTCCTAGCTAACTTTTTACTAAAGGGTGTTCAAAAATACTAAATAGTGCTCAAAAAATGGTGGGGGCACGAAAGTCACTCTATTATGTTTTTTAACAAATATAGGAGCATCTGTTGGTATTTTAATTATTTTTAACCCATTTAAAATTATCCGTTTTCAAAAAAAAATTAGTAGCTTAGAAACTAGACTCAAAATGCTACGATTCATGTTTGTACAACATCTTCCAATTTTGAGTGTAACTATTTCAAAAAACTCATACAAGTTGAAGTTTTTTATTTTTCAGAAAAATGTGTCTACTTAAGACCCCCTTTTGGCCCCCCAACTTGGTGCACTTACCCACATTTTTTTGAAAATTCCAATCTAAATTGAATTCCTTGGACTCTACGTTCATCTCTAGTTGAGAATCCTTCCACAGATGTTATGATCCTAGTGTGTGGATTTCACTAATGCCTCAAGGTTTTGGTGTAATGGTTCATTGTATTTGGTATCAGAGTGACCACCTCTATTCAAATCCCACTCATGTTGGTTATGTCATGTAGCTGGGTCCCATGGGGCACCTAAATGTCGGTGAAGCAGGGCTTGTGCGTATGGGAATGTGGGTCTAAACCCAGCCTCGAGGTCAAGCTCTCTTAAAGTGTGGTGGGATGTTATGATCCTAGTGTGCGGATTTCACTAATGCCTCGAGGTTTTGGTGTAGTGGTTCGTTTCAATATTTTCCTTCTATGAGCCTTTTCAACTTCAAGCCCTTCTCCTTAAGGCATCTTATTGGTATTTAGGAAATACCCTTTTAGTGTTTTCTCAGTGGACTCCCGATTTCAGTCCCACTAGCCAGGTTTCGTTGAAAATTCTAGTCTGGATTGAACTCCCTGGACTCCTCTTTCATCTATGGTCATTCCTTCCAGAGATAATGAAACCCATTGGCACAGTGATATGCCATGAACAAGAGCACTTTTTTATGCTCATCGCAACAAGTGAGTTTGTGTCAAAGGTGACCTTGCAAAAGATCTATAGGACCATCTAGATATTCAAGTTGGGTCCCTACATATCTCTCAAAAGGTGGTTTTCTTTTAGCGTCCCCAACATGTTTTTGTTTTCAATCCCCGTACCACTGCATTCACGACTATCCTTTGCTAGCTCATTGTAAGATATTGGTTCTTCAATTTTTTTCCCTTCGGTATTCTAATATACCTACACAAACACATATGTTAACCAATGATTGGATTAGGATGAAAATAATGAAGGGCATTTAGAGTGAAAACTTCATTTTCATGGTGAATTTTTTCTAGTTGTTTCATATTCAAATCTGTCCTCTATAGGATGAGTTTTATCTTCATATCCTCCCCACTCCTCAGTTTGCATATTCTTCCAAACCCTCATAGAAATCTGGGTTGTTCATCTTCAAATTTTGTACAAACAATACATGGGAATCTCCTCTTCAAGTATCATTCTCTCCTTCATTTCTAACAAATTCTTCATATTCCATCCTCTGGGAGGTGTCCCATGGCATGCAAGCTAGATAATTTCTTTATAATTCCTCTTCTTCATAAAATTTCGATATTTTCATCATACACAACCTCTTTAACCACCTCTTCCTAACTTGTTTATTTGTCATTCTTATCCATTTGTATCATCTTTTTCTCAGACTTTTCTAGGGGGAGTTTGATATGTCTGATTTTTCATGAATTTAATTTTCATGGAATGTTAGGGGTCTCACATATCCCTATCGAAGGTATTCTAGTTGGTTATCCTGCTCCAAAATTTTAGCTGTTTGGATATCATTTGTTTATAGGAAATTAACATTTCTAGTTTTTTTGCTTCAGAATACGCTAACTTTTATTGCTCTTTCTTTTTCGCATTTTCATACTTCATCATATTGATGGCAAAGGTGGTGCTAGTATTTCCATTTCCTCGAAATTTTCTGCCTTGATCACCTCCTCGGGCCAAGATCCTTCAAATCGGGTTGTGCGGGTGATTATGGCAATTAATGATCTTTCTTTTGGTATTCTTAATGTTTATTCTTCTAATGATGGCGCAGAAAGAACAACGTTATGGAAATGGTTAGGTGATAACTTTCCTTTTGCTTATTGGTTGGTTTGTGGTGACTTTAATATGATTGAACATACTAATGAAAAAATTGATGTCCTCCGTATGTGTTGGTGAGCGTGAAACTTGGTATCACTTTAAAATCCATTGGGGGATTTCCGATCCTTTTCTCCAATGGCGACAAGAATTTAAGTCTCAACCTTGGTATACTTGGACCAATTTTCAAGAAGGATGTGATCAGGTATTTTAAAGACTCAATCATGTATTTCTATCTCAACAACAAATCTTTGATTTTAACATGCAAAGCCTCTCCCCTGTAACAATGTGGTCAGATGTTCTTTTGTCAGATCACCATCTGATCTCATTTAAGATTAATTGGCGTGGAGCCCCTCTCAAAGTCCCGTCGAATCAAATCTTTCTTAATGTGTCCTTGTTGAGTTACGCGGGGGTGGTCCCTCTTATTGCTAAAGTTTGGAACATGGCGCCACGTTCACATTTTTCTGCCAGTTGGATTGAGCGGTGGGAAGCAGCGATTCAATACACCACCCGATTCCTCTGCTAATTTGGTAAGCAGGTTGCTCGGGTGCGTAAGTGAAAAGGACTCTGCTCTGCACAAAGAATTTTGGAGGGCCTCTGTGCTCCTTGAGTCCAATCCTTTTGACACCCTGCTTCAGTTACAGACTGTCAACATTCAACATAGGCTCAAGCTAATAGCATCTCACTCGGCCCATGGCGGTTAGATCTGGTCAAGACTACATTGGCTTATGGTGGGAGACAAAGCGTTTAAACACTTTTTCAAATCCCTCCGTGCCAAACATGCTCGTCAACAGATTAAAACTATTCAAGTTTCCTAGAGTCTACTCATAGATTTTCCCGAGATCACTAACGCTTTTGTGGAACACTATCATTTAGTTTTCCAAGTGCAGGAGGCCACCAATGAGCAAGCTACCACTTTATAGCAGTGTATTGAAGTGGTTCCTGTCAAGCTCTCTCCTAAAGATCGTGCTCGTTGCGATGCTCCTCTTTATTTGGATGAACTCTATGCTGCTATGTTGTGTCTTGCTGATGATAAATCTCCTAGATTAGACAGCTTTCTGTGTGAATTCTACAAGGCCACTTGGTCTTTTTTGGGTCAAAACTTGCTTCAAGTCTACAACGAATCTCTCAAATCCAATTCTTTAGGGAGCTTCATCAATCTAGGCAACATTAAGTTTATCCCAAAAGCGGACGATCCTGAGAAATCGTTTTGATTACTAGTTGTTGGTCTTACGAGATTTGTCAAAGGTCACTATATTCTAGATAATCTCATTGAGGTCTAGGAAGGAATGAAATGGGCTTGTTTGTCTCTGGAATGGCCACTATTCCTTAAAATTGACTTTGAAAAGGCTTACGATCATATCGGATGGCCTTTTATTTTGGCCATGCTCATAGCCTTAGGTTTTGGTGAATTCTTTACCTCAGCTGTCTGAACTCTATTTTCTAATGCTTCTGCTTGCCTCACTATCAATGGTCAAGAATCCTCTGTTATTGGCCTTTTCCGATCTATCATACATGGGTGCCCTCTTACGATTGCTCTTTTTGTTTTAGTTGCTGATGCTTTTGGATATCTCATTGCTAGGTGTGCTAATCAAGGTCGCATTTAGGGAATTTTTTTCCGGGTCATTCTACTCAGCTCATTAATGGGAACTTTGCTGATGATTCTTTTCTTACCCTTGCTGATAATGAGCAGAATTTTGTTGAAGCTTTTGATTGTCTTGACATCTTTTGTCTTGCTTCAGGATTCGACATTCAAATGGATAAAAATTTAGGTTATCGACAAAGTTGTTGGCATATACCTGATTGGAAAAAAGCTTGCCCCTGGAATTGGATTGTGCGTGGAGAACAATTTAAATGTTTAGGCATTCCTTTTGCCTTTGACAGTGATTCTACCACTCTATGAAAATATGTGATTGACAGAGTTGAGCATAAGGTCTCTCGATGGTATTCCAAATATCTCTCCTTGGCTGGTAAATTTTAGGTGTGTGCCAAGATTCTTGCGGCCAACCATGTTTATTATTTTGCTTGTTGGTGTCCATCTTGAGCGTCCTTTGCCAAACTTGCCAAGATGCTCCATGATTACCTCTAGTGTAAAAGTTCTGGATTAGTTGGCTTTCATCATGTCGCTTGGGAGGTTTTTTGTCTCCACTGTGATCAAGGTAACATGGGAATAAATGATGTCTACATGAAAAACATTGGCTTTATGTTCTAAATGGGTTGTGCGATGCCTCTATGGTAATCAATCTTGGAATTAATTCTGCTTCACCATTGCATTGCTTCAGGTTCCCCTTATAGAAAAACTTGCTGGAATAATATAGGGTTACATACCTTAATTATCTCCAAGGAACCTATTAAGATTATTGGCATGTTCATTGCCAAGAGCATATGGAAGGCCTTTGAAATTGTGAAGCCATTATTGCGTTGGATTGGAGATGGCTTTCGCACCGGGCTTTCTTTCAATTCCCAGAATAAATTGTGGTCTCCCATTATCACGGAAGATAGTGGCTTGCTTGCTAAAACTTTGGGCATCAAAGCTCTCTGGATTATCTCGACAAAGGGATTCACACTATTCAAGATTTGGTTTCTTGCAGAGACTGGATTTCATGGCCTGAGATCAAGATGATATTCAATCTTGCCAATTCAGACCTTTCGTTTATCCACATAATTCAAGAGTTGAAGTCAGATATCATGCTTCATAAAGTGGGTCTTAAACATCTAGATGCATGGTGGCAAGATTGGTGGTGGAATCATAATAGAGCCTTTCTTCAGTATAATGCCGACACAATTTACCAGCTAATGAGTCTTATTTCGCATGTCATTTCCAAACTCAACACTCATTAGGGTCTACGATCTACCTTGACTACTTGGCTTCGTTGGCTTTCCCATGCCTAGAACCTAAAGTCAACCATTTCTTATGGTGCCTTATTTATCAGGGTCTCCCTGTTGGCGACCGTCTTACTCACATTAGATTTTCCAATCCTAAACGCCCCTTCTGTTCTCAACCTAAATCATTTAATCATTTGTTTTGGTCCTGTCCCTTTGCTCAAGCAGTTTGGTCTTGAATTCATACGCTATTTCAACCCTACCCCCTTGAATTATTTCATTGGTGTATGACATTGCTTGGATATTTTAGTTCTTGGCCTACTTATATTAATACTCTGTGTCATTTGTTTAAAGTGTGTATTCTCTTTCATATTGGAAAGCTTGTAATGCTGCTATATTCCATAGTGATCATTATGTTTTCTTTTCCATTAATGATAAAGTAGCTATTTTGTCTGTTGTACACATACAGATTCAAGCTCAAGATGAACAAGTTTCTCTAGAGTTTGCCCATATGCAGGAGTTTCTCACTCAATGGGGGATTGCTCCTTGCATGATGAGTCGGGTCCCTCCCGACCCTTTATTGCCGCCACCTCGACCATCTCTGCCATGTCGGCCACCTCCGTAAGGACCGTGTCGTAGAAGCCACTCTTGCAGTCACCGCTATGCCTCTCCCTAGGGTTTCCCTTAAGCTCCATCCTCTTTAGGGCCGGGTTGGAGTCCTCTGCGGGGGGAAGGTGATGGTAGGTTCTCCGCGGTGGGCCTATCCTCCGCATGACAGTTCAGACATTTGTTAACTTTCCACCCCTTGGTTAGGGAATTATGGTACATGTATACAGATGCAAATGCCTAATCAAGAATGGATGACAGGTTGATCCTCCTTCGGCATCTAGCTATCAAGTGGAGTGTTTCATCCCTCCCCAGAGATGATCCTCCTCCTCCTCAGAACAACGACAGTGGTGCATAATGTTCTCTGGTTTTATGTAGTTCTTGTGTTTTCCCTCGTGTCATTCTCTGCTGGTACCCTTTGGGCATTTTGTGTTGTCCTCATGGATGTTTTTGTGGGACCGTGAGTATCTCCGTTTGTCCCTTGCTCTTGTAACTCTCATATTATTTTTATTAATATAAATGGGTAGTTCCAATAATAAACTTGTAAACCATATTAAAAATTAATATCAATTGATATATTTATGCAATAACCATTGAGCTCTTAAATATCTTTGATGGTTGCTAACCCTTCATAAAACGACCATGAACACTCTTCTAAATGGCATTTCGATAACTTGTGTGGACACCTAAACTGATGGCTCTGAGCTCTATTGTGTTCACAGCCTATCTCAGCGTAATTCTACCCGTCCTCGAATAACAATAAAAATTTGTAAACACAATGAAAATAAAATATACTTTAAGCCCATACTCGGGATGGTTTGCTTTGGAATCCTATCTTAATGCTATGATACGGATTGTAGTAACGACTTCATATAATTTAAGATCTAATAGATAACAATATAGGTGGGATACATCAACTTATTGTTAAAACTTTAAATTCTCTAAGGGGTAGGGGTTCTAACCCCTCCAATCAACATTTTTTGTTTTTTGTCATTGTACAAGTGAAACTAAACAAAGCAATATTTACAAAATTTGATTTTTTTCTAGCAAATGCTCACTTTTTTTTTTTGAAAAATGTGCACGTATTCACTACCCTAGAGAACATCAGGAAAGATGCACATTCTTCCTGTAAAGGTAAGTGTTGTTAATGAATTTCATTGTCAGGGGAACATTCATGAAGCGGATATTTTTTCGTCAGAAAAATAAAAAATCGCTATCAATGCTCTCACATCAAGGAGGTGTTGAAAAATTGGTCAAGAACCACACTCTAGGGCCACTAACTTCACGTCTCATTAAATGGGTTTGCTAGCATTCCAAATCTAGAAGAAGGTGCTACAACAATCACACATCATTTCAAAGATCTACATAGACTTACACTTTGACTATGACAGCGGTTCCCTGTGCAACACAAACATCCCATCGGCAAGATGGATTTAATATGACAATACGCCACTTCATAGAGTCTGAATCACCACCATTTTGGATCAGGAAGCTTGTCAGAAGTTTGAAACCGACTCACATGTGTGCTTTCGGCCATGACCCATCATGACCAACAAGCTTTTCCTACACCTAACCTAGATACGTTATGATCAAGGTTCAACGTTATTTCCACCATAGCACACTTTCTATACACTTTTTGTTTCTGCATCCTTCTAAATGATCATTTACACAATCTTACCTTCTGAACATATAAAACGATGTACATGTAACTTAACTTCATTGCCAAGCTACATTGAAAGTAAAAAAATATACCCTTAAAATCACTATATATATAGTGTACTTATCGAACATTAATGATAATTTGCTCATTGTCCAACTTAGCTGCATTTTTATGAGGCAATACACTATACCTATTGTAGATCCATATGTTTAATCATTAGTTAAATGGATGTCCAACCACCACCAAGTTTCAAAAAACATAAAAACTAAAATGTGTGAAATGAGATATGTACAACTTGATCAAATCTAAAACAAAAGTCGATGAAAGTAGAATACATGTCAATCTTAATAGATTAGTTATAGATGTTGTAAAAATAATTTAGAAGTATGTTCTATTAGGATTCAATATTTGTTAACATGTATGAAGCTCACATGAGGGATGGTTGAGTAAACAACGTATATGGATCTCTTAACCAATCCAATCATAATTTAATAAAAATCACCATTTATCATTGTGGTCATTATCCCTATTGACAGTGCAAGGCCTCCATGATACTAACTAGGGGTTTACATATTACCACGGTTGTAATGCCAAAAAGATACTAACAATGGAATTATAATTTATGTGCCATTGAACTAGAAATATTTTTAGAGATCGTATAAGCAATTCCAAGTATCCATATTGAACGACTTGGAGTGGTAAGATACTTGATTTTAGATTGCAGATTTTTGAACATTATTTTTTTAGATTATGAAGCCACAAAAGAGGAGCGGGAAACGCTGATAACAAGCAATGTTTCATATTGATAGTCACAGCCAAACCTAATAGGGAACACTTATGTGTGATTATTTATATGTAAGCAAATTAGTGAATTTTTAGAGGCCGTAGCAAACAAACATATTCAGTGATCCACAACCAAGCATTATATGCATAGCCAGCTGTGGGTGCTAATTTTTAGTTGAATGAGGATTTATAGAATTGTAGAAGCCATATTTGACTTGGAGGTGGTAAGGCATGTTTTTGGAGACAAATTTTATATTCATTTTTTTGAACCACTATAATGCCACAGTAGGTTAGTAAGAGGGCCACTTCTATTGTGGCGTCACCACTAGCTGGGATACGAATCATGATATATTGGGGTTTATATGCTACCACAGACAGAGCCAATCAACTAATGTGGGATTATTTATTTGATTGAATGATGATTTTCAGTAATAGAAATCAATTCCAACATGCACTTGAGAGGCATACATGTAGACACAAAATTATGCACTTTACACATAATTTAGCCCGGTTTTATACTACTATTTAGAAGGTTCTCAAGTGGATAAAGTACTAATTAATCCCACCTTTTACCTTTATTTTATATTTTATTTCATCATTCCCACATATTTTATTGCACTTATCCACCCATTTCACAATTACCCCATCATTCTAGCCCAAAATCAAGGTGCCCCAGCCTTGTACCTGGGGCGCTGATCCCACTTTGGGCGCCCTGGTCTATGCACATCCTTTCCCGCTTCTTTTTAGGGCCTTTCTAGCCATTTGTTGTCTTTATCTTTTTCCCAGTCAGCCTTGTCGAGATTAATTACAAAATTAAGCTTGAGAGCCCTATAAATATAAAGCTATAAGACCATAATAAGGGTCCTAGGTCATAACATTACACACTACTATCACTCCATCTAGAGTTACATCCATTGCATCACTTGCATCCACATAGTGTCATGCATCAAGGCTAGGAGATCTGCATCACACACACTGCATAGGGGGAGGGATTCTATTATATTCCATGCACACATGCTATTTACATTTTCTATAGTTACTATTGCTCGCTACTTCACAAAGTGTGACTGACACGAGAGCACCTAGGGCACGACATGCACACACACACACACATCAGAACTACATCTAGGTCTGAAATGTAGTGCAACGCTCAGTGATAAGACCACTAGTTTGGTAGCTGAGGTCAGTCTGACCCATTCATTTGCATCTTTTATTTTTCTAGGGTTTGATACTTCCTTTTGCATTGCAGGTCATTACACAGCTCACCTGGCAGATCCAACATGACAGACAGGAATTATTCGAAGACACTTGCGACCATATCAAATTCAAGTTTTGAGAATTTACAGTGTTCAGAGTGCCCAGATTGAAGACCAGGTGCCCCCGGGGTGCCCTCGTACACTCCCAGGTGCCCCAGTCATCTCATATCCTCCAGATCTATCCTTCGTAGGGTCTCTGAGTGTTCGTCTGCACTTCCTGATTTCATTTCCAGATCTGTGACAACCTGCGACAGTCACTGACAATCAGCTAAGCTATTTCTCTTCCTTCCCTTGCACATTTAGGGTTTTATTTCACTTAGAGTAATTAATTACATTTTCTCTTTACTGTTTTAGTCCATTTATTACAACGTTTTAGTCCTCCTAATTAGATTAACATTAATACCCTAGTGTCCCCTTTTAGGTTAACTAGATCCTTATTTTTTGTTAATCATTTTGGTGAACCCGACATCTCCTTCTAGCACCTTCTAGGGATTTTCATTCTACCACCATGAATATTTCTGTCACTGAATACCTACTTACCCATCCTGATTTGCTTCATCGTGTTCAAACCCTCTTTGCTACTACCAATGTTTCTGTTGACATGCATCTGGATTCCCTGTATGACACATTTGTTGAGGCCTTTTCTCAACATATAGCATTCAGAGGACAATCCTCCTGCTAACATCCACCCCTTTGACAATGACCCACCACTTTATATCATGTCTCGCATCTACAATGTTGTTGTTCAAGCACACTCTTATTGATAATGGCTCTGAGCTTAATCTGTGCCCTATGTCCTTTCTCCAAGCCTTAGGTTTGTCTACCTGTTGACATTATCCCTTCTTCCATTTCACTCCATGCTTATGATGGTTATGTCCATCCATGTCTAGGACACGTTACCTTGCCTTTAACCGTAGGTCCTAAGACTCTCCCTACATTTTCTTTGTCATTGATTTTCATGTCTCATATAATTGCTTATTAGGCAGACCATGGCTTCATGCCATGCAAGTTGTTGCCTCTACAGTCCACAGTTGCATCAAATTCCTACATGAGCGTATTGAGTATACTATATTCTGAGATCGTGATCCATTCCAATATTGTATCCATGACCCTCACACTAGTCTCCTTATTCCCCACATTGATACTACAGATGAACCTCATCCTATGGATGATCAACCTCATTTACCACCGCTTGAGGGCATTATTTGTTTACTAGATGCTATCCCTTCTACACTACCTCCTTCTACAACTATCATTCCACATCAGCTACCTGTTCCATCCATGGACAATATTATCCCATCCTCGGCTCCATCGTCAGTTCACCCACCCTTCACTTGCACCCTTTTCATTCATGAATTGTATTGGGAACATGTCCCATTTGATCCTACCCATGATGAAACAGTATGTTCCCATGTTGACCTAGCTCGTCTTGGTTTTACTTTTGAGGACCTTCAGCCTTCTACTCATGCTTCTCACCTATATTATGGTTTTTTCACTATCACTGCCGCTTATGGCTTGCGTGTCTTTGATCTTTTAGTCTATCTCCCGCGTACCCCTTGTGCTTCTCTACTCACATTAGGAGATTCTTGGCTTACTTACATCGGAGGTACCTTAGACCCCAGTCACACTGATATTTCATTCCCTATGCCTTTTGGTTCATGTTTTTATTTGCAATAGTTCCTTTCTTGGTTATTCACCTAACTACACTCGATGGTATGCACACGGTTGCCCACATCCCCCATTCACAACAAAGAATACGAATATGGGAATGTATCATTTACACCTTACCACTCATTACATGATCAACCTCATACTATAGCATACCATGTCACCAATCCTAATCCATTTGAATTTGAACCCAGAGGACGATGATCTCCTTGACGAGTTCACATAGCCTCTTCCCACACTACTGCTGGGGGCATATCACATGACATACTCCCACCCTTGCTTAGCATGGTTGTACCATTTTACATCCTACACTTCATCTCTATCACTTATTGTCATCATCATAACCACTTCACGTATTACAACACACCCCTTCATTACCCGATGATGCACTCTTGTGCTTTGGTTCACACTGGACTATTAAGGGATTACCATTACACTGAACCCCACACATTGCACACTAGGTCTACACATTTACATTCTACCATAATTTCTATACATAACCTACATCCTACATTATCCTATACATACCTCATTTATTAGTCATTTATACATCATCTATGTCATACACGCTACACTAGTCGTCATTACTTCTGAGTCTAGTTTTACATTTCATCCATGCATTCTACATACTATGCTAGGTTACATATATATATGGATCTAGCATTGCATTCATTCTACTACATCTCCTATTTCTACTGACACCTATCATTGTTAGTCATATACATCTACATATACACTCCACACACCACATTGCATCCTACCTATCCTACATGCTACACTAGATTTCCTTATACATGGGTCTAGTTTTACCTATCATCATTACACATTCCATTTCTATCTACACACTTATTACATTACACATTCCATATCCATTACACATTCTACATTGCATTGTCCTACACCACATTTACATTCATTCATCACTTGGTCATTTACCCTACGTTGTCTTCTACGCACTGCACTCACCACCCTATGATGCACTTTAGTTCCTCGGTCCATACTCAACTGCTGAGGGTTTACCAATCAAATGGACCTTACATGTGACATTTTCCTCATCCACCATTTCACGCGTTAGTGACATACACCTTAGGTTAAATTGTCACCCCTTCTTATCATCTTGTAGTGGTATACACTTTAGGCTAAATCACCACCCTCCTTTTATCATCTTCTAGTGGCATACACCTTAGGGTACATCACCACTCCCTTCTTATTCATCCTATAGTGACATACGCTTTAGGCTAAATCGTCACCCATTTTCACTCCTTCATCTCATAGTGATATACGCTTAGGGCTAAATCATCACTCATCCATTCAACAAGTCGTGGTATACGCTTAGGCTATAGGGTCCACACACATCCTTCCATATATCTCATCCCCATACACTCATTCTATAGTGATATACACTTAGGGATAAATCATCACTCCTTCCATTAATAAGTTTTGTTCCACGTATATACACTTTCAGCTATAGGGTTCACACACATCTCTACACATGTTCACATTTCATCACCACTACACATACACACTCATCACAACGCGCTAGATACAACCTACACTACTTGACCATTTCCCGATGACGCACTCTCATTTACGGTTCATTCTTGACTGCTGAGGGGGAAAAAAAATGAACCTCACTACATACACATTCCATCCACTTGGGGGGCACATTGCTCCTATCATTCCATTTTGCATTCCATTCCATCCATCCACAACATACTGCATTGTCTTGGGGGCATTTACTCTTGTCTTACTAGTGTTTTGCATGTTCACTTTATTACACATGTTAGATTGCTTTCTTATATGTCATTATCATACACACATGTGCATTTCACCTTTGTTTAGTGTGATCACTAGATACATGACTCTACATGCGGACATGGATGCTCGCCTTCTACCCTTCCTATACTGGTCATTGGGGGCATCCACATTCATCTTATCCAGGTGTTATTGTTTCATTTTGTACTTAGCATCTTATACTACTTGTTCATACACGCTTTTTGACATATTGGTTATCACTCTAACATGCTAACGGGTGTTCCATGTGCAACACTTGTTTTTGTAGGATTACATGTTTCCATGACTACTTGTTTGTTTCTACTTGTATTTTGTTTTCCATTATATGTGGGCTTTTCCCTTTTCTTGTGTGCACACTTGTCTGTTGTTTGTGGCCATGATGGCCTTGCGTGTCTTGCAACATCGTGAGTGATGTCCCATGTTTGAAACCCACTTTGTGTGGTTTGCTTGTTTTCTTGCGTGTTTACACTACTTTGTTTGGTAGTTTCTACATTGTCTATGTATTTTACACTTGTCTTATTGCATGCATGTGTTTTAGGACTAACACTTGTTTTGGCTAGCCATCCCCTTTTTGTGTGCACCTTGGTATCTACCAAGTGTTTCCCTTTCCCCCTGCAGGGTAGAGTTCTACAGGTCAGAGTGCGGTTGGGTCCTCTTTTGGGGCCACATTCTCCTTTCTGTGATGTCACATGCACCCCCAAAGAGGGGGGGCATCATTGAGGGTTTTCTACTAACACAACGTATTTACACTGGTTCAGACACAACGAGTGAGTTCAGACAGTCTATGAACTCCATACACAATGGCCATAATAGGACATGGTGTCCTTCGGCAATTCTGCGAAGTAGTTACAGGCTTGGGGGTTACAGTGGGTGTGCCTCTCTACACTTCTCTGTCCAGTGGCATCGGATCACCAAAAAAACTAGGAACAGTATAGATATCTCTTCACACATTTCAGCAGAAGTGGTTAAAGTTAGAGGACACAATGCATTTCCTCCCTATACTTCTTCAGCCAGGGTGGCGTGAGATCGCCCAAAAAAATTCACGATAGTACATGATATCCTTCTACACCCTTTTTCTCAACATGGATCAGGTGCACATGTTCCATTTACACTTTTATTCTAGCATATTTTACATTTATGTACTTTACACATGCATATTTTACACAACATTTTTTACATACATACATATTTGACTACTTGATCATTTTCTCCTTGCAGGTCCACCGCATGAGAAACAAGCAGTCAAATTGGGGGCAACAACAACAACAACACAAAACGAGACAATGACAACAACACACCGCTACAGGAATTTTCCTTTACTAACCATGTAGGTACACTACACACAACAACAACTACACACACATTCCACCCTAGGTTCACTCTCATCACTTTTTATGTGCATTTTTCATCTTTAGAATCCACGCTCCTCCACATTTTTCTTTTTTTTCATTCCACGCTTGAGTCTAGTCCATCGGCACGTCTTCTTCTACACTCTACATGGATATCAGGTACACATCTCTATCTACTTTATGTTACTGAGCTTTCCACTCACCAACATAAAGTGGGGGTAAAATGTAGACACAAAATTATGCACTTTACACATAATTTAGCCTGATCTTATACTACTATTTAGAAGGTTCTCAAGTGGATAAAGTACTAATTAATCCCACCTTTTGGCCACCTTTATTTTATATTTTATTTTCTCATTCCTGAATATTTTATTGCACTTATCCACCCATTTCACAACTGCCCCATCATTCTAGCCCAAAATCAAGGCACCCCAGCCTATACTGGGGCACCCCGGGTGCCCCGGTCCCACTTTGGGCACCCTGGTCTATGCACATCCTTTCCCACTTCTTTTTGGGGCCTTTCTAGCCATTTTTTGTCTTTATCTTTTTCCCAGTCGGCCTTGTCAGGATTAATTACAAAATTAAGCTTGAGAGCCCTATAAATATAAAGTTATAAGACCATAATAAGGGTCCTAGGTCATAGCATTACACACTACTATCACTCCATCTAGAGTTGCATCCATTGCATCACTTGCATCCACATAGTGCCATGCATCAAGGCTAGGAGATCTGCATCACACACACTGCATAGGGGGAGGGATTCTATTCTATTCCATGCACACATGCTATTTACATTTTCTATAGTTACTATTGTTCACTACTTCACAAAGTGTGACTGACACGAGAGCACCTAGGGCACGACATGCACACACACACACACTAGAACTACATCTGGTTCTGAAATGTAGTGCAAGCGCTCAGTGATAAGTCCACTAGTTTGGTGGCTGAGGTCAGTCTGACCCATTCATTTGCATATTTTATTTTTCTAGGGTTTGATACTTCCTTTTGCATTACAGGTCATTTCCTAGCTCACCCGACAGATCCAATGCGACATACAGGAATTATTTGAAGACACCTTGTGACCATATCAGATCAAGTTTTGAGCATTTACAGTGTTCAGAGCACCCAGATTAAGACCAGGGTGCCCTGGGGCGCCCCAGTACACTCCCAGGCACCCTAGTCATCTCAGATCCTCCAGATCTATCCTTCACAGGGTCCCTGAGTGTTCGTATCTGCACTTCCTGATTTCATTTCCAGATCTGCGACAACCTGCGATAGTCACTACCAATCAACTAAGTTATTCTCTTCTCTTCTCTTAGCATTTAGGGTTTTATTTCACTTAGAGTAATTAATTACATTTATTCACATATTATTTTAGTCCATTTACTACAACATTTTAGTCCTCCTAATTAGATTAACATTAATACCTGTTGTCCCCTTTTAGGCCAACTAGATCATACTCATCTTGTGAACAATAAAACATTATGTTAGTAAAAGGGAAATTTCCATTGTGTTGTCAACCCTATTGGAATAAGGATCATGATATATTGGGGTTTATATGTTACCGATGATCAATCCCAACAACTAATGTGTGATTAAATTTTTTATTGAATAAGGATTTTTAGAGTCATATAAACTATTCCAAGATGCACTTAAGAGGCATATCTGACTATAGTAAGGCATGTATTACAAGTAATTTCATAAGTTTCTTTCATTTTGAAGCCACAAAGGATGAGAAGGGAACATCAAGCAAGAAAACATACTCATCCTGTAACCAATCAACCATCATGTTCGTAAGAGGTCTACTTAGATTGTGACATCACCCTTATTGGCATAATGATCATGATATATTGGGCTTTATATGTTAGTGTGAACCAAGCTAACCAATTAATGTGGGATTAATTTTTTAATTGAATGAGGATTTTTGGAGTTGTAGAAGCAATTTCAAGATGCAATTAAAAGGCATATCCAACTTGGATAGTAAGGTATGTATTAGAGGTAATTTTAATGGTATGAAAATTGACGGTGTGTAGGACATTTTTGGTGATTTAGACTGTAGATTATAACACATAAATTTTTGATGTGGTCGTAGATATTTACCAACTAAAAACTTAGTAGATTATATATATTTTTAATATTACTTAATAAAATATAATATAAATAATAAATTGAGAAAATATAAATCTTTTTGTTATTTATGCGAATAAATAAATTGGTGCTATGAAACTTTGTATACCAAAAATTACAATTTATAGCTACATAAATGAACTAGCCCTCTAAAACTTTGAATTTATAAGTATAATTAAGTTGAAATTCCATGCCTACGTAATATTTTCATACCTTCATTCCCATTGTTTGGAATAAATGTATGTACTGAAGTGTACAATCTTGGTAGTTGATTCCCTCTTTGTGTTTAGCAAAATGGGCTTATTCAACTTTTTTATATTTTCTTGTTTCTAGTTGTTAGAAGTCATGATGTGTATCAATATTGCCAAATTTGATTTTAAATTCACTTAAATATAGACACAATTTGTAATTCATTTGATGATGTATTTTTGATATATGTATCCACACCTAGCATTGAGAATATTATTGATACATGAAAGACATATTTACATTATTCCAAGTTACCATTGATTTTAATTTTCTATTAGACAATATGTAACTTCTTGATCTCTAGTTACTGGATAATAGCCACCAAAACATTAATACAAAGCCCCAATATGTTTTCCTTAAAAATTTATGCCAAAGATTTGACTATTGTTTGTACTTAGAATCATAATGTGGAAACTAAGGCTAGTTAAGCAAAGAACAAAAAAAACTAGGTGAGAAATTCATTACTCTATTTCAAACATTTGAGTAGGTTTTGAAATTTACACTACATTAACATGTCGTGAGAGTAATGTACGGTTTTGACAGTATTCTATAATCGAATCCAAATTTCAAGAAAATAGTCATTACAAATTTGTTTGCACATTTCTACACCTCTAAATTCATGTGACAAGTCTTCTATACCAAGATATACTACCACACTAGTTCTTGTAGAATATGCCCTTTTGGGTCATATTCATGCTTGCAAGCAACAATTTTAGGTAGTTTAAGAGGTGAAAATCCTAGGTTTTTTCTATAATTTTGGTGATGTAAAGTTGTTGCAAAATAAATGCTATTAAGTAGGTTTAGTTGTGACAACTTTGTGATACATTTACATGTCATGTTTTGTGTCACAAAAAAGTGTTTTTTAATTTTATGGGTGACATAAATTCAATGCAATTAATGTACATTTAAATAACAAAGACAGTATAGTCATAAATGTAACTGTAGATTACACACACACACACACACACACACACACACACACACACACACACACACACACACACACACACACACACACACACACACATGTGCGCACGCGTGCGTACACACATGATTATAATTATTTTAATTTTGTATATATATTTTTCACTAGTATATTGGTATAAATAAGGGTGATCATGAAAAAGGGAGCCCTATAATTAATAATAGTGTGTAGTGGTAAATCCTAAAGTAAAGGGTTATATTTAGTATTTGGTGATCACACATGTTTTGGAATTTTTTCACCAAGTGACCCCCCGTGGGAAGAGTAAATCACATAGTATATTGTTGAGGAATACATTATAAATCTACTTCAACTTCGGTAGGTAAGAAACCTTAGTTATCCTTTCCTTCATAAGCTTTATCATATAATTGATCCTGGAGAAATATGCTACAATCCTAACATGGATTACCTACTTGATGTTGAATAGAACATTTTTTCCAATGTTTATAAGTAAAAAATAAAGCATCCCGATATATCAAAAATACAAAAGTATTCATATATTCCAAAAATACAAAATCATGACTTGATCGTAACTTGAGCTACTAACTTCTACTGAGTTATATATGTTTTTGTCACATGATTTGACATAAAACGTATTTTATCTTCTATACACACATGCATTTCATGAGGCATATGAGCATGGTGTAGGATACAAAAGAATCTATGTGATCTTAGATGTTGGACTTTCCCTTCGCCCAATGGCCTTGCTAATCTAGGGCTATATTTGACAATATCAGATATTATTGTTCTATTTATTACATAAGTCTCTCCATTTCTACTCCATATATCCTGGTTATGTTCATATTATACATTGTGATATATGTTATTATTAAGATTTTTGGGACTGACACTTGTGGATTGTTCTTGCACATGACTAGAATATCTTGTTCTATGCTCATATTGACTAATATCTATTTCTTATTTACACGTTGATTTTATTACTACTTGTCTTTTATGTGTGGAAGTTGGCCTCTTTATGTGTGTGTGACACTTTGGTGTTCCTTGTTTACAACCTTAATATCCTTTACTTGTGCCACAATTGGCCTATCATGAGTGTGTGACACTTGTGTGTTCCTTGTATGAATTCATTTGGACTTTCTATATAACATCATGCATGACTTTATGTGTGAGTTTGTGTTCTTGTTTGTTTGCTATCTATATGTGTCAAGATGTATACAACGCATTCTTTATTAGGGTCGGTTCTACAAATGTGTTCATTTAATCACCTCCTTTATTTTTTCCAATGTTGATTATCTCTTATATTTGACATGGAAACACTTCAATTATTTCGAGTTAGTTGATCTACAATATATCTACCTCACCTCAAAAGAGGGGCATTCAATGGGGATATCGCAAAAATATTAATGTAACTACCTGTACATAAAAGATTTATACGATATAGAAAACAAATGAATAGGTTACATGAACAAATTGATAGGGTTACAAATAAGAACATGTACACTTTTTATGTAGGGAAAGAACCATTCTTGTGGAAAAAAACTATGGTATGGTGGTTTCCTAACATCGATGGTTCTTTCCTGCTTATTTTTTATAGTTAAACTTTCAAATTCTAGAAAAATATAGATTTTAGTCATTTGTAATAGAAGAGAAGTCCTCATCATCAGACATGTGCTCAAGCTCAAAAGTGTGATCATGTACAGGTGAATCCGAAGAAGGGATAAAGTGAGAGAAGGAATATAGATGAGTCTAATTGTCAACTAAACCTACTGTAATTATAGTGTCACGGTGCAACTCTCTAACATATATTGAATTTGGAGTGAACTCAACCCGCATGCCTTGACCAAGGTGAGTAATCTAATAAACTAACATGATATTAGTTTACAGTGAGGGAATGCTTAGAACATTATTCTATGTTCTACCACTCAATTCAACTAACCCTCTCCTAAAAACCTAAGTAGAAGTGTCGTCACACAGTCAAATAGTAGACATGTCACATGGCTCCAATGAATTGAAATCCACATGTGAATAGTCCATGCGATGTGATGTACTAGGATCAATAACCCATGTAGGATTCGGTTGTATAATAGTAACTAGAGATCTTCCCTTTATTTTCTCCTTTCCCAATTATTTCTTTTTCCCATTTCCATTGTCATTTTCCTTGGAGGATTCATGGGTTGATGAAGATGATTTAACTCATGAGGAGGTCAATATGCTAATTCAAACATTTACTTTCATCATGCATTCTTGTGCAATACCCACATTTGATCTTCTATTTCTCAGGATTAACATTGGAAGATGAAGTGTTGGAATTTGGTTTGGTGGTGGATTGATTCTTCTTGTTCTCATGATCTTTATTGTTCCATTTATTCTCTTTTAAATCCTTTTGTATGTCATGCCCCATAAGTAGAGCACGTGGTTTAGTGGATTTTAGTGCACCCATTTCAATTAGTTTATCTTGTTCCCAAGTCAATTCAACAACAAACCCATCAAACGGGAGAATTTTCCATGTGCTCCAAGTGTTCTTTTGGTTGCGTGGAAGGCATAGGAAAAAACATTACAATCAGGGCCTAGTTTAGTGAGGACATAAAGAATAAGTTACGAGTCCTTTTTTTTGGATTCCACATTCTTTCAATTGTATTATCATAGATTTGAACTTGCTTAAGTAGTCTTGAAGCGTGTCAAAATTACTAGGGCTAAGACTAATCAACTCATTTTCCAGTTTGCACCCTATCATTTCATCTTGTTTCTCATAGAGTTGTTATAAGATGTCCCATAATTCATTGGGTGTTTTAGCAGCTTAGTTATATGAAAGTATAAATATGGTAACACATACAGGCACAAGAAACCATAAACTTTATCACACTTGTCAAACCATTTCTCTTTCTCGGCAATGATCATTGGTTTAGTTTGCAATCCCATAGTTACCCTATAGAGCTTATTTTTTCAAAAAATGAGTCACGTGGAAGTGTTCCATTCGTGATAGTTGAAGGGAGTAAGTAAAATGAATAAATTATGATCCGTTTATAGAGTTAGTTCAAAGAGAGAAGAATGTGGAAGGAAGAAATCACAATAGTTTTACACCCCCTTGAATTAATGATTTTAGACCCACCTGTTGGAACTTTATAATTTTAGTGAATTTTACAAAAATCAATAGTCCCATATGGACGAGAATGAAAAAACAAGCACTTTTGCAAAAGATGACACTCAAATCTGGGTAGTCAGTCTCAACTTTTAGTGTTTTTTGTATTTAACCTATTAATTTACTTTGTACACAAAATTTAAATGTACTAAGGTGACATATAACAAAATAAGAGTGATGAGGTTTGAACCCTTGACCTCCCCTTTACAACACTATAAACTTGACCACTTCGGCTACTAACTCATGCTTACACCCAAAAGAGAACTCAAATCACTGTAACCCTCTGTTTACAAGACTATACAAAGAAAATCAAACTTTACTTTTAGATTTGAGTAGGAAAGGTATTTGACCCATTGATTAATTTAGGGCTAAGCTGGTTGGTGGCGAGTTGTATTCGAGCTGGGAAGGTCGAGCTAGAGAGAAGGATTCGAGCTAGGGGTAAAAACTAGTGTGACCAAACAAACAAGAGCTAAGTCATGAGATGAGCACGGGCACTGGTGAGTAGGGGTCGAGTTGGGGTAGAGCCGGTAGGTGTGGGATCGTGAGTGCAAATTTGAGATCGAGGTCTCGTGGAGCTCGAGTGTTATGTAAGCCATGTGAACATATCCAAATCCGAGTAGGATAATGCTAAGTTAGACGACAAAGAAGGTCGAGGTAGGGCATGATCACAACTAAGAAAACTTAGTGAAACCAACATTGTTTAAACCAAACTGAGTGAATCACCTCCAACTCAAATTGAGTGAGCCACCACTACAATAGTTAAGATCCGAGCTATGATTCTGAGTTGAGTAGCTTGCAACAGTTGACTTGGGTAGCCAATGCAACTCGTCAAGGTGGAGACGAGTTAGGCAACGAGTTGGTCAAGACTCCTACACACGAGCTCAAATCTGCATACACGAGAGAGTACTCTATTCCACAAGTACGAAACATGAGAAATGCACCTAATTTTTTTTTGTCACTTTGGGTGACTAATTTTTTTCGATCACTTTGGGTGACCAACGGATTTTAACAAATCCCAAGGTTTTTGAGTATTTTTTTTATAAATTCATGATTTTTTTTCCTAAACCCCAATAGCGAAATTAATAATATTGCATGTAAACTTGTCATATTAAGAAAACTTGAATATGCCCACAATTAATGAAAAATAGACAAGAATTTTACCAATAAGGCTCTGATACCATATTGAAGGATTTGTGAGAATATCTGGATAACATACACACTACAACAAGGGGGCATTTACAGACATAAATTAGAGACAAAACTATTGTTTTTATCTCTTCATTCCCTCCCCTAATATTTTATATTAAATTTACACTTTTCACTTTTTATGGGCGGCATAATATTGAAGCGGAAGAAAAATTTATTACACCATGAGTGTTTGGTGCAGAGCTTCCGGGCATGAGGTGTAAGAACCCTAAGTTGGTGATCACTGAAGGCGTAGAGGAAAACCAAGCTTATGTAGGCACAAGCCCCAGGTATCTTTGCTACTTGCTACCTTCTTCCTTTGTATATGGAAACTCTATCAATTCTTCTAGCATCTTCTTATTATTGTCTGTGATTTCCCTATTTTTCACATTTTAATGGTTTTACTTGACATTTCAGTGGCTTTTTTCAACACTTGCACTCTGACATTGTAACCTAGTTGCGCAAGTAGAATACAAAGGTGGTGGACACATAATATGATCAAGTGGTATATGTATATATTGTTTCCTTTTGTCCAAAAATGGGCAACCCTAAGAAAACAAAAGTGTAAATCAAGTGGTGTCAAAAAATACTTGGTGCAACTTTGGCAAAGTTTCGTCTTGTCTTAGGACAAGTGAAAAACTAGGTCAAAGTAACACTAAATAGATTTCATGATGAAATGTACATGTGGTTTCAACTTTAAGAGATTCTTTCCCTTGTTTGAAAAACAAGAGTTTAAATCCAACAAAGTTGTCACTTTGTGAGAGTTCTCAAGTATAACAACTAAGACAAAAATTGGCTCCAAGCCGACAAGCTTTCCTAGGGGTTCTCTCTCTATGTGTCATAAGATATCTCTACGAGCTCGATTTACCAAGGTTTCCCAAGGAGTATCTCGGCTTTACTTTACCCCCTTCTAATGTACAATAAACAACTAGTGGGTTCATGTGTATTATCTATGGGGTCGCAATGGAGATAACTTTGAATCTAATCTCACTAAGGCTCGTACTAGTTAATTCGGTAGTGTGGAGCACTTCTTTTTTGTTTCGTTCACAAGGTTCCCTCTTGTGTGAACTATTTTAAGGTTCCTAGGACCACCCCGATTGTTGTAGCTTAAGGCTTATGCCAAAGGGGTTATATCCTAGTTAAGAGGACTAGACGTAGCTCTTAACAAAAACCTACAAATACAATGTGATGATTGTGGTGTGTTTTTTGCAATCTTTTAGACTTCATGTGGTGTTTGTCGCACTCCTTTTGGAAACCCGCAATCACATGTGAATGTTAGAATTTGGTTTGAAGAGAGCCCTTCTTTCTTTGACACACGTTTTAGGTCCTTCTACACAAATGGTTAGTAGTTCAACAAGATTCACAATATCATAGAAATATAGCAATGAAAATGCTTGTAAATCAACTAACTACTATCAATCTTTACAAAAACAAGGTTTATTCCCGATTCCAATCCAAGTGTTTCTTAATGAAAGACTAAATTTGATTTTGGTTCCCAAGATCACACTAGGTGCAAGGATAAAAGCATACACAAATTTTAGCCTTGGTTATTTATCAAGTGAAAAATCTCTTAAACTAAAAGATCGAGTACATGCAAACAAATGCAAGTTTGTTCCCTTAAGCACAAAATGAATGATGATTGTTCCTACTTACTCCCAAGACGCAAAAACTGGTTTAGGGGTGTTTTTGGTTCTCAAGCCCACACTAGGTGCAAGAGAAGAGCATACAAGGAACCCTATTCCAAACTCAAATAAAGTATGAAAACATATCACTCATCAAACCCTAAGCCAATTTACAATTTAATCAATAATCCCTTATTAAACCCTAAGGCAATTTTGTTAGGAATATTGCACTAAAATCAATAAAATGACAAAAACAACAATTAAAAACCCTTTAAAAATGACAACAATTATAAAACACAAAAAATTGAAAATTTGAAGTTTGAGGAAATTTTACCTTAGTGCATAGGCACACTCTATAGAGCATGGGTGCACTCAGTAGTGCACAGGCCCACACAGTAGTGCATAGGCACATCTCTGGCAATTTTTACATAGTCAGTGATGCCTAGGCACATCCAGTGAGGCGTAGGCACACTTTCTCCCACACATGCGTAATTTACACACAGAGCAAAAATCTAGTGTTGCATGGGCGCACCCAGTGATGCACAGATGCAATTTCTCCCGCACATGGACACTTTTAGCTGCACATGCACACTTTCTCCCTACGCAGACACTCTTTTCCTCAAAATGTAGGTGCTCAAAATATTTGAAAGGATTTCTTGAAAAAGGTCAAATATTTGGTATTTTGAGAAAATTTGGACAGGGCTTTGCCTCCTTAAGGAACATGAAAACACAACTTCTACTACTAATCTAGTTGAAACAACTACTTAGCTTGAAAAATTGATCTACAAAACTTTGAAAATTACTCTATAACTTTGAAATTAATCTAAAAAGCTTGAGAAACTAATCTAAAAATCTTGAAAGTACTCTAGAAAGCTTAAATTGAAACTAGAAATTTTGAAATTAATTTAGGAAACTTGAAACTACCCTAGAAAACTTTGAAATGCAAAACTTTGAGACTAAGATAAAAAGCATATGAATGCAATGGGGTATTGTCCCACTGGGCGTGCCAAATGAAAGCACCCTAAACTTTACAAAGAAAATTGCATGACTAACTAAGGAAGGCTAACACCATTGCCACCTCTAGTCAAGGCTCTAAGTCTAGGAATGTAACATTAAGATGGAAGCTCAAATGAATGATTATCTAACATGAATACAATTCAAAATCTAGCTAAACATGCCTACTAATATGCTCAATTACATAACATGGGCCTAAATAGACCTAAGAGGGCAATCAATGGGTATTGTTGCTACTCCAAACAAGGTGAAATGGTCTCTCCAAATGCCTACATGATCATTTTGGATATCCATATACTAACCTTGTTGAAGGCTTTAGGCAAGGATTGAACTTGGCTATATATCATATTTATTATATGAGATGCAAATCAAAGCATGGTGTAAAGTTGGAAGGTAGTACTTGAACTCTTATTTATAGTTTTCCTATTTGAGGAAAAACTTGTATTTTGGTGCATGTGGGACTAAAAGCCCCAAATTAGACTTAGATTTTCTAATCATGATTAAGCTTTTGCTAATCACAATTAGTGAATTAACAATTGATGAATATGTGTGGAGCCTTAATCAATCATTTAGGGTCAACTAGGAGGCTATGATAAGCTTTTGAAGCTTGCTGAGATGTTGTGGATGGAAATTTGGGTGATTTTGAGTGGTTTGAAGAGGGGTTTGAGCCAATAATAGGGTATATTGACCAAAACAAGGGAAAAATAGGCTTAATTAACTAATAAACGCTAATCGTCTGTTTTGAAGAGGATTTTGGCTTACAATTCATCGTAAAGTGGCATCCTTGAATGCGAAAGGGATTATGTAATCAACAATGTGCTGTTAATTGGCCAAAGTGGCAAGAAACATTAGTTAATTTAGCGGAAATCACTAATTATAACGGAATTTGTAAGAATGATGGTTGATTTGTGTGCATTTGGCAATAAGATTGTGAAAGCGAAATCTAGGTGTCTACAATAGGTTTGAAATTATTTCTTATGTCAATTCAAGCAATAAAATTGAACGAAAAATATCAAGTTTGAGAGAGAATCGGATTCCATGGTTGGAAAGTTCAACAATATCAATACCATTAAAAACAAAAAATTGTTATCTATTAACCTGAATATCGTGTGCAATGATCCCTTGAGGGCTTCCATTTTTCTTCTTTATCATATTTGAATTGGCTAGGAGCTGTACAAATCTAGTTGGACTATGTGAATGACCCTGCCTAGAAACCCTTGAATGATCCTACCTAAAAACCCTTCCCAAGCAATCCATTTCAATAAGGGTACAAAACTTTGCCTTTACATAGGGAAGTCCATTCTTTTTTAAAAGCACGCAGGTGAGAATGGAAGGAAAATAAAAAAGATAATATATTAGTAATATATTGAAAAATTATAAGATAAGTTAGAGAAGAAAATGTAATTTTGTCTCTAACAATTGTCTTAAACAACCCTTTTTGTAGTAACAACCCTTTTTGTAGTGGTGACGCTTGAGAATAAAGAGTATCTAGTATCCTATTTTTTTGACAAGATCCAAGTCACTTAGAACAATTGTACACATTAATAAGTTGAGTTTCATACAAATCAGGATAATTCAGATCCTTTTAACCTAAATTTAATAGATGGTCTGCCGAGATACTCCTGTCCCTCTCAAGGTTAACACTAAAACCACTAAAACTCATATATACTCTCCCACTTAAAGTTATACATGTTAAGTTTAAGTACCTTAAACGACATTTCTTCGAAAACGTGTGAAAGGAAAGAAAAGCAACATAAGATCGCATTAGCAGTTTTCAAGAATTTTGGCTACAAAATAAAAACTCTTTCAATTTTGAATTCCAAGTCCTTTCACCTCCTACGATTTTGAATTCCTCGTCTTTCCATCTCCATGCTGATATATAAATGGTAATCCTCAACGAAAGAGATGCATTCCCAAGAGCTGAGAGTTGGTCTGGGCATGGATTCTCTGAACTGTTTTTGAAATCCAAACCACTGAATCCACCGGCGCTGATTTCAGCTTCGATTTGACTTCAAAGAACCAACACCCATCTGAAGTTTTTACAACAATGGCGACTGGTGGTGAGAAAGAGCCTATCGAGATAACAGATGAAGAAGCATCCACACCAGGCGAAGAAGAACAAAATCTTGTTTCCTCCGGCAGAGAGCTAGAAATTGTGGCTTTAGGTACCCCTTCCACTGTCACACCTCTCCAGGTTAGGGTTGATTCTCCTCTCCATCAGCAACCCTCTTCCTCTTCCTATGCCACTCGATTTTTACAGGTTTCTGGCATGGGTCGTTCAGATCCATTAAATACCAGCCCATCTCCATCATGCTCCAGGCAACCCCAATTTCATAACAAGTTGGAATATGATCCAGCCCATCCCCAGCTACCATCCTCCACAGCTGAGACCCGCCCCTCTGGTTCTAGGAATCCATCATGGTTCCAAACTGTGCTTCATGCTCTGTTACGATCAACCTCCACCGATCCAGAACAAGTTGCCAATGATAACTTCCCTCATGGGTTTTTTGTATCATGGGAAAGTTTTCCTCTCTATATACGCACATATATTCTCACAAAAATTGAAAATGTTGTACGACTCGTCGCGGCTCTTGAAACTCCAGCATTGAATCCTGAGCAAAAAGCAGAAAATGATGCTCAAGAATTGGATAGATACAAAAATGCAGAAAATGATGCTCTGGATCGTCTGAATCATCAACTTAAAATGGAAAACGAGATCACGATTGGAAAAGTAAAACTATTTTATGATGTCAAAGCAAGCCGGCGTAACAATGATCGTCAGTCTAAATCACCATTGAAAAAATCTCGTACTACTGCAGTTACCAGTCCAGGCACTTCTTCTGGCGGAGCTCGCGAAGATTCAGGTACCCATCAGGAACAGGAGCACCAGGAATCAGGAACCCATGAAGAGCAGCACCGGGAATCAGGAACAGTACCAAGAAGAGAAGAGGCATAAACCAGGGGTTGATAGGAATAAGTAGCCATAGAGATTTGCAATTCTGCTTTCCTACCCCATGCTAAGCTTATTTCTATCAAAAGATTTCAAATTAAAATATTTTGTTAGCTCTTGTACATGATGTACTTCTCAGTTATATCTTCCATTGTTCCTCATTAATATAAAAGTACTCCATGCTTTAAAATAATCGAAGTATGAGTTTCTCTTGGTCTCCAACATTTCTTCTTCAACATGGATTGCTATTAAAATAATATATAAAAAATTAAAAAAAATTAAGTAAAAGATTTAAGTTTTTTTTTTGGGGTAAGTTATGAAGTGTTCTATTTTTGAGGCAATGCTCCTTGTACCATTGTACTGATACTACGATTTGTTTTTCACAATACATCACTAAAAAGTAAGGGACTTCTACCCCCCAAAAAAAATGAATGGGGAATCACTTGTAAAAAGTGACACTCTACTTTGTGACTAAAACAATCAATAGAAGAGTTACCTTCACCAATATCTTGAATCATAACCTTTTCACTAACATATAAAGGAATAATGAATGATGAGGATACAAATTATCTTATCCTTCTAAATGCTGCCACCCTTAATTTTGTTTGGATGCAAACTTTGTAACAGATTCTGAACGGAATTTCTTAAAATGGACCTCAAGATAAATTTTGGACAACAAAGGAGCAATGTGTTGCAATCACTCAATAATTCAACTAAACACTATTTTTACAAGCTAAACTCATTCTTAATCTCCAAAGAGTCATCAAAACCACAAAATTATATTTAAATTTGACATATATGAGATATTTATGAACAAGTATGATTTTTTTATACAAAATATAAAGTACAATGGATAAAATGAAAGAGTTTACAAATTTGAATGACGTAAGTGTAGGGAGTATGAAATTATTAAAAGTTGGTGTTACAAATATTGTCATTAAATTAGTACTTGATGGTATATTTGCTAGTGATTAATATTATAGTGATATTGAGAGAGGAAATCATGTGAATTATTACAACTTCACTGCAGAGTTGTTTGTGGTAGAGAGAAAATAGAGTTTGGTTAAACAAATGTCCTTATTTATAGGAGAAATGTTATGTGTGTTTATTCAAAACCAAACTTCTCACTTGGAACAAAAAGTGAAACTTCATTAGTGATGGTGCCAATTTATTCGCCTCCAATTTGTATCTTGAGAAATCAATAGAATGGGAAAAGAATAAACCATTGTAATGAGTTTGCCTTCACAAATCAAGTTCGGATTTAAGAAAACAAATGTGAGAGGTGTTATCTCTACTCTTTATCCTCTATAAAAACTAGAGTAAAGTCCCTTAACATCAGAAAAAATGGAAAAAAATGCATCATTGACACCAAGAACACTACAAATCTAGTAATAATAATTAATCAAATTTTTTTTCCATTGCTAATGAAAAGACCACAAGTTACTTAAAATATTAGGTAAATGTTGTAATCAAATACACACACAAATGATATCCAAGATTTACAAGTTTTTAATCTAAAAACTGACACACACATAAAAATATAAGCTCAAATCTAAAAAATTATAACAACGGACACCTTTAAAGAATTTGTAAGATTTAAATGGAGATCTCATTGTAAACAAAATAGTGCCATGATGTATGTGTATGCTAAGAAACCATGATCAATTCCTTCAATCCATTAGAAAAATACTTCTTAGAATTCAATTCACAAAAATAATAACCAAAAAAACATAGCAATCTACATGATTGTTAAAAACTATTATGACTCAAACACAAAATAAGAAATTTTACATAGACATTATTCTTAATAAAAGTAATGTGTTACAAATTGTTGAGAATAGAGTAGTGACAAAATTTGATAAAGCAAGAAAATTGAGACACAAAGTAAATTTTAAGAACTCACCTAAAAAAATCATAGATGTTACTTGTAGAATTTCTAAAAATGACTTTCAAAATATTGGTGAATGCCACGAATTGAAAGGAAATGATGTTGGTCGGTAGCAATTGTCGGCCGATAGCATAATGCTACTGGCTAACAACATTATGGTGTCATATGGTAGCAATTATGCTACTAGTCAATAGCATAATGTTGTCAGCCAATAGAAAATTTCTCTTTTGTGCACATGATAAAGAAGATTTGAGTATAAAAATTTTGGCTATTACTGTAAACGCTAGGTGAATCAAATAAAAAAATAATTTATATCTAGAAAATCTAGGTGAAATAGTAAGTGATCTAACACCTCAAAATTAGTCAAATCTAAATTTCAAAATCCCAAATATTCATGAATTAACGAAGATTAACCACTAAAATTTACATCGTTGAAGCCGCATAAGAATTTGTAAGTTACTATTAAGAATGAGTATACATCAAATGTCATATCTTCATTACCAAATAAAAATTTCAACAAGTTTAATGAACTCTAAAAAAGTTACAAAACTTTAACATTTTGTGATACATTGCAATTAAATAAAAAATAGGTTCTTGTTATCCATATTTCACCCCCGTGCCAAATATTGGATCGACCACGATCCCGCATAAAAGAAAATAGAGTCAAAAGGTGGACAGAAAAGGGCCTCAAAATTGGCTAAGTATAAAGTGTAAGCGGAGAATGCCAAGTGTCAGTATGGTGTTGTTTCAAGGGGTGAATAGAGAAAAGGTTTCTAAACAAGCGCCAGAGTGTCGCGTGTCCCAGGGGAAAGCGGACCGTTGGGGAAAAAGTTGGTTCTTTGCCCCTTGTTATCTCAAAAGGGGTAAAAGTTGCAAAATGACCCGCAACTCCGCCCAAGGAAAAAGTCAGCATTTGGGCCCGAGTCAAATCCAAAGCGGGAATCAAAAGAAAGGGGCAAAAGATAAATTGCAGACCCATAGGCCCGATTTTTGTTCTAATCTGGCTACCACGTGTCCCATATCAAAAGGGGACCCATTTTTCAAGTTTTTTTCTCACCCTCGTGTATAGACCCGATACAAACTTCAGAGGGGCATATCTTTCGACTAAGGGCTCAAAATATTGTAAATCGGATGTCGTTGGAAAGATCTCGGCCTCACCCATGCCATGGGGTCTGAAACTTTAATTTTGAGGAGGTTAGGTGAAGAGAAATGGAGGAAACGTCTTTGGGATTTTAAAGTAGGATCTTCTTGCCTCAACAACCAGATCAGATTTGATCTGTTTCTTCGTTTCCTCTTCCTTCAAGGCGTCGAACTAAGGATTGATGCAGTAAAGATGGATTTGGGGAGAGATTTCATCAAAGGCATTAACAGCGGTGGTTGACCTTCAATATGCTTTTCCCGCTTCTCTCTATTTTCTTCTTTCAGGTTAAATCTATAAATACGGGGGCAGGGTTCATTATAAGGGGTTGGATATTCTTTGTTTCGCAGGCTCCCTTCTCCTTCTAACAAAGGGATCTGTGGGGTTCATGCCTTCTATCAAAGTTGCATTATGTTTCTACCTCTTGGCTACTTTGTAATGGACTGTATCAATCTACAGAGTAATAAAACACGTCTGTGATCAATTTTAGATCCTCTCTTATCTCTTTTGCTTTCATCTGGTCTCCCATTATATATTTGGCTATCTGTGCTTGTTTATTCTATGCATTTTGTTGGTTTGTGTCTGTTAGCAAAATAAGTGTTCATCATTCCTTTGGTGCATCACCTTGTAGTTTAGCTTTGTTTTAATTTCTGTATTCCTTCTATCCCTATCTCCTTAGTAAAGTTTAGATTAGGATTGAGAACGGACCCTCTGCAAGTTTATACATATGCACCTAAACAGAGGAATAAGGAACAAACCTTCAATCTGGAGAGCTTTCCCATTTTGCAAGGTCCCACACCTTAGGGAAAGTTCAATGTTACGCAATCACACCAAATGAGTCTGCCTTAGAAAAATAGATCCTTTAGAGCTCATTTGGGGGTGCTGTGATTTCACGTTAACAGTTTTGGTACGCCCGCTGGGACTAAGAAGTCTCCATCTTATTACAGTAAGGATTGATGTACACTTGTTGTGATTTTGGCTTTAAGAAGCCTTAAAATTGTACATCTGGCGACTCCAAAAGAAACAAATCTACTGGTTTCAGCAACCCAAACTTGGGAGATTCATGAGAAAGACCTGGTCTAGAGCAAGAAAGAAGGTATATTTGAATACTTGCATCTATCCCCAAGTAGAGAAAGGAGAGGAAGAAGAATTCAGAGGTCTCCATCTCCACCAAGCAGAACCTTGTCAACACCTCCACCTGCAAGGCCTTTCTTTCAGTCTGTAAGGATTCTTAGGCCAATCAGAATGGCACAACCAAATCCATATGTCAACTTCACTGTCAGTAATCCACTCACCTTGATTGCACAAAACCCAGTTCTGATTGTAGCATTAAAGAGCATCCCACATTTCACTAGGGAAAATCAAACTTCTCCTGGTGACCATGTCCAAGATATTGTAAATTTCTATACAATCCACGAGATCCATGAGATGGACGTTGCAGTCAAGCTGCTCACCTCTTCATTCAAAGGGAAAGTTTCACAATGGTTCAGGAGTCTTGAAGCAGGCTCTATCCAGAACTGGAACCAGCTGTGCATGGCCCTTCACAATCAGTTTGGGGGAAAAGGTGATAACTTGTCTTTATTAGAGTAACTAACAAAAATCAAGAGAGCCATGAACGAGCAGCTGACAAACTTCAACCTCAGATTCCAACAGACTTGGGATAGGATTCCAATAGCATTAACACCCACTAATGAAGGTTCCTTATTATACTTTCTTAGGGTTTTAAATTATGATATTTCTCTGATGATTTAGTTAATGGGGGGCACTACATTACCTGTAGCCTATAGCCTCTCCATAGGGGCTAAGAACCGTTTGATTCAAGCTGGAAAAATCACTCCTAGGCCATCCATGCCTCTGTACCCTGAGTTAGGAAGCCCAGATACTAGCCAAGTGTCTACATTAGCTCCTATACTCACCCCCAGGAGTCAAAGCTCAACTGAAGCTTCCACTTCATCATCTAATACCTCTAAAGAGTTTCAGAAGCGGTGATGAAGCAACTTCAGAACTTTGGGAATGAGCTAGTGACCATCACAAGACAACAAGCTCAGAGTTCCATGCCATACCAGCCCCAGGATCAATATCAAGCTAGACCTCAGTATCAACAGAATAGGCCACCACCTCAGACTGTAAACCAAAGCCAAAACCAAGGACAGCCTCAAGCTGTTAGACCTTTCAAGTCATATGATCCTAACATAGCTTCAACATTAAGAGCATTGGTTCCAACACAGAACAATATGGCATAGGAATATGATTGGTGTTTTCCATGCGATCAGCCACATAACCAATCAATGTGCTTTAATGGTGCTCTAAATCAGGCCTTGATGGTGCAAACTAGTATGATGTCGCAAGAACTTGGTTAAGATGAAGATTAGCAACAAGGTGGCCCCCCAAACAAGACTATGCTTGTCAACTGACAGGCTGAAGACTTCTGTGGGATGAATCAGTTCCCTTCTCAAAGTGTAGCTACCAATACACGTTCTAAAAAGAGAAGTATTGGAGAGGGTCGGCCACTGAATTCAAGTGACCCTCAATCTTCCATCACTCCACAAGGTCCTCATGTTCCAAGTACAACTCCAAACATACAAAACCAATCCAAGCCACCTCCCAAACCCAGTCAAGCACCGGTTGTAACAACCCACATGTGCAAGAAAGAAATGTGTCTAGGAAGGGGCAGCAAAAGGACAACACATTCAATATTATTGAGCAGATGAAAAAGACAAGTGTGAACATTTCACTATGGGAGTCATTGGCCATTCCGAGGCAAGAGGGATTTATTGCAGACTGCCATGCAAGATTGGTCAAGTTCAAATCACCCCCTAACCAGCAAGAGAAAGTGCTTGTCAATGCAGTTCAACCAGGGAGAAACCATGGAGAACAATGAGGTAAAAACCTAAGATCTCCTCCCTTCTATGTCTCATTGATTATTGGAGACAAATTGGTGCACAATTGTATGATTGATTCTGGAGCTAGTAGTTCTGTGATGCCCAAACAAATAGCTGATCAGTTGGGTCTCCAATATGAGGTCATCTCTAGAGGAGTAGTCCAATTAGATGGGACAACAGTGACTACTGTGGGAATCATCAAGGATCTGAGTCTCACTCTACAGGATTTCCCTAATGTGACTGTTTTGTAAAATGTGTCAATCATAGATTTGCCTATCATGTTTCACACGCTTAAAGGGAGGCAAGGAGGTAAAATATTATTTTTTATATTATTTATAGTATATTTTGAAATTATTTTTAAAATTTATTTGATATTTTTTAATTTATTTGGAACGTTTATGAATGTATAATTACAAATCCTCTTTAGTGTCAGTGTTATCACAATAGCATACATCTCATGATCGACAATCCATAAGTGGTGGCATTTATAAGGTGGTTTATTAAGTACAATATTATTTAAAAATATGCAACATGAATTAGATATTTAAAATTTGTGCAACAAGGTATAAATTATAGTTGTGTATAGACTATATCATAAATATTTGTGAGAATTTAATAAAAATGATAGATTTTCAATGATATAGGACATGTATATCTAGTGATTGCAGATGAGGATAATGATGAGGTAACAAATTATTACTATTATTAGTGTGTAGAGGCAGAAAATAAATAGAATTACCAAGTTGTAGTTGCACAAAGCAGTGAGTAACCCACTGGATCTATGGTTGTTCGTGGAACAAGATTCGATGGTATTCGATAAAAAGGTTTCAATAATGGTTGTTTGAAGACTATGAAAATGAAAGGAAGATACTCCTTTATTCAAATCAGGTTGTTGTTACAAATGTTCAATTGATCAAATATCAGGCCAAGCCATATAACAAGGATTTGTGGAGGGCTTGTGAGTCTAACCATGAAACTATTCTTGATACAATTATGAGTAGGAATGACTCCAGTGGTTTTTTGGATTAACAAGGTTAGTATTTTATTTACTCTATTTTAATTTATTTGATCACATTATTATGATTTTTTTAATTTCAAATCAATACTAAAACATTTGATATATGTTAGTAGTACCAGAAGAGCTTCCACTTTCACATGGTTAGTATTGTGAGTAGAAAGGTTAATCTTATTGAAATAAAGAGAAGTTCAAAAATATCATACAGGTGTTATGAATGGTAAGAAGGCTCCCACATTTAACTAATAGAATATATGTCACATCTCTATCCCTCTCAGTTAGCTTGCAATGAATTCCCAAAGTTCTCCTTATTTCTCCTCTTTAGAACATTCATTTTCTCTTAAGGAACGCATTTGATGGGTAGAAAATTCTGACTATGTTGATTGATCACTATGGAATAACGATGTGACATAGGCCTTTGGTCCATTTACAATATTATGGAAAAGGATATTTTTCATCTAAACAGATGTTACAACCACACATTGCTTATTCATTTGTTTCATTCCACTGCCTACATTATTTCTTTTCCGTACAAGGTTACAACCACACAATAATAACTAGTTCCTAAAAAATAATAAATTCATTTAAATCAGCACACTTTCCATAGCACATGATGATTTGCAATTTATTATATTTGATATTCTCAATTTCAATTCTTTTTAGCTAACAATAAGTATAACTAACCAAATACACTAGTACAATAATAGTAACCTTTTTTCCTTTTCATAATGAATTATACAATTCAAAGGGAACCAACTGCAATTCAATATTGAGTAACACTACTTGTATTTTTTATACATCATATGCCACCTGAAACAAGGATTCAACATAAAGTTAGCAAGGATTCCACTCCTTCTATCTAAAAATCCTATGAAAAAATCACATTCACAGTTTAGAGAGAGAACAAGATCAATATTTTTCACAACATTTCATATTATATTCACCTTTCTAGGTTTGGGGGAGAGAGAGCAATGTTCATTTTCTTCATATAAGCAACCAATTTATTTGCATAATCAAGTGCGAGTTACGAGAGAGAACAATCCACATTTTTCTCATTATTTCATAGTCTAATCACATTTGAGAGAAAGAAAGGAGTTAATAATTTTTTCACACAACTTTCAATTTCATTGCAACTAAGGAAGATTCAAGAGAGGAGAACGATATTTTTCACACAATCATGATTTCCATTTATCATTTTGTTAGTAGAGTTCTGAGAGGTTATTTATACCTACTTAATGATTCTATAAAATCTAAATTTTATTATGAATTTAAGAGTACAACAATGCAATAAATGGAATATACTGGAATATAGATGTTAAACAATTTATTTGAATACTTTAAATGAAATGAAATGAAAGGGGAAAGGTATTTACATGATGTGGACTTACCTCGCAGTGATTTGGGACTAAACAGAGTGATGAAATGGCGGAATAGAGTGTTGCAACGAACCTCAGAAAACTGAGTGGAGGGAGATGTGGCAAGACTGGGGCGCCTGGGGAAGGATGAGGGAGCCTAGGGCACCCTGGTCTGCGGAATAGCTCGGAATCTGATCCTAATATGGTCGTTAGGTCTTTGCAATACTTCACCTTTGGTCGCATGGATGTCGCTGCACTTGGTTCATAGATGTCATCGTCAACCTACAATGAACAATTGCCTACAAAACCCCATACAAAGCATCAAAACCTTAAAAAAGAAAGATGCAAACGAAGGGGTCAAACTGTCCTTATTTGTCAAATGGATGGACTTATGACTAAGCATTGCACTACATCTCAGACTCAATGTAGTTCTATGTGTGTGCCACAATGTGCCTAGGTTGCCCTAGAGACAACAATGCAGAGAGAGTGGGCAATAGCTAGATAAAAATGTAAAATGGTAGATGGAATAGAATAGATTCCCCTTCTTATGCAGTGTGTATGCAGAATAGTAGCCCAAATACAGTCCCTTGCTCTGTGTAGATAGGTAGCCCTTGATAGAAATAGTCCGCCCATATAATGGTAGGTATGTTATGTTTATATAGGGATCTCTTGTTCAAATTTTGACACTAATGACCCAACATGTCGACTAGTAGCTCGAGAGATGAGAGGGGAAACCAAAAAAAACCGACCTCAAGTGACAAAAATAAAACCAAGTGTGACGGGGACCAGGGCACCTAGAATCAGGACCAGGGCGCCCCAGGTGCCCTAATCCCCCTCTTGGCACCCTAATCATAGAATAGTGACGAAAATTGAGTGAGCACTGACAAATAGTAAGCCCTGAGACCTGACTGGAACTGTGTGAGTGAGTGACAAATGTATAAGACTAACAACGGTAAATAACACCAAGACAGACAACTGGACTATGACATGGGTCATCAATGAATACTTTTCTTACGCAAGATCCGTATATAAAACAACATACTTTGTGGTATAATAATAGTAGTAAGTGCGTGATTTTATGACTACACTTAACATATTCTCAAACATCTTTCTAATCATACCCTACAAGGGTGTCTCGAAAAATCAAAGTTTTTTAGTCACGCTATCGTTCAACGTAGCTCAAACGGCTACAAAATGGCCTTAGAAAAAGGTCACTGAACACCCAAAAATAATATTTATAACTTCTAAGCTATTAGTATCTACGGTGAGATGTTCTTTAATTTTATGGAACTAAAAACTAATAGCCAATGTTCATTTTGGATGCACCTTTCTAGAACCGGTTGATGAAAGTTGATAGTTTGCACTTCAGCGTTGTAGGTAAAGTGGCTCCAAAACAGACACAGAAATATTGTTTCTCGAGGGGATAGGTGAAACAAAATGTGGTACACAATTTTCAATATGGAAATAAAGAGGTTTGAGGTGGTAGAACTTGTTTTCTTGATTCATAAGCATTAAAAAAGGGAAATTTCGATACAGTTTCGCAACATCAAGTGGTTGCCTCTTACAGCCAGCTCCTCGAAGAGTCTCTAAAATCTACTTTGAAAATGTGTCAATCAAATGGTCAGGTGTAGTCTAGGGTTTGAACATATATCTCCATGTATAAGAAATGAATTTGAGAGATAAAATTGTATGATGGTAGATTATAGATGTTTCCCGCCCGTCAATTTTGGAGAGGATTTGTAACATTTACAAGGGTTGTTTTTACACTACAAAAATTCATTTTTTCAAGAGATAATCTTTCTCGGTTTGGAGGAAAAGGCGATCACGTTTGGGTTTGTTTTATATAAGGTGCACATCTAATTTGGTATCAACATTACCCATAAACTATTGTTTTCATGTTCGATCAAATCAAGCACAATATCCATTTTAATAATGTTTGTACTCAGTTTAACAACGTTAACTTGTTTTGCACACTTTTCTCTAAGATCATAAGTCTACTCTAGTCAAAATAGAAATGTATGGCATAAAGTTAGAAGTAGAAGAGAAAAACCTACCTGGAGGTAAGGAAGATTGTCATAGGCTGATCCAGATCTCCAACTCCATACACTTGGTATACATATCTTGCAACCAACGTATTTCATGATACCACATCTCTTGGAGGCATTTTCTCTACAACGCATGCACCCAATGTATGCTCCTACATTCTCGCTACAAAGCTCTTGTTTTGACGTCGGCTGGGAGGATATTGGCAGTGGTTGTGGAGCTTGGATCTACTCATGTAAGATGCATTGGCTCTACTCAGATAAATCATGCCTGTGGATACAAGAGATTTACGCGAAGTTGGGGAAAATGTCTTGGGAGGTGAAGGCATGGGATCTGGTTTTACACCTAGAATTTGCATTTGCTTGAGAGTTCCATGGCCTTTCCAACGAACCCAACTAATGTTCCGGACCTCTCATTGTGGCTCAGTTTCAAGACCATTTTGTATATATCCCACATTTATTGTAGTCCAAGAGAATGAGATTGCATTTTCTTGGGTATTTGTCAGAGAGTTTGCATGCCTTTCGGTCGCACCATCTCATCAGTATCATGATATTGATGAGGTTACAGGAAGGGACAGAAGACAATGATCTATGGATCAATATCATACCACCTCTAGACCATCGAGGCATATCACGGATGTGCTACTCTTTTGAAACTTAATGTGCAATTGTTCATTGATTCTCTTGAGGAGAAAGGTAATCATCTACATCATCATGTGCAAATGACTGATGAGGGTCTTGGGGAGTGCATTACTCCTGTATATCTCACTTAGCAGTTTCACAAACAACATATTTGCTACACCCCACATTACGTAGCATCCTTCTCAAAAATTAGAGCCACAAGGTTGCTTGTTTTGTATGTGCCTAATATTAAAAAAAATCGATGCATTGCATGTATCTGATAAATAATGTCTTTTAAAGAACGAGAATTTAATAAATAGATGTGCAAACAACTATTGCACATTCAACACATGAGTTTGGAAGAATAATGTCACCTATATTCAAATGAGAGATTGTGATAGAGTACATTACGTACAATGTGCAATTAAGTTGTATAGATTATGAGAGTAAGTTGTTATGATTAGGTAGGGAATGGATCCTTGTTGATTTGCCTAGACTATGGGTGACTAGAAAGACAGGGACAATAAGCTTCTATGATCAGGAAGTGGGTGACACCTCTTAACCTATTATTCTACTCTAAGAGGTGACCATTCAGATGTTAGATATGCAAAGCATGCTAACATGAGGAAGAGATGGGCAACTGATACATGATACATGAGGCATGTAAGTACTATGGATGTTGTGGACAACCAATTAGGAAGGGTGCAATGGCCTCCTATGTGATTAGAAGGCAATGGCATCCCCTTTCGTTATTGAATGTCTTATTATGTATACCACTTAAAGAACTCAATTACAAAGAAGAACGGTTACAAATCATTTCATCTTCCAAACCAAGTAACAATTGACCTTCCTCCATATGTGTATGTAGTTGAGCTTCAAGCTCCAACAGTTATACGATGAGATTCCCTAACATGACGCATAACTAAAAAGTGTCACTTGACAAACTATGTTGAATCAAGAGGCTCTATGTAGATGTTGAAGAAGCCATTATTGCAACAGAGTGAACTTCACAAGAGGATGTCTCAAAGGTTGTGAAAGGTTGTGAGGTGACAAGCCTTATGTGCAAGCACAAAGATGTCATTGGTATTGTAAGGCTCTATGCAGGGTGCAAATTGTGCACAACTCTATAAGAAAGCACAAGAAGAATCACACGACTTGTACACGCTCAAGTTCTATGTGAGGTTTTAAGCAAGCACAATTCAGCCAAGAGACTTGTTCATTTGCACACTACGAGTTGCATGCAAGAATGAAAATATTGCATATCGTTGTGAGAAGATGTGAACAACTCAACATTGCAAGTTACAAATGTTGTGAGTTGGGTTTGCACGAGAATGTAGTCACTACATGTGTTGTGGTGTGCTTGCACAAAACTACATGAGTTGCAAGTGCTGCGAAGCAAGTGTGCAACATTGTAGAAACTACGACTACAACAAGATGCTTGCAATGTTGTAGGGCAATGCAAGAAACTACAAGTATGCAAGATATTTCAATCTCGTGATGCACAAGTTACACAAAAGTGCATGACCCTATATGGTATTGTGCGAAAGGAACAATATGTCCTTAGTGCTTCACCTCAACTCAAGTTGATCAATGCCTAAGAAGTGCTTAAGTGTCATGTGTGGGTGTGCTAATCGAGTGGAGCATCAAACAAGGAAAGTTGATTAAGATGTTGTCAATCCAGGGTGAACCAACTTTATGGCACAACCCAACTTTTAGTGTGCATACATTTTCTAGGTATGTTATAAATAGGAAGATAATATGTCTTTGAAAAGCTCATCTAGAAGCTCACAACCGTTAAGGCTTGTATTGAGATGCCACGAGCTCTGAGAACGCTCTAAAAGCTTTCAAAAATGTCATTCACACTGTGAAGTCACACAGGAGATGTGCTAAGAAAGACTCACATAGCTCTATATGGCTGCACACATATCAAAACTTTAAACAAAATCGACAATGTTACAATTTATTCTAGCACTCTTCCTTGTGGCCATCTTAGATCTCATCACTTTGGATGGTATGAATAGAAAACATACAAAAGATGCAAATACACTTGCATTTGAACAATATCAAGTAAAATTAATGTAAGGTTTTGAATGTAACAAATGCACAAGGTAGAGCTAACATAGATGAAAGAAATAAATTGAACCACCTCTATGAACCATCCATGGTCATAAAGCAAGCAAGATAATATAGGTTTACCAAGCACCACATCTACTTGTAAAGCATGTAATTTGCCACATAGTATGTAAAATAGTAAAATCAAACTGAACATAATTATACTGTAATAATTGACTAGTACAAATCCCTTAAAAACATTTATTCTAAAAACATTGATAGTTGTCAATCTCAAGGATCTTATCTTGGATTTTACATGTACCACATTGATTAATTACTCCATTACTTTCTCCATAAATTTCCCACTTACTGGTATCAAATGACACATTTAGCATCACCAATGTGTCAAGCTCGAAAAAAGTCATGGAAAAAAGGGGATCAAACTACACCCTATGGCCAAAGATATGGCAATTTTGCGATTGGCTTCTCAAGCAACAGGAAAAAACATTAAACTCCCAGTCAAATGGATATCAAATTTAAAGTTTAAATTAAATTAATCATTTACGCATGTAAATTACAATGGCTTATATCCACTACCACATTTGGCCATCATTATAGATCACTTTTCAACATAGCAAGAGGGTTTTAGAGAAATGTCTAAAAACATGAATCTCGAAACAATTGTCCTAATCTCAATCTTGCAACAAACCCAAAGTTTTTAGGGCAAGAGAGTGGGAACTCAAAAATATCGTAATGAAGTGAGGACCTCACCAAAACCACACACTCAACAATTCTAGTGACCAAAACTATACATACACTACACATTTTAAGTAGACAACAAACAAGTAAAAACTAATTTGACAACTCTAGTCATTAGGTTTAGCACTACAAAAAAAAAACCGTCTTTATAGAATTTCATACAAATACCTAGAAAATTGATCTCCTTCAAAACCCAAATAGGACAATTGAACAAAGAGATCTAAGGCATGTGCTCAAGGTCAATTGTTTTTAAGCACCATCTAATAGATCACTCAAGGTTCACAATGAATGCTTGATCTCTTCTATAATGAAGTAGTAAATGCTAATTGCTCTTCAATTTTTTAAAAAGTATTGTCTACTCTAAATTTTTGAATTGATTGCCTATGTTCATTCAACATATCTCCTAAATATTCTTATGGACTTCAATTAGTACCCCTATTGACAAAACCAACGCATCATAGGTGAAAAAGAATGAGAAAGAAATCAAAACCAAAACCAAAAGTGGGTCTAAAGGGCCTACCCCCAAAAAAATGCACAATGTACATTTCTAAGAAAATCCATAGGAACACTGGAAGGGGTAATGGAGGGAATAGGCAAGAGAGAAATACAAAGGTGAACATAACCTAAAATAGCCCAAAACACAAGTAACAGTGTGCCAATACAACCTAATATAGACTACTACTCAACCAAGACTGAGTCACCCTAAAATAATAAGATTTTAGGGCTACTAAGTACCTTTGTACCATTTTCAGGTGTCTACGGCATATAGGACCTATCTAACTTTTAGATTTTGTAGTCCGGTGTTACAACCTTAGTGATATACGGCTATGGCGAATGGAAATCTGTGATAGGTAAAATGCCAAGAAAGTGTTGTCGAGTCACTAAATTTTTGTGTTATTCAAACATAAAACATTCATTTGCTTTTCAAATATAGTAATTGATAGTAATGAGACATCATTAAAACACAGATTAGGTCAATTCGACATATTTAACTGGAGCAATTAATATTGCTGTTTCATTTTATAATAGTTTGGGTCAATTTTCAAAATATTTTTTTCTGCACTCATGGCCATGTGAGACAGGTTTCGATTATTGTAACACATAAGGACCCTATAATGCTAAACAAATCCCAGATGCCCAGAAAATGTCTGCCTAGGCAATAATCCGGAAAGAAAAAATTTTAAACACATCCAAATTACATATAATATGTTTTATACCCATTATCAAAGGCACAATACAATAAAGCATGTTGGCCATGTTGCGTTGCAACATACAAAAACATTGCCATACTAATATGCTACATACACCCATAAGCTACAAAAATACAAGGAACCTATTAGACTAGTTTTCCTGCACTCTTAACAATTTTCAAAACACTGGTGATAGGTAGCAAATCTCTATCACCAGTCCTTAAATGGAACAATATCACCACTAAGTTTACTTGAATTTACTTTAGAAACCCGGAGATACACTTCTCATCTTCGCAAGCTCTCCACAATGTACGTGGCATACAAGTCCCTGTAAAATCATAAATCAAAACTCAAGCTTAGTCCTTCCACCCCTTGAGCTAGTTCTAAATACCATATTTATAAACATAAAATTATGGTGTAAAGCTTTATTTACATTGAGTGATTTATAACTTCACAAGCAGTAGATGCCGGCAGGAACTCATGCTCACTAGCAACATTCCATTATTATTCTCGTTCATCTTGTCTTTATGCTGACACCCCCATTCTAAAAACTGTGGGGTTCCTGTAGACCATCTTTTTCCTACAGATAACCATTCTTAGCGGACAATAATAATTAGAATTAATAGTTGCAATACTCCCCTCCATTATCTGACCTGAGTACATTTCCTTAGCTTAAGACAGAGTTTACATTCTCTACCAAGAAACGCCTAATTTCTATTTAAGCAATGAGTGTCAAGCTACATCATATTTGTCTTCTAATGACGAAACTCGGGATCATCAGCTCAAACAGCAATTATCCTTGTTATCATTATCAATAAAAGTAACATAATAACTTGAACCAAGCAAGAGTATTACTACCTGAAGCTAGACTCCCACACATCAGAATGCTTACCAACTCATATACTTAAAAATCTTTCTTTGTAGTTCCAACCTGCCAGAAACCTTAGGTCACTTTTGTTTCCTCATATATGCAGTCCTTACAAAGTACTCCAAACCTGGTTTCTAGATATATCCAAGCACATAAATTCACTTCTTTATAATCTGGGGCATGCCCTGTATCCGGCATCATATGAAATCAGAGGTACTATATGATGCCTACAATGTTGTATCTACTTCTGAAGCCACAAGATTACACCAACATTATAGATGCTATAAGTGGTTAAATCATAAGGCATCCAGGCCTTCTTACCTCTTGCCACGAACAAGAGCAACCCTTGGTAACCTTCCAAGAGTCCACTGTAAATATTACAGACACAACCAGATTTTCTTAATCACAAACATGCCGTACCGAGTGATCAAATTTCATCTTAATGTAGGCACATGTCTAGACATCCTTCAATATCCAAGTATTCCCATTCTACATCTTAACACTAAACAGAACCTTGTTCCAACTATACTGTAGAGGAGGCAGGGGGGTCATCACCAAGATAAAACATGCCCAAAATCCCCTTGAGACATAATCAACAAAATAATGCCTAATACTGAGAGTAGCATGAAAGGAAGCCCCTGATATCTAGTGATACAAGATTCATGCTAATATTACCTGCAAAGAAAGAATCAAAACATCTAATGACATACATTACCCGATGCACACATTGTTCCTGGAATGTTTTCATAATCATGTTGTTAAACTTCTCATGAGTACAAATCTCCCAACAGTCCTTCTTATACATGCCCATAGCTTTCTACAGTGCCAGCATACTATCTTGCTTTTGGATTTTGAGCCTTTCGCTCAAAGCAACTTGTGATTTTCCACGGCAATTCCTCTAAATCTAATCTGTCTCCCTCTAAGTTTCACACTGTAAACAAAGCATTCCCTTGAAGTCAGACCAGATTTTTTGTCCAGGGATTTTTACTTCACATTTCCTTCACTTTACTAATTTCGACAACCTACAACATCCTCAAAACAAATAACTTTGAGCCTAGCTAGAATATGAAGTTGCTTACTGCCATTACCAAGCTATTCCAACTCTCAGGTAAAGAGCACAAAACTAATAAAGCCCTAACTTCTAATCATCAATATTCTATTGTAACCGCAAAGAATAGCAACATTTACATACGCATATATAACAACTCATGCTTAGGATAGAAGAACTGCTTTACTAGATTTTATGCTCAGACATCAAGCATATTAAACAAATTTTTCATTAAAAGGATATCTTATTAGAGGTAGAGGAGTTTTTCATACTGAACTAAGCCTAATGCATCCATCAGTTCTTTTGTAGTATTTTCCTTTGAAAGTCATGTAAATAATGACTGAATGGGATGCCTAAGACACAACCAGATTGTCCCAAGTATGCCTGATCCTATCCAGGCAAATCGGGATCCTGTATTTTTCATGCTTGGCAGGGTTTTCTTCACCTGAATCTCAGCAAGTAGCGGCATGCTGCTAAAGATCCTTCTGATAAAGGTAATCATTCCAAACCTAAGCATCTTCCAAAGACTGAAATATCTACCCATTGAATTGCTGGATTAACCCTCAGATCTTCAACATCATCATGTACATAGCAAGACCCACTCAAGACAAAACTTTCCCTATGGTTGCAGAAGGACTTTATGCAAACCAAACCAGGCTCTAATACTAATTGTTAGGAAATCGATGAGATAAAATTCTCCTGGAATAATCCCTCACAGAATCATGCAACAGTAGAAGAGGCTATAATGGATGCCAGAAATTATTACAGATCTCAAATAAAATTACAGAATAAAATTGACAACAAAAAGAGACTAGTATTTAACATGGTTCACCTAATTTGGGCTACGTCCACCAAGATTTGATCACTCCCATGGAACATATTTTATTACAAGCCACCGCTCTCTCAAGCTCACAATTACCCAGATCCATTTAGAGCTATGCTCAACATAGGCAGGCAGATCTAAAGATAAGATCATTCACCTGAAATTCAAAGCACATCTGCAATGCTATTCTACTTTTGGTATGTATGGCATATGCATAAGACCATATAAATAGCATCAATTGCTTAAGTAATTTGATACAAAACTTCATGGGTATCAAAAGCTCCCAGTTTGGTGAAAAAACCGTGGGTATCAATAATGCAATGGGTACTGAAAATTACCATGGTCCCACAAATAGCCCATAACAGCTGACCTCATTACCCATGGGTTAATAACATGGCCAGTGTTTGGCATGAACAGAGATTTCTTCGGGGGCTTCACACCTATCAACCCCCCTGACCAAGCTCAGACTTGTGCGAGCGATTGACCGCCCGTAAAAATACCTGCAGATGTAACACATAGATCATAATGTACCAATGCACTCTAACATGAAATCTAGGCGTCCACAACCTTAACCTATTGCTTGTATTAGGATATGAGTAGCCGACTTGTGGCTTACCATATCATTTTATTATATCATTTATACTTTCTCATGCTTAATAGGTCGGCCTTGGTGATGGCCATAGCATATGAATAGTATATATAGGGGATTATAGGTAGTATTTCATTATCATTTGAGCATTTGAGTCTTATTATATGGTTTGGAGGTTGCCCCCTCGAAGTGGCGAAGCTATTCTAATTGCATATTGAGATCATTATTCTGAAATATTGTGTTATTTGGTGTTCTATTGTTTCTCTTAATCTGAATTATACAAGTAATTTCATTACAAGTGGTATCAGAGCTGCGATCTGGGCCAAATTAGGGCAAAAACCCTAATTTTTTGTTTCCACCACATATTGCGAACCAGAGAGAATTGGTGGGAGATATTTTTACCAGAGTTGCAAAACATTTCAAGTAAGGTTCCCTGAAAATTTCAGACTTTTTTGATTTATTTTGCAAAAGTTATTACAAATTTAGGGTTTTTCATAAAATCGCTCCCTAGGGTGCAAATTGTGGAAAATTTTCAAGTTCTTTACATTTTCAGAAAGCTCTCAAAAAAATAGTATTAGTATCTTCTCTGTGTTTTTTCCTGTTCGGCCGAAATTGTATCGAAACCCTAAACCCTAAGGTTTGACATCATGGCGGGGCCTTCCACAAGAGCAAAAAAGAATCCGGTTACTCCGGGTAAAACCCCAGATAAAGATGGGGTAGTGATTGAAGAGATGGAGTCAGAAGGGGTAAATACAGATTCCTCAGCACTAGGGTTTACCTCAGTTGATCATAAGGTGAGCCAACTTGAGTATGAGTTGCGAAATGTACAATCTGAGATGGCCTCTAAAGGAGACATAGCCCAAATCAATCATCGGTTGGATGATATCATGCAACATGTAAAGGGTAACCAGTATGGCCCAAATCTGGCCCATATCAACCAAGGAGGACCTTCAGTTCAAAATCATGGACAAACTAACCATATTGGATCACTTTTCCAGTCCCATCAGAATCAAACTTATTCGCAACCACGGAACATGATGCCGAAAGTGGATATGCGCAAATTTGATGGTAAGGATCCCCTGAATTGGATAAATCAAATGGAGAACTTCTTTGAGTTACATCAAACACCATCAGGACAAAAGGTGACATTGGCATCCCTATATCTTGAACCTGACCAATTTGTTTGGTATCGTTGGTTATGTGCTCAGAGGCAGAAGAATGGTCTAGGTGTCACTTGGACAGTTTTTACCGAGGAGTTGCAATTGCACTATAGTTCCAGTGTTTCAGAGAACTACTTTAGTCAATTAGCAAAGTTACGGAAACAGGATCAGTCAAAGATTATGTGCATCAATTCCAAAACCTATCCTTAAGGGTGGAGAATATTCCAGAAGAGAATCTGAATGACCTGTTTCTTGGGGGTCTTAAGGACCACATCGAGCATGAGGTACGTATGTTTAATCCAATCAAGCTTTCTGATTCTATTATCATGGCACGTCGTGTAGAGGAAAAATTTCTTTGTAGTAGGAGGCCACCTTTCATTAACACCAGAGACCATAGTATCTCTTCCCCTTCATTTGCTAGGCCAATTAGACTGACTCCTCAACAAATGGAAGAAAAGAGAGCAAAAGGATTATGTTTTAACTGTGATAGCAAATATGGACCGGGACATAAATGTGCTGAGAAGAAGTTGTTCTATATTGATGGAGGTAATGAGGATGATGAGGAAGCTGAAATTATAGGAGAGGCTGAGGAACCAGTAGAAGATGAAGTAGAGGATCACCAACCTACAATTTCTTGCCATGCATTGTCAGGTATTAGTACTCCTCAAACACTCAAGGTTATTGGCTATCTCAAAAAATAGAAGGTGACGGTGTTGATTGACTCGGGGAGTACTCATAACTTCATAAATAGTAAGTTAGCTGCCCGCCTCAATTGTTTTATTTACCCAGCTCCAGAAATGCAAGTTATGATTGCGGATGGTGGGACAGTCAAGTGCACAGGAAAGTGCCATAGTATCAAGCTTTCCATGGGAGACTACATGTTAGACTCACCTATGTTTTCTATTTCTATGGGAGGGGCAGATATTGTTTTGGGGGTCCAATGGCTCACAACCTTAGGTACTATAGAGATGAATTTCCAAGAATTGTTCATGTGATTTCATTCAGATGGAAGGACAATACAATTGAATGGGATGGTAGCTAAGTCTCCACAGATTATTAGCTCTCATCAGATGCAGAAGGTTCTCAGAAAAGGAGTGGATGGATTTATAGCAAAGCTATTTTCCATAGAAGTACAAAATACAGAGTCTTCAATGCCACCCGATCTTCAGAAGATTGTGGATGCTCACTCATCTATTTTTGATGCAATTCCAAAGGGACTACCACCAGTTAGGGATCATGATCATGCCATTCAGTTGATTCCAGGGAGCCAAACACCTAACATCAGACCATACAGATACCCATATTCCCAGAAAAGTGAGATCGAGAAAATGGTGGAGGAAATGTTGAAGGCAGGTATCATCAGGCATAGCCAGAGTGCATATTCTTCACCAGTGGTCATGGTACGTAAGAAGGATGAAACATGGAGGATGTGTCCAGATTACCGAGAACTCAACAAGTACACCATCAAAGATAAGTTTCCTATTCCAGTAATTGATGATTTACTTGATGAATTGCATGGTGTTGTTTATTTCACAAAATTAGATCTTCGTTCGGGGTACCATCAAATTAGGATAAAAGAGGAAGATGTTCATAAAACAGCTTTCAGGACTCATGAGGGCCATTATGAGTTTTTGGTAATGCCTTTTGGTCTTACAAATGCGCCCTCAACCTTTCAAAGCTTGATGAACACTATTTTTAGGCCATTTTTAAGGAAATTTGTATTAGTTTTCTTTGATGACATATTGATTTACAGTAAGACATGGGAAGAACACTTACAACATGTAAATAACGTGTTGGAAGTTTTGGAGAAACATACTCTGTATGCAAAGCCATCCAAATGTTCTTTTGGTGTACAAGAGGTAGAGTACTTGGGTCATATTGTATCCCATGAAGGCATCAAAGTTGATCCTCAGAAGATCAAAGCTATGGTGGAATGGCCAAGGCCCAAAAATCTCAAAAATCTTCGTGGGTTCCTAGGACTAACAGGGTACTACAGAAGATTTGTGCGGGGATATGGTAGAATAGCAACCCCACTCACTGCATTGCTAAAGAAGGATGCCTTCCATTGGACAGATGTAGCCACTAAATCCTTTGAGCAGCTGAAGGAAGCCATGTGCAGCACCCCAGTTTTGGCTACTCCCAACTTCTCAAAAACCTTCATTGTTGAATGTGACGCTTCAGGATCAGGATTGGGAGCAGTTCTAATGCAGGAAGGAAGACCAATTGCATTTGAGAGTCACCAATTCAAAGGAAAATATCTGCTCAAACCTATCTATGAGAAAGAAATGATGGCTATTCTTCATGCGGTCAAGCAATGGAGGCCCTATCTCATGGGTAGACACTTCAAGGTAAAAACTGATCATGATAGTCTCAAATACTTTTTGGAGCAAAGGTTATCATCTGAGGAACAACAAAAGTGGGTAACAAAAATGTTGGGTTATGATTTTGAAATCATATACAAAAAGGGTAAAGAAAATGTAGTAGCTGATGCGTTGTCCAGAAGGGATACATCCGCAGATGCCTTACTATGTGGAATGTCCATGTTGACGGCCGATTGGGTGGATGAAGCAAGATTGGAATGGAATCAAGATAAGGATACACAATCTCTAATACAGAATATCAAGCAAGGATCTATGACATCTAACAAATTTGAGTGGAAAGGTAATGCCCTATGGTACAAGGATAGGTTATACTTGAGTAAAGATTCTGAGTTGAAGCATAAGATTCTTGCAGAGCTACATGCCTCACCTGTTGGAGGACACTCTGGGTTTTTGAAGACATATCATAGAATAAAAAGAGAATTATTTTGGGAAGGACTCAAGGGGGATGTACAAAATTTTGTATCAGAGTGTTTAGTGTGCCAACAGAACAAAGGGGAAACAATTAAGACACCAGGTCTGTTGCAACCCTTACCAATTCCTAGCCAGAGATGGGAGGAGGTCTCCATGGATTTCATCACCGGATTGCCTTGTTCAGAGGGTAAGAATGTTATTTTCGTGATTGTGGATAGGCTCACAAAATATGCCCATTTTTGTGCCCTATCACATCCATTTGCAGCCAGTACAGTCGCAGCTATTTTTTTGGAGACAGTTCAAAGGCTACATGGAACCCCAAAGATAATTGTAAGTGATCGTGATCCTATTTTCACAAGTAATTTTTGGACGGAATTATTTTCATGTTTGGGTACTCAGCTAGCTCACAGTTCATCTTATCATCCTCAAACTGATGGGCAAACAGAAGTGGTCAACAAATGCTTAGAGGGGTATTTACGTTGTTTTGTATCAGATAAGCAGGAAAGGTGGATTAAATGGCTACCACTGGCAGAATGGTGGTATAACACATCTTTTCATACCTCTTCTCAAATGACCCCATTTTTAGCATTATATGGTTACCATCCACCTTCTATCACTTCCTCCTTGAGGGTGCAAAACTAAGGTCAGAGATGTTGAGGAACACATTCAACATCAACAACAGGTTTTGGCTAGTTTGAAGGAGAATTTAGCATTAGCACAAAACAGGATGAAACAACAAGCAGATCAACACCGTAGTGAAAGACATTTTGAAATTGGTGACTGGGTTTTTGTACGTCTCCAGCCTTACAAACAGATGTCCCTAAAGCAACAGAAAAAGGAAAACAAACTTGCTCCTAAATATTATGGCCCTTATCAGGTTCTACAGAAAATTGGTAGTGTTGCTTATAAACTAGAGTTGCCTCCATCTTCACACATACACCCAGTATTCCATGTTTCATGCCTGAAGAAGGTTATTGGACAGAAATTTGAAGCCCAGACAGAGTTACCAGAACTTGACGAGGAAGGAAGAATCATTTTGGAGCCAGAGAAGATTCTGCAAACACGTACTAAGAGGCTGAGAACTAGAGACATTAAGGAATATCTGATCAAGTGGAAGAATCTGAGCATAGAAGACACCACCTGGGAGGATGAAGGTTTTCTGCAGCAACATCCAGGATTATTCAACGTTGAGGACAACATTGGTTTGAAGGGGAAGGGCATGCTACACCCTTAACCTATTGCTTGTATTAGGATATGAGTAGCCGACTTGTGGCTTACCATATCATTTTATTATATCATTTATACTTTCTCATGCTTAATAGGTCGGCCTTGGTGATGGCCATAGCATATGAATAGTATATATAGGGGATTATAGGTAGTATTTCATTATCATTTGAGCATTTGAGTCTTATTATATGGTTTGGAGGTTGCCCCCTCGAAGTGGCGAAGCTATTCTAATTGCATATTGAGATCATTATTCTGAAATATTGTGTTATTTGGTGTTCTATTGTTTCTCTTAATCTGAATTATACAAGTAATTTCATTAACCCATTCACATGCACGAACCAAAAGTCCATGTCGATGCGGGGGTGCAAAATGAGCTTATTGGCACAAATAATTTAAACAGATTGGTAGCTTCACCAATTAAATGGCAATAACCAAGTGTATCTTCAATAAATATAATTTACACAAACAGACAACTACCTCTCTGGAGACTAGACATTTACCAAGACGTGATGTAAATCACTCTTAGCCATTTCTCATACAAAATTTATTAATATCCACTGTGTTACCTTAAGTTTTATCCATGGCTATAATGTTAACAAAGTACTCTTGGAGCAAATTACTTGGCGCTAAATGCATGAGTAATAATGTTCCTAGTTAGTGAATGAAGATGCAGGTCACAGATTTATGCAAGCAATCTTTATTTAAGGTAGATTTATTAAGGCAAGCATATTTTCAAGGATATTATTATCAAAGCAGGATAAAAATCAAAGAATAATCTCTTGCAAACAATTGAAGACAACAGAAGGAGCATGGCAGCCAACTCCAAAGAAAAAAATACTTCCAAATCACAGAATAACCTCTTGCGAAAACTTCAATAGTTATCAGGCAATGAAGTACTTACACAATTAAAAACTGAAGGAGCTCCAGGACCTGCAGCCAGACAATTAACAGAAGATTCCCAATTTAAAAACCAGATCAAAAGTGTCAAATTACCTAATGATTCCTGCAATATCGTTTCATGAAAGAAAACTAATATAATGCACTCCATTCCCTGACTGGAAGAGATGGGTGATGAATATATCGGGGGACAAATAGAGAACAAATATTTCTTCCCTGGACAAGACAGATTTGTGATAACATTAATATATTGACAACTAAAGTTCACAATGTGCAAGGCCAAGCACATATATTAATGTTTTCCATTCTTTTAACTTATTCATACTCATGCATTATTGCAGACGAATATTAGTTCATAAATAGAATACACTAACTTTAACTTTACACACTATAAATATACATCCACGCACTGGGTTGGGTGCAATGCAAATGAGCCTGTATACACATTGACATAAGCATATTAAGAGGCAAATAGCTTGACTAAATTACTGATTATATTTGCATGAAAAAGGAAATAACTATAAGCAATGAGAAGATTGAGGCCCTTACCAATCTCAAGATCATGCCAAGGATGAGCAGCAACCGACCTTCGAGACATAGATGAAAGTATTCTTTCATTCAAAGGTGGATTGTGAATGCGTGGTTCCCCAATTCCATTGCCTGAACGTGATTCCCCAATTCCATTGCCTGAACGAGATTCACCAATTCCATTGTCGGAACCCTTGGTAGTGGGAGAAGTCATTGCTGAACCCTGTGAAAAAAGTAATTTTGATTTGGCTACTTCAACTTGATAGTGTTCCAGGTTCCTTCAATAGCTTGTCCTTTCAACTAGTGAAATAGGAAAGAAGACAGCCTGAGGTCCTGATTACTCTTATATTCAACAATAATCACATGATAATATTAAATAACAGCTGTCACTTGAAGTTTAGGAGCTCTAGCGTTGAACCAAAGCCTGCACAGGACAGTTAACACTACAATGATGTCAGTACCTGATGAGACTCAAAAATTGTACATGCAAGCAGGAAAATATTATTAAATAAAAATAAAAACTTTAAACAAATATAACAAGTACTAATGGAAAATATGTAGCCACTTGAGCTCAAAACAAATATAATTTATCATAGACAGGCAACAAGGCAATGTATAGCATACAGTTAAATATAGATCCAGCTAATGAGTGTATGAACATCAGAAAGGTCATTGATGATAAGAGAAACAATTTTTATGGCAACGGTATAGTAAAAACTGCATAAAGCTGCATGTAAATGATTTGGACAGCGGCAGTGTAACAAAAAAATCAACAGATAAGGTGGCTTTAGAGCTCATTTAACTGAAGGACTTATTGATTACAGTTAAATGAACACATAAGTTATACAAGATACATGCAGGTCCAAAACATTAGAATGATTATATCATATTTTAAGATGCTTTAATTGAAGAATTAGCAACATAACATATATCATAATTTTGTCCAGTTCTGCACTAGCAGGGTTCTGCGCTATCAATGTGCCAAGAGCCATGCTAACTAAAATGGGGAAGTAGGAAAGTAGAGATGGTTTCAGAAATATGTATGAAATTTTAGACACCACTTTCGAATTTACGGTGCAAACAGGAAATTGCAAATGCATGAACACACACATATAATTCATAAATGTTATTAAAACTGGGAAAATGATTTTGAAAAATTAAAACAATCCACAAAATACAAACTTTTCAAATACTATGAAAATTGAAGGGGATGAGCACAGTAGAAAATTGGTGGGTTTTTCAAAGCAGATAAATAGCTTGCAATAAAAAGCCTGGAACTATCAGATACAGCTTCAAATCAACATACCAAGAGCTGTGCCACCTAAAATGGGAAAGCAGAAAAGTAAAAATAAAGTTTCAGATACATGTATTGTGTTTTAGAAATTCAATACATGTATCTGAAACATATACATATACACTTATAATTCATATACATGTATTAGAAATTTCTTATGGTTCAAATAAGAAATGGCAAATACCGATACATATACACGTATAATTCATAAATGCTTTTAAAACTGGGAAAATGATTTTGAAAAATTAAAACAATCCACAAATAATAAACGGATTTAAATACCATGAAATTGAATGGGATGAGCTAAAGTGAAAAAATAGTGGGTTTTCCAAAGCAGATAAATAGCTTGCAAATAAAAGTTTGAAACAATTTGATATAACTTCAAATCAATGTACCATGAGCTGTAATACCTAAAATGGGGAAGTAGGAAAATAGAAAAAGCTTCAGAAACATGTATGGGGCTCTAAATACCACTTTCTAAATTATGGTTCAACTAGGAAATGACAAACGCATATAAATGTTTTAGAAACTGGGAAAATGATTTTAAAAATTTAAAATAATCGACAAAAAATACAACTATTCAAAATACCATGAAACTTGAATGGGATGAGCTCAACCAGAAAAAATATTGGAGTTTCCAAAGCAAGAACCCCGAGTTCAAATCTCCATCCAGGTAATGCAATAATGTGTTGAAATTAGGTAAAATACCACATCCTATTCATGCCGTGCACCAAATACCCCAATGGACAAGGCTAGACATACCCACTATCTTTGAAAGAAGAAATGCCCCTCAGTCATGACTTCTACACTGAAGTTAGCCCCACAATGGGGAATTCACCAATTCAACAAAAAATAACCATGGAAATGAAAACATAGAAAAGAGTATGAGTGCACAGCCAAAATTGGTCTTGATATATTAGAGTTCAAAGAGTGCTTATAGGAATAAATTAAGTCTCTCTTAACATATTAGATTATAACATATAATCAAAAAGGATAGATACATCAGCATTATCATAAGCTAAGTTGCCATGTTCGAATTTGTATTGAAATTTGCTGACAATAAAACTCGTGAAAAATTTGTTGCTAAAAAAATCAACGATAAAATTTGTGGTTAAATTCGATTATAAGAAATATACTTTAAGATTAAATATTTTTTTAAAAAAATTACATTTCAAAAAAAGAAAGATAATATCATTCATCAGTTTACATGCTTGGGCTTGGGTGGTTAATCTCTACACCCACACAGGCTTCAACCTTACCTTCGCTGATTCAAGCTTCACTCTACCATAGATACATGCACAGTTCAGGCGGCAGGGGATATATACCCAAATGGCAGTGTCCAAAGCGGAAAACCTTACAAGCGGAAAAGTGAGAACCCTATAACAAAACACTATTTTTAAAACGAATTTGAACAAATTTGAAACACGAATTATAAATATTATTCGCCATCCGAACAAATTCGCGAATTTGGACAATTTTTTTAGAGCCCTTTCAGATTCGCTGAATTTTGAATTTCATGCTTGAAATTTGGTGAATGTGGTTCCTAAGATCATAAGTCTCATGGATTTCAGACCCAGTGCCAGGGATATGAGAATCTGAAAATTTTTAAATAACAATCAACTGTTGGAACTTGGAAGTACCATGCCCCCCAAGTAAATTCAGGCTAGAAAAAGCTGCTTCTAAGTTAGGATCTGCAACCAAACATTCAATTTAATGATAACCTTTACCCGTGCTCTCCAAAACAGATTGCAAAAAAACAAGAGAAGCAAAGTGTGATGCAAAAGGAAAACACTCTCTGTAGGATTTTAAATTATGGTTGTTTTGTGTTTCCCTGTCCTTTTTTCTGTGATGGAATGCTAGGCGGGTTATACCCTTCCAGAACTAAAACAGTGTTTCTTTGCAAATTTATTAATAGAAACAAGGGTCTAAAAAGAAATGGACCCAGCATTTTGACTATAAAAATGCTCAGAAATGTTTCCAGGGCATTTTTGTACAAGACAATTGTTTACCCTAAAGTGGGAGCACACCCTAGATGTGTCAAGAAAATGAATAAGATTATTGCCATCAATGAAACATTTTGCAAGAGGTTTATGCAATTTTCTTGGCCTATGAATAATGATTATTCACAGTTCTTATGAGGAGCTTCTATAAGATGATTGGCACAAATGGAACCTCTATAATGATTCCTCAATGTTCTTATAATAAGACTTTTATAAACACATTTCACATGGAGCAGAAATTATTTCCTACAATCGAATACCCCTACAACTATTGCCTAACCATTTGACAAAACTAGAAAATTCAATTTCCAGAAAGTTGCAATTACCAATTTATCCATTGGTAGAGCTTCTCAATGAATGTCGCTATCTATTAAAAAGTAACTGTGGCAGGCATCACCCACTTGAGGACTGGGCCCTGTTTATTATAAACAAATCCCTTTAGTTGTAAGTCATGTATTGTCTGTGCACAAAATAAGCCTGGCAGAAAGACTATCCACCAATCACTAGGCCAAAGTATCCCCTGACCCGCTGAAAGTCCAAAACGCCAAAAATTGATAACAGTTGAATCAGAAATGTCGACTGGCAAAGACCCCTATAATAAGACCACAAGCAACACAACTTGATACCAATTTTTTTCTGCAAGCTATTATCAGTAAATTCTCATCTTGATGATGTAGCACGGGTGCAATACAAAACATTGAGCTTCTAGTATGTTTCTAGACCCTTATATCTCAACTAACGCACTTAACCGCCTGCTATTCTTTAATTCTCCTGAGCTCTATATTATGGAAGCATTGAATAGTATGTACGAGATTGATAGAGCACATTCATGTTGTTTTTGATTGAGAGTTGTATTCTTGTTGTTTTACTTCTACTACCTTGGTCATATAATTTTTTGTACAGACATACACAAGCAGCACCAGAGGCTAATAAAATCACCGTATTGGTGTACTCGATACACCATACCTAAGCCAAACTAGTTTCTTAACTTATAAACAAAAGAAAAGAAAAAACACTGATTTCATCATCGAGTCAGTCATTGCCAAGAAGCAATGGTAAGCAATTGCCACAATGATGACTCAAACACAAGTCTAAAAGGGCAGCTCCGACAAAATGAAGCTTGTTGTAAATCCCTCACCAATTTGGAAGATTTGAATCCTCTAGGTTAATCTAAGCTCGATGGCGCTTTACCCACAAGCAGTTCAGTGTTCAAAATTACCATTATAAAAAATGTATAATCCAGTAAACAAAAAAAATATGGCCGTATCTAATGCCATATACGAGACAAAAAAAAATTGCCATATTTGGCTATTGGATACTTCATAAGTATCCGTACCCGTATCCAAAATGTATTGGCAACTTAGCTCCCCACTATCTATACTTTTGATGTACACAAGGCGCATACTCACTTACAGATTGGAGGGACATCTACAATCGTACAAAGACTCCAAATCTATCTATCCCTAACATAAATCTATCTATAAGGGCAAAAATTTAGTAACATATATGCAGAAAAGTAAAATTTAAGACTCCAAATCATAAAAACACAGCCCCCACACAACATGTACAGAATAAACTTATTTGAATTTCCAACATCAAACAAACAACACTAATATTCACACTAACACTCCTTGATAAATTTGTGTACCATCAATTCTTGGATTCACGGCTCTCTATAACAGGGGAAAACATTTCGCACGAAACTTGAATTCAAGACACTGAAACCAGATTAATTTCAAGAACAATCAAACTATGCTAGAATTCGCATTGATACACTCCAAATCTTAAAATTACGACAAATTACAGAGATCAAACTGATTACATATTAATCGATAGAATCACAAAACCTGCGCAGTCAAATCAGACTGCCTTTCAAACACTTAAATCATAGGTTCCTACATATAGACATATTATGCCTTGCAAAAACCATCTAACACATCACCCTCCACACATTAATCTCTCTGGCAATTCAAAACATAGTGTGCCAATACAGAGACCTATTCTTACTTCAAGAAAAGATCTCCGAAACGTTTCCTAATGAGAGTCCATAGTCCTCAAAAGTCCGTCCAATTTGTAAAGATGTTTTGGGATGCATCATACCCAACATTATACCCTAACAGATTTGATCCCAATGTGTAGGATTCTCTTTAAAGACTCTATGTCATCATTAGCCAGTTATATCTCAGTGTCTGCACAATTATAAAATATGTATACATCAGCTCCTGTTCGACGAGTCGGATGCATATTTAGTGCATGATGGGCAAGTATATACATCAGGTATCTACCATACAAGTTTCTTGTGCACAAGATAGACATTCACTATTTATTCATTAAAAGCAAGTATCAAAATTTTGAATACGCTATCTGCAAGATGCAAGTCTTTAGCAGAAAAAAATTATTGTTGACACTTGACATGTACACAGAAACTTGAATGTAACAACCCAAAACATAAAATCATGTTATCCCTCTCCAAACAGTGAAATAGCGAAAAGACAGTTCGAGAACAGACTCAAGGAGTCATACATAGTGTATACATCAGTTTGTTGATTCTTGCATTTCTAACAGATTAAAAACATCTTTACTCTTTCTCGAGGTAGGCCCAATCCAAAAAATCAAGCTTAATCCAGATCATTTTAGCATGACCTCCATACACAATTTTACACTAAATTTTAAAAAATCATAATCTTCTCCATGCCAATTACTACAAATCCGGAAATCTCCAACCAACTCTCAAACAGATCAAACAAAATACAAAGAACACACTGTGCCCATGCAAAAACAGCCCTGGTATATCAGATCACTGATTTCTACAGACAGGCATGTTATGGAATGTAGAAATAAATTTACTAAAAGAGAAACAGAAGATTGATCTCAATGACTCCCAACAAAATCTGACAGAAACCCTCCATGAATAGACCAAATCATTTTAGCATGACCTCCATACACAATTTTACACTAAATTTTAAAAAATCATAATCTTCTCCATGCCAATTACTACAAATCCGGAAATCTCCAACCAACTCTCAAACAGATCAAACAAAATACAAAGAACACACTGTGCCCATGCAAAAACAGCCCTGGTATGTCACATCACTGATTTCTACAGACAGGCATGTTATGCAATGTAGAAACAAATTTACTAAAAGAGAAACAGAAGATTGATCTCAATGACTCCCAACAAAATCTGACAGAAACCCTCCATGAATAGACCCTACGCCTTTACATAATGTTAACAACTGCACATATAAGATGTGTACATATTATTATGTTGGATGCAACAGATTTATATTTGATGCACGATGGATGTATACACATCAGCTATACAAATGTAAAAATGGGATATGCACACACTAATTATTTACACGTCAATTCCTCTAGGAAAATTACTCTACTTGAGCAAAAACAATGCCACGCAGCCACATTTTCACAGAAACAAGGATATATCACAACATAGCATACAAGCACACCACATACACAATATTTGACTCAAACCTCCTTTCTCTGAGTCAAAATGCAAACACTGCATCCAACTCGTACAAAACCAACCTGCCCGCTCAAATCAGATCGGCTTTCAGTACTTGTGTCAACACATGGACCTGTTATGCAATTTCATAAAATGTTTTCTATCCAACAACAATCAGACTTGCACTAGACGTTAAATTGTTAAAAAAGCTAATTCTTGCACAAATGCTCCCAACACAACAAACAAAAATGAGTACAACAATTATAATTTCCTTTCATATGCCTAACAAGCTGCACTAAAAATTCTCGGCAACGCTCACAGAAGAAAAGAAAAAAAAAAAAAAAAAGCAATCCACTGCACCTTAATTTTCATAAACCTGGAAAGCGTAAGATAAGTTAAAAAAATGCTTTTTAAAATACCAAAAAACGATGCAGACGAATCGGATCAGTTTACAGCACTCCTATACTAGGGTTCCTACAAACAAACCTAACCTTATCGCAATATCAGAAGATCCAAAGCACCTCTTATAAAATGAACCTGAGGACAACCGTATCTGAACATTATTTTACTTCAACTTAAACAAAAAAAAAAAATAGAAGAAGAACGAAAACAAGTAAGAGATTTCTCTTCCATGTAAACTATAATAGCAGTTAATGTCATTATATGCTAATGTGTGTATGTATATATTCGTTAGTGTATGTTTGCGTACTGCGTACACACCAGTTCCTTTTTCCTTCACAGAAAACCTGAATTAAGTCTCCAGAACTTCATCAGCACAATAAAATGCACTACATTTATTTCCACTAACAAATAACAAAAAAACCGTACATAACAAACTCTTCAACAAAATGACCGGTGCAGAGCTGCAAGAAGCCGTTGCCATGCAAAACGAAAAATAATTTTCACAGATCTGTTTTTATATGAGCCTAGTAGCGTCCAATGCGTGTTCGCTGAAAGAGCAAAAGAGTAAATTTTACAAAAGTCTACAACTATTAAGTTCAGAGAAAAGCCATATCAAGAACTATCCCTCGTAAATTTCACAAGAATTTGCATCTGACGGTTCACAGGAAAGCAAAGGTCTAGCCTAAAAGAGGCCAAAATAGATACACGGAAGGCAGTTCAAACCAGCAAAATAGCCATTCCAAGGAAATCGGATTATTTTCACTAAGTAGCGTATTTTAGCAACAGATCTCAAATATTCCTAAAAAATATATATATCAGAATACAACAGTTTCTGAGCATTATTTTCCCTTCACTTAACAATAACAGCTTCCGAAAATCATTTCCCCTCCGCTTAACAACGCTGATACAAGCATAATAAGAAATAAAGCGATTTTCCTACCTCTGGTGTAGCAAATTGTTCAGACGCGTAGCTCGTGAGATTCGAACCTGTGACCTGAGTGCGCAATTCTGAGTTCCCGCCTCTACACGTTTATAGGGGAAAAGAATGCGTAAAAACTAGAGTTCAAGTGCAGCATCAAGGAATCGGAATATTGTAATCTTTTTTTTTTCTTTGTTAACGAGGAGTGACACGTCAGCTTGTACAGGTCGGACTAGACCCTTCTTGCGGGGTGAGATGACTGCGACCGGATTCCTAACGGTCTTGGTTTCTTTAAGGCGCGTGCGCTCTCATCCGACGGCTGGGATTTGACGAATGAGTGATCTGGGCCGTTGATGGCGGGTGGAGAAGGGTTAAAGTGGGTGCCAACCTGGATATTATATGGACCATTTTCTATTATTTTAATGGGGATATTTTGCGAGATTTTATTTTTTTTGTAAGGTGGGGGTATGGGTATGGGTTGTATGGGCGTGTATTTTACGTGGACGGAGGGGGGCCGTTGCCGTCGGTTAGGGGTTTTGTCTTTTTTCGGAGGGGGCGTAAAACGGAATCTCTCAAGGTGTAAAATGAGCTTTACACGGGTCAATGAATGTGCCCTAATTTGGAAGTTGCCTTGCAGTTTCTCTTTTTATCGTGCCAAAAATGTGGAGTTTTGCAAGGTGTTTAGACGTTTTCAGGGTTGACTAAACCTTAATATACTTTTCAAATTTAATTATAAGTAGGAGTCGTGTTAGAAGTGCACAATGGTACCTCGATAGGTAGACAAGGAAGATGGAAGGACATTTGTCTAGTGGAAGGTATCCTGCATCTTCCTCTAGTCTTCAGGGTTTAAAACCACTTCCACCATGGCAAGTGTGTCAACAATACTGTCGTGTTGCATCCTTGAAATATATTTTTTTACCTACCATTAAACGTTAAAATAACCATGTTCATACTCCCAACTGAGAACAATAAAATTAGAAAATAAACATATGTTGTGTTGTGCCCAAAGAACATTAATCATATCTTCACCATCGAACCTATACTCTGTCGATCAAGCTCGTGTGCAATGATTTTGTGCAAGGTGAAGAGATGCATGACAAATGTGTTATAAAGGATTGTCTAATAGTCGTTGCTTGGAGTAAATTTGATGCCTCTCTCGAACAACAATTGTTGAGCCGACTACTTGAGTGTGTTTTCTACAAACCCTAAATCGATAGTGTAAGAATGAAAAATGAGGGTGTATTTTTATGGACGAATGGGTGTAACTTGACCCAATGACAAGAATATGGCGATACGACAAGTAGTGAAGGTAATGAAGATGGAGAAGAGGAGCTTGGGGTTTGAGGTCTTTCACTCAACTTGAATTGGATAATGGTAGAAGTGCCTTACCAAAGTAAATGTGAGACCAAAACAATCTTGCACCAATCTAAGACTCTAGGCTTCCATGTGAGATCCAAGCTAACTAAATGCGTAGGGAGCATAAGGCAAATTTTTTTAGACTTTATGTAGAATGACTTATTTCCTGGATTATCACTTTGTTGGCAAAATATTTTGTCGCATGACAAAATATGGGGTTTTCTGCCAATGCTTTGGGACTGAGTCCCTCTTTAGAATGGGGAGGCTCCTATTTATTGAAAGCTAGAAATATTGTAAACTAATTTTATACTCAGGGTGGTCGAAGACCAGGGATCACACAAGAGCACTCCATTGAACTTGTGGCAACATTGTATGGAGGGAAAGGAGTGTGAGGTATGAGTAGGAGAAGAGAAATGGAGAGTGGGATTGCGTAATAAATAGGATGTTGAGTTTATTAAACACAAAACTAGAAGTATTTCCAAATTCGATGAAAAAACACCCACATACAAATCAAGAAAAAAAACACAGTGAACTCAAAGTTTAATTGCATTATATTCATCAAAAGATTCAGTCTTTCCCTGGTTGTACAGGATTACAATGCTCTATTGGAGTAGGAGTTGAGAAAGAGAGGAATACATTAGGCAAAAAGTAGAAGAAATAAAGCTTGTTATAGGAGGAGCAAAAATTGATCCCTTAGAATGGAGAGAGCCTTACAATTTATATCCAAAGCCAATAACTCTTCACATTCCCATGTGCCTTTTCAACTTAAAGTGCAATCTCAACGAAGAAATAGAAACTTTTAGTAACTTAAATCACTTTTACAAAAAAAAATTCACAACGGAGAAATATAATGTTAGAGAGAGAAAGGTAGAGAAAGAAGGTGATCAAAAGAAGATGTTGCAAGATGAAGTTTTGTTCTTCCTTCATTATGGAGATGATTGTTGCAAACTGGATAGGATCTTCCTTGACTACATCTCTAATTGGAGCATCTCTTTTCTTAGACCTGGAAATGATGCTCCATATCTTATCCTAACTAATAATCTTTGGTCGTGCTTGGGAAAATCTCCTTCAAATCTTCATCTTTGTGAGCAATGATAGGATGCACAAATCAACTCCCTATCACGAACGAAGACAAAAAATAGTCTCTTTGCAATCATTGTGAAGAATGCACTTATATCACGCATGCCCAAGGATTGGTAACCATGAGCTCTCTTTGATTTGACGATGTCAAATATTCATGAGAATCCTCAGCGGAAACATGATAATCATTTGAAATGTAAACACTCCCTTTTCGTAAGAAACAATTGAATGGACAATGTCTTCTTGGAGAATATTGGCACTCCTTGTGATGTCTTTTGAATTGAGAATGACGAGGAGATCAAGAACACACTGACACCCTAGTTCCCATCATGAAAACCTTCAAATGATTCAATTGGATGTTTCATGATCAACAATCCTCCTATGCACTCTGAGTCAGGTTAGCAAATGAGTTTTCCTTCTTCCATCCTCCGCTTCAGATCACCAAAATTTGTGTGTTCTACATCGTTGTTTCCAATGTTTGAGTATTTAGAAACCAAGACTAAAATAGGATTGTATCATGAGTAGTGGAGCTTCATTATGCAATATTGGGGTCTCACAAGCCTAAGAATGATGGTGGAATTTAACGGGGCAAGAGAAATGGGATTTCGAGATGGTTTACGAAACCTCGAGATTTTGTAATTGGTTTTTAATAGTCCTAGCAATTAAATTCCCGTTTAAGCCATTCCAAGAGAAAATCAACTCCAAATTAAACAAGACTCGATTCGTTAAAAATAAATTTCTCAAAATAAGAGACACTCCAAATTTGGTGATGACCCCTCATCAGAAATAATGGAAAATGGGGAAAACAAGTTTTGGATGGGAGGTAAGCTTGAAAAATGGGATTAATGGAGTGTAGGCAAAAAAATCAGTCCTTTGTTCTGGGTAGCAATACTTGTCCAAATGGATTGGTTTTTGATTCATTAGAGAGGTATTGAGGAGGGGAACCAAAGCTCAAGATTCAACAAAGATCTATTGCGGGCTTTGTGAGAAAATGGTTGAAACAATTTCTAGTGTAAATGGGGTTTCAAAATGGTTTTGGACGTAGAAAGTGGTTTCACTCACAATGTAACATCCCGTTATTTGACCCCAAAAATTTGACGTCCGCATAGGCCGTCAATAGGCCAAAATAGATTAGTGAAGGTATAAGGGCATAACGTTACACCAATCTTTAATTCATGTAAGCTTTGCGTTAATAAGTTTGGTTAACTGTCAGAAGTCTTGACTTGCACCGACATCACCTATTTGAATATATGAATGATGGCATTATTGTTGTATATTGTTGACTCGGTCTATGCATTATAATTTCTCTTGAACACACCAACTGTGCGAGTTATGAGTGAAGTTGTGAACTAAGTGGACCCTTGTGTGGGATTATGCGGAAATCATTAGAACGAATCATGTTATGGAAGCATTGATATATATATATATATATATATATATATAAATAATTGTTTTGGTAATAATTATGTTGGTTGATTATGTTATATGAATCGTGACATATATTATTAAGGGTGGAGGGTCACAAACCCGACCATAGAATAATAGGGGAGTATTATGTTTGTTGACATTGGTCATTTAATCATTGTTAAATATTATGAATATATGAAATCATATGTTATAGTTTTGACTAGATATTGTGAACGACTCCAATGGTGATCAAGGGTCACAAACTCGACAGGGAAACAGAAAGGAATTATGTAACATTATGAAAGGCATTAACATTGCTATGGAATTATCGAAAAGGTATTATTATTTTTTTATTATTGTTTAATGACGATTGATTTGGTATTAAGCAAGGGTAAAATGACTATGCTTGATGGGATAGGGGACATTATTATCATTAACATTGAGATGGTTGGTAATATTATTGTAATAATTTTAAAAAGGGCTTTATTATGGTTATTGATTGACTTGGATTAATGAATGATTATATTTTGGTTTTAAACAACTCCAATAAAACCACAAAAGTCACAGACCCGACCAAAACTTAGAAAGGAGTTGATAAATGTTTGAAATCCAGTTATATAGTCACATTTGACTTTAGGGCATAATTATTTGGTTGATCGATTGTGAGGGCAAGTTGAAACCATAGCTCCCTCAATCGCATGACTACGGCGACGCTAGTAATTTGGAAGTTGCATAAAAATATGAGAGACTATTTTTATCAGTTGAGTGCAACTTAGTTCTGATTGTGATTTAATTTAACTTGGATTAATTAAATCTAAGTATTGCAGAGACATTATTTAAATAAATGATGTATAAATACTGAAATACATAAATGACACAAGGAACTAAGAATAAAAATATGAAACCCTAAACACAAGAGATAAATTAAGAGGCTTAGTTGATTTATGCTCAATCTAGAACTGATCTAGACTGGGAAAAGTACTGAACAAGTTGGGTAGAGTGTCATAAATGCTCAATATAAATCCTACAACTCACGAACAAAGTTGGGCACGGGCGACCACACTAGGACAGGGGCGCCTAGGTGTCGGGTGACCACTACTGGATGCCTATGACTGTACAAATAGTCATAATCTAGTTTTCACTATGTCGTAAGAGTGTCACAATTGTTTCCTATTGATTGCCTTATAGCGCCGCTCTTTCAATGTTGAAGGTACATGTAACCTGTAAAAAGAGAAGTTTGCCTGCACAATCCCACAAACCACATCAAACCTAAAAAGAAAGACGCATAATTGGGAGTCAGAATGACCCGACGGTCACCCCGAGAGTGAAATTACAACCAAGTGTTGCACTACATCTTAGACTCCATGTAATTTTTGCGAGTGTGTGTAGAAATGGTTCCCTAGGTTGCCCTTGTGCAAGTTACACTTGATAGCGGGCTAGATTTTCTAAAATATGCAAATGTGTGGATGGAATAGAATAAACTTCCCCTTTCAATGTTGTGTATGCAGAGTATGTAGTTCCTTGTCCCTTGAGTGGATGATAGATGGATGTTTTGGAGTGCTTTTGGTGCATTTTAGATGCAAGCTTAGGTGATAGTAGTAATGCTTAACTTGCTTGGACATTTATTTTGAACACATAACTATGTATTTATATGATTCCCTTGTTTGGATTTTGTAATTGAAATTTAGAAGGCCGACCCATAAGTGAAAAAGATGCCCAAAAGATAAAAGAGACCCAAAAAGAGCAAGTAAGGTAAGAAAAGGTTAGGGGCACCCAAAGGGGACAAGAGCACCTGGGCACTTGTGTCCAAAGTCATGAAAGGTAAAAAAGTTCAATTCTGATTGGGTTGCAGGGTATGTAAGACCAAATAGAAAATAAGAGACAAAGAAAAGAGGCCAAATACAGTTGTCAATTACAAGTTTTCTTGCTTAGAAGTCATGTAAATGCAAGTATGCATTTAGGACCTAGAAATGTACCCAAGTTGTGGATGTTTATCATGGTTGCATGTGTTTTAACTTAGACTTGGAGGAATTTATAAAAGCCCTATTATGTAACACCTATCATCAAATTAAGGAATTTTTTTATAAGCAAACCCTTACATCACAATCAATGCCTTCAATAATTTTCAGCACATAACAATTAAATCCAACATAAAATAATGTTTACAATCCATCTGATAACAATTATAACCATGTGTTGTTGTAGGGTCCATTAGATCAACTAGATCCCCCTTATCAACACTCTAACTAAGTGAGTATATCTTGTATACTTTTGGTTAAACCTTTACAATAGGTTTTGAGAACTAAGTGCAATTCCTATGTGTCAACCTGGAGAATAGGCTTGTTGTAATCCATCCAACATCCGACACTACAAATTAGGAGTATGGTGATCAGACAGTGTATTCAGCTAGCTACACTACTTGGCAAAGTTATTAAGTGACTAATGCAAGCTTAGTTTCATGACCGCCGCATAAGTCAAATGAAACTTGTCTCCATCACCGCACAACCATCTCTACATATTTATCCAGATCATAATTTCGTTTTTTAAGAAGTTTAATTTTTTGTTTCAAAGAATAGGGATTTATGACTAACCATTTCATTCAAGGGTACATTGTCAGTCCCATCTTAGGATCCCTACGGGAAAGATAGTGACCACTTAATGACATTCATCATTAAGTACTCGCTACCCTTCCCGTAGTCATCCTAAGCTGGTACGGATAGGATTCAGTCAAATGGAAAGGTGGGTTGTAGAACCCACAGTTTATTCACACAATTGTTATCTTTGGAGTTAATGTTGGGTACACCATATTGTTACAATGTTAGGTGTCAAGACACATTATCCATTTTCTGATAGGGAACTATAGTAACTTATCTCATTACTAGCTTTAAGAAGTATCTCCTTTCATGGTATCACAATATAACCTTAGTTGTTAAGGATAGGTTTGGTTAATCATGTCTAGTTTTATAACGATCCAATATCATCCTAATTATATCATTTAGTCTTATAAGTTTATCATCTAATGTGTATATTTCACTTAAACTCAAATGATATTGAATTTGTTGATTAACTGGTTATCTTATGGCTATCGTATAACATGAGTATAATAATCCACATCCAAGTAAAGTTACCCATTCAATAATTAATGAAATAGTACATACACTAATGTGTCGTCAACATGTCATAATTAATGTACTTTATGTTGTCAAGATACGACAATACTAAGAATAACTTGTTTGTATTATTCACCTTGATGAATTAATTAATCATTCATAATGAATCTATAATTATGAGACGAATATCATTATCTCATAAATGTACACTGATGTTAATAACAACTTATTAATCGTTCTTTGGTTCATTAAAGTATGATAATGATATAAATGTTGTTCTCATTGTAATAGTTTCCATTTCATAATATATGTCAAATATTGTCGTTAACATACAATCATAGTAATAAATCAAAAAATAGTGTTATACTTTACATTTAAAATTTAATAATTTTAAAAACATATACCGTTGTAAAAACAACGAGAAAACCATCATTATAACTCATAAAATGTGATATAATCAAATAGTTTATTTATTCAACTTTATAAGGATGAATCCTTACTTTTCTCAAAATGATAATACATTTATTTTTAGAATATTATAAGTTGTAGACACAAAATTACGCACTTGGGTACATTTCTAGGTCCTAAAAGCATGCTAGCATTTACATGATTCTTAAGCAAGAAAACTAGTGGTTGACAACTATCTTTGGCCTTTTTTCTTTGCCTCGTGTTTTCTATTTGGTCTTACACACCCTACAACCCAGTCAAAAATTTACTTTTTTATCGTTAATGGCTTCAGACACCAGCGCCCAACTAGGACAACAGAGCCCAGGCGCTCCCATCCCCTCTAGATGCCCGTCACCATTGCAATGTCTTTATTTCATCGTCACATAGTTCTCCATAATAGTCACTTCTCTTTAGTGACTATTACAACACTTTGCACTCCATGCATCATAACTAATATTCTTTTGCATTTTCACACCATTTTATACACACAATGTATCGTCATTACCCTATGACACACTCTTAGTTCCACGGTTCATACTCGACTGGTGAGGGTTTAATTATGAAATGAAACTCACATTCACTACACAATCCATGCTTTGAGATTTACGATACAACTTTCTAGCATCTATGCACACGAAAAACCTATTTCCTGATGATGCACTCTTGTTCTATGGTTCATTATCGACTACTAGGGGGGATTTATAAATGAACCTCATCTCATACACATCCGCTGGGAGGCACGTTATTTCTACCATCGAGACATTTTGCATACCATACCATCACCCTCAGACAAAAAAAATTGGTTGCATTTAGTCTTGTTTGCTTATATTTCTTACATGTTGCACTTTGCTTACTATGTTAGTTGGATATCCAGTATGTCATTATATTTATCATATACACATGTGCGTTCACTTGGTCTTTTGAGGTTAATTTAGCTCTCTTATAAGTTTTACATGTTGTAATGATGTTTGGCAATGTACCTCTCAACAGTCTCACAAGGCTCCCGGGGGCATCTACATCTACTACTCTTATCCTACACACTACATGTTCTATTGTTTCATCATTTACCACTTATTCTTACTAGCACTTCACTTTTTGTTGCTATATACATGCTCTTGACATATTATTTATCTTTCTAACATGCTAATGAGTGCTTCATGTGTAACATTTGCTTTGCAGGACTATATGCCACCATGGTTATCTAACACATTCCGTTTGATTTTGTTTGCCACTGTATGTTATTGTTTACATGTTATGCCCTATGTCTTGTTTGATCATTGTATGCTTTTGGCTGCTTTTGCCCTGATTGTCTTATGACATTGTGAGAGATGGCCCATGTTTGAAACCCACTTTTCATGGTCTATCTTATCTGCACACTTGCTTGTTACATTGTCTTCTATTGCATGCTTGCTACTTATTCTACTAACACATATTACTAGACATTTTGTTTGTATGTGCCTTGGTTTCTACCATGCACATCCCCTACCCCTGTAGGTAGCCACTTTAGATCAACATCAAGTCCACTCCTTTGGGCAGCATTCTCCTACAAGAGTTGAATGCACCCCAAACGAGGGGGGGCATACATTGGGTGATCAAATCGCCCCTATAGTTGCTCATAGCTACAACAAATCATAGAACAATACAAAATCAACATAGACACGTAGTCATAGAATGGCCCAGAATCTGACTTGGATCCAAAACACAGTACATACACCAACGCCCAGAATTAGACACTAGCGTTTGGGCGCTCCTGACCTCTCCTGGGTGTTGATGTCCAAGGGGTGGATACAAGCATCTTCTCATATCAACACAATTTATAGAAATATTTATAGCAGTTCTACAGTTACAGGCACAAACCTTTAGTTATAGAATACATTATATCTCCTTCAATTGGTATAATTGGAACAATTCGGAGCTAATCAAAACAAATCGGGAAAAAAGAAAGAAATCGAGACATACCATCTGCAGTGGTGCTTATTAGGAAAATTCATGGAAGGAGAGTAAAACTATACCTCTATCCCCAACACTAAGTCTTGGCGTGAGATCACCCAAAAAACTCACAACTTGGAGCAAGATCGCCCAAAAAACTCGCTCTTGGTGTTAAACCACTAAAAAAAACTTGTTCTCGACATGAGATCGCCGAAAAAACTCACCATCAACAATAAATTCAACAAATCAAGACAAATTTTCTATCTCTTACACTCTTATACATTAGGTGCACACTTTCCTTTTTTACATACTTTTACACACTTGTATATGCTTATGCATACTTTACTCATATTTATCATATACATGACTTTAACTACCCTTTTTCTCTTCTTTTGTAGGTTCGTCCTTAATACACAACAAGAAGCAACCTAAAACAACAAATACAAGCACAACAACATGTATAAGCAACACATACGCTTCACCCCTAGGGTCACTTTCCTTTCCTAATCTCCATACTTCACTTTGCATTCATTCCACACTTCACTTGTCCACTCGACATGATATTCACCACACTCTCTACAAGATCATAAGGTGTGCATCTTCTATCTACTCTATGTTATCGATTATTCACTCAACAACATAAAGTGGAGGTAAATGTAGACACAAAATTACACACTTGGGTACATTTATAGGTTCTAAAAGCATGCTAGCATTTACATGATTCCTAAGCAAGAAAACTAGTGGTTGACAACTATCTTTGGCCTCTTTTCTTTGTCTCATGTTTTCTATTTGGTCTTACACACCCTACAGCCCAATCAGAACTTTACTTATTTATTCTTTCATGGCTTCAGACAACAGCGCCTAGCCAGAAACAGTAGCGCCCAGGTGTTCATGTCCCCTCTGGGCGCCCCTAACCCTTTCTTACCTTACTCACTCTTTTTGGGTCACTCTTTTGGGCATCTTTTTCACTTATGGGTCGGCCTTTCAGTTGTCAATTATGAAATTCAAACAAGGGAATCATATAAATACATAGTTATCTATTTAAAATAAAGGACCAAACACTAAACATTACTATCATCACCTAAGCTTGCATCCAAAGGCACTAAAGCACTCCAAAGGCATCCATCTAGCATCCATTCAAGGGACAATGGATGCATACTTATGCATACGTGGCATAGGAGGGGGATGTTTATTCTATTCCATCCACATGTATGTACACTATTGCATTATTACATTCTAGCTACAACTCGCTATTAAGTGCAACTAGCACAAGGGCATCTCAGGGCATCATTTCTACACACACACCAGAACTACACGTAGTTTGAGATGTAATGCAACACTCAATCATAAGTTCACTCTTCGGGTGACCGTCGGGTCAGTATAACCCCCATTATGTATTTTCCTTTTATAGGTTTGATGTGTTTTGTGGGTTTGTGCAGGTGAGCTTCTATTTTACATGTCACAAGTATCATCAGCAATCTTGGTATGCATATCAGGTGATCAACAAAGAATAATTTTTGAAACCCTAGCATCACAAAAGAAACCAGATTCTGAGCATCTAAACAGTCACCAATGCCAGTTTCTAGTCTCCAACGCCTAGGCGCCCATGTCTAGCTCTGTTCCTACACTCCAATTTTTTTAGTGACCAATGACGACCTTGTTTGTAGTTTGTTCATCAGTTGCACCTACCCAAATCATTTCTTGTTCATTCAGAAATCAGCTAAGCTCCTCTATCTCATCCTCTTGTTTAGGGTTTTACATTATTGCTTACTTATTGCTTGGGTCTTACTGTATATTATCATTTTGTACATCGTTAGGAACAATAGTTACTCTGCAATTAGATTTAATTAATTCAAATTAAATTAAATCGCAAGTAGGCAAAGCCTTTATTTAAAATCTTTGAAATGATACTTTTGCTTTACAAAGATATACATTAATCCAAAACAAATTTCTGAACACTAATACACAATTAAGACATGTGTATAAAATCCAACAATCACTTCAATTTATTACTCCGTCCTGCACACTGTAGGAGAGAGAAGGTATACATGGCCAATTCAACAAAATGCTGGTATGAATTATCTACTCATAATCATGTTATTCTATTATGAAATAAATGACTAGGATATGGTTATTATTTTATGGCAAAATATGAACTTCATAATACACACATATCATTCAACAAATGAAGTGATACTAGAAATTACTACTATGTTTCCAACAAACACAAATCAATAGAAAACAATGTCATTTCATTCTTGTTTAGGATGACTTATTATTCAGTTTACTTTATCAATAAAAAAATCAACATTTCATAGTAAAAATTCAATCCATAACTATGATGTCAAAATAATAAGCTTGCTTAGGAACAATTTTTTTTTAGTTTAATAAACTTGTTTATTCCTTAATTCTCTTCTTATGTTATTTAATCATTTATATTGATAAATCAAACAACTCAAAGTCACCCAATGAAATCTTATTAGTTTCTTTCAAATATTGATGTTCTTGAAATCACTATGACAAAGATGGGGCAACATCTCCCAACAAGTTCATTCACTCACTATTTCTTTTAACTATTTATTTCTACTATAATTAAAACAAGAAAATTAGTCTGCAAGATCTATCATCATTATTTATCAAGCAACTGTTCATCTTTAACCTAATCAAACAATTATTAATACTCTGAATAATTAAAAAAAAATCATATTCAACCAACAATCAAATTTATTTAATCAAGGAACATAGTTTATTTCTTTTTAGGAAATGATCATCCCCATACACAAGTCAATATTTCCACTTAGCAACTAAAGATTAACTTCACTAATTTAAACCTAATTGTAAACTCGGTCTCATGTGAATTTATTATGTTGCAAAAACAAAATCCTTTTTCAACACAGACTAGCTTGAAATGAGAAAAAGGACACGGTCTTTCCGAGTTACATATTACCAATGTCTTAACAGTCAAAATCACATGCTCCTTACTGACACAAGTTTTTCCATACGTCCACAACAACCAAAAACTCACAAACAAATCCCAAGACCAAACCGTTATGGGAATAGGGAAACGAGTTTGCATACAAATTGTTAACTATTTTAACACCATGAATCGAATCCTACTCCTTATCTGGGTTGAATATGTTTACCCAGTAAATTGAAATAAATAGTGGGTTCATAAACTAAAACTTAGATTCAACGTGTAACCCAAAAATCTCTCAATTTTGTAACTTATTTCAACAACCAACAAATCAAACAACATTTCTTCATGAGCCGACTATCTATAAGCTCTATACGAGTTGTATGAAGAATAGATCCATGCACACGTAAACATTTTAAAAACAACTGGTAAAACCATTAATAATTCACAATCTCTTTCAACCCAAAGATGCCATTTTTAACAACAACAAAGATAAATATGAACAAAAATGAGGTTCAAAAGAATACGTATAACCCAACTAATTTCATTAACAAGAAAACAACATTCTCATTTTTACAAAAACCCAATTTGCTATTCTTTTCCCTGGTCATTTTCCCATCAAACTTTTGATATAATCTAGTAAAGTCGTTCCCAAATTTTTTTACTAAAATAAAACCATATTTTAATCACCTATTGCAAGATATAACAACAAGATTAAGAGAAGAGAAATCATGCCTGAAAACGCCCAAATATTTCTTATTTTCTCCTAAAAAAACCAGAAAACCAAATGCACTTGAATCAACAAAGAAATCTCCAAAAAAATTTCCAAAGTAAATGTGCCCAATAACCAACACAACTTGCCATTTTAATAGCATTTTTTTTGCATGCAACTGCCAACAATATCCTCCACTTTCTCAGACCAGTAGAGCAAAAATAATCTTTAACACAAAAAAATGTGAATGGGTGTTTACATGGCTCTAGCTTGTTATGCAAGCTTCTTCCATTCCCCCAAAACCATGCAAATATTTAATGCACATTAACTTATGGCAATTCCTTTTGTTCTTCCCTGTAATTTCTCTATCTTGCCCAAGTAATGCACATTTTACTAAACATGCAAGTTTTGATTTTTTCCCATTTATAAATTTATCCATCATTGCCAATTTAAACTCATCCATTATCCATACAAGGTCAAAACTAACACAAATCATAACTATTTAAAAATGCCACCTTCCCATTGTCTATGACCATATAACAAAACAATAACATTCACTTATTTAATTTCCCTCGTGGTCCAAGACCACTTAACTCAACAACTATAATACATTTTGCAATATGGTTCATGACCACCATAACGACATTTAAACTTACAATATGGTCCATGGTAACAACAACAAACTTATATGATGGTCTAAGATCATTAAAAATATCATTATTTTCCAATGCAAATGTAATGCGGTCTATGACCCGAGCAAACGAATGAGTCTTACCTTGCCAATGATCATGACCACTTGTTCGATTTATCGCATTACCTTTAAATTTAATGACTTATGGTCTATGACCGGATTATAATGCCAAGAAGAAGAATTAAAAACTTTACAACATTTAATTATCACATTATTATTGCCTTGTAGAATGGTCTGCGACCAATCAAAAAAATGGTAGAAATAAACTATTGCTTCACATGACCGTCCAAGATGATAATAAACACTTATTTACCTTAATCCTTTAAATATTGCCCAATAATAGAAACAATCCAGATTTATTAATGAAGAATGAAATAATTAACTGTGACAAACACATGGTGGTGTTCAGTCACCCCAAACTAGATACAACAAGGCCATCAAATTGTGATCATCAAACAAGCCAATAAACATTAGATGGTGAGTATTAATTTAGTGTAAGGTATACACCGTATACACATGTGTATATACGTTCCAATATATATATATATATGTGTGTGTGTGTGTGTGTGTGTGTGTGTGTGTGTGTGTGTGTGTGTATGTATGTATGTATGTATGTATGTATAAATAACATTATATCGACATTGATCAACTAACATTAGTAGTCTTTTAATAATCCATAATTATTTATAGCAACATAAATCAAATGCGAGGTGTGACATAGTCAAGGCAAGGTTGAGAACAAAGGTGAGAGAGTAAATATCTCCTTGTTGGGATGAATTTCACTATTAGAGAATGTTGCGATTGCTAGGATATGGAAGGAAGGAGGACGCATGCAGTGACTTACAACTCGTCCAGGGCATGGCCATCATTGTTGATAATTCATGCATGGTTTCTTTTGCTTTAAACTCACATGGCCTCACATAAGTAAAACGAAAGGTTTCTTTTCTTCTTTTTAATTCGTTATAATAAATAGAATTTGGGTTTTCATATTCATTATGAATGTTATTATCCTAGCTCAGTTCTATGTATATATGGAATTCACATGGGTATAATGCATATACATACCTATATACTCCCTTCATGGGAATATAGGTTTGTATACGCATGTACAAATTTGTGTATGAAAATTGGTATGGGTATAGGTTGTTTGAGGGTTTAACTTGTATAGATGGTGGAAAATATTCCTCCTGTGGATGGGAAGATTTATTCGAGCACCACATTATTGGGTTCTTAAATTATCAATGCAATTATATTGTTAGGTGAAGAAAAATGTGTTGTCTTGAAAACTTGTTAATATAGATTCGTTATTTGGGGAAATATTAAGGTTTCTGGTTGTTGTTAGACGGTGTTGTATGATGTTTTCTAGTAGAGTGGATATTGTGTCTCTCTCACTCTCTTTGTGCCTGGTTTTGTATAACCAGGATGGTAGTTGAAGGAAATAAACTGATTCAAAAAATAAAACAAAATATTGTTTTTCTCTCTCTCCCTGATGTTCTTGGATGTTTTGCACATAAGAGATTATGCATGTTTATAGTAATCGAAATCATATTTAGTTCTTTGAATTGACCCACAATCTGTTGCAAGTACATGCTAAGAAATGGTGATTGTTGTTTTGAATTGAAGCATTCTACTTGTTGTTTGAAAAGAAGAATATCTCCTTGCTGTAGTGAAAGAAAGTTATAATACTAGCTCTTGACTGTTTCGATTGTAATAATATTATAGGACAATCACATCCAATATTGAATACTTCATTAACTTCTATTTAGTTAAGGAACCTTAAACACATGACAAGAATAAGACCTTAACATTTATGTGATTGAAATGCTCACTAAAGAATTATAATTTGTATGTGCATGAGAACTATGGTGTAGTCTAGGTTATAAACAACAAAGTGCCGTATATGTAGATTTATTTATCAGCAAAGTTTATATAAGTCTAATGAATATTTATTGGAAAATGTTATGTATGTCAAAAGGATATTTATTGGAAAAGTTTATATAAGCATAATGAATATTTATTAGCAAAGTTTACGTAAGTCCAATGTTATAATTGGTGATAGAGTATGTCATACGTCTTATGCGTGTGTTTGCAAACAACATTTATTACATGATTATTTACAATACATGTGCAAACTGACATTCATTAAGTGAAGTTATTTCTCACTTATATCTTGTCACAAGATCCAAGAGTTGGTTATAGTTTGTTGCTTGTTGTGGGCTTAAAAGCCATTGTTTTAATTGTTATAGATGACTATGATGATTGTTGGGATGATGGGGGTTTAGTGTTGTTTTTATCTCTCTTATTATGAATAGTATGTGTATACTATTATGTTGCCTAGTGTGGTATTTATCACTCCACTGATCCGATTGTTGGGTGGGGAAGGGCCCGCGTATAGTTGGCTCAATTTGACCATATAGGAATGGTTTATGTTGGAGTGTTGTTTCTTGACAACAATTTTGCTATCAGAACTAGGAAATGAGAGATAATGTCCCTAATACATTGTGGACACCTATATTTATTGTTGTGATGTCATGAGTTATACCTTATTATATTAAAATATTATTTTTATGTCTGTAAGATTTAATATCTCTAATGCATGTGTACACATTCTTGATGTTAACTTGTTGATAATGCAAGTTCGTAGTGTTAATGAACGTGGTATCATTTTGTAAATGACAACTAATTTAGGTTTATGCATTATTATGATTCTATTTCACAAATGATTTCGAGATTGAAATTATTTAATATTTAATGTTTATTTATTATTTTTATGGAATTTTATGCTCGGAAAGAGGATACATCTTGTCGTGGGATGTTACCACTCATATTTGATATGGTTTATTATGTTATTTAGTTACAATAATTGTTACATTCGATATGCGTGAATATTATATTAATAAGTTTCAAGAAATTTGATTCTCTTCGTTGTTGTAGCTTTGAATTTAAGTACACGACAAGTTTGTACTATGGTAGACTTGGCATATGAAATGAAATTTAGAATATATAATTTCCTTAATAACCACTTTAGTTAATGGTGGCTTATTGTTTATGTTAATGTAAGGATTAAATGAAATTATAAGGTCAATGGACTTATTAAATGAATAATATAGATTTTAATGGTCGAAATTCTTGTCCTTCCAACATAATTATGAACATGTTTGACTTTTACTTAGGAGAACATACAAAAATTTCAAGTATGATGTTTGGGGGTCCTTACACCCAAGGATCTCATATAAAAGGCAACAATCTAAGAAGGACATGATTGTTTACAACCTAATTAAATAAGTGCCTTACAGAAATACATAACAATAAGAAAGATGTAAGGGCTTGTAACAAGTAGACTATTTTGATTTAATTATCTTCCAACATTAATTATACACAATAAAAATAAATGCATTCAAAATTAAAATGATTGAGACAATTGATAAAACGATAAGTACTTGCTCAAAACATGAGAGGAGGGATAAACCTAGTTGTTCAAGGCATGATAGAGAGAATTTGGATGTGCAGGATAGTCAAATAGGAAGATCTAGAATTGTAAATTCTGCAATAGAAGTTTTGGAATTGGAAATTGAGGCATTATCCTTCAAGTGCCTTTACATGAATTACATCCACTCAATTAGGGCACAACTCTACTCTTATGTTACATTATTTATATTCTTTCCTACATTTGGGGTAATTTACTTGTTACACAGATGATTACATAATGATATATTTATGTATTTATAACAGAGCTTTATTTTCCTTTTTTACACCCAGTGCATGTAACCCATTTTGTTTGATATATCTAATTCACATGTCCATCACACAACTCAAAGGGGGACATATATTCAGCTTATTTTATCTCGAGTTCTAGTTTTACTATCAAGGACATGTTCTTCATTTTCTTGTTGAGATGACGAGTGATATACCCATATTTGATTCAGATACCTTATTTTCATTATGAGACACACCCAATTAGATTCATATTCAACATAAAATCTAGAGGCATTCTAATTTATTTTTGCCACAACCAAGTGTATTCATTCCTATTTTATATTTTCTCAAATAACAATTTCTTGGATATGTGTGTGTGGGTACACACACACATTTTTTTTACTTGCGCATGTTTTTATATGTTTTATAGAAGCACACATTTCCAAATACAAGAACAACGGAGACTTTGTGCCATATTTAGAGGTGCATATATATTTTTTTTGTTTTGCGGGTCATGGGAGCTAGACTATATGATAAGGTAACCTTTCTCCTCCTTTTTCATTTTCAAATCATTATGATACAAACATTGATTTTGAAAACCCTCAATAGATAGTGATGCGATCATAACAAAAAACATTCTCAAATAAGGGTTTTTAAATCTTTACTTTGATATGTATGCATACATGCATACATCAATGTGAACACCTAGTTTTAATACGACTAATTAATTAATTTGGTGCTTGCGTATTATTTAAGTGTTTATTGATTATTGGTTAAAATTGGGTAATGTGGGAGACCTTGTGAACTTCCAATGTTCTAATTTCCCCATCTAATGTATCATCTTTCCCATCCCAAGTCATTTTGAAAGTCCCCTTTTAGCCTTGTCTTGCCTATGCTTTAAATATGTTGTGTGGACCCCTCATAAGTGAAGTGCACTTGTATTTGCACCTTCCCTTCTTTTAGGAATTAATTATTGGAAATTAGATTCAATGTTCATATTAGTTAGTTTGAATTCAAGAGTTCTATAAATAGATAAGTGCATCAATACATTAATGACACAAGAAGCAATCACACCTAGAGGTATCCCTTTGTACAAGAGTGATATTGAACTTGTAAGAACAAAATATGTTCTATTTATAAAGCATCCCTATGTCAAAAATCCAATTAGAAAAATTAGAGATTTATTATAATATTTATTAATGGTTACATGCATTTGAAAGATGAAGATTTACACACTTGCATACAATGGATTGGTTTAACTTGTATCAGTTTTTGCTTGCATTTTTATCAAATCATAAAGAACATGGTAATGATGGAGGGATACCGCAAGCTCCCATTAACATCCCCTAATTTTTATGGGTTTTGCAGGGTAGAATACTAGAGCTACATATTTAAGATAAGAGTACGAAGCCACCATGGAGAACAACTGCACATAAAAGAGCTAAGTATATACATTCTTTCTCATTTATTACATTGAAATTGGAATATGTAGCTAGATCTTAATTTATCGACTATCTATTTTGATCTAAATTGCAATATATATGATTAGTTGTAGTGCATTGATGATGTAAAGTCACTTTTCATTATTACATTGAGAGGTGTTCCTACAGTGACAGGCAGAGAGTGTAATGGCGTGCGTTGATTGGAAAAAAAATATTTGCTGACTATATTTAATGGTTAAAAATAATTTATTTTTCAATGCCGACTCAATGTTTAATAAAATAAATAAATATATGATTATGTATTTATACATGAAATGTAAGTTATTTTAAAATTGTGAAAGACAACAAGTGTGAATCGGGTAAAATAACTGTACGAGGATATTAATTTTTATTGGAAGATAATCACTATGGAGTAAATAATAAGTGTGAATCGATAAGTAGCTATAATATTATTATATTCATCTAATATTATTTTTTTACTTTTGCATGTAGTAAATGATAAGTACCTATAATATTTATTTTATTGATCTATATTATTTTTAGTTTTTAGTTTTTTAGTTTTATATATATATTTGTACTTTTAGATTAGTTTTAATTTAGTTTTTACTTTTAGATATATTTTATAAATAAATGTTTTATATTTATAATTAAAATTTAATAAATATAATTCTATATTTAAAAATAAATATAAAATATATTTACTTCATAACAAACATTAAATAAAAAACAAACATTTGAATTAATTAATTAAAGTAGCATAGATATCTTAAATACATCTATCTGAAAGACACCAGAGGTATCAATCTCGAGGTGCCTATGTAACTTATGTGAGAATACCAATATAGACACCTCAAGATTGATATCTCTCGGTGGTCTTTTAGATAGATGTATTTAAGATATCTATGCTAGTTATAAATTAATTAAAAAATAACCACTTATGAAGGTTGTAGTTTGTCTACTAGCGAAGAATTTATGTTCTTTAAAGAGAGGTCTCAAGTTCAAATCTTAAGGAGATATAATATATACACCTTGTATGTGAAGCACAATTAAATACCTCCCACATATTAACAATATGAGACAATTCTATATATGTTGTAAGCGACCTTACATACCTAAAACAAAATACTCAATATTGCGGACCTTAAAAGACCTTTCGTTTTTCTTGATAAAAAAGACTTGAATATACAAATAAAATCTTTTAAAAACTAGCAATCACATGTGTATAGTGCAATGTGAATGCCGAATGGTATAAGTTATTTGATTTATAGGGATACTATAATTACTCAAAGGATAACAACAAGTAGATCAGAAAAGTAGTCTACAGAAAATCCAAGCTAAAAGAAAACACAAAATAAGGGATTAATAACAAGAGCGAAACCTAGAGAAAAATGAAACCGTCTCGTATACAAGAAATTAGAATTATGATATAAGGGATGAGAGAACCCTGCAAGGTTTTTCCATTGCTAATTTTGCAGATTCCTACTTGGCTTCTTTTGGATGAAAATACCCTTGCTATAGGAGCAACCATACATACATACTACACTTGCAGAAATGTACCTAAAGCAGCACAAGGAAGAGGGGAATATTTGAGCTCTCAATGATGACATATGAAAAAGTGAGAAGCTAAGATTTCCTTAGTTTTGTATCATAAATTATGGACTTATTTAGATTTTTCATTCATGCCCTGTATTTTGCAATGCAGGATAGAAAATTGTGTTTTATTATCAGAATTGCAGCCACGGGAATAAAACCTAAATTACATGAAATATGTAGATTATCAATGGTTAAGCTTTTGTCCACGGATGCAAGGCTTTTATAGAGTTTTTAGAGGAATACTATCCAATATATCCAGCTATTGTAAACGATGAATCATTGCACAATCACATCTTAGTTGTTGGAGAAATTTTACATGGTCCATAAAATATAAAAGTTACAAATTAGCTAATGGCGGGTGAAGATTTTTATTTCTATCAACAAATTATACCAGGTGCAATGTTTTCTATTGGCATTAGAAATGAAGATCTCGATGTTGTCCATTCCCCTCATTCTCCATTTTTCTTTTTGGATGAAAATGTGCTTCTTATAGGAGCAACCCTACATACTGCACTTGCAAAAATGTACTTGAAGCAGTATGAGGAAGAGGAGAATGTCTGAGCTCTCAAGGATGACATATGAAAAAGTGAGAAGCTAAGATTTCCTTAGTTTTGTAACATAAATTTTGGATTTATTTAGCTTTCTCATTCATGAACTGTATGTTGGGTATAATGGCTCATGGATGAGAGTGGAAAATTGAGTTTTCTATGAGATTGTGAAATTAAACTATAGATTGCATCTTGGGTGTACTTAAGCAACTATCTTTGGAATGGAAGAAATGAAGAAACATTGAATCGATTATTATAACCCAACCTTTTTGATACACATGTAGAGAATGAAATATATCTCCCCAACATTTCGGTTTCTAACATTGGCCCATCATTAGGAGGGTAAAGCATACCAAGTATTTGTCTAATTTGACAAGCATACCAAATGACATAGTTTACAAGCTAAGCAAGTATAAAACACGTGTTATAATTTTTTTGGCTACTCTGCTTTCAGCTAGTGGCTCTTGTACATCAAATAATAACATGAGAAACCTGTTGATACCACTTAGAGAGGGCTATATAGTAAGGCCCGCATGTTGTTTTGCATGATACATGGTTTAAAGTTAATATAACTTATGCAATCCCTTTTCCATTCTTCTTGTTTCATTGTGTGTTTCCCATTGCAAGATTTAGGCAAACAAATTTGAACATACGATTTGTCTCAATATTATGAGAATTGAACAACATATTTGAGCTTGCCCTTGCCTAGGAAGCTCCAACACATTAAAACCTTAATGAGAGCAAATGACATCCACAAGATTTTCATTTTGAGCTCTTTACATATATAATGCAAGGATGTCCTCTATCAAAATATAATGATGTATTAATCAATCTCATATTTTAATAAATTACTACTTCCCACATCATCAAGCTTCTCAACTAAGTGGCTCAATCACAAACTGTATTAACAAGGTTCTAAATATTTTATCTGATTTTCCATCAATTTCATAGCAACTACTCTACCATCTCTCAAATCTCCTCTGTACACTGATCCAAAGTTGCCTACCCCTAACAACATTTTTCTCATTAAATCCATCAGTTGCATTAAAAATATCTCCATTTTTAGGTGCTCAAATTTCTTGCGAATAGTTAGTGGTAGATCCACTACTTCCGAAGTCCATCTCCACAAGAAAACCAAAAGTAAACAACATATAACAAAAGCACTAACACTAGCAACTGCCACTATCACCATTTTGAAATGTGAAGCACTTTTTTGACTTGGACATTCAGGTAACAATAATTTCTGTGGCCCATAGAGGTCAACATTTCCATTAAGTCAAACAATAGCAGTGCCATTAGTAGAAACTCCCTCTTTAAGAATTTCTCTTGTGTCTCCATTGAAAGATAGATTTAGATAGTGAAGCACTTCAAGTTTCTTAAGGAATTTTGGTAGTGGACTAGTTAAGAAACTTGACAAAAGATCCAGGTCAACGAGATATTTCAAATTTTTCATTGCCTCCGGAATAGGACCCTCTAAGGCATTTCTTGATAGATTCAAACGTTTCAATCCTACGCAACTTCCAACTGCAACTGGAATGGCACCACACAACTTACTACCTAAAATGTCTAATATATGTAACCATTGTAATTTTGCCAATCTATTGCGACAAGGACCCTCCTAATGCATTCCATGAGAGATCTAAATACAACTGAAGATTTTGAAGACCGGTAAAATCTTCTCCAATTATACTGCCTAACAGCTTATTGTAAGACAGGTCTAACAGCTCTAATTTCTGACATTCCTTTAGACTGGCAGGTATATGTCCTAACAAATGGTTGTGATACAGAGAAAGTCTTCTCAACTCTTTGAGGTTACCAATAGAATCAGGAACTCTTCCAGATAGATTGTTCCGACTAAGAGACAAGAGTCCTAAATCTAATATATTGCCACTCAAATATAACTTTTCCATTTTTTGAAAAGCTTAAATCCAGATGGAATGAACCCATTCAACATGTTATAACCTAAATCTAAGTAGTTTAAGTTGCATAGATTTGTAATTTGCAGAGGTATGCTTCCGCTTATGTTGTTAGTGGATATTTCAAACCAAGAGAGGTTAGGTGAAAGTTGGCCAATGGAGAGAGGCAAAACACCAGTAAAATGATTACTAGAAACAATTATCTGCCACAGATTGGAGAAATTTGTGAGAGCTGTGAGGAAGTCCAAGGTGCTACTGTTCCCACTGACCAGTTGATTAGAATCCAAGCTAATTCTTTCAAGCAGGTGCAACTTACCTATCTCATTGGGCACTATTCCACTCAGCTGGTTGAATTATAGATAAAGAGTTATGAGATTGGTACATATTTCCAATGTAATTTGGTATCACTCCACTTATCTGATTTCCCCATAGATTTAGTTCTTCTCAGGTTCATGAGTTTTTCACAAAGAAGTGATGGAATTTGTCCTGTTAATCGGTTTTGAAATAAAGATAAGACTTGAAGAGAAGAACAGTTGGTTTAGAAAAAGATAAAGCATTTCTAGGTTGATCAATTTGGCACCAAAATCTGACGGTATGTGTCTTAAAGCCAAAAATTGTAGAGCTGAGCAGTTAGATATGAAAGAGGTATTCTTCCTCAAAGTTGGTTTCCTACAAGAAAGACGTCTTTTAGATACACAAATTTGGCACCAAAATCTGGTGGAATGTGTCCCCTCATAATCGGTTTCCATCCTAAAGCCAAAAAATCTTCACAAAAAAAAGAGAACAAATATTGATATGTATTGTATACTAATTACCACAATAGACCAATGATTCTCAGGTCACTCAATAAGTTGAGAAATTTCCTGCATATAGTTACAAGATTGTTCTTTTAGAGTTGCTGATGGGAAGGAAAGCTGTGGACAATGACTCAAAATTGTTTCGGTTGGTAATATTTTTGTTTGATAATTTTCTTTTGGAAGTTCCACTCTACACTGTTTAAGTATTTTTAAGGTTTGTTGTCTGGAGCATGAAGCAATAAAATGAGGATGGAGTTGTCTTTGACATTGGCATGTAAACATAGATTGATATCAAAAGTAGACAACAACATAGTCATGGAAACTGTTGATACAGAAGTTGCAGCAACCTACAAGGATCTTGGGATTGTAAGAAAATCTTCCAGTTGACCTTGCTTTGCACCAAGGAATGACCCTTTGATTGACCCACCATGCATGAAGTTGCCATTGTTCTAAAGTTGATGTTGTAAGTGCTTATCCTAAGCAAGTTCCTAGTATTTGAACGAACCAACTGACCCTTAATTACAGGAGGTATTTGGATGAATATGCATATGGTAAGCACAAAGATGTTATAGGGAGCACAAGCAACACTTTTGATGGGAATTTGTTTGTGAGATTTGGTGAGGTGATTTCACAAAACACTGTTTGACTGGAATGGGACTGGGACGGTGTTGTGTGGAAAAAAAATGCATCCCCACAAGTCCTCTCTATCTCGGGGTCTACTTTTCACAATGGATGAGCGAATTTTCAAGTAAACAATGGCCAGTTTTTCCTTTAACAACCTATATTTCTTTCATATTAATTCAATCTACTTGGAACCCTTTAAACAGAGGAAAGTGTCCCTGAATTTCTTTTTAAAGGGGCAAAATTACAGAACAATCTAGAAAAGCAGAGTAAATTTATGAAAAAAAATAGTGTAGTAGTGTTGAATACTTACAAAGAAACGACAACTAAACCCACCAGTGCATCCACCAGACCACCAGTGCTTCCACCAGACCAGGAGGTAAGCAAAGGAAAAACAAATAGAGGTTTCTTTTTTTTGCAAACAATACACGCCAGATAGGCAGCAATAAACGAGGACTGAATCTACGCTTATTCGCCCCCAATATTCTTTGCTTTCAAACAATTTTCGGCATTCTACATACAACTGCCGCTGATTTAGAAAATGGCTAAAAACAGAAAAAATATCTAAACACCCGTCAAATTTAACCCCTTGGCGTGAACGACCATAAACTCATTTGCCTTTCGGCGTAAGTAATAAATCTAAATTAACCGAGAGGCTATTTTATTTGGGGATTGAACCCTCGCATAAACATGCCGACAAAATGCCATCACGCCTGAAAGTCTCACCGCTTTCCACCGACACCGACGCGCCTACCTGTTCCACTCACGACCTAAAAAATATCATACCCCAGAAAAGTTAAAACAATTGTCATTTAAATCATTTAAAAATCTGGAAACACCGGTGTCGGGTTTTTGAGCAGAATCTGTTTTAACTAAAATTGACAATGAAGATGGTGAAAATCCAACACCAAGTTCACCTTTTTCTGACTCTGCATCACCCGGTTTCTCCTGCTCTTTTCGACCAATTGCTACAGTTAATAGGTAACGTGAATAGAGAGTTCGCATATCTGGTAGCTTGTCCCGATTAACTGACAATGAAAGCATTGCTTGTAACAATCCAATGGTGTTTGCAGACAGATTTAGAAGTGAGTCGGTAAGACATGGTACCTGTGACATGAGCGATAATGACAGCTTCTCATGGAATACAATTATTGCAGCTTAAGAAGACATGGGTATCCTCAAGAGGAAGTCAGACTGTGTCACCGTATGCAACAAACAGGTCTCCAACCCGATGAGTTTACACTTACCAGCGTACTCGCATCATATGCCAGAATGCGAGCTTTGGAACAGGGTATGGACATCCATAAAAGCATTAAGGATAAAGGAATTTTGTGAGATGTTGTAGTTGTGACTACCCTGCTAGACATGCATGCAAAATGTGGAAGCATAGACAATGCATGTGAACTGTTTGACATAATGCCTCAAAGATATGCGTTCTCATGAACAATATTGATTTTAGGCTGTGTGGCAAATGGATCTCTTGAAAAGGCTTTAGAAACTTTCAATCAAATGCAATTGGCAGGTGTAAAGCCAAATTTTGCAACCATTGTCAGCATCCTCCCTGCCTGTGCCAAAATCAGAGCTTTGGAACAGGTTATGGCCATCCATCAAAACATAATGGATGGAGGAATTTTGTCAAATATTGTAGTTGCAACTGCCGTAGTAGACGCGTATGCAAAATGCCAAATCATATACAAGGCATGTGAACTGTTTTACACTATGCCTCAAAAAAAATGTGTTCTCGTGGACAACAGTGATTGTAGGATATGCACAAAATGGGATTTTTGAAAAAGATTTAGAAACTTTCAAGCAAATGCAATTGGTAGGTTTAAAGCCAAATTCCACAACCTTTGTCAGCAGCCTACCTGCCCACCCCGAAATGGGGGATTTGGAACAGGGCATGGACATCCATCAAACAATAAAGGACAGAGGAAATGTGTTAAATGAAGTTGCAGCCGCCCTGGTAGACATGCACACAAAATGTGGAAGCATTGACAAGGCACATGAACTGTTTGACAGAATGCCTCAAAGAGACGTGTTCTCATGGAATGCCATGATAGCATAATATGCACAAAATGGATTTGTTGAAAAGATTTTAAAAATTCTCAAACAAATGCAATTGGCAGGTGTAAAGACAAATTCCAAAACCTTTGCTTGTGTTCTATGTAAATGCAGCGATGCAAGTTTAGTGGATGAGGGTTGTACATACTTCAATCACATGAGTAAACCCTCGTTGCATTACACCTACAATTGATCATTATGTGAGCATAGTTGACCTTTTTTCTCATGTTGGCGATCTTAAGGTCACCCTAAGATAGCCAACCCTAACTTTATCATTAAGATTTCAGTTAAACCTGTGGTGGTGTGGAAGTGTTTTCTCGGTCCCTGTGGATCACATATTAATATAATTTTAAGAGTATTTACAGTGACACTGCTTTTTGATTTGGATCCTAAAAATGCTGCAACTTAGGTTTTCTCTCAAACATATATGCAGAAGTGGGCAGGTGGGGTGAGGTTCAAATGCTAACGAGATTGATGAAAGATGGAGGAATTAAAATGATCCATGGATATAGTTGGATTGAAGGCCAAAAAGAAGTTACAACATTTTCATGAAGGAGACAGATCACATCCACATCTACAGGGTATCTATGCAAATTTGGAAAAATTAGCTTGAGAGATGAAGGAGGAAATGGTGTCCAATGCAACATATTGGGATGCTCTAGATTGGGCATGTGTTCTCCTTCGCAGGTCCAAAATTATGCTATAACCTTCAAATGTCATTTTCTTATTCTTGATTTCGCAATTGACTTTTCAAATTGATTCTCTACAATACTATTGTTTATAATTTATCATATAATCAATTCAAATTTCTCTACATTATTTTTAATGGGTCCAGCACTTTTTTTTTTGGGTTGTTGCAAGTGCCTAGTTTTAATAATTTTTGGTGCACTGGCAGATGAAAAACACCTCAGTATCATGCAAGATATAACGTCAACCTCCCATTAAAAAGTTGTAGAAAAACAAACCTCGATCAATCTTTTAGCTTTTTAACTTGAGACAACTTTATTAAGACATCGATTAGATGGTTCTACCTTCTATAACGTAATCAAAATATTCTTCATTGACGTCACGTAACTATTGACTTGTAGGTTACATTTAGACTTTATGCGCAATACGTATTATAATTGCATTTGTCCTTTTCACAGGAATTTTCCAAGGTTGTCGAAGATGATTGGAAGGGAGGATCGTTGTTTCGTTGACAAGCATTTAAGTATATACTAGCAATTTCACATGAGTTGAGTTGTGTTGTGTGGTATTTTAGAAGAGGTATTAAATGTAAAGTTAGCTTGGAAATTAATTTTAGGGGATATTTCGGAAAAACATATTTATGTTTGTTTAAAATATAGATTTCATTTCATTAATGAGAACGGTGTAATAAGTTTTATTGAGAAAAAAGGAACAAAAAGAATGTTAGAAGGAACAATTAAACAATTTTTTATTTTGTCAAATATTGTGTGTGCGGTGTGCGTGTATAAAAGTCACATCGACAAACTACTAAATCTAAAAGTTAATCTTCCAAAACAAAGCTCTATATTGAATGTGAATACAATTTTGTTTTGGTTTCAAATTGTTGCCTTTGCAATTGACCTCGATATTTAAAGCCTTAAAAATGACACTGCAAAAAGACTTGCAATGATTCGATCTTGTGATCTGATCATGGAAAAGGTAAGTACCGTGATTTTGCCAAGGATGTTATGGGCTCGAAAGATCTTCACTATAAACAACCAATGCTTCTTAGTGGATTCCATTGCTACTCATACCTTTGCAGTCCCCCCACAAATGCCCTAACAACCTTCAGAGCCCCTCTTGCAACTCTCCTCTCATTGCTTGTTAAACTTTCAACAACAAAAAATGCCGGCGACACTATTTGAACACCCTTGGGAACCCTTATGGCCATTTGCATTCTATGCCCACATGTAACTTTTCTCATAGACATTTAGGCCCTTCTCTGTTCTATCAAACAGACTTATTGGAAACATAAACATCACCATCACCTCCAGCGACTTTGGTCTTCCAAAGTTCATCCTCAAACCACCAACTAGTTTTGAAAATACAAGGATATGAGCTCAAATATGCAATATGTGGTATTGCAATATAAGTTCAAAGAGTGCAACTATGTTGCCTATCAATAAGTCAAACACACACCTGGTAAATAAAAAGAAACCCTCAATTGATTTTCTGATTTTCCACTAGACTTTACTTATAATTAATTTTGAATGTGATATAGAAAGCATACAGGAACAAGTGTAGAACAAACACCAAAAAAATTTATACATATTCAAAACCCTAAATTCTTTCAATTGTCGAGGTCGATCCAATTCTTACGATATTGAGGTCAGTCCCAGACAAGCTTGACCCAACCATGCATGTTGAAGTTTGTGGTCTTTGTAGCACTCATAGGGAGGTTGAAAGGCCATGTTAGTGAACATGGTGTTGTACATCCACAAGATAAACTCCACCTCTTTTTATGATAGCACCAGTATTAAGGGAAGCTTTGTCCAAAACCGTGAAAAATTCAAGTCCATGTGAAACATCTCAATGGCATAAAAGAAGCAATAATCGATCTACATTTTAATGGATTTTAGTAAGAGGTAGACTACTATAAAATTCTCATAGGCCTTGGGATTTGAACTTGGGGGCCAACAAATAACAGAGCAACGTATGGGGCAAAAAGTTGGGAACATAGGGTTTTTCTTCATCGTGGTGACCTCTATGAGAACCACGTGGGTCTCCCCTCCGAACTTAATGACAATATCTTGTGAATCTAGCTAGATCCTGGCCCAATATCCCAAACTTTGACGTGTTTATGGTGTCCTTCAACACTATCACCATCATGATCAAACCCAACAAATATTTTGTTTACATTCTAAAATGCCTTCTCCATCTACCAAACCCTATACTCTAAAGAACCTTAGGGAATAACATTGTAAATACGTTTTTGTATATGTCTTAAGCAATTTATCAAAAAGAAAACAACCTATTGGAAACCCTACTGAAAAATTTTTGTTGGAAAAGCTTGACACTTTCTGACAAAGACTTCTACAATAAGAGATGTCACCGACATGAAAACTTAATTTAATTTAATGTTCACCGAGGTTAAGAACAGTTAACATGATATAAGATGTAAAAAAAGGATTTTAGTAGATAAAGGGAATGCCAAAAGTATCTTTAAAAAAAGAAAAGAAAAATTGAGAATAATCAATGAGGAACATTTGATCTATATTTAAAGACAATATGTCTTAAAATCAATAAAATGTGCATTGCCTTATAGGACTAGGCCATGTTATCTAGATATTAGCTCTCTTATAGTTCTGGGTGGTGCAAAATCTAGAAATAGGAGGATCCTAGTATTAACAACATGTGAAGGATTCAATTTGAGTGTATCATGTTGAAATTAAAGTGCCTCGTGGATAAACAAAACTAAATATTTTTGTCATCATACTGAATGAAGGTCCTTAAGGATCTACGAGAATATCTAAAAATAGAGTGGTATTTTCCATGAATCTCAAAGTACATAAGGTACCTAAAAACAAAATGTTCTTCATTTTATTTCTCAAGAAAATATAAATTCCATATATGCGCTCAACTTGTGAGAGGTCGTGATTTACATCTGGAGTTGATGAGAGAAAACATGAAACTAAGCTAAAGAGATCCTTAAGCAGGATGTTAGTATCTCCATTACCTATTAAAGAACTTGAATTTGGTCCTCATAAAAGAAGAGCTAAAATTAAAACAATGAAGTGACTTTGGTGTCAAATGATTTATTGTATTTATCCATATAAATTTTAAAGGAGATTTTCTAATCTCTTTACAAATATCTCAATTTACTTCTTGTTTAACAAGTTAAGGAGCATAGAAAACCCAAGAGGAAATTTTTCTATATCAACATCCAACTTCTAGAGGGAGAGTCGTAACTCTAGAGTACCAACAATATTTGTCGCCTTGTTTGGAAAGTTACATAAAGGATTAAAGTGAACAATACTGATACCTATTCTGACTAGATTAAGAATCTTCGATGCATTGAGTCATTTTGAACGTAATGATAATATGAAACATTAATAAGGTACGGAGTGGATATACCCCAAACTATGCCATAGTAATTGAGTAAGGAACAAGTTTTTGGCATGGATATGCTTAGATAACATGGAGATGAGAATTCTTTCCATGTGTTTGAAATCATTTTCTCAAATTTGATCCTAAATATCACATTCATACAAATAAGTGGAAGTAACTAATGTATGGAAAAGATGAATCTTTGTTCAAATATCTTGAAATTTGAGTAGAATTGTTTTCCTAAGGATGTGAATATTGCATTTTCTTTGTTAATTCTTTCTTCTATTGCAAGTATAAGGTTAAAAGAATGTCTGAAAACACCCAAGTAGGTGTAAGAGTACACCACCTTCATTTATGTGTGTTTTGTACTTCAAATTGACTATAGATGCTACTTTATTGGTAATATTGTATGCCATGAATTTCGTCTTTGCAAAATTTTACTTAAAGGACATTTTGTATCACAAAACTTGCTCAATGCATTGTTTGATTTTGAATACGTATGATTGAGTGTGCTAACAAAAAAAATATCATCGACAAATATGTAAACCCAATTATATTACAACCACAAGTATTGCCTAGAATTTAGAGATATGATCTTCTAACTCTTCAATATAAAGCCCAAAGAGTATAAGTGAGAGTGAATAATCATGCTTCACACATATGGCACTATAAATATTATTTGTAGTTCCCATTTTTGTACTAATATTCCCAACAACTACCTTATATAAAGTCATACTATGGAAATTACTAATTTAGTAGGGACCAAATGTGTAAGCCTTTGTATCAAAAAAATGCCTTGGAGCTATTTCAAAGGATTTTTGAAGGTTTATAAAAACAATATGTTTTATGTTTTTTAGCATTTGCTTCTTGAATAATATTAGATGAAGTAAATATATAGTCACAAGTTTGGTGATTCCACTTACATCATGCTTGACCTTTAACTTGAAGCCATTTTGTCTTTTATCACCTAGAGATTTAATCATATAAAATTGAAGCAAAAAACTTAGCAAAAGTATGCTCAATTATAATGGAATGGTAGCTTCTTGGTTGAATACAATCACCACATTTAAAGATGGGATGAATAATATTTAAAGTACAAGTTGGGGGAAGATCAAGTGAAACAATAGTATTAAAATGATTAGAGATGCGGACAACAAAAATATATAGACATCATTGGATTTGAGTTTAAATATGGCCTTGAGGATCATTCTAATAGTAATTATGATTGTTAAGTGGTTTGATGTCGGATGGATGGTTGATTAGGGACATCATATAAAGAAGTGGCATATGTTTACTATGTATGGTGGTAAGAAATAACACAATTATAATTTCTGGGTAAGCATGATCTCTAGAAATGTTTTATGGTTGAATTAGATTCAATATATAGAGATAAGTTTACAACATTTATAGATATATAACATGCAAAAATAAATGGTAAGTTCCTAAGTAAGTGTGAAATTAATGAATTACAACTAAACTTTACGATAAATAGTTTATAACTAATTTTAAGGGGACAATTTTTATATTTAATATGTCATCCTTGGGGTGGGATGAACATAACATTGTGGATTGAATAAATTTATTCATACAAATATCTTAATGTGATAATCTTATTCAACATCTTTCATTCAAATGATAGATGAACTATGTGGTCTAAAATGTTAATGTTATTACTAGCACTTGCACCAAAAGGAGGAAAAAACGCTCTACAACCTTAGAGCAAAACTGGAGTCAACTTTTCTAAGGTTTATCTTTTCTAACTGGCCATACCATGACCTTTTCAGGCTCTACAGGAATTTATTGCTATAGTCTCTCCTAGGGTTTCTCGCCCTTTGGGTGTCCCCTATATAATGTCCTCGCCATCTTCAAACCCAGTTGTTTCAACCGTGGCAGGAGGTAGTGGAGTGAGCAATGGCACCGTCAGTGAAGCGACCCAGGAAATTCGTCCTGAAGGTCTTTCACGAGGTAATCTTTCTCCTCTTGATGTAGTTCTACCCATTCCTAAATTCAATGCTGTCTTGTCAATGGTTAGAGCAATTTTTCCTCATTGGGTATTTTGTGGGTCGAATCCCCTCTGAAAGCATGCTCAAATCCTGGGTTAACACAGTTTGGACTCCTCATGGAGTTTGCTTGGATAACATTCAAAACATGACCAAGGGTTTCTTTCTTTTTCATTTTTCTGACCCTGTTAATGCACCCAAAAATTTGGCTAAGCAAGCCACTTGGTATGTCCGCAACTCACTGCTTGTGTTAACACCCTAGCACAAGGAATTTGTGGTATCTGAATATACCGCCCTTAAAGTTCCTGTTTGGGTTCAATTTCCTAGTCTTCCTCTGCCATGCATGCCTTTTTTTCCGTAAATTTTTGCCTCGCTTGGGCGGGTAGTTTACCTAGAAGAAGATAAGTTTTACCATGCTCGTCCACAGAAGTGAGTATGCATTGAGATTGATCTCTCACAGGATCTCAAAGAATTTGTGGATATTCAAATGGGCGATAAACGCTATTCCCAGCAGATCATGTATATCAATCTACCTAACACTTATTTCCATTATCCAGGCATTTGATCACAAGATCAAGGATTGCTTTGCTTTATGTACCATGTAACCGCCTTGTGGCCAAAACAATACCTGAGCCAGTCAAACCCCCAACAGGAGGAAGGTTGGCAAGTTGTTCGGGGGGCTAGCGAAATAAGAACAAATCCCAGTAATCCAAATCCTCTAGCTCCCATGGCTATCGAGAACCAGTTGTTAAGGAATAATCTCTCATTATCCCGGGTAAGGAGCCTACAGCTACTGCTAAAGAACCAACTGTTGCTGTCATCTTGGCTACTATGTTGCCAAATTATTCTAGCACGCCCCTTACGCTGTCGGTTCTCATGGACCCGAACAAATTATATTTCTCACATTCCCATCCGTATTCAGTCCCACTGCTATTGCCAAACAACTCACAAGGGCCATCCAAACGACCCTGAAGTCCTTCCCTGCATCTCTTGGGACCATAGCCTAGCACGCAGCGTGGATTCCACCGAAGCGGAATACAACATTGAGTACACCGACTGGAAAAAAATTTGATCTACAGGATTTTTTACAGCACAATGTTGCTCGTTTCTTGCATAATCAATATGATGTCCTTAATGGCTTGGAGGATGGGTGTATGGCTCTGGACCAATGCTTCCCATGAATTATTTATCTTGGAATGTTAGGGGTCTTACAGACTCCTATCATAAGTATGTTGTGTGTGAAACTCGACAACGATGTGAAAATCTGGTTGTTTTGTTTTTGCATGAAGGAAAAATTATAGGTTTTCAGTTAAAGATGGTATGCAAATCTAGCTAGCCTGACAACTTGGATTTCTATAGCAATCATGAAGCAGGGCGTGGGGGATTAATTTCACTTTTTGCTCCCAAATGGTAGCCTTTATTAATTAACCATGGTGTCGACCCCACCAACCGTGTCATATGGGTCCTTTTTAATATTGACGGGCGCCCTTTTGGGTTCATAAATATTTACGCCTCAAATGATGTGGTCGAAAGGGTCGATATGTGGTGGTGGATAGCCAACTCCATTCCCAATACTTGTTGGGTTATAAGTGGATATTTTAATATAATTGAATCACCTAATGATAAATGTGGCCATCTCCCCATGAGGTGGACACCTGGTGAAAGGGAAGTGTGGTACTTCATGTGTAATAATTTCATATTTTTTTGATCCTAAATCTTCTCGCTTTCCAACCTCTAAAGCTTGGTATACATGGGCCAATCTACGTGGAGGGACGGATCACGTTCTTAAATGACTTGACAGGGCCATGTTGTCAGCTCAATATTTTTTTGAGTTTGATAGCATTTATTTTATGCCAGTGGAGGTCATACCTGACTTTGTCCTTTCGGACCATTATCCAATACGATTTCGTATCTGTTGGCATGATGTGCGCCCCTTTTGTCATAAAGGCCAATTCTTTCTTAATATTGCCTTGATGCAACATAGCCCCACTTTCAATTATGTCAACATGGTTTGGAACTTAATTCCACAACCCAGTCCATTGTCAGTGGTTTCATCCACCTATGCAAGCCAGCTGGATACAATGGTGGGAAGATGCACTGACTTGCACAACTAGATTTCTTAGAATATACGGCTGATAGCTGGTAAAAATTTGGGTGGTGCTCATACCCCGCTAACAACTCGGCTCTTAGCCAAGAGATGGTGGCACTCGAAGGCGGTCCCTTCTTTGAAGCTCAGCAACATTTAAGTTGTTATGCTCTGACAACAAATCCAAATTGTGAATAACTAAAATGCCAGAGGCGCATAGATCCAAGCTCAGATGCATTGGCTCAAGATTGGAGATTGGGTCTCGAAAGAATTCTTTCTTTCTCTCCGAACCAGAAAGCCTTCCCAACAGATTTGAGCTATCATGGACAATAGAGTTTGGATTACAGACCTGCAACTTATGTTACAAGCCTTTGTGCATCATTACAAGCTCAACTTTTAAGCCCTCTACAGCTCGTCAAGCTACTTTTGATGAATGTTTGGGTGTTGTGTCGGTGCAAACTATCATAGGCTCATAAGGTGATCTACAAGAGAATTCTCACCATTGAAGACCTCCATGAAGCCACTATGCAAATGGCTAATGATAAAGTGTCGGGTTGCGATGGGTTCCCTTGTGAATTTTATAAATCCCTTTGGGATTCTGTCGGACAAGACCTATTTCAGGTCTATCTTGAAGTATTTCAAAATCAATCCCTAAGGCCACGCATTAATAAGGGAAACATCAAATTTATCCCTAAGAAAGGAGACCCCAAGAAAATCTCTTGTTAGTAGTTGATTACGTTGTTGAATGTCTCCTACAAAATCATTACCAAAGCTTTAGCTATGCGATTACACAATCTTCTTCATGTTATTATTCAGCTAGAGCAAACATGATTTATACAGGGATGATTTATCCTGGACAACATCATCGCGATGTGGGAAGGCATAGAATGGGCTCCGTAGGTCTAATCAAGCAGCCATGTTTATCAAGATTGACTTTAAGAAGGCTTACGATTGGATTGAATGGCCGTTCATTCTCACCATGCTTCAAGCCCTTGGCTTTGGACCCATTTTTATTCAATCTGTCAATATGCTTTTTGCAGATGCCTCTGCTCAGATTTCTATTAATGGCCTCATCTTGGATCCTTTTGGGATTTTTTGGTCTATTTGAGAAGGATGTCTTCTTGCCCATGCACTGTATGTGCTAGCAGCTGAAGGATTTGGTTATCTCTTAGCTCATGCCAAAGCGCAAGGTCTTGTTCATGGAATCTCGCTTGCTTGCTGAACCCAACTCACAACTTCTTAATGGGCATTTTGCAAATGATTCCTTTCTTACACTTATTGAAGATGAAACCAACATTAATGCTCTGCAATGTTTGGATACTTTTTTGCCTAACTTCTGGCTCATCCATTCAATGGTGAAAAAAACAGTGTTATCGGCAATCTTTCCTTCCCGCACCTGACTGGTTTGCCACTTTTGATTGGAAAATCCTGACACATGGTGAGATTTTTAAATTTTTGGGTATTCCTTTTTCTTTTCAAGCCTCCCCAGCTGAACTATGGTATTATGTCATTCAACGGGTGGCCAAAAAGTTGGAGTATTGGATCACCAGGCCTTTATCCATGGCTGGAAAATTCCAAATCTACTCTAAAGTTCTTTCAGCCACACATGTTTACTACTCATCGTGTTGGGTTCCTTCCAAAGCCTCTATTCAGAAGCTGGAAAAACTGCTCAAAGCTTTCTTATGGGCTAATGCTTCTACAGGAAAAGGTTTTCATCGGGTAGCCTGGGATATATGTTGTTTGCCTCGAAACTCTGGAGGCCTTGGGCTTATTCACATTCAATGCCAAGGACAAGTTCTTTGTGCTAAATGGATTATCAGAAGCATTACTAGCCAAGAAGCTTGGAAATTTCTCATATAACACAGTATTAAAAGGTTCTCCTTATGGCTGCCCTACGTGGAAAGGCTTAGGGTTTGTCAATTTGCTCATCACCCCAGTGCCTGTCAAAATTGTTGGCACCTTTGTGCTTAAGAGTATTTGGAAAGCATGGGAATGTGTCAAACCCTGGCTTCTGTGGAAGGGGGATGGCTTTCGTAATGGGCTTTCTATCAACCAACAGTCTCTCTAGTGGTCACTGATTTTTCAAGGCCAAGATAAATGCTTAGCAAAGGTCCCAAGAATCCTCCGAGCTCAAATTCTTTAAGCACATAATTCACACCATAGAGGACTTCTTCTTCAAAAATGCTCAATCCTAGTTCTCTTGGCCAGAATTTTAAAGCTCTGTTTCGGCTTCCCAACCAGGATTAGGATACTTTTACTAATGTGATCAATTCAGTTCCTGACCACATGTTGCATAATACTTTTGTGCATTCCTCTCGCCCATGGTGGACGGACTAGAAGTGGTATGCTGATACCCATTTCTAATTACTTACCAGAAAAGGCTATCGTTGGCTCTCGCCTCATTTGCCCATGGTGGGAAAACTTAATACACGTTGGGGAATTCATTCCACTCTGTGTACCTGGGGTAGGCGATTTGAAACTGTTTGGACTATATGTGTGGAGCCCAAGATTGCTCATTTCCTTTGGTGTATTCTACACCAAGGTCTGCCTATCGGGGCTCGTCTTGTTAAAATTGGGATCCTAGCTCCCAAATTGCCCTTTTGTGGGCATCTGGAAATGATCTTGCATATCTTTTGGTTCTATCTGAAAGCTCAAATTGCCTGGAACTAGATCCATTCTTTTTTCTTTCCTTCACAGCCTCACCTCTTCACTTGGCAGCATATCCTTTTGGGAGATAATCCCAAACTTCTGTCTATGTTCACCCAGATTTGGCATGTTTTCAGAGGGGAGATTCTGTTTTGGATATGGAAAGAAAGAAATGTTTTTTCTTTGCTAATTCTGCAGTTGATCAATCTTTCTCAATTTATAATAAATCTATGGTGATCTCCAATGTGCTTCTGCAGATTCAAGTTCAGGCCAACAAGGTGGTGTTGGAGGTGGATTACCTCCAAACCCTGCTGCGCCACTCAGGGGAAGCCCCATGTAATGTTGCCAGAGTGCCTTCGTCTCCCACCAGGCATTCCTCACCTTTCACCTGGTGGCCGGCGTAGCCGGTCTCAACGTCATGCTTTCAGTCGTGTTCACGCTCCCCGGGGCCATTACATTAGCGCAGTTACTCACCATCTCAGCAGCCGTGGCCAGGTCTCTTCGCCACAGTAATCAGCTCATTAGCTAGGGCTGGACCTCACCACCTCACCAACATGGGTGGGGATCTCCTCCTGCCTTGTTTTGCACCATGATGCATGGAACCCGCCGCCACCTCCACCACCATCAGACAAATTCCCTCGCCTCAGCCTTGTCATTCCTACTCGCAAGGAAGCAAACCCAGGAGGAAGAAATTGCTGCTGGTTGGGAGCTTCTAGATGCTGGCAAGGACTTTCTTGGTTCAAGGTGGCCGGATGATCAGGATCCGCCCGCCTCGAACATGTTTGTTGTTGCTGCTTGATTATGTTTTTTTAGTCCATTTTTAGGCTGATGCCTATCTTTTTGTACTCTCCTAGGCTCGGCCTAGTTTGACTCTCGTTGCTCTAGGCTCGACCTAGCTTTGTTTGTGGTTTTGGTGTGTGCTCTGATACTGCCCGTGTTTTTGTTGAAAATCATCTTGTATTGTATTGAATTAATATAATATAAGATCATTTTCATCAAAATATTAGGTGTCACTCCTATTAACATATTATGTTAGTGAGAGGGCCACTTACATTACAAATTATTCTCTATTGACATATTATGTTAGTGAGAGGGCCACTTCCATTATGGCTTCGCCCTTATTGGCATAAGGATCATGATATATTGGGGTTTATATGTTATCGCATACCAAGATAACCAGCCAATGCAAGATTAATTTTTGAATTGAATAAATATTTTTAGAGTCGTAGAAGCAATTCCAACTTGTACTAAGGATGCATGTTTGACGTGAGTAGTAAGGAGGAGATAGGGAGACCAAGAAAGCAAACATACTCATAATACAACCTTTTGTTTTCTTTATCTTTCTCACGGGGAATTGATTTATTTATTTGGTGCATAACCTGCAATTGCAACAACACGTGAAACTACATTATTTTGAGGCATTTGGTCAAATAGTTCACATACATTGTATATGCTTGCATGTTTTACATACACGTTTATCTTGGCATTTGCAACCACACCATTAAACTAAAATCCCCTTTTCCATTATAATTTGCTACTTGCCCATACCCTACTATGAAACTAGTATTTTTCGCACAAGTTAGGGGGTGGATGCAGGATAATGGGGGTCAAAGGGGGGGTGGGATAAGTGGCCAACTTTTTTTTAATAAAAAATAACAATACATGAGCTTGGAGAAACTTTTAGAGGTACCTAGTCTAATAATTTTATGATGACATAAGAAGATAAATTGTGAAATTTTGAATCTAGTTTCTAAGTATGTAAGTTTTTGCAATACCCAGATAAGATAAATATGTGAAAATTACTCATTTCTAATAGTGATATAGTAAGCTTTTATGAAAACATAAGAAAAGTGAATGTGTATGGACACACTTTTTTGGAGCAAACGAATGAATTTTTAAATGAAATTTCATACAAGGATTCAAAAAATGTTATATATTGTTGATGATGATTTTTTCATATTTTACCAATTAATATAATAATTTTAAATGATTTTACAAGTCAAGAAAGTAGGAAAAATGAAAATGCAAGTATACAGACACAACATTTTGACCTTAACTTAATATATTTGGTTTATTTATTTTTTAAACAATAACTAATAATGAGTAGATTGTTGAGATATAAGTTTTGTAATATGTTGGTTGAATGTTTATTAAACTATTGGTAACATAAATGAATTAATCATAATGGGTTACATTAAAAAAAATTAAGTAGTAGTTTGCAAAATAATAATTTATTTATTTTTAAAAGTAATATTTTTCATAAACTACCCTTCTACAAACCTATATAATGTTTTTTTTCAAAATACACAAAGCTGATGAATATTTTGTGCCTACGAAAGGGAAGAATCTTCAAATACTCAAAGAGCCTTCTTAGTTGATCAAATGTAGGTTCAAACATGAGGTTTGGATTCCCTAGCCAAAATTCATGGTTGTTTAGGAGGGAAAAACTTTTTTAAAAAATTGAAAAAACAAAAAGGGCGTATGTCCTTTAGAAAAGGTGTAAACCCTTTATAAATGGTAATTCCATTTTATTTTTATCGTTTATGTGCCTTCTTTACAACTACATCTGCAAAGGGCATGTGTACTATTAATAAAGGGCATACGCCCTTTGTAAAAAAATCATATTTTCCTTACCATTTTCACAAACTTGAATCACACTTTGTGGGTTTTGAATTGGCTCTACACAAAACAAACATATGAATTCTTCCTTTTTATCTTGTCTCAAACATCAAAATTGATCATTTTTGCTAGAATTTTGATCTTATAAGCATAAAAATCGAGCATGGGATCATGTAGTCACCGTTGAAAATGAATTAAAGAGAAAACAAATGAATAATTTGAAGTTCAAAGAGAGAAAAAGAAGAAAAAGACAAGCACTTGAACATCAAAGAAAAAGGTTCTAATGAAGGTCAATTTATTTATTCTATAATAAATAATGTTTCTATTAAGAATAACATGTCCAAATCAATAAAATTAAATTTAGAAACATCATCAAGTGAAGTAGAGAAGCAAATATATTTTCAAATGATGAAAATGAATATGTAGCACATGGTAATGAATTTGTAATGAATGATGGAACACATGGATAAACACGATGCAATTGAACATTTATCCTTAATGAAGTATTGTAGCATAATGATACAATGAATTTGCATGATGATAGTGAGTATTGTATATGTTAAAATATTAGTAATGAAAATATGGGAAAACACATACAAGTTGTTCCTCTAATCTAATCTTTTTAACAATTCATCTCATAAATCAATGGATTGAAAGAGGTAGAGAGATTATACCTGCACTTACCTATAAGTTTAAAAACTCGTCCTTTGATGTGTTGGATTTGCTCTTGATTACTTGATTGGTTTCTCTTGGATTTGCTTCAGATTTGTGTGGAGTCACTTGGGAAACACCTCCCCTTGGATTGCTTGATGATTTCTTGATGAAGATCAATTGGATGGTTGATAAATGGATTGAAGGAATGGATTGATTAAATGATTGAAGAAGATAAAATATATGGTATTATGGATTTACAAGATGTTCTAAGCTTCCAAAAACTAGCTCTCATGGAGGATGAGAGTTCAAATTTATAGTTTGTGGGTGGAGGATTCAATGGCTAAGATGAAGCCATGTTGGATTTAGATCAATGGTGGAGGATTTATGTGAGGATTGGAATTCTCTAGAATGGAGAATTCTAGAATTTGAATTCAAATTCTATGGAGGGAAGAAGCTTCCATTGAATTAAAAATTCAATGGAAGGAGAAGGTTAGAGAGGCTTCTAGATTTAGAAGCGTCTAGATTTAAAGGTGTGAGGATTTGATTAGATTAGGATTATATTAGGTTGATTAATGATGATTAGGGGTGAGGTTACATGGAAAGGCTAGGTGTAGGGAGGTAGGCTGGTAGGTAGGTGTAAGAATATTAAATTTAGAAATATTAATAAGGATTGTAATAGGATGCAACTAAGTTATGTTAATGCATTAAAAGGGATCAAGGATGAATTGAGATAAATGGTAAATTATGAAACCGGAGATCCACAGGGTGCACTCCACTGGACCTTTAATGGGATAAATCCTGCAATTGCTTGCAAGGACATGAAATCAGTCTGCGAGTGGGAAAGGAAGAAGTGGGAATTAGAAGGCAAGGGATTAATGATGAAATGGTGGAGGTAGCATAATCAGAGGCCTGTCATTACATTGATTAGAAAGATTTACAACATGCATTTTAATGGAAGAAATTAATACATAATTAAGCATGTCGACATTTTAGATGTCTACATTTTGCCCCTCTTTTAATGGTTATTGGGTAGCAATGATCGTTCAAAGAAAAAGAAGAGAAGATGTTAGGATGGTGATATGATGCCCCCTCGAGGAGTTAGGCAAGGAAGGAATGAGTTGGGCAGCCGCTCAAAAAGATGAGAGGCCCAAGTTATCAAAGGATTAGAAGATGAGAAGGTTGAGGATCTTAGAGGATGAAGATTAGAGGATTATAAGATTTGAGAATTTAGAAAATGATTGATTTCCAACCTCTATAAAGAATTACAGGAAGTAGACATGATTATAGCATGCCAAGAGCGGATTACAACTAAGTCCCATGAGTAGAGGAGAGGAGAGCAGGATATAGAATGAAGTCGCAATCATTTTGCATCAGATTCGGATTCCAAAATTGCATAGAGAACGGCCATGGCGGAAAATGCCAGAGTATAAATGATTAAAACGAAGTATACATCTTTTCTAGTTCGAGATGTAGACCGTTGGAGATCTTCCTTCTGCACCTAGTGAATTTGATCCATCCACGATGGCAAAGATTTAGGATATTGGAGTGGCCGCGGGTGAGCTTTTTATGTTTCACGGCCTTTTGTTTTCAGAAATTTGGATTATAGGATTCTTAGAGAGGACCCCAGTTAAGGGGTAGAATTGAATACGTTTGGGATTTAGTTGGATTTGAATATTTCAAAATCACAATCTCCTCTACCAGCCTAGCACTCCCGTTGTCGACGTGGGGCAGCATCCTGATTCGTTACGAGGATCGGAAGCCTTGAGGATGTTTCTCTGACCCACTCGAGGCTTAGTGGATCCGCCGCCACCGTTCACAGCTTGTTGCCAAAAGATGCAAAGTTAGCAAAGAAATCTCCCCATCCCCGCCAAGGGGTGAGGACCTTGGAAAATGTTAAAACTGTGAGAGCCCCCTGAGCCATATGGATGTGCAAAATTGATTGAGTTAGATCAAGGATTCTTTACCTTTTGGATAGGAGGGTGAGGAGGTTAGATGAGGATTCCCATCTGGATGAAGATAAGGGATACAGATGATGATCCTTGGACCCTGCGCTACAAGAACCAGAAATCAACTATTACTCATCATTAGACCATTTTCAAAGATGTGGCATAAAGCTCGAGGAATCAAGGTATCTAAGATCCATGACTTGGAAGAAGAAGGCCAAATGCCCCCGTCCTCATATGAGGGGACAAATTAATATAAAAAAAGATGGTCCTCATATCATTGGACCGTTTTATACAGGGAGAAAACATGGTCCTCGAGGATCATTAGAATCTCAAGTTTTTAAAGACATATAACGTCAAAAATAGTGCCTCATTATCCATTGGAAAAAATATAGAGATGTCATGATACAACTTCTAAGGAAAGAAAGAAGGAAGAAGAGGACACACAAACAAAAACACACACATGGCATTTTTGTATTTTATGAATGTTTTAATTTTTAGATGTTTTGAATTTGGATTTTTAGAATGTTTAGATTTTTAGATTTTGGATTTTTTCAATGTTTATATTTTTGGATGTTTTGATTTTAGATTTTGGATTTGTGATGTTTAGATTATTTGATGTTGAATTTTTGATGTTTGGATGAGTGATGGGGGGGGGGGGGGGGGGGATGGTAAGGGATGCAAGGTGGGATGTGACTTTATCCTATAAGCCCAAGAATGTGTTTGGGTAGGAGGAAAGGGAAGGATTGAGGGAAATTGGATAGGATAGGGATTGATATGATAGGATTAGATGGGATGGAGGGATGGGAGATAGATAGATAGGATAGGGATTGGGTGAGAGGTTAGGATTAGATTGGATGTGGGATGAGAGATAAATAGATAGGATGAGGGATGTGGTATAAGATAAGATGGGAGATATGGAGGATGATAAGATATTCCCCCAGGTATAGGGGATGGATTGAGGGATAGATGTGATGTGCCCCCAAGTGCAAAGTAGGGTGGCCTAAGTGGATGGATGGATGTGTTCAATTTGCCCCCAAGTGTAGGGTAGATAGGAAGTGAGAGGTCTCTAAAAGGGATGATGCATCTGGCGGATGAAAGTAAGGCTGCCCCCAGTCATAATGATGATAGTTGAAAAGGGACATGTGGAGGATTGGATGAAAAGGAAAATATCATCGTCTGACCACAGATGTTCGATCCAAGGGGAAAAATATGTGGAGGTGACAGATGGAAGGAAAATAACATTAGTGATGAACAAAAGATGAGCCTAACGGCAAATGTTGTAAGGCAAGAGCAGGGCTAAAACAAAAGTGTGACCACAATTTAAACAATACCTAGAAAAATGAAATCCCTATGTCTCTTCCAGATTGAAGTGTGTGTGATTGTGATGGTTAATTACCGCTTGTAATAAAGAATTAATGGGTAGTATGTGAAGACTAATTAGCCAATGTATAAAGAGTGATTAAGTCAAGTAGGTTGATGGATGGTGAATGGAAGGTTAAGTTGTGCATTGCTCTGCTATCAACCAGGCATCCATAGCCCTGAAGGAGATACATCTGAATCTTGTCACAACATTTCTTTACTACCAGCCAAATGTCCATAGCCCTGATAAAGTTGCTGAAAACTCCCCTAGAGAGAATTTTGCCATGGATTGTATTTGATATTATTAAGTTTAATATGATTTTTACTTTTTTGATATTTGGATTTTTCGCACAAATATCTTCCACTCTCTTGAGAACTCTCAAGGGGTTAAGAATCACTTAGTGGCTTAGTGGGGGAATGGAAATGAGTGTAGTGATGACAATGTCTAGAGTGTCAAAATGCTACACCGTTAATCATATATCTTACATTTGACGTATAAAGTCGACTTGTGGCTATCATAACTTCTTATCATTATGTATCTCTTTCATATATGTTATATTATCATGGATGGGTCGGCCTTGGGGATGGAAATAGCATAGGAGTAGTATAAATAAGGGTTAGTAGGTAGTAATGGAGGAGGATATTGAGCATTTGAGTCTTATTGTATGTTTTGGAGGTTGCTAAGCTATTATACTTTCATATTGAGATCATTTATATGAAATATTATGTTATTTGGTGTTCTATTACTAGTTATAATCATAATTATTCAAGTAATTTCATTACAAGTGGTATCAGAGCTATGATTCGGGCCAATATTAGGGCAAAAACCCTAATTTTTTTTGTTTCCGCTATATCTTGCAAACCAGAGCTAATTTTTTATAGATATTTTTACCATATTTTCTAATAATTCCAAGTAAGATTCCCTAAAAATTTCAAACTTGTTTTCTTTATTTTGCAAAATTTATTGCAAATTTATGTTTTTTCATAAAATCGTTCCCTAGGTTGCAAATTGTGGAATTTTTCCAATTTATTTACATTTTAAAAAATAGGATAAATTTTTTTTTGGAGCTTGTTCTTTAAGTTTTTTAATATTTGGCCGAAATCTTATCTAACTCCTAAACCCTAAAATTTGACCTTGATCCCTAAATCCTACTATTTTGGGGCATCATGGCAGTGAAACCACGGAACAAGTTTTAGACAGTAATAAATAATAAAGTTCAATGATCTATCAACATCATGGTCTCGTACAATAGATAAGCACATAGAGTTCCTTAATATAAGGAGATAAGTGCAACTAATTATTGTTATGTGAGTTGTTCACATAACAATATTACAACATATAAAACAAACTCACCCATGTGAGTAGTAACAAGATAGGAATATCCTAAAATTCCCCCCTTAGTGTGAACATGGGGAGAAACACCATCTTCAACCAAGTAGCATGCCGCTCCATAGCCTGCACATGGTCTTGATCTCGAATCTGACTGTGGGAACTACATCATCCAAGGATTGTTCAACCTATTAGATGAATACATGAAATGGGACCATTCAACCAATTCACATCAACCATCAAATCAGTCTGATCAAGAACACTTCCTGCAATAGTATCAATGGTACAAATCATTATCGTCATGGGGGAAACACAAGCACTGCACTGCACACAGGAATAAGCATGCTCATCTATTCTTATTCATCACACAAGACACAAAGATGCCACTAAATTAGTTGCGGCCTCTGAGGTAGTGACGAACTCGAGGATGCTGACTGTCCTCCTGCCTCCATTTCCTCCATCCCCCAATAAGAGGATAGATGCTCAAAACAAATAATCTTCATCACTTGAATAAGTAATAGGTTCATTGTCACTTGTAGGATTAGAATAATCATTCCAATCTTCTTCAGCAGCTAAAGCCTTTTGATCCAACTTATCATCTAAGAGATCTTGAGCTCTTTTCTTACAATTCACAAAACCATGTCCTGGTTGTTTACAGTAATGACACAAAAGACGTTTCTTTGATGGTACAAACCTTTTCTTACCTTTATGGAATGATGATTTATTATTTGCAACCATGACAATTTCTTCTTCTGGCTCAAATCTTTTGATTTTGTCTTCTTCATCCAGTAAAGAAGAGATTAAGTTTTCCAAACTAGGATTAATCTTACTAAGAGTGAAAACAATGTTTGAATATTTATTTGGTAAACTATTTAGTAAGACTACTTTAGCATCTTCTTCATCCACCTCAGCTTTTGTGCCTGCTAATTGATTCAAAATGGATCGAAACTTACTGATATGTTGAACCATATTGTCGTTTTCTCCCATATTTAGCCCAAAGAGTTTTTGCTTCAGTGTCATTGTTGCACTGCCTGCTTGAGATCCAAATAGCTTGTTCAATGTCACCCAAATTACCTTAGATGACTTGGATAAATCAATATGATGCAAATATGCATCAGATAGTTCAAGGCCGATAATTGCTATTGCTTTCCGATCCTTACTTTCCCATTTTGCTGCTTCATTTGCATCACTCGGCTTTTTAATTTTTCCATCAGTAATGTCCCATAAGTCTTTATCAATCAATTGTAATTGAGTTTAGACTTGCCATGTATGAAAGTCTTTACCTTCAAACCTTTCAATTAAATTAAATTTATACATTTGACTCTATGGACGTCGGATCCTCCCATAATGCACCCTTACAAAAAAATATTGAATTTAACTTTTGACACGAACACAATCTTAACAATGAACAATGCTTGGTCAACATGAAAGGGGACTACAACCGTATTGACAAAAATTTAATCCTAGTGACTATTTTGAAATTTGATGGAGACTCAAAACCTATTGTCTGATTACAAACAACCAAACACAGTTTTGGCAGAGTATGCGTGAAATGAATTCACCTAATCAACAATATCTAACTGCCTTAACAAAATAGAGAGAAAAAAACTGGTCGGCTTACAAATCCTATCTGCATGGGCCGATCTTTTTGGATGATTTGCATGATTTTGAGATCTAATGCAACGCAGATAGGAGTTGATCAACACAAACTCCAAAATGACTTCCCGTATTGACGTTTGAAGCTTGTCATCTCATGCAAGTGCTTCCTAGATGGGCCTGTCCATTACAAACTTGGTAGGATTCGATGCACAGAAAAAAATGTGACGCCTTTCTAGAGTGTAGATAGAGATCATGAAGAATACGTTAATCATTATTTACTGAATCTTTTTTCTCCTTATTTGCTTCTTTTCCAAAGTCCTCCCTGCTAGCTACACAAGAACATTGAAATATAGATGGTACCTTGATTTCTGCCACTAAAAATTTTGCATGCACGTTGGAGTGATGAATTCGAGGAGGGTAAATGCTTATTTGGAGACTTCTAGTGAGGTCTGGGCTGGTAGGTCTTCTCCGAGCTTCAAAATGTCAATTAAATATCTATTGCAGAGAAGAAAAAGATAGATTTGAATCCATTCGCTAAGAGTGCAATGTACGGGCAATAACTCAATCAATTTTCCCCACTTTAAATCAAGATTCCATAATTTCACAAACCTGCTCTGATGCCAACTGAAACTGCGGAATAAGTTTTAGATAGTAATAAATAATAAAGTTCAATGATCTATCAACATCATGGTCTCATACAATATAGAAGCACATAGAGTTCCTTAATACAAGGAGATAAGTGAAACTAATTATTGTTATGTGAGTTGTTCACATAACAATATTACAACGTATAATACAAACTCACCCATGTGAGTAGTAACAAGATAAGAATATCCTAACAAGTAGGGCCTTCCACAAGAGGAAACAAGAATCCCATCACTCTGGGTAAAACACCATAAAAGGATGAGATAGTAGTTGAGGAGTTGGAGATAGAAGAGGTAATTACAGATTCCTCAGGGTTAGGGTTTACTTCAACTTACCATAACATAAGCCAACTTGAGTTTAACCTGAGAGACCTCGAGTCTAGGGTGGCCAACAAAGAAAATGTGGAAAGGATTGAACAACAATTAAAGGATTTCATGAATAAATTCAGTAGACATATAATGGGTAATCATAATTCTATCAACCAAGGTGGATCTTTAGGTCAAGGTAATAGACACATGAGCTAGGGTGGATCTTCGAGCATGCCCAATCCAAATACAAGCACTATGCAGGCCTGTAATATGTTTCCAAAAGTGGAGATGTGCAAGTTTGATGGAAAGGATCCACTCAATTGGATAAACTAGATGAATAATTTCTTTGAACTACATCAGATTCCATCAGGAAAAAAGGTGACCATGGCATTTTTGTATCTTGAACCTAACCAATTCATCTAGTATCAATGGTTATGTGCTCAAAGGAAAAAAAATGGACTTAATGTTACATGGAAAATATTCACTAAAGAGTTACAATTACACTATAGTTCTAGTTTGTTAGAAAATTACTTCAACCAATTGGAAAAGTTAAGACAGACATGATCCATTAAGGATTACATTCATCAATTCCAAAACCTTTCTTTGCTGTTGGAAAATATTACTGAAGAGAATCTGAATGACCTATTTCTTGGGGGTCTTAAGGATCACATTGAGCATGTGATGCATATGTTTAATCCTCGTAAGGTTTCTGATTCTATAATTATGGTACGAAGGGAAAAGGAGGAATTTTTTTGAAGCAAGAGACAAAATTTCACTAATATCAGAGATCACAACACCTTGCTCCCAACACTCCCTCGGTGAGTTAGATTGACACCTCAAAAGATTAAAGAAAAGAGAGAAAAAGGGTTATGTTTTAACTGTGACAGTAAATATGGACCTGGACATAAATGTGCTGAAAAAAAGTTGTTCTACATTGATGGGCATAGTGAAGATGAAGAGAAGGATGAAGATGCAGAGTCAGAGGTCTTGATCAAGGCAGGGGAAGAATTAGGAGATCCCCAGCCAACGATCTCATGCTATGCAATTTTAGGTATTAACACCCCCAAACCCTCAAGGCGGTTGGATTCTTAAAAAAAGAGAGGGTCACAGTGTTGATTGACTTAGGAAGTACTCACAACTTTATCAATCATAAGTTAGCAGTGTGCTTAAACTATTTTATTTATCCAACTCTTGAATGTCAAGTAATGATTGTTAATGGAGGTATTGTTACTTGTTCTAGAAAATTCTATAGCGTTAAGCTTGTCATTGGAGATTACATACTAAATAGCTTGATGTATGCCCTTTCTATGGGAGGAGAAGACATTGTTTTAGGAGTTCAATGGCTTACCACTTTGGGAACCGTTGAGATGAACTTCCAAGAATTTTTCATGTGCTTTCAGTATGAAGGAAGGACCTTTGAGTTAAGAGGCTTAAGAGTGAAGTATCCATAAATAGTGAGCTCTCATGAGATGCAAAAAATGCTAAAAAAGGGTGCAAAGGGATTTGTGGCACAACTATTTTCATTGGAGGTGCATCATTCTAAGGACATTATACCATCAGATATACAAGCAGTGTTGGATGCACACTCTGTTGTGTTTGAAAATATGCCACCAAAGGGATTACCTCCAAAGATAGATCATGATCATGCTATTTAGTTAGTACCAGGAAGCCAACCGCCTAACATTAGACCTTACAGGTACCCATATGTGCAAAAGAGTGAAATCGAGAAGATTGTACAAGAGATGTTGGAAGCAGGAATCATCCATCATATTCAGAGTGCTTATTATTCTCCAGTAGTGATGATATGTAAGAAAGATGACATGTGGCACATGTGTTCTGATTATAGGGAAATTATTAAATACACAATCAAAGATAAGTTTCATATTCCTGTAATTGATGAGTTATATGACGATGCTTATTTTACAAAGTTTGATCTTCGTTCGAGATACCACCAAATTAGAATCAAGGATGAGGATGTTCATAAAACTACCTTTCAAACACATGAAGGCCATTATGAATTCCTGGTAATGCCTTTTGGACTCACAAATGCACCTTCTACATTTCAAAGTTTGATGAATTCTATTTTTAGGCCATTCTCATGGAAGTTTGTTTTAGTGTTTTTTGATGATATATTAATTTATAGAAAAACATGGGAGGAACATTTACATCATGTAAATAAGGTTTTGGAAACCTTTGAGCAACATCAAATTATGCAATGCCCTCTGAGTTTTCTTTTGGAGTCAAGGAGGTTGAATATTTGGGTCACATTGTCTCTCATGAAGGGGTTAAAGTGGATCCTAATAAGATCAAATCCATGATGGAGTGGAAGGTTCCAAAAACCCTAAAGAATCTACGAGGATTTCTGGGGCTTACATGTTATTACCAAAGATTCGTAAGGCATTATGGAAAAATAGAAGCACCTCTCACAAATTTATTAAAGAAGCACTCCTTCCATTGGAATGAGGATGTATCCAAAGTAATTGAGCAGTTAAAGGAGGCCATGTGCACCACTCCAGTCTTGGCCACTCCATATTTTTCCAAAACATTCATTGTTGAATGTGATGCATCAGGGTTAGGTATGGGGGCAGTTCTCATGGAAGAAGGCTATCCTATTGCCTTTTTGAGCTGTTAATTCAAAGGTAAGAATTTTTCAAAGCCAACTTATGAGAAGGAAATGCTAGCCATACTTCATGCAGTAAAGCAATGGAGACCATATCTCATAGGAAAACACTTTAAAGTCAAGACAAATCATGATAGTTTGAAATACTTCTTGGATCAACATTTACATCTGAAGAACAACAAAAATGGGTCTCAAAGATTTTGGGATATGATTTTGAGATTATCTATAAGAAAGGGAAGGAGAATGTAGTTGTGGATGCTTTGTCGAGGAAAGATGAATCAACTGCATCATTGTTATGTGTAATATCCATCTTACATGAAGATTGGATAGAGGAGGCAAGGTCCAAATGGAGAAATGACCCAACCACACAAAACCCCATTCATATTCTCCAAACTTATCGAAGAATGTCTAAAAAAATTGTATTGAAAGCGGATGCTTTATTGTATAAATATATTATATACCTATGTAAGAACTCCACTCTTAAAAATAGGGTTCTATCTAAGCTTCACTCTTCTCCAGTAGAGGGGCACTTTGGATTCTTGAAGACTTATCATCAGGTCAAACAAGATTTCTTCTGGGAAGGGCTCAAAGGGTATGTCCAAAAATTTGTGGCATAATGCATGATTTTTAAGCAAAATAAGGGTGAAATAGTTTGGTCCCTAGGTATTCTATAACCTCTAACTATTCCTAGCCAGTGGTGGGAAGAGGTTTCCATGGAATTCATCAAAGGATTGCCTAAATTTGAAGGAAAAAATGTCATCATGGTTGTGGTGGATAGAATCACCAATTATGATCATTTTTGTGCCTTATCACACCCATTTGTTGCAAGCATGGTAGCAACAGTCTTCATGGACACAATTCAGAAGCTTCATGGGACACCCAAGATTATAGTAAGTGATCGAGACCCTAGATTTACTAGTAATTTTTGGACTGATTTATTCTCATGTTTGGGTACTCAATGAGATCGTAGCTATTCTTATCATCCCCAGTCTGATGGGAAAAAAATTGTAAATAAGTGTTTGGAGGGATATCTCTATTGCTTTACCTCATATAAACAAGCAAGATGGGTCCAATGGCTGCCACTTGCAGAATGGTGGTATAACACTTCCTTCAATACTTCATCCAAAATGTATCCTTTTTTGGCACTCTATGGGTATCATCCACCATCCACCACATCATCATTGAGAGGAAAATCATAGGTTAGAGTAGTATAAGAACACATTCAACATCAACAAGAGGTCCTCCCTAGTCTCAAGGAGAACTTGGCCATGGCACAAAACCACATGAAGAAACATGCTGATCAACATCACATAGAAATACATTTTGAAGTCAGTGATTGGTTTTTGTGCATTTACAACCATATAAGAAAATTTCTTTGAAACAACAACAAAAGGATAAAAAAAATTCACGGAAGTATTATGACCCCTATCAAGTATTGCAGAAGATTGGTACTGTAGCATACAAATTAGAACTTCCACATACAACTAGAATACATCCAGTCTTTCATGTTTCTTGCCTGAAGAAAGTAATTGGACAAAGAGTATCAGCCCAAACAATGTTACCTAAGCTCGATTAGGAGGGAAGAGTCATCTTGGAACTTGAATTCATCCTTTAAACACACGGTAGACACTAAAATTGGGTCACACTTCCCTTGGTCCCCTTTCGAATAACAAACTTAAACATGTTCACCTAACCATGACCCTTATACCCCACATTAATATTAATTTAATTATTTACAATTAAATTAATACTCATCCTCACTTCATTCATTATTTAATTATCTCAATTAAAACCAATTTCCACCTCACCTAGACACCTCACCATAGACCTATTCATAGCACGCTTCCATAACTAACTAAGACTTAACCCTACTTACCTTGATAAACTAGGACTTACTACAACCCTAAAAGCACATGCCTATTCTCCCTCTAACCACTTTCCTACGTATCTAAGTGCAACATTTCATTCAGACCTGGGACCAATGAACAAAGCTGGCAAAAAGATAGCTAGGATCTGTTATTTTAGGCAACCTAGGATATCCTGCCTTAACCGACGCCGATAACCCTAAACCGTCATCGGTTACCATATAACCATTTTGGTAAACTTGTTTAGAGGTTAGACACATTCTCAAGTTTTGGAGCAAATTAGATATGCATGCAAGCAAGAACCAAAGCTCTTTCACACATCCTGTTAGCCATAACCAGTATAACCATTGATTATAAGGTCTTACATTCACAGGAGCACTCCGGGAAGAACTGCCACGATGTTGATCACCATTTCACTCACCACCACCAAGCCATTGAATCTGCACAATAGTAAGTATGTCTCTAACCTGCACCACTTCATTTCCATTCAATTTATAAAGTTCTTCACCTTTGTTTATCAATCATCAGCTATATTTTCACCCTACCACTATTGCCTTCTTGTGAACCCGACCATTCCCATCACTCCTACCCCTTTTAATCACCTATGTCTACCCTTAAGCACCTCTAAATATTCCCAACATCCCCCCAGACCTAAACCAAATCCTCAACATCGCTGATCTAGTCTCAAACAAATCCCCAAAACCATGAACTATTGAGTTATTACCAGCCCGCAGTAACCGTCGTCGGTCCTTACTAAACCATCATCGGTCATACTAGAACGACGTCGGTCTCTGTATTTGGCAGTCCTGCTAATACCAGATTCCAATAACCCTTTTTAAGTGATTCAAGTGACCCAGAATCTAACCATGACATGTTCCAGTACCTTAGTTGTTTACCTTATTTCCATATCTGATCATAGCCTAGCTTGTTATGTTAGATTTGCTTATTATATTTGGATGAGATACCTAAATCATATCAACTACAGTAGGATTCTATTTACTTACGTTTTTTCTTGCATTCAATTGTATTAAAACAGTGGGTTGACTGCCACTGAGAAAGTATCACACTTCCTGAATCTAGCACATGCTAGGCATCCCACTGACATATATTATTTAATCTTCTTTTTGTGGTCTTGTTGTGTATTTCAGGTAGTTCCTCCTAGCCAAAAGGAAGATCTCACAGTCAGCATTGGATCAAGAAGTCAGAACGTGCGCAATAACCTCCAACCGACCATCACTACAGGTATTCCTCCTTGGCCCACACCCTTATTTGTTTCATCCAAAAACTTAAATAAAACGGTGAAATACATGCATTAAAAGATTGAGGACACATGTTATTAATGAGTTCTTGATCAAGTGGAAGAATATGGACAATGAGGAAGCAACATGGGAAGATATGACATTCCTGTAGCAACAACCAAAGCTTCTCCACATTGGGGACAATATTTCTTTGAAGGGGAAGAGCATGCTACACCCTTAGTCATATATCTTACATTTGATGTATATAGTCGACTTGTGGCTATTATAACTTCTTATCATTATGAATCTCTTTCATATACGGTATATTATCATGGATGGTTCGGCCTTGGGGAAGACCATAACATAGGAGTAGTATAAATAAGGGTTAGTAGGTAGTAGTGGAGGATGATATTGAGCATTTGAGTCTTATTGTATGTTTTGGAGGTTTCCCCCTTGAAGTGGATAAGCTATTATACTTTCATATTGAAATAATTTATCTGCAATATTGTGTTATTTGGTGTTCTATTACTGGTGATAATAAGAATTATTCAAGTAATTTCATTACACAAAAGATACACCTAAGGGTATTCACCATGAGTTGATTAAGTGTGTTAAAGTGTGTAGATCTTTAGGAGGACAATTGTGCTTGAATGTTTGAGGTAATGATAGACCAAGGTCACATAGTTGTAGTAGGTACTATTGGCTTACAACATGTGTGAGCAAGCTGATAAAAGTGTTCAAATGAATGGATGGGAAGAGGATATGAATGGATGTGATGTTAATAATGAATTATATGCAAATGGATTTAGAGGTTGGATGGAAGGAGGATGAGTGGGAAGGAAAGAACATTTGTGCGCACGTGACGAATTATGTGCTCAATCCATTTTTAGGTGTTTGGTAAATGATTTATGCTTGGGTTAAGTGGCTACGATGCTAGGATCAAGAAGAGGAGTGGTAGAAATGGGTTTTGATGGAGTAGTGGGAGGGACGTTGTTAGTATTAGGTGTATATCCTAAGCCGAAATGACCTAGATTTTGATGAAGGGAGATGGGTCAGTGAATGTGTTATTTGTGGATTCCTAAGCATTTTTTGCAATGTTACATATTGGCGAACATATTTTTAGCTATAGGATATGAAGTGGATGGAAATGATGATATTATGTTGTCATCATGAGATCGGGGGGTTGTAATTTTTTCATTTACTTAAAGGCTGGACTTAACAAAGGATAAGGGGTGAGATTTGTGTTGACTTTTGGCCAATGAGGGATTTTTGGATGTACGATGAGATATTGATGGATGAAAATTTTTGGATATAGAGTGGGATTTGGATGGCAGGTGATGGTTAAGGAGAGGATTGGGATGGAAAGGTGGTGGATAGAGAGGTACAAGGATAAGAAATCCTTGGTTAATGAGATTTTGGACATAAGACCTAAATTACTTGCAACAATTGGTCGAATGTCCAATGGAGGGAGTGGGAAGTAATGGTGCAAGATTGGATGGTTTATGAGATGTTCTAGTTGATTTAGATTTAGGATTTGGATTAGATTTTTGTGGTTGAGAAGATGAAGGGGATGGATTAGGCCTGGGGGCCGAAGTGGATGGTTTGGGTTTAGAGGCGAAAGTAGATTTGGTTGATTTTTGATTGGTTTGAGTATGTGGTGTTTAGGTAGATAGTTTTGGATTAGGATTAGATTGTTTGAGATTGCTATATATATATATATATATATGAAGGGGATGGGGTAGATTTAGGTGAAGGGGATGGGTGTGATATGGGAGTCACATTAGAGTTGGGTGATGTTGGGGATGAAGGATATTTGGGAGATTGGTGTGGTACAAGAACCACATTAGATTTGGTTGATTTAGGGGATGAAGTAGATGAAGGTGGCATAAGATCCTCATTATATGGGGTAGGAGATGGTGTGGGGAGAGGATTAGGATTAAAGTTATTAGGTTTGGGAGTTGGTGACTTAGGAGTCACTTTAGACATTTTAGAATTTGGGGATGGTGGATTTGAAATAGGATTATAGGATAAGATATTATTAGTTTTAGGTGATGAAGGGGGTAATATAGGATAAGGTGTGGATGAAGATGATGAGGGTGGCATAGGAGCCAGATGAGATGGTTTAGGATTATGGGTAGAAGGGGATGAGGGTTACTTAAGAGTCACAATGGATGAGATAGTTTTGATAGAATTGGGCTTAGGTGATGGAGGGGATGAAATAAGCATAGGGAATCAATTTGATGGTGTATTAGGGATTGTGGGAAAATATCAGATAAAGTCAGTGGGATCGAATTCGGATGACGAAGATGACAAGAAAAGACTAAGATGAGATGTGGGGGATGATAATTTTGGGTTAATTTGTTGGGATTGTTGTGGATATGTGAATGAGACTCGATGATAGGTTTTATGATGCTTAGATTTAGGAGTTGGGATTTTTTATGATGGTGGATTATTTGTATTAGTTTTGATGGTAGGAAGATGTGGGTCATGATGGTTGATAGGTGGTTTAGAGATCAGGGTTTGGGATGATTTTGTGGGCTTAGGATTGGTGGCTATATTAGCAAGGGACATAAAAGAGGTCCTCTTGGTCTAGGTCAAAGTTGGTGAGGTGGTCAAAGTCAATGAAATTAGATTTTGGTGATAGTGCTTTATGTTGATTAGGTAGCGGTGTGGATATGGATGATTTGGTTTTGTTAAAGAGAAAATCAATGGGGTGAGAATTTGAGATCTTAGGAAGGGGAAATTGTGGATGGGTTTGGTTAGGAGGTGATGTTTTAGGAGGCGATTGGTTGATTGAAGATTGAAGATTGGATATTTGTTGATTGATTTGTTGAATTATTTTTAGGATGTTAGGATCGACATGGGATGGTTGGTTAAGGTAGGATGTTAGTTTTGAGATTTGATTTTTAAGGTGTTGGATAATGTGTGGGAATTCGTGGTCAAAGTGATATGGTTGACTTTGATGGGGATGATGGGATAACTTGGTTGATGGATTTAGAAAAGAGATAGGAGTTTGCATGTTGGTTTAAAGAGGATGTGGATTGAGGATCAAAGACCATGGTTAGATAATATGTGTGGGGGATTAGTTTTGGATTAGGTTGGTTGATTAAGGATAATGATGGGATTAGGATTTGGATTGTGTGATTAGGGATAATTAATTATGATGATGTTTGATTGATTAAAGTTTTAATGTGATAAGATGGTTAAGGGTGTAAATAAGCAACAAACATAGATCACACACCCTAGCTAGTCATGTGGGTTTGCAATTAAGCTATATCCCACTTTTAATACCACACACCGACGGTGGTGCCACCATTGGCTCTCCACCTATGTTTCAATGTGGGTTCAGCTAGCAAGTGATCTTGGGGAGCATAGCCTCCTTGCATTATAGCTTAATATGTGGTTAAATGGTTACCTAATCTAGGATGCATGAGCTCATTAGGGGCATCCCCGATATACCTTGCAGTATGTGGGACCCAAGTCTGTGTTACAAGGATGTTGTCTAAGGCTTGGGTATTGGGACATAAAAGTCTCTCACGTCACACCGCTCTTAAAATAAGTTAGCAGTTAGCCAATAACAAAATTTGTCCTTGAATTAATATACCTCGCTGGAACACAGGGTGTGTCTATGTGCGTGGAGATGAATCCCATGGTCACGAGACCCCTAGGACTATGACATGTGTGTGGATATCACTTCCACGTCACGTTGCCCCTACAAAATAAAAAAGGGAAGGCTAGTTGCTTTTGATCTTCAAGATCATCCTAGGATGCGAGGAGAGTATACATGGTTTTGCCTTCGAGATGAACAAACAACAAGGGAAAACACACAAAAAATATGATAAAAGCAAGAAAAGGGATGCAAGATAAAATGATTAAAAAATTATGTAATGGGGTCTTCAATAGGAGGCCCTACAAAACAAATATTAGTAGTTTGATTATAACCCCAAATGTCTATGACTAAACAAGCTGCAAAACAAAAAGGATTAGTAGTTTTAGACTCACTTTTTATCTTTGGTAAACATATGAAGTTGCACACAAAGTGTTAGTAGTTTGGAACAAGAAAAGATAACTTAATGTGTAGTTAAAATAACAAGATTTAGTAAAATGAGAACCATGAATAAATTATCTTCCAAAATACTAAATTAACACTTTGAATGCATAGATCTTTTCAATACCTTTCTGGGAAAAAAATGGAGTCGTTACGAGTTCGGGGTCAAAATTTATGGCTCTTGGAAGGCAAGAAAAAAAATGTAAAACAAATGCATTGTTACAGGGACAAATGTGTTGTTATAGGTACAAATGTGTTGTTACAGGTACAAATGCATTGTTCTATGTGCAAATGCGTTATTCTGTGTGTAAATGTGTTGTTTTGTGTGTAAATGTGTTGTTCTGTGTACAAACACGTTGTTCTGTGTGTAAATGCACTATTTTATGAGCAAATGCATTATTTTAAGAGAGAATGCACTGTTTACATAGAAAATGCATTGTTTACAGAGCAAATGTGGTGTTTACAAATAAAATGTGCTAAAACGTATGACTATCATGGAAATTTGAAATTTTAAGGTGTAAATGATCATGATTTTTTTTTAAAATTTGGATAGCTTATTCTAAATATGAAATACTATTAAAAAGAATCAAATTTTAGGGGGGTAAGCCCCATGGTGGGCACCAAAATGCATATGTTAAAAAATATTAGTAATGAAAATATGAGAAAACACATACAAGTTGTTCCTCTAATCTAATCTCTTCAACAATACCTCTAATAGAGCAATGGATTGAAAGGGGGAGAGAGATTATGCCTACACTTACCTTCAAGTTGCACAACTCCTCCTTTGATGTATTGCATTTGCTCTTGATTATTTTATTGGTTGCTCTTGGATTTGCTTTAGATTTGTGTGGAGTCACTTGGGAAGCATCTCCCCTTGGATTGCTTGATGAAGATCAATTTAATAGTTGAAAGATGGATTGAAGGAGTGGATTTATTGAGTGATTGAATAAGATAAAATAGATGGTGTTATGGATGCTAGGAAAATAATTGTTAGTGCTTACATTAATTAGTGAGAAAATGTATTTGTTAATATATTTGGTTAATATTGTACTATTGGGAGATTTGTTGTAAGATACAACAACCCACAAAAATAGGGTTATTTGGCATATTGGTTATGTGAGTGGTTTTACCAACTTGCTAACAATAGACTAAGAACTCTCCTATAAATATGTAACTATGTATTATGCTGAAAAATAGATAAGAAGTAATACAATTTCTTGTATTAATTTGTTGTTGCTCCATTATTTGGTATCAGAGTGTTCTTATGGTCCTGAAAAAGATGCAAATTCAAAAGGGGCAATTCAATTATCTTGATTTCCTTGTGTATGGTTGTAGCTTATTTTTTATTGGTTAGATGTATGCAAGTCAGAGCGTATAAATAATTTTTTAAATTATTGTGGTTATTGTAAAATATCATGTCAAGAAATTACATATTATGTGCATGATCACATGTTGTTAACGTAGACACCTCCATCTACAAATTAGTTGGTCTAATTTATTGAATCTTTACATGAGTATTAGGTAATATTGTCATGATTCTCACGATTTCTATATTGGCTCATGGGATTTGGCTTCTACATTGAATGTTTTGTTCCAGTTTCAAATCTTGCATGTAAGTTCTGATCTTTGGGAAGAATCTAGTATATAACAAGAAGAGTGGGTTGTTTATTGCGGGATCTCAATCACTGATTTTATCAAAATTCTTTTCTCAGCCCTTGGCATCTAGCACATCCAACTCCATTCTTGTCTCGTCAAACTCAAAGGAGGATGTTTGGTAGCTCGCATGACCTAACTGCAAGCTCCCGTCCACTTAACATACATGAAAATGGTTTTCCAGTATACTCAAATTCTACACATCAATATAAATGCTGGACGATTTTGATTTGATTCTCCAGTGCATACTACCAATCCTCATACCAAAAATTCTGACGAAAAATCCTGCAAATTTCACCAGTATAGTTATATCTCTGCGTAGTACTCCACATAGACTCCAAAATGCCCTTATGATCTCAACTTTTCTCACTAAAGACTGTATCCTCCCCATTCCATGTTGCATAGACGAGATATTGGCATCGATAAATGTACATCTAATCACTCAAAGTCTAATAATATGCAATAAAGTATTGAGTTGAATAGGTAGAAGCTATTCTATATTTACTGTGTGCTATGAATAAAAAAATCTTTGTTACATAGGTTGTAGTCTAGATTATTGTTATGTTATTCATTTTACTTATAAAATGAATCAAAGTCAATGTTTTGTTGTGCACTATCATTGTTCAAGTGTGAGTCAAAGTCACCATAATGTTATTTAAGTCAAATGTCATCTTTTCATGTTTGTCATCTATTGTGTCTAAACATATTATCGTAGAGTGTTTTGTCAAAAGTCATTATTCATTTCATCTAGTCATTCCATAAAAAAATAAAGAGAGAGAAAAGTGTGTCATTGTTAGATGTCTTGTTTATAATAAAGTCATTAATGTCATTGTGTTGTCAAGTTAGTCAAATAGGTGATTTTAGGATTTTTTTTAATGTCATTTTTATTAGTCAAAATAGTCTAAGTGTCAAAATATTGTAAAAATAAATTAAAAATTTCCTCACGTTTCAATAATTGGACGCATTTTCATTTGTACGTGCCATCCATCCTATGGGGATAAATTATATAATGAGGTCCATGATCAAATCCAACTGAGCTAGTAGCATGATACTAGAGGTCAGAGGCAATGGAGGAAGGAGGTCAATCAATGACCTCTCATCAGTTACCAACGATGAAACCGCTTCAGCTGTGGTGACATTTTTGTGTGTGAGTTTTTATTTTTCACTTGTGCTTCATTTCAAATTTTTCAGCTTTTCAGTGTGGTGTATATTGTGGATACTAGAAAAAGAGTTGTGTTAGAGCACAAATGACTATCATTGATCCTTTGAATGATGTGATCCTTTGAATTCCATACTTCGTTGGAAGATGGTCCTCTTGTGAATATGTTCACTTGCAATGGTGACCATGTGAAAAAAGATTTAACTAACAAGATCCATTCAGTAGTATGTACTTTGATATAGTTTTCTTGTCAGTGTTTGCAGGTAGAAATTTCACATTGTGGGGGGGAACATGACACCAATCTTCCATTTCCATTCTAAGCATAAAACAACTAAATTCAAGGGAAAATTCCAATAGCAGTGGTGATTTCCTTTATTGTTTGATATCGATTAGCATTGATTGACGACAATGGATATAATTAAGAACATTGTGATTCTTATAGGATGAAATGTGAAAATTTGCTAGTATGTGTTCTATTGTTCAGTTTCCTGAGTTGTGTTTCCTATGTTATTCCCTACAGTGAAATAGTGATGAGGGATAAAATAGTACTTGGCACATCAAAACGTGGTTTGTGGTAAACCACTATTATTGGTTTGTGGTCAATTGTTATCAAACCATCCATCGGGCTTGTGATTGTCCTGTGAAAATCACCTAATCATGAAAGTAGGTACAAGCATAAAGATAGGTTTTCCCCATGTTTGCATAAGGGGGGAATGTTAGGAAATTATATAATGTTTACATTGTTCCAATTAATAATTACGTGAGCAATTATTATGTGTAATTAGTTGTATAACTAAGTTGTTGAATAAACAACTTAGTTTAGTATTAGTAGTGGTTAATAACCACTCACATATATGGGAGAAGTTCTTTGGTAGATTGGTTACGTGAGTGGTTTTACCAACTCACTAACGATAGACTAGAATTATTATTCCTTTATTTGTAATGTATCTTGTATGAAAGATGTTGAAATATGTATGTTCCTTTACCATCATTTTACTCTGTAAATTAAATCTTGTGCTACAAGAAAAAATTTCCTTCCTTTTTGTTTTCCTTTCCCTTCTTCCTATCAAGTAGTTGTCTACCACTTTGTTATATCATCCATCCACTTGAGGTGGTATCCCCTTATCATTCACAGTCATTGGGGTATCTCAATGTTTAACCGAATTCCTCTTCTTCTCCCCTTTTATCTACATTTTTTACTATATTTATTTACGATAGAATGAGAAGTGATTTCGTGATATGTAAATGTGATATGTTCTTGATTGATAGATAAAGCAATAGTGAACCTATGGTATAGATAGTTGAGAGAGGTGTGAGGATGTGATTAGATTAGGATTAGATTAGGTTGATTAATGATGATTAGGGGTGAGATTACATGGAAAGGCTAGGTGTAGGGATGTGTAGAGTAGGTTGGTAGGTGGGTGTAGGAATATTAAATTCCTAGAAAATATTAAGCGTTTATTTTGACAATGAGGATTATCATGCAAAAAGGCATTCTATGCTAACCTGAACCCAACATTGTGAGCATATGATGCCTATCTTTGCTATGAACATTCATTTTCCATCCACTTTATGGAAGCAACCTTCCCTATATTTTTGGAAGAGAGCATAATGCATAAATTTGAACAGTTATCCATATCCTCTCATATTTCCAACGGTCATTCTTCATTCATCTACTTCCCTCTTGATTTCATTATCCTTGATGAGCTTCTATTTCATCCTTATGACACTCTTGTCTTCATCTCAACTCTCATCTTCATCTCAATTCAGATTAAGCACACTTGGTCAAACTACCCCTTATAGATGAAGTATCTAGAACTTTTTGACTTCCTCAAAACACTTGACTACTCTATTGACAATCTAAAATCCACTAGGAGAACATGTTAGGGCTAGGATCATATAGAAATGCCCCATATGGGTTGTATGTAGCAATAACACCTACAAATAATAAATGATGTCTTATCTACGCCCATCCCTCCATTTACTATAATTATAAGAACACCAAAATATTTGATTGAAATATATGAGAAGATGTCAAAAGCATTAGTTTTCCTTTTCCTTATAATACCCTCGTAGGGTGACCATGGATCATTCATGCATGTAGCTGCATCATACCAATGTATTAATTTTGTGCGCCTAGGATCTATGTAAAAAGTACAAGGAGACACCAACTTTTAAAAATTTGACTTATTCCAACAACATGAGAAATTTAAAATTTCCATCATTGAAGAACTTTCCTCTATCCCATCTTTGAAATATCAGTACTTTAACTACCCAGTGTATTCTCTTCTATTAGTTCTCACATTATTAGTTTTATGTTTGTTATAAAATACATTTTTGGGTGAATATATTTGTAAGTGTGAATAGAATAATGTAAATGAGTTGTTAAAAACAACTCATAGTTATAAATATATGTATTATTAGTATGGTTACGTGAGTTGTTTATTCAAATCGCTAGCATTTTTGTTCAACAGTGTCAACATTTAGTGGTAGACTACAATAGAAAAGACAAGGTCTAATAGAAGAAATTATACATTTGTTTGTTTTTTTTGGATTCATCATATAAATGTAATACATATATGAATTAACAAGAGTTTATTACCTTTATTATTTGTTATATGATTTATTGTGGAAATTCTAACCACTTAATATTTGGTATCAGAGAAGGTTAATGATGAGATATTTGGGATAGAAAATTAAAACTTTGTTAGTCTTTGAGCTGATATTCTCTTAACGTGAACGGAATTTTGCATCCAATGGATCAAAGATGTTTTTTTAATATAATATTTCAAAAGGTTTAGTAAAATTGTGATATCTATCTTAATTCTAAAAAAAATTAGAATTTCAAAGTATTTTGGAAAGATGAGAAAGAGGAGAACAAACCCCATAAATCATTTGAATTAATTATGCAAATTTAGAGATATGTTTAACACAGAAAATGATAGACATGAATTTTTTCAAGAAGAATAATATTGGTGTTACCATCATGTCTGTGTTTTTGTGTGTATGTGCATACATGTGTGTGAGTGCGTGTGTGCATGCATGCATGCACGCGCGCGCATGTCGTATGAATAATTAAAAGATATTGTATTACCTTGTTGTTTATTATTTGGATTATCCACATTATTTACCTTGTGGAAACAATGACTAAATTAAAATCTTTATGGCTATAATGGACATCAAAAGGTATGCTCTACAAATTTACCTATCTTTCCATAGGAAATTTACAAATCCAAAACTAGGTAAAACAACCATTTATAGCCGTTACGCTACTAAAATTTACCCATCTTTTACAAATCCAAAATTGAGTAAAAATTTCAATTTGCAGCCATTGCACTTCCCAAATCAACCTATAAGATCTCTCAATTAAATAACCTTTAGAACAAGTTCATCCAAGCATCACCATGACACCTATCACTCGATTAGGGAATAGATGACGAGAATATAACCTATTCCTCCATGATCGCTTGTAACAACTATCTGATGATGCATTTATTCTTGTCGACCATAGTGTTGGCAAAGAAGAAATACCACATGATATATTTGAACAAAATATAGCTCAAATAGATAAATTTATCAATCAAAATAACAATCACATTCTTCTTTGCTTGGTCAAATTTGGTGTTAAGCTCCCCTATGATAGATTGGATCATGAGGCCAAAGGTAATACTCCCTTATATATGTTATATGTTAGCTTTTTGTGAATATTTTAAATTGATGATAAGTTATTAAAATGAACTTAGTGGTCATGAATTGTCTGCATCTTGATGATACTATAGAATGGGAACGTTTGAGGCATCCACATGAGCATGACTACTTGAAAAAAATCTAGTGATGAATCTGTGTTATGCATTAGAAGATGTATGAATGTTGGAATGTTATGAGCATGTTTTTGTATACTTTTAGAAAGTACATTTCTTGTGAAAATTGGTGAGAATATGTTACGAAACATGTTAATGAGGACTCATGACAACTAAGAAATGAAATAGGAAAGTCATAAACTATTTTATTTTTTAGATAGGATTAGGCACACAATGTCATTTATTTTTACCTTTGATTCTCTGGTTGGGTATGGCCTATGGGATGTGATCTAGATATAGAAATATATTGCTCTACTTGTTAGACATAAAATAAAAGGATTGTAATTTTTGTAATTTTGGGATGGACGACTTAGCTGGTTTCATAGCTCAAACTAATTTGATGGACATTGGACTCCATGGTAACACTTACACATGGTCCAAAAAAAGACTTGATAATAATATCATCCAGGTACATTTAGTTAGAGCTCTTATCTCAGTTGAATGGCTCTTAATTAAAGATTTCCATCTTTCCTCTCTTCCCAAAATCACCTCAGATCGCAACCCCATTGTCTTGAATATGTTAAACAATGAGAGACTGAACCAATCTTCTTTTAAATTTGAAAAATGTGGTTCGATCACCCATAACTCCTTGACATAATTAAAGAGTGGTGGGGGATTCAAGTTGAGGGATCAACTCAATACAGATTTGTACATAAACTTAAAAATATTAAAAGGAAAGTGTGGGTCTAGAATAAAGAAGTATTTGGAAACATTTTCAATTAGAAAAAAGCAGATCAAAGAGGACATTGAAGAATTAGAAAATAAAGTTGCTGCCTTTGGGATGAGTCAAGAAGATTATGTCTGAGAAAAAACCCTCTTAGCTAAATTTCATACCATTTGTGCAAGGGAAGAATCTTTTTGGAGGCTTGAATCCAAAGTAGTATGGCTCAAAGAAGGGGACATGAACACTAAATTTTTCATATGACCACTTTAAAGCATAGGGCCCATCATAAAATCACTGAAGTAACCAAACACAATGGAGAAATGGCGTCAAATCCAAAGTGCATCAAAGAGGAAGCTGCTAACTTCTACAAGAAGCTTATAAATGATAATCCTTCTTTGTCCCTTGAAGCTACTAACATGCTACTGGACTATATACTGAACAATCTTGCGAATCTTGAAGAGTTATGCACTCTTTCTAAACTAGCTACCTTAGAGGAACTCCAAAAAGCTATTTTTTCTATGGAGGGAGATAAATCTCCTAGGCTAGATGGATTTTTTGCTTTCTTCTATAATCTCTATTATTCCATCCCATGCACTATATATATCCCCTTGATTTATGCACACGTGTCAATATTATCTACAATTAGTCCTGCATGGTTCTTATCTTGTTATCACCCAATTCTTATCCAAGCTTATTATCTATTTCTATCTTGATTTGTAATCAAGCCATATCTGATCTTTTTCTTTTACAATATATTATTACCCATCACACTCTATATGTTTCATATCTTCTCTTGTACCTGTATGACAAACCTTCATGCATCCTCCTTCATAATTCCATACACACCTCCCATGCACTTCTCAACCTTTGTGCACATCTTATACTTATTCAATTCATGGGCTCAACATTACCCCACACTGGGTATATTTTCCATCCTTGGGAAATAATAATGAATAAGTGAATGAATGAAATAATAATGGGAAATACCCCAAAGAATTCAAATGTATAATCATGAATAAAAAATAAACTTATCCCTGTGCAGACACAAAATCATGCACTTTGAGACATGGATTTAGTCATAGTATCATACTACTATTCATATGATTTTTGAGTGAAGAAAGTACTAATTAATCCCACGTCTTTTGGCCATGTTGACTTTGACCTTCATGGTCATCATGCTCTGACAATATCTACCGAATACATGCCCAGTGTGTTTTTTAGAATTTTTCATCATTCTAGCCTTGATTGGGGAACTTGGGCTAGTACTAGGGTGATCCTGTTACCTGAATCGGGGCATCCCCTAATCACTTTGTCTAAATCTTGAATCCCACCACTTGCCTGGGAACTCCTCCTAGCTATTTGAACATTCTATCTTTTTGCGTGGTCAGCGCTCTTCAATGGTGTAATTACAATCCTTAGATACATTGATAACCATATAAATACGAAGTCGCTCTATTCCTAGTATATGAGGAGACCTTTAAGATACTAGGCACTACTAATATTCCTCTTCAGATAAGTTGCATGTCTATTATGGAGGAATCTGTAAAATTAATGCATCAACTTTAGCTCCATCACTTGAGTGCACGAGGCTCAGTTCACCTTTGCATCACAGGTCTGCATACTGAGGGAAGTTTATTGTCTATTTAATCCACCATTTTATTACATTTTCTTAACTAGCAATTATTTGGTGGGCTACATGTCAAAAATTATGACCTTTGCACAAGAGACAACCTAGGGCATTAGTTGCACCACACACACATAGCAATCTACATCGGGTCTGAGATGTAGCTGTAGTGCTTCCAATTAGTAAGTCCACCATTGTGGCCATGAATGCAGGATAGTTCGACCAAACTTCATATACATTTTATTTTTTATGGTTTTGCATGCTTGTCCTTGGGGTCGTTTAGCTAGGTTGCTATTCTTCATTTTTATATCATCAGTGACATCCTAGCAAACAGAGTAGTGGGTCGCACAGTCCTGATAAACAATGATGTATTCACATCATCTATCTGTGACCTTCGTAAAAATCTAGTTTCTGGACCTCCTACATAGACCAGGGCTTACCCATAATGCGTTAGACTAGGTTGCACCCAAAATTGAGAGTGCCCTGATCCTCTCCAAGGCTCCCTCAGTCCTTAGCAAAACATCTCATATCTATGGCCTTTTCAGATTTATTTTGACATATTTGGCTCCTACTTCATAGAATATTTGATTTAATATAATTTGAATGACAGCTTAGTTCTAGAGTCAACTTACTGTAATCAACTATAGTCACTTCCTTAAATACAATAATGCTTAAGCACCAAACATGGTCAACTATTTTCAACTCTAGCCAAGTTGAGATGGATGATCACTTTCCTGATATTGTGCATTACCCAGCTTTTATCAGGACTATGTATTTATTGTTGTTCCTAGGTTAGAAATAACTGTAATAAATGACTCAAATTTTAGGGTTCAGATCACTCCCATGCAATGTACAAGACATGAAACTAAGATACATGGAGGAGTTATGATAATTCTACTCCAAGATTTGTCTCTAGGACGCTGATCCACTCGTCTATCACTATTGATAAACTTCTTGGAATGATTCCATGAAAATATTTGGAATCTATTTCTAGGGTTAGAAGGTCTTTATTGTCAATTCTCCATAATTATTCCAGAACTTGATATCATCCTTTGTCGAATCCATTCCCTTGCCAGGATGTCGGTCATATCTTTAACCTGCAACCATAAATCGACTATGTACACATACCTCACATTATTTCTTCTACCCTTAGTTTCCTTGATGCATTAATGGGGATTCAAATTAGTCCTTGGTGGTCATCTGCTACAGAGTGAACTTATGACACAGCACTGTATCTACTATCTCACAATCCATGTAGTTCTCTGTGTATGTGCCTGTGTATTTGTGCTCTCGTGATCCTAGGTTTCCCTCTGTGCAAGTTGCATGATGATAGTGGGCTAGATCTAGATTACTCCAAGTATGCAAGATGTGTGTGATGGAATAGAATGAACTCCCCTCTTATGTTTTGTATGCAGAATAATTAATACTTTTTCCCGTGTATGAGTGTTCTAGATGTATCTTTTTAGTTCTCTTGTTCCTTTGATGCAAGCTTAGGTGATGATAGATAATGTTTATGATGTCTTAGCCCCTTATTTAAGAGCAATAACTAAGTGTAACTAATATATATATGATTCCCTTGTTTGAATTTCGTAATTGAAAACTGAAAGGTTAACCCAAAGTTTAAAAAGGTTACCAATAAGTAAAAGATACCCAAATAGAAAGAATAAAATAAAGAAGGGTAGGAGTACCAAGGTGGGACAGTAGTGTCTAGGTGCTTCCGTCCTAACCAGGCGTTAGTGTTTGAGGCCATAAAAGATAGATCAATCAAGTGTCAGCAGAGTTGTAAGATATGTAAGGCCAATAAAAGTGCAAGACATTAAAATTAAAATTCCCAAAAGAATATGTCAACCACTAGTTTTTTTGCTTAGGAATCATGTATACATTAGTATGCTTTAGGACCTAGAAATGTACCCAAGTGGTAGAACCATTTTTTTGACCTTATGGTCAGGTCTTCGCATGCATATGCACCAACAAGTACTCCCTATCTTCCAATTGTAGTTGGTAGTTAGGTATGTTACTGACCTCCTCCACCAATAAGGCTCATGTTTATCTATACCCCCATCCATAATTTCTCTAGGATGACATCCTCTATAATTGTGGTGTCTTTCTTCATCTCCACATTTCCCCCTTGGGAAAAATCTCTAGGCACTATCCTTAAATAGAGTTGTCTAATACTTATCCTTTTGAGAAATTATCTCTATATTACTCTATATTACATCCTCCCATATTATTATGTAGGCTTTACTTGGTATTCCTTACTATATTTACATTTTAATCCCCTTCACTTCTTCAACTTCTCTATTTAATTTCACATGTACTTACTGATGATTTTTTGAATGGAGAATACTATACATCTTTTTCATGCCTTCCTCCCGTAGGATGATATAGGAGCATTTACGTTCATACATAATTCTTTGTAAACCAAAAACAGTTAGTCTTAGAAAATAAATATTTGAGTGGTGTCATTTCTCAACTACGCACAAATATTCTTTTCCTTAGTTGATTTATAGATGTTGTGTAACATTGTAAAATATGCACTATTTATGGATGCCATGAAACAATGAAAATTGTGCACAGTAGCGTGGATCCCACACAACACTACATATGGTGCATAACATTTTGGATCATGGTAAAAAAATTACAATTTTTTTGCGACACTGTGGATGTTATGCAATCCGAACTGTGCCACGCAATATTGTGGATACAACATAACACTGCAAAATACTTAGAACACTGTGGATGTTCCACAACACTCCAAAATCTATGAACCTTTAATACTTTCTATAAAAAAAATACACTCATAGATTCCAATATTTCTTTCACATAGGATTCACTTCCATCTCATAATAAATTTACACATAAGGCTTCATAATTAAGTAGCACACTAGGTAGGTCTTGTACTTTTCACAATTAAGTAGATTGTTTATGTTTGACCAAAGCCACCAATTCTTGTCTTAAGACATGATCATTTTTTACACCATTAGATGTCAATGGATCTCCATCAAGTATCACATCTTGATGGGACCACTCATATTTTATCAAATGATTGCATCTCCACACACATATAATACCTATCAACATCATTATAGTTATGAAAGGGAACATGTGTGCCTTGATTTTTCCTTCTTGGATTAGGACCATCAAAACCTTCTTGTTCTAAGCTAGATATAATGAAGGGGAACATTGTTGAGAAGATCAACATCAGCAAACCAAATATACTTGAGAGAATATTGTTTAGGGGATCTTTACCCATTATTAGTATATTTACTCTTCCACATGAAAACTCATGAATTTTAAAAGACAATAAGTAGGGAGCTTATTTTGAAAAGGCATATATCTTTTAGGACATCCAATATCTTTGCAATGTACAAGATCTTATTAGTAGTTTATCTAAGGAGCATTTGTGTGAGATTTCTACTTTGATCCATTTTGGTCTCTACAGAAGCATACCAAAGGCTACAAGCCTAGGATAGGTCTAAATCTTAGAATTTTTAGCAAAATATCTTTAGATTCTTGTTATAATATTGTAATTGGAAGGCAATAGTATTTCCTAAATATATGATTCTTTCTTTTCAGTAATAGAAGAATTTTTTGTTTTCTTGTTTATTTTTTGTTGCCAAAAAACAATGGTTCTGTGATGTAAGGCACCCCTTCATTTGGGAACACTAAACATGACTACATCATTTTGGTATCAAATTTTAGGATTGAAACTTATTAGTAAGCACCTAGTATTTGAGTGATGATGAAATTAGTCAAAGTAATGATTTGAGATTTGTGTAGATAAGATTTATGTAGAAAAAAATCTCATTAGGTTGTATGGGTGACCGTAATATTTTTTGCTTTCAATACTAGGGTGTGGGTAGAACGTAGTTATAAACATCTCTAAAATTATTTTGTTAAATAGAGGGTGTGAAGTTATTAAATATTTTTTGAAAGTATGGCATAGAGAGTGAATAGAGTGTCAATACTTGTAGACTTGGTCAATTTAATAAACGAAATGCAAGCCTATTTATACACTATGGAGACCACACAACATAGAGGTATTGTTGTCGATGAGGATGAAAGTAAATATGAAAATGAGGTGAGATCAGTCATAGGTCAATAAGATATGATAGATCATGTAGATGAATAAGTGAGTTTCCTATAAGAAATCATAAGGATTGGAAGTAAAGTGTAATAGATATGTTTTCATGTCCACTATGGGAACTTGGATCTAAAATATCTCATAGAGTGGATTGAAGATATAGATAATTACTTTGAGTATGAAGGTGTGGATGATAATAAGAAGGTTAAATATGGAGGGCTTAGGAAGATCGAATGTGGATGTAGATCTGGGATCCAAATAGATGGATCTGTGATATTGTCTGGAGAGGTAATAATACAGATGAATTAGACTGGGATATGAATGTGTGTAGACACCAACAATCTACACAAAAGCATTATTACATCATATCTTTATGTTGATCGGGTTTTCTTCATCCATGTCTAGAAGATAGTGAGCTAGATAACAAAGAACACATAAAATAGCATGTAAAGATACAAGGGCTTAGTACAATATGAGATGTAATATTGGATGACAAATGGACAGTACTTCAAGTGAATGTCCTCATTGTGAGCTGTCATAGACCTATGAAACAGAGGAAACTAAGAGAAAAATGGATTAGATGGTATATGTGGGGGCTGGCCAACGAAGCTAGTTCCAGGAAGTGTTACCTTCCTTTCACGGATGTCCACCCCAATTAGATAAAATAAAATGATATAAATGAAAAATAGATGGTATGCAGAAAATGATAAATATAGTACCTAAGCTAAATGTCGATGATAGAGGAACTTCAAGGGCTTATCCAAGAAATTAGAGAAAACCACACTAAGAGTACCATAAGGGCATGAGGATGGTATTATGGTAAGTGATCGGCTAAAATTTCAATTTTTTATCCTCTTACTTAACTTTAAAGAAGGGGGAAGGCTTGTATAGTGGAGAGCTATAATGTCAGAGGTTTTCCTTGAATTCTTCCTTTAAACTTCCCTTGCTTCTTCGAAAGAGGTGGGAAGGCTTGTATTTATAGCCTGGAGATGGGGTTAGATTAGGGGTTATCAGGTAACCTGGGTTTGACAAAGTAACCCTGGTTAAGTGAGTGGGGGAGGACATTATTTGAGTGATTAGGTGAGATAATAGATTTGATTGGATTTGATTTGATTGAGTGGGGTTCATGATTTGGATGGTTTTGGATTATTGAATTATTAGATGGGGTGATATGATTTAATTGAAATATTTGGTTATTAGTAGCACATAACAAGGTTTAAGGTTTTAAAGGGGATTAATTGATCAATTGATTAATTAAATATGTATTTTTGGTGGGAAATGGGATTCGAATGGGTACTGCCTAATGAAGAAAAGCAATCGTGGGGTGAAGAGGAGGAACGATACCAAAAACTAGTGTCTACATTTTCCCCTTTTTGATGAGTGGTTTGCATTGAGGAAATCCGCGAGACAAAAACAATGATGTATCAAATATATGATTGATTGAGTGTTCCCCCTCAAACTTGGGATTGAGAACATAAAGGAAGTCAATCACGAGTTTGAAAGAGATAGATGGTAAATATCGAATGGGTGAAGAAAAGATGGAAGAACGCATAACCAAGGCAAGATGCCCCATGCAAAAAGGATTGCAATAACAATGAAAAATATGGCGGTGAATCCAATATCACATCGGTAGAGGAAAATTGTGGTCTCAACGGAGATGTGAGATAATGTTCTACGAAACCGTGAGTGGGTGAAGACCACTGTATTATGGATGTAAACTGCTTTGACCAATGGGTCATAGGAAAACATCAAAGTATGTGTAACTAAATGTGAAAGGTATGTGAAATCCTTTGTATGCGAGGAATCGAGTGAAAAATTATGCTTCTGCAAAAGGACGAGGATGAAAACATAATGATGTCCTTGCAAAGACAGGGAATGAAGAGTGGCTGAAAAAGCTGAGTTGGAATATGGATGGTGAGGTAATATGCCCTAGGAGAGGGAATTAATAGGTTTGAAGAGATATTTTTCTAAGGAAGATGTTTTTTTGACAAGAAAATATTGGAAGAAGAAAGTCAGAACAAACTTTGAGTCATGGAAATGGTGGGAAATATTATGATCGACATTTTCCAAGTAAAAAGGTGATAGGTGATGGTCATTATGGTATCCTTGAAGACAAAATTACCATGGGAAGAAATTTTTAGAATGGATATGATGATGCCCCATCAAGAGGATTGATGAGGATATAAGAGGAAACCAAGCTTGTGAAAAGAAAAGAGGTTAATGCTGTAGAGAGGAGGATGAGAATGGGAGTGTATGAAATGGATTGGTGGTGGTGCATAAATGGTGAAATATCAATATCGATCGTGAATGCTAGGTGTGAGGATGTGTTGAAGGACGTATGAGTAAGAGTGGCAAAAAGGAATGAACAAGAGTAGTGGTTGATTAAGAGAAAAGTAAGAAAGACCAAAGGTGAAGGAGGAAAGGATATGATAGAGCAGAAAGATGTGTGAGGCAGTGATTATTGTTTGAGGTGAAAGAGCGGGTGGTGGAGAAGCTTCTATAGTGGAAATATATGAGGAATAGGGTATATCTCAACCAAGATGTTCACGTGGAAGGGGTGATTGATTAAGATCGTTAAGGGTAAAATGGATTAGTAGAAATTAGTAAGGATGAATGGATCAAAGACATTGTTGATCATGGTGGGGATAAGAAGTTGGAAGATAATGAACTCACCTTGAGAAGGATCCTCAAGTAGGATTTTCAAACTACAATGGAGATCAAGTAGAATTCCCAAACTGAAAAGTGTATTAGCAGAGCATTCATAGATGTGAACAAAAGTCATGGAACTATGGATGATTGTAAGATATGCCATCCTTAAAGGTAAACATATAGATACATAATTCATGGTTTGAAATTTGATATAGAAGAATGTGATCTTGATAAATGGTGACCTTAATGAGAAAAATACACATAATCGTAGCAAGGAGGATACAGGGAAACCATGCCTTCGAACTGGATTGGAGTTAAATAAGAAAGGGGACCACTCAAGGCATTACACTTGTAGCCAATAGCAGGTCTTAGTACATAACCAATGATAGTTAGTTATACCAAAAAACCATGAGGAAAATATGGATGAAATATGCTCATAAACCTAATGTTGACATGAAAAAGGAATTCTAGATGTAACTTATATGCGGGAAGAGGGATCTCCATAGGTGGTTGTTTCTAGAACTATGCCCCAGCTCTGGGAATGGGGAAGATGCAAACTGATCAATGCAGGAAGTCTGTAATGTATATGAGAAAATTGATCGATGTGAGATGCTTTCTTAAGATGTTATGATATATAGAAGGCTGATCGATGCGGGAAGCCTTCACTGCTATGATATAATAGAGTAGCCACCCTTCGAGGGTATGGTCTAATTTTCACTTTTTCTTTTGGATATTTCAATTTTTTTTATTTAGATGGCAGGATAAGATATGCATGGTAGTTATCCTTCGGGGGAGTAGCCCATACTTATTATATGCTTTTAATGAACAACTATCCTTCAAGGGATCAGTCTATTTTTTGGATAAGATAGCAAGAGATAGGAGCATCCATAAGTTGTACTTTTTTTCTTTTTTGTGTTGGGTTTTAATTTGATGGTGAAGATCTAGGTATAGCTAGGTAGACCACTTAGGAGGGGACGATGATCGTACAAGTGACATCCCTGGACCCTTTTTGTGGTTTCAATAGGTAGATAAGAGGTGATCGGATGTAATTATCAGAGTTATCACCAAAAGGGATAACCTATCCATAAGAACAATGTTATGGAAGAGCTATGGTTCCCATATTTAAGGTCATGACTAGGAAAGTGATGGTATAGACCACATAATTCCAAATCATTATAGTGATAGATGAAGAGGTTCATGATGGAGAAATGATCTAAGGATATAACTAAGTTCTCATTGGTAGATATGGTAATAATAGAATGGTCACAAGTGTAATGCATTAAGAGGTTTTGTCTCTGGTTTACCATCAAGGGAATCCAAATGATAAACCCCAGACCCATACTTATGCGTGATAATACAAGGTCCAATCTCATTTCAGAAGACTGTGATCGAAATATAGGGTAAAGTCTTAAGGGAGGAAGATAGGATACGATAGGATATGATGATATAGATGAACGAAGATAAAAATTATGCGCTATCCTTGAGGAAGCGAAGAAAATATGTGCCCCTTAATGAGGTAAATAAATGGCCACAAAGGTGGGCTTAGGATGAAAATAAATGGTCCCCCTAAGAGGTACAAATGTGTTCACAAAGATGGGTCTTAGGGTGAGAGGAATGGTCCCCCAAGGAAGGGAGAAATATGGCCATGACAGTGGACTTAGGACGAGAGGATAGATTGGATGAAATCGGGTAAGGTAAAATATGTTTAAGATCTCAAAAACGAGGAAATGAGAAATAATCGTATTACAAGATAAAAGAATAGCCACAAGAGTGATCTTAGGATGAAAAGAAATGGTCCCCATGGCTAAAAAGGTGAAGAAACAAGAGCATGGACAAAGGTGGACTTTGAGATAAGATCATGGTCCCAAAGGAAGGGACACATATGGCCACAACAGTGGACTTAAAATGAAAAACATGGTCCCTCAAGGGAGAGATGAATATGGCCACAAAAGTGGGCTTTAAAAAGAGATGAAGATTTGGACAATATTAATTTGGATTTAAGATTGGATGAGATGGATTGGATGAGATAAATAAAGTGATGTCAAAAGTGAAGTCCCCCACCATCAAGGAAGTTGTATGGATGGATAAGAGATGAATTGATGTGAAGGGATGCTAAGGATGAGGGGAGGATGTCCCCCTAGCGAGGTAGATTATATTAGATGTGGATGAGTTAGTGGATGTTGAAGGAGTTTAGATAGGATTTTTTGGATTTGGATTGGATAAACGGTCAGAGACCACAAGGACAATTGGCAAGATAAACAATATCAATGAAAAATGAAGGACCTTCCTTAGGAGGAATTTCATGTGTAGGAGAGATTTTAAGGGATGATATGGATGGAGGAATCATGGGAAACCCAATGGATGGGATAAAAATTGGATTAGATGTAGATGGAGAAGGATGTTCCCCCTAAATGAGGAAATTGTCTTTCTCAATAAGGTTGTGGATGATTGTCTGAAAGGCCTTACAATGTTTAATGTCATGGATCAGGGTACAATGATAAGAGACAAATGCAATTGGGATTGAACCATAATGGCTTTGGACTATGGGGATTAAAATATTTAATGGGAGGAAGCATGATGGCAGATATTTGAATTAAATGTCGAAGGATGTCTACTGTAGGACCCAATCGAAGTTTCATGGGGAAGGTAACTCTTGTGGGTTTTGATAGAATATTTTGGCTTGGAGTTAGGGGAAGAAGTGGATGTAGATCGGATGGGTGAATTAGATGTCTTAAAATATGAATCAATTTTGAGAGGAGGGTTAGATTGTTTGGATTGGGATTTATCATTATGAGGTGTATTACATGAAGGGACTGTTAAAATAGATGTTGTAACATTGGATTGCTGAAAAGAGGGAAGACCTGGCTTCTTACGAGGATACGCAGGATACTTTTGGGGATGTTTACCACGAGCCTTAGATTTTGATCGAGAATATTTACCTTTGGCAGGGATGATAATAATCTCAACTGGAGGATCTAAAGATTGTGGTGTAGGTGTGGATATTGATGGAGAAAGATAACTAAAATGTTCAAGAAGAGGATATTGATGGAGAAAGAGGTGTTTGTATAATGTGATTAATAAGGTTTATGTGAGATTTGGATTATGTAGGTTTTTGATTGGTCAATGTGGAAATAGTTGATTTTGTAGTGGGAGGATGAAAACCATTTGTATTCTACTTAGGTGGAGGTGTTTGTTCCATAAACATTTCAAGCGGTATCTTTGATAGAGTTGAAAATCGAGAGGATATTTGGTTGGTGTGATAGAAGGATTAAGTGAAGAATATTGGGATAAAATGGGTGATGTGGCCATGGGAAAGGATATAGGTAAAGATGTCAAGGTAGGGGTAAGTGGATTTGTTAATATGACATATATAAGGGTAGTTGAGATGGATAGGGAGGTGGGCATAATTGGGATATTTGGAGATGTAAGTGATGTGGTGATGGGTATGTTTGATATAGATGTGGTTAAGGGGTTGAATATGATAATTTGGGTATGATAGATGTGGATGAAGTGGTATGTATAGTTGAAGTCAATGTGGATGTGGTAAAGGTAGTTTTCGTGGTTAGTATGGAAAAAAGTGTGGAAGGAGGAATTGGGATTGACTCTAAAGATGGTATAATGGGTAAATGTGGAATGGATGTAGGCAAGGTAGTCAAACCTACTGAAGGGGATGTGGTAACCGATGGATTAGATATGGTAGGTAATGCAATAAATTTTGAGTAATATCAGGTGTGGAAGTAGGTGGGAATGGTTGTTTCATAAATGTTTTGAGGGGTAAGAATGATATGTTTATGAATGGGTTTGATGTTGTAGGTGTGGATGTATGGATAGGTTTGTTTGATATAGATGTGGGTGAAGGAAAATATGTGAGAGATGTAGGGATAGGTGTGTATATCAATGGGCTTGAAATAGGTGCTAAGGATGAATATGATGTGATAGATTAGGGCATGATCGAAGTGGATGAATTATATGGTATAGTCAAAGTTAATGTGGATGTGGTAAGGGTAGGAGGTATAGGTATAGGAATAAGTAGTAAAAGTTGATATAGGTGTGATAGTTGTGGATACGATAGGTTCTGAATAAGGAGTGGGAATAATGTCTAAGGTAGGAACATGTGGAGTTCGGTGATGAGATGAGATCTTGATTGACAGTGTTAATGGTGTAAGTATTTGATAGTTGAGATGTAAAAGGGGTGGCTTGATTTGTTGGTGGTTGATTAGGAAAAGGTTGCATAATTTTGTCAAGGGTTGGCTAGATGAAGTGGTGGAGTTTATCTATTTGGATATCCCCATGATTTATAAGTTTTTGGATATGATCTTTGAAGGAATGACATTTGTCAATGTCGTGACCTTTGACTTGATGATATTTACAATAGTGGGCTTTGTGATACCAAATAGGATTGGGTTGTGAGTCATCCACAGGTCGTATGGGAGGAAGTTGGATGGAGTTTACTATTATCAACTTGTCAAATATAGACCTATAGGATTCCCCCAAGGGGGTATAGTTAGGAGATGGATTAGGGACTCATTGTTGAGGTCATATGCTAGATGTAGGTACGGATGAGGACTTAACAACCATGGCGTTGGCCACACCCTTAAATGTGTTGTTATGTTCGAATGGTTTAGTAAATTCAATTTTAGGTTTGGTCGATCTGAGTTTAAGATGACCTTGTCTCAATGGCATGGGTTTTCATAAGTTTGTAAGCCATGGTGAAGGATTCATCAAAGGTTCAGAATGATTAGATTTTCATAAGGTAGATGATATATGTTTCACACATGAACATGAGAAGAGTTTGATTAGTTTGGTTTGTGGAAGAGAGAAGGATAACTTGGTTTATAACCCCATGCCATCGTGTGACAAAGTCTGTGATGGAATCATCTTCAAACTATCAGATGGTGTATAGGTTAGTGATAGTGATTTTGGATGTGAAATGTTGATCGAAAAGTGTTCTAAGAACAACTACACAAGTTGGGTGAAGGAAAATATCAAGTATTGAGGTATAATTGTACCAGTCTAATGTTGGGACTGGCCAAAGACATGGGAAAAGTGACTAATCATTAGGTCTTGATCATATGTAATAAGATAACATGCATGTTTGAATGCACGGAGATGTTTTTGGGGATCTTCCTTGTATTGAACTTAATGAACTTGGAAGCTCCCAATGAGGAGGGTAAGGTTTGATAGGAACTAAAGATGAATCAGTTCGTTACAGATTTGTTTGTAGGATAAAGTAACCTTGGGTGCCAAGGATAAATTGAGTAGCTTCTACACTAGATCTTTTAGAGCATGAATAAGAATTCATAATCATAGGTTGGGAATTGTGGTTGTGTGGCATGAAAGGTAGCTTGATAAGTGTAGTTGGTCTATAAAGGTTGTGGGTGGGATGATTATGAGGATTGGTTTCAAGATGGTTAATTAATTTTGGATGACATGCGTCCATCTTGAGGTGAGACTATTGAGATAAGATAGTTGATTAATGTTATGTGTAATTTTGGAATCATTAGGGAGATCGAAAATTGAAAGGAAGTTGATTAATTTGTGGATGTGTGGGTGTTGGGGAATTGTTTTGATAGGATTAACATATGTCATGGGTTGAGATTGGGTAAGTTGCTTACATAGGTTGATGTTGAGAAATAGGGACGTGATGTGATTTTGAGATTGAACATGTTGTTGTGGTAAATGATGAGTGGGGATATGAGTGTTAAACGGTGGTTTCCAGTATTTGGAGTAGGAGAAAGTATGGAGAGGTCTTAGATGGCTTGGAGCTATTGGGTAGGAAATCCCATAAGTGTCTAAGAGGTTGGAGATGTTTGGATAGTGCATATTAGTAGCGGATGGAATAGAGTTAACATGAACTGGTAATGTGGGATGGAATAGTTGAAACCACCAAATGAGTAGACTGATAGATATTGAGAAATTGTGGGAGATTTATGAAGTATGAAGTCATAAATGGGAGTAGAAGGTGGTCTAAGAGTTTCTAAAGGAGCGGGAGATGGTGGTGTGAGTTGGTCTAGAAAGATTAGATTGGTGAAAGACAAGGATTGGTTTCAAGGTGGGGATTTCTCCATTGGATGACATTACCTCATGAGGTGAAGACCATGGAGACAAGGGGTTGGGTGACCACAAGGTCTAGGGACCTTAAATGTAGAATCTTGTTGGGCAGAGAACATTAGAGGAAGATATCATTGAGGGGTGTTTTTATATTACAACAGGTGTGAAATAGACAAACATTTGTTTATGTAATTTGTTAACAAACAAATCAAACAACAAGTTTCTTATCAACATGATTAATTAGAAGATGTGAAAAAAATAAGAAAAGTGGATAACGAAGGCACCTAAGGAATGTTTACAGTCTAAGGTTGGTTTCTGGTAGTTTTGGCTAGGGAGAGTCTCAAATGATTTCCTATTGGGTGATTAAATCCCAATAGTGAATCGGGTAAGGAGATGTTTTGATGTGTTGATTTTGTTAATGAGTTTTAGGTTGTGTGTGGTAATGTGAGATATATAAAAACAGAAGGTTAAACCCATATTTAAATGCTATGACTGATGAAAGAAAAATGGACGAGTTATTTTTATACCAAATTCATTAAATGTGAAGTTTGATGTAGACAATCACCCAGGAAAGGGAAATTACAATGTAGAAACTTAGAAAATAGGGGGAAAAAAGAGGGAATACCTAAATGATGTGTTTTGTTTATTTGTTGTACGTGAACTATGGTGTAATGGAAAGCGATAATCAAAATGACTAGAAACATCTGGGTACCCTAAAATTGCACCATGCATAATTGCGGATGGGGTCAGTGAAAGGAAATTTACGTGTGTTTATGGTTTAGTGATTGATATTTGATGGTAGTAATTTTATGGTTGCAACTTCATGGACGATACCCTAAAAAATAAAAGAAACGATTAGTCGCTTGGTCATAAACAGATGTTTAAGAAAATTGAAAGATCATAAAATAGTTGTATGATATGTAAAGTAATAGAAAAATAAGTAATTTGAAAATGATAGCTGGACAAATTAAATAAGAACATCGAACTACTTACAGATTAAACTATGCAAAGTAAAAAAATAAGCCTATCTAAACAATTTTGTAGAAATCAAAATGACCTAAATAATAAAAATAACGATCGATGAGATTAATGTAATCTATGAAGAAGGAATACTGTCAATAACGATAATAACACAAAAAAATGTTTTCATCATTGTTTGATGGATGAGACCTTAAAATGATTGATTTTAATTGAATGTTCCAGCAATGATGGATAACGAGTTTTCTATCTACCATAAAACCGAGTGGAGCAGAGGATATCCTATGCAGCTATATTGTAGAAATCAGTTAAAAATTACAGATGTTTGGGATAAAACATATCGGCACCACAGGTTATGACTCGATGTGAAAAGTGGTAACAGGGTATGGGTTTTCTCCTCACATATCGACATCGAGTGGAAACAACTTGACATAGGTGTGCAAGTCCTGACATAAAGGGAACACTTGGCCCAAGCCATGAGGTTAATGGGTTGTTATGCTTTTAAAAAATTTCTTCATTAAGACCACCCACACATGTGGGACAATGTAAGAGCACTGCCATGGAAAGTTCTAAGGAAGAGGCGACATGAGATTTGGACTTATATTGTTAGTCAGAAACGGTGACTAGGAGGACCTGTGAAGGAAGATATCCTTTTATGTCGGACAAGATTTCAAGGTGAAAAGTTTATAGGGCCAAAATAATACCATGTGTAGGAGAATGATTAGAATTGAGAATTATTTTGACAGATTGGGCTTGGGGGAGAGTATAGGAGTAGGAAATTCAGATGTTAGATGGGCATGATCAAGGTTGGTGGCCAAGTGGCCAGTGGATAGAGCACGAAGATGTCAGAGTTGGGAACAAGGAAGTGAGGATGGAAGGTGAGTTGGGAATTCATAGTCGAGTGGACATGGTAGGTAGGTGGATTATGTGGATCGGGGAGAGGGAAGTCAGGAGTCATGGGATGGTGAGAGAGAGTGTGGGATAGGTCATGTGAGGGGTCGGGATTGGGTAGGAGAATGGGAGAATCCAAGGAGAGTCGGGAATGAGTTGAGATGGAAGTGAGGAGTAGGTAGTGGAGATTGGTTAGGGAAGTAGTGATGAGAATGGATGGAGTCAGGTAAGGGGATGTGGCCAAGTGGGTGTGGAGAAAGTCGATTAACTCAAGTGACTGATGGAGTTAGGAAGGGAACTCGAGGTGGAAGGGAGGTGGGAGTACAGGTAGCTCAGAATGGGAAGAGATTCAGGTAGAGGATCGAGTTATGGTCTGTGTGCGTAGGGAAGTGAGGTTGAAGGGAGTATAGGGAATAGCTTAGCCAAGATGGGTAGGAAGAGAGAAGATTAGGGGGTAGTGATAGGGTAGTTTTAGGATAAAATAAATTTTGTATAAGTTATTTTTTTTACACTTTTATGATTATTAATTATTTTTGTTATTTAATAAATAAAAAGAAAGAATTCATTTAAAAATAAGATAAAACTAATTAAAATAAACTTTATACTAACTAAAATTTTTTATGCAACAAAATAACAATCCTGGCTAAAAACAGGTTTAAAAAATCACTTACCTCAAAGATGACATAAACTGATTGAAATGTAAGTGACCACACCAATTACTCTTAAGAGGAGACAACATTAACACCATGCAAACAAGTAAGCCTAAAAAACAAAATATTCACAACATATCTATGCAATGGGTGAAAATTACTATGAATAAGGATAACTCATTATATATATGACATCTACACAAGAAAAGTAAAGTAAAAACAAAAATGACCAGATCTGGGATCAGTCCCATCAGGCATGCTAGAAATTTTGTTCAAGTTTTCTTCGTCCTCTTACTAGGTTAGTAAAATAGATAACCAATAATTCACCAACAACCTTGAAATGATGGAGGGTTTAAGGTAGCCTCGAGATGTGATATGGTGGATACAGGGCGCTAAATAGATGGATCTGAACCTACAAAATTTTTGCAGGAAACTAAGAAGAAATACATATTAGATGGATATATGTGGGGGCTTCCCGATGAAGTCTGTTCTAAGAAGCTATGAGCTTTTTTATGGATGTCAACCCCCCGTGTTTAGATAAGAAGTAAAATGAACCATATAGCATACAGAACAATAAGTTACCTAAACCAAGTAAATGGAATGATGATGGTAGATTCAAGGGCTATGTGATGACATTATGACCATAAGTGGCATGCATAAGTAAAGCACGAGGATGCTATGAGAGAACCTATAATATCAAGCAATGAGTTATCCATTATTATGTTAATTCAAAATGGCATTACAAGGGCACTGTAGATGATATTAGCTGATAATGGAAGAGGTTATAATGACTTAGAAACTTACTTCTATCAATCTTAAAACCTTCAAGGACTCAAAAAGTTTTACACTCTTCAAACTTGAGCTTCGAAAGATGGGGGTAGGCCTATATTTATACCCTAGAGATGGGGTTAGATTAGGGGTTATCAAACAACCTAGATTTAACAAAGTAACTTTGATTACATGAGTGGGGGGGACATGATTTGAGTGATTAGGTGAAATAATGATTTAATTGGATTTGATTTGATTGAGTGGGGTTCATGATTTGGATGATTTTGGATTATTTAATTATTAGGTGGAGTGATATGATTTAATAATTTTTGAATGATATTACTTAATTTGGAATATTTAGATAATAAGGTTTACGTATTTAAAAGGGGATAAATTAATCAATTAAGATTGATTAATTGAAAATTTATTTTTGGTGGGAAATGGGATTCAAATGGATAAGCCTACTGAAGGAAAGAAAACACGGGGTGAAGAAGAGGAACGATACCAAAAACTAGTGTCTACACTATGTGCCACTGACCCAATCAAGGTGCCCTATTATTGACATTTATTGATAGTTCTACATATTTATGGGCTCGATTGTGACAATCTTCCTTCCTATTTCATCATTTTTCCAGCTTGGCACATATTTGGGAATATTGTGAAATCAGCTAAGTACTTTATCCCTTCTATTACACTCAGGGTTTCAAAATTTATTTGCTTATTTCCTTAGGTTAGATTTGTACTTTATTGTTATATCATTATGTTGTGCCTGTGAAATTAGGATTAACATTTATTTTCATTATTTTCTTAATCATTTTATGAACATGTCTCATTCAAACATTCTTGGATCCTCATTTTTCTTCTCGCATGGCTCATAAGGTCTCTCAAATTTCCTTGCTTCAATTGCTTATAATGCACCCATCTTGTAAATATGCTCTCCATAAAACCCTAGCCATTATGTATCTCCCTATCAACATGTTTCCTTCACAAGTGAATGCTATCTTCGATCATATTTCCAATGAATCTATTAGTTATAATTCCATTTAATCAATTTTTAAGTCTATTCAAGTTTTACATTCTTTATTTCGAGATAAATTTCAGGCTATGGAATCCACGATTACATCTCTAAAATCTGAAATCCAACATTTTAAGGATGCTTCTCAGGCTCATGCTAGTTCTTCTTCTCATCCTCATTCTATGTATTCTACACGTGCTCATATCAAGGAACCCTAAATCTTGTCAATCCCCATGCCTCTCAAGTTTAATTTCAATGCTAAGCAACAATATATTCTTTTGTAGCTCCTCACTCATCAATTTATCGGTTTGCCAACTCGTCATTGCTATCCTCCTTATTAGCTGGTCAAATATAAAGGTATCTCATTTTTTGCTTATCATCGAATTAATGGACATAATGATAATTATTTTTATGATTTAAAATGAATAATCAAACATCTTGAGTGTCAATTTGTTATCTCATTCACTGCACAACATTCGGTTACATGCCCATCTCCAAATGTTACATCCAAATGGTTCCTAAATTTGATTCATCTATGTCTAATGAGAATCATGCTGTCACTTCTCATTTTACTTCTTCGACCACTCAAGTGTCAGCTATACAATCTACTCATGTTAAGCAACAACCTCTCAAAATTAATCTCGCTCTACCTCCTCTCAAGTCATCTAAGACACTATCAAGTCAACCTAAGAAACCTCTTACTGAGTCTGCAACAATGTTACCCAATAATCCATCAATTCAGTAGCCAATCATTTTTGTCAAAGAATTTATTCCTTATTTTGATCGTCAAGACCCATTTTACTCTGCCACCATGTGATGGTTGTACTATTTCTTCTACCTACCATTGTGTTGGCCCTCTCTCTTATCATGATACAAATGATACTCTCCCACAATGACATGGTACCTCTCGCATCACTGCATAAATTTATGCACTCGATAGTCCCAAACCCCATCCAATCTCCAATCTAGAGAGACCTGGGCTCCATCATTGACACACGTGGGGGCATCACACTTATTCTCCCCCCTCCTAGCATTATTAGGTGTCTCTCATTGCCACTATTACACTTTGTGATTCATACATCATAGTTTTGTTCATAGTTACACATCTTGATACACTTGTATCATCATTACCTGATGACACACTCTTCTGCAATGGTTCACACTTAACTGTTGAGGGCTCACTACATTCATGAACCTCACACACATACACACTACACATTTCACACTCGGTGCATTCACAACACATATTTTTAGCACACATTCATCACAACACACTTCCCGATGACGCACTCTAGTTCCACAGTTCATACTCGACTGTTGATTGTCTCAATCTACTGAGGGTCTAAATCTTAAATGAACCTCACTCACTCACTCTTTGTGCTCTACACTTTATCAATCATATCTTTCTAGCGAACACCATTCAAATCATTTCCAGATGATGCACTCTTGTTTTATGGTTCATTCTTGACTGCTGAGGGGGCATTTATAAATGAACCTCATCTCATGCATACTCATTCACTCGGGGGGCATACTTCTCCTAACACACTCACACTATATTCCATTCCATTTCACACTCACAACATACTACATATCTCGGTTGTACATTGTTCTTGCTTATTTATTCTCACATGTACACTTTGTTTACTATGTTAGACAAATACATCGTATGCCATTATCTTTTTTTCCATATAAACATGCACATTCACTTACCTTCTAGTCGTGAATGCATCCTTTACACAGATATTCACACGCAACACATATGCTTAGCACTGTCCCTCTTACTAGTCCCACAATGGCTCCTGGGGCATCTACTTTCATACTCACTAAAGGTTCTATTGTTTCGTTTTATACTACCTCTGATTCTTACTAGCACACTATATTATATCGGATCATACACATTTTGAAATACTTTCTATATTTCTAACATGCTAACGGGTGCTTCATGTGCAACATTTGTTTTACAGGAAATATTTTCTACCATAGTTGTTTGTTACTTTGCATGCTATTATTTGTCATTGTATGTCATTGTTTATGGGCTATGCCATTTGTCTTTTGTGCACATTATATGCTTGTGGCCGCTTTGGCCTCAATTGTCTTGTGACATTATGAGTGATGTCCCGTATTTACAACCCACTTTTCGTGGTCTAAATTGTCTTCTTGCTTGCTAGATTACACAAAATATTATATATGCACATTTGTCTTGTTTGCACTAACACTTGTTTTCAGCCACTCTATTTGCATGTACATTGGTTTCTATCAAGCACATTCCCTCCCCCCTGAAGGGCATTGGTATCAGTTTTAGCATACGGTCCTCTCCTTTGGACTGCATACTCCTAACAATGTCCCATGCGCCCCAAATGAAGGGGGCATCATCAAGTGAAACAATCACCCCATTCAGCAATTCATAGTCACAGTACATCACATTTTAGTATAAAATCAGCACAGTCTATAGTCTCAAAAACAACCCAGAATTTGACTTGGGTCTTCAACACAACACATACGCCAATGCCCAGGCATAGACTCTAGCACCTGGGCACCGCTTACCCTTCATGGGCACCTATGACCAAGTGGGAGTTACACATTGTTTCTCATATCATCAAAGTTTTCAGTAGTCTTCTACGTACAGGCATAGTCCTCCAGAAATCAACATGTATGCTTTTGTTTCTTTTCTATTTTCACTATGGATCGAATTGGATCAAAATGGATTGAAGTTGAACACACTTTGTGTAGTGGTGTATACATTTCGGGAATTATTCAAAGGTTAGAAAATAACACTTGTTCTTCTATAATATTTGTAGGATCCTTTCTATATTTTTCACTCATCATGGATCATGTGCACATGTTCCTTTTTGTATTTTTACATACATTTTATAAACTCTTTTACACATTTGGATCAAATTTTTCATATGCACGACTTTGACTACTCTTTTGATCTTTTATTTTGCTGGTACATCTTTATGGGAAGCAACAATCACATCATCAAGCATCAAGTGACATAGAAAATAGGTACAATGCCACAAACACACATTCTCTTTTCACCCCTAGGGTCACTTCCTCTTCTCTAACTTCCACGCTACATTTTATTCACTTCACATTTTTTCTTGTCTCCTCAGCATGCTTTTCACCATCGATCTACATGGTTATCAGGTACACATCTCTTATCTACTTTATGTTATCGATCATGCCCTCAATAACATAAAGTGGGGGAAAATGTAGACACTAAATAACACACTTTGGGTATATTTCTAGGTTTTTGATCACATACCACTATTCATATGATTCCTAAGTGAGATAACTAATAATTGACCACTATCTTTGGCCTCTTTGCTTTCTTTTTGGTTTTCTTCTTGGTCTTACACACCCTATTGGCTAGTCTGACTTCCCATACTTCAGATTTTCTAAGTTTACACACCAACGCACAACCAAGATGTCAAACCAAGGTGTTGTTGTCCTCTCAAGGTGCCCCGACCACTTTGTATCTTGCTCACATCTTTTAGTTATTTTCTAGTTGTTGGGTGTCTTATTTTCTTGGTGTTCAACATTTTAGTGGTTAATTATGAAATTAAAACAAGGGAATCATATAAATATAAAGCTATGTGACCATAATAAAGGACCAAGCTCTAAAATCTATTGTGCATTAAATTTTGTTCCTGTGCATCAAAGTTTGTGCTTGCGCATCAAAGTCTGTGCCTGTGCATCAAAGCCTATTCCTGTGCATCAAAGCCTATGCCTGTGCATCAAAGCATGTGCTTGTGCATCACTAGATTTTTTCCCTCTATGTAAGACTTGCACATGTGCATCAAAGTGTGTGCCTATGCCTCTCTAGTCACACCTATGCATAAATAACTGTGTAAATCTAACAGAGGTGTGCCTGTGCATGATTGTATGTGCATGTGCTTCAAGGTTTGTGCCCATGCTCTATAGGATGTGCATGTGCATAAAGATGTGCATTGGTGCACTCCAGGTAAAATTGCTTCAAAGTTCAAAATTTTAATCTTTGGTTTTTAGCGTTCCTGTCATTTTTTAGGTATTTTTAGTTGTTGTTGCTATCAATTTTCTTATTTTAGAGCAAGATTTAAAAAAAATTGTTTTAGGGTTTGATAGGGGATTTTTGTTAAAATTTGTTTAGGGTTTGATGAATGATTTTACTCTCATGATTTGTATGAGTTTGGAATAGGGTTGGGTATGCTCTTCTCTTGCACTTTGTGTGATATTGAGAATCAAAAGCACCCCTAAACCTTATTTTTTCTAATTTTAGAGTAAGTAGGAAAAATCATCATTCATTGTTATGCTTAAGGGAATAAACTTTCATTTTGGCATGTATATGATCTTTTAGTTTAAGACCTTTTTCACTTGATAAAAAACCATGGCTAAAATTTGTGCATGTTCTTCCCTTACACCTAGTGTGATCTTGGGAATCAAAATCAATTTTAATCTTTCATTAAGAAGCACCTGAATTAATTGGGAATCAACCTTAAATTGTAAAGTTTTATGGTAGTTAATTGATTTATAAGCTTTTTATTGTTATCTAGTTGGGTTGTTTTTTGTGTATGTTCTTCTCTCACATCCTTGGATGATCTTGAGAACCAAAAATGACATTCAATCCTCTTTTTATGATATTTTAGATATTTTTGAACTACTAACCATTTGTGTGAAGGACCTAATGCTAGCCAAAGAAATGAGGAATCTTTTCAAACCAAAATTTAACTTTCACATGTGCTTGTAGGTTGCCAATGGTGGTATAAACACCATTGCTTAATCCAAAAGATAAAAAAATACACCAACACCCCATTCAAAACACCGTATTGCAGGTTTCGGTTAAGAGTTACGGGTCATCCGCTTTAAACTAGGACATAACCTCTTTGGCATAAGCCTTAAGCTACAACAATGGGGGTGGTCCTAGGAACTCCAAAGTAGTTCACGCAAGATGGAACCTTGTGAACAAAACAAGCAAAGTGCTCCACACTACCCAATTGACTAATACTACTTGAAAGTTTAGAGTCAAAGTTATTTCCATTGTGACCACAGTGATAATACAACTGAACGCACTATTTTCTCATTGTATTAGATAGGGGTAAAGTAAATCTGGTATACTCCTTGGGAAACCTTAGCAAACCGAGCTCGTAGAGATATCTTGTGACACATAGAGATAGAACCCCTAGGAAAGCTTGTTGGCTTGGAGCCAATTTTATCTTAGATATTATACTTGAGTGCTCTCACAAAGTGAAAACTTTGTTGGATTCAAACTCTTGTTTTTTGAACAAGGGAGAGAATCTATTAAAGTTGAAACCAAGTGACATTTCATCACAAAATATATTTAGTGTTACTTTGTCCTAGTTTTTCACTTGTCCTAAGACAAGGCGAAACTCTGTTAAAGTTACACAAAGTATTTTTCATCACCACTTTGTCTACTCTTTTTGTTTTCTTGTTTCTCATTTTGAGACAAAAGAAGAACAAACATATATGGATACCTACTAGAAATAATCATGTCCACCACTTTTGTAGTCTACTTTCATGACGAGGTTGCAATTCTGGAATGCACAGTGTCGAAAGTGTGAATGGTACGCCATCAATTTCTAGTAGCCCCTGATTGTCTCAAAACCCATATTGAGACTTACTATAATTTTAGTTAGGTGGTCTTATCATTGAATTCTTTTGAGTTGTTACGTTTCTCTCATTGGTAGCCATACAATTGTGATATTTACTTCTTGTTTCCATTGTGAAACTTGGCCTAAATCTCTAGATTGTAGAGTTACGTTTCTCGCACACTACTAATTTATTGTATAATTAAGCGATGGTTTTAACATACCTAGACTTGTCTTCAGTTTTGTCCTCTTGATGTTACTTTGTTAGCATCGCTATAATGTACATTTTCATACTAAAATATTTCTTTCTTACGAAACTTGATTAATGTCCAAGTAGAATTGTTACACTGCTCACATTTGTATCGTCCATTTTACAAACTTAGACTTTGTTAGTGTTTAGAAACTGGATTTTAGTCTACCTTGTTACAGGGTTCTTCATTGCTTCAACACTATCTTATCATTTAGGACTTGTTTGTTCATAAAATTGATAACTGGTGATATTGTGTTGTCACTATTCACGTTTCAAACCTACACTCAAAAAATCCTGAGGATTAAACTTTTTTTGTGACAATCAATGATTCTTATACATCATTACTATTTTCCTAGATGCCTTTGTCATGGTATTACCTTATTAGGGTAGGTCATTATTCTTCATTCTTTATGTTCCTTAACATTCATATTGATGCCATTGGATTCGTGACCAATTTATTTTATTGTAAAGAATTGCAATGATTTAACGTTGTTACGCCACCATAATTTGATCACTATATGCTCCCTCTTTTCAAAACTTATCTAGTTTTTGACACCGCTCCATTGTAGATTCCCAATCATGACAACGATGATCTTCTTGCTAGCGGCAATAGAAGGATTTTCAACCATACTATCTTGGGGGGAATTGACATTTTATCCCACAAATCCCCACTCACTGACCATCTATCATCAAGGAATCCCTTATATACGACATTAAGGAATCAAATTTTTTTTCATCATACAATTCCCATCATTACCATGACGCACTCAGGTGCTTCAGTTCACATTTGGTTATTATGTGATAGGAACTATTCGGGTACACTTGTTCCACTACCTTCATCTCATAGTCAGTGGTAATGGTTTATTACACGTCATGACATTAAATTATTATTCAGGCTCCCCCCACTCAACTTCCGATTGGGAATTTAAACTATTTCATACATCTACATCTACTGGTCTTCATCGGTACTGTTTGAACATCATCACACTAGTTATTCACTACATTTGACATACACTATAAGGATATGGTCCTCATTGATTATTAGGTCAAATCCTATTTACATAGGCATCGATAACATACATCCTACATTGTAAGATCTGGGTTACTCAATTCTAAATTCTCGTAAGTCTTCATCAAGCACCCATTCGCATTCATCTCTACATATACATGTACTCAAAATACATGTAAGTCGGCACTATGTTGCAATTCACCTAATTTTACTAGTATTCTACATATTTACCAAGTCAACTCTTATGTCACGAAATCATCTTTACATTTCACTCTCATGATAGGTGTTGTTATTCCCTTCATTTAATTAAACTTCTTGTTGATGTCATATCAAACTAGGGATGTGTCTAAAGCCATATGCAACAAGAGTAATCTTATTGATCTAGTAGTTGAATATAGTTATTTTTGTATTTTTTGGGGGATCTTTTCAATGTCTTAAGGAATTCTTGGTAAAACCTTATTTAAATCATACTATGAAAACTTGCTGAAAGTAAACACACTAAAATCTTTACTGAAAGGAAACACACTTGTGTAGAATGAAATAAACACATTTTCTGTCTGGAAAGTAATCAAACTTACTTCTGAAAGTAAACACACTTGCTTTTGGAAATGAAACACACTCAATTTAGAATGCTTGAAAATGATTTCAAGGAATATAAGAATCTACCTAAACACTTGCAGGAACAAGTATACAGCATAGTTTAACTGGAAGAATTAAAACAATAGAGAATTAATAGATCTAAGCTATTTGCTGAAGAAATATAAATACCAAATAAATGAATATCCTGGTCCTTGGGGGAGTGGGCCCTTGCTCCTCCTCAAATTAGGATTTAACAACTTAGAATTCTCTCAAACAGGAATGGCTATTTTATTGATAAAACATTTGGTATTACAAAACGTACTGGATCTAAGTACTTAGTCTATATTTCTCTTCTATGTTCTATCTCTATCTCATATCATATTGTATTGTTATATATCTATCTACTGCCAGGTCTGCTTTTATATACATTTTACAATCATAGTTGTCTCAATGATTCTGATGAAATCAAATCATGCCCAGAATAGATGCTGAGTCAAATTGTGGCTTGATCAAACAGCTGTAAGATAGCTATCCCTGGATCTGCGTTCAAAAATCTTCTCATCCTTTCCTGATTGAAAGGGTCATTGATGCAAAAATCTCTAGATGTGGTTAAAATAGATAACTTCCACCGGTTCTAGAACTTCAGAGAAGTTTCATAACCATAGGAAATCATTAAGGATCAAAACCGTGAGAGTTCTGGAGCTATACCCAGGAGTTCCGAAACTTAGTTTGAAAATTATGGAACTAAATATTGGAGTTTTAGAACTAAGTCTGAAAGTTCCAAAACTAGATGATGACTATGTGATGGAGTTCTGAAACTAGCTTGGAAGTTTCAAAACTAAGCTGTGTGGGAATAGATGCGACCGAAAACATACTGAATGCTTCCTACTTCGTTTCCTCAACTAATTAGACCTACTTTATTACAAAACTAAATTTCAAACACATACTTCGTTAGGAATTTCAGAGCTTTTAAACATTAGAATCAAATTAATCAAAAGACAGACAATTACATCCTAACTCATATCATATCAACTAAAAGTCACAAAATGCGGTCAAACTTAATAAAATGGAGAGTAAGATGAGATCATATATTATACATTAATCGGGCATATTCTAGCCTCATCACTCCCATGTCATAAACACCTCAGACGACTCCTATGTCACAATTTTATGTCGATTTTAGATGTGATCCTTGTTGTTTCCAAACAATATGTCATCTTCTAGGAAAACCAATGCCAATCAGTTCCACATATACATGTTATTATACTCACGAGACATATAGATCCAAATCTACTTAGTCTCTTGAGTCATCTTCTTCTCAATCTTCCACACCAGTTGGACCCGTTTCTTCTAGTCAACCTCCCATGGTCTAAGAACAACTACCCATGCCGATTGATTTCTGTCAGAATGATGAAGAATCATAGAGATCATGGGGTCACATGATGACATTCCCCTAGAGGATCACATGCAAGAATTATCTTTAGTCCTTGATACATTCGTTTATTATGGGAAAGAGGTTGATTCCTTTTTTTAGACCCTAGAGAAAGACCCTAGGATCGTCAAACTTTATCCACCTCTTATTATTTCATCTTTGCATTCTTCATTACGTGATGAAATGCCTAGGTCTTGCATTGATCCATGGCCTATCTTCTCATTACCCAATCATTCCTTATCTATCAAGATTCTTGCATTGCAATCTCACCTCGGGTCACCACCTGGTAGCCACTCATCTGCTTCTATGTGTGGCTCACCTCTTGCTAGCCCACTTTATTCTATATTGGGGGCACATCCTAACTCCCCCATCTTTGATTCTTGGGCCAATTCCTAGTAGCCCATCATCTTCCATATATGGGACACCTCCGGGTAGCCCTTCACCTTTAGTCTATGGGACACCTCCTAGAAGTCCTTCATCCTCTTTTATACTTAGGGCATGAAAAGAGTTTGCGAGAATTGAATCGGAAACAAGGCACCACAAAGTAGTTGCACTCCAACAGAATCGTGAAAGCTCTAGCAATAGCAAGGAAAAATGATCAGTAATGGAAGAACTTGCTCAACAGAAACAAAGCTTGCATAGAGGAAAGATAGCGGAGTGTCTTGGCATACTCATAAATGAATAGAAAAGGGGTACATATAGGGTGCTAAGTAACCCTAGTGCATGACACATATGAAACCCTAAACCTAACCCATATTAGATGACCCTCCAACATGAGAGGAGGACACATAGGATAACTCACACTAACACCCCCCTTCATCGAAGCTGGGGTAGCGGCTGTGATGAGTCAGACAGAAGAGGAAGACACTCCTAAACAACTAAGAAAGATGTGTCAATGGGGCCTGACAACTAAAGGCCTGATAAGGTGCCCATATACAAACACAAACTTCCTAGAAGAAGAAGAAGAAAAGAAGGACTACATAGCCCTAAGAAGATGGGCAGCTGCAGAAGACCTTACCCTAAGAAGAGACCGTAAGTGAAGAAACTTCATCTTAGTGAAGGGCTTGGTGAATAAATCTACAATCTGTTTAGTTGTCTGAATGTACTGAATGTCGATGATGCCACCATGAATAATCTCCCGTATGAAGTGCATATGGATCTCAATGTGCTTCGTCCACTGATGCTGAACTAGATTTCTATAAATAGAGATAGTGCTTGTGTTATCACAATAGATAATGGTAGGCCGCTGAAAGTGGATGCCAAACTCTGTCAGAATACCCTGTAGCCAAATAGCTTTTGTGGCAGCATTAACTGTTCCTCTATATTATGCTTCTGTAGATGATATCGCAATTTCATTCTACTTCTTGCTAGACCAACTAATAGGATCCGAACCAAGAGAGAAACTGTATCCAAAAGTAGATTTCTGATGATCTAAGTCACCGGCCCAATCAGAATATGTGAATCCAATCAAGTCAATATCAACCCCTCCATGATAGTGTATGCCATCAGCATAAGTGCCACGAACATAATGAAGGATCCATTTAGCTGCTTTCCAATGTAGCTCATGTGGCTCCTGCATGAATATGGACATGATCCCAATAACATATGATAAATTTGGTTGAGTGTGAGTCAAGTAGATCAAGCTCCCAACTAACTGTTGGTAAAGAGTACCATCAACCAAGGGAGTAGAGCAATCTAAAACCAACTTAACCTTGGAAATAAAAGGAGTAGGAGAAGACTTGAAATTGGACATCTGAAATTGAGCTAGCAAATCAAGAGCATACTTCGAAATCAAGATTCCCGAGTCAGATTGTGAAATCTAGATCCCAAGAAAGTAATGAAGCAGACCTAAGTCAGTCATGGAAAACTTGTTGGCTAAGGTGATCTTCACAGAATCAATAATAGAGGAAGAGCTACCTGTGATCAACAAGTCATCAACATATAGAACAAGAATGAGTATGGAGTCATCTTGTCATAGAATATAAACATTTGGATCAGAATGACACCTAGTAAACCCTGATGTAAGTAAGGAGTCCATCTTGTCATACCAAGCCCGAGGGGCTTGTTTAAGACCATAAAGAGACTTCTTTAACTTACAAATGAGGGAGGAATCTTGGACATAACCCAGAGGTTGTTCCATATAGATCTTTTCCTCTAGGTCACCATGAAGAAAGGCACTCTTAACATCCATTTTATGGACTTCCCATCTGTTTGTTGTGGCAATGGCTAGGGTCAGTTGAATAGAAGTCATCTTCGCAACTGGAGCAAAGGTTTATGTATAATCAACCCCAGCTATCTGGGAGAAACCCTTAGCTACTAATCGCGCTTTAAAATTTTCAACGTCTCCATCTACTCCATACTTTGTTTAGAACACCCACTTACACCAAATGATTTTTCTTCCTTTCGGAAGAGTGGTGAGATCCCAAGTATCATTCTTCATGAGAGAGGAATACTCCTCATCCATGGCAGAATCCCACTCAAGAATACCAGAAGCCTCCCGGAAAGACTGTGGATCAAAAGTAGAGGTGAAGAAAGAGTGGGGTCCAATGAAATCTTAGTGAGTACGTCTCATATCCGAAGTATCTCCAACTAAATATCCAACACTTTACAAAGTTTTCCTGGCCCAAAGGGGACTAGGAGGATCAGGCTTAGAGTCTAAAGATTCTTCACTTGAGTGAGAAGGGACATAATCCTTGTCATCACTACTGTTAGAATCAGAAGACTCAAAGATCTAATGGTCGGGAGGATCTAGAAGAGGAGCACGCTCAACAGTATCATCATCTGATGAGTCAGAATCCATATCAGCGAGATGAAGAACCTCTATAGGTGGAGAAGTAGAAGTCGAAGAAGACTCATCAAACTTAAGACTTCTCTCAATATATAGCTCATGAGAAGTAGAATTCATCAATCGATATCCCTTCATGCCATCAGGATACCCTACAAAGATATAAGGTTTGGATTGTGGTTCCAAGGCCTTGCATTTCTTCTTAGGAATCTAAGCCATAGCCTTGGATCCGAAGACTCAAAAGTGCTCAACATCAGGCTTGCGTCCAAACCAGGCTTCAAAGGGTGTCATCCCTCTTACTGCCTTGTGTGGAACACGGTTCTGAATGTAATTTGCACAATTCACCACTTCGGCCCAATACTACGGAGGAAGAGACTTCGAGTGAATCATACAAGTGGCCATCTCCTTTAGAGTACGGTTCTTTCTTTCTGTGACTCCATTCTGCGAAGGGCTATAAGCAACTGTATGGTGTAGAGAGATCCCTTCAGAAGTACAGAATTCCATGAACCGATTGTTTACATATTCACCTCCATTTTCAGTTTGAAGAACCTTGATAGACCATTCCACCTGTTTCTCAGCAAGAGCCTTAAAGTCCTAAAAATGTTCAAAGACTTCAGACTTAAGCTTAAGAAAATATACCCAAGTATATCGTGAATAGTCATCAATGAAGGTTAGCACATAAAGAGCTCTAGTAAACGAAGGAGAAGGAAATGGACCAGAAACATCGCTGTGAACAAGATCTAAGGGACGAGTGGATCTCCAGGCTTTTCCTTTGTCAAAGTTCTTTTTAGGATGCTTTCCAAGGGTATAAACCTCACAAAGACCCTTACAAAACTTGACGCAAGGCAACCCGTTGACCATTTCGTTTTGCCTCAATTGTTTAAGATATCGATAATTTAGATGTCTAAAACGCTCATGCCATAGCTTACTAACCTCATTTACATGAGTGAGCAAGGCAGTGGGTGTAGAATCAGAAGTAAAGTGGGAGAAGGTGTACAACTGTGAACGGTGATCTGCCTATCCCTCAGTGACTGTAGTGTCATTGTTAAGCTCACGAATACCGAGTTAGGACCAATTTCCACTCGCATTCCTTCACTAAGGTGAGTAATTTGGTAAACTGATAGGAGATTGGTAGAGAGATCAGGAACACTCAACACTTGGTTAAATTTTCCCCCATCCACCTCTACCGATCCACTACCGAAAACGGACACTGTCATGTCATTACCCATCATGATTTGGGACATTCCACAAGGTTCAATGTTGGAAAACTCAACATGCGAAGAACCCATGTGTTGCGAGGCATCATAATCTATAATCCATGTCGATGAAGGAGCAACTTTGGCTACAAGGGCCTTTCCTTTCTTCTTATCATTTTTAGCACCTTTTGCAGTAGAAGACTCGGCCTTCGGAGCACTTTGTTTTATGGATTCATGAACACTTATTTTAATTTTTTGAAGTAAATGAGATAAGTGATCAATCATTTTCTTAAAACAGTGTTACTTGTCATGACCAAACTTCTTGCAATAGGAACACAAATACTTGCTTTTCTGCACCCTAGGCTCAGAATTCGAAGTGTTTGTGTCATTTTTAGGTTTGATCTTGGTTTCTTTCTTAGGTTGATCCTTAGTTTCTTTCTTCTTTTCAGTCTTCTTTCCCTTGCTAGTACTTGCTACAAGGGCATGTGACTTGGACTTGAGAGACCCCATTTGAATGAGTTTGTCTTGTTCTTGAATGAGTTGGTACAAAAAACAGTCAAAGGAGGGCATCGTCCAAGTATCGCCCAAAGCAACTTTTGTAGCGTAGAAAGTTGACACGAAGACAGAATATTCAGGACATAGCTTAGAGAGAATCAACAAGATCAGTTGAGAATCTTTCTTTTCTACTTGACATCCTTTTAACAATAATCTAATGTGGACAAATTTCGAGAAGAAGGCTTGTAGGTTTTTAAAGTCACTAGGATTTAACCCTAGTGGTTCGTTTTCCAACTCATGCACTCTCATGTCATCTAGTTGTCCAAACATCGCATCCAACATTTTCCACGTAGATGTAGGTGTTTCAGATGCCTCAATGTGGAAGAGCAAGTCAGGAGAAACAGACATGCAAAGAAGACCTAAAGCTTCATCACTACGGTTTAACCACTTAGATTTTTCAGGTTCGTTGTCTGGTTCAGTCTCAATTCCCATGGTGATGTGGAATAACCATTTACCCCTTAGTTTCATTATTATTTTCAATCTCCATTTGAAAACTTTGAACGGCGTAAGTAAAGGAATTGAAAGTGCATCCATAGTGTGTGAGAGAGAGAAAGAAATACAGAAAAGAAACACAACCACCCAGGACAATAACAACCCCCCTACTTTTGGCACTTTATAGGTTAGTGTGTTGATTACAATCAGGTCCGTGTGTGTGGTTTGAAACACTTGGCAACTCATCTTGTAATTAGCGTAATAATGTGTAAGAGAGGAGACCACAACAGTGTTTCATGTAGCACAACAAAAAAGGACACCGTAAACAAGCACAAGCAAAAAATAGAAAGGAGGCGAAAGCCAACCCTGGTGGTGAGAAAAAGTGTCTCACATCACATGAAAGAATCCCTTTGTTATAAGACTGTGGTGGACGAGCTCACAAGTCCACGAAAAAAAGGAATAGAACAAAGCTCTAAAGAATGAGCTGAAATAAGCAATACAAAGACACCCCCCAGAATGCGGCACTTTATAAAATTAATGCATTTACAAAGATAATGATCCCATCATCTAGAGTGTGAAAAAACATGCAACTTTGACTAAAGAAGTGCTCAAAACCGAGCAACGAGTCAAAATTTATAACAAAAACCAATTCCCGCAATTGATGAGTAAAAAGCTAATAAGCCTGCAAACGGATTAAAAAAGTGCCCTAAACACATGCAAAGGGTGTCGTATGTATGCTCGTTGGAAACAACATGGAATTTGAGATAGGGTTTGTTTGTATTGCGAGGGGGGATTAGCCACCTGCCTATCCCAGACCTCACCCTTCGTCAAATAAAGCGACTGTCCCAAAAAAATGATTGTACCCGGCCGCGGTTTCCAAGAAGGTGTTTGGTAAATGGAAGAAGGTTTTTGAAAAGAGTTTTCAGGTGTGTGGACACCATGAAAGAGGCAACAATCCTTTATGCAGGTGTGTGGACACCAAAGGAGGCGACAACCCTTTGTAAGTGCGTGGAACAAAGTCTACAGTCCACGCAAATGCCTAGAACAAAGTTTAAAACGCCTGAACAGTAAAAAAATGCCAGAACAGTCAAAAAATGCCAGAACAAGCAAAAAAATGCCTGGAAGGTCTAAGAAAAAACCTGGAACAGTCCAAAAAATGCTTGGAATGAAGAAAAAATGCAGGCCACACGTGAATGAACAATGATGACAGTTTGAACAGTCCAAAAATGGTCAGAGGGACAACAATTCGTTGATGAGCAACCACGACTGAAGAACTCAAGGATCCTACAACCACAAACAACATGCATATCTTGCAAAAACCAGAGAGCTTAAAAAAATTTCACTTCCATTTTAATAAATGAAAAGAATCTCTATTTTGGATTTTGATACATCCAACTAAAAAAAGTAAATTAAAAAACCTGATTTCTCAAGGTATTTTGAAAAAACCTGCACATGCACAAGAAAAAAAACACAAAAACTTTCCGAGAAAGCTTGTTAGAGATATTAAATAGATAATTTCAAGAAAATAGTGATCAAAAGACTTGCATACAGAGTAAAATAATGAAATCAAGTAAGAGTAATAGCAACAAAAAACAAATCGAGTGCATGTTTACCCGATCTCAGCTCTGATACCGTGAAAAGAGTTTGTGAGAATCGAATCGGAAATGAGGCACCACGAAGTAGTTGCACTCCAATGGAATCGTGAAAGCTCCAGCGATAGCAAGGAAAAAATGATCAGTAATGGAAGAACTTTCTCAACAGAAATAAAGCTTGCATGGAGGAAAGACAACGAAGTGTCTTGGCATACTCATAAATGAATAGAAAAGGGGTACATATAGGGTGCTGAGTAACCCTAGTGCATGACACATATGAAACCCTAAACCTAACCCTAAACCTAACCCATGTGAGATGACCCTCCAACATGAGAGGACACATAGGATAATTCACACTAATAGGGCACATCTTAAAACCCTCTCATCTTTAATTCTTAGGCCACATCCTAGTATTCCATCATCTTCTATCTATGGGAAACCTCTAGAAATTCCCTCATCTTTAATCTTAGGACCACATTCTGGTAGTCCTTTATCTTCATTCTATGGGACACCTCCTAGTAGTCCATCCTCTTCAATTCTTAGACCGTACCCTTTGTGTCCATCACATTATCCATCTATCAATTATTGTGGAAATCCCAACATCATTTCTCACATCAAGTCTAAACGTCCACTTTATTCTCCCACTTCTCGAGATTAGACAAGTCATGTATTATCTTATAGGAAACCCAAACAATTTCTTTATCAAGCTAAGATCAAAAATTCCAAAAGCTCCAAATCTCCCAACAATTCAAACGATCATAAAGTTCAAAATCAAACACAATTCAAAAATGCACATCAACGTAACCATCAAGTATAACACAAAGTGCATAAATATCTGGATATGGACCTCAAGATCTCACACAAAAAATCCACATTTCATGATAAATCACAGTCATTTGTTGAGTATGAGCTCACCATGATCATTGAGATCGGGGATGATATGAATCTTGATAAGAAAACACACCTAGTCTTCCTTATCAAGGAAATCGCTAACATTATTGTTGGATCTTATCATGCCAAATGACCTTGTTGGTCCCACTTTTCAAAAGATTTCAAAAATACAAAAAAAAGACAATTTTTTTCAAAAAATATCGAAGGTAAAGATCAAACATTGCAATCCGGTATTGAATACACGTGGATGTTCTTTCATCCCTTTCATGCTCTTCTTCTGCAAGTCTTCCTACCATTTTCATCCCTTCAATGATATTTTGGTTAGCCTATTCGCACTCATTTGGTGACATTTACCTCGAAGGTATCTGTTTGGCCTTGGTCTTTCATCACCTTGGTAAATTAAAGAACGACTTGCCTCATAGATATCCTATCACAATCAACATCTAAAAAAACTTGTTGCGAAGAAATTTTGGACATATTTATTGGCACTAACCAATGTCATCATCATAAGCATTTCCACCTCCTTCCATCAAGCCATAAGTGGTTCTTAACCCCTTGTCAAACAAGAGAGCTGAAATAAGTTTTTAGAAAGCCAAACAAAATCATCAAATCAAAAAGTCAAAGCTAAAAGCAAAAGGTAATTGATATATAACTCTCTCTTGGGGTATTTCCAATAATCTCTACCGGGGTTATGGATGCCTGGCTAGTAATAGAGCAATGTTGTGATTAGAATCAAATGCATCTCCATTGGGGCTATGGACACCTAGCTGGCAGTGAAGCAATGTACGGCTCTCCTTCCACAATCCATTCACCAAAAAAAAAATTCAACTTTGAAAAATAAATCATTCCTACACATTGGCTAGGGTGTCTTCACTTGTTGTCTATCAAATCTTCCCTCCAAGAGGTAATAAATTTCCACATGCACACACTAGATCTCTATGAGAAAACAAGATTAGTATATTACCAAGTATATTTTTTTAGACATTGTTCAGAATCTTACTCTAGTCCGTATGTTGTCTCACGATTCATGCCTTTGGCTAATCACTTCTTCATCATGAGGCTTCTAAGCTACATTCATAGCATTCAAGTTTTTCTTCTACTTCGTTTAGAACATCCATGTGTATAATATTGCCTTTTTTCCATGTTTGCAGGCACCTTTTTCCTCTTTCTCAAAATAATCTTCCACTTCTTTCTACCATGTGCTTCTTGGCTAGCTTACGTTGGAGGCATCCTTGCTCCTTCCTAGCACTTCATTGGTTTAAAGTTCATCATGTTGAACCTATCTATATTGGCCTTGATCTATCTTCTGCGCATGAAGAGTTTGTCTTTGAATATTCCCAGCTAATGTTGGGGGCATTTTCATATCTTCAATTTCTTGTGCATGTGTGTGGTGTTCTGTCCTTGTACATCCCATCTAACACTAGGGGCATCCACAATTTTTCGTTTCCTTGCACATTCGCTTCAGAAAACTTATAAAAAAATAAAAAACATTCGAATATGTTTCAAAAATAAAAAACATTCAAATATGTTTCGACAATAAAAAACATTCAAATATGTTTAAAAAAAACCAAAAAAATTAGTAAAATTATTAAAAACCCAAACAAATTGGTAAAATCATTAAACATCCAAACAAATTGGTAAAATCATTAAAAATCAAAAAAAAAAGAAAAAATTAAAAAATTTTGAAAAATTCGTAAATGACAAGCATGTAGCTGAAGCTTGTATCAATTGCATTGTCCTCAAACATCGAAATTTTTCCTACAAAAACATCTTTCTTAGGGTCTCTCTTTTTTTTTATCTCAAACTACTTACGGATCATCGTGATCTACCTCCATTAACAAAGTTGACTTGCTTACTATGTCAGTACTCCCATGCAATAGTGAGTTGTCAAAAACTATTCGATAGTGCATGAATGATTTCCATGGGACTACTTGTGTCCTTCGTTACTCCCCTCACACGTATCCTTGCTTGGGGCACCACTTTTAACCCTTGTCCTTACAACACGAAGATTTGGGAACCAAAGCTTGATAACAAAAACATCAGTGTAATTTTCTTAAACGTTGTTTGTTTGAGTAAGTGATTCTACTTGTTTCTCTATTAGGTTAGTTGGTTTTCTTTATCATTTTGCATTGCATTATGTATGTTGCATAGAGTTAAGCATCATTTTACTTTCTCGTATTACATTGTATTATGTATGTTGCATGGAGTTACATATTTTTAACAATGAACAAATGTTAGTAAATTAGCTTTTCATGTTATTTTACACCTTTTTTTATGTTAATAAAGGATGATGATGTAGATTATAGGGGCAACATGATGAAATAAAGTTTCTTATTAAAGATTGGAGGCAAAGAGTAAGTCCTACATTCTCCACTGTCATTTCTTATCACTATTAATTTTTATTCCAAATCACCTGGGGCAGTAAAAAATCATGTTATTCCTGTCTTATTTCTTCTATCCGTTTCAATTATATTTTCAATCATTTATTGACTTCTTCTATCACCCCATTGACACTTGAGGGGACATCCTTCATTCTACTAATTTTTCTTCAAAAATTTACTTGTTTATGCTTGTCTACTATATATGAAGTGAAGTTACTTACTTCACCTCAAACAAGGGCAAATGTAGACACCTAAATTCCACTTTTGCAATCTTATGGCCAAATGCACACAAATCACTCTCATTCTTACCATTTCTATTATAATTAGTTATTTCCGCTAATCAACTAATGTTTCTTACCATTTTGATCAATTAACAAAGCATTTTTTATTACCTATCCTCTTTCGCATTCAGGATGTCACTTTACGATGAATTGTAAGTCAAAATCCTCTTCCGAACAAACAATTAGTGATTATTAGCTAATTAAGACTATTTTTCTCATAATTTGGTCAATATACCCTATTATTGGCTCATACCCCTCTTCCAACCACTCAAAATCACCATACTTCCATCCAGAACATCTCAGAAGGCTTCAAAAGCTTATCCTAGCCTCCTAATTGACCCTAAGTGGTTGATTAAGGCTCCTCACATCTTAATCACTTGTTAATTCACTAATTGTGCTTAGAAAATATTAATCATGATTAACAAGCCTTTAATCTTCTTTGTAATCTTAGTCCCACATGCACTAAGATGCAAGTTTTCATTAAAGGAAAATCTATAAATAAGAATAAGTACTACCTTCCAACTTTACACCATGCTTTGATTTGCATATTATATAAGAAATATGGTTAATATTCAAACTCAATCCTTGCCTCAAGTCTTCAATGGGGTTAGTAGATGGGTATCCAATATGATCTTGTATCTTTGTTGGAGAGACCATCTCACATTCCTTGGAGTAGAAAAAAACTCCCAATTTGATTGCTCTTATATCTATTTAGGTCTATGTTGGTTAATTGAACATACTAGTAGGCATGCTTTATCTAGGTTTTGAATTATATTCATGTTAGTTAGCATTCCATTAATCCTTTATCATTGATGTAACTATTGTTAGATTCAATAATCATTGGCTCAATTGGACAATGTGGTGTTAGTCTTAGCTTTGCTTGGGAACTTTTAGTAGTCTTCAGCATCTACTACCTATCACCTAAGGTTGCATCCAAAGGCATTTCAAGAGCATCAAAACATCCATCTAGTTGTCATTTAAGGGATAATGGACTTCATTCTTCTGCATACACTTTATAGGAGGGGAATTTCACTTTTTGATGCACACATCTATCTACATTTTTTACGTCTAGCTATTTCTCACTACTCAGTGCATATTACACAAGAGTCACCTAGGGCAAAATTCTACACACACACGCAGAACTACATAGAGTCTAAAATGTAGTACAATGCCCAAATCGTAAGTTCACTCAGTCAGGTGACCACCGGGGTCAGTTTGAATCCCCATTTTCATCTTTTTCTTTTTAGGATTTGATGTATTTTGGAGTTTTGCAGCTGCTCTTTCTCTTTGCAAGTTTCAGGAAAATTCTGTGGGCATAGTGTGACACACAGGTGATCAATGACAAAGGGAAGTGACATAGAAACAACACATAAGGAATCACTTTTTGGCCATTTTTGCAGTCACAAGTACCTACATAAGGTCCCTGGTACTTAGGCATCCCTAACCCAGTCCAAATTCCTTAGTCCTAACATTCTCAACAATTCTACATATTTCTGGGCTTGGTTGTGATGGTCTGCCTTCCTATTTCATCAATTTTCTAGCTTGGCACAACTTCAAGATTACTGCGAAATCAACCAAGTACTTTATCCCTTCTATTATACTCAGGGTTTCAAAATTTGTTTGCTTAGGTCAGAACTGTACTTTATTGCTATAACATTGTGTTGTGACTCTGAAATTAGGATTAACATTTGTATTCAATATTTTCTTAATCAGCGATATGTAAAAATTTCTTATTTACCTTTGACCATCACTTTGAGGCTCCCAATCTACATCTAACCAAGCACACAGGTACTCTTGTCCCAGGGTCTGAGATTTTAGTAATATTTAATACGTGGCTTCCCCTTTGATAGTGAAATTTTGTGCCTGTTGAGTCCACTGTTGCTTCATCAATCATATCCATCATGATTTCATCACCCTATCTCTCAATTAAGTCACTTTGCTGATTAATTGGGAGGTGATCCAGATTCTTCTTCGTGCAGAGTAAAAATAGTCCTCATGGACCCTTGATAATAACCACTGAAAAAGTTCTGAGTGTTTTCCAAAGAAGGGTAACTCAAAGAGATTTAACACGCTAACACTTTCCAACGTCTTGCGTACCTTGTCATCAATCAAAATTTGACATTTATCCGTGCGTTGGTCTATTCCCACCAATGTATCATTCCTTATATCCCCTTCGTGCCCTTAAGCACGATTATTGTACTTACTTATTTTGCACTTCCACACCTTGGACTCCCATTCTTTTCCAACAATGACCTCTTGTGGATATTGCATTTCAAAGAATTGGTTGTCAAGGGATGCCTCCCTTGTCTTATTTCCCTTGGTCATTTTTCTTACTGGTGTCATTGCTCAAATTTGCAACTTGAAATCAAAACTAACCCTGTAAATGGCATGCCCTACGAATAAAAAATTCAAAACTTCTTGATATTCTTTCTATAAAAAATTTAAATATAATAATTTTACTTTTTACACAAAAAACCTTTAGGCTTCTTCTATAATACTTTCTGTAATGTACAAAGCAATATTGTACTTGGTTCCATTTTCCATTTTACACGTGATATGTAAAAAAATTCTTATTTACCTGTATCCATTGCTCCAAGGATCCCAATTTGCATATAACCAAGCGCGGGGGCACTCTTGTCCCAGGTTCTAAGATGTTGGCAATATTGAATGCACAACTTCCCCTTTGATAGCGTAATTTTGTAGCTATTGAGTCTGTTGTTTCTTCATCGTACATATCCGTTGTGATTTCATCACCCCTGTCTTTTAATCTAGTCACACTGTTGATTAATTGGGTGGTGATGTGCATTCTTCTTCCCACAAATTAAAAATAGTCCTTATGGACCCTTGATGCCAACCAGTGAAAAAGTCGCTAGTGTTTGCCAAAGAATGGAAACTCAAAGAGATGCAACACTCTAACATTTTCCAATGTATTACATACCTCATCATCAATCACAATTTGATCTTCCTCTGTGTGTTGGTCTATTTTCGCTAAGGTATCATTCCTTATATCCCGTTTATGCCCTAGAGCATGATGAGTGTACTCACTTATTTTGCACTTCTACACCTTGGACTCCCATTATTTTCCAACGATGACCTCTTGAAGATATTGCATTTCAGAGAACTAGTCATCAAGGGATGCCTCCCTTGTCTTATTTCCCTTAGTTGTCTTTCTTACTTGGTGCCATTGCTCAAATTCACAACCTGAATCTCGAAAATCTAACCCTGCAAATCACGTACCCTAGGTATGACAACCCTTGTTTTGCTTACAGTCTCAATTCCTTAGCACTTACTTGGTGTCTTTACTAAAATTTTAACTCTTCAATCACAATATTATTTTCTTCTACTTCGACCCTTTGTGCCCTAGCTCTACAATTTTCTCCACAACCAACCCTGCAACACAATTAACTTTCACACATCTCAAACTTCACACTTCAACCCTCCAAATCCATCCTCAACTACTACTCTACTATCTGGGACTTAAAACCCTCCAAGTGCAAGGAGCTCATAGTCTCTGGTTATTGGATTCATGGTTTCCCTAGGTTCGTCGATGCTTAATTTCACCAAATCACACAAATATCACAAGAGATCTCAATTCATGAGTGAAAAATACAACCAAAACTCACCCCTTTATATGACTTTTTGCTTATGGAGTTCTATTTAATGCTCTATTGTACACAAGATTTAATGTGGTTATTTTCACTTTCCCACTTTTTTCACTAATTTCAGGTCTTATAGCTTTCCTCTCCACGTTTGCATGCATAACCTTATGGTGCACAACTACTTTCATAGGATGCAAATCTCCTTACACTGAATACCTTCTCATGTTGTACCTTTCCTTCCTCTGTGCCACATGAAGTACATTTCTTTCTGCACTTCATATCTTGCGTTATCTTGCCCACTATATCAATATCTTCCACTTGTTTTCATCATTACCAAGTTTCCTTGTATACACCATTGAGAAAAATATTCCACCACTTAACATTAGCACTATTGTTTCATTCACCATAAACCATTATACTTGAATTATTGATAACTTTCCAAAGACTTTTAATTCCTTTACCTTGTTACCCCACACTAAATGGATGTGCATTCCTCTGACGCATCAAACTTCAAAAATAGATCAGCTCCTACGCACGAACAGGCGCTTATTACAAAAACTCAACTGAACAAAACTTGAAATAGAAAATATAAGCTAAATGGAAATATTGTCCTTATTACCAAAAATTATATAAAAGAAGCTTATTTATAGTAGGCTTCAGCCTACTTCCATTGAAGTAACCAGGTAACATTGTTCCATCAAGCATATGTAACTAACATGCACAGATTCCAAAATATTGGTTACTTTGAATGGTCCCAACCAATGGACCTTCCAGTTTTCTTGGGTAGCACACACATACTTTGAGTCATAGAGAAGTACCAACCCACAAATGAAAAAGACTTGTTCATGGATATGCCTATCATATCCAAGCCTTTTATTGCGCCTTCTCTGTCATTTTGGCTCCATCTTCGCAATTGTGCGTCATTCATCCAATTATATTAACCTTCAATGCACACTCTTCAATGCATGTTCATCTACGAGTCCTTCATACACATGCAATGCACAAGGATGATAACATAAATTCAACAAGAAACATTACTTCCACGCACAAATACCAACTGAAAGGGTGTGGCTTTATTCAACCTCTTATAAGTAATTGTGTACACCCAAAGTACATCTGAAACTTTATCATCCCAATCTTTCCTACCAACATCATAAATATTTACCAAAGTTTGGCTCAAGATTTTATTAAAGGCCTATGTTGTTCCATTAGCTTGTGGGTGATAAGGAGTTTTCTTTTGATGTGCCACCATGAATTCTGCTAATAATAGCCTACTAGTCTCATTAAGGAAATGAGTACCTGAGTACCCCTATCACTTGTTAGGATTAATGGGAAGCCATACATTCTTATATTATTTTCCCATAGAAAGTGCAAAGTTTTAGCAGATGTACATTTCTTGGTAGGTGCAGCTTCTGCCCATCGAGTCAAATAATCAATGCAAGTGATAATATACTATGCAGTTATTCTTCGTGCAACTAGTTGGTGCAATTGGCCCAACAAAATGAATGGCCCATTTTTCGAAAGGTTTTACAGATGAAATAGGGCATAATAACATCTCATCTCATTTCTCTGGCTTACCAATCTACTAAAAATGATCACAAGCCCTTACAAAAAACTCCTTGGTATCCTTATATATGGTTTTCCACCAAAGTCTAGCTAGTAGTATCTTGCGTGTGGTGGCTTCTCCAACATAGTGTCCTCCAGTAATTCCACCATATGCCTCGTCCATAATTTATTTATGTTCATGCTCCAAGATGCATCTGTACAATACTTTATCTAGATCCATTTTGTAAAGGTCTCCACCAACTAAGCTGATAAGGTGCACAACGCATATAGCTAACTGTTTCTTTTCCATAGTCTTCATCCCTTGAGGTGCAATACCTGTGTGTAAAAATACTGTTATGTCTTCTAAGTCTGTGGGCACACGTTGCAACCTAAATAATTGGGAATATGACATGGTATCTTCAATACTTTGTGCATCTTCCCTAGAATTTATGCATGAAAGATGATTAGGTCCTAGATTGATCTTACTATGTTTTACAATCACTGAGAAATATAACTCTTGGAACAAAAGAATCCATCTGCAAATTCGACCTTGTAACATAAGTATTGAAAAACATATGGTCAATATAAAAAATAAATGAAGTAGCTAGAAGATATTTCCTAAACTTATGAAGCGCATACACCATGAATAAGTCCTCACGCACAGTAGTTGTATAGTTTTGTTCCACAGGTGTTAGCTTCTTGCTTGCAAAGAAAATTGGATGATCAATATTTCCTTCACCAAGATAGGCTACACAACTCCAATTTTAGTTCTTGAGGCATGCACATGAACATGAAAGGGAAAATTCCATGAAGGGAAATGAAGGATAGGCGCAACGGTAAATCTTTCCTTTAATTTATCAAATGTTTGTTGTTGTTCATCCTTCCAGTAAAATTTCCCCTTAGCTTTCAAGAGTTCCTCCAGTGGCACAACTATCTTGGCATAACCCTCGGATGAATTTTCTGTAGTAACCTTGTATGACCAAGGAATCCATGCATCTCACTTTGATTAGTGGGTTCTTCCAACCCCAATATAACCACTTATCTTGGCAGGATCAACTAAAAGACCATCCTTGCAAATAATATGCCCAATAAGGTTCTAAAAGGTGTGGAAAAGATGCACTTCTTGATATTCAAGGAGATACTTAGTTGTCTACATCTCTCAAACATGATCCTCAAAGTAATCAAAATGATCCTTAACTAAGTCCATACACATTCCAGTCATCAAGATATACCTGTAGAAATTTATGGATGAAATCTGTAAAAGCTTGTAAAACAATGTGTGAGAACACTGTTGGTGCATTCTTGAGTCCAAAAGGCATTACTGTATAGGAAAAGTAACCCCACTCTGTAACAAATGTATTCTTGGCCTGATCTTCGCATGTGAATACAAACTTGATGATATCCTGAGAAACCATCTATAAAGGAGTATATTTCACATCCTGTTACACCCTAAAGAATTTTTTCATAAATGGTGTAGGGAATGGATCAATGACACAAGAAGCATTCAACATCCTATAGTCCAGACAAAGTTTGATTCTACCATCTTTCTTTATACTTATAACCATAGGTCTAATTCATTCATATTATTCTATAGGCTTAATAATATAGCTTATAGCATCTTATCAATCTCATCTTTAACCTTGACACATAAATTAGGATTTATCCTCTATGGTCTCTTTCGAAACTGCTCATAAGCCCTCTTTATAGCTTGATTTTCATCTCTCCTAGCAAGGATGGAAACCTTTCAACTCATGGTATCCCCTAGGAAAGATATCCTTAAAGTCCCAAAACAACTCAACAATCTTTGTAACTTTTACCTTGGACAAGTAATCTCCAATGATTACTTTCTTTCGGTACATCTTCTAGTCCTAATATTCACTTTCTTGGTCTTCAACGACAAGTGATACGTGCACATGCCTGTTCATCTGACCTTATCCAATACCTCACACTCTCCCTCAGTATGTTCTATGTTCAAGTCCTTGACTTCATCATCATCAATTAAGTATACTAGATTGCCCTTTTCTTTTTCTTTCCAAGCGTGCTCTAAGATATGCTCATTCGATTCCAACCAAGTGCGTTCGTTGGCATGCTCATCCAAAATAGTATCATCATACAACTGAGTCACAAGATCCTCTACTTTCACGATATCCCCCATAGTGATACACTCTCATCAATTGCAAGGCCTCATGCACAGGAGGATTAGTATGAAAAATAATTAAAGACATGCATGATACCTGAGGTCAATTTTTGCCAATTTCTAGTCTCCTGTTTCGGTCAGCCTATATATACCATGTGGATGCACACCCACAAATTTGAATAAAACTTGTATACCCACAAGGATGGTAGAAGCACGTCAAGACCCTCAAGCCAATTCTTCTCACAATCTTTGTATGTGAGTTATGGGAGATGCTTTTCCATCATAGTTTGGTATCTTCAAAGGAAGATTATTCTTAACAAACCTTGAGTTAAGAAAGAAACTCTGATTTCGAATGCCATCTTAGAAAATTATCCCTATGTGTGTCCCACCATCTTGTTGATGTCACTCATTAGAAAATACACCAATAATATTTCTTCTATCACCTTCATCACATAGCATCTTCTTCCATGACATGCGTGTAAATGTTTAAGGCTTTTCATCTCCAGTATATCTTCAGAATCATAGACCTTCCTAACTGCCAAATTATCTATGGTTTAATTACTCTAGTTACTCTTTTGAAATTCACTGCCAACCATCTCATAAGTCCCATGTGCCCAATTATCACATGCAAGGATAGTAGTTTCACTGACTGATTGCACTTCTCCCCATTTAAGCATGCCTTCCTTTGTAAGTCTCAATCCTTTCTAGATCGCGCATAGTCTATGCATGGATATGATTCAGATCTTCCTCAGTTACTAGCTCTATGTAGGGCATGATTCGAGTACCATCCATTGGAATAACCACATGCTCATCCTCATTTTCAAAGTTAATATAGCACTTATTGAAACACAAATCTACATTGTTGGTGTAATACTAAGTATGTCCAAGTAATGCATGGAAATTAATCTGCCAATTCTAAAACCTCAAAATCACCTTTAAATTTGGCCCCTTGTATGGTAATGATTGCATCTTTTAGGACCCCAATGGGTAATTTCCCTTGTCTTATTAGCCATATAAAGCACACTAGAAGAAGGTTGTAGTGGTGGCCTACCCATCCTGTTCCATGCATCCAGAGTGAGAAAATTTACCTCTCTATGCAATGTCAATCATAATGTTGCTCACCAACTAGCCATCAATGACTACATCCAAGGTGATATCTTTATCATATTCATGGTTTTGAGGTGGAAAATTTACATGCAATATATGTTTATGCATGTCCTTTTCCATGCGTGGAACCTTCCACGTAACCATTCACCTAACATGGGTATGATGTTCTCTATTCTAAGCATTCGACATACTTCTCTAATTTCATCAATATCCCTAGCAGGTACTTCTGTATGTTTCGCGCACTCTCTATCATGTGCTTGTTCCTTTAAGCACAATATCTCCCCCTATAAATCTATAATTAGACCCATGGTTTCTTGGAAAACCTCCTTCTGGTGGTTGGCATCAGGATACTTAATAGGTTTTTTAATCTCCTCACATCTCATGATTATTTTGAATCTCACCCACTCTCACGCGCATGAAGCCTCCATATGTGTGTTAACCAATGACGGTTCCTTCCAGGCTACTGCAAAATCTTTAGGCTTCCATTTACCTTGTCTGGAGCTCACAACTTGTATCCTTTCCGTGCCCCTATCATTCTTAGTCTCATTCATGTGTGAATACAAATCCAGATAATCTTCCACCTTATGCCCCTTTCCACAATATGTGCAAGACAAGTTCTTAGGGCACTCACGTTGATAATGATTAGATGATCCACCTGAATAACAAGTGCCTCTGTTAAACCAGCCTCCACGACCACCGCGACGTCTACTTCAATAGCCACATTTATACCCTTTATTGGTGCTTGATTTGATTCTATTGCAAATCATAGCATGTTTTGTATTCTTAGTAGTTTAAATCACCTCTTGAGCCTTCAAAGTAATATTCAATTTCCCCTAAGTCCCAAATTAACCAAGTTTGTTGTGCTCCTGACTCAATGTTCATGTTTTTCCTAAAAGACTTAGCATTTTTCATGTTTCTTGATTTAATGGGATGATCTACAGGCTTGAGAGGCATAGCCAATGTTGTGGAGATCTTAAATGTGTCATCAGTCTATCAAAATAAGGCCTTGTGCCTTTAAAAATACACTCCCTGCAATTTTTCAGGTTTGTGGCTCTATGTGTTTGCAAATTACAATTTTATCCTCGGCACCTGACCAAAGGAATATTCAAAGAATTTGGGGGTACGTAGGCCTTATATGTAATTTTGAATTTTATGTGAAGTTTCAAATTACATGCACAGCCCCGAGCCTTGAGGCATAGTAGATGGAAACACATTGTGGTATATGAAGTGATTTCTAGAGCCAAATATATTTGTATAAGAGCTAAGGTAGATTCCAAGTTATTTCCTCTCTCTTGGACTGATTTTTGAATATGTCTCATTGAGTAAGTTCCTTAGTCTATTAATTTCTCTATATTCTTATGTAATTATTGAATCCTGAAGAACGTGATTATATGGGGGTTTGATTCTACTAGAAGCTACAACAATTCTTACTCCCTTCCGGTCATCAACTCATGGTGATTCCAAAATGAAAGCATTACCGAATTATTTCCAAAGCACTTCAAATCTCACTTCCTCATTTGATATAATAACTCATAAAAATATGTCCAGAGCTGATTTGGTTGACTTTAAATAGAGATTGAAGGCCCCTGAGCAAAATGAAATGATGAAAATGATTGATATCAACGAGAAAAAACTGGATGCCTCTTTTCCCCTTCTGCTCAATGCCTCGAACTAGTATGAACATGTGCACAAAATTACAACCCAGTGACCGGGGAAGTCAAGGATGGAATTGGTTTCCTTTTGTTATCCCTAACCGCATATTCATTAGACATAATGTTGGGTCTCCAAGATGTGAGCATAGTTTCAGACACAAGTGTTAAAAAGGGGCAAGATTATTGGAATGTTAATTTTGTAAGATTTAATAAGTTGTTGAACAAGCAATGGCTTATAAATATAAGGGATTATGCTTCTAGGGTCCCGAAGAAATCAACTAGGGCAAATTTTAATGAAGAAGAAGATTATATAACATTCCTAAACCGGATTGTGGGAAATGATTCTTCTCACTTGTTTCACAAATGGATGTGTTTCTTTATTCTACTCATTTTTTTAAACAGGCATCCCATGGATTAGAGAGATTTGATAAGTAGTTCTATTCATGAGCAATTGGTACAGGTGTCTATCATTGCCAGAGGGGAATCTGCTGACATTCATTAGTTCTACATGACCTCTTATTTTGTATATAGCATTGCATTTTGTGGAACTTTCCCAGGTCTTAGGAAAGAAATGGATGTTAGTACATCCATAATGTATGATGTATACCCTCAGTTGAATTTGGTCAATTATGGGGTCCAATTTATAAGAGTATTTAACACTTTCTTCACCCCTTTCATATGTTTGTTTTTCCGAATTGGCACTATACGAGGATGTCTCCAGATGCTAGGAGTATCATTGGATGGGTTTGGTATTTCTTACATTTCCCTACCTTCTCAAATATAAGAATAAGGGGGTTTATATGTGCCCCCCTTTTGTTTCCTAAACATATAGATGATAGGTGGGTCCCTTTTGAGTTATTAAGGTATCTTGGAAATAAAGCATAAATCCAACATAAAATTCCCCATCATTGTTGGCCGATACACCTGTTTCACTTTGGTCAAATTAAAGCTTATGGAAGCTGAGATGAACATATTCTCAATGTAGCAATTTTCCCTAAGGGCCAACTATGATATAAAGTGGTTTATGCACCAAACTAGGGGCCTCTCTTGAAAGCATGAGCCTCACTATGAAGACTATTGGATAGATTGCAAGGATGAAGAGGAGGTTAGGTTGAGAGGTCATTCCCGTATGACCTTAACATAAATTATTGATTATAAATTTTGCAATGGTGCCTCAAAGAGTGGCAAATGATGGCAATGTGGTAAGCTAGTATTACGTTCAAAACAATATAACAAGTCAACCCCTCCAAGGTGTGAATTGGGTTGCTTAGGAAATTAAATATTTGCATCACAAGACAATAGATATGATGAGAAGATCTCTAATGTGGTTACTTGATTAGAAGGTTGACATAAGTCAAAAGAACACCTTATCCTAAATGAATACAAAATTAGTGGTGTTATAAATGATGTGTTACTCAAGTTTAGAAAAGATACATCTGTAGCATAGGAAACCCCTCAGATCTCCTTCAAAACACCATTGACTACTCAGGCGAGGGATGAACTAAGTGCTTATACAAGTAAGGTTGGGACTTTTGTATCCTAGTTGGCCCAGAAGATTGAATATATCTTGAGGAGGGCTAAACCCAGTGTTGTTACCCCTCTACAGTCAATCCCAACCTCTAGCTTAGCACTTAAAGTTTATGCTTCAAGAAGACAGAGTAGAGGAAATGTTGTTAATCAATCTTCTAGGAGGAACTCTGAAAAGGAAAATTTAAGGAACAAATTCCTCTCCCAGTTTTTCCATGAAGTGGACCTATTTCTAACACCTAGTAGCTTCAAAGAAAGTTAATCAAACAAAAACATCATGATAAGATATTAAGGGAAAATAACTTCTTCAGTGCATAAAAATGATAAAACAACTAAATGCTAAGACATTCCTACTCTTTTTTATTGCTACTTGAAGTATGAACCTAATTAGATAACCTAGCAATCAAATTGGTGTTCTTTACCTCAAGAATTAAGGATGAGATCTCACCAAGAAATGTCTACAAGGCCATCTTTGGATCTTCCCATGCTCCTCAATTTGAGAGAATGGATGCAAGATGGAGAAGCTATTTCCAACAATGGAGAATGGCTCAAATCAAAATGCCTATAGTTTTCACTAATCAAAATGAGGTGTAAGAAGAAAGGGAAGGAGGAGGATTTCTTATATAGCTTGCCTATTTTTGGGCCAGGATTGAAATTTGTGGATGTGGGATAAATCCCAAAGAAGAAATGCAAAGGATATGCATGTTTAGAATAATTAATAAAGGATGTGCACTTTATGGGAATTGAGAGGGGTCTAATTAATCAAATGTGATTAATTAATAGGTAGGGATAAGCTTGTAGAAGCTATTTAGAGGGGTTTAGAGGAAAATTAGCATGATTCGGGGGATGTAAGAGGGAATTTCAACCAATAAAAGGGGTTTATTGATTAAAATAAAAGGCGTAATTAACTAATAATGTTTAATTAATCACTTAGAAGTGGATTATAACTAACGAAAGGTCGTTAATTGGCATCCAGAATGGGGGAAGGGTTAATTAATTAAAAAGGTTGTTAATTAACGAATAAGAAGGGGAATGTTAGCTAATTAGTTAAAAATTTCTAATTATTATGGAAATGACGGGATAGAGGATAATTAGTGAAATTTTAGTATTAAAATTATGTAAGTAGGATTTTAGGTGTCTACATTTTCCCCTCTTTGGGGTGGCGTAAGCGACACCACTTCAAAGATAGTAGACAAGTACAGAAAAATAAATTTTGAAGGAGTGGAAGAAAATTTAGTAGAATGAAGGATGCCCCCTCAAGTGTCGATGGGGTGATGGAAGAGGTCGATCGAAAATCGAAAAAGAGGAAGGAAATGGATAGAAGAAATGAAGGGGGGAGGGGGATAGAAGGTGATCCCTATTTCCCCAGGTGTTATTGAAGAAAAAGTGTGATAGAAGAAAATGATAAGGAAGAAAAATGAAGTTTGAAGAGAATGGAAATAGCTTGCATCCAGCTGATGTAAAAAAACTGTATTTCATCATTTTTTTGTTTGATCTACTGTCATCAGATCTTTATATATATATATATATACATGCAAGGACTAACTCAAAGCAACATACAGAACACTAATGCTTTATGAGAAAGTAAACAAGAAGAAAAACAACCAAACAAGTACAAACAAAATACGCTCAAACAAACAACATGTTCAAGATAGTTGTACCAATGTTTTTGTTATCTAGCTTCAGATTCCACCTATTCAGTTATATGACAAGGGTTAAAGATGACACCCCAAACAACAATACATTGCAAGGTGAATAAACTAAGGACAAGGAAGTCCCATGAAAAAGTAGATGTGCCCTATGAAATAGTACCATGCAACTTGTTTGTGCAAGGAAGTATAGACATAGCAGGTGAACCAACTTTTGTTAATGGAGGTAGGCCAAAATGACCCGCAAGTCACATGCAAGAACAGGAGAATCAAAGAGAGATTGTTTTGTAGGATGATTTTTGATGTTTGAGGACATTGTGTCTGAAAAAATCAATTGAGTAAATGTTTTGTTTACCAATTTTGTGAATTTTTAGGATTTTTAAGATTTTTGACAATTTTTAGGATTTTTGAATTTTTACCAATTTTTTGAAGATTTTTGAAATTTTTACCAATTTTTTGGATTTTTGAAATTTTTACCAATTTTTAGGTTTTTTGATTTTTAGGAAGAAAATTAGTATAGAAGAATGAAAATATATGTGGTTATTGCTGACAAAATTACCTGGAAGCAAAAATATGCCCAGGAAAAGAAAAGGGTTGCCAGGAAGCAAAATATGCCCCAACGTAGCAAAAAATGGGCAAAAAATGACTATTTAATAAAAATAATCATCGCAACGAGTACTAGAAGAATATAGAAGAATTACAGTTAGTAATATAGCCCCTAGAGGGCGAGAAACATGAAGTATTAGGGGAAAATGGCTATAAATAGCAGGTCGGGAGGGTGAAAAATCCATCGCAACGAGTTATTTTTACCTAGCCCTTATTGAGTTTTGAGAGGATTTTGCTCTGATTTGTGAGAGAAATGGCACAATTTCAGAACCGTAGACACCATGCAGACATAGATTGAGACTACATGAGGCTTCCTGGATGGCCCACCAGGTAAAACAAAAAAAAATTTTGATTTTTGAGTGTGCATTTAATGCTTTTTATTGCTAGAGGAAAATTGGCAGAATGATGTTAGCGCAGGCCCTGAGGGGTGCTAGTGTGAAGGGTGCACGTGCACTAGTGTAAACTAGGCGTGTAAGCATTAAAATAGCACTTGTTAGGGGTGCATGCTAATGTGAAAACAGTGAGTGCTAGTGTAAAAATGGAGGCATTAGTGTAGGCATATACTAGTGTCAAACAAGGCACGCTAGTGTAAAAGACAAGCGCTAGCATAAAATGTTAGGTTTTGGACAACTTTAGAGGAAACTAGAATATTTGTAGAAGAATCTAGAGATGAATAGAGGAAATTAGATGATGTTTTTAATAAGAAATGATGTTAATAAGTGGTTTGCATGATCTTACAGATTAAATTAACTAGACTTGGAGACACGAGTGACATGGTTCTTCAAGCCTATGTGGATACTTTTACACATCGCGAGTGTATCTACTTGGAGATTACCCTAGATGTCACAGGTATTTTATGTGGCCAGATGCCATAAATTACTTGAGATCATAACCTTCCTCATGGCCTTAGTAGAGAGATGGTGGCAAGAGCTAGACATTCAGGATCCCGATACAAGTGAGATGAGTGTCACCCTTTGGAGGATGTTCTGGAGCATACTCAGAGTGCCCATCCAGGGCAGGTTGATCACTTATGATGGTGATCACACCCATATCTTGGAGTGCATTCAAGATATGTTTTTCCTACCTGACATACCTCACCATGAGGCATGGCAACTTGACCTGTACATATGTTTAGATGATCACCAAATCTCACAGATACCAGATATACTTGATGGCTCTTGTTAGTGGCATTTTGTTGCCTAACAAGACTGGCACATACTTTCCACTGGGTCTGACTAGGGTATTGCATGGTATTGTGAGTGGAGAGGTCTACTGTTGGGTCCAAGTGCTTATTATCCCACTTGTACTGGGACCTTCATTTGATAGCGTATTGTGGTCTGAAGACCTATGGGTCCAACCACTTTGTTATAGATATGGGCATGGGACCACATTGCGATAGGGCACCCACTAGGAGTGTTGCGATTCAGGGCTCCTGATGAGCCATCTGTGATGGGTTGGGTGCCAGTTGGTGATGAAATTTACTCACATATTGGAGACACAACATACTATAGGAGGGCGTTTGATGATTTACAGCTTTGCGCATGGTTACATGACGCATCCTTACAGATTATATCCAGTGGCCACAGGATGTCATAGAGCTCAGTACTACAAAGGCATTGATCATTTTATTATCAGCAGTTTGAGTCATATTATAGAGTGGTATCGAGGTAGATAGAGTATAAAGATAGTTAGGCCATGTCCAGGGGATTCCTAGAGACGAGATGTGGTACGGACGTCAAGGCCCATGAGACCTTTGATATTGGGCCACAGATTAGACATCGGTGAGCCCATGACAGCTTTAGATAGGTTATCCCATAGCCTTGGGTTACGTTGCCACAAGTGGTAGATCCTAGTACTACCCTAGATTATGGACCATGGTATGCTACAGTGTTACCATGGACTTACCTATACCATAGGCAGATTGTCATAGAGGCATAGATTGTTGCCACAACATAGGGATTACAGGGTCAAGTTCCTAGAGATACGGACCAGATTAGGACAACAGGATGGCCCTGAGCAGATGCTTAAGGCATAAGGTCAAGGTGCATTGGGTGCACATATATAGGTGCCACAATAGGGTTTCCCACAGGTATAGGTACCACCATAGGGTCCTCCCACAATAGCAGTACCATTACAGCAATAGCAACCACATATACAGATTTCCAGTGGTACAACAAGGTTGTGCAAATGGTCATTCATATAGGACCCTACAAACTCTCCCCCTAGAGATGGATGGATGGAGATGGATGGGGTTCACCACCTCACATGCATGGTAGCAGTGGAGGATGGGGATCACCACCTAGGTCACTACAGATGTCACCTCAAAATATGCCATAGATATTGGTGCCTAGGTTTAGTGTTATTCCAGAGAGTAGGTGGGCCATCCTTGGCCCCATTACATAGATACAAAGGGCCATGGCCATAGAGGTATTATGGTGAGATAACATTATCATGATGTAGTTAGAGCAAGTCATTTACAGAGAAGATCTGGAAGCATGTGACTATAGAGTGGGAACCAGGCCCAGGGGAGAGGGTACCATGGGTCATAGGTTACATGGGATCAGTTGAGCGGCACAAATGTAGGAATATGTGGCTAGATTACAGGAGAGTTTGATACACTCTCAGCATGTGGTCCATAGGTGGCAGGTGCTCAGAATGATATAGTTTTTTATTTTTCCACATAGCCACTGGTGAGGCTACCTTATTATAGGAGACATTATATCATGGTGTCATTCTAGAGGGACAGAGGGCCATAGAATTTAGTCATTTAGCTAGAATTAGGTAACAATTGAGATCGAGGTCATATAGGCCATCTCAATTGGTGAGATCAGTACATAACCATCACCTCACCATGGGAGCTTCTGCACCCAATCAGATGCCACCACCTAAACCCAGGCTAGGCAGTCCTGGTATGGGCGAGAGTCATGGTTGACTCTGATTATTATGATGTACTCTTTTTATGTATGCCTTGTGATGAAGGCACAATTTTGAGATGATGTATATGTATTATTTTTATTATGCCTCGATATGAAGGCACATTTTTTATCCATGCCCATGATGGTATACTTTGTATCTAATGATTATGTACTTAGACACATTGTATATGGACATTGATATATTTGAAACATTTACCTGATGATGGAATTTATTATGATTATGATTGTATCACATGTTTTTGATTTATGAGATAGAATTTGATGATATCACATTGTATTTGATGAGATACTTTGATTAGTCCATATTTTAGTTTTTGATATTGGTGAGGGGGGATAGAAGGTGATCCCTATTTCCCCATTGATGATATGGTAGGATGATAATAGCTTAGCATACATTTGGATGTTTATTTTCATGATGATGTAGCTTATCATATTGATGATATATGATATATTTGATGATGATGATGATGTGATAACAAACAATGTACAAGTAACAAACAAGCATAAAGCAAAAGTTAACAAAACTAACATATACACATGCATGAATCAACGAGACAACACAACTATGTACAAATATAAACAAGCATGCAAACACACTGAATATAAACAAACAAGAATGAATCTAATCAAGGAAAGAATATACCAATCTAAGAAGTATGTTAAGAAACACACTATACAGGATGTATAAAGCAAGCAAACAAAACAAGAAACAAACAAACAAACAAGTAAGAAAAGCACTACTTTGTTTTTGTGGGACAGTTTCGAGATATTTTGCGTTGTTTTAGGAGTTTTGTAAGACCATGTTTTACTATTTTTGAGTTTTCTACAAAATGGTTTTTCAAATGTTTTGGGATTTTCTAAACATATTTGAATGTTTTGGAGTTTTCTAAACATATTTGAATGTTTTTGGAGTTTTTAAACATATTTGAATGTTTTTGGAATTTTCTAGAAAGTTTTTCTGAAGCTATGTACAGGAAAATAGAGAAACATGGATGCCCCTATCATTAGATGGGAATGTACAAGGGAAAATTCCATGTGTATGTGCAGGATAAGTGAAGATGTGAAGATTCCCCCAACATTAGATGGGAATGTACAAAGGAAAACTCTTCACATATACACAAGAGGAGGATCATCCAGATCAAGGCTACGAATGATAGGCTCAAAAGAATCTTAGAAACAAGGCAAAAACTAGCTTTGGATAAAGCAAATGTACCCCCAGGTGTGAGATTCTTGTGAACAATGAATCCTCCCAAGGTGCCAAGAACCATTTTTCACCAAAGGACCTATCCAAAGTGCCATAATTGCATGGTTTTCACACTTGGATGAACTGATTTCTCTTTACTTTTTCTTGATTTTTTTTTTTTGTATTTTGATCTTTTGTATATTTTTTTGGTTTTTTTGTGATATTTCCCCATGCTTAAGCATAGAACCACTTGAGATTCATGGCTTTCATAGGTTCACACAGCTCATCTCCATTAGGATAGGAAATTTTGTAAGCTCCTGATCCATATTTTTCTACCACGACATAGGGTCCCAACTAGTTTGGTTCAAAATTACCTTTCTTTTCTCTTTCTTTGGCTGGTATTGAACTAGTTTTATTTAAGGATGAGATCCCCTACCTCAAATTGGTGAGGTATGATACCTTTTTTGTATCCCCGAGACAGTTGATTCTGATACACTTTCAGGTGGTTGAGTGCACGAAGGTTTCTTTCATCTAACAGCTCTAGCTCTGCCAGTCTGGCCACATGGTAGTCTTCATCTTTATCTAGATAATCTCTGAGAGATATTCTCAGGGAAGGAAGCTCAGTTTCCAATGGGATGATGGCCTCAGTGCCAAATACTAGGGAATATGGTGTAGCACCAGTAGGGGTGTGAATGAAGGTCTCTGTAAGCCCAAAGGGTGGGATAGATTTATAGATGCCAGTTATGACCAATTTTGCTTACCATTTTCTCCATGATGTGAACAAGGGTTTTATTAGAGGCCTCTAGTTTGTCCCATTACCTTGGGGGTAATAGGGAGTAGACCACTTTAGGAATATTTGAAAGTGTTGGCATAATGCTTTCACGGTATCTTGTTCTTGAAGGAATTACCATTGTCAGCTACAATGGTGGAAGGGATGCCATAACGACATATGAGATGATTCATGATGAACTTGGAGATTTGGGCACTTGTAACATATGTAAGAGGCACAACCTCTACCCATTTTTTAAAGTACTCGGTGGATGTAATGATTGATGGGTGTGGCCATCTGAGGAATTTGGAGTGAGCTTCCCTATGATATCTAATGCCCACTTGGAGAATGGCCATGGTGTTGTGATCGACTGTAAGGATTGCACCGGTGCATGGATGAGATTTCCATATTTCTGGAAAAATGAACATTTCTTAACATATTTGTCAGCATTATGATTCCATGGTAGGCCAATAGTAACCTACTCTTAACAACTTCTTTGGTAGCACCATTCCACTTGTATGAGCTCCGCAGACACCTTCGTGCACTTCTTTGATTGTTTAAATGGACTCAGCTGAATTAAGACAATGCAACAAGTTCCCGTCATAGCCACAATGATAGAGGGTGCCTCCAAGGAGGGTGTAACAAGCTATTCTTTGGATTAGGTTGTGTTTATCAAGATGGGAAATATTAGGGGGGAAGGTACCATCTTTGAGGTAATTGAAAATGGGTTCATACCAGGGGGAAAAGGACCAACAACTTCACAAACCAGACACGATTCGGACATGTCATATGCAGGCATCCGTATATTTTCAATCAAGAATGGAATATCATTGTTCCCTGGTGGAATATAAAGTAAGGATCCTACTGGTAGCCATAATCTACAAACCAATTTTGTGCTCTTGGGATTTTCTAAAACGTAATGCGCACAAAGTATTCTTTGAGAGTTTCCACCATTTTCTTATATGGGATGAGCTTTTCATCCTTAACCTTGTATTCTTCATTGACTTGCTTTATGATTAACTGTGAATCTCCAATGAATTTGATTTGTCTAATATTCCACTTGATAGTGAGCTTCATCCCTGTGATGAGTGCCTCATACTTCCGCTATGTTATTTGTACATGGAAAACCCAAACAAAAAGCTTGAGGAATGAAATCCCCTGAAGGGGTGACAAGCACAACACCAGCTCCTGAACCGTGAAAGGTGAATGATCCATCAAAATGTACCTGTCAAGTGAAGGATTCTTCAATATACATCATAGAGGCATCTGGAAAATCCAAACTCAAAAATTATGTTCCAGGTAGAGGGGATTCAGCTAGCTGGTCTATAAGCACCTATCCTTTTATTGATTTTTGATTGACATATTCGATATCAAACTCACTTAATAGGATGATCCAATTAGCCATCCTTCCAGTAAGTGCTGGTTTAGACAAGAGGAACTTCAACAGGGTCAACTTTGGATATAAGCTTGGTCTTGTTATTTAGTAGGTAATGATGAAGCTTTTGGAAGGAAAAGTACAATAGCTAGATAATATTTTTCGATTATGGATAATTAAGCTCATAGGCGATCAAAGTGCGACTAAGATAATAGACCACCTTTTAATTTTTGTCTTGGGTCATATTGAGCTAGCAGCTCACTAATAGCAAATTGGTGGCTGAGATATATAATAAAAAGGGTTCACCTGGAGTATGGCATAAGGATAGAATTAACTAGATATTTCTTGAGTAGGTTGAAGGCTTGTTGACATTTGGGACCCTAATGAAAGTCAACATCTTTTTTAAGAAAATGGGTAAATGGGTGACACTTATCCACAAGTTGGGAGATGAAATGACAGATAGCTTGAATTTTTCCCTGCAAGTTACGTAGTTGCTTGAGGTTCTTTGATGGAGGCATTTCATTGATAGTTATAACTTTGGCTGGATCGAATTCAATTCCTCTTCTTGATACAATAAAACCTAACAATTTTCCTAACAATACACTAAAGACACATTTCTTCAGATTTATCCTAACTTTGTAATCTCAGAGGTGTTGAAAGATGAGCCACAATATCTCCAGGTGTTCTTCTATTGTTTTGGACTTACCTAGAATGTCATCAACATAGTCCTCCATAATGTCATTCAACATATCATGGAAGATCATGATCATATCCCTTTGATAAGTTTCTCTAGCATTTTTGAGACCAAAGGGCATAACTTGGTAACATAATGTGCCCCAAGGGGTTGTAAAGGAAGTCTTGTGTTGATCTTGTTCTGTAATTTTGATCTGATTGTAGCAGAAAATCCATCCATGAGGGATAACATTTCATAGCCTGTAGTCGAATCGAAAATCATGTCAATATTAGGAAGAGGAAAATCATCTTTTAGGCATGCCTTATTTATGTCTCTGAAAATCTATACATATTTTGATACCAATTGGATTTTTCTACACAGGTACTATGTTGGAGATCCACTCCAAGTAATCAATAGGTTTGATAAAACCTACTAGCCAACAATTTCTCTAGTTCTTCTTTAACCAGGAGGGTGACACGTGGATGCATCTTTCTAAGATTTTGTTTGATGGGATTTGTGTCTTGATGCACAACAAGGTTATGCACTACCAAGGATGGATCTAGGCCCAACATATCTGCATAGGACCAAGCAAATATGTCTGAAAATTCTCGTAGAAGCATTACAAAGGTTTTTTATTCTTTTTCTAAGAGTGAAGCTCCCAACTTGACCATTTTAGGGTAGTCTTATGTTCATATATTGACATCAATGGTCTCCTCCACAAGCATCTTGGATGTATCCTCCATGCACATAGGATCAGAGAGGGAGATTGGGATCTTCTTCTAAGGGTGTCTCAATGATATTTTCACCCTTGGTGTGGTCACTTTGTTTGTCTATTTATTTTTCTACCTATTTATCCGCTACCTGCCTCAAAGAGGTTTTCACCATGCGTCTTGGAATTTCACTTTTTCTGAGGCTTTTTAGAAGAATTGTTTTCCCTCACTTTCTTTTAAATTTTTCTTGACCACAAAACTTATCCTCCTCCCCAAAATACATGCATACATCCAATTTGATGGAGACATCCTTTCTTATGATCACCGATTGGAATGTTATCACAGATACCAAAATAATTCAATGATTGCCTCATCTTTTTCAAAGAGGTCAATTGGTACATGAAGTTGTTGGTCCCAGTCAACAAGAGTGCAATGGACAAGTTTTACTTGGGGAAAAAAATGTGATAAGGTAAGTATAGTTGTGTATCAAGGAATAGGTTTGTAGAGGAAAGATCCTCATATTGGCTATGACAAGGATATCTGTTGCCAATATTTAAATTAGAAGATCTATCCTCACACTCAGAAGAATTATCATCGACGTTTGAGGGATGAGCCCCATAAGTTCTAATGATCGATATCGTATTTTTATAGTTTTGAAGTGTGGGGTTGGAATAGGCTCTTTTATGCCTTGTTCATCTGTACTAGACACCTGTATCCATTATAGCCCATGGACCTACATCATTTTTTTGGGTATGGCATTATTTTAGAATCTTGGTAGAAAGAAACCTTTGTATCTTAAGAGATCCAAGTTGTGGGATAATCCAACATTTTCTCATCTCCTAGAAGGCCTACCAGAAAGAAATTTCTCAACAGTACAATTTTCTCAGAGACTCGCTTATATTGGTAACTTAGCCTACCATGTTTCTTTGAGTGATAGGGAAATATTAGAAACATGGAGGGCCTAGCTGAAGTTTCGTACTCTCCATAGTCAGTTATTGATGACCTTCATCTCCCATGAAGCAAAGGGAGAAATGGATGTGGAAGCATCTTTATTAGAGGAACGTAGTGTGTCTAGATCAATACGAGAGGTAAGAGCTCTAGACTGAAGTGGTACAACAATATCAACATATAGGACATTCATAGGCTATACGAGAGAAGATATTCAAGGCTCTGCAATGTACAAATGACTATAGTATCTCATTGAGTAGTAATTGTTTTTCCTTCATGGTATAACTTGATACATTGATGGAAGGTTTATGGTATGAACATACATGGCATGAATCCATGGGTGTTCAAGGAGCATAATATAGGGAAGTTTCAAGTCTAGGACATGGAACTTGGTATCATGATATGTAGGTCCCACTTCCATAGGCAATACTGATAGTACCATCTCACTCACGTTTTGCATTGTTCATAAGCTGTGATAGTAATGATATGAGACTCTTTTTCTTGCCTCTTTGCTATCCCAGTTGTTTAACTAGCTTCAAGGTACATATATTTAAACCAAACCCATTGTCCACAAGTACCCTTTTTATCTTTTTTCGAGTAACAAATACCTCAATGTATAATGGGTAAGTTGTGTGTATGATCATCATATCGAACCTCATTTTGGCTCAAAGTAAGGTGTTCACTAGGAGAAAGGTGTGTGACAACCCCTGCCTGGAGGTGTGAAGGATCAATATTTGTTGACATTCCTGACCCCTAAAGTGTTTTATATAGGATTTTCTTTATAAACATTTGATATCTTAAGAAGATCTAAGATATAAAGATTAGCAGTGGTATTCTCAAGTTATTCTCAGAGATCATACCAACCATCCTGAGGGGTAGGCAGAGGAGGATTCTGGAATTACAATATGAGTAAATCGTGTTGCCATGACACAATCACAGTTCTTTATTTTTATAGTGTTTACATGCTCATTAAAGGAAAGAACACAACCAATAAGTGAATCAAACATGGATTATTGGTTTATTGCATAAATGTAGTTGGAAGTTTTGTAGTTCTTGCAAGATTGACCCTGATCCACCTTCTTCTCTCCTTATGTTTATCATGTTTAGGGAAAGTTTCTGTTATAGATTCCTAACTTTTGATTAGGTCCTTGGTTAGGTTCGGGCGAATCAGCCTCAATTTCTCCATTGTCAATGAGATCCTTGATAAAGTGTTTCAACTTTAGACACTTGTCTATTTTGTGACCTTTAACACAATAATGCTCACAGTATTCTTGGTCTTTATACCATGATGGTTTAAGTACATCATTTCGACATAAGGTATTGTGTTGGGATACTAGACCATGTTCATTGCATCCATCTATTTTAGAATTGTGGATAGAGAGTCCGTGAGATGGAGTAAACACTCGAGCATTTGATTTTGAGATTGAATAGGTCCTTTAGTAAGTTTCAAAGGAGGACTAATTTGAACTTCACTATGGATACGTTTAGAATCAATTATACTATCCCCTGTGATGTTTTTATTTTTGTTGAAAAATTTTGTTTTTTCTGTAGGTTTGGATGTCGTGGCAGTCTTTTGAAAATGGGTTTCAATGTGCCATTTAGCTAACAAATCCTTTTCGATCTAGGATACATTTTTATATAAACTCTTCAAACTTGTTGACATGATGCATTTGTAAATGGAAAGAAATGTATGGATTTAGATTAGGTAAAACAATTCTAACCAATTGTTTCTTTGGAATTGAACAAGGGAAGTGGCTAGCCAACCCCCGTCATCATTGTAAGAAACTAGCAAAGTTCTCATTTGGTCGTTGTTTAGCGCTACACAAGTCCAACATGGCAATGTCACTTTCTACGTTGAACGAGAAATGGCATACAAATCTTTCTGCTAATTTAGGCCATGTAAAGACAAACCCTTTAGGTATGGGAAGAAACCATTCTAAATCTTGACCCCCTAGACTACGTGGGAATAAGTGTATAAGGTAGTTTTCACTGTAGGCTACTTCTTGACATGCCATGTAGAAGTCTTTGACATGATCACGTGGGTCACCTTTACCTTTATACTTCTCAAATTTTGAGTAGTAAAAATTTTTAGGGAATGGTGTGTGTAGCATCTCTATCAAAGGGATAAGGACATAACTATTCGAATTGGTATTTTTTACTATTCCCAACATTGTTTTCTTGAAGGCTTGTGAGTATATTTTTCATGGACTGCCACTCTTATGTGAAGAGTTGATCTTTGGTAGAGGAAGCTGGTATATATACCCGACTATACTTTGTTGTTTCACCCTCTTGGTTTTTAGTATGAAGTTCACTATGTTTGGCCTTAGGTTTTTCTTGATGTGTTTCCTTGTCCGTGTCCCTATTGTAGACACCTAAAACATGCTTACACTTAGCATTTCATCCAATCCATTCAATTAACGACACTTCATTGATCAACCCTTCTTCGATCCATTCTTGGATGCCCATTCATGACAATCTTTTGGTCGTATTCCTCATATAATCAGCTTATTTAGCTAAAATCTCTCTTATTAGCTAAACATTCCTCCTTTTGACCATTCAGAACCTCCCTAGTTCTCTCTAGACCACTTCTATTGGCTTCGTAGGCTATCTACTAGTCACAATTGATTATCCAGACCCCACCCAACTCTCAATGAGTCTCTAATCACTTGCTAATAAGTTTAACTAGCCTAAACCCTAGTTAACTAGCCTAAACCAAGCTTAACTAAGCCTAAAGCATGTTTATCCTAATCTAATCTAAAAGAGATTTAGTCCCACATGCACCCAAATTCCAATCTCTCCTAAGTGGAAAACTATAAATACAAGGCTAAGCCTACCCATTCAAACTTACAACTTCACTCACAAGTCCTTCTCTCTCACATTTGTAGATATTGGCATTAGACCTCATTTGCATTAGCCAAGCTAATAGGCATTTGATCTTGGCTATCCTCCATTGTTGAAGTTCCTCCATCTTGCATCCATAAATTCATAGTAGGTTAGTAGGAGGGTATATAACTTGGCCTTGTAGCCATTTTAGAGAGACCTCTTCACCTCCAATGAAGCAAACAACAAATCTAATTTGATTTCTCATAGGTTTAACTAGGTTCAATTTATGTTTTTAGTAATCATAGAGTAGTTAGAGATAAAATGACAGTGTTTTAGTTTAATTAATTATTGTAGAAATTATCTTGTTTAGCACTCATCTTGATGTTTATGATAGGTTTAGTTAGATCATGGAGCTACTTAGTTAGTTTCATGTTTCTTAACATAGATAATTTTCTTATGCATACATTTGGCACTCCCGGTGGGACATGAAGTCCATCTTCCATTAATGGAGTCTTTTCGAGCTATTTATTTTTAGTTTTTTAACCACTTTCATGTTTTTTAGGATAAATAGCTTGTTATTTACATAATTTCATTTTTTAAGTAGGCTAAATCATCATTGATCATGTATATTTTGTGGGTTTAAGCTAAAAATGGGCTTCTTTGACTAACCTTTAACCTGTTTGCTTTTGAAATTTTTTAAATTCTGTGATTTTTGCAGGTTTTACAGGGGTTGCGCATAGGTGTCATTATGGGCGCGTTTGTGTTGAAATAGGCACACACATGTCAGTACTGGGGTGTGTCTATGTCAAACTACATTCACCACCAAACTTCCAGAGGCCATAACTTTTGTTATCTAGCTTGAAATGACTCCATTTTTGTTGCGTTGGAAAGGTATTGAAGAGAAATACACAATGGAATCATAAAATTGGGATTTTGAGTTATAGAAAAATTATAGTTTTACATTATTAGGTAAATAGTCATTTTTTAACATGTCTTAAAGTTTGAAAACTTGTTTTCTTGACCATTCTAACACTTTGAAAGGTTTTGTGACACTAATAGTGATTTGCAGGTTGCTTTTCCATCATATTTTTGTGCTAACTTAGTTGATTGTTCATGTTTTTTATTTTTAGGGGTCCTTTGAAATGTGTATGCTCTTCCTTTGCACCTTTTAGGTGATCTTGGAAATCAAAAATGTTTCAAAAACCTTCTATATTTGCTTCCAAAACACTTCAATTTAAGATTTAAAATAGATTAAAGTTCAAAGTTGGCTAAAATGAGTTTCCTTCTGTAAAAACACTTAAGTTATTTTCCATATATTATTTTAGTTGGGTTTCCGCATTGTGTATGCACTTCCTTTGCGCCTTTTTTTGGTGATCTTAGGAATCAAAAGCAACACACAAACTCTCTTTTAATATCATGATCTTTTATGGAAAAATTCTAATTCCTTACATATAGGACCTAACGCTTGTCAAAGAAAGGAGGAGCTAAGACAAAACAAAGAACCCACTTACACTTGTTTGCATACAGGTTGCCAAACGGTGTGCTACTTAAAACCACATTTAAATTAAAAAAGATAAAAAAACAAACCACTTTTCATCACACTGTATTACAGGTTTCGAAAAAGGGTACATCCCTATCCGCTCAACTGGAACATAACCACTTTGGCATAACGCCTTAATCTACAAAAATGGGGGTGGTTCCAGGAACCCTAATGTAATCCACCATTGTGTAACCTCATGGATGAAACAGGAAGTGCTCCGCTTACCCACTTGACTAGTACTACCATTTGTGAGGTTAACGTTACCGGTTTTCCATATGGTGACCCCAATGAGAGCACACATGGATGCATTTATTGCCCATTGTGCTTGAAGGGGGTAAAGTAAAGCTGAGATACTCCTAATTTAGTCATTGTGACTTTTTGGATAAATCATTCCCGCTATTAGATGACTTTGTAACACCTAGTTGAGTGATCTTATCAAGGAGGACATTTTGTCTTGAGGCCCACTGTACTAGTCCTTTGTCGCGTCTTGGCCATCACGAAGTGATAACTTGTTTGGATTCAAAACCTTGTTTTTTGAACATGGTAACGAATCCATTTAAGTTAGATCTAAGTGTGTCTCATCAAGAAATTAAATGACGTATCACTTAGCTTGGTTTCTTTCTCGCCTTCGGACAAGGTGAAACTCTGCCCAAGTGGCTCTTAGTTTATTTTCATTTTTTGACCTACACCTTTGCGTTCTTGTTTCCCATTTGGGGCAAGAGAAGGCATCTTTCTGGAGTGTTGTCATAGATAGTGTTCACCAGTTTTTTGTCCATTTATGCTCATCCATGTTTGCGGCTAAGTTGTTAAACGTCTAACGTGCGTGAGTGCGTCCTCATATCTTTGATAGCCACTTGATCTTGATTTCAAGATCATCATCATAGTTTGGATTGAGTAATCATTAGATCTCCCTTTAGCGTGTTAGCTCATTTGCATTATCTCGACACAATTAAGATACTTATGTCATGTTTCTCGTAAACACGATCTAAGTGACCGCATTGTGGCATTACGCTGCGCACATTTCAGCACATCTTCGGTATACCTTGACTTGGTTTAAATTTGAGCATTGCTTCAAATATTGATGGATGTTGTTTACTTTGTTTGTGTCATTTTTATACCACTTTGACACTAATATCTCACTTCTCCATGAAGCTTGACAGACGCATCCAATTGGTGTGGTTATGTGGCTTACATTTGTAAACCTCGCCCTTTAACATTTTGGCCTTGTTGGTTGTTGAACTCATCGTTGTATCCTTTGATTGGGACTCATGTCTACCCTTTTTTAATATTTACACCTTGTTCATTTCAAGCTTGACATAAGTATTGACATTGAGTTGATCATCTTTGCATCAAACCATCATTTTGCACACGCATTTGCATAGGGTGTATTTCCTTTTTGATTGGCTTTGTGGTTTACACTAGCATGATTGTTCCTTGTGATTATTCATCCAAAAAACTTATTTTCTAGGACAATCCTTTTCGATCTCATCAAGATTGCATCATCACAATGTCTATTTTCCTTAGACCTTGTTCAAAAAATCACGCACATATCTCCATACTTATAAAATGTCTAGTTGGATGTCATTATGCTGCCCTGAATCGATATGGATCCTTCTTCCCTTTGAAGAAGTTCCATCACACAATCTAGATCTAGAAATTTGTGCTTAAAACAATGCCAACAATGACTAACTATCACGTGGTTTCTCACACTTACTGCAATACGAAACCTAGGTTTAGCAATTCAAATCAAAAGATACCCATTACAACTAAGCCTCATTTGGTTCTTCACGCTAGAAAGCCCACTCAGGTACCATGTTCCCCACCTTCAGCTCATAGTCGGTGGTATGGTTTGGATGCTTCTAATCTAATTTATTATTCACGTTCCCACCACTTTTATTCTTCTGATTTAGATCCAAACTACCATTCGGACTCCCACTCTTCTTCTGAAGACTCGGATCCCAACTATTGTTTGGATACCCCTAGATAAAATCTTGAATCACAGTCCTCCCTTCCTTTGCAGGACCTTTATTCCAAATCACCTCAGCTACATCTTCCTCCTTTGAAGACTCGTGCGACTCCAAGTTCCATCGATCAAACATCTAATTCGGGTCTTAAGTCACGATCCTCCCTTTTTCCGCAGGACCTCCTTTACCAGTCGTCTCAACGACCTCTTCCTCCGTCGACGAGTTCCACGACTCGGATTCCCTCTAGCCAATAATCTAACTTGAATCCTACGTCGCAACTTAACATATGGCTATGTGATCCTATTTTCTAACCTACATTATGTCGTCTTCTAGAAAAATGACCTAGGTCCAAATCCAAATCTTCCATTCATGAGACGTTTGCCTCCAATCCTAGTTCCTCTCTTGAGTCATCTTGTTCTGTCAATCAATCTTCCCCCCTTATCAAAATTTTTTATTCTACTCAACCTCCCATAGTTAAAGAACAACAACCTCTACTAATGTATTTCTCTCACGATGAAGGAACAATCAGACTACATGAAGATATCCTTTAGAGGATTGCAAACAAGGGTTCTTTCTTGAACTCGATATGCTCACATATTGGGGAAAATAAGTTGATTCCTTTTATCAGAACGTAAAGGAAGAGCCTAAGGTCATGGAACTTGATTCTTCTTCTATTACTCCATCTTCATCTTCCTCTGATCATGATGACATGTTAGGATCTAGCATTGATCCATGGTGTTTGGACAGGGATTTGATATATGTTGGACAATATGTTATGATTTTTGACCTTCTTGGACATGGATGCATATTTGGGCGTGTAGCGCCAATTTGACTTTAGTAGCATGTTGTTAGTTTTCATTCGATGTTGTGGACATTAGCTTATGACGATGTTGTTTAGACCTAATTGAGATACGTTAAATGTTTAGTGTAGTTGCATGTTTGGATTCTATGGATATATGTCACTTTATCATTATGTCTAACTTATGGTGAATTGTGTATAATTGTGCATGTTGTCACATTTTCGATTCCAGAAAGATGATATGCTAGTTTAGAATTCATTGATTTCTTATTGAGTAGTTGATTCACATTTTATCAGACAGGTGCGTTTAATGTGTGCAATGAGTGTGCAGGTGACAGGTCACAGGAGAACGTGGGATTCAGGCCAGCTACACAATTTTGCACAAGCAGCCCATGGGGCTAAGTCCTAGCCATGTTTATTGTATGAGGCCTTAGTATTAGAGTTTATTGTTTTGGGCACCATGAGTGACCCTCATTTGTAATGTAATATGTCTTGTATTATTAATCTTGCTTAGGGTGTTTAGTTGTGTTGTAAACTTGTTTTGGGGAATTAATGGCCCCACTTACATTAAGTTTTGAGTTTGTATAATGATGTAATTAATCAAAAGGGATTAGGGTCACATGTGAACCCTTGGGTGGGCCCCACACCCTCTACCCTTGTGCCCAAGTGTGCCAAACCCGAAATTGGGCTATTTTAGGCATTTTTAGGGACCCCTTTTTAGTTTGGGAGTTCCCTTAGCATGAAAATGGGCCCTTGGACCCTACCTAATAGGTAGGGGGGCTTATTTCCAAGGCTTAGAGGGAGTTTTCCCTCCCATTTTGCCTTCCTTTGGTCACATCCATGTAAGGTGGATGGGTAAGTGTGCTTTGTTAAAAGTTGCACAAGTTTGTTTTGTTATCATTTTGGGTAATTTGGGAGAAGAGGGTTAAAAGCTATTTTAACCTTTCTCTCTTTTATCTTGAGAATCTTTGACCTTGAGGGAAGAGAGGGGTGACACATGTCACCCCCTCATTTGTGAGGATTTTTTCTTGCTCCTCTTCAAATTCTCCCTCATGGGGAAAGAAGAGAACTTTTTTTTGGAGCTTTTGCTTGGAGGCTTGTGGATTTTGGAGCTAGAGTTTGCTTGGGTCAAGAAGTGGAAAAGATTGAAGTTGGAGAGCTTTTTGGAGGTAGGCTTCTTGAGCTTATTTGTGTGTTTTATATCATGCTAGATATTAGTTTTGTTTACTTGGAAATGTTTGTTGTTGCATGTGGATTTTATTTGTTGTTTACTTGATTTTGCTCCATCCATCATATGGCATGATGGAGTTTTGGAGTTTGTGGGGGAAGAGAGAGGGATTTTTCCCTCTCAATCCTCAGGCTTGATGGGCAAGCCTTGTAGGATTTTAGTTACTCCCCTCAAATGGTTTGAGGTGGGGAAGGTGGTTCATATGGCTTGAACCTCCTTCCCCATTCTTGGTGAGGAAACCCCTTTGGGGTTTGAAAATCCTTCCAAGAAGGATTTGGTGAAAGGGTGGAGAAATAAGGAGGGTTTGAATGACTTTGGAGGAATAAGGAGGGTGTGGAGATCTTGGTTTTGTGCAACCAATGTTGGTTACCACTTTTGGAGAACTCCTTTCTTCTCTTCCCCATTTTAGAGGTAGAACATGGTTTCTCCTCTTTTTCATCTTTGCAAAATTGGTGTCTTGTTTTAATATTTGTCTTGTCTTTATGTGAATGTAATGTTGGTTGTTCACCCTCACTCTTGTGCAAAGTTGTGGATAGTAGTCCTCTTTCCCATGGGCTTGGGGGAGGCTAGCATGCCTTCCAACCTTGGAAAGGCATGTGATGATGCCTAAAGGTTGGGTGGTTAAACAAGCTTTTTCTCCTTGTGTTGGATTCTTGGAAGGCATTTGAAGTTGGAGCTCAAGTGGAAGTTGGTTGGAGTTCTTATCATCTTGGTTTCCTTGTCTTCTTCAAATCTTTGTGGACATTACTCTCATTGTAACTTAAGGATATGGCTATGTGGAAACTTTCTTTCCTTGTAAAATCCTTATTTTGTAATTTGGATTACTTGTAAACTTGAGTCATTTTGTTTGAGCAATCTCCTTCAATATTGTAAAGAAGCTTGTAATAGGAATTCTTGTGTAGTTGTGTATTTTAGGAATATGTTGCTATTGAGTTTAAGCTTGTTGGAAAATAAATATTGTAAAATGTTCTTTATAAGAATTGTTGTAACTCCTTTTTGGAAAGAAAAGTTGTTTATTGGGAAATGGTTTCTTCAAAAGAAAATAATATTTATTTGGAGATCTTACTTGTTGCGCAAATTTGAAATAATTATTTGCATTGCATTTGAAAGAAAATCTAGTTGTTATATGAAGTTTGATATTTAATATTGGAAGGAATTCTTTATTATTTTGAAATGTACATCCCTTCTTAAAATTATCATAAGATTTAGATACTAATTGAAACTAGATTTAAATATATTTCTACCTCTATATGACTTAGAAATCTGATTTTGTACACTTCTTGATTTATTGGAAATCTTGTTATTTTGATATATGTTTCCCTCTTGCAAACTTTTTGCATGTGTTCATGTAGAAAACTCTATATACTATTTTAAATGTATTTATTTATTAGTTTTAAAATGTTAGAAATAGAATACTAAAAACAGTTTTCTCTCATCTTATTGAAATAAATTTAATATATACTTTCTATTTGTAGATTCACATATGAATATTCCCTTTCCTTTGCTAAGTTGTAAATTAAATTCAAACCAGATCTTATCATTCCTATATTTCATATAGTTTTCTCAAATATTTATAATTTTCACAACTTATAATTGTTTAAATTGTATAATTTATAAATATATATAAAATATATAATAAATAAAAATAAAATTTATATTAATATTTATATAATATATATATTGTATATATTATAAATATTAATTATATATATATATATATATATAATATATATATATAATATATATATATATGTATATATATGTATGTATATAAAAATATATAATTATATAAAAATTAAATTATAAATAAAATAATATATATAAAACAAAACAAAATAAAATAAAAAAAAAAAAAATTAAGAAAGATTTGGGGGAGGGCCGAACCCCTCCCCACCCTCCATTTGCGGCCAGCCACCCTCCACTCCACCCTTCCCACTCCCACTACCTCCACCTATCCCCTCTCCCTGCCTCCCCCTACCGCGTTCCACCCTCCTTCCACCACCACTGTCGCACCTGCTGCCCCCCACCGAACCCCCACCTCCCCACGTCGCATGCCCTTACACAGACCCCTCAATGCGCTCCAACTCCATTCCCACCTGTGCCATCCCTCCCCCTCACCGCTCATCTGATTTCCCCACCTCCATGCAGTGTAACCCTCCTCTTCCTCACGCAGGCACCCACCTCCTCCTCTCACCATACAAAAACAAAGATTACGAATTACAAATAACAATAATGGTTGGTTGGTTTGGTTTTCGATAAACAAATACAATGATGGAAAATATCCTTCAAATCCATGAATCAAACTTCCATAGCTTCTCCTCCACCTGCACATGACAAATAACAAAACAAAAGAAAAGAGAAGAGAAAATGGAAAAGAAAAGAAAATAACATAGAGAAATTTAGGGCACTTTTAGGGTAGATTCAAAATCAAGGGTCAAGATTAGAATTGATCCTAGGGTCCTCCTTCAATCCTACACTTTCTTTAAGTCATGATATTTTAATGGGAATGTAAATTAACCTATGGGGTGTGTGTGGGTAAATAATAAACATAGGGGAAAATTAATTAAATTAAAAGGGGGTGTAGAACTTATTAAGATGACCTTAGTAAATACTTAAAAGAATAAAATAATTAATTTAATAATAATTAGATAACTAGGGGCAAGTGTTTATTTAATTTTGAGGTAATTTAATTTAGTTAAAATAAATTAATTATAATGGAGATCGGTTAAGGGTTAGTATTATTACTTTCAAAAAAAAATTCCCAAAATTTTAGTAACTTTTGGTGTGGTTTCTGGTGTCCCGAGGCGGGGCACTACATTTGGTATCAGAGCAAAGGTTCACACATGCGGACACTCTGGGTAATTAATTAACTAGTTAATAATATTTTAATAACATTAAAGTAAATAAATAATAAAAATAAAAAAATTTCCACAACCATTTAATTATAATTTAATAACCTCTTCGCTCACCTCATTCACAGGATGGCACCCATGAGACGACGATCGGTTAGGGGTTTGGGACGTAGTTCACCTACGCCTGAACCACCGGCACCTGAGTTAGGGCCTCAGATCTTAGAGGCTCTTCAGTAGTTGATCGGCGTTGTGCAGCAGCATCTTCCACCACCACAGGAGGTGAGAGAGGAGGAGATCTAGTTAGGAGACGAGGAGCCGATAGGTGAGGATGCGCATTCAGAGCCACCAGAGCATGATACCCCTAGGTGGGAGAGGTCACGTAGCCCTTCCGTTCATCATGAGAGGGTAGCCTCGTACCGTCGTAGCCACTCACATAGTCTTGAGGGACCATTTGGGGATAGGCGACCCCACTCACCTATTGGTTTGCATCGCCAGGATCGGATACAGGTAGTGTGATCAGAGATCTTCTTCACTTGCAGCCGCCTACTTACACTGGCTCTACAGATGGCTTTGGGGTGGAGTCATGGCTCCTTAGCTTGGATAGTTGCTTTGGCTTGCACTCTTATGAGAGAAATGTCAAGGCAAGGTTCACCATACACCTCCTCCGAGACGCAGTAGGCATTTGGTGGAGGAATGAGGAGCAGAAGCTCCATCTGACTCAAGAGACAGTGACCTGGGAGATGTTCAAGGAGCGATTCAGGGCTCGCTATATGTCAGAGCATTTCATGTAGAAGAGGATCGATGAGTTTCATGACTTACGACAGGGATCTGGCACAGTAGCACAGTATGAGAGCAGGTTCCTGGATCTTCTGCAGTATGTGGATTACCTGCAAGATGAGAAATTACAGGTTAACAGGTTTATTAGGGGCCTTAATGTAGATATAGCAGGAGCAGTTAGGATGTTATCTCCTCCCACGCTTGAGAAGGCCGTTGAGAAGGCCTACTTAGCTGAGGAGAACAGGACCAAGGCACAGGAGCACCGAGATAGAAACAAGAGAAAGTTTCAGGATAGGATACAGGCCTTTCAGAGTCAGAGGTCATGGGGTACAACACCACCCCCTAGAGGAGGATTCTGGCCTCCGCCAGCAGCCACGAGGGCTCCACCGCACCCACAACAGTAGACGTAACATCATGGCCACCAGTAGCAGAGGGCTAGACAGACTCAGAGCTTTCAGAGAGGTGGCACTAGAGGAGGTTTTGGTGGAGCCAGGGATCAGAGACAGGGTACTCAGCAGGTACAGCCAGCTCACACGCAGCAGTCTGCTAGGGTTGGACCGGCAGGATTAGTGCACCAGAGTACAGGAGGGACCCCATCTCAGAGGGGTACAGGAGGATGTTTTATTTGTGGGTCCCCTGATCACTATGTGCATATGTGCCCACACAAACCCAATACCATGGATACACAGAGAGCCTCTAGATCTGAGTAGATGGTGGGTGACGTGGGATGCACTCATCGTGTATATGCAGCGGTTGACAACCACCAGGCTGAGCATCAGGCCACAATCATTGAGACAACAGGTACTATCAGGGGTATTTCTGTCTCAGTACTTTTTGATTCAGGTGCTTCAGATTCTTTTGTATCTCCTTCTATAGTGGACCAGTGTGGGCTAGTGGTGGCTAGGCAACCAGATAGTTGGCAGGTTGAGTTGGCCTCTGGGGCCAAACTCGCCATGGACTCGTATGTGGAGAGTTGTGTACTTGATTTGGGAGTCTTCTCCACTACACTTGACCTCCAAGTTATTCCTCTAGGATCCTATCAGGTAGTGTTGGGTATGGATTGGCTCGAGGCTCATCGAGCTAAGGTGGATTGTAGAAATAAGGTCATTGAGTGTCAGGATGATCTTGGGAGTGCAGTTGTGATATCAGGGATGTAGAGGCCTATCTCCTTGCGTATGATCTCGGCTAAGCAACTCAAGCGGAGCATGCATAAGGGATGTCAGTTGTTTGCTATCACCATCAGTGATCGATCAGAGAGCACTCCAGAGCATTCACCCTTAGATGATCATGCAGTTTTGAGGGAGTATGCAGATGTGTTTCCAGGTGAGCTTCCAGGGATACCACCCCGTAGAGAGGTGGATTTCACCATTGATTTAGTACCTGGATCTACACCAGTTTCTAGGGCACCCTATCAGATGACGACTCCAGAGCTTCATGAGCTCAAGATTCAGTTAGAGGAGTTGTTGGAGAAGGGTCTCATTCATCCTAGTGTATCTCCTTGGGGAGCGCCAGTCATATTTGTGAAAAAGAAGGATGGTTCTCTCAGACTTTGTGTAGACTTCAGACAGCTCAACAAAGTCACAATAAAGAACCGTTATCCACTCCCTAGGATTGATGACTTGTTTGATCAGATGTGGGGAGTGAGAGTGTTCTCCAAAATTGATCTCAAGTCAGGGTATCATCAGTTGCGCATATCAGATGCAGACATTCATAAGACAACTTTCTGCACACGTTATGGGCATTATGAGTTCACAGTTGTTCCATTTGGTTTGACTAATGCCCCAGCTGTCTTCATGAGCCTCATGAATGGAGTATTCAGGACCTTTCTGGATCACTTTGTCTTAGTGTTCCTTGATGATATATTGATATATTCTCATTCTGAGGAGGAACACGAGGAGCATTTGAGACAGGTACTACAGGTTTTGAGAGAGCAGAAGTTGTATGGGAACTTGGAAAAATGTAGCTTCTTTCAGACAGAGATTCAGTACTTGGGTCATATCATATCAGGAGAGGGTATCTCTGTAGATCCCTCTAAGATACAGGCTATCATGGATTGGCCAGCACCCACATCAGTCACTGAGGTGAGGAGTTTTATGGGCTTAGCAGGTTATTACCGCATGTTTGTACAGGACTTTTCTAGGATTGCTCACCCTATTACTTCTCTTCAGAGAAAAGGGAAGAAGTTTGATTGGTCAGAAAAGTGTGAGCAGGCCTTTCAGTTGCTTAAGGAAAGGTTAACCATGGCACCCATCTTAGCAGTTCCAGACCCGACAGAGGATTTTGTTGTTTGTACTGATGCATCACTAGAGGGTTTGGGAGTAGTTCTTATGCAGGAGCATCAGGTGATTGCCTTTGAGTCGCGTAAGCTCAAAGATTACGAGCTTAATTACCCTACTCATGACTTGGAGCTTGCAGCAGTTGTTCATGCACTTGTGCATTGGTGACATTTCCTTTTGGGTAGACCTTTCATTTTGAGGACAGATCATCATAGCTTGCAGCATATCTTCTCACAGCCGAACCTCAACGCTCGTCAACGGCGTTGGATGGAGTTCCTATGTGAGTATGACATGGAGGTACAATATATCAAAGGAAAGGAAAATGTTGTTGCAGATGCACTTAGTAGACGATGACATGTGCTTGCTTCATTGACACTACAGTCAGATTTGAGAGGCAGGATTCTTGAGCATCTTCCAGAGGATAGGTTTTATGAGGGTGCTAGACAGATGTTGGAGTCACAGGGTTCATTAGAGGGCAGATATTCAGGGTGTATTTTAGAGACAGATGGTTTACTTCGGTTCCATAGGCACATCTATGTGCCTAAGTCAGGTGATCTGCGTAGCTTCATCCTTACAGAGGCTCATCGAGCTCCATATGCAGCACATCCAGGAGTGAAGAAAATGCATGCCGATAAGGGAGTTATATTATTGGCCAGGTCTTCGACGGGACATAGCAGATTTTGTTGCATTGCCTTGAGTGCCAGAGGGTCAAGGTGGAACATTCTCACCCCGCAGGACTCTTACATCCTCATGATATTCCGAGTGGAAATGGGATGTGATCTCCATGGATTTCATAGTCGGACTCCCTATGTCTTCTTATCATCATGATGCCATTATGGTCACCATGGATAAGTTGACCAAGGTTGCACATTTCTCACCAACCAAGGTCACCTATAATGCACAGGCCATCGCCAAAGTATTTATGGAGGACATTGTTAGGTTGCATGGGATTCCGAAGACCATCATCAATGACAGGGATACCATCTACACTTCAGTTTTCTGGACTTCCTTTCAGGCCACTCTTGGTACTCAGATTAATTTCAGCTCAACATATCATCCAGAGATAGATGGACAGACAGAGAGAGTTAATCAGGTACTGGAGGACATGTTGAGGATGTATGTGATGGACCAGCAAAGAAGAAGTGGGAAGATTACCTTCATTTAGTTGAGTTTGCTTACAACAACAACTATCACAGTTCCATTGGTATGGCTCCCTACCAGGCTTTGTATGGATCGACCTTGCAGGACACCTCTGAGTTGGGACAGACTAGATGACAGGATTATTCTGGGACCAGCTTACCTTCAGGATTTAGAGCAGCAGGTTGTTCTGATTAGACAACGTCTTGAGCAGGCTAGAGCACGCCAGAAGGCGTATGCGGACACCAAGAGGATTGATCGTCACTTCTCAGTGGGTGACAAAGTCTTCTTGAGAGTTCATCCTCATAAGAGCCCAATCCGCTATGGAAAGGGTTCTAAGCTATCACCTCATTTTGTGGGGCCTTTTGATATTTTAGAGGTCATCGGTCCAGTTGCCTACTGCCTAGCTTTGCCACCACGCCTTGCATGGGCCCACGATGTATTTCATGTTTCTGTACTACGTAGATATGTACCAGATGTTTCTCATGTTTTGGATTGGTCGGCATTACAGGTAGAGGATGGAGGACAGTGGAGACTGGAGCCCATACGCATACTGGAGCACCAGAGGTTGGCCCTTCGGGGTCGAGACTTGGACCAGGTTAGAGTGCAGTGGGACAGATATGATGAGACAATAGCTACCTGGGAGGATGCTACACCTTTGAGGGCTAGATATCCCTATCTCTTTCAGTGACTTCCAGGAGGAAGTCTAATTTTAGTAGAGGGGGATGTAGTGCCCACATTTTTATAGCTTCAGTATCTGTTGTTTTCCTTCTCATAGACATGTTTGGACAGGGATTTGATATATGTTGGACAGTATGTTATGATTTTTGACCTTCTTGGACATGGATGCATATTTGGGCGCGTAACGCCAATTTGACTTTAGTAGCATGTTGTTAGTTTTCATTCGATGTTGTGGACATTAGCTTATGATGATGTTGTTTAGACCTAATTGAGATACGTTAAATGTTTAGTGTAGTTGCATGTTTGGATTCTATGGATATATGTCACTTTATCATTATGTCTAACTTATGGTGAATTGTGTATAATTTTGCATGTTGTCGCATTTTCAATTCCAGAAAGATGATATGCTAGTTTAGATTCATTGATTTCTTATTGAGTAGTTGATTCACATTTTATCAGACAGGTGCGGTTAATGTGTGCAATGAGTGTGTAGGTGACAGGTCACAGGAGAACGTGGGATTCAGGCCAGCTACACAATTTTGCACAAGCAGCCCACGGGGCTAAGTCCTAGCCGTGTTTATTGTATGAGGCCTTAGTATTAGAGTTTATTGTTTTGGGCACCATGAGTGACCCTCATTTGTAATGTAATATGTCTTGTAATATTAATCTTGCTTAGGGTGTTTAGTTGTGTTGTAAACTTGTTTTGGGGAATTAATGGCCCCACTTACATTAAGTTTTGAGTTTGTATAATGATGTAATTAATCAAAAGGGATTAGGGTCACATGTGAACCCTTGGGTGGGCCCCACACCCTCTACCCTTGTGCCCAAGTGTGCCAAACCCGAAATTGGGCTATTTTAGGCATTTTAGGGACCCCTTTTTAGTTTGGGAGTTCCCTTAGCATGAAAATGGGCCCTTGGACCCTACCTAATAGGTAGGGGGCTTATTTCCAAGGCTTAGAGGGAGTTTCCCTCCCATTTTTCCTTCCTTTGGTCACATCCATGTAAGGTGGATGGGTAAGTGTGCTTTGTTAAAAGTTGCACAAGTTTGTTTTGTTATCATTTTGGGTAATTTGGGAGAAGAGGGTTAAAAGCTATTTTATCCTTTCTCTCTTTTTATTTTGGGAATCTTTGACCTTGAGGGAAGAGAGGGGTGACACATGTCACCCCCTCATTTGTGAGGATTTTTGCTTGCTCCTCTTCAAATTCTCCCTCATGGGGAAAGAAGAGAACTTTTTTTTTGGAGCTTTTGCTTGGAGGCTTGTGGATTTTGGAGCTAGAGTTTGCTTGGGTCAAGAAGTGGAAAAGATTGAAGTTGGAGAGCTTTTTGGAGGTAGGCTTCTTGAGCTTATTTGTGTGTTTTATATCATGCTAGATATTAGTTTTGTTTACTTGGAAATGTTTGTTGTTGCATGTGGATTTTATTTGTTGTTTACTTGATTTTGCTCCATCCATCATATGGCATGATGGAGTTTTGGAGTTTGTGGGGGAAGAGAGAGGGATTTTTCCCTCTCAATCCTCATGGCTTGATGGGCAAGCCTTGTAGGATTTTAGTTACTCCCCTCAAATGGTTTGAGGTGGGGAAGGTGGTTCATATGGCTTGAACCTCCTTCCCCATTCTTGGTGAGGAAACCCCTTTGGGGTTTGAAAATCCTTCCAAGAAGGATTTGGTGAAAGGGTGGAGAAATAAGGAGGGTTTGAATGACTTTGGAGGAATAAGGAGGGTGTGGAGATCTTGGTTTTGTGCAACTAATGTTGGTTACCACTTTTGGATTTGAACTCCTTTCTTCTCTTCCCCATTTTAGAGGTAGAACATGGTTTCTCCTCTTTTTCATCTTTGCAAAATTGGTGTCTTGTTTTAATATTTGTCTTGTCTTTATGTGAATGTAATGTTGGTTGTTCACCCTCACTCTTGTGCAAAGTTGTGGATAGTAGTCCTCTTTCCCATGGGCTTGGGGGAGGCTAGCATGCCTTCCAACCTTGGAAAGGCATGTGATGATGCCTAAAGGTTGGGTGGTTAAACAAGCTCTTTTTCTCCTTGTGTTGGATTCATTGGAAGCTTTTGAAGTTGGAGCTCAAGTGGAAGATAGTTGGAGTTTCTTATCATCTTGGTTTCCTTTGTCTTCTTCCTCTCTTTAAAGACATTACTCTCCTTGTAACTCTAAGGATATGGCTATGTGAAACTTGTCTTTTCTTGTAAAATCCTTATTTTTGTAATTTGGATTCTTGTAATCTTGAGACATTTTGTTTGAGAAAACTCTCTTCAAAATTACAAAGAAACTTGTAATAGGAATTCTTGTGTAGTTGTGTATTTGGAAAATGTTGCTCATTAAGTTTAAGCTTTGTAAAATAGATATGAAAATCTCTTCATAAGAATTGTTGTAACTCTTTTTAATGAAAAGTTTTTTATTGAAAACATTGTCTCTTCAAAAGAAAGTATATTATTTATTGGAGATCTTACTTGTGTGCAAATCTGAAATTAAATTTAGAGCTTTGTATTGGAAAAAATCTAGTTGTTATATGAAGTTTGATATTTAATATTGGAAGGAATTGATTTATTATCTTGAAAAGTAAGTCCCTTTGTAAAATTACATTGTAGATTTAGATACTAATTGAAACTAGATTTAAATGAATTTCTACCTCTTTATGACTCTAGAAATCTGATTATTGTGTTCAAAGGAAAGTTGATTTATGGAAATTTATTTTGATATATGTTTCCTTCTTGCAAACTGTTATTCATGTGTTCATGTAGATTTATTTAAAATATTATATTATCATTGTTATTCTTGATATGTATTTATTTATTAGTTTTTTTGAAATGTTAGAGAATAGAAATGAAATAGTTTTCTCTATTCTTAAATCTTATTGTCAAAACTAAGATGGGCACATTTGTAGATCACATATGAATATTCCCTTTCCTTTACTAGTTGTAAATTAAATTCAAACTTAGATCTTATCATCCCTATATTTCATATAGTTTTCAAAACAGATTTTATTGTTCACAACTTGAGGTAAATGGTTTAATAATTAAATAGTACAAATATATTAAAAAAAAAAATAATAAATAAAAATAAAATTTATATTATCATATTTATATTTGTCATGATTTTATTTGTTATATATTGTAATTATGAATTATATATATAATATATATAAAATGTATATAGGAAACATTATATACATACATATACATACATATACATATATATGTATGTATACTATATATGTGTGTGTGTGTGTAAATATGGGTGTATATAATAAACAATGTTTATGTTTTAAATTCATATATAATAAACAAAAAAAAACAATATTTTAAATGTTTTAAAAATTTTAAAAGACATGGGGGAGGGCTGAACCCCTCCCCAACCTCCATTTGAGGCCACCCCACTGCCTCCACGGCCACCCCTTCCCCAACCTTGCTGCCACCTCCACCTCACCCGACCTATTGTTCCCACTCACGCGTCACTCCACCACTGTTCCCCCTGTTACCACCCCGCGTTGCCGCTGCCTTCCCACCGTGACCCTCCACCTCCCCGCGGCTTGCCAACTAGACCCCTCTGTCCCTCCCATTTCCCCTGTGGTCCTCTCCCCCTCACCATCACAGGCTTTCCCTTCCCATGCCGCCCCACACGTGTAACCCTAATCCTTCCTCTCGCAGGCCCCGCAGCCTCCTCCTCTCACAAAAAACACAAGTAATATTTGCATATAACAAAATGGCTGGAAAATAAACATTGGTTTTCATAAACAAATATAATGAGGAAAATATCCTTCCAATCCATGAATCAAACTTCATAGCTCCTCCTCCACCTGCAAATGACAAAACAAAACAAATGAGAAAAGGAATGGAAGAGAAAAGGAATGGAAAAGAAAAGAAAATAACATAGAGAAATTTAGGGCACTTTTAGGGCAGATTCAAAATCAAGGGTCAAGATCAGAATTGATCCTAGGGTCCTCCTTCAATCCTACCTTTCTTTAAGTCATGATATTTTAATGGGAATGTAAATTAACCTATGGGTTGTGTGTGGGTAAATAAATAAACATAGGGGAAAATTAATTAAACTCAAATGGGGGGTGTAGAACATTTGAGATGACCTTAGTAAACTCAACACAAATATATATATATATAGTATTAGATAACTAGGGGAAATGAGTCATTTAATGTGTTGAGCAATTTAATTTACTTAAAATAAATCATAATGGAGATCGGTTTAGGGTTTGTATTCATTACTTTCAAAAAAAAAAAATACCCAAAATTTTAGTCACTTTTTCGGTGTGGTTTTTGGTGTCCCGAGGCGGGGCACTACAGTAGCCCCTCCTCATCTATACTTGGGCTACCAAGAGGTGACCCAAGAATAGCCCAATTTCTTCTACGCCCTAGCATCCCTTCGTTATCTTCTTCTATTCTTGGGTCGTGTCCTCATAGCCCAATTTCTTCCATCTTAGGGCCATATCCTAATAGCCCTTCGTCATCTTCTATTAGTGGCTCACCTCCTGGTAATCCATCCTCTTCAATTCTTGGACCATATCTTGTTCATCCATCACATCATCCTTCTACCAATGACCGGGGCAAGCCCACCATCATTTCTCTCATTCCTATCATCAATCATAAACATTCACTTTCCTCTCCCACTTCTTGGGATTAGACAAGTCACACATTAGCTTATAAGAAACTCAAACAGTTTCTTAATCAAGCTCAGATTAAAACTGCAAAGAGCTCTATAGCTCCCAACAAATCAAACGCAATTCAAGAACACAAATCAACGTAACCATCAAGTATGGCGCAAACTGTATAAACAACAAATCAAACGCAATTCAAGAATGCAAATCAACGTAACCATCAAGTATGGCACAAACTACATAAACCTCTTGATGGGGAATTAAATCTCCCACATACGAAATCCATGTTTCAGGATAAATCACAGTCATTTGTTAGGTATGATCTCACCTCGATCATCAAGATCGGGGATAACATGACTCTTGATAAACAAACACGCCCAGTCTCCCTTATTAAGGAATTCGCAGACATCGTTGTTGGATCTTACCACGCAGAGTGACTTTGTTTTTCCCACCTTTCCAAAAACCATCAAAAATATAAAAATAAAAAATAAATACAAAAATACAAAAAAAAATGGGAAAATACAACAAAAATCAAAGATACAAAGATCAAACATTGCAATCAGGTATTGCGTACACATGGATGTTTCTTTCTTCCCTTCCTTGTTATTCTTCTGCAAGTCTTCCTACCATTTTCATCCCTTCGGTGATATTGAGGTTAGCCTTTTTGCACACATTTTGTGACATTTATCTCTATGGTAGATGTTTGACCCTAGTCTTTTATCACCTTAGTAAATTAAAGAACGGCTGACCTCTTAGAGATCATATCACAATTAACATCTAATAAACTTATTGCGAAGAACTTTTGGACGTATTTGTTGACACTAGCCAATGTTGTCATAACAATCACTTCCACCTACTTTCATCAAGCCATCATTATTTCTTAACCCCTTGTTAAACAAGATAGCTGAAATAAGTTTTCAGAAAGAAAAAAGAAACAAGATCAATCAATCAAAAGCTAAAATCTAAAAGGAAAAGAAAAATTGATATATTACTCTCTCTTGGGGTATTTCCAATAATCTCTATCAGGGCTATGGATGCCTGACTGGAAGTAGAGCAATGTTACGATTAGAATCAAATGCATCTCCTTCGGGGCTATGGACGCTTGGCTGGCAGCGAAGCAATGTATGGCTATCCTTCCACCCTATTCACAAAATCACCTTTCAAAATAAATCATTCCTACACATTGGATAGGGTCTCTTCACTTATTGTCTATTAAATCTTCCCTTCAAGAGGTAATTAAATTCCATGTGCACACACTGGATCTCTATGAGTAGGTAGGATTAGTATGTTACCAAGTGTCTTTTTGGACCTTGTTCAGACTCTTACTTTAGTCCTTATCTTGTCTCACAATTTTTTTTCCTTTGGCTAATCACTTCTTCATCGCGAGGCTTCTAAGCTACATTCATATCATTCACATTGTTCTTCTACTTCGTTCAGAACATCCATGTGTATAAGATTACTTTTTTGCCATGTTTTCAGACACCTTTGTCCCCTTTCACATAAATTATCTTCTCCTTACTTTCTATCATATGCTTTTAGGCCAACTTACGCTGGGGGCATCCTTGCTTCTTCTCAACACTTCATTGGTTTATGTTCATCATCGCGTTGAACCTATCCATAATGGCCTTGGGTCCCACTTCTACTCGTGAAGAGTTTGCCTTTAAATACTCGCACCTAATTGTTGGGGAATTTTTGCATCTTGACCTTTCTCGTACGTACATGGCATTCCTCCCTTGTAAATCCCATCTATCACTAGGGACATCCACGCTTCCTCGTCTTCCTATACATAGTTTCAGAAAACTTTCAAAAATCACAAAAACATTCAAATATGTTAGAAAAATCACAAAAAACATTCAAATATGTTTAAGAAAACTTCTAAAAATTGAAAAAATCATCCTAAAAAACATCGCTCTTTGGTTCTCACCTATTCATGTGTGTGACTTGCGGATCATCTTGATCTACCTCCATCAACAAAATCTAGGTTTCTTACTTCATCTGTACTCTAGGGCACAACAAGTTACTGGTACTATTTCAAGGTACACATTTCTTTTTCATCAGACCCAAGTGTCCTCCATTATTCCCCTTGTATGTATCCTTGCTTGGGGCACCATCATCAACCCTTGTCGTTAATTCACACAGATCGGAACTGAATCTTGATAACAAAAACATGGTACTTATTTCTCTGTTAGGTTTGGCTTGTTTACTTTCTCGTATTGCATTGCATTTTGTATGTTGCATGGAGTTAGGCATATTTTACTTTCTCTTATTGCATTGCATTTTGTATGTTGCATGGAGTTTTGTTTTTATCAATAGACATTTGTTCGTATATGGCTTTTCATGTCATACTACACTTTTTTTCATTCTTTTTAATAAGGACCGATGATGAAGATCCTTAGCAATATGATGAAAAATAAAGTTGTTTAAAAGGCAATGGATGGATGTTAGCTCATTCCCCTTTCCTCATTCTCCTTTTCTTCTATATCCCCTTTCTTTTCTTCTTCTTCACACTATTCTTTCTTCTTTTCTCTTTCTATCATCTTTTCGATCGTCAATCGAGTTCTTCTATCACCCCATCGACAATTGAGGGGGCATCATCCATTCTACTCATTTTTCTTCAGTCCCTTCAAAATTTTCTACTTGTTTATGCTTGTCTATTTTCTTTGAAGTGACATCGCTTATGCCACCTCAAAGAGGGGAAAATGTAGACACCTAAAAGATGATTACACTTAGCATTTCATCTAATCCAGTCAATTAACGACACTTCAGTGATCAACCCTTCTTTGATCCATTCTTGGATGCCCATTCATGACAATATTTTGTTCGTATTCCTCATATAATCGGCTTATTTGGCTAAAGTCTCTCTTATTAGCTAAACATTCCTCCTTTCGACCATTCAAAACCTCCCTAGTTCTCTCTACACCACTTCTATTGGCTTCGTAGGCTATCTATCAGTCACAATTGATTATCCAAACCCCTCCCAACTCTTAATGAGTCTCTAATCACTTGCTAATCAACTTTAACTAGCCTAAATCCTAGTTAACTAGCCTAAACCAAGCTTAACTAATCCTAAAGCATGTTTATCCTAATCTAATCCAAAAGAACTTTAGTTCCACATGCACCCAAATTTCAATCTCTCCCAAGTGGAAAACTATAAATACAAGTCTAAGCCTACCCATTCAAACTTACAACTTCACTCACAAGTCCTTTTCTCTTACTTTGGAGATATTGGCATTAGACCTCATTTGAATTAGCCAAGCCAATAGGCATTTGATCTTGGCTATCCTCCATTGTTGAAGCTCCTCCATCTTGCATCCATAACTTCATAGTAGGTTAGTAGGAGGGTATCTAACTTGGCCTTGTAGTCATTTTAGAGAGACCTCTTCACCTCCATTGAAGCAAACAAAAAATCTAATTTGATTTCTCATAGGTTTAACTAGGTTCAATTTATGTTTTTAGTAATCATAGAGTAGTTAGAGATAAAATGATAGTGTTTTAGTTTGATTCATTATTGTAGAAATTATCTTGTTTATCACTCATCTTGATATTTATGATAGGTTTAGTTAGATCATGGATCTAATTATTTAGTTTCTTGTTTATTAACATAGCTAATCTTCTCATGCATAAAACTATGCACATAGGAATCCAAACTAGTTAATTTTTACTAAGGACTTACAGTTGTCGTTGTATAGTGACTTCATCATTTTGGGGTTCTTTTTGGTTATCATGTGGAAAATATTGTTCTTTTTGCCTCAAGTTCCACCCTAAATTTGTGAGGAATTTTAAGAGGTGGTAATTGATAACCAATCGTGTGTTTAGGTGTCTCATTTTGATTGTTGTTGTTTTCGGGACCCGGAGTAGAAGCATGTCCTGGGTTTATAATGTCATCCATATTAATAAGAGGAGGAAGTCGTATTTCTTCTTCCTCGTGGATGTTATTGTTAGGTGTAATAAATTCATTTTATTGTGGCATCTTGGCACCTAATTCTATAACTCATGCGATGACTCTATTCATATTAAGGTAAAGGAAATCATCCAAGCGAGCGGGATCAAACTCAAACTCGTCTTGTGGTGAGTCTACTTCATCACCACTATGATCAACTAGGTATTCTACTTCTTTTTCCACAGAGAAAAGGGGTCCTAAATTATGACCAATGAAAGGATTAGACCCTAATTTCTTGGATGTCATCCTTGTGAGAGGGGGCATAACAGGGAGTGTTTACAAAGGTTTTGTCAAATGTGATCAAGGACACAACAAACCTAGGTAAAACCTATAGCGCGACGACTGTAAAAGGTCACAAAAGAATAAGGAACCAAAGGACCAAAGGATCAAAAAGGATTGTACTAGAAAAATAATTCTACAAGATGAACAATCACAAGGAACAATCACGTAAGTTTGGCAAACACATCCAATCTACAAGAAACTACTCCCTATGTAAAATGTGTCTCAATGGTGGGTTGATGCAAGATTATCAACACAATGTCAACACTTAAGTCAAGTTTAAATTAAACAAGACGTAAGTATTAACAAGGGGTTGAAGTGACTTCCGATTCAAATTATACTATAGTTAGTCTAGATACAAACAAGGCCACACAAGCAACGCGACAATACCACTTAGATACATTAATCCAACTTTGCGAAAAAATAAGATATTAGTATCGAAATAATATTGATATGACGTGAACAATGTAACAACAACACTTTTCAAGGTCAAGGCAATGTTTGCAATCAAACAAGGTCAAAGTATACCTATGAGTTGCTAAGGTGAGAGTAGCGTAACGGTACAATCTAAACACTTAAATCAAGTTTACAAGAAACAAGATGTAAGTATCAAAATTATATCTAGATGATGCAAGCAATGTAACACCTCAAGGGAAGATTGATGATGAAGTAAGCCTAACTATGATGAAACATCTTTACATGGGTATCAAGACAAGGATACTCAAGATTTGAGGGTGTACCAACACACTTTCAATGCTTACTATCACAGTCACAATAAGGAAGGATGTAAGCGAGTGCAAAAGTGGCGGACACAATCTTGAGTAACACTTTGTATTTATGCTTTATTTTATCCCAAAATGGCAACAAGAAAAAAAAGGATTAGACCAATTGGTGATGAAAAATACTTGGCATAACTTCAGCAAAGTTTCGTCTTATCTTAGAACAAGTGAAAAACTAGGACAAAGTAACACTTTACAAATTTCATGATGAATAACACTAGGCTCAAACTTCAATGAACTCTCCCCTTGTTTGACTAACAAGGTTTTGACTCCAAAAAAGTTCTTGCCTCGTGAGAGTTCTTTGAAACATGTTGGATAAAGGAAAGCTTGGCCCCTATGCAAAATGGTTTCCTAGGATTTTGTCTACAACACTCGCCAATTCCTACCTAAGAGAGGTATGCACATATATAATTGCTTCTAGAGAGGTGGACTATTACCCAAAAATCAAACTAATGAACGAGGCCTCATATGGATAGCTTGAATCTTATCTCACAAGGGTTTTTCACTAGTCAAGTGGGTAAGCGGGGCACTTCCCATTTCGTCTACCAGTTTCCTCAAGGTGTGGACTACTTTGGGGTTCCTGGAGTAATCCTCACAATGCTTTTTATGGCTTATTCCAAGATACTTCCCCCGGTTAAAGAGGACGAGCCGTAGCTCTTATTCAAACCTGCAAATACATTGTTTTGAATAGTGGTGGTTTTTTAATCTTTTGATCTTAATATGGTTTTGTACACCATTTGCAACCTGCAATAAATTGTATTTAGTATTGGTTTAGATCCTTTTTCTTTGACAAATGAGTATTGGTTCTGCATGTGAAGGTTAATAGTTTTCCATAAGATAAAAACATCATGAAAGAGGATTAAATGTTGTTTTTGATTCTCAAGATCGTCTTAAGACGCAAGATAAGAGCATACGCAACAAGTAACCCAACTATATTGAAAATGGAAAATCTTGTAAATGAAAGGACTAGGCAACTCGTTTTAACCAATTGTTGTTGATTCCCTTAACCATGAATTTAATGAAGTGTTTGTAAATGCAAGAAGGTTTAGAGTTGTTTCTGATTCCCAATATCACCTAAAAGGTATGAGGGAAGAGCATATGCAACTCTATCGTAAGATATGAAAGCATGACATTCATTAAAAACCATTAAACAAGTTAGCAAAGAAATGATTCAAGATACACCCTGCAAACAAAAGTTAGCACTAAAAACTTGCAAAATGTTAGAAATATCAAAGACCAAATCCTGCAAACCTCGAAAACAAATTCTAATTTTAATAGACCACAGTAACGCGGGACTTTTAACAGTAATGCAGCCAGAATAACAGTAGTGCAGCCCTAGTAACACTAGCACAGACTAGAAAATAGTAACGCGGGTCTGACACAAAACACAGACTGACAGAAAATAGAGTGATACTAACGTGGCCAGAGTGATAGTAACACAACCCTAGTGACTCTAGCGCGGGTCTAAGACAAAACACAAACTGGCAAAGAACAAAGCGACATTAACACAGACAACATAACAGTAATGTGGGGCAGTATTCATATTGATGCCAATCTGAGACAAAGGAGAAAGTGACAGACAAAAGCATCACAGGAACACGACCAGAATGACAGTAGCGTGGCCCTAGTGACACTAGCGTGCCCAAAACAACAGTAATGCATAGGATCTAACAATAGCGCGGGGCAGCTTCACACTGACGCGGGGCTTTGATATGATGTCATGAACATGTAATTTTGACATGGACAAACTCAAAAAGAATAATTTTTTTCCACCTTAACCAAATTTAGCAACAACCCATATCCTTTGGACCTAAAAGAGAGACTCAACACATGTAAATTTAACAAAATATGTTAAGGAATTCAAGTTATTTAACATGTGTAAAAGTAAAGGTTAGCCAAAATTAGAACAAAAATAACAAATCTTGAAATCAAATGCATTGGGTAAGTCCCACCAGGCGTGCCAATGTGTACATGTAAAACTAACTGTGCTAAGTGAAATGAAACTAACACCTAGTAGCTTCAAAGAAAAATTAATCAAACAAGAACATCATGATAAGAGCTTAAGGGAAAATAACTTCTTCAATGCATAAACATGATAAAACCATTAAATGCTAAGTCATTCCTACTCTTTTTTATTGCTACTTAAAGTATGGACCTAATTAGATCATCTAAAAATCAAATTGGTGTTGTTTGCTTCAAGAATTAAGGATGAGATCTCACCAAGAAATTGCTACAAGGCCATCTTTGGATCTTCCCATGCTCCTCAATTTGAGAGAATGGACACAAGATGGAGAATCTATTTCCAACAATGGAGAATGGCTCAAATCAAAATGCTTATAGTTTTCACTAGTGCAAATGAGGTGTAAGAAGAAAGGGAAGGTAGAGGGTTCTTTACATAGCTTTTCTATTTGGAAAGGCTAGCAATTTGGTGGATGTGGGATAAAGCCCAAATTAATAAATGCAAAGGATATGCATGTTTAATAAAGGGTGTGCATTTATAGGAGCTGAGAGGGGTCTAATTAATCAATTGTGATTAATTAATAGGTAGGGATAAGCTTGTAGAAGCTATTTAGGGGGTATTTAGAGGAAAATTAGCTTATTCGGGGGATGTAAGAGGGGATTTTAACCAATAAAAGGGGTTTATTGATTAAAATAGAAGGCTTAATTAACTAATAATGTTTAATTAATCACCTAGAAGTAGATTATAACTAACGAAAGGTCGTTAATTGACATCCACAATGTGGGAAGGGTTGATTAATTAATGAAAGGTCATTAATTAACAAATAAGAAGGGGAAAGTTAGCTAATTAGTGGAAAAAAATGCTAATTATTATGGAAATTATGGGAAAGAGGTTAATTAGTGCAATTTTAGTATTAAAACTGCGTAAGTGGATTTTAGGTGTCTACAGTAACCATTCAAAAAAAGTTCCAATTCAAGCATTTGAGGTACCTATTCTAGTTCCCATGCCTCAAGTCCCTAAACCTCCTATGCACATGCAAATATCTGTTAAAAATGTGGCTATGACCCCTATTGTTAGGCCTAAAATTTAAGTGCAAAAGGACCATATGGCCCCACCCCCTGAAGATCTGAATGCCCTAAAGACAGAAGTTGATGAAGGGGTAAAACTTCAAGATAAAATCCTGAGCATGAGTAAATTTTTATTGATTTATTAAAGGACTTAGAGATGGATCAGAGTACTGATGATTTTCAAGGGATCGAAGAGGAGGTAGAAAATGTTTAAGTTAAAGTTGATTTAACTCCCTACAAGGATCATGAACATCAAGAAACAGAAAGTAAAAGTGGGGACATGAAACAACCAGAGGTTAGACACACTAAATAAACTCCACTCATAATCACAAAACAAGCCCAAGTGACTCAGGGACCTACTAATATTGTTTTAAAGAATCTGATAAGGGCTGCCATAACAACTGAGGCAGATGTTGAAGATTCAAGTAGACCCACCCCTTAAACAGCAAAGGAATTGTCATCCTCTGGTGAACATATGGTTGAGGTCAAAAAATATATTATTACAAGTGACCAACCATCCCCAACTCTTATAGGGGAGGGAAATAAAGACACCATGGCCGATAAGACAAGTATTGAGAAAATATATAAGGTTGTCATGAGTTTCCATTGTGTAATTGAAGAACGTGCAATAAAGTAAGAATTTCTGAAGAAAAATTGGCTCAAATTGAAACATCAATTGTCGAGACAGGGATTATTTATCCTTCCTCTCATGAGATAACTATAAGCACTAGTAAGACCTTTACATAAAAGGAAAGGAAATGAGGAAGTACCAATTAGAGGTTGGCTAGAGTCAGCCCTCCCAAGCCCTCCAAGGAGAGACAAGTAAAGATGCAGGTGGAATATGATGCCTTAAATACATCATTCCTTGAACCCTTCAAGGCCACCAAATAAAGCTAGGATTATGTCTAGAAAATTGGTGGGGGGTCAGGGACAAAGGTTTATGGAGATTGCTACTCCACAAACAAATGTTCTTAAAAAAGAAACAACCACTGCAGACTTCCAAGTCACCCGAATCCCACTCGAAAATAAATCTACTAAAGGGCTCAAACATGAGCTTAATGCAGTGTTTCAAGATGTGATCCAAAATATTGATAGGGACAAGGAAACCAAAGAGCAATTGAAGGATAAGTTTGATGCCTTATCAATCGTTATCAAAAAGTTAATCCAAATATATCAAACTAGTCAAAACACTCATCCTTGATGTTACTGATACAGTAATGAAGAGTGCAGATGATATATGTGTAATAAGTGAGGCCACTAAGAAATGAGAGAAAGACCTATTAGACAAAAGAGAAAGGGTGATCAAGAGTAATATGGAGTACCACACTAGAATTATGGCTAAAATAGGGGTAGTCAGGGATTTAGTCAATAAATGTCACGCTGAAATTGACATGTGGGATGGCATGCTTGCCTAAACTTAAAACCATGAATCTCTTAGAGGAGATTTGTTGGTCAAGGAAGGAATAATCTCCGTTGAGCTTAAAGGAAGGCAACATGAGTTTTTTACTACCATGAAAGTGAGAATGGGAACCCTGCAAGAAGGTATCAACATGATTAAAAAAAATGTGAAAGATAAGGCAGAGGATTATGCAGAAAACATTGATAGTTTAATAGATAGATTGTTGCTAACTACACAGTTCTTCCATCATTAAAGTTACAAATGTGGAAGGATTGATTCAAACCTTTAGGACTAATGTGACTAGCAAGCTTGTTCCATCAAATATTTTCACTCAGTCTACCATCCAGGAGTTTTTCACTTTGAATGAATCCTAGAAAAATTGGGCAAGAAAGGCAGGAAAAAAAGAGTTATTTCTAATATGGTGGAGAATAATGTCTCAAGAGAGGAAGCGTTCTCCCTCTATCATGTTGGGCCCAAGGAAGAATTTTTCATAAAAATCTTCAAAAAAATTGATGAATACAAGGAAAGAGCTAAGACAGATTAAGAGGAGCACGTGGTAGACCTTGACCCTCATGTTTAATGGGGATAAAATAGAGGCAACATTTGTAATAGAAAAAGTCATACATATTGTTTTTAATAAGGAGATATCTTCATATTAAGGGTAGGATTTATGTTTTAATGGGTATTCTTTATTCTTTAATATCTTACTTTCAAATATTTGAAAGTCCAAGCACATATATAAAAGGTGAAACAATGAAGAAGCAGGGAAAAAAGATTGCAATCCAGTAAAATATGTTGTATACATTGAAAGCCAAAAATGGGGATTATATAGGGGGCCCAACCAATGGAATTATATGTGATAATATACCAAAACATGCTAGAACTAGTACATTATTTTCCAATTGTTACAAACTCCCCCAAAATATTGGAAGGGGAGCCAGGAGCTTGTCTTTATGGAGCTCAAATTCATTACTATCAACTGCACCATAAACATAATGGCTTATCACCTGCAAAACCACAGGACATGCCCATCGCCATGAGTTCAGGATTGCTCACCCGAGCTCCCTAAATAATCTAGATTAGCTTAGATTTCTTCTCAAGGGATGTACTATTGTCACTTTGAAATGCACACCTTGGAAGAATGGTCTGATAACTCTCCTTTTAATTGATAAAATTGAAAAACTCATAGGTTTTGGGTGACTTATATGTTGGAGTGAGTCTCCAGAGATGGATATTTCCCCTAGTGTAACACCTAAACCAACTCTACATCCTAAGGCTAACTCTATTCTACCAAAACTGACGACGAAAAGGGAAAATAAAGGAAAAGAAAAAAACTGAAAATATGGAGATATACCAGAATGTTTTGAAAATCTCAAACTTATTTGTGTCGCACAGATGAAGCACATGATCCACACACACCATACACTAACTACATTTGACTATATCAAAGCAAAAGTGATTCATATAAGTTTTTGGAATGAATTGTCACAAGACAAGAAGGGGCAACAGATGGCTCCGCAACAAAATCTTGCAAACAACCGGTTAAACACAATATATGACTTGCAGAATGACAGAAGAGCACATAAAGGCATGAGATATTAAATTAATGAAACAAGGATAAGAATTTATCGCAATATAAAATTAGTTTAAAATAGAGTGTGCACTAGATACAAATTATAGTGAGGTAAAAACATCTCCTTTATTGCTCCAAGAGGTGGAATAAGCACAGAAAGTCAATCATCAACCTTGTTTTCTCACTCAAAAAGACTGAATTGCTCCAGAAATATGAATGAAGAATATAGAATAAGTTTTACATGTATTCTGAAGCTTTTATAGAAATTTGAGAGAGAGAAAGAAAGGAAGAAGGTAGAAATGCAATTCCGAGTTCTAAAAAATAAAGCAAATGTGTGTTAATTTACAATATTAAAAATAGAGTTTACGTTTTACTTTTATTCAATTTTAAAGATTAAAAAACTACATTTCCCAAAATAGAAAAAATATTTCCTCTATTCCTGCATTACCACTCTATTATTAGAACTTATGCTTTCATCTATCTTTATCTTGTCATGTATCATTCTTAATGACATGTGCTAAAAATAGCATTCCGCATTTTGCGGGCATAAAAACCTTATGATGTTGTGACTTGTCTTTGACTCACAAGACTGATTTGGTGCCACAAGGATCCATCCTCATTAAATTTTTGCAAAAATAGTTTAAAATAGGTCACCAAAAATACCTAGCAGACTCTTTCCATTTTTATCCCTCTTAACTCCACCAAAAAGTGATTATCATTCTTCTAAGTTGAAGGTCTTGAGGAGATATTTCCAATGGTACCAAGTTTTCTTGAATTGGAGTTGTAGAAAGAAAGTTATTTTGATTTGAAGTTTGCATGGTCAGGTGAAAAATGCCTAGTAGCCGCTAGCTCCAAAAATAGGTCAGAGAAAGTGCATAGCGGTCGCTAACCTCCAAAACGGTCAGAGAAAGTGCATAGTGGATGCTAGCTTCCAAAATAGGTAGGAAAAGAATTCCTAGCAACTCCTAGCTCCAAAAATAAGTAGACAAAAAAATGCCTTAAGGCCGCTAGCCTCTAACATCCTACTTTGAAAGCCTGCAAAATGGCAAAGTCCATTTTCGATAAGATATCCAAATTTGTAAGGGGTGCGAATTCAGGATAACAATTTGGTGAACTTTGGGGGAAATCTTCCTGCTAGATGATGAAGACTAGTTGCCTTGAATCATCCATTGGGCATGCAGTCAAGCCTAACGTTGAAGAAACAAATCTTTTCCTTTAAAAATTGGTCTCCTGAATCCATATGAACTTACCACCAAGCTATTTTTACTTGAAATTGATCTGTGGAGCTTAAAATGAGATTAAAAATTACTCCAACTATCTAATTTTGCAATTAAATTTTCTCAAGCTTGGAGTCAAGTATCACTTCTGCAATTTCTAAGATCAAGTTATTTTATGCCCTGAAATAAGTAAAATGAACCAACACTTGTGCATCAAATGCACTTATTTAAATGATCACCATAAGGACTGATGCAAGGCACTCAATCAATTAACATTACATAACAAAATGAGGGAACTTCCAACAACAACAACAAAGGAAGGAAACATCACAAAAAAATGGGAAATCATACATGATCCAACCGGAATCATGTAGAGTGTGCACGAGCACTTATTATGCAAGAAACAACCTAAACTAATCTTAATCTAAACAAAGAAAAAGAAAAGATAAACAAAACCACATACCAGTTGGGAGAAATAACTTCTTCTTCTCAAAAAGTATGGCCATGAGACAATTTTGCAACTAGATCATCTAAGAATAGAATTAACATCTCTATAGGATATGCACTCTGTCTTTGTATATGTTGGGGATGATTTTTGGCAACTTGAAGCTCTTGCTTATGCTCTAAAGTGAGCACAACTGATGACAACTCCTTTTGTGGCTCTAAGTTGGCTAAATACCTGATTGGACATGGTTTTCTCATAGTTGATAAAGTGATTTTTCTGATCGAACCCTCTTCCTTGTGTATAAATTCATCATTTATAGTACTTGAGGTACTTCCATGATCATATTAGATGCTTGTAGGCTCTAAAACTTTTTATTCTTCATCTTTTGCAAACAACCTCATATTTGGCTCTTTCTCAAGCTCAAAAGAATATTTAATAACAAGAGAGTCTTTATTGAGGAAGATAGGTGATGGGAATGGAATACTCACAATTTTAATTGAATCTTCCTCATCATCAGAACCTTCTAAGTTTGATAAAACCTCATCATCTTTATTGTTCATGCTTGAGGAAAACTCCCTTTGAATTTGAATTTATTTGTTGATTTCCTCCTCTGTATGAATGTTTACAAGTTGATCTGAAGTGTTTCTTTCAGATCCGGGGGGTTAATTGTATTAACCAAATTAATAAATATATTGTACCAAACATTAATAAATTAAACCATTGAATATGAAATGAACACATAGTATTGAATACACAGAAAAATAAATAACACCATAACAAAGTGACACGGAATTTAACGTGGAAAAACCATAAATGGTTAAAAAATCACGAAAGAATAATCCACTATAGAGAAACATTTTACAACCCAGCCCAGTAACTCCTTCCTCACTTCTACTCCATGTATTTACTCGGAATCCAAATGATTCACATGATTTTAAATATGACCTAAATCCATATTTAAATAACTTGAAGGGGTATAACCATATTAAGTGATGGGGCACACCTCCCCGATTTAATTGTTTGATTAATTAAATTAACCAATCCCTAATATAAATTTTATATTTAAATAATAAAAATACAATTTAGTCTATATTATTTAACTATAAACTAAATATTATGATGCACTTAATATTATTGTTCTAGCACTCCCCCTTAATATTAAGTGGGGATCTATATGCCAACATTACCTATTTATACAACAGGGTTTACAAATCCATAAACCCTAAAGGTTTAAGCTAGCACATGTACTTTTGAAGGATTAATAACACCTTCATCATGCTCAACTTATCTTTTGGTACAAAAGGATTTGGAATTCATAAAATCAGACATGATTTAGGCTAAGCATGATTTGTGAGACTACATCTCATTGTTTCTCGTGGAAATATTCTTATATCGCATCACTAGGAGCCTTTTATAACACAAGGACCTCCTTTACAAACAGATGCACACTGAACTGTATTTTTCTCGTGAACTCTATCAGTTTACTTTAGATCATACAATATCTTTTTACAATGCTTTATACTAGAGCAGAAGTATAGAGGAGGAGTTAACAATCAACCGACCATTAGGAGGTGACATTGCATGCACACTCCCCCTTAATGGAAACTCTGAAAGGCCAAACATTAAACACACATGCAGTATTTACAGCACACAATGGTTCGTAAACATATATGTAATATACTTTTCAGTCTGACAGAACTGGAGATCTTTATCACCGCAGAGAACCTTCTCTCGGATAACACACATATAAACTTGAATATGCTTCATTCTCTGATGTTGAACTAGATTCTTTATCAAGAGTAATAAAAATTTGACCACCACATAGAATATGAATACTTCCTTTAACTTCCATGCATATCTTTTCCAACAAATGCTTCAACCACATGGCTTCTTTGTTGCTTCCACTTTAATTCTCTGCCTTATTAGAAGAAATGAAGACTGTTGGTTGCTTTTAGTTGTTCCAAGTAATGGTTCCTACACCAAACAACTTCAATAAATATCTAGTATATATTCTATCGAACACACCATCAACATGGTTAAAGTCACAATATCCATATAGACATCATAATAAGCATATAAATCATTATTGATTTCACTTTTAACCAATTGTAAAAGTTAAACACAAGTTGTAAAATAACTAACATATCAATATGTTTAACAACTAACCATGTTAAAAAATATGTTGAGAACTTTTCAATCCTATTCTTGTAAAATATGTTTTAGATTAAATCAGTATTAGACGTCTCCAATTCAAACGTAAAGGCATCCCCAAGTGTCATTTGATATGCATATAATAATATTTTAGTTTCACATACTAAGAAATGTTTTATAAAAACATATATCTTTATTATCTTATTGTAAGCCTTTAAAAATAAAATAATACTTGATAGATAACATATCTTGAACAGATAATCAAGTTATACGAGAATAATCATAGTATTCACTAAAAACATAAACCACTAACTCTGGACACTTCCCATGGATTTTTCTTCAAACAATGATCATGTAAACACTTTTCAATACATTTCAAAAAATTAAGCCAATACATATCATATATGATCAGTTTTCATGCCAAAAAATGAACAACAATTCTATTTTTGAATGAACTATAAAAAACAAAGCAAAATTTTAAAGCACATATAAGCCATTTTCAGTTATAGTTACCTCTATTTCATTTTTACTAACTCATCTGAGTTAATTATGAAAGCAAAAACAACTCCTTTTTCAAAAATATACATAATAGAAAATATAATTTTCATAAAGCCATTGTATAACACTATGATTATTCTCATTATCATCATCATCATTTTGATTTTGATATTTATTCCATTTGTTATTTTTATATTTTGACTTGTTTTTAAATTTACAATCCTCTTTATTATATTCTAATTTACCATAAAAAATAATAATAATATAAGTCAAGTCGCCATCTAAAACCACATGGATTTTTAAGCCAACCAAGCCTAAGGTAGATGTTAATTCTACCTTATACAATATTCAAGCGGCCACATCAAATATGCTCCATTTTAAGAGGGAAAGGTGGCGAAAAAATGTTTTGAATAATATATATGCCAAATTAGTCCATAACCTAACTATTACCACGTGGAGCGATCTAAGATGAGGGGTATAAAATTTGTTAATGTAAAAGCATGTTATACATCTATATTATTAGTTATTCCTTGTTACATTTCATTCGTGAGAATAACTTATATATACTGGTTTCTCATATCCATATGACCTCTCTAAATGGAAAAATGGTGGGAATACTTTTAAAATGGTCCCTAGGTAGGTATTCCGTGTGTTAAAAAAAACTATAATATTGCCATGCGAAAGTGGAAATCAATGTTTGGTTAGGTGTCATTCATTCAAATACACAATTTCTCATTCTTGGAAAATGAGGGAATAATGTCCTCCACTTTACTTTCAGAGAAAACTATGCAAAAATTAATTTACATGTACGATTTTTTAAATACGCCGAAGGCGTTACCCCTATGGAAAAAGGCTTTGCAAACATTCATAGGACTGTCAAATTTGACGGCCTAAATGATGGTTTTGCTATTTTTAACAATTTTACTTTTGCTATTTTTAACAATTTTACTTTTGTTATTTTTAACAAGATTCAAGGGAAGAACTCCAATTACATGAAGAACTCTAATATTTAATTTAATTTAGATATTAATGTCCGCAGAAGGCCAAGAATGGCATGTGGGATAGAAAAATACAAACCAAGAACCAAATCATAAAGGGAGTGCAAAAACATCTCCAGAAACAAACAAAAAAAAACCTTTTTAGTTGCACAATACAATGGAAGCGGCATATTTTCACCCATGAATCCCCCAAATTGGAAAGGTGCGGATCCTTGCGGTTCTAATTGGGAAGCAGTTACCTACTTCAGCTGCTAAGTTACCTCTTTGTATACATCTCACGCTTCTCTCTCGTAATCATAGAATTCAGGTGCATCAGTATACAGTATTTATTATTCTATACTGGTGCAAGAGCTTATCAACTATGAATCTAAATGGAACTTTGCCTAGCGATATAGGCTATCTAAGTGACCTCCAATCACTGTAAGTCATGAATTTTACATGTCGTTATGTTTCCATGCATTGTTTGGTTCTGTATGAGTATTATTATCTACTACGTTTTGTGACACAATTATTTATCCTACAACAAAGAGTTAACTGGCCAAATCCCAAACTCCATATTCCAATTGCTTCACCTCAATACATTTTAAGCCTGTAAAATTCAATCTTTTTTCATGGGTTTAGCATCTCACTTCAAAACTAAGAAACACATCTGATTGGTGCTTTGTTCAGGATCCAAATGGGATGTGATTTTACGGGATCCGTTCCCAACCGGTTAAGCAATTTGCGAAATCTATCTTTTCTGTATTTTAACCTTTCAGAATATTATTTTGGTTTGGAAGATGTGAATTTGGAAGGATAAGTTTTCCCCGGTCTTTTTATCTTGCCACAACTTCAATTAGTGTAGGTATCAAGAATTATATAACTCCTGAGCTTTGGTTTCCATTAGTATATGTAATGTTTGTTGTGTATGTCTAGTGCAGAAAACTTCGAAACAACACTTTCAACATGACCCTCAACATTGGTGTTAGGATTGATCCGCAGCTTCAATATGTGGATATCGAGTACAACAATATTCGAGATGTTGACATGTGAACAAATTACAGAAGAATTCTATTATAAGTCCTTTATTATAATGGATTTTTTGAATTAGCCCCAGAGGAAGACATTAACAATGGGAATTACAGATTATTGGGGAACCCAGCTTGCGAGAGCAGTTCCTTGTCAAGCAACAAAATATGTCATCCAAGAAAAATGGCGATCTTTGTGGTTTTAATTAGGAAGGGGTACCTACTTTGAATCTAAAGTTACCTCTTTGTAGACATCTCACTCTTCTCTCTCGTAATCATAGAATTCAGGTGCATCAGTATACAATATTTATTATTTTGTACTGGTGCAAGAGCTTATCAACTATGAATCAGAAAGGAACTCTGCCCAGCGATATAGGCTATCTAAGTGACCTCCAATCATTGTAAGTCATGAATTTTACATGTCGTTTTGTTTCCATGCATTGTTTCGTTGTGTATGAGTATATTTTATCTACTATGTTTTGTGACACTGAGATTTATCCTACGAAAAAGAGTTAACTGGCCAAATCCCAAACTCCATCGGCCAATTGCTTCACCTCGATACATTGTAAGCCTATAAAATTTAATCTTTTTTCATGGGTTTAGCATCTCTTCAAAATTGAGAAACACATTTGATCGGCTCTCTATTCAGGATCCAAATGGGATGTGCTTTTACGGGATCCATTCCCAACGGGTTAAACAATTTGTGAAATCTGACTTTTCTGTATTTTAACCTTTCATAATATTGTTTTGGTTTGTAGAGTGATGGAAAATGTGAATTTGGAAGGACAAGTTTCCCCCCAATCTTTTTAGCTCACCACAACTTTAATCAGTGTCGGTATCAAGAATTATATAACTCCTGAGCTATGTTTTCCATTAGTATAAGTAATGTTTGGTGTGTCTGTCTAGAGCAAAAAACTTCGAAACAATGTTTTCAACATGACCCTCAACATCGGTGCCAGGATTGGTCCGTAGCTTTAATATGTGGATCTTGAGTACAACGATATTTGAGACATCGGCATGCGAACGAATTACAGAAGAATTCTATTGTAAGTCCTTCGTTATAATGGATTTTTTGAATTAGCCCGGAGGAAGACATTAACAATGGGAATTGCAGATTATTGGGGAACCCAGCTTGCGAGAGCAGTTCCTTATCAAGCAACAAAATATGTCATCCAAGAAAAATGGATGCTTCCTACGTCACTTCTTTATCAAAGTGCAACACAAAATCATGCCACACTCCTTATGAGAAACTCAACCCTGCAACTTGTGAATGTCAGGTGCCATTTTCGGGTGGATTAATGTTCGTGTCCCATCATTCTCAAATTTATCAAATAAATCGAGGTTCTAACATCTAGAGACTTCCATATGGTGCAATGTTACCCTCCCCGCAGGTTATGTCTTCATTTGTTGCTTTCATTTTGCAAATATTCCCGCCTAGGGGCAAATACTTCAAGCGAAAATATGTCCAGCGGATCGGTTTTGCTCTGAGCAAGCAAATGTTCAGAGCTCCTCTAGAATTGGAGCCCTCCTACTTTTTAGCTACTCAATAACATAGATATTGAGAGTTGTTTTTTTTGTTCTTGTAACTTTGTGTTATGGATTGCAGGGGGGGAAGTCTGTACAGATTAACCACAGGCACAATCATAGGCATAGTGGTTGCTTCTGCTTTAGTGATCTTTGCCATTTTTGGTGTAAGTTATTATGTCGTAAAGCAAAAATGGAGAGCTGAAATGGAAATTGAATTCAACAAACCCTTTGGTGATTTTTCCAGTTTACCCACTCATGCCCAATGTCATTCAAATGCAGGAATTCTATGGATTTAGGAAGTCATTGGATTTGAAACTGAGACATTCTCTTTCGAATATTAGAATAATATTAAAAATTATACATGCAAGCTAATTTTATGTTGAATTAAATCTAATGTTTGAAAAATTTGTAGGCAAACAGGGAAACACATAAAATCTAAACGAGAAATATATAATTGGCTATGGTGTTACAAGCACTAACGAATTGTAAGCCAATATAAACAAACTGTACAGTCTACCCACGAAGTTTGCGTGAATTTGAAGTTGAGCTGGAAGCAAAATTCCATGACATAACCTAAGGTTGGGGATGCATGGTACGAGAAAGTCTGATAGAGGCCTCAAAGAAAGAAGGTAACAAACTATTCTCTACCAATTTAAACTAAATGCAAAAATATACATTGTTATTCAAATTAGGGATGCAATTATATAGTCTCGGTTTGTTTATTCATTTTTACAATTATAAAGAATAATCAGTTAATGGTCTGGAAGCAAAATTCCATGACATAACCTAAGATATGTATGTTGGGGATGCATGGTACGAGAAAGTCGTGATAGAGGCCTCAAAGAAAGAAGGTAACAAAATATTCTCTACCAATTTAAACTAAAGATGCAAAAATATACATTGTTATTCAAATTAGGGATGCAATTATATAGTCTCGGTTTGTTTTATTCATTTTTACAATTATAAAGAATAATCAGTTAATGGGCCTATACCCTTAATGTTGTCACAGATTCCAAACTCAAAGATTTTATAAGTTGGAAAATAATATCATGATATTACAAGTCCCTTTATGTTGGCTTTTTATCCTATTTATTTGATAAGATTGAAATGATCCTGACAAAGATATGTATTTTTTCTTTCAGGGATTTGGCCCAGAATCAACTAAGCAGAGACATTCCTAGGCTTATCTATTGGAATGAAGTTTTGCAATATTTGTAACACTCTAGATCCTTTCTGTGTATCTTATTATTTTCCCCCTGTTTGTTATTTATTCCGCTTTTGTGTCTTATGTACAAACTAAGTCAGGGTTTCATTTTGAATGGATAAATTTAGAGGTTTACACAACAATTTCTTAGTGGGAACTCTATCCCCAATATGTGTCAGTTGGTTGGAATGTGGTATTTATAAGTGACAACATTTGTTTTAACTTTTGGCTTTAATAAAGAATCAAAATTGTTAGTTATCTAGACATTGTTTTTCATTGCTTACCATTTAGATGCAATAACATGCACTGAGGCCTCGTGTGTGATGGATTTATGGAATATGTTGTCGTCTAAGCTTTTCTAAGTTTGCATGTTGCCTCTTGAATTTTGTAACAATGGCTCTTAAATTTATTTTTAAAGGGCAAAATTGGCTTTTGGGCATTTTGTTCCTTTTCCACTTGCCCAAGAGGAACATTTTTGACAAAGTTAAATCAATCCACTTCTAATACTAGCAGTAGTACACTTTTATGTTGTCACCTCTCTAATTGTATAAGGTTCGACAGTTGGTTGCTTAATTGCATTTCTTTTAATGTAAAATGAATACCTTTTTCAACTATAATAGGCGGGACTACTTTGCTAGGTTCCTAAAAATAGTAATTGACATCTTAATAAGCGTATTGAAAAAATACCACAACATACTCATGATGCGCAAAGAACACCAAAATTTGTGAACCCTGATCATGATACAAGAGATTTAAGTAAAGGGGTAAGTATTGTGTAGGTAATTCTATTGCCAACATTTAATGAAAAAATAATGATTTGGGATTTTTGGGAGTTGGGACACATATTCAAGGCATGGTCATGTACGAGAAGTCTGAGTGATTTACATCTACAGGGTCCTCTCGATATCCTCGCAGTCCTTGGTCGTTTCACACCGCATGAAAGCTACTAAAAAATGGTGCATGTACCACCACTTGGAACAAGAAGAAAGGACAATTCAAGACTACTATCACTCAACCAAAACAACCCGTTGTAAATACTACCCTCTACATTGATAGCACCTACACTACTACTTTACTCAACACTTATGTATCCATGTGATAGTTCCATTCAAGGGGTATCAAATGTATACATCTTTAGTTCAAATAAAATTCACCACAATAGGATACCACTCATGATATAAATTATGCAAATGTACGGAAGTCTTCATGTATTCATGTTTAGTTCAGATCTCATGATATCAAGATTTGCAAATGTATATGTCCGAATTTGTAACAAATTTGAAATGTCCACATATATCCTTTCAATGTAATGTTTCATCTATATTCCTACACTATCACTATCAATCAAATCCCTTATCAACATGTTATTGACAATATAAAAAAGATTTTTCAACAAAGAACCAACCAAATAACTGATGCAACCACCATCTCGAATATGCTGCAACACTAACACAATTTCCCCCAAATAATTACAAACCACATCAACTACAAAAGTAATTAACTATCCAAAGTGGTATCAATTGTATTCATGTTTAGTGCGTTAAATGTGCATTTGCCAAAAAAATTGCCCACAAAAGGCTACCACTCATGATATAAAATCTACAAATATTTTATATTCATGTATTCATGTTTAGTTGAAATAAAATAGTTCACAAATCACTACCACTCATGATACAAGATTTGCAAATGTATATTTACGAATTTGTAACAATTTTTAAATGTAGAGATAAAACCTTTAAATGTAATGCTTCATCTAAATTCCCACTCTTACAAAATCAATTACACCTCTTATCAACATTAACTACAAAAGTAATAACTATCCCTCTAAATCAAATAACATATACCATTCGATGTTCACATTGCATTGTACACATGCGATTGCTAGTTATAAAATACCTACGAACATGTAATGAATATAAATTGAATTAAATGAACTCTGGAACCATATCATATAATGAATATAAATAAAACTAACAATCTAAAGATGAGAATCTATACACATTTGATAAAGCTTTGTTTTAAACAAAATAAGTCTTAAACTAACAATCACATGTGTACAATGCAATGTGAACACCGAATGATATATTTTATTTGATTTAGAGGAATAGTTAAGGAGTTGTAAGAGTTCTTAACATAGATCTTGGTGTAGAGTACAAAGATGATAGGGCAAAGGCTAAATTCATAGAAAAAAGTGTAACTAAACAAATTGAGGATAAAAAATGAAGATAAAAAAATGAAAATTAAAAATTAATACGCATGGGGGTTTGTTACCTATTGTGTCCATTGAAATATTTCCTTATTCTTAGCTATAAAATATCAATTTTTGGCCTATAGTAAAGGAAAAACTGTTGTACATTAGTTACTTGAAATTTGTTAACTCTCCATACACAACTGTGCCCAAGCATTGGTACCTAGCATCTCCACCAAACTTGTCATGGTCACAAGTCATATGACCTTGTAAAGAAGAAAAATATAGGTCAAGATAAGACCAAGAAAGTGAGTCACCCACAAATACATTCCTTTTAATATTGTCATTCTCTTTATACAGAAATGTGCTCATCCAATAACCACATCATATGTCTTTTGTAACTTTCGGCTTCTCTTGTATTATACCTGAATTGCCCATCCTTTGGAATAACATAACCCCCTTCATTGGAATCATCATTTTTTAGAATCGGCAAAGATTTAACAACTCCAGACAATTTTACCAATGCCTTTTATGTGTTATCTTTCTTCTTGTGATAGTTTATACTCAATATGATAGTATTGATCACTTTTCTTTGGACATGAATTTCCTCTTTCTTATTGAAAGGCCTTTTTAAATATTTTGTATTCTCTTTCATTGGCAATTGTAATTTTGATAGAAGGTAAAGCTTTAGTTTCCTGGGGAAGTGATGCTGCAACAAAAGAAGAAAGAGGAAAAGGATAATTTACTGCACATTTTGTCCTACCAACATTATTTCCAGATTTATTTTTAAGGTTTCCCAACAATCTAATACTTTCTAGGTATAATCTTGCTACTTACTCCATATTTTACGCTATCTTTCCTTTGTCAGGAGGGATTTTGTATCTCACAAAGAAATAGTTATTTTGTGTTTCAATTTTTTTGGCTTTGTTCTTTTTGCGATGAGCACATAAATTTCAAAAGAGATAAAACATTATAACATTCAATTCACAAAACAAAGACATTTAATCGAGTTGTATTTCTATTATGACTACAGAGAAACAATGAGCATATTCAGAGCTAAAAAAACTTATAATAAGCTGGAGCAGCCTTATAGACCAAGGCAGATCAAGTTACTCAACATACCAACTGAATCTGGAAGTTTTCTGATGACAGTGTGACTCATATCAAGTTCTTTCAATAACAACATGCTACCTATCTGCTCTGGTAAGAAAACCAATCTCCTGCAATTGGAAAGATCAAGGTGGAACATATGCTGCAATTTACCTACTAAATGGGGCAGAAAAGTCAAGTTCTTGAGTGATGTCAATCAAAGGACCTCAACTTGAATACAATTGCCACAAGCCAGTCGGATTCACTGCCATGCTTCCTAATTTCTGGATTCCTAAGACAATTAGTAATAACTGTTGATGGTAGTGGAAGCATATAAGAGATATTAGCTACAGTTTCAACAATTATTATCATTCATATAAATATATATAATTTACCGTATTTTTTTTTGTGTTTATCGTCAAATCTAATAAGTACGAAAGTTGCTCTCTAAGGAAGCAAACCAACCTAATAAGAAAATCTCTCTAGAGGAGGAATGAATGTAAGGAGAAGCACCCGTTCAAATCAAGAATCTTAAGTAAATGTAATTTCCCAAGTTTGGATGGTAGGGTTTAGAGCTTTATACATCCACTAAGCTGTAAGGTTCCTAGATATTTTAGGGAGCCTATAGATTTTGGCAGATGGTTTAAAGATGTACATAAAAAAGCTTGAGAAACTTCAATTTATTCAGATGGCCAATCGATGATGGCAATGACAAAAGTGAAGTACAAAAGCAGAGATCAAGCAGTTGAAGTGATTTAAGAGCAGAGATTGGTTTTGCAAAATGTGTAAGAGACCCACAACATCTCAAGTCAAGAAATTGAAGGTGATTCATATTCATCAAAACTGCAGATGGAAATGAAAGATAATTGTGCATTCCCACCAAAGAATACTACATGAAGAAATGGAGCAGCTGAAATAATTAGGGAGTTCCTGAACATTCCTATTGCAAAGAGAGATCTTTGTGGCCCTGCTTAATAAACTCTCATCTAACAACCCTACTTGTAAGGATTTCATTTTGCGGTCTGGCACAAAAAGATGATGTTCCTGATGGAAGCGGTTGACCCAACAATCCCTGCGAGTGTTGCTTAAATATCTTCCTCCATTTTCCAAAACTGTAAATCTTTCAGAATCCACAATCCCTAACACATTCTCATTACATGGGTCTTGTATAACCAACTCACCTAACTTAAGATCCATGTCCTCTTGAACCCATTTTACATATGTATTGTGAAAACCAAATATCCTCTTCATGCAAAACCCTCACATTTATTCACCAACTTGGCAACCACTTCGTTTACTTTCAAGCTCAATGTGGCATTCAATCCTGCACCCCACCGAAACAGGTTTATGACATCTTCATCTTTCACAAAGATCAATGTATGAATATGGGTGTTTGTGGCAGAAAGAATCTCACGGTTTGTGGTTAGCAACATTAATTGTTTTGTGCTATGTTTGCCATCAAAACACATGACCCCTTCCAATTGGGATGCTTCCCACACAACATCCACAATCAAGAGGGAAGGCAGACAATTCAAGAATTTAATCTCAAGTGCAGCGAGGCCCTCTTCCACTAGAGTTGAAAACATTTTTTGATCCAGAGACGACTTTCCACAGATAGGATCACAGGGATATGGGATCTGCAGTTCTTCTATTAGCGAAAATCCAAAACACACCTCCAACAAAACGTCTCCCAGGGTTCCATCCTCGAGAGCTTCTAGTCGTACATCGAACCGAAACCTCCTCGACCTTTCGCTGGTTATGAATTTTAGCTCGTTAAAACCAAATCTCGGAGGCAGACACTAACAACGCCTTCAGAAACACGTCCTCCTCTTCTGGTTTTACAGTCCAACCTGATCGCTTCTTCAGACGAGGAAAGATGATACAAACCAGGACAACGAAAAAAGTCACGCCTAATGTCATGCCCACGATGTTTCATGCCTACTTCCAGAAACATTTTCCGTGCTTTGATATTCTTGATCGTTTACGACTTTGATAAACCCTAACCAGGTTTGATCTGATGAAGTTGGCATCGATAACAGCTCTTCGTAATGGAAACATGACCCCGACGACTGGAAATAAAAAGCGGCCATGCAGGAGTAATTGGTCAAGCACTGAGCTTTGTATTCGTCCAAGGTTACATTCAGGGGATTCAAGTAATGGCTAGGGAAATAATCGACTCCTTGGTTTTCCACCATAGTTTGGCTAGAATTGCATTTTAGCTAATTCTTCGGCCCGCATCCATCTGACTGAAAAAAATTGTTGAAACACGGGACAACTGCACTAGCACCCAGCTGGTTGCAGATACCTAAAAAATCCACAAAAAAAATATTTTTCTACAGTCATACTCCAATCGCAAATATAACATATATAACATGCAACTGCAAAACGCAAAAAAACACAAAAACATATGGATGCCTATCAAAACGGACGTCAAGTTTACTCACCTTGGAAAAACGTCCAAACGGACATCAAATTTAACACAGTTGTAAAAATGTCCGGAAGGGCCTTTCCCATAGGGGGAATTCCTTCGGTGTAAAAATTAGAGTTTAAATTTTTAACACAAAAAAAAACATAGGCCACATTATTATAGTTTTAAGTGTTTAAACTTTTAATTTTTTTTAATTATATACTATTTAAACTATAGTATTTTAATTTAAACTATATAATATATAGTTATAATAACAGTAAGAATAAACGGCAGAAGTTTATAGTTTTTAGGATATTTTAAACTATATAAAAAAATTAGTGTATAGTTTATATTTCATAAACTATAATATAAAGTTTTCATTTATAGTTTAATAAATATTTAAAACTATATAATTTTCAAAGTATAGTTTATATATAATATAAACTATAGTATAATGTTTTTTATTATATAATTTTAAATAGTTTCAAAAACTATAGATTTAAACTTTTTAAAGATATATTTTTAAGTTAAATTAAATAAACCAAATATATAGTTTGTAAACTATAAACTGTGGTTTTTTAAAAATTATTTCAAATGTAATTAATTTAAGAAAGGGTTCTTGGAGGAGACATACACAATTGTTTTCGATTTTAAAGGTGAAAACATATTTACCTATTCTTATAGAGTTTTCTCCTTGCTTTTGTGTAACCTTTATTTTTATTTTTATTTACCATTGAAAATGTTTATGTGCACACGTTTGAAACTATAGAAAAAATAGGTAATATTTAAATAACCCTTACCTTAGTTTCAAGGACCTAGGTAATTCCCGAATTGGAACTTTTCAAGCGCAGTTAAACTCTCAAATGTTTCATATATTTCAACTACCTTCCCAACTGTTATGTTCTTAGATTATATTAAGATTATATTTAATAAATTAATCTTGCTTTGGTACCATGTCACATCCATTATATTTAATAAATTAATCTCGCTCTGGTACGATGTCAGATCCGAGGGGTTAATTGTATTAACCATAATAATAAATATATTGCACCAAACATTAATAAATTAAACCATTGAATATGCAATGAACACATATTAATGAATACACAGAAAAGTAAATAACACCATAACACAGTGACACGAAATTTAACTTGGAAAACCCATAAATGGGTAAAAAACCACAGAAGAATAATCCACTATAGAGAAACATTTTACAATCTAATGCAATAACTCCTCCCTCACTTCTACTCCATGTATTTACTCGGAATCCAAATGATTCGCGTGATTTTAAATATGACCTAAAGCCATATTTAAATAACCCGAAGGGTTATAACCATATTAAGTGACAGGGCACACCTCCCCAATTCAATGAGTTGATTAATTAAATTAACCAACCCCTAATATAAATTTTATATTTAAATAATAAGAATACAAGTTATTCTATAGTATTTAACTATAAACTAAATATTATGATGCATTTAATATTATTATTCTAACATTTTCTTGATTTTGTTTGCTCTTACACAAACATATCTATTTCCACCCTTGTATTATCATGCTCTTCTTCATTAAAAAAGAAGCTAGAGAGTTTAAACTTATCCTCAAATTATTGAGGCCCTTCCTAGTCTAATGCAATAACTAATGATGCTCTTGGTGTATCACTGCAATCCTCCAAAAGTGAAGCAATTTCTAAACATGTTGAGCAATAAGGATCATTGCATTCGATTATAACAACTTTCTCACTTGGAATACCTTCTTCCTCTATTTCATGGATAATACTAGTGTTAAAAAACACTTTCTCTTCCCTCTACTATCAATCTACTTATCCTTCACATATGTCTGGTTTTTCTTGAAATTCAGCTCCTTCTTTTGCACATTTTGAACACTCTCATCCTCCCAATCTGAATCAAACCAATCTTCAACAAATATGGAATTATATTCTTTAATGAAGTTGGTTGGAGAGGAGAAATAAGTAAGGGGATGTTGATTTGTCTCTCTTTTAGGTGTAGATGATTTTGGCTCAAGGAATTTAATCTGGTCCTTAGAAACACGTATACGTTCCTCCAAAACATTGTCTTTACTTTGTAACTCAAGAGATTTGAGAAAACATTGTCTAACCTTTTCTTATTGGTCATCTTCTTCTTGTTTCCCAGCAACTTCAACCTCTTTCTTGCACTCCTCGAAGTCTATTGTAGGCTTAACAAACTATGGAATTTGCTTGAGGTCGAACTTTGAACTCCAATTCATGATATTTTACCTTATAACTTCCTCGCTTGGTTCTTCAGTTGGATGCTCTTCCATACTGATTTGATGATTAGCTTTATTCCAATATGGGTTTAGGAATATGAGAGGAGGGGTGGGTTGGGCTGCCAATTTATTTTACAATTGTTGAAATGATTAGGGAGTTGCGAGATTTTGTGGAGGAGAATGAATGGAAGGAGAGGCTTTGAGAAAGCTAGGAACTTGAAAATTGGGTTGAGATTGTGTGGGTTAGGAAGTATGAATGGGAGGGCTATAGGATGATAGTGATGAATTACCCCATTGACAAGATTTCCTATAACTATATTGGTAAGTTTCCATTTCTTCGTTCCACTTTGATATTTGTGGTAACAATCCAAACCTAAAGTCTAACTTCTCTTGAGGGCTAGACCAGTGTGGCATAGAACCGGCCCATGGGTAACGTACCTGAATCCAAGCTTGGCTACCTTGATCATACTTGTTTCCCTCATCTGTACCATTTTACTTCCATGTGTTTTACCTGCATTTGAAAATCATCATTAGGCATGGGATTTTTTTCATAGTCTGCATATTCTTGCTCTTGAAAAACACCGTGATTAATAGAATAACCATATGGATTAGTAAGGTTTGGATCATAGGCATATTCATTATGACAGGGCTTATATATAGATTTAGAGGATGATTTTGGGAAAAAGGAGGTGGGGGGAATAATAATGCTCTTGGGACTGGGAATTCCAATGAGGGAATTAAGTCATGATTGCACAACCTCATAAAAAGAAATGAAAAGACGGAGGAAATGGTCTGTTGATTAAGAAAATGAGTCTTTTGGGCTAATGGAGTCATCAAATGTTGAATATTTGTGTCTGAAACACTGATATTTTCTAAGAATAACATCGACTTCTTTAGAAAAATTTTGATCTGTCAGAACTATTGTGCAATGGAACACTTGAAAAATAAATATTTGAATACTTTTCCCACCAAGCGTGCTAAAAATTGTTGTACCAGTTGGATGCACCAAGGTGGTCAGAATTTATACTATGGGATGCTTGGAATAATATAATAATATTAACAAAACAGTCCTATTGTGCATGCCAGAAATTGTTATCGCTTTAAAATGCACCCTTGGAGAATGGTGTGATAACTCTCATTTCAATTGAAAAAATGGAAACACTCCTAGGTTATGAGTGACCTGTATGTTGGAGTGAGCCTCCAGAGAGAGTTGGTTCCCCTAGTGCAACACCTAAACTATTTCTATCCTCTAATGATAACTCTGATCTACCAAAATTGGCGAGGAAAAGAGAGAAGGAAGGAAAAGAGAAAAACTAAAAATATGGTGATACACCATAATGTTTTGAGGATCTCAGACTTATTTGGGTCACACAAATGAAGCATGTGAGACACACACACAATACACTAAGTACAACTGACTGTATAAAAGAAAAATTGATTCATAGAAGGGTTTGGAATGAATTGTCACCAGACAAGAAGGGGCAGTACATGGCTCCACAACAAAATCCTGCAAATGACTTGTTAAACACAATTTATGACCTACAAATTAACACAAGACTGCATAAAGGCATGAGAGATTAAAATTATAAAACAAGGATAAGCATGTATCACAATATAAAATTAGTATAAAACATAGTATGTACTAGATACATTTTATAGTAAGTTAAAAATAACTCCTTTATTGCTCCAAGAGGTGGAATAAGCACAAAAAGTCACTCATGACCCTTGCTTTCTCACTCAAAAAGGTTGAATTGCTATAGAAATATGAATGAAGAATCCATAATATGTTTTACATGTATTCTAAAGCTTTTATAGAAATTTGAGAGAGAGAAAGAAAGGAAGAAGACAAACACACAAGTCTGAGTTCTAAAAAAGAAAGCACATGTATGTTGCTTTATTGTATTAAAAATAGATTTTGTGTTTTTATTTTATTCAGTTTTAAAGATAAAATTACATTTCCCAAAATAGAAAAAAGCTTTCCCCTATTCTTGCATGTTTCACTCTATTATTAAAACTTATGCTTTCATTTATCTTTATCTTGTCATGCATCATTGTTAACAAGATGTGCTAAAAATAACATTTCACATTTTGCGGGCATAAAAACCCCATGATTTTGTGACCCGCCTTTGACTCGCGAGACTGATTTGGTGCTTTGAGGGTCCATTCGCATTAAATTTCCACAAAAATAGTTCATCGAATTATGCCTAGCGACCGTTAGGCATCAAAATAGGGTGCCAAAAATACCTAGCGGCCTCTTTCCATTTTTTTCACTCTTAACTCCACAAAAAATTGATTATGATTATTCTACATTTAAGGGCTCGGTGAGAGCTTTCCAACGGTACGAAGTTTTCTTGATTTTGAGTTATAGAATGAAGGTTATGGCGATTTGAAGTTTGCATGGTTGGGTGAAAAATGCTTAGCGGCCTCTAGTTCCAAAAATAGGGTAGAGAAAGTGCCTAGCAGAAACTAACCTCAAAAATTAGGTCAAAAAAAGTGCCTAGTAGCCGCTAGCTTCCAAAATAGGTAGGCAAAAAATTTCCTAGCGGCTGCTAGCTCCAAAAATAGGTAGGCGAAAAAATGCCTAGTGACTGCTAGCCTTTAACATCCTACTTTGAAAGCCTCTAAAATGGATAAGTCCATTTTCGATAAGTTATCCAAATTTTCAAGGGGTGAGAATTTTGGATAACAATCACCCACTCCATAATATTATCTCCCCCTTTGAGATATATCTTCATCCCATAACAAGTAGTAGGTTTTGGCACTGGAGTTGGTTTGGGTGCTTTTGCAAGATTGCTTGGGGTAGAAACCTTTGTAAGCATGCTCAAAATAGTCTAATGTTTCCTCTGGGTAGGAAAGGGGTTCTTTTTAGTGGTTTCTTCAATAGAAAGAGAGGGATGCTTTGCAATGGTTTCCTTGACCAGGGGCTTTGTAGTAGCCTTTTCAAGGGAAGTAACTCTTTTCTCTAGCTCATTCAATCATTGAATGACTGGAACTTTATTACTTTGAGGCTCACTTGTAAGTGTGTAATGAGGAAGCTCATGTTCCAACAATGTAGTATTGAAGTAAGTCCTTGATACAAACAAGCATTCATCTTGGATGATAGGATGGTGTCAAAACCAATACACCTTCAGTGTACGTGTGTGAATGTGATCCTATGGGTGAAGGAGATGGTGAAACCTAATCTTGAAGGATGCAAAAAGGGGGGTTACCTTGGTAATTATGCACATCAAGGTCAACCTCAAAACATTATGAGATGATATTTCAAGGGGGGGACCGTGTTGATCAAGGATTTAAAATACTAGCCTAACAAAATATTTATCAAGGTCGGATAAACAGAAAATGCTTCTCAGAGTTTCAGAGGGCAGCCCAGACACATTGGTTTCCACTCTTGATGATGATGTCATGGCTTGATATAGAGTTTGCTGGAAAATTCATAAGAATCTTGTGTGCAAAGAAAAAGAAAGGCTTGTAGTTTATGAAGAAGGAAAAATAAATTTATAAGGGGAATGACTCTTAGAATGGCATGTACAAGCAATTAATTTCACACAAAAATGCAGATCTCTCCCAATCTCTGACACGAAATGGAAGGATGGGGATTAGGCCATTCACGCATGAAGCTATCTATCGGGTTTGATTGCAAGTTGATATTCATGCGAAGTCACATCAAAAAGGATTGTTAAGGCATCTACTTTTATCCTTTACCATTTAGTTGAACATGCTTTCAAGAAGGGAAAGAATCAAATCCAATGATTACAAACAGACTCATTGGGAATGTGTACATGGAATGATTGCATAGCTACAATAGACTTTATCACATAAGCATGGATGGGATAATGACATCATGGAAAAGACACAAGGAATTTTATTAGCATACAGGGAATATTCTTCATTCCTCCATGGGCACAACTATGAAAAAAATTATTCTAGCTTTGTGTATCAAAATAAAATCTTTTCAGTTGGAACAACCTCCCCATCTGTTTTGGTGGAATCAGAATCTCCTACCTATCAATTTTTCTTGCTTCTAATGATTTTGGGGAGAATTTGGGTATATTCTTTAAGGGGGAAAATTTTGTATAAGAATAAATGCTTATATTTAATCTAGGGGTTCTAACTTTTGGGTTTTAGGTTGAGGGTGATTTCATTTGTATAGTCATTGGCAAGCATTGTGAACATCTAATGTATGTCCCCCTTGTTTAATTGAAATATATGGAGTTGTATGTTATGTTATGGAGCCTATTTTCATGTGTGGAAGTGTTAAATATTGTACCCTAAAAGTACTATACACTCTCCACATTGGCCTCAAAAAAATGTGTTTGATAGCTCGAGAAACGTGCTCTTCTCATGTGGGTGGTATTTTAATCCATCTATTTATGTAGTGATTTTATCCCATGGTTTTGGTACCCACGGTATTGTAAAATTGCTTAAGCAGTTTCCTATTGATGTGTTTTTTGTGCATATGGTAGGAAAGACATAACATTGTATATGTCTGAGTTCAAGTGTGAATTAAGGAGAGTTTGTTGAGCATAGCTCCAAATAGATTTAGGTATTGTATTGAGAGAAAGAGGTGGCTTGTAATAAAATTTTAAGCAAGTGATTCTTGGTGGACGTAGCCCAAATTGGGTGAACCACGTTAAATATTGTGTATGTGTTGTGTTCTTTTATTTTCTGCACTTTTATTTCAAATTTTTGATATTATTTTGCATATTAGTTTCTACTATTGTGATTCTGAATGGGATTATTCCACATATTATATCCCTTATTTCCTACATTGTATGCCATTTTAGTCAGGTATTTCTACGTTATATGGAAGCATGATTGAGTAGTATAATTTTTGAAATAATCTTGTATCTATTGAGTCGACTAAATGCAAAGTAATTGTTCTTGGTATATGTAATTGATTGGTCACTGAGTAAGTGATGTTTTGTAGTGTTACTTTGTTGCATTTATCCAGTTTTAAAATCGTTTATGCATTATTACTTGGGAATGATTGTTTCCATAATATTGAGTGTATCTTAAGTGTCATTTGATTTAAGTAGTAGATATGTTGTTGAGGTTTCATGCACAAGTGTTTGTGGTTGAAATCCTAAAGGTTATATGGTAGTACTTGTAAGAATTCGGTATCAATGAATGCAAATGATCCATTAAGAGTTACATTGTTTTGATCTTTCTATTCCTACATTTTCTGGGTGTAAATGGATGAAGTGGGAAACGCCATTATTTCTTCCCATTTAGATCCACCTTCCTCCCTTTCCTAACCAAGTGTTCTACCATCCTATCCCTAAAAATAAGTTAACCTTGTTTATCATACATATGTTTTCCTACAAATTGCATTTACCCTACAGATTATGAATACATTGGCCTTGATTTATGAAGATTAGCATTCCAGTATCATCAAGTTCCATCTTACTATTTTTTTGTGTAGAGATGATGTTTGTGAATCACATTTTATCTGTCTCTAATAGCTTGTGTCTGATGTATTAAGTATGTGCGATGTTTGTGTGACAACTCTTCAAGTAAACTTTGCATCTGTGACTATACTTGGCTCAGATTAACCTACCAAAAATTTGTAAAAGATTGAATCATAATATCCCTCCTTCATTCAAGCTACCCCTTGGGTTATCTCACCCTAATTTAGGTAGAGCCAAAAGTAACACGAACTAGCCATTCCCTTTGTACGTTCCTCCTAGTCATTTCTAAGACTTTGTGATGAAAAAATGTTATATTTTTCCCCAGCTATAAATGACCTATCTCCCATATATCATTCTTTAAGTCATTTATTTCTAAATTACTTCCAAATCTCTGGGGTGTAAAATTGGCAACCAACACCCTTGATTTCTGTTCTGAACGACATCATGATTTTGACCTTCGCATGCCTACGAATTGCCTTATGTACTAGTCTGGCACAACATTTTTCACAGGCTTCATGGATTTGATCAATTAAATGATATTGAGTGGTATCATGTGGTGTGCGCATTGCAAATCTTGTAATAACTCAATATGTTCTTCTATGTAGTATATTGAAGGAGTGGTCATTCCCAAACATCATGATTCTTGTGACATATTTCACAAGACGATAGTAGAACGCGTACATTCCTATGCAAATAACTATTTTTAGTATTCCCTTCTACCTCACAGTTGGTACACCAGATTCGACTTCCAGTTTCATTCCTTGAGTTATCTGATTGCTTCTCCAACTATGTGGCCATGGCTGTAATTTGTGCTTCCAAAAATGGACTTACCTCAGTGTCTACATTGTCAACTGCTTCTATGCACAAAGGCTCCTGTGGATTAGTAAACGTCTTATGTCATAATACTCTCCTTAAGGGTGTCAATAGTCCTATAAACCACTGCACATGTTGGATTGCATGGATATCATAAGATAGCTTTGAAAATAGAGTTTTGAAATGTGCATCATATTCACGTACAATTTTAGAAATTCCTTGTTTGATTTCCTTTAGTGCATTGGTGCTCTACTATTCAAACTCGGGGATATCAAATTTTGCCAAGAAGGCATCGCGTAAAGTGTTATAATACACTACTGTCTAGTGTGGATCATACTTTTCATACCAACTATGTGCTCGTCCCTACAACATAGTTAAAAACTAACTAGTCTTTCTATCTGAAGCACTGATCTTATTGGCTCTCCATAGAACCACACATTTATGTGTATGCTCAGTTGCATCCTCAACCCCTTTGTATTCAAGCAAATGGAGTGACATCTCGTAATAAATTTGAGTCTTTTGTGGAGGGATATTACCTTGTCCTAGATAAGGACCAAAACCTAGCCCTAAACCTCTACCAATATTGCCTCCTTTTGTGAGATACCAGAGCCTCTCAAGCCCCCTTGTTGTTGGAATTCCTATATGTGTGCATGTGATAGAGTTAGTCTAAGTGCCAACACTCTTCCCTAGTGTTACACATACGGTATTGTATCTAAACAAAGTTTTGTTACCGACTACCAAATCCTACTCACTAATCATTTCCAATGCCATTTGCGATGCTTTTATTTTGTATGCCTCCCAAATAGTTACTAACACACTTCTACCTATATCACCATGCCAACGTGGCAATCCTTGATTTCCTTCACATTCTTCACCCTCGGTATGATAATCTTCTATATGAATTTCCAAATATTGAATACACAGTGCAAGTTCTAAGGCCTCACGGTGGTCCATATGCACGCCAATGGTTTCCAAATCCTCACTAGAATCACTTTCACTAATGCTAAGGGGGTCCTTCTACACTTTCCCAATATCAGAGGGACATAGTCATATGAACCCTTTCTTTCTTCACGGTTCCCATCACTACCACTTGGCCTTATTCCTCTCTATCTCAACTCTTCTTCAATTGCCCTATCTCGTGCATCATTATATTTGTGTTGTCTTTCTTCTCTATCTACTTCCTCCATCTGTCCCAATGCTATCCTTTCCGAACCATTTTCTTATCCTTGCGTGTGACGGGTTTATAGCCATCCATAGGTATATATTCAATTCCAAGTTCAATCATCAATATCTTAATGGAAAGTGGAAGTGCATGTAGATACGATCCTTTAGGCTCATGAAGAAACTATAACTCAGCTTCCTTCAGACACCAATAAGTAGAGATTGTGTACTTTACAGTATAGTTTCTCAAAACACCTTCCCATAAGTGGTCTACTGCACATGTCCACGGTGTGTCCAACTCAGCTAATGCTTGATACTTGTCCTAATTCCATATTTGTCTTTGTCCCATCCTAATCCCTTTATTTTGTGCATACCCTGCTAACCAGTCATATAAATCCCTTGGAAAGAATCTAAAGAACATCTCATAAAGATTATCCTCGACCCATTTACATGGATTGAATATGTCATTGGTACTATATCTTAGTGTAAATTCATCTTCTCCCTCTTGTATCCAACATTCAATATTCTCCAAAGATAAATGAAATGTCATACGTGCACAACATATTGAGAGTTTGAATTAAAGAAGGTCCCCGCAACGGAACCAAAATTTCACGTTGTGTTATAGGATTAACGTGAAATAGTCAAGTACATTGGCACTTCACCCATAAAAAAATATGAGTGCTCACCCGAAGTGCACACAATTTTACCAAGTCCCTTCCTGTGTCAACTGTTAAGATGTAGATCCTGCACACATGGTTCTACCACATACATACATACCATATGGAGAATACATATTGACAGAATTATATCATGTGCAAAGACAATTATACATAACCTTAAGAGAGATAATTATTCATTCATAAATCATGATCTATTACATATATGTAATCTTATTATGACAACTTCACACTTCGTATAAAATAAGCACTTATACAAATATACATCAAGCTTCAACCAATAGCATGATCTTCAATATAATATCAGAAAACCAATAACTCCTCAAGACTTTACATGACTCTCCATAACACACCAAGACGTTACATGACATAATCAGATATTATCAAGACAAACGAATTTTATGGATACTACAAGTATTTATAGGGTGGGAACTTGTCCTTCACCATTTAATCATGCTTTACTCTTAAAATAGACCAATATTATACACAGAATGCATGCTCTAAAACTCACACTTATCTATACTTGGACTCATACCTATAGTTCTCTAAAGGTGGTGTGTTTTCTTATAGAATGTCTATTTTTTTCACATGTGCTATAAATAGCCCTGCTTTATCCATCCTTTAATCTTATCTACAATTAGTCATGTATGGTCCTATCTTGTTATCGTCCAATTCTTATCCAAGAATTTTCTATTTTTGGTTTGCTTTGTGACCAAGCCATCTCTACTTTTACTTCACAACATATTATCACATGTCATACCTGGATGTGTCGTGTCTTCTCCTGTACATGTGCACCAAAATTTCAAGTGTCTTCCTTCATATTTCTGTGCGCAACTCCTGCACACTTCTCAACCTCCACCCACATCTTATACTGATTCAATTCATCAGCTCATCAACCTCGTAAAAATATACATCAGTGATTGTTTGAATACTTTGAAATTCATAGTAGGATACTTCATCATTCAAATTCAGTTATTTCTAAAAATATTAAGTTGATTAAATTTCGTGGAAAACCTTACAACAAAGATTTGTGGAAAGTTCATGAAGTTAATCACGAAACGATACTTGAAACCCTTAAAGTAAGAGATGATTCGGAAGGTTTATTGGAATGATTTAGAAAGGTTAGTTTTTGAATTATTTTTATATTTTAAATAAGTAAGGTTGACTTAACTTAATTTCATGCCTTGAAAAATATCAAACCTCTCATTGAGAGAGGTTAAAATACGTCAAAAATTTGTCAAACACCTAGTTTGGTGTTTTGGCGTGGACTTACATTCAAATGTTAGCTGGCCTAAGATTCAAGTCCACCTAAGAAGAGCATGAATATGCCAAACAATCTCAAACATATCCTAGAGAGAGGTTAAAATACGTCAAAACTTAGTGACTTACCAAGCACCCAATTTGGTGTTTTGGTATGGACATGTTCCCAAGTCAGTAAACTCGAGATTGAAGCCTACTCAGGAAGGACATGTATATGCCAAAAAATATCAAACCTTAAATTTAGAGAGATTAAAATGCATAAAAAATTATTAAATGACTCACCAAACACCGAGTTTGGTTTTTTGGCATAGACTTGCATTCATAACTTAGTTGACTTGCAATTAAAGCAATTTAGTGTTAGGGTGTCTAGGGAGTTTACAAAGGACACCTTCTGGAACAAAACAAACAATGCCGAGACATCTAGGAGGTCTAGTAGATGCTATTAATGACATAATTTTTCTTCCCAACCTTCTCATTCATTTCCTACTACATCAACTAGTGATGTCTCTTAAGATCCCTGAGAGTAAAACATTTCAAACTTTGATAGAAAATTTATCACAAACTATGGAACTTGGGATTGCTTTGTTTGGGGATAAATCTCATTGTCGAGCTCATATGATAAATCATTTATTGGTTTATCTCAATTCCACCTTGTTTCCTTCTAGTGATACCAAACACAATGTACCAAAAAGAGTCATTTCAAGTCAGTGTTAGCATGCATAAGGTGATACATTGTGAACAAAACCTTGTGGCACCAAATAGATAATGTCCACGCATTTGGTAGGGTTGGTAGATGATATCATAGGTGTTGTTTTGTTAAGCAACCATTTTGCTCCTTCTTAAATACATCGATCGACGACATCTCTAACAAGCCCTTAGAGAAAAAACCTGTCACAATTTGACAGGCAAGTTCTTATAGACCATGACACATGGTTATATACCTTCTAATCCTAAAACTTAGTATTATGACATTTTACAAAATCCTCTCTTGGTTTCTCTCAGCTCCACCTGAATTTCTAGTAGTGGAAGCAAACACAAGGCACCAAAAAGCATTAGTTCGAGTCGGGGTTAGGGTGTGTTGTGTGATATTTTGTAAATGACACATCATGGCATAAAACATATAGTGCCCAAAAATCTAAGAGGGCCAAAAAAAAACCTATTAAAGGCATCATTTTTCTTCCAAATGATCTTGATCTTTCCCCGATATATCAATTGAGGGTGTCACGAAAGATCCCTAAGAGTAAAATACTATCAAATTTTGATGGGAAAGTTATCACAAAGAGTGGCACTTGGGAATGTACCATTTAAGCCTACATATTTGTGTTAGGACCATATATAAAATCCTCTCTCAATTTCTCTCGGCTCTGCCTAGTTTTCTCACGGTGGAAACGAATGTAACGCACCAAAAAGTGTGAGTAGGAGTTAGTGTTAGGATGTTTGGTGCAATATTTTGTAAACAAAACCTCATGGAACCAAAGTGATAATGACCACACGTATAAAATGGATGGTAAAAACTATATTAGGCATTGTTTTTCTTTCCAACCATCTCGATCCTTCTTAGTTATATCAGTCAAACGATCTCTCTTGAGAGCCCCAAGAGCAAAATAATGTCAAAATTTGACAGGAAGGTTCTCTTGAACCGTGAGACCTAGGAATGTATCATATCATTCTAAAACTTGAAATTAGGCCCATATACATAATCATCTCTCAATTTATCTTGGTTCTACCTAGTTTTATCGCGGTGGTAATGAACAGAATGCACCAAAAAGTTGTCAATTTTGGTCAATGTTAGGGTTTCCAGGGTGATATTTTACAAACAACACCTCATGAAACCAAAATGAAAATTCCCACACATCCAGGTGGGCTTGTAGATTCTATAAAAGGAATCTATTTTTCTTATCAACTGTCCTGGTCCTTCCCAACTATATCAATCAGACGACATTTCTTAAGAACCCTAAAAGCAAAAGATGTCAAACTCTGATGGGAAATTTCTTTCAAACTGTGATACTTAGGAACCTATTGTTTGAACCTAAAACTTTTTGTTAGGCCCTCTAAAAACACATATCTCAATTTATATTGGATTTTCCCAATTTTCTTGCAATGACAGCGAATACAATACGCTAAAAAGTATTAGTTTGAGTCAGTGTTACGGTGACCAAGATGATATTTGTAAATGACACCTCGTGACACCAAACCAAAAACCCCCCCACACTTTAAAGTGGTATGGTATAAACTATCTTAGGTATCATTTTGTTTCCCAACCATTCTATTCCTTCCTATCTATATTGGTCAAACGACGTCTCTTAAGATCCTTGAGAGCAAAAGCTATCAAAATTTGATGGGAAAGTTCTCACAAACCATGACACCTAGGAACACATTTTATGATCATACAACTCAATGTTAGGCCATATACAATTTAATATCTTAGTTTCTATTGGATTTTTCCATCTTTATCGTGGTGGAAATGAATGTAGTGAACTAAAAAACGTCAATTTGATTCTGTGTTAGGCTATCCAGAGTGATATTTTGTGAAAGGAACCTCGTGGATTTGAAATGAAAGCACCCACATGTCTAGGAAGGTTGGTAGAATCTATCAAAGGCACCATTTCTCCTCCCAACCATCTTAGTCATTCCTAGTGACATCGGTCAAGAAATGCCTCTTAAGAGCCTTGAGAGAAAAAAAATGTCAAACTTTGTTGGACAATTTCTCACAAACCATGACACCTAGGAATGTCCCATATGAACCTACATATTTGCATCAATCTCGTATACAAAATAATCTCTCATTTTCTCTCAGCTACTCCTAATTTTTCTCGCAATGGAAGAAAACGTGACATTCTAAAAAGTGTTAGGGTGAGTCAGTGTTAGGGTGTATGGGGTAATACTTTATGAACAACACCTCATGATAAAAAATTGACAATGCCCACACGTTTAAGAGAATTGGTAGATGTTATTAAATAGACATTGTTTTTATACATTACTATATTGTCTTTCTTATCTACATCGATCAGGAAACATCTCTTAAGATCCCTGAGAGCAAAAATTGTCAAACTTTGATAGGAAATTTTTTATAAATTGTGGCACATGTGAAAGTAATGTATAATCTTACAAATTGGTGTCAAGCCCATATACCAAATTCTATTTAATTTTCTCCTATATTTACCTGACTTTCTTGTGGTGGCAGCGAGCACATCACACCAAAAAGCTTTAGTTTGAGTCAGTTTAAGGGTGTTCAAGGTGATATTAATTGAGCAAAACCTCATGGCACAAAACTAACACTCAAATGTATGGTAAGGTTGGTATATGCTATTGGATGTGTCATTTTTCTAACTACCTATATCGGTTGGGCAACATCTCTTAAGATCCCTAAGAGAAAAAAAATCAAATTTTGACAAGAAAATTATTACAAACCAAAGCACATGGGAGCATCTAGTCTAAACCTACATCTCAACATTGGGCCCAATATAAAATAATCTCTTTGTTTCTCTCAAATTCACCCAATTTTCTCATGGTGGAAGAAAACAAAACGTGCCAAAAAACATTAGTTTGGGTCAATGTTCGGGTGTATAAGGTAATATTTTATGAACGACACCTCATGGCATTGAATCGACAACACCCATACATATGGGAGAGATGGTAGATGTTATTGGAATAATTATTTCATAACTAAATTATCTTGTTCCTTCCCATCTACATTGAGTTGGTGACGTCTCTTAAGATAACTTAGAGTACAAAACTTGGTCTCAGAATTACTAACTTGTCACTTACATTTTTTTTATGTATTGCATCCTCAACGAAAGTCATTTAGAAGTTTTGATGTTTTATAGTCACTCTCGAGTAGAGATAAAATATTGATTGACATAAACATACCCTTGTTAAGTGTAATTTGATCTTGGATTAACTAACTTGTCGATGTAAGTCCATGCCAGTTTATCAAACTACACGCTTCACAAGTCACTTACACTTCTTTTATTTAATATAGTCTCTCTTAATTGGATTTATAATATGTATTAATGTTGTAATGTCGTTCCTAAGAGGGTTTCGATCACGAGTCATGAGTTACTTGTGAATGTTTATGATTTTTTTGCATTAAAATGCCCTTCCTATGTAAATTCAATCTCCATTCCACTAAAGTGTCAGTGTAGGTCCACACCAAACAACAAATGAGGTGTGTTGGCAAGACACTTACAAAAATTAGATCAATTAGGTCAAGTATTCTCTTATATGCATGATATTTTTTTAAACCCAAATTTTTTTATATTTATTAAATATTGAAAATTTTGATATATAATTTAGTTGTAGAATGGAGTGTCTTTTAGGTTGATTGCATAAAATATTAGTTAATGAACTCTTATTTATTTTAGGTTGGAAAGAAATCTAGGAATCAATAGTTTTTAAAAAAATTGTAAGGTCACCCTTAACTAAGTTACATAGTTGAAAATGTCATTTGAATCATTTAAAAAACTTTCCTTCTCTTTCTAGAGTGTATAAAACTATGCTTGATTTATATTCATGTTGGGTTGTATTTTATCACATTAACTATTGTTTCCATTTAAATAACATTAAACCATAGGGGTTGGTATATGAAAATGGAGGTTATTTGGAATTTTTTGAAGATGTGCTAAAAATATGAAGTTAAGTTTTTCTTCGGTAGAATTTTTAGAAAATATTACGAATAGATATTCAACCTTAAAATGAGTTCTTACGTAGTTATAAGATGTATGATAGTATCCTTGGAATATTACATTTAATTTTTTATTGTCAATTCTTCAAATTATCGATAATATGGAGGTGAAGCAAATATATTAATGAAGTTTGGTTGTTGCGTTTAATCTTGAAACAATGCTAAGAATACTTTCTCTTTTACGATAAGAAAAAAAATGTTACTTAGGATTTGCTTGGATTCCCATTTCTCGATTACCAAAAAATGATGATTTATATCACTAGTATTGTACCTAGTACATTTATTCTTATGGGAATATATCCGTCTATTTCAATTTTATATGAATATGAATAAAACATCTAATAGATAAGAAAAGTAAATAAAGAATATGTGAATTTTAATTTTACAGACATGCAGATGAAAATTAAGTCAAATGTGCACATTTATATGTATCATATCCCAAAACATACAAATTTGGCATTAACATAAAACATGAGCCATGTATGAATACAAAATGGGTCATATAGCTCCCTAGACCTACAAATAGCCCTTCATATATTCTATACAGCTAGATCTACAACTATAACTATAACTATTTGTTCAGCTCCGCATAGTTACTAAATAAATTTCCCCTCTTCGTCATTGCGTGTTTGTGTTGGATCTATTCATGTAACCTCCATTGATGGAAAATGGTTTCATGTGGTCATGTGAGTCTCCATGATGTATTAGTCAGGTGTCAAACATGAAGACTAAGTGGTTTGGTGAAGTTCCTATGAGGGTCCTAGTGCATGGTTGAGCTAGTATAGTCATTGTTTGAGCTCTCTAGAAGGTGGTTTGAGTGCTTTCATGAGGTCATACATGGTCTATGAAGTGTGTTATTCAGGTGTCCTTGAGTGCTACATGAGGTTATCAAGGTTAGGTCATGAGTTTACATGGTTGAGTCAGGTCATTCCAAGCTTGTTTCTAGCCCTGGAGCATGTAGAATGGTAAGGAGGTATGAGTTTTGGAGCTGATAAATCATATTTTAACATGATAACATTGTTGTGACAGTGATACCTAAAATGTGTATGGTGAGTTTTAGGTCATAACTCAGTGGTACAGAGCATTTTTGAGGTCCTTGGGAAGCAACAGGTGAGAAACGGGCAATGATAGCATGGGTAAGTGAGATTAGATAGAGAGTTTGATGACATATATAGAGATATATGGGGAGCATATGAATAGTTAGATAAGGTTTTCATGATTCTTCATGACAAATTTAAGGTCATTTTGAAGAATATTTTTTAAGATATGCAAGATTTGGTGAAACTACGTAAGTTACAGTGTGTTTTTGTGACAAAAGTTAACCTTCTGATGCTCGTTGTGAATTGTATGCTTTTTATGGGGATTTGAGATATTTGGAATAGATTATAAGGTCAGTTATGAAGGTCTTTCAAAAAAGAATGAGGTGGTTTGATAGTCACATGTTTTTTATGAGCGATTGTTAAGAAGCTAAAGTGGTTTGAAACCCTAGCTAAACCCTAACTAGGAGCAGCTTGCAGAAGAAGAATTATATTGAGCCTTTTTTAATTCTGGTTATGCAAATGTTATGATTTTATGTTTTATAGGACTCTTCCAACTTTCCATAGAAAGGTATGGTAGAACATGTGGTGATATGTGGGACCCACCTAAATTTTCTTATTTATGCAGAGTTATAGTTTGTGGAGAACGTTCTCCAAATGAGGTAAAGAATAAATTGTCATTTATGATATCCTAAAGGATTTTTTATATATTTATCCATGAAGTTTCAAGTCATGGTTAATATGAAAAAAGTGCAAATTGTGCCCTATTTATGAAGACTAGTTTTTGGGGCAGTTTGGAGCATCTTTCAATAAAATTGACATTGAAAGAGCTACATGGGGAGTTAGGAGCTCCATTAATTTTTTTTTTGTGAATTTGGTTTAGATATATTTTCATTGTTATATCAAACTTGATGATTGGACAAGGTATGAAAAAGTTATGAGTTGTTCTTTGAGGCTCAAGTTTGAAGGATGCTTGTTCTAGCAGGGTGAAAATAGCTATATGTGGTAAGATGTTGATTATTATATGATAAATATTGGTGAAGGTTTTTGAGTGGATTATAAATAATTTATAATTTTTTTGCATGCTTTGGTTAAGCTTGGAAGTGATGTTTTTTGATGATGGAGCATGATGGGCAAACCAGTCAGTTCTTGAGTCCAAGAAGGGTTAAAAAGTAGTTTACAGAGATTGTCTTGGTTGAAGGAATTTCACTTGGATTTGGAAGGATATATTATACTATGTTTGAAAGATAATTTTTATAGATATTTCTAATGAGGTATGTATTGTCTCATTATGAGGTGTTTTGGTTAGCTCATTCAGGTCATTTTGTGAAGAATTTTCTAGCTGCATTTTCATGATAGTATTGTTTTTACTAAAAGATTGGTTTGTTTGAGGCATCAAATGGATTATTTTATGCTTTATACCACTTGTAAAGTGGACAGGGGTGAATTTTTCATATAATAAATGCATTTTTAGGTCTTGAATATTATCGGATAAATGGTGTTTATCAGCTAAGTTTGGAAAACTAGTTTTTAGGAAGCTTGTTTTATTGAAGACAAAAGTAGTTGTGGTTTGAACAGATGATTGTTTCTTGATATCTAACTTGATTATAAGGTTTATAAAGGTTATTATATTTCCATAGAGTGGTAACATGTCATATTTGGGTTCATATTGAGGGGTATCGAGGCCTAAAGGTAAATCCAGGGTGCTGGAAACAACTGTTTTGAGAAGGTAATGAGCCAGTGGGCCCATTAAATGAAATAATTTGATTGGATAATACAAATTTTTGACCATGTATGATGATTTTATGTATATATTACTCATTTTTGATTTATACAGAAGCTTGAATAATAAATTTTTTTTATGTGAGTGTATTTTTCTCATTCCACTGGTAGAGTTTTAAGGCTTGTTGGTGCATGATAAGTGGTTTTTGGTATGGCCGACCCATACTAGGTCATATGTGACCATCTTAATGATTAAAATGAGATGTAATTAAGTTTTTTCAAATCATTCAAGAGGTATAGGACTGAAATATTATGATTTTATGAGGAAGAGAAGCCTATAAAGGTGACATTTTGAGTTCATTTTTTGAACTAGTGTTCTTGAAGGGAAAAGTGTGACCTAGAGGATAGTGTTTTGCAGGTATGAGTGCATGATTTTAAGACTGAGGTAGAGCATGAAAAATTGAGGAATTATTGACAGAATTTGTGCAAGATTTTAGAGACTAATGAAGATTAAGAAGAAGAAGATAGATAAATATTGAATACCTTAGGGTTTGTAAGTTGAATTAGAGATCTCCATCAGTTGTGGAAGAAACAAAATAAAAAATAAATCATATTCAGGTGGCTGAGTTGGTGATTGGTCATCCTAGGGGGTTGTATCCTCCTTGTGGAGTTTGTTCTTCACTAAATTAAGGGTTGGTGCTCCTTGTAGGGTTGATGCTTATATCAAACTAGGGGTTGAGTGCTCCTTGTAAAGTTAGTGCTTCACTAAATATGATTTTCTTTATGTAAATATAAGAAAAAATTTCAGTGTGCTTTCTTCCACTTGAGAATTTCCCAATTATATCTTGTGTTCATGTGTATGCTCTCTTGGTTGTGCTTATGTGGTTGATTTTTTGATGTTGTTAATCACACATTGATGGATGGATAAATGTTAATGGTGCATGTGTATGATAATATGAAATGGTAAATTAAGGGTTTAAAAAAACTAATTCACCCCCTCCTCTCAGTTAATTTTTCTTCCAACAATTGATATTAGATCAGGTCCTTGAGAAGAAATTTTAACATCTTGAAGGAGATCTTAGAATTACAAAATGGGTAAGTCTTCAAATTTGATCTTTGGAGGAGAAAATATGAGATTGTTAAGTCTTTGTTTTTTATGCCTAGTAAGATAAAATGAAGTAAAATGGAGAAATATCATGATCATGCTATCAAGATATTGGAATCACGGGTTGAAAGTATGTCTAAATATATAAAGGAGAAAGAAGACACTTGTTCCAGGTATGAAGAAAAATTGAAAGCATTAGAATCATATTTGGATAGTGCATTTAGTAGGTTAAGGATGTATGAGAGTCTTGAGAAGAGCTACAAATCTATTGACAACATTTTAGAAGGTCAAAGAGTCACAGATGACAAAACTAGGCCTAGGGTTTTAAGGAAAAAAATGTGAAGAGTGATGATGAAGCTGGTCCAAGTTCAAAATTAGATGTGATGGTGACCAATAATACTAATTTAAGAGGGTATAACTTAGTTAGACAACCTGATGCTATGAGGTATGGTTCATAATTTCATGGGTATTGCTTTGTTTGTCATGATTTTGGTCACAGAGCTAGAGATTGCAAAAGAAGGTCTCCTAGGATTGGTATAGGCATCTTCAAGGGTGAATGTTTTTCATGTTGTGTAAGTATGGCCATATGGCCACGGACTATGGATGGAATCTTAGTGTTTATGAGCCAAGAAGGAAGAAGAGTGTTTTTTATTTCAATTCTCAAAGATCAGGTCACATAGCAAGACTATGTCCAAGCAAGAGGAGGTTGATTCAAAGGTCTGATTATAAACGAGCAGTTAGAAGACCTAATCATGTAGGTGAAGCTAAGAAGGATACTATAAAATCAGAGGAGATTTGTAAGAAGCTTGAGCATATGGAAATTTTCATGGAGAGTTCTAGTGCCTTCCTGATGAAAGACAAGTTTCTCAAGCCCAAATCAAGTCAAGGAATCATGTTTGTTATGGTTGAAGAAGCAAGATGAGAAGAGCATCACATGTTTCTATCAAATATTCAAACTCCTTTTCATAACAAGTTGAAGGAGATTGGAGTTTGGAACACTTCAAGTGTTGTAAGGTATACTATATGATCTATTCATGTATATTGTATAGGGCCAAGGATTGTGGATGGAATCTTAGTGTTTATGAGCAAGGAAGGAAGAAGAGTGTTGTTTGTTTCAATTGTCAAAGATCAAGTCACATAGCAAGATTATGTCCAAGCAAGAGGAGATTGATTCAAAGGTCTGATTATAAACGAGCAATCAAAAGACCTAATCATGTAGGTGAAGCTAAGAAGGGTGCTACAAAAGTATAGGATATTTTTAAGAAGACTGAGCATATAGAAGTTGTCAAGGAGAGTTCTAGTGCCTTCATGATAAAATACAAGTTTCTTAAGCCTAAATCAGGTCAAGGAATCATGTTTTTTATGGTTGAAGAAGTAAGATGAGAAGAGAATCACATGTGTTTATCAATTATTCAAACTCCTTTTCATAACAAGTTTAAGGAGCTTGGAGTTTGTAACACTTTAAGTGTTGTAAGGTATATTATATGATATATTCATATATGTTGAGTCCTTAACAGGTATAGGTGTTTGAGCTTATCATGATATCTTTGTCTCAAGAACGTGTCATATCTATCATGGTATCCTTATGCCATGATTTTTCAATATCATGAGTGAGTCTAAATGTCCTAAGTGCTTGAGTTTGTTTGAATTCTAAAACAATCATGCAGTGTCAAGATCAAAGAGTGTGTGTGGCTTGTATTGTTAAGTCTTGATATTCAAGTGCATCAATAAAATCGTATGTTCAAGGCCCATAAGTGTGTAGTCTATGTGTTGTCCTTATTAAGGTGTGTAAAGGTACTGTGTGTCAAAATAAGCATACTCCCAAGGGGAATTGGGTCTAAATGTTTGAAGAGTTTTCCAAGAAAGTCCTAAAGTAATTTGTAGTATGTGTCATATCTTGTCTAAGAAAAGGTTTTCCAGTCCTAATGAGGTATTTCTCTATCTCTGCCAAATGCACGAGTGATATGTGTAAAAATCATACAACCTAGGTCATCGAGGTGGTATGAGTAGGCATGCTCAGGTTTGAGTTTGTGTCTCATTCTCAAAATAATATGCAGAGATTATTTTGTGGTTTGTGTCAAGGTTTATCAAGTATGTTAAGAAGTTCTAAGTGTCTCAAGGTCATCAAATTTGTCTTGGTTTGAGAAAAGGGTGTTGTGTCATCAAAGGATGTTTCAAGAGTGTCTCTAGAAGTTTCAAGCTTGTCAAGCTTGTGTAAAGATCTCTCTGAACCAGGCTGAAGATATGGTGTTTCTTAGACATAATCAAGGCCTCAAAGAGATGAGTGTAAATATTATGGGAAATTATTCAGTGTTACAGGTGTGATTTTGAAGCTATGCAAAGGTGATATCCTGAAAAGGATTAGGATTATCAGTCAAGAGTGTTAAATCAGAGATACGAAGGGGTTTCCTATTGACATGTAGTCCTATTCGGTGTTTTCATTGATGCAAAACCACCTCAATGAAAAATTTGATGATTATTTAATGTCATATGATGATGTATGTGATGTTGGAATGATGATTCAGATGTGTTCTTGATGATACAACAAGATTCAGTTAGGATTGCTTGCTCTTGCAAGCCTATTCAGGTGCCTAGGTTATGTTGCATGGAGGTAGGATATTATTAGATGCTTGAAAATCATGTTGGCATGATTGAGAGAAGTTTTGGAGAGTTTTTAGGAACCCACAATAGTGTCATGGTGTAAATACAAGTGATTCACTATGTTACAGCTACTTATCTGAAGCAGGCATGGTTGCTAAGAGGTATGCGATTGATATTTGGAGATATATGAGCTCATGAATGCATGTTTTCAGGTGCATAATGGTATATAAGGTATTTTTGGGTCATTTTCAGTGGTTTTATGATTAGTTATAGCATTCTTTTAGTTGACCCTAGCTTCTATAGTGAGAAACATTAAGGTGTTATGCAAGTCTTGATGAAGTTTCTGGAGAATTTAAGGTATGGTGATGACATTATGATGATTGGAGATAGTTAGTGTAATGTGTCATGGTGATTTGAGAAAAAAAATTAGGTTGTTAGGATGTGAATTTTTCAAGATATGTCAGATTTATGTGAGACAGGGTCAAAATCTAGTGTTTAATCCAGCTCGAGTTTGGCACTTCTGATGCTCACCCTTAAGTATTTGCTTTGTATGGGACCTTTTGGATTTCATGGATGTTTATATGGTGATTATATAAGGTTTCAAAAAATAATGAGGTCATTTAATTTTTATCTTTTTATGAACGAATGTTAAGAAGATAAAGTGGTCTAAAACCCTAGCTAAACCCTAGCTAGGAGCAGTTTGCAAAAAAAGAGGTATAGTGAGCTAGTTTTGATTGATTCATTAAAAATTTATGATTTTATGATGGTATAGGAATATTCTTATATTTCCATAAAGGTATGGTATAGGTCATGGTGATGAGTGGGCCCCACTCAAACAGGTCAGTTTCTGAATAAGAATGTTTTAAGACAAGGTTGTCCAAATGAGGTATGATACTAAATTGATGTTATGGAATGTATGTGAGATGATCTTGATGTAACTGGAGATTTTAGGAAATTTCCAAGTAGGTACATGATCAAATGATGTCCATTTAGGTTGACTGGTCAAAGGGTTGTTTTGAGGCCTTAAAAAGTAATGCTCAATAAAATGGTTATAACTAGAGCTACATGTGGAATTTTGAGAAGATTAAAAATGTTTTGGAAAGAGGATTCAATAGATATTATCCATTGATATAATTATTGTATAATTATGAGGTTTTTTGATGATTTTTATAAGTTCATTATTTTGACAAGAAGGTTTTTGTCAGTGTAGGACAAGATGTGCTTTTATGAACGTTTTAAGTTGTTTGAAGCATGAGATGGATTAGGTGATGATTTGATATCACCTTGAATGTGAATAGGTATTAATTTTTAATAAAATTAATCTATTTATATGATTTATTGTTCATATAAATATTTCAATGAGCTAATCTTTGGAAACAACTTTTTTGGTAGGTTGATTTGGTGAAGACAAAAGTGGTTGTGATTTGAGCAGGTGGTTGATTAAAGGCTTATAACTTTCTTAGAAGTGTTATAAAGGTTCTAGTAAATTCCATAAATTGGTCACATGACATGGTTTGGTTGAGTTTAAATTATTTTATTGCATAATGAAGTTTCCAGGGTGTTAAAGGGTGTAGGAAACAACATTTTTGAGAAATACAAAGAGTATTAGGCCCATTAAATGAAATAATTTTATTGTTTGAGATAAATTGAGACCATGTATGAATTTTAAATGATATTTTAATCATGTTTAATGTATTATGGTTCATGAATATGTATGGTTTGTGATGTAAGGGCATTTTTTAACTTTGTGCCCATGGGGTTTTGAGCCATTTTTTGCACATGTAATGAGGTCTTTAGCTAGGCCGACCTACTTGAGTCACTTGTGACTATTGTAATTCAAATTGGGGATGTTTTATTCATGTATGGGTCAATCCAAATGATGGAAAAATTTTGTTTTTGAATTTGAAATCAAGAGGAGCTTATAAAAGCATAGTTTTGGGTGCTTTTGCAAGCTAGTTGTGTGTGTGCAAGGTGTGAAACCTAGGTGTGAGATATTTGTAGGTGTTGAAGCATGAAATGAGGTTTAATCAAGTGTGTTGCAGGTTGAGGAATATCAGCAAGCATGTGTTCATGAGTATGAAGGCTTGAGAAGTGAAGATAGTAGCTTGTTTGTGAAGGATTGGATACCTAGGGTTTGAGTGAAGGATTGAAAAGGTGTGAGCTGAATACTTGATCTCCATCAATTGTGGTAGAAAAAAATTTAGAGATCATATCTAAATAATGTGGTAGAGTGGTTTCTTGATCATCTTGGGGGATTATAGTCTCCTTGTGGAGTTGGTGCTTAACAAAATTAGGGGTTGGTGCTCCTTGTATGGTTGGTGCTCTACTAAATTAGGGGTTGGTGCTTAATTATGGGGTTGGTGCCTTCACTAAATTTGTTGTGTGTACATATCAATAAAAATATTGTGTATCAGTGGGTTTTCTTCCCCTCTAGGGTTTCTCACTTATATCTTGTGTTCATGTGTTGATTCTATGTTTGATGGTTGCTTGCATATTTGATATTTGATGGTGTGCACACATTAATCAATGGATAAGTAAATTTTTGGTTGGTTTAATAATATGAAATTTGAATTAAATTTCTATAATGACTGATTTACCCCACCACCCCTCTCATTCCATTTTTCTTCTAACAATTGGTATCAGAGTAGGTCGTTTTAAACAAGTTTGACAGCTTGAAAGGACATCCTTGAAGCAAAATATCGTGAGTAGCTTGCTAATTACTAAAGTCACCATTGTTTGATGGAGTAAATTATGGTTTTTGGAGCTTGAGGATTAATTCATTCATCATGTCTCAAGGGTTTGATGTTTGGGATGTTATGTAGAAGATGGCTTTATTCCTCCTGCCACTCCTCTAAGTACTGAAGAACAAAAGAAGGAATATACCAATAATTCAAAAGATTTTAATGATATCATTATAAGTGGACTTGGAGAATCAGATATGGGAAAGGTGACGTATTGCAAAAATGTAAAGGAAGCATGGGAAAAACTCTAAGTTCTTTATGAAGTTGACTCAAAGGTAAGAGGATTACAAATCTTCAAACCTTCAGAAATCAATTTAAAGGTCTTAAGATGAATGATAATGAGTCCATTGCTACATACCTTCTTAGAGTTGATAAAATTGTCAATAGCATGAAAGGGTTAGGAGATGAAGTGAAAAAATAAAATATTGTTCAAAAGGTTTTGAGATCACTAACCTATAGGTTTGATGCCTAAGTTTCTTCTATTCAAGAATAAAAGGATCTAACTACTTTGAAATTGGATGAGTTGCATGGTACTTTGATTGCTTATGAAATGAAAATAGGTGACTCCAAACCAGCCAAGAAGGAGATTGCATTCAAATCTGAAATGAAGGCTAAAGGTAAGAAGATAAAGGATGATGATGTTACTCTTAAGATTGAAGATGAATAGCTCTTTTATTATGGTGGCTAGAATATTGAAGCATGGATCTGGTAAGTATAGTGGTAAGCTTTCATTCAAAATGTTTTAATTGTGGTGAAGTGGTACATTTTGTTGCTAAGTTTCCTCATAGGCATGAGAAGGAATATTGATGATGTTGAAGATCATGAGGCTAAACCTAAAAAGCAAGAATTACAAGTTTGGAAAAGGTAATAATAATGTTAAGAGGTTTAATCATAAAAAGGAAAAAGAAGCTTCTATACAAATCAAGATGATGAGTTATCTAATGCAAGTAGTGGTGTTTTAGATTATGAATCTAAATCATGATTATGAGAACATTGGAAATGAGGTCTTATTCATGACTAAAGAAGATATGAGGTACCTTCTAATGATGGATCATATTTTTTAGGAGATTTTATTTTAGGTTATTGCAATTATTCTATGAAGACGATGAGGATGAAAAAGATGATTTTGAGAGAATCAAAAGAGAATTAAAGCATGTTGAAAAAGAGAACCAAAAGTTGACTTTGCAAATCAAGGAATATGAAAATCAGTTTCATAAGCTAGAAGAACAATATCTGTTTGAATCTACAAAGCAAAGTGAATCAATTGGGTTACTAGAAGAAAAGGTAAAGTATCTTGTTTCAAATATTCAAGATAAAGAGAGTTTGTGCACTAAATATCAAGAAGATATAGAGTTCTTAAGGGATGAGTTACTAGAGATCAGCAAGAAGACTATGTCCTTTACAAAAAAATGAGAAAAGTGCTAAATACCTAGATGATCTACTTGGAAAACAAAGAGAAACAAATGATAGGACTGGTTTGGGATTCAAAGAGGAGTCTAAAGACAAGGAAGTAAAGCAAGAAGCTATGATTTTCAAGAAAGGAATCAGGTGAACCTGTCATTAAGGAAGAAAAGAAGGTGACACCCATCAAGGACAATGTGAAAATCAAGGTCTATTAGGAAACCCAATGCCTCAAGGTATGAGAGAACCTTCAATGGTCATTGTTTTACTTGTAATGCATTTGGTCATAGGGCTAGTGAGTGTAGAATATATTCTAGAGATGATCATCCTTGGAGGGACAATAGAAGTGAGTTTGATAAGAGGATAGTATGCTATAAGTGTAATGAACAAGATCACACAACTAGGTATTGCTTGTATGATTCACATAGTCAAGATGGAGGCTTCAAAAGAAAGAATTCAGTAGTATGTTACAATTGTAATGAGATTTTTCATGTGGAAAGAGTTTTTTTTCATTCTTATTCAAGACAAAAATAGATGACTAAGGACCTAAAGTGCATGTAAATAACTTTCAAAGGGCTAGAATGCAAGATAGTGGTCCTAGAAGGACATTAGGAACCAAGGAGAGACAATGATGTCTCATCAAGAGTAGATGTTAATGGAAGAAGAAGTGTTTCTCAGGGATTATATTAGAAGAGAGAGGATGAAGGAGTTTTGTAGGTTCCCAATAAGGCTTAGGACCTCTTCAAGACCTTCTTTTAGGTCATTCATGGTCATATATACCTTCACTATGCTTCTTTGAGGTATATCAATGCATATGAAGCATTCAAGAGAGGGGGGTTTTTTTGAGTCAATTTTTTCCTCCTTTATAAGGTCAAGGTATTTCTTTTTATGTTCTTGATTCATGGTCTTATTAGTTCATGATGAGTGGTTCTTATCTTAGATGTCTTGATCTTAGTCTTGTGGACAGTAGTAGTACATGTTTTTGTTCTTTATGGTCTATGTTTGCATCATCATGGTGTGTGGTTGGTTTTGATTTGTCTCAGTGTGTTCTAGAGTCTCATGGTCATGTTATAAGAAGTATGTATGTGCTCTTGAACTCATGAAGTAACCTTTATAAGTCTCTGAGATTATGCTTAGTTGTGTTGAAGGAGTATGGGGTCTATGAGAAGTCTAGAGGCAAGTTTGATTGGTTGAAGGTGTCATAAGGTTAGTCATGATGTACAGGTAAGTTTCAAGTGTGTCTAGTATTTCTTGATGTGTATAAATCTTTTAAGGTGTCTTTGAAGTTGTAAAAAGGTCATCATGAGTCCATGTGTACTCATTCTTCCTAATAAGTGTTATATGTAATGTCTAGACATCAATATTGGTTTGTGAATGTCATTAGAGACTTATGTCATGAATTTGTAAGGCTGTATAGGTTGAATCCTAAATGTGTTTGAAGATGAATAATGTGATCAAGTGATAAATTGATCATTACATTGCTACCAAAATGGAGTATGGACAAGATATATTCAATTTCAATGTGCACAGAGAGAAATTAAGGTGGCTTCAAGTATGAATTTTTCACACAGTGTCCCAAATCAATTGAATATAAATGCTCAGTAATATTGGTAAGGGTAATAATTCAGTAAGTATGAGCAATTTTGAGGTCATGAAAGCAAAATTTGGTGATTTTGGAAGGTTTTTTCTCCCCTAAATTGTGTTTTCACGTTGACGATTTGTAAGTAGTACAGATGGAAACTAAGTTATTAGGGGGTAAATGATTGAGTATAATGCTAAAATTTATAAATATCATCTAGACATGTTGGATCAAAGGATATAGGTAGTTTTGAGTCATGAGAATGTGTACATTTCCTATAATCTTTGATAGTATTGGAAAATTGACAATGGTGTGTTATAGAGACCTAATCTGTGTCAGGCACTTTTTGCAAATCTGGGAGTGTCTCTTTTGGAATGGGCTCACAAGGTGATTGTGGAAGATGAGATGCTCAAATGGGTGTTCAAATCTGGCTTAATATATTTTTGGAGGTTAGTACATAAAAATTTATAAGTAATTCTTAGTCTTGCATGGGCTAGAAGATTGTGAATGAGAATTTGACAGTATAAATGATTTTTTGTTGAATGATCTTCATGAAATATTTGAGTTTATCTAGACAGTTATTGAATGTAAGCCTATGAATGATTAAAATGTGATGATATATGGTCTAAAGACACATAGGGTCTAGGACTACCTTTATGCATTCTATGTGGTGTGACTTGGCCTAAGACTTGGCCTATAGGTCTTCTTCTTGTGCATCTTCTAGGTTTATCAAAAGGTATGAGTATGTAAAGATGGCCTAAAGTATGAGTGTGCTCAAATGAATGGCTCCTATCAGGTTATAAAATATTATGATTACTTTTACATCAAATGACATGTATGTTTCTTGAGGATCCAGGGGTAAAAGATTATGTGTAAACAAGTTAATGGTAAAAAGAAATGCACAATGTGTTTTTGGTGAATACCATCTCGGAGTTCTAGTGACATAGAAAGATGTGTTGAAGTCTTCGTATGTACCTTTGATGGTCAAGAACATAGAAAAGTACATTTAGACCTACTAAAATTCATGAAACCCCTTTGACTATGTTCAAGGAATTTGTCAAAGGATATAAACTCAGTAAACTCATACTGAACATTAGCTCCTACAGGTTGGATTTGCAATTATGCATTCTTTGATAAGAATAATATCTTATGAAGAGGCCATATGGGTGTATAAAGTTGCTTGAAAATTGTTGTGTTGATACAAAAATGTATCCTTTTTTCTCCATTAGTTGCTTCATGAGTAGGAGAAGATTGCCAAGCTACAAGGTACTATATACATATGTCTAAGACAAAGTATGAGTTCCTACAGGTAAGAGAGGTTATTCCTATCACTTAAGATGAGGTATGAATCCCAAGGAGGCATGAGTGTTCTTGTGATATGATATACAAAGTATTGAAGGAACCAAATATGTCCATAGGATTTTTATATACATGATTATTGCTTCTAACTATTCTATGTATCTACCTACAAGTTATTGAGAAAACATCTACCTACATGTGTATAGTGTTGTGTGATCGGGCAGAGTATGAATGTTTTCTCATGTATGGTTTGGGTATATGTCCTTTGAGATGTCAAGGTTCTCCATGAAGTGTTCTTGTGATACTCGTAAAATATTCCTTGTGGTGAATAGTTATTTGACATTTGAAAATTTGACTAATACTGATATCTTTGAGTTGCACTACAGTGCTACAGTAACAAGAACAATGTGCTTCTACATGTGAGAGATATTTTTCTGCTAATTAGGACATGGGGAGTGCATGAGATCACTCTCTAATAATAGTACAAGTGGTATACTATGCTAAGGAGTCATCTTCTTGACAATTTAATGTTTTGGCTCAGTGATGAACTAATAATTGACATGTCATCAAGCATGAAAAGGTGTTCCTACAAGTGTGTAAATGTTATTCAAGGTGTGTATGAGCTCTTCATGTCAAGGGGAGATTAGGAGAAAGCTTCTAGATGGAGACATAGTGTTTCTATTGGAAATAGGGGTATGAGCTTGGTATCTACTTCTTGTATTGAAAAATTTTGATCCTTAAATGTATGTTCTCAATCAAAAATGACTATTATAGACTGAGAAATTTGTTTAGGTTCTTACAAAAGTGTTGATGGTCCTTTTTAGCCAAGTTAGCATGGTATGTATCTAAATTTTTCCTTATGAGCTAGAAATGGAGGTTTTAAGTCCAAGGGTGGATATGAGTTACTTTTCAGAGTGTGTATGAGGTTCTACAGCTTGCCAAATTGGTCCTAAAAGCACTAAAAAGTTTGTTTAGGGCCCTAAGTCTCAAGTGTGATATGGAGAGCAAGAATGTGCATGGTAATGCTAATTCTAAGCCTAGACAAGGTGGATGCATGGTTAAGAAATATGGATTAATTATTTTTCATGCTCATTCTTGACATTTTTGGAATGTCTCATGATGTTTATGCTTCAGATAATGCTAGTTACAGTTGGTTCTTGAAGCCTAAAATAGCGTTGAAGGTGATAATTTATTGTTTGGCATGCGTAGAAGATGAAATGTGATGTATTGGCTCCTAAATATGGTAATGATTATGATTATTTCATGTTTATTGATGATTTTAATATGTTTTATATTCTTGGCCCAAGGGGAGCATGGTGGTTGCATGCTAGAAATGAAGGAAAAATCAGTTTTTTAGGTACATTTCAAGGTAGCTAAGTTGAAATCGTTGGTTGATGTTTCTAACCAGAATTTGATGCTATGAAGATGAGGTAGGTGAATATTATTATGCTATAGGTATTCCTTTGTAATTAATGTATAAATGGAGATAAGTTTAGGTAGTTTTCCATCAATGATAAAGGGGGATATTGTTGGCATGTAGTTCTATTAGGTGTTGCCAATGATGCAAAACCACATTAATGATAAAGTGAATGATGGATCAGGACCATTTGATGATGTATGTGATTCAGATTGGAATGGTGATTCAGATTGTTTACTCTTGAAGCCTATCAGGTGCCTATGATGTTGCATGATGAGAGCTCTTGGTGAGAAGATTTGACTGATGCTAAAAGGTTTGAAAGCACTCATTGGCATGATAGATGCACGTGATTGGTTATGTTACAGGTTCTCATTTGGAGCAAGCATGGTTGCTAAGAGGTATGAGATTGAGTATTTGGAGCTATATGATATCATTGTATGCTTGAATTCAGGTATATCAAGTTGAATCATGTATGTTTGGGTCATTTTCAGTGGTTTCATGTTGATTTATAGCATTATTTTTGTTGATCCTAGCTTCTACAATGAGAAACCTAAGTTTCTATGCAAGTCTTAGTGTCTGGAGAGTTTGAGGTATGGTGATGGAATTCTGATGATTGGAGATATTTTTGTATGTTTCATGGTTCTTTGAGAAAAAATTTCAAGTTGCTAAGGATGTGAATTTTGCAAGATATGGCAATTTATGTGAGACAGGGTCAAGAACAAGTGTTTTTCCAGCTCAAATTTGATCTTCTAATGCTCCCCCTGAATTTTGTGCTTTGCATGGTACCTTGTAAATTTAAGGTATGTATTATATGGTGAGTCTATAGGGTTTCACAAAAATAATGAGTTCATTTCATCGTCAGGTTTTTTATGAACAAATGTTAAGAAGATAAAGTGGTCTAAAACCCTAGTTAAACCCTAGCTAGGAGCAATTTGCAGAAGAAGATGTATAGTGAGCCAGATTGATTTATTCATAAAAATTTATTATTGGATGATGGTAGATGAATCTTCCATATTTCCGTAAAATTATGGTAGAGGTCATGGTGATGAGTGGGCCCCACTCAAACAAGTCAACTTCTAAAGAAGAATGTTTTGGGACAAGGTTGTCCAAATGAGGTATGAGATAAATTGAAGTTATGGAATGTATGTGAGCTGATATTTATTTACATGGAGGTTTCAAGAAATTTTCATGCATGTACATGGTCAAATGCGGTCCATTCAGGTTGACTAATCAAATGGCAGTTTATGAGGCCTTAAAAAGCAGTGCTCAATAAAATGGTTATAACTAGATCTACAAGTGGAATTTTGAGATGATAAAAAAAAAGTGGGAAAGAGAATTCATACATATTTCCAGTTGGTATAAATATTGTATCATTATGAGGTGTTTTGATAAGGTTTACAGGTCATTATTTGGATAAGAAGGTTTTTGCCAATGCAGGACAGGATGTGTCTTGTCTGAAAGTTTTGAGTTGTTTGAAGCATAAGATGGATTATGTGATGTTCTATATATCCTATACTATGAAGAGGGATGAATTTTTCATCCAATTAATAAATTTATAGGTATTTATTGTTCATAAAAATATTTTTATGAGGTAATCTTTGGGAACATCTTTTTTAGGCAAGTTGATTTGGTAAAGAGAAAAGTGCCTGGGATTTGAGCAGGTGGATGATTCAAGGCTTATACCTTACTTAAAAGTGTTCTAAAGGTTATGTAAATTCAATAAATTGGTTTAATTTCATGGTTTTTTTGAGTTGAAGTGATTTGGTGGCATAATGAAGTTTCCAGGGTGTTGAAGGATGTAGGAAACAACAATTTTGAGAAATACAAAGAGTACTAGACCCATTAAATGAAATAATTTTATTGTTTGAGGTAATTTTTGACCATGTATGAATGTTAAATTATATTTTAATCATTTGTAATGTATTATGGGTCATGAATATGTATGGTTTTGATGTAAGGGCATTTTTAACTTTGTGCCCATGGGGTTTTGAGCCATTTTTGGCACATGTAATGAGGTTTTTAGCTAGGATGACCTACTTGGGTCACTTGTGACTATTTTAATTCAATTTGGGATGTTTCCTTTATGTATGGGTTGATTCAAAGGAGGGAAAAGGTTTGTGTTTTAATTTAAAATCAAGAGGAGCTTATAAAACCATAGTTTTGGGTGCTTTTGCAAGCTAGTTGTGTGTGTGCAAGGTGTGCAACCTAGGTGTGAGAAATTTTCAGGTGTTGAAGCATTAATTGAGGTTTAATCATGTGTTTTTCAGGTTGAGGAAGATCAGAGAGCATGTGTGCATGATTATGAAGGTTTGAGAAGTGAAGATAGTGATTGTTTGTGAAGGATTGGACACCTAGGGTTTGAGTGAAGGATTGAAGAAGTGCGACCTGAATATTTGGTCTCCATTAGTTGTAATAGAAAAAAAATCAGAGATCAGATCTACATAAGGTTGTTTAGTTGGTTCTTGATCATCTTGGGGGGTTGTAGCCTCCTTGTGGAGTTAGTGCTTCACAAAATTAGGGGTTGGTGATCTTTGTAGGGTTAGTGATCTACTAAACTAGGGGTTAGTGCTCCTTGTGGGGTTGTACCTCACTAAATTTGAAACATATCAATAAAAATATTGTGTTTCAGTGGATTTTATTCCCCTTGATGGTTTCCCACTTATAGTTTGTTTTCATGTGTTGATTATATGTTTCATGGTTGTTTGCATATTGATTCACTCCCCCCTCTCAGTCCATTATGCTTCTAACATTTCCCAGGTCTGTGAAGGTTCCTGAAGGTCAAAGATGATGTCTTTGAACATGGAAGCATGATAGCGTGACTTCATGAACTTGCCATGACTCAAGTAGAGTCAAGAAGGTATAATGTGAAAAAATAAGTCTGTGCAGTGATGTTCCATGCCTAAAGGTCTGAATGTAAGCTATATATGTATGGGAGACTGTAAAGACTAATAGAGTATTGTATAAACTATGATCAAATGGTTATAAGTGTGCCAAACAAACTAGGTCTTGAATAAGCATGGTGATAGCAAGTTGAGCACCATCATTGTGTTACAGCGGTTTGTGCTTGAAGAAATTTATTGATATAGGCATGAAGATGGTGGATATGGCTCTGAGGAAATATATACCACAAGGCATGATGACAATTAATAGTATTTTGTGCTTCAAATTGCAAATAGAGATGTGGTGTCTCGTGAAAGGTATTGATTGTGCATTGCAACAAAAAAGTATGAAATTGCTTTCAAGTATCAAATATTTAAGGTATAAAATGGAAAACACTAGTCTAAGATTGATCTTTACAACTGTGGAGGATCAGAAATGAGGTTTTCAGGTTACAAACATCATGATCAAAGTGTGTGTATGCTCTAGAGGAATGAGTTCAAGTGTTGGTAGTTTTGCAGGGTCTATAGGTGGTTTTTAGGCATTGTTGCAAAGTCTTGTAACAAAGCATTATGATATATGATTCCAAGATTGTTATTACTTAACCATGAACAAGGTCTAGTATCTCTAATTTAATGTTGTAAGTTTTGAGTAATGTGACAAGACAGGTTTGATCTTGAAGTCTACCAAGTGTTTATGCATCACGAAGATTGAATGGAGTAAGTAAAGGTAGGGTATCTTGGTATTTTCAAGAACAAAATGATGAGCTATAGGTGATCAGTAAGGTACAATATTTGAATGACTTCAAAGGATTGTTTAAATACAAGAAGATGAAATTCAGTGTTGAAGAGCAAGGTGTCATGATGCAAAAGGCATGTAAAAGGATATAGAGAGAACCAAAGTGTGTTTGAAATGACGTGAAGAATTCAAAAGGTAGTTGATAGTATGCTACAGTGGATAGTAAGTTGAAGCTTGACAAAATATGTGATGAAAAAGTTACTAGAGCTTGAGGGCTACTTGGATCTCGAGGTACAACTTGGCTCAAATTTTCCTAAGCTTGATAATAAGGTATTGTGATCCTCTTTGTGTTTCATTATGAGTATGGATAGTGTCTATCATCTTTTGAAATTGAAAAGCATGAGCTCTCAGTCAGGGGTTCATATCTTGTCTCAGTCCATGATAAAATTTCAATGTTGATATCTTTTGGACTCGATGTTAAAGGAAGGATTGACTCATATAGGTAAGTATGAATGAATTTGAATGTGTCAAGCAAGCTACAGGACTATCAAGTGCAAATGATGTTTTGAGGACTACTGAAGGTGTGTATTTCAACTTCTTATCTACATACGGACACAAAAGATCCATTTAGGTGTTAGTTGGATATGTCTATGTCATGTGAATGGATATATGTTGATCTCAGTGATGTGAGATGGTAGCCTAAAGGGATAGTGATGGGATATTAATCTCGAGAGGAGCATTGGTGAAGCCTATACTCCATGTAAAGAAGCTACAGTGCACTAGTTAGGCTTGTGAGTGGACAAGTCGAGATTTGAGTATTCCCTAATGAAGGTTCAAGGCCAGTTAAAGTCAAAAGATACAAAGGAGTGTGATCTACAAGTGTGAATATGATTGTCTACAGGTATGCTTATGATTAAAGTGTGATTTCAAAGAAAGATGGACTTTGGTGGTAGCTTACAAGTAGGGATATTGATGTCTATTGCTTCTAAAACAAGAGTTGCATTCAAAACAGAGTATGGAGAAGAAATTTTGATATATACATCTAAAGTCAGAGGTAAGTTGTGTTATGAGTTTCAAAGATACATAAAGCATTTTACTAAGAAGCAAAAATTGATAGTGTATAGGTCTGGTAAGTGCTTAACAAGGTAGAAGAGCAATATTGGCTCTCTGAGAGGGCTTAAACTATGAAAAAGAGTGAATAGGTAGAGAAATTGATGATTTGCAATTGTGCCTCATAGATAAGCAAGTGCTTGTATTAAGAATGGTATCATATCATCAAAATATGGTAAGAAACACTATAAGGATGCTTCAGGACGGAGATGAAGAGTTTGATCTCTCTACATGACTGGATTTCAAGGTAAGGAGGTAATTGTTTTGTGTTTTCCACTAGAGATATACAATATTAGCCTAGGGGAGTCACAAGTAGCTGAGCCATGATGATCATAGATCTTTATTGCCTTGAGAAGTTTGTCATTTTTGCACTAAAGTTTTCATTCAGGGACAAGTAGTTTGAAATCAGTCATGATGAGGTAGATTTAATGTTATTGAGCATGATGTTGGCCTAAAAAGAGATGTATGACAATATTGAAGACCATCATTGAGAGTATTAACTCATGGAGATCTTGTTGTATGACCATATCAAGTCCAATGGATTTGTTTTGCTACTAAAGGAATCAAATAAAGGCAAGTATAGTCTCAGGGGGAGTCTTTTGAGGAAGTAAGTCAAAAAAAATCATTGTTTCATTTGTGTTTTGTCATGTGTTGTCATTTTCCATGGCTAGTAGTCAAAGTATCCTTTTTCATCGATGGCAAACGGGGGGGGGGGGGGGGGGGGGGGAGAATCAAAAACATGGAAAAGAGGTCTTGTAGGTGTTTGTTATTTTGGTTGCCATAAATGACAAAGGGGAGATTGTTGGCCATTGTGTGTTTTCTATTTTCATTAATTTCAACTCCATTGATAGAAAATGGTGTCATGTGGTTATGTTAGTCTTTGTGATGTGTTATTCAGGTGTCAAGCATGAAGACTAAGTGGTTTGGTGAGGTCCTAGAAGGTCCTGGTGTATGGTTTAGCTAGTATAGTCATTGTTTAAGCTCTCTACATTGGTTTGATGTTGTCATGATGTCATACATGGTATATGTAGTGTGTTATAGGTGTCCCTGAGTACGCATGATGTCAACAAGGTCAAGTCATGAGGTTACATGGTTGTGTCAGGTCATTCCAAGCTTATTTCTAGCCCTGGAGCATGCAAAATGGTAAGGAGGTACAAGTTTTAGAGCTGATTAGTCTTATCCAATCATGGGAACAATATTGTGACATGATACAATAGGTGTATGGTGATTTTATGGTCATAACTCAGAGGTACATTGCATATTTGAGGTCTTAGGAAGTAACAGGTGAGAAATATGCATGATAACATGGGTAAATGATATTGGATGGAGATTTTGAGACATATATGGGATATATGGTGAGCACGGATAGTTATATAAGGTTGTCATGATGATTCATGACAAATTTAAGGTAATTCTAAAGAAGATTTTTGAATATATGCAAGTTTTGGTGAAATTGCGTAAGTAACTGTGTGTTTTTGTGACAAAAGTTGACCTTCTAATGCTTGTCATGGATTGTATGCTTTTCATGAGGACCTAAGATCTTTGGAATATATTCTAAGGTAAGTTATGAAGGTTTCAAAAAAATAATGAGGTGGTTTGATAGCCACGTTTTTATGAATGATCACTAAGAAGGTAACGTGGTTTGAAACGCTAGTTAAACCCTAACTAGGAGCAACTTACAGAAGAAGAGTTATACTAAGCCTATTTTTATTCCTTTTTCCAAAGTAATGATCTTATAATGTATAGGAATCCTTTTGGTTTCCATAAAGGTATGGTAGTGTTTGTGACAATATGTGGTCCCCACTTGAATTTTCTTGTTTCCGAAGAGTTCTAGTTTGGGGCAAAATTTTCCAAATAAGGTAATGACTAAATTAGCATTTATGATATCACGGGGGTTGTTCTTAATTTCCATGAATTTTTTAGGTCATGGTTAAGATGAAAAATTAAAAATTGTGCCTTATTTATGAAGACTGGTTTTTGGGGCAGTTTGGAGCATCTTCTTGTAAAATTGATATTATTGGAGATACTGGTGGAGTTAGGACTCCATTAAAGTTTTTTTTGTCAAGATGGTTTAAATATATTTTCATTTTTATATCAAAATTGATGATTGGATAAGGTATGCAAAAGAAATGAGTTGTTCTTTGAGGCTCAAGTTTAAAGGATACTTGTTCTAGCATGGTGCAAATGGCTACACGAGGTAAAGAGATGAATTTGAGTTGTTCATGATTGGAGAATGTTTATGAGTGCTTATACATCATGTCTAATTGTTTTACATGCGTTGGTTCAATGTGGAAATTTGTTTTTGTCTGATGGAGCTTGTTGGGCAAATAGTCAGTTCTTGAGTCTAAGAAGGGTGAAAATGTAGTTTGCAGAGATTGACTTGGTTGAAGTCCTTCCACTTGGAGTTGGAAGGACTTCCAATATTTTATGGAAATAGGATTCAGATAGATTTCCATTTATGTATATCTTGTTTCACATTGAGTTTATTTTATGGCTCTTTTAGGTCAATTTGTGAAGAATTTTATATGTTGGATTTCAGGACAGGTTTGTTCTTGTTAAAAGATTAAGTTGTTTGGAGCATCAAACAGATGAGTTGATGCTTTCTACTACCTATAATGTGAATCGGGTTGAATTTTTCATCTATTGAATGAATTTAGAGGTCTCTAATGTATCAGCAAAGGTTTTTATTAGTTGGGTTTCCAAAACTGGGTTTTAGGAAGCTTGGTTTGGTAAAGACAAAAGTAGTCGTGGTTTGAACATATGATTGTTTCATGAGATATAACTTGCTTATGAGTGTTCTACAGATTGTGGGATTTCCATTGAGAGGTCACATGCTATATTCGACGATCATCTTGGATTTTTTGAGGTCAAAAGGTAAAGACATGGTGTTCGAAACAAGTGTTTTGTGAAGGTAATGAGCAAGTGGGCCCATTAAATGAAATAATTTGGTTGGTTCATGTAAATTGTGACAATTTATGTTTTTTAAATGTTATATTATGCATGTTTTTTTATTTTTAGAGCTTTGCTAAAAATAGTTTTTGTATTAGAGGATTTTTCTCATTCTAATGGCATGGTTTTGAGGCTTGTTAGTGCATGATAAGTGGTTTTTGGCATGGCCGACGTAATTAGGTCATATGCGACTATTGTGATGATTTTTTTGGGATGTTTTAAAGAAGTATGGGTTGAATTATTCATGAGGGACCGACCTCCTTTGATTGTAAATTAATATAAGCATATAAATGCAAGGTTTTGGGTCGTTTTTGAACTAGTGCCCTTGGAGGGAAAAGTGCGGCCTAGAGGAGAGTGTTTTACAGGTAAGAGTGCATGATTTTAAGGTTGAGGAAGAGAATGACAAATTGAGGAATGACTAATAACATGTGTGCAAGAGTTTAGAGCCAAAGCAATATCATGAAGAAGAAGATAGAGCAATATTGAAGACGTAGGGTTTGGGCAAGGGTTTGTGAGTTGAATAAGTGATCTCCATCAGTTGTGGAAAAAAAAAATCAGAGATCAATCATCTTCAGGTGGCTGAGTTGGCTCTTAGTCATCCTAAGGGGTTGTAGCCTCCTTATGGAGTGGGTGCTTCACTAATTTAGGGTTTGGTGCTCATTATAGGGTTGGTGCTCCTTATGGGGTTGGTGCCTCACTAAATTTGAAGCATGGAAATATAATTTTTATGTTTCAATGGGTTTCCTTCCCTACGAGGGTTTCCCACTTAATTTTGGTGTTCATGTGTACTTTCTTGTTCTTTCTCATGTGCATGATTATTTCTATGCTAAAGTAAACTCACATATGGTTCATAGTTAATTGAATGGTTGCATAAATGATGATGCATGATAAATGGTAAATGAATTTAAATATTTTTAGGAATGATTCACCATCTCTCTCATTCCATTGTTCTTCCAATAGTCTGATGCAACCTAATCATTCTAGAATTCAATATTTCATGCTTTATGTTGATGATTATTTGAAAAAAATGTGAATTTTTTGTCTTCGTAACAAAAGTGAAGGTTTTTTGAGCTTCAAGAAGTTTAAAATGGCTGTTGAGAATGGTATTGGTCGTAAAATCAGATCTCTTCTCTCATATCGAGGGGTGAATTCACCAGTAATGAGTTTAAATCCTATTTGGAAGCTCATAAGATTTGTCAACATATGTCTCCCCCACATACACACGGAAAAATGGTATTGTTGAGAGAAGGATCCATATTATCATGGAGATGGTGTGTTGTATGATTTATGATTCAGTATTGGTGAAGACATTCTAGGATGAAGCAATGAAGACTCTTGTAAATATCCATGATTTAATCAAATAAAAAACAAAACATTGCACAATAAAATAATAAAACCAGAGATATTGTAATTCATTCGGGACAAATTCTCAATGGAGATATTACATATAAATAGCTCAATGAACCCCTATAAGTAAGGAGTCAAGGCTAATCTCTAAGTCCTCTCAATATCACAAATATCTCTCAACTATGAGTTGTGCATTACAAATGTTTTGCACACTCGTATATTATTTTATAAATATTAAAAAATATTACTACCAAATAACCCAAACCACTCCTAAGTGTTCACACTATGAACAATATTTCTATAACAGACTGCAGTGTATTTGTTAAACAGAGTGCCCACAGTTTCTTTTCATGGAGTAACTCCGTAGGAGGCATGGTCAAATCATTAGCCATCCATTACACAACTCAGAGTATTCAGGGACAAAGCCAACATGTACATACCCAAGCAGAAGAGAAAGAAGTTGGATATGAAATCAGAGAAACTTGTCTTCATTGGCTATGGTGAATAAGTTGTTGGGTACAAATTGATATATCTGAAGACCGAGAAATTCTATACTGGCAGATATGTTGAGTTCTTAGAGAAGAAAGAAGTTGAGGCTCCTTCTACAGAATCACCTGATGTAGATAACACACCTGCTGTGAAAATAGAAGAAAAATTTCTCACTGATGATGACAATGATGATAGGAATGATGGTGATGATTAGGCAAGACCACAACCCATGGGAACAACATAATGTATGCCCATGCAGCATACAAATGTGATTCAAGTTGCTAAGTTGGATGCTCCTTTAGAAAAATCCACCATTGGACCATGGACTCACAGTAAAGCTTGTGAAGAGGTAAATTTTGATTTGATGGGTCTAGTTGTTAAATTTGTTGAGCCCTCTACTATCCAGGAAGCCCTATAGTCAAAATCTTGGAAAGATACTATGGATGTTGAGTATCAGTCAGTGATGAAATACAACGCATGACAACTTGTTGATCTTCCATCAGGGAAGAATCCCACTGGTTGTATATGGATATCCAAAACAAAGTACAAAGCATATGGGACTATTAACAAGTACAAACTGAGACTTGTAGCAAATGGGTATGCACAAAAGGAAGGCATAGACTATGACGAGACATTTGTTTCCATAGCTAAGATCAAAACAATTATTTTGATCTTTGCTCTAAATACACAATTTAGATGGAAAGTCCATCAGATGAACGTAAAAAGTGTATTTATGAACAAAGATCTACAGGAAGAATTCTACATGACGCAACCTAAGGTTTTTTTCATACATGGAGAAGAAACAAAGGCATGTAGACTCATTAAATATGTGTATGGCATTAAACAAGCACCCTGGGCTTGGTACATCAAGATTGATGAACATCTCATTCAACATGGATTTGCGAGGAATTCATATGATCTCAATCTCTACCTCAAGAGGCAAGGAGGAGATACTGTGATATTTGTTGTGTATGTCGACGATCTGGTCATCATTGGCTTCATGGTGAAGATGATCAATGTAATAAAGAAATATCTTAATCGATCGTTTGATGTGACAGATCTCGAGCTCATGCACTACTATCTTGGATTAGAAGTATGACAGAAGGAGAATCATATCTTTGTTTCTCAATTGAAATATACCAAGACAACGCTCGAGAAATTGAAGATTATGGATTACACGCCAATTTCTACACCCATGGAGATGAGAATTCAGTTGTCTTGTATAAATCCATCTCTTATGGTAAATGTAACTCTCTATCAACAGTTAATTGGGAATCTCATTTACTTGATAATACTAGACCAGATATCAGCTTTACGGTTAGCTATCTTTCACAGATCATGTAGGAACCCAAAGTTTTTCATTGGAAAACAACAAAGTGGATCTTGAGGTATCTCAAGGGCATTATGGATCTTGGTTTAGAGTACAAGAAGAATGATCAATTCTTTTTGACTGGATATTCAAATTTAGATCATACAGGGAAAATTGATGACATTAAATCCATTTATGGATTTGTATTTTTTTTTGGTATTTGGACCAATATAATGGAGAAGCAAGAAACAAAAAATTATTTCTCCATCTTCCACAAAGGCTGAATATCATGTCACAGGTGGAGTTTTTTGCAAAGCAATATGGCTACGTCGTATACTTGAGGGTCTTGTAGTACCGCAGGAGAAATCCATCACCATGTATGTTAACAATGAGGGTGTTCTCAAACTTTCTCGCAATCCAGTGTTTCATGAGAGAACCAAGCACATTGAGGTACGAGTTCATTTCATTCATGAGCATGTTTTGAAACACAATATATAACTTTAAATTTTCCTAAAAACTGAACAAGTAGATGTTTTCATGAAGTCACTTGCACATGAAAAATTCAAGTTGTTCAGAGAGTTCCTCTCCTCATCTCTCGAGGCAATGTAAAATTAAGGGAGGGAATGTTAGGTAAAACTTAGTTTAGTGGTAATTTTTCATTATTTTACATTTACTATAGTTACCATAGGTAACTAGCTTGTTACTTAGGTAATTAGGTGGTTTGTTTTTAGTTATACTGTTAAATTATTATAACCATTAAATTTGTTTTATATTCTTGTTGGTTTGTTTGTTGGTGTATTGTTACACCTTTATAACTATTTGGTTTTAATATTGGTTGTGCAATACCTGTATATATTACAACCCATATAGACCTGTAACTTGATAATTTTCATATCAATAAGAAGTGTAAGGCATCCTCCTAGTTTCCTCCTTGCACAAATAGAGTTAGAAATATACCAACGCTAATAGACAATAAACAATTCAACAATTCCTCAATAAATTTCAAAAATGTACCTACATATTATAAACACAAAATCATGCACTTTGGGTAATTATTTAGTCCTGATTACATACTATTATTCATATGATTCCTAAGTACGAACGATACTAATTATCCCATGTCTTTGGCCACCTTTCTTTGTCTTATGTTGCTACGTTTAGTCTTACACCCTTACTTGCTTAGTTTACCTTTTCAGTCTTCAGCATTTGTCATCCTAGACACCAGCGCCCAGACCAAAATGCCAGCACTAGGTGCCCTCGTCTAATTTGGGCATCCATGTCCTCTTTACACTTTACTCACATTTTGCGTCCTTTCTAGCCATTTGAGTATCTTATCTTTTTGGTAGTCGGCCTTTTCGGGGTTAGTTATGAAATTAAAGAAAGGGAATCACATAAATATAAAGTTATGTGATCATAATAAAGGACCAAGCACTAAGCACTATCTATCCCCACCTAAGGTTGCATCCATCAAGGCATCTAATAGCTCCATTGTATCCATCTAGCTCCATCACAAGGGACACAAGGGATGGTTTTTTGGATCACACTTCATAGGAGGGAAGTCCATTCTATTCCATGCACACATTTATTACATTCTACATCTAGCTACTTGCTCACTATCCACGTGTGACTGGCACAAGAGCAACCTAGGGCACAATTCCACATACACACACATAGAACTACATTGGGTCTGAGATGTAGTGCAATACTCAGTTGTAAGTCTGCCATTGTGGTTGTTAAAGACAGTCTGACCTCTAATTTTGCATCTTTCTTTTTTACTATTTGATGTTTATTTGAGGGTTTTGCAAGTTCATTCTTCATTGCAAGTTTCAAATGACTCCAATGATCATTGTGTGAATCTATAACGACAAAAGGAAAGCATTGATGAACATCTTATGACCTTAAGAATTTGGGTTTTGAGCATTTCCACAGACCCTGGCACCCAAAATCAGTACCCGAGCGCCCGCGGGTGCCCCTGTCCCTCTCCAGGTGCCCCTATCTAGCCTATTCCTCCAATTCTACAATTTTTTGAGCTCCAATGTGATAGTCAATGCTTTTCATTTCTCTATCTTCCAGCTATGTGCACTTTCCAGAACTCAGCGAATCAACTAAGGCAACTTACCCTTCTTTACACATTAGGGTTATGTTATTTATTCCTTAGTTTGCTTTGGTATATTTTTGTATTTCATTATTGCATTCATTTACTACTACTATAACATCATATTAGTCATAATATTCCATATTTTGCATAATCATGTATATGTGTTGGTGCGATATTTTTATCTATGCACATTTTATTTTAAGTTTACTTTGTTCACTTAGCTTTATTTAAGATTTGTTGACTTAGTCTGCTTTACAAACCTCCTAGTCTTAGATTAGGATAAGTGAAAATCATATCTTGACCACTTGTCTCTTGTGTTCCTATTCATGTGAAGGTTGTTGCACGCATGTTTATCATATAGTCAAAAGTAAAGTTGGACTACAACTCTTGCTTTTGCTATATATAAACCACTTCTATTTGTAAATTAAAGAAGTTTGTTGATATAAATTTAATTTGGCCGATTTAGTGGCAATAATGTGTTTCTATTATTAGTTATTATTTGTAGCAACTTCTATCATTTTTGAAGTGATCCCAAATTGAGGATATTGTTGGGTTTCACCTATTTTTTTCATGGTTTCAGAGAGGTACTTCTTCAATCAGTAATTATGGTGCTGAATATTTTTTTGCTTCTTCTTTTGATCCATATACTTCTCTAGATTTTTTAAAAATGTTAGGCATATAAAATTATTGGTATTAAAAAAACCATTTGGGTTTATTTATTCTTGCAAAAAAAAAATTCCAACTCTTTTTAAGGCATTTTTAAAATTTCGACGATAAAACTAGATTTTCCTAGTTATTTCTCATATTTTAATGGGTTTTACATTAAAAAATAGACATTTTTAAAAATGGGCTTTTTTTGATGCACTTATTGTTTTCTATGATTTTTGTAACTTTCTTTTCTGTATGAAAAGCCACAAAAAGTAGAGAGTACAAAAATTTTAACGAATTTTTACACATTGGAGAATTTAATCACTTATTTTCAAATTCTTCATCTCATGATCTTTCCATGAATTCATTTTTTTTGTAATTTGGACTTACAACACTCCCAAAGCATCTGTTTGAAGTTTGTAGTTTTTTGGGAAACCCTTCAAATGCACAGACATGCAATTGATATTTAATAAAGAAACATTTTGTCATTTGTTGTATTGAACATGATAAGTGACATGATGTAAAGTATACTTTTGTAAGGCATTGACTACTAAGAGGTCTGGAGTTCAAATCCCTTAGTATACATGTTTAGCCTTAAGAGCCTTTTTTTAGCTCTTGGTCACCCATATGACCCTCCCAAGTCTCTAAATTAGCCCCTTGCAACCTAATTATCCTGCAATTTCTTATTTCAGCCATCATATGACCTAAAACTATCATTTTTAGCCCCATGTGTAAAAACTCACATAGCCTACACCATTAAGCATCTTTTTTGACTATTTTTTAGAGGTTGTATTTTCTGCTCTGAAAGGCCTATGAAGATTTTTTTCAAATTGTGTATTTTTTCATGCTCTACATATTGGAGTGGTTATTTGTAACTTTTGGTGGCCAAAATTTTGACTCTGAAAATTCAGTTTTTTACAGGTTGTTGATGCAATGTCCTAGTTTTTGTATTTTCAATTGGCCATATCTTTTGATACGTGTGTCAGATCAAGACGCCATTTTTTAAGTGCATGTTTTATCATATAATTTAAAATGATGGGTTCAATTTTGGTTCATATTATACCAAGATTCTACTTTCAACATAATTTCGTTATTTATTAATTCCATTTTTTTGTAAATACAATATATTATAAGTGTGTCACATATTTTCAACTAGGGGTTCATTTTTGTGCATTCAAAATTTTATGGGTTGGGATTATTTTATTCTTGGTTCACATGTCAACCATTACATTGAGGAAAATTTGTAATAACTGCATTATTGTAATAAAATTGGGTGGTGTTTATTTAGTATATTCATTTTTTGAAGTTCTTACAAGGCATTTGTTGCCTTACAATTGTAAATTGATTCCATCCATGACTTCCACACTCTCACACAGGAAAATAATAACCTAATTTATGCAAAAACAATTCTTTTTTTAGAAGTATGTTCACTTAAAGAAAAAGAGAGAGATTTTTTAAAGAGAATAGGAAGATAAAAAACACCACGCTCTATAAATGTCACTAATTTGTTGAAAATATACCCTCCTTCAGTCATTGTAAGACATTGTTCCATACTTATAACATCGATATGACACCATGGACATACCTCTCATTGAGCATAATCTACCTTATATCACTTATTCAAATCCTATTGATACATCATCCTCTTCTTTTCCTAATCATGAGTTACCCATTGAATTTGATGCACCCATTGGTGCACCTATTGCAACCCACACTTAAAATACATGACCATTGTGTTTAGCTCATTTAAGAAGCACACAATTAGTTTTAGATCTCACACTCTCTATTTCATGGGTTATTCTAATGGAGGCATAGGTAAACATTTGTAGGGCATCATTTATCCTATCTAACCTATTCATTGGATTGCTCACCATGATATTGGATATAGAGTAGATGATTTTTCATCAAGTCCACTTTGTGGACACTCACATGATTTTGTTTGCTCCTCTTCATGAGGATATTGAATGACACATGAGTTCTTCTGCATATGTTCTTAGGCATGAGAAGATTGATAATACTTTAGTTAGACATGAGAGTCATGACACTTCTAGAGATGAATCCTCAAATGCATTGCTTGTGCACATGGCACCAAATCACGTGTAGGAATCTTCATATACCATTTGTATTCACCTATGATATATTTCAGACCATACATGGTGAAATCGTCAATATTCCTTGTGTGGGATCTACAAGCACATATCATCTACCATTCAAATACATCAGCCACACACTTATCTGTTTTCCTAGTAGCGCTCCCTTTATTTTAGAACAACTCTCACATTTGTTTGGCCTTTCTTCGATAGTTAGACAACTCCTTGTTTTGAGGTATTATGGTGTATACAATGTTTTACGTGTCTTATTTGATTCTTTTGGGATGTATACTTGTGCTAAGTTATAAAGTTTTGCAGGTGTTTTATTTTCACATCCTCGACTACCTTTGTATGTGTTTGACTTCTATTTCACACCCTTTTCTTAGTTGTTATGTATTCCTATAACTATTAGTGTCATATTTGTTGTAAGAGGCCCTTTTCTATATCATTTGACACCTTAATAGTCATATAATCTCCTTTTAGTGATTATTTTTGGGTATACCCATATTATATCATTGTTTGGTGTTTGAGTAATGGATTCAGACCACTCATACAAATACATTATTTTGTCCACTCCACCCATTCAACATTATGGTGGGGTGTGTAGTCATATTACTTCTTCAGGTGTTATGTCCCTTGCTTAGACTTGGCACATCACATCATCTAATTTAAGAAATTAATGGAATTCTTGGTGTATTATTTTATACTTTCGTCACCTCATTTGACATATTGATAGTCTCCTTGGAGATATTTTGGTGCATACAATGTCATCTTGTCTTCTTCATGCTCATGTACTAGATTGAAACCACTCATGCAAATTTGATTTCTTCATAATTATTTTCACTTACACTTCTTACATAATATTTAGTAATTGAGCTGATCCCATCCATTGCAGTCTTCATAGTAATTTATCTATTTTTTTAAGAGACCTTTGTTTTGTATCTTATTTTTTCTAGGTTTTATTTATTGTACATGGGTACCTTATCAGGCCTCTTTGTTGAGACCCAATTATTTTCTATTTTACTTTTGACTTCCCTAAATATAACTTAAGGGATGGTATTAGTACAATATTTATGTATATGTACCTTTTATTTTAAGATTACTTAGTTTATTTAGTTTTATTTAAGCTTTGTTGACTTAGTTTATTTTTCACAACTTTTAGAATTGTGGCACTCATATCTTGACCATGTGTCTCATGTGTTTTTATTCATGTAGAGGGTGTTTCACATATGTCTATCCTATAGCAAAAAGTAAATTTGGACTACAACTCTTACTTTTGTTATATATAGACCACTTCTATTTGTAAACTAGAAGCAATTTATAATTGAATGAAGTTTGTTGATATTAATTTCATTTGGTTGATTTGTCGGCAGTAATGTGTTTCTATTATTACTTATTATTCGTAAGCACCTTCTAGAATTTTTGGAGTGAGTAAAAATTGAGGAGATTCTTGGGTTTCACTTATTCTCTCAATATGTACTTACAACACTAATAGTTGTTGCAAAAAAAAATATAATCTAGGAGGGGTTACCATGGCCTTCTCCATTAACTATATAAGAAGCAAGAGGAAGAAATCGAAATTATAAATCAATTACTTGTAAATATATATTAAGACAAATTTATTATTACTTTTACAAAAACATTATGATTAATTACCTCTATGAATGAGTAATAATAAATAATTGTCCTCAATATCTCACTCAGTACTGCACTCGAATGCTCTAGTAACTGGAGGGGATACATGGACGTCATGTACATCTCTATGTGTATGATCCCTAGATAGTGGAGTAATAGAATGTTGTGTAGAGTACTAAAAATTAGTATCATCAAGCTCTATAAAGTAGCATGCAGGCTCCACATATGTAGTCTATGTAGATGGTCTAACACACATCCTCCTATAAGATGTGCATCGATGCACAAAAATGTAATGCCACCACTACCTATGCCACTATATCAACATTTAGATACACTATCATCTGAACCATCAAAGCTATGAGGGGAACTATAACTCAAACTGCCACTTGTATCTTTTATAGTCTGAGAAATTTGTGTACCCCTACTATGCCTCCCATGGGTAAGCAATGTATTTATTAGATTAGAAGTTCCTGAATGGTCTCCTTGCATGTATTGCGATGAATTTTGAAATGGATGACAGTATGTAATTTTATCCTCCAACCTCTTGAGGGATAGTTATGATTTAATGTAAATTAAATCAAGTCTTTATTTCATAGTAATGGTTGTACCTAATGATATACAAGTGATAAAATACAATAAATAGACAAACAACAAACATGCAATAATATGAAACCCTAAGCGAGAGAGAGAGAGGGAGAGAGGCGATGAATTAGTTGATTTCTGAATGATTTGGAGGTGATCTAGGCAGGTGAATAACTGAAACAGACTGGAAGCAGCGTCATCAAGGTTCATTGGAGGTTCTAAGATCTAGAACTATGTAGGATAGAAGCGCCCACAGGAGGATGGGAGTGCATGGGTGCTAGTGACTGGATCTGGGTGCTAGTTTCCACCCAGATGCTTAGGTGTTGATCTTTTTTTTGCAAGAGGAGCTTAATTGTTAGTCTATGTTTATCACTTGGGATTTATCCTAATATCGGCAATTGTACTTGTGACCCTGACAGTCACCTGAAGAGTGGACTTAGTACCAAGCATTGCACTACATTATAGATTCCATGTAGTCTTGTGTGAATGTGCATATAACGATGCCTTAGGATGCCCTTGTGTAAGTTGCACAGTGATAACATGCTAGTTCTATAATGTAGCAAATGTGTACAATGTGTGAGATGGAATATAATACACTTTCCCTCCTATGTTGTGTATGCAAAAGTGATGCAACCCTTGTCCCTTGTATGGATGTACTAGATGTATGTTTTGTAATACTCTTTGTCCCTTTCGATGCAAGCTTAGGTGATAGTAGATAATGCAAGTGCTTGGCCCCTTATTTGAGAGCTATAACTATGTGTGTGTGTGTGTGTGTATGATTCCTTTGTTTGAATTTTGTAATCGATAACTAGAAGACCGACCCAAAATTGTAAAAGATGCCCAAGAAGTAAAAGAGACCAAAAAGAGTGAGAAAATACTAGAGAGGATCAGGAGTGCCTATGAGGGAAAGGAGTGTCTTGACGCTAGTGTCCTAACTGGACGCTAGTGTTTAAGGCCACAAAAGATAAATCAATCAAATATCGAATGGGATGTAGGGTTTGCAAGGTCAATAAAAGTATAAGAGACAAGGCAAAAGACCCAAAAGACATTGTCAATTACTAGTTTTCTTGTTTAGGAATCGTGTATATATTAGTATGCTTTATGACCTAGAAATGTAACCAAGTGCATAGATTTTGTGTCTACAAGTTCTATGTATTTTGGTCTTACCTAACACCAGGTCTTTTATATGATGACCCACCTCCTCTTCCTCGAGATGCTCTAAAATCAAAATAATTTGGCCTCCTATTAAGCACAAACTCATAATATAGTTTTCATAAAAACATAGAATGGAACCTCATTAATGTTGTATGGAGGCTTGTCAAAGACCATCCACCAACTATCCCAAAAGTTTTTTTCATTTCTTCATGGATACACCAATCAATGCTAATATGTTTCCTACTCATTGGTGGTGGATCATTGCTTCCAGACTTACAAAACAAAGATAAACCTTCTTATTTTGATACCTTAATGCCTTTTATGGCATCATATGACAATCCATCAACATATTATTTTTCACATGTAGCCCTTTCACTTTGCATTAAATTTAATTACTCAAAAACCTTTTTTACTTTATTACAAACACTTTCCAACATATTTTCAAGAGCACTTCATGTATTTTTGGTTGAGGAATCATACAAACTATTTATGATTATTTCTAATTATACTCGGTTTACATTATATCATTATAATAATTCCTCTTCTTCGTGTCTATGGGCCTTTTGTGGATTTCTAGGGTTTTTAAGTGGTTTTTCTTGTGGATTATCAAGTTTTTATGCACCCTCCACATTTCCTTCGAACAATGCCTCCATTAACATATATTTCTAAAAAACAAAATTAAAAAGCATTTACTTTCTATTTCAAAACCCAGGATTTATCTATAACAAAAATTAACAAAATAAATTGAAAAATTGAACTCGTTTGGGCTCATGGGAGACACATTGGAACGTACAAAATGAAGTATAATGAGGAAAATCTTTTCTACAGGGCGTATGTGCTTTAGTTTTGAGCTCCAATTCCTTTTCTTCAACTCGCAGGTTTGAATATTACAAAATTGTATTTTTTGGTTTTATCTACAACAAAGGGTGTATGGCCTTTGTAGTGTAAAAGGTGTACACCCTTTATATTATAAAGGGAGTAGACCCTTTGTATTATAAAGGGAGTACACCCTTTATATTATAAAGGGAGTATGTCCTTTGTGATATAAAGGATATACACCCTTCGTATTGCAAGGGGCATGCATCCTTTTGCTTCGTTACTCCCAAACCTATTCAAAATAGGTTTGGGAAGGATTTTATAAAGGGCATATATGAATTTTCAAAGGGCATACACCCTTTGTGAAAAATGGCCAAAGTGGCCAGAAATTTGATTCTTAACTTTGTGCATTTACCCTATGTGTATAAGGAAAAGTTTGTGGAGTATGGATTTACACCTTTCAATTAAATTTGGCCCATAGTTTCAAAGGCATTTTCAACAAGCCTTATTTCAAATTGAACACATTTTTTTGAGGCATTTTTTCAAATATTGAAGTCATTGCATTATGTGTGATCACAACTCTATGAGGAATTTTTTCAAATAATTCACATGTTGTATATGCCTCCGCATTTTTTCATATTCGACATATCTTCATTGCATTTGGAAAAATATTATTAATGCCCCTAAAGAATGATCCATTTTGTGCATATCTTGTAGCCATGACACCACTATCACCTCTCCAAAATTCCCTTCTAGCTAAGTCGACATACCACACAAGCTTACTACCTCACCCAACTCACCAACATTACCTTCAAAAGAAGAGGCACCACTATTTTGAAGTGCATCGATCCCATTCCAAACCTTTGATGGATGTCCATACCTTTTTCCAAAGATCTTATTTTTCCAAAGGTGAGGAGTATGCACAATATAAGTTGATTGAATGAGAACGCACATTTACAATGCTATAATTATGATTTTGTTTTGGTTAAAGTCTCGCTTTAATCACGATGGGCATGGATTTTTTCTATTTTGTTTATTTTTTAAAATCTAAACCTTGTAATAGATATAATGTGCATGAGACAAAAATGCATGTTTCCTCCAAAAAAAATTGAGTACCCCTTTCACCAAAAGATGATGCAAATTTTTGAATATGTTCCTAGAAATTGTGCAAAGACAATTATGACTTCCTAGTGAAAGTTGTAAAAATTATATCAAACTACAGAGGCAATATAGACTGTATATTAACTAGTGGAAAGGAAATATTGAAATTAACTAGTGACTAATGAATATTGTAAGTGAATTTTTGTTTGTGAATGATGGTGTCATCATGAAAGGTGTATGATTGGTAAAAGATAGGTTCTCAAATATAGGGATCCAATCCAAGATTGACCAAACTGTGTAGATACAAATGTGTTGATGGAGCGCTAATGTCATAAACCTATAAGATAGTAGCCCTAACCCTATGATAATTATAGGTTTCAAAGGCCTATGACTAAGATAAACATAGGTATCCTAATAGCATTTAGAAATAAGAGGGGATAATCAAGGGGTTGATAAATCCAAGATCTTAACAGTAATAAGACAATGTAATAAACCAAAGAAAACATACATCTATTATAGTCTATGAATCAATGAATGACCAACACCAATAAACACATACAAAATAAGAGACTAAAGAGGGCTATAAATACTTACATGTAGCATGTGTGTGATTTTTGATACATAATCCCTCCCCAAAGACAACAACACTGAGAGAGAATCACTATGGGTGGAGAAGGGGAAAGCTCAACAAGAAGATATTCATTCCTAACTCACTATGGTGACCCAAATGCAAAAGAGGTAAGCTCCATGACTCCAGAGTCATGTACTAAGTGTGAAATAATATGAGTAAGAGTAATAATGAAAGTGTTGTAGGTAAGTAAGTAGTTGTATAGTTGTAGTGGTGGTTGGTAGTGGTTTGATCAAGTATATGTACTCGACGTGATCGCCCATGGACAATGGCGTTGGCTATGTAAAAACCAAAACATACGCCATTGTCCATGGGTGATGACGTTGGCCTTGGGGAGAAACCTAAGGTCGCAAGGTGAAAACATGGGGAATGGAGGAGAAGAGATAAATGATGGTGAATGACGAAGGTCCAGGGTGGCCAAAAGTAAGAATAATGGATCACAATAAGAAGAAGTAGGTAGACTTAACAAGACATGTAGACATAATGCATACAATGTGTGAGCAAAGGGAATAAACGACTAAGGCTAATAACAACATCTCTCAAAATTTGTAGTCTAGCCCACATGACCAAGTTTGATCATACCCAATCTTAGCAAGCCTTGTAAGGAACCTGATCAGGAGGAGAATGCATCAATATCCCTTGAACAAAATAAATGGTTAACAAGCATTAAAAATATGGTGTATGCAAATGCCCCAAGTGAAGAACATTCCATCTCATAATAGTGAAACATGAGATGGTCTTAAAAAAAAATCTAAATGAAATGTTGAAAGGAAAGCTAAAATAGAACTGATGTAAAGAAGCAATGAATGTTAAATGAAATATAAATACCTCATCCTTACTTTTCGGTGTCACACATCTTTCCTGTGGTTGGCGCAATAGTTGTTTGGAACCCGCAATAAGAAATTTTGAAAAAGTAACACTAGAAAAATAATCATTAAAATAAGACATAAATCACCTAGCTAAGAGATCATGGGAGGGATGTATTTGAGCGTCGAAAAATAACGGAAAATGGGGTTTTTGATGATAATGTGGTAAAGAGAAGTATATTATGTCCAAATGAGTGGCTTGGTGCTATAAGTATGACACAATTTACAAAATATTTTTAGGATTTGTAGCTTGAAAGATATGAAGGTTTGAAGATTTGAAGTAATCATGATGAAAACCAATTATAAGAATGATTATAAATAGTAAATGGAGGAGTTCATTTGTCACTTTATTAATGTGAGATTAAGACAAATGATATATGAGATCACCCAAATTGAGTGATTTTAGTGGCGATAATTAAATTACAAGGTGATGAGTGAGGTTGTCGAGATAGGGCACGTAGTAGTGTGAATTCCATGGTAGGCATTGTTTTAGAATTATGAATAAAATAGCTAGAAGAAAAAGGAAAAGTGTATGCCAAGGAAAAAAATATCTAAATAATTTTTTCAAAAATATGGTCAAAATGTAGATGGGGGTCGAGGTCTAGGTGGGTTTGGGAGAATTTGAATTTATAGGTCATTAGGTGTGATTTTTATAATTAAAGTAAAAAAATTCACATGGCCCTTAAATGGACAAGATTAGCGATGCTAGAATGACCAATTGCAGCAGGGATGATAACATCTGACTGAGAGATTTTTATTACCATAGTCAATGGGTGTCATGATATAAGGGTTGATGATGTAGTGAAGTTGTGAAAATTACTCAGGGGTTGATGACATTAAGTTAGAAGGGCCGACATAGTAGGAAATTATGAGATGTTGGTGATTTTGGATGCACGTTTTTATTTTGATGATGGATTTGTATTGATATTTAATGGGTGCTTATTTTTTTGATGTTTTATAGGTGTCACAGAGGATTCAACTATGGAGATACGTAGATGTGACATAGATACTAGAGTTCATAAGGGGGTTATCCACACGAGATAATGTACAGCTGCAAAGCCTCATATATATAAGTATTATGTAGCCATTGTAAGTACTGCTAGATACAAACTTGTTCAGATGTTCTTTAGCCATTCGGGAGTTTAGGTCCAACACCTTCAGGTGGAGGGCAAAAGGACAAACTATGAGGCTACAACGACATTACATGATGTTCATGCTATTTTGAGGCTACTGATTCAAGGAGTCAACATATTTTGTGTTGTATGAATGGATACCATAGAGAGGTGAGAACTGACACGATGGGACAAAAAACATCAATGATTATCACTCGAGCACATTGATGATTTGATCGAGATTCCATATTTGATGCACATATTTTAGATGTTCATAAGGATATCATTGAGATGGTTGTGGCATGAGTCTTGTTTCATAAGGAAAATGGAAAAGTATTGTTGTCTATGTCAGTGGCATGTAAGGATGCATTGGAGTTAAGGATATAATTTAGTTGGCGCATAACTACACAGGTACAGTTGATGCATGATATATACAAATTTTAAAGTGAGGCAGAAGAGGGTAGTAGGACCCTCCATACTTTTGTTGTCTTGGATATATAATAAGTTCTCAATATATGGGCTTAAGGGGACACCACTTTAGGTAACAGGGGATGCCTTAAGGATTAAACAGTGGGAAAGAGTTTCATTAGTGAGGCCAATGGTAGGTTTTAGGATATTTTTGAGAGGGGAAAGTGATATGGGAGCCTTATAGAGGGATAATGGACCAATGGCCTAGCTGGCTGACTATGATGGTTATAGAGGGGACCTTGGAGATTACATGTCATTATGTATGGTGGGCGGAGGCACACCTAAAGGATACATTACCTTTTTAGATTGGGTGTATGGATAATGTGGTCACCCCACCTCTCCCAAAGTATTGATTGAGACATGCTTAAAAGAGATGAGGGATAGTGGGATTAGTGGTAGGCGTACCACCATTGCGACCATGTTAAGTGAGGGTGTTGCCCACATCCAGGTGGTAGGTGATAGTGATAGAGAGGAGTAGGAGGTGTATAGGTACCTCAGATAGTATAGGTTGAGGACATCCCCAAGAGATATGATACTAGAGAGGAGGAGAGAGTAGAGAGGCCTCACGGATGACACCATGAGTGGCAATTATGGAGGCCTGAGGGGGAATATTTTTCAAATACAGGAGCCCATATAGTATCATATATAATTTGGTGGCTAGGGTAGAGGGAAGAGTGTTCCAAGAAGATCACCCATGATATTTGTACCCTGAGATAGGTGGGTATAGTTGGTGGGATCTCGATGATTGAGATATAGGATGAAGGAACAGTATTAGAGGTCAATAATATGAAGTTTTCATGATGGAGTAGTCTGATGACCCATGCGAGCCTTATATTTTAAATAATGTGATAGTGTAGATTTTTCTTTTTGGGCAGATGTGGAATAAATTTCTAATATGATGTATGGGTTGTTAGTTTTGTAAAGTGGACCACAAATGAGTGGAACTCGATAATTAAGGAAACACGTCATGAGATTTTCAACAGTTTCTTAGACCTTACAGATACGAATGTGATGGAGGACCCAATGTCAGTGAAAACCAAAGATTTAATGGGTGCTTTTAGGCTTGTGGGATAGATAGCTTACGAGATTCAAAGGCATAAATATGCTCTAGTAATGGAAAGTGCAAGAGTTATGACATCCTTGGTGTAGGGCCTTCCACAGGCACAAACAACACTTGTGCAAGAGTAGATGGAAAGACTATTTGATCCATAGGGTGTGTGGTGGCATGTTAAGTGACATATGTGTCCCACATTATGGCATTGGAGGTTTGTTTAACTAGATTAGAGGGAGATTGCGTTAGGGGCTCGGTCTAGCCACATCCTTAGACCAACCCCTATATATGACTAGTTAAAACATTGTCACCTAATAACATTGGTTGACCTCCATCTAAGGGAGGAGGTGCTTGAGGGATGGTTGATTGTATGATTTTGTGAGATATGTGATGATGTTTTGTTTTGATATACACACGTGTGTGTGTGTGTGTGTGTGTGTGTGTGTGTGTGTGTGTGTGTGTGTGTGTGTGTGTGTGTGTTGTGTGTGTGTGTGTGTGTGTGTGTGTGTGTGTGTGTGTGTGTGTGTGTGTGTGTGTGTGTGTGTTTGTGTGTGTGTGTGTGTGTGTGTGTGTGTGTGTGTGAAATACCATAGTTTTGTCAATATCCTGTATATTTTTTGTTGATGTATGTTTACTTTTATGATGGCATTTTCTTATGTAAGCACAAATGTAGGAACATTTATGATTAATAAATATGAAAATGATAAAAGGTTTGTGAGATTGATATACTAGGTAAAATGTGGAAAAATTAAATGGGATGGGGACCAATGTAGGGATAGCCCAAGTGATAAGAGACAAACCCAAATGGGAGATAAAGGAAATATGATGAGCATAATGCCTAAATTAGGAATCCATAGCCATAATAAACTCAACCAGGATAGATAAACTAAGAGTGGAAGATAGATAAGAATTACAAAAGTATCCAAGATAAGAAGCAATGTTCATATAAACCCAAGCAAGAGATAAGATGAATATATTACGAAAGATAAAGTGTACCAACACTGACATGTGAATGATTGATATGCATCGTTGAGGGATGTCAACTACGTCATGTATGATTTATTGACGAGTATGAATCATAAGGTCCTTGAGGTTTTTCTCACATGATATTGATACCTCGATGTACTTTGGATTTTGTAGAAAAGAGAGAATCTTCGATTCTATTAGAGATTTGTGTGAGGAAATTATGATGGATATCATTAAGGAAGGGACGAGAGGAGTCTTGTAAATATCTATGATTTAATCAAATAAAAAATAAAACATTGCACGATAAAATAATAAAACCAGAGATATTGTAATTCATTCGGGACAAATTCCCAATGGAGAGATTACATATAAATAGCTCAATGAATTCCTATAAGTAAGGAGTCGAGGCTAATCTCTAAGTCCTCTTAATATCCCAGATATCTCTCAACTATGAGTTGTGCATTACAACTGTTTTGCACACTCATATATTATTTTATAATTATTAAAAACCTATTACTACCAAATAACCCAAACCACTCCTAAGTGTTCACACTATGAACAATATTTCTGTAACAATCACCCCCTTAGTGTGAACATGGGGAAAGCTATCTCCTGTACCCACTCATGATCTATAAAGAAATGAAGGTTTTTAATGAGTACCAACAACTCAAACAATATGAGGTTTTCAAAGAGAACCTCCAACTCAGAAAATGGTTTTCTAGTGGAACCAACCACTACATAGTAGCGTACATTATTTTACTCAAATCATTGTTTCTAACTTAGAGGGATTACAAAAAAAAAATTATGCTCACGTAGGAGCTTTGAACAGGAATATTACTTTTGTTCATTATTACAACGGAAAGCAAACACACCACACAACTGAAACAAAAGGTCGTCAATACAATGAAGCAATCTCTTTGTTGGTGAATAACAAGATATGTCAATTTGCCTCCATCCTCCTATGCCTCCATCCTCCATCAAGCACTACTTAGTATAGGTAGCCATATTCATCCTCATTCTACTCAGGTTCTTCTTCTTCTTCATTCTATGACTCTTCTTTAACAGTTGTATTAGATTCATCCATTTTTAGCTTTCCTTTTATGATGTCCTTGGCACGAGTAATACAAAAAGAAGATTTATGTCCTTTTTTCTTACAATAAAAGCATTCTAATTCCTCTTTGTTTTTGAAAAAATTAGTATGCTTCTTTTTAATATAAAGAGTTGTTTCTTCCTCAATATCTTCTTTTGTTCTTTTTTCTTTAACTAGTAATGCAAAAATCATACCTTCAAGTGAATGAGAAGGCATTTGACCAAGAGTAAAAACTACATTACTGTATTTTGGAGGTAAACTATTTAATAAAATAGCTTTTGCATCTTCTTCATCTACCTGAGCACTTAATTCTATCAGTTGTCTTAGAAGAGATCTAAGATCGTTAATATGACTTGACATAGTTGCACCCTCATTAATTTTCATCTTGAATAACTGCAGCTTAAGTGAGAATTTAGCATTCACAGCCTTTGCACCAAATGTCTTACTTAGAAAATCCCATATATCCTTAGACTTTTTTTCTAAGTCTATATAATGCAACTTAGTATCCGATAAAGCAATCCCAATAATGGATTTTGCTTTGTCATCCCTGGTTTTCCATTTAAGCAATTTTACAGCATATGTTGGTTCTGGTTCTTTTCCACTCACAATTCCCCAAAGGTTCTTGTTCATTAATTGCATTTGTATTTTCACCTTCCATGTGTGAAAATTTAATCCATTGAATTTATCTAATGGAATTTCCATAATAGGTTTCGAACTCAGTCGAAAATGCACCCTTACAATAAACTTTAAACATTGAAAGTAAAATTTTCTGACATATTTGCCAAAAAAGGAAAAAAAATATTTTTTTGTCCAATGATAGAAAACACATGATCAATGTGTAGAGATCGAAAAAATACACATTTTTTTAAAAAATGGCACAGTAATTTGAGTTACCAGCTGAAAGTTATGACACTTTTAAGTTATAACTCCAACATCTTCCCAAACCCTTTCCAAATTTGGCCAAAAAAATTCTTTCCTTCGATTTTTTTCATCTGCATCCAAAAAAGGAAAGAAATGCAATACCTCTATTACTGTGGATCTAGATATTGAAAGAAGTCATGTCGCAGCCAAGTATGGATTCGCCTGAGTGAAGTGTCACTGTTGTTGGTAGACAAACACGTAGGTCACATATTTGACTCCAATGAAACACACAAGTCACAAACTTGACTCTAATGAAACACGCATGTTGCAAATTTGATTCCAATGAAACAAATTTGATTCAGATCTAAACGCCTCACAAATTCCTATAGGTTATCATTGCGGTCTAACCCACTCTGATACAAAATCTTGTAAATATCTATGATTTAATCAAACAAAAAACAAAACATTGCACGATAAAATAATAAAACCAGAGATATTGTAATTCATTTGGGACAAATTCCCAATGGAGAGATTACATATAAATAGCTCAATGAACTCCTATAAGTAAGGAGTCAAGGCTAATCTATAAGTCCTCTCAATATCCCAAATATCTCTCAACTATGAGTTGTGCATTACAATTGTTTTGCACGCTCATATATTATTTTGTAATTATTAAAAACCTATTACTACCAAATAACCCAAACCACTCTTAAGTGTTCACACTATGAACAATATTTCTGTAACAATTATGATGGATATCATCAAGGAAGGGATGAGAGGATAATTATGAGAGCTATATGATGGCATAAAATGATGTGATACAGGATATCAAGGTTTATGCTTACATGCACAAGGAGAAGTTTCTCAGGTTTGGTTCTTATAGGAGAGAACCCGAAAATTATCATCTATATGTGAGTAAAAACCATGATGAGGTTAAAATATTGATGCTACAAAAGAAGGTTGTGAGGCCTTCATTTGTTGTTTTTACCTAGCTTATGCCTCAAGTTTCTTCATATGTTGCTGATAGGATCTACAATTAGAAACATCATTTCCAAGAGCCTCGTGTCATTAGTAGTATGGCTTAGACTTGGGTGGCTAGGAGCAACAATGACAATAAGAGATGGTAGTGATGTTGTAGAAGGCAGAGGTATAGTGACATGTGGAGAAGTGAAAGGGGAAGGACAGAGATATGTCATAATAGGTCTTGTTGAAGGGATAACTGAAGGAGTAGAATTTGGATCAGGCATCGGGTCACTAATTAGGAGAGTGTAGTTCATAACCTCATCCTTAGAGTGCAAGTCAAAATTGATATCATTATCTCCCATAAGATCATTGGCCTCTAGATGAAATATAGGATGTTCATCTTATAAGGAGGAAATGGTAGTATTGATGCTATGATTAAAAATAGAGCGGAGGGTGTCATGATAGCAAAATAGTTATGTTTTCTTAGCCTAAGCGGAGCCTTCTAAGAAGGGATCATCAAGAGAATAAATCTCTCATCTTAATCAATGTACTAATATAAATAGCACACGAGTCAATGATAGTCTCGGGTTGGATTAGATATTCTATAGGATGACATTATGTGCAAGTTATAATGATAGGGACATGGTCAACATCCTTCTTGCATGAGCATGTTCATGAGGCGAAAGGTAATTGGGAAATAATGGCATTAATAAGATCAAAGGTTTGAATTCAAAGGTTAAATTTATTGGTCCCCTTGTCGTTGAAATCAAGAAGGATGGGTGGAGCACAACCCGTAACCTCCAAATGACCACTATAGCCATGAAGGGAATCTAATGGATAGTTGAAGTGTTGGTATTCCCAAAATGGGATGGTAGGAATTTCTTCGAGGGTTGGAATTTTGAATGTCCCACATTGTTGGAGTTGGTCAAAGTTCCAAGATTTGGTGTTACGTGATGTCTTATAGATAGATCCTATGTGTTTGAACTTGATACATTGAAAAATAGAGGACGCAACTACATACATGCAATGATTCAATGGTTGTCCTAAGAGGATATTGTAAGACAAGGGAAAATCAAAGACCATGAATTTTAACACAAATAATATGAGGGGGCACAATGAAAGGGAGTTTAATGCAGCCCATAGGGGCATTTTTTTATGATCGTATCCCTGACATGCGTTTCAAGTGGATTTTAAGTTGTCTATGGAGTAAACCGAGTGTTTTAATGAAGTCAATAGAGGTAAAAAAAGTGTCAGAACCTTCGTTTATGAGGGAAATTTGAATTGTAGTGTGGCCAATATGAACTAAAATAAATAGGGGAGGTATATTAGCATGAAATAGAAACTCATGCAAGATAATGAAATCAAGAGGGAAGTAAATGCATGAAGATATGATCGATGGGAAAGGTAAGTGGAAATGGAAAACTCTTTGCATTCACGCGTGATGTTATCTTTTGAACCATGTAAGGTAGGTTGTTTCCCTATGGTGGGTGGAAAAGGAATATTCATAACAAAGAGTGTAGACATAAAGTGCTCACAATGTTAGGGTGAGGTACGAAGGAGCTCCAAGAAAGGGATTTGACTAGGGAGGTTAGAGAGTTTTACAATATGATCTAAATCTTCAATGTCAAGATGTGTAGTAGTCTGAACCTAAGAAGGATCAACCTGAACAAGTTCAGGTTCTAAAGGAGAGGGGATAGCAAATAATTATAGGAGTGGAGTTTTAAATTCCATTCTTATGGGATCAACAATGGTTGAAGTACCATCATGTGGGCCAATGAATTAGGGATGGAAAGGATGAGTGGTAGATATAATTAGTCCAATAAGGATGTCTGCATAGGGGTCGATGGTGTATACCTTAACTAAGGATTTTAGATATATGGGTTTTTTGTGGTGTGTTTATCACGAGGAATAGAGATAGTTGATCTTGTAGGAGTTATCCTGGGCTAAGGAAGGATAAGAGGGTTTAATACATACTCCTGCTAGACACATGTCTCATTTTAGTTGTGGACCAACTTTTAAGTTCTTTGTACTAATGCCTTCAACTTCATGGAGTGGGTAGACTTTCAGTACACATTTTTTGTTCTTCATAAGGGTAGAAACACTTTTTAATGCATATGGACCGTCTTCAATCTTTAGGCAGAAGATTGCATTGTCAACATTCTTCTAAAGGGCCTTCTATACCTCTCTTCTTTCTCTCTCTACTTTATAGGAGCTTCTATGTGTACTTCTAGAGGGATTTTCCTTGAGGGAGACATTCTTTGTACTTTTTTCTCTCTTTTGGGATGGATTTTTTTCCCATTGGGTGTAGACACGCTAAAAATACATACCTATTTATAGTCTATCCTTGGATATACATATCTTATTTACATCCCTCCGGAATTAATTAAGCTAATTCCATCCCTTTAGAATTAAGTAAATTAATTCTATCATATCCAAGTCCATACTTTAGAATTAATTAAATTAATTCTAATCATGTTGATGGTAATGCCACTAAAGTAGAACTGTCAGGGGATGGGTATGGATCATTCACTGAAAGAATGTCCATATGAAGTGAAGGCACAATTGTTGGCATGTGTGAGTTCACGTGTTGTCATTGATGTAAAATCCCATTAATGACAAAGAGGATGATGAAGGGGTGCTAGATGATGATTGGCATGATGATGACATGAACATTCAGGTTGATTCATGGTTGCAAGAGTGGACAAGGTGGAGAATAGCTTGGCCTAGTAGGCTTAATCAGGTGACTTAGCTAATCTAGGTGATGGAACATGATGGTTTGAGTTGAATGGTGACTTTAGGAACATGGTAGAGGCATGGAGAGTTTGAGGATAGAGTGTTGAGACACTCACACAATATTTATAGTGTAGGTATAAGGTGGAAGACTCTGTTACAGGTGCTCATCTAGACCTAGTCTAGGTGCTTGGAGGCCAAATGGAACATGAGAATCATTTTGAGAGTTTGAGAGCTCATAGAGGCATGCAAGGGTATGAGACATGTTGTCTCAAGTGTGTTATGTCATTTTAGAGAGCTTAGAAATAGAGTTATAAGGTTTGTCTACTTCATCTAGGTCCAAACTAGACCTAATCCTTGTGTTTGGAATCCTATTGGTGCATGTTAGTCGATTACAAGTATGTGAGATCTCTTGAGGAAATTCATAGAGGTATGTTATGTTGTTTCTATCATGTAGAGGTAGTTTGCAAAGGTTTCTTGTTTGGTTGTAGTGGTAGTTAAGTTTGTTATGGTCTAGAACACGTAAAACCCTAAGGCCTGGTCATGCAAATGAGATTGATTGAGAATATGAAAAGATATTCGAGCAAAGATGAAGGTTGGAGATGTTAGCAAAGGGTGTTGTGATGCTGTGGGAAAAAAATCAGGTTGACATAATGAATATTTTGAGTTTAGACCAAAATAAGGTTCTTAAGAGTGCATTTTCCATCTCGAAGTGAGAGAAATGCTCATGGTTGGAACATGTAATGTTTGCATGGTTGAGGGATGTTGGGGCATGGAGTTATTAATATCTCAGAGTTATGATGGGGTCAAATGAGGCCCAAACATTTATGAATGATCGTTAAGAAGGTAAACAACTTTGAGTGATGGAGAAGATATTCATGATGGGTGCCTAACATGGATTATTTTTGCAAATGTGATGATTGGAGGTTGTAGAGGACTCCTCCAAATTTCAAAAGAGTTATATTAGAGCTTGAGACAATATGTGGACCCCACTCAAAAAGGAAAGTTTCTGGAGATTTTTAGTTTTTGGAAAAGTTGTCCATTGAAGGTATTGACTAAATCACCATTTATGGAAGCTTGGGAGTTGTATTAAATGTCCATGATATTTTCATGGCATGGTTTGAGTCCAAGAGGGCAAAGTGTGCCCTATCTTTAAGGACTGGATTTTGGGCCTAAAAGGGCAGTTTAACAGTGTTGGAAAATGGAAGTGCTTGAGAACTTGGGAGCTTGGTGATTGAGTCTAATGGTATTGGAGGATTTTTACACATCAAATGTGACATGTTCCATATTTTGGTGAAGTTCTTAAATTTTACTGAGTTACCATGATTAAGGTCACAAGTTGACCTAGTTTGACTAGTTCAAGACAAGACTGCTTTGGCTCGAAGATGGATGTAGAAGACTCATGATTTGGCTTATCTGACGATTTCTATCCATTAGAGAGTGAAGAGGGATGAATTTTTTTCCTAGTAAAGGCATTTACTTGAAAGTGAAAACAAGGGTGTAAACTAGTTGAGTTTCCAAAACTACTTTCTGGGCAGTTCGAGTTGTTGAAGATTACAAGAGGTGTGGTTTGCATTGTTAGATGTTTCACGAGGTCTTACAAGCATGAATGTATTATACATGTTAGTGTATTTATAATGAGTGACTACATAGCATAGTTGAGGTTTTCTTGTGTGATCTCAAACTTCATAGGTGAAGGGTGGTTTTTGGAAGTAGTTGTTTTGAGTAGGAAATGGTCCTACTTGGCAGTGTTATGAAGAAAATGAGTGGTGCAAAGCATGGTGTGAGCATGGATGATGTTTTTATGATGTTTTTGACATGTTTGAGGCCTTTGGAGGCTTGAATAAGTACGGTGATGTGTTTGGAGGTCTTTGATGAGCTAGGTGATGGGGTTTTAAGCCTTTTTGGGCCTGTTTAGTTGTCTTAGTGCATGGACGACCTACATGGGTCATTGTTATAAGTTTTTATAAGTGTGGTGTTATGTTTTTGTTCATTTATGAACTAGTGAGAACGAGAGGAAAAATGTGAGCTAGGTGATGGGGTTTTAAGCCTTTTTTGGGCCTGTTTAGTTGTCTTAGTGCATGGACGACCTACATGGGTCATTGTTATAAGTTTTTATAAGTGTGGTGTTATGTTTTTGTTCATTTATGAACTAGTGAGAACGAGAGGAAAAATGTGAGCTAGGTGAGAGAGTGCAAGTGTGTGAAAGTATGAAGAAGGTTGAAGAGCATGTGTGCAAGGGTTTGAGTTCAAATCAATTCATAAAAGTTCAAGATTGAGCAAGTTAGAGGAAGGTGTGTTTGAAGAGGGATTAAAGGTGTGTGAGCTGAATTAATGATCTCCATCAGTCATAACAACAATATATCAAAGATCTTCATCTAAAGGTGGTTGAGTTGGTTCTTGATCACCTTAGGGGGTTGTAGCCTCCTTGTGGAGTTGGTGCTTCACTAAATTAGGGGTTGGTGCTCCTTGTAGAGTTGGTGCTCTACTAAACTAGGGGCTGGTGTTGTTTGTGTAATTGGTGTTTCACTAAATTTCTTTGTTTTGTGTAATATAAGCAGAGTTTCTATAGGTTTTCTTCCCCTTGAGGGTTTCCCAATTATATCTTGTGTTATTTTGTACTCTTTCTTGGTTATGCTCTCGTGGATAATTGTTGCATAGTGTTAAAGATCACATTAATGAATGGTTGAATGTTAATAGTGTATGGAAGTTAATTTGAAATTGTTTTAAGGGTTCAAAGGACTGATTCACACCCCCTCTTAATCTATTGTGCTTCCAACAATTTGTATCAAAGTAGGTCCTTTTGAAGAAGTTTGATCACTTGAAAGGATATCCTCTTGAAGCACAAATAATGGGTAAATCATCTGATGTTGAAGCAACGTTAAGAAAAAAGTATAAGTTGCGTAATCAATAATCTAAGGTTTACAAGAACAAGTGAGTTGCATGAAATATGAGTATGGTCAAGCAATCAAGGAGTTGGAATCACAAGTGGAGAGTGTTTCTAAAACCTTAAAGGCCAAAGAAGAAGATTGTAACAGGTATGAAGATGAGTTTAAATGCTTAAAATCAGAATTAGAGCAGGTACACAGTAGGTTGAAAACCTGTGAAAGGTTAGAGAAAAGTTCAAAAGCCCTACATGATATGTTGAATAACCAAAGAGAAACAAATGAAAATTTTGGCTTAGGTTACAAAAAAAAGTCAAATAAGGAATAAATGCATGCATAATCAAGCTAGGGACCTACTAAGAATAAGGAGGATGTCAAAGATCAAAAGAAAGTTATCGGGCAGCCTAATGCAATAAAAATCACAAGTAAGTTCAATGGATATTGTTATAGTTGCAATGTTTTTGGGCATAGAGAAAAAGAGTGTAGAAGATTTGTCAAATATGGTCATTCATGGAGGGATATTAAGAGTGAGCAATCAAAGAATGTGATAAGCTACAATTGTCATGAGAAAGGTCACATTGGAAGGTATTGTTTATATGAACCCTCAAATCGGATTTGGGAAAATGAAGCTACTAGAGGTAAGAGTAAGGTTATATGTTTTAGTTGCAATAAAGTGGGTCACATTGCTATATACTGTCAACATGAATCACCAAGACAAAGATGGAAGAGTGAAGGTATGAATGAGATTGTATGTTTCAAATGCAATCAAGTTCACCATATAGCTATGGTATGCAATCAGAGTCCACCTAGACAGAGTTGGAGAGACGAAACTTCTCAAGGTAAGAGTCATGTTACTTGTTTCAAGTGCAATAAAGTTGGTCATATTTCAAGATACTACATATGGAGAAAAGATAGCTATAATATGAAGGAAGAGGTCATGCTTAGTCATGATGAGAAGCCTAATGTTGCTAGTGAGCCAGATGCTCAAAAATTATTACCTGCCGACAGAGAATCAAAGGTTCAACAACTGAAGAAGTTGGTTCAAGATCTTGGTGTCCTCTCCCATGAGTGCTTGGGTGTTTTGATGTGTTTGATACATCCAGAAGATTTTGATGTCTCCATTAGGCTTCATGGATTTATATTCCTATGTGATTGAAGCATGAGAAGGTATGGTTAGTCTACATAAGTCAGTATTGGTCTTAGTCAAGTTATAAATGAGTTTTTGTCTTGGTGTTATGAGAATTTCTTGTCTTGTTTCAAAAAGATAGTCATACATTGTGGTGATTTGGTCAAGTAGTGTGTCTAGTGATCATAAACAATCATGTCTCTAAGTTTATTTTGGCATGATGTGGTGTATTGTTAATTGAATCCTATAAGTTTGATCTTGATCATTCAAGGTATGAAAGATCTGAGTTCAGGGGCACTGAGTTATCTGGTTGGTAGTTTATTAAGAAGTATATCTTGAATGGTTGATCCAAAAGGCTCACATATCTCATATTGTTGAAGTTAAGGTATGTTTATGTTCTGCATTTGAGTATTCCATGTTACACAAGTATCATGGTTTGAATTTGAATTTTGTGTTTGATCAGTCTATGATTATCATGCATTAAGTTAGTGTTTCATGTCAAAGTACTTGAAGTTGTGTCTCATCAAGAAGGTTGTCATGTTATCATTCAAGAAGTCATTCTTTCAAGAAAAAATAAGGGTATTATGGCATATGACAGAGAAATTTAGGACTGTGTATTGTTTCTTGCTCCTATATGAAGTATGAAAGTTAAGCATGTGTTGTTGATAATGAAGGAGGTCAAAAGGTCTATTATTGGGTCAAGAAACATGTTTGAAAAGTATCAAAGGTATATGATCGAGGGGATATAGTCTCGTCATAAGTCTGTTTAGAAGTTCTTCAAAGTATTGCAACGTATAGAAGGGTCATATTATAGTCAAATAAAATGATTATAAAAGGGTCTATGGAGGCATCAGTATGAAGAAGAGGGTATGTGAAGGCTTTCAAAGTTCTGAGTTCAAGATTGAAGAAGTGAGATTTTGTTTATTTAAAGCCTAAATCTGGGTGTTCAAATTGTACAAACCTAAAAAGCTACGCATGAAAGGGTGATTCCCTACTCTGTGGTCTGAGGTGATACAAGTATGGCTTGTGTTTGCTCTGTGATCTAAGTTGGCAATCATCAAGAAGGCATTGAAATGATTAATGGTTCTAAACAAGGATATGATCATGAAGATACTAAAGACATTATGTGAAGTTGCTCTTCTGCTGCAGTTTTGTTGCGGTCTTGATGTGGTGATGTTGTGTTTTTGTTGTAGTTCTACTAATTTTTCTAATAGGAATTCTAAGCCATGATCAAAGGAGGTTTAGCAGTCATTGGAGTTGCTCAAAGACCTAGATGGTATGTATATAGTCAGACAAGTTTGAATCATGCAAATTATGATCAAATTGAAAGTATGCTTTGTTTTGTGTTCTTTCTCTTATCAGTCTATAATTGCACTTGAAGAAGGAATTCATTCATTAAAAGCTTGAAAGATGATGGTGTTTCATACCTAATCTCAAGAAGAAGAGAGTTGTTGATTAGTTGCAGGAACATATAATGATCAAAAGCTAGGAGATATGTCATTTCTTTTTTATTTGTTGCTTCAAGAAGGGAAAGGTGCATTCATGATCTTATCTAGGTCTGTGAGTCTGTTTTGGGCTAATGAAGTGACACTATGAATATGCCTTTGCTTTGAGTGTGAAAATTGTAATTGGAAGAATGTATGTTTTCTTCTGCAAATTCAAAGAATGGTGTATGTCTTCAAAAAGGTTTAGTTAGGATGTGTATAAAAATATTGGGATCATACGAGGTATCATTGTTGGCACGAGTTATCAAGGTTGCTTAATGGTTTGATAAGGATCACTACACCCTGTAACAACATGTATAGGTACTGAGTTGCATGTTTGTCTATTAATCTATGATGTTCTATGAGGATGGCATGATGGTTCAAAAAAATATAAGGGATTGATTTGTGACGTGTGTGAGCTTGCAGAGCATGGGGAAGTTGGTATAGAATGCACTAAAGGTATATTTTAGGTATCTCGGCCCTAAAGGTTGTTTGTCGTCAAAATATGGTAGAGTCAAGTAAGTTTGGAGAACTTATCAGTTGAGACAGATCAAGGAAAAGGTAAGAATAATGTTTCAAGCTCGAAATTAGGATTGTTGGCATGTATTAGTGCCATGTATGCTTCTTCCCAGAGGGAGTTTTGTGCTTCCATGATGTAAAAGAGGTCAAAAATAGAGATTAGTAATGAAAGACAAGTTTATGAGTCTAAATATTGAATTTGGTTGATGTTTCCAAACTATAAGTGATCATATTATGTTGAAGGAAGATGAAGACCATATGCTCAGGTATGTACTTTGCCATTAATGTTAAAAGGGGGAGAAGATCTAGGCAGTTTTCCATCAATGACAAAGGGGGAGATTATTGGCATGTGTGAGTTCATGTGTTGTCATTGATGTAAAATCTCATTAATGACAAAGAAGATGATGGAGAAGTGTTAGAGGATGTTTGGCATGATGACGACATGGATATTCAGGTTGATTCATGGTTGCAAGAGTAGACAAGGTGAGAATAGTTTAGCCTAGTAGGCCTAATCAGGTGAATTATCTAGTATAGGTGATGGAACATGATGGGTTGAGTTGTATGGTGACTTGATAAACATGGTAGAGGCATGGAGAGCTTGAGGAGTGAGTGTTAAGACACTCACATGAGCTTCAAAGTGTAAGTACAAGTGGAAGAATCAGTTAGAGGTGCTCATCTAGACCTAGTCTAATAGTATGGAGTCCAAATGGAGCATGAGAATCAGTTTGAGAGATACGAGAGCTCGTAGAGGCATGCAAAGGCATGAAACATGTTGTATCAAGTGTGTTAGGTCATTTTGGAGAGCTTGGAAATAGAGTTACGAGGTTTTTCTACTTGGTCTAGGTCCAAACTAGACCTAATCCTTGTGTTTGGAAGCCTATTGGTGCATGATAGTCAATTGCGGGTATGTGTGAGCTCTTGGGGACATTCATATAGGTATGCTATGTTTTTTCCATCATGTAGAGGCATTTTACAAAGATTTCATGTTTGGTTATAGTGGTAGTTCAGTTTGTTATAGCCATGAACACGCAAAACCCTAAGGCCTAGTCATGCAAATGAGATTGGATGACAAGATCCACAACTATTTGAGAAAATAAAATAGTTGGAGATGTTAGCATGGGGTGTTTTGATGTTGTGGCCAAAATATTAGGTTGCCATAATGAATATTTTGCAAGATACTGAGTTTAGACTAAAACAAGGTTCTTAAGAGTGTATTTTCCAGCTTGAAGTGAGAGAAATGCTCATGGTTGGAACCTGTAAGGTTTGTATAGGGAGCTGATCCTTTCAAAGATGTTGGGGCATGGGGTTAATAAGATCTTAGAGTTGGAATTAGGTCAAATGAGGCCCAAACATTTATGAACAATCATTAAGAAGGTAAGCAACTTTTTATGAGTTTGAAACCCTAGGTTATGAGCGATGGAGAATATATTCATGATAGGTTATGAGAATGGATTAGTGTTGCAACTATAATGATTGGAGGTTGAAGAGGACTCATCCAAATTTCCAAAGAGGTATATTAGAGCTTGTGAAAATATGTTGACCTCGCTGAAAAAGGTAAGTTTCTAGAGATTTTCAGTTTGTGGAAAATTTGTCAATTGAAGGTATTAACTAAATCAACATTTTTGGAATCTTGGGATTTTTATTACATGTCCATGATAATTTCATGAAATGGTTGAATTCCTACAAGGAAAAGTATTCCCTATCTTTGAGGAGTGGATTTTGGGCCTAAAAGGGCGGTTTAACAGTGTTGAAAAATGGAAGTGCTTGAGCACTTGGGAGTTTGGTGATGGATTCTAATGGCATTGGCTGTGTTTTACACATCCATTTTGACATGGTTCATGTTTTGGCGAAGTTATGAAAGTGTACCAAGTTTCCATGATTGAGGATGCAAGTTGACCTAGTTTGACTGGTTCAGGATAAGATTGCTTTAGCTAAAAGGTGGATATAGAAGAATCATGATTTGGCTTAGATGATAATTTTTGTCCATTGGAGAGTGAAGAGGGATGAATTTTGTTCTTATTGAAGGCATTTATAGGTCTTGAAAGTGACAAAAAGGGTGTAAACCAATTGTGTTTCCAAAATTGATTTTTGGGTAGTTCAATTTGTTGAAGATGAAAAGAGGTGTGATTTGCATTTTTGGATGTTTCATTAGGTATATGAACCATGTATGTGTCCTACAAGTCAATGAATTTCCAATGAGTGGTTACATGGCATAGTTGAGTGTTTTTCTATGATCTTGAGCCTCATATGTGAAGAATGGAACCTGTAAGCAGTTGTTTTGAGTAGGAAATGGTCTTGCTTGGTAGTGTTATGAAGAAAATGATTGTTGCAAATCATGGTGCAAGCATGGGTGATGTTTTTATGATTTTTTTTACATATGTGAGGCATGACTAAGCATAGTCATGTGTTTGGACGTCTTTGATGAGCTAGGTGGTGGGATTTTAAGTCTTTTTGGGCATTTTCAGTTGTCTTGGTGTATGGCCTACCTAAATGGGTCATTGTTATAAGTTTTTATAAGTGTTGTGTTATTTTTATATGTTGGAATGGTCGAGCTCTTGGGTTTTTACTGACATATGTTATGTTTTTGAGTTGAGATTCATATAAAGTGCATGTTTTGGTTCATTTTCGAACTAGTGAGAAAGAGAGGGAAAATGCGAGCTAGGTGAGAGAGTGCAAGTGTGTTATAGGGATTAAGACAAAGTTGAGAGAGTGTGTGAAAGTTTGAAGAAGGTTTAAGAGCATGTGTGCAAGGGTTTGAGTTCAAATTAGTTCATAAAAGTCTAAGATCGAATGAATTAGAGGAAGGTGTGTTTTAAGAGGGATTAAAAGTGTGTGAGCTTAATTAGTGTTATCCATTAGTTGTGGCAGAAAATATATATATAATATCTTCATATAAATGTGATTGAGTTGGTGTTTAATCACCTTAGGGGATTTTATTTTCCTCGTGGAGTTGGTGCTTCACTAAATTAGGGGTTGGTGTTCCTTGTAGGGTTGGTGCTATGTTAAATTAGGGGTTTGTGCTCCTTGTGAAGTTGGTGCTTCACTAAATTTCTTTGATTTGTGTAATATAAGAAAAATTTCAGTGGGTTTTCTTTCCCTTGAGGGTTTTCCACTTATATCTTGTGTTATTGTGTACTCTTTCTTGGTTATGCTCTTGTGGATGGTTGTTGCATATTGTTAAAGATCACATTAATGAATGGTTGAATGTTAATGGTATATGAAAGTTAATGTGAAATTATTTTAAGGGTTTAAATGATGGATTTACCCCCCCTCTAATTCCATTGTGCTTCCAACAACAATAATCCTCACAACAATAGAACAAGGATCCACAATCAGAGATGGATAAGTAATGATCTCCAAAATAGCAAAAGTGTCTGATATACTAAAAGGGGGACTCCCATAAATGGAGATGAAGGAATCCTTTGAAGTACAGATGAGCGAAAACTCTACAAATGGAACTGCATCTCCCTATACTGAAACATAAATAGGGTTTACGAAGAGTTATACGAGGTTCATTAGAAACTTTTCCCAAAAGGGTTACTCGACAAAAAGAAGAGCAATCTATGATAGGAATGTGTCTTCAACACAAGAAATAAGAATAGAATATGCCTCACACAATGATTATGGATTGAAAGCAAATGAAATGAAAGAAGGGGGAACACCATGGAATTAAGAACATATTTGCTTGGTGTTTGATGGATGTTTGATGGATCTCCGATGGTGGGAGAGTCAGGAGGAGATTCAACATTCTCTACAAAGTGATTGGGAGATGGAGGAGATGTATCCTCTTTAATACTCATGTCATCAAAACTAGAAGAACTATTCTCATCACAAGGAATATGAATAGGAAAATTTATATTAATAAAACTATCATCATATGAAGTGGAGGTGAAAACAACAATATCAGAAGGAGTATAAAATGCAACCTCTGAAGGGTCTCCAAATAAGGTTCGAAGAATGCTACAAATGGTGTGAGGAGACTTTGTGTGTGGCACACGATGGTGGAGAGGCATGGAAATATACATCAATAAACCACCAAAAACCATCCTACAAGTTTTAATCCAGTATTTGAGTTGATCTAGATCGGTAGGGGTAGGTACTTATCCATACAAAAATGGATAAAGGTCATTGTGAATAAGAAAACATTCCATGTTTGAACGCTACAATGCATAGTTAGCCCTACCAAGTAGAAGAGGCGAATGCTATGATGCAATATCGGTCATATAAAGGATAAGTTTGGAAGGAACATCCTTTATTGTGCATCCACAAATTAAGCAATCAATTCAAAAAAGTCATAAGTGACAAATGCATGCTCATATGGATGTCAGACTCATCTGAAAATGCATCTGCATGTGATTACATTACCCACTAAAATTTTGCATTATAACCCCTAGTTTTGGCACTTTATAATTTTATTGTGAATATAACAAAAGTCAGATCAATGGAATTAGAATGAAAAAACATGAACTTTCGAAGAAAATGGTACTTGATTATGAGTTATCAAAAACTTTATTACAATATCTTGTTTTTTGTCCTCAAAAGGGTATGTTTTAAATGTTTGCACATACAAATTTAAATGCACTACACAAGTGGTCTTGCAAAAAAGGATGTGGTTCAAAGATACGACCCCTTTAAATCAACTCATTATCACATAACCAACTAGCCTACATTATTTAACTTACACCATAATAGTCATAAACCATATTTAACCCGTAACATGAAAAGCATGGGCTATAAAAAAATTGAAATTGCTTGCAATGTAATAAGCGAAAGTTTGAATGACTGATTTATAAGGTTCAAGTTTTGACCAAGTGTGGGAGATCGAGTTGGTGAACTGTGAGAGATCCGAGTTGGCGAGTTGACTGAACCACTTGACGGGTTGGGAGAACCACTTGGTAGCAACTATTGGTTGAAGCGGGTTATGCACCGAGCCCGAGTAACTATCAAACTGAGTAATGAAACTGAGTTAGGGCCGATTCAAGGTCTTCACAAGCTCTGAGTTAGGGACAAATGAGTTAAGCCAGAGGATGAGCAAGAGTGGCCATGGATGTCAAGTTCATTAATATATTGAGTTGGTGAACCAAATATAGAGCTAGTCTCAGGTCGTGCAGGGGCAGACGAACGAGATGAGTGAAGAAAATTTGAGCCATTTTCAAGTAGGGGATTCAAGATCCAGATCAACACTGAGTAGTGTGAAATTGGAGGGAACTGAGTTCGGTGTGGAGACTGAGCTCCAAAATGCAGATCTAGAGGCAAACAAGGTCAAAACACTGTCATGCCAAGCTAGGGTTTACATGCATATTTGAGGCAAGGCCGAACAAATTGCCATCACACCAAACTAGAGGAGAGAGTTGTCTCACTAGGTGAGAGCTGAGCCAGGTCCAAGGAGTAAAGCCAAGCTAAATGCAAATGAGTTCACACACAAGCAGGTTCGAGTTCCTACAAGTCGGGCTGGGTGTGATGCAACTCGGAGCGAGTTGGGCACAGTCCAAAACCAAGTTGGTTGAGTTGGTAGGTGTGAGATAGGTGTAAAGTATAGAGTGAGATGGGTAGTGAGTTGGCTCTGAACTGAGCTGAAATTAAACACAACTTGTAAGACACTCAACCAAGGAAAACATAACCCCACAAAACACAAAATTTCTCGAAAAACCCCCTTTTTTTTTAAACCCCCAAAATTTTGACAACCCTAAACGATGAAATCATCCAACTTTGCACATAACCTCTATAACAATTAATGAAAACTGAGATTTCAAAATAAAACTAGAAATACAAAAACTTGACAAGTGTTTACCAGATCCAACTCTGATACCATATTGGAGTGCACGAGTATCATGGCTCAATGAATGTACTATACAACTGCAAGAATCATGAAATTGTAAAGAGGAAGAGGCAAATCAATGAGTTCTAATACTCAACAAACTCAACATTAAGCCTTCATGACCGACATATCAATAGCTCAAATAGGAACATGTACAAATATGAGTGTTGTGTAACTCCTCCACGTGAATATTCCCATAATAGGAAGGGGAGTTACATTCTAGAATAGGAATGTAACTCATATGACAGACTATAACATTCTATGACATGTAAGACATGTCATAGTAACTCCTATGACGCACTATGACACCTAAGCAAGACGAGTCAACATGAGTGTAGGATAATCCTAATAAACTAATAAAAGGAAAATAATTATCCTACACAAGCATAAAGAAGTAAAGAGAGTGGAAGAATATTTGTAACAATAGTACGTCATAAAGGTACTACATAATTTGAGTTAGATAATATAAAAAATACGGTACTTCTATGTATCTAAAATAATAAAAAAAAACATCACATATTTCTTGAGCATCACTCCACTTCCTACTTTTTTGAAGTATAATATCGAGAAGTTTCACTTCGTGCTCAATGAATATTTTGGGAATGCCTACAACCATGACAAAGTTTATCTCCAAAGCACATTCGTCACCATGTCAAATTCTTTAGTGAGCTAAAATACTGGCTTAGGGGATGAGATAGGATGCCTATGATGTGCATTTTGTTGGGTGACTAGCCTTCCCAACAACTAATTCAAGAATGATTATTTATGCTCCTAATTGGGAGCTTACATTTTCCATGCGAAGGGGGACCATTAAAGGAGTAGACATGGAGTGTTAGAGAACAAAAATGTGGTTGGCTACATTGCAACAAAGGCCTAACCATGACTCATTGTGGGTGTGGGGGAGGGGAGTAGGTGAAATGACACGGTAGAGGTAAAGTTTACTGCATGAATCCATGGTTACCAAGTAGGGAGGAGGGGACAAAGACAAAGGAGTTACACCAACCTAGCGCTTTGGCTTAGTGAGTTTGTTTGCCAACAAAGAGAGGTATGTCCCTATTGGTTTCTCGGCTCTTAATTGTACTTGGGGCTGTGGAATCTACCTCCAATGCAAGTTGTTGGAAAAACTTCACATACACGTCCTCAATTCCCATTTCGATGCTTTCCTTAAACATGTTCCATTGTTTCTTTAACTACTCCACATTTAGATTGATTTTTTTTTTACAGTATGTACATAACTATGTATTGGAAAACATAAAAGGTGGGTGCGATAGAGGCCAACCCAACAATAAATTCATCTCTTAAAGAATTCAAGGTGCATGACACTCTTGTTTGAGTTTATCGTATCCTATAATTTTCCAGATTCGCATTGCCAATATTATCTTTTGAAAATATTGCACAACATGTTGGTCGTGACTACTATAATACATTTTTTTGAGTTTGAAAGGGCATAAAATCTCCCAAGGAATCAAAATTTTGGTCGCATATCAAAAAGAGTTGCAATATCAATGCCACACAGTGACAAAAATGGGTAGAGGCAAATATATTAAGTTTGAAGAAGGACGAAGCATTAAGTGCAAGACTGCAAAGGTGACAAAAATATACAGGAAGGGGAAAACACACCTAAACATAATGTGGATGATGTTAAGAGAGTAGAGATTAGATGAGGAGTGAAGTGGAGGCGTGTGTGGATGCATGATTAAAGAATAACACAAAATCTAGATTCCAATCCAAATGAATCAATGATGATGTGGAAAAAGATTACAATGGAGGGATGGTCAATTGAAAGGAGATTACATTGTCTAGGTCCCCAAAATTGTGACCATTGGGCTTTCTATAGTGTTGAAGTTTTCAAGGTTGAAACCAAAATTGGCCAAACAATTTGTTGTCTCATTCGCTTCTCTAAAACAATAAGAGAAGGATATTTGACTAAAAAGGGAAGAAGTTGGTTAACTCATTGCAAGATAATGTTTAGTTTCCAATTTTATGCGGATACTTGTTGCAACATTTTGAATGTCAGATTGAGTCCTCCTCAATTTCTAATTATCTTACTTAATTCTCTCTTCCCAATTTCAAATTGAGGAGAAGACCCTGGAGCTTTGCCTCATTGTCCATGGCTTGTAAGAGGGAGGTAACATATGTTCCAATAAGATCCATTGTTTCTAATCTTATAATGTATCGTGCCTTTGCTCTACCCTTATTATCTTTCAAGCCCTCGTCGAAGTTGAGTTTTGTACCAACTTGACTTAGGTGGACGCCAAGAGCAATTTGACAAATTTCGTAATTTACTTGCATCCCACGAATGTAAAGAGTTTCACTTTATTGGAATTTCCTCTACTTCTAGTTCTGTATTGTGCCATGCAATAAATTTTTCATTATATCCTTCCCACAACGTACGTAACTTTAGAAGGCGGTCTTCTGAAATCATGATATTGATGACTTAATTGTACACTTTCATGCATGCCTATACACAAACAATAACTTCAGAAAGTAGCCTTGTGAAAACTCAATGATTACAAAAATTGCAACTTATTTATACACTTTCTTGCACACCCACACCCACTTTTTTTTTAAAAAACAAAAACAAAAAAAAGGTAGTTTCCTTGTTAAAATAATTAGGAAAGTTATTCGCCGGAAGACATCCACGTTTGGTGTTACCCTTGCTGGAAACTGTCAAATTCCGGTGACAATTTTTCTAGGTAGTTTGTTCCTGACAGTTTTTTCCAGTTGTCTTCCCCTAATAAATGCCAGTGGTTTTTTACAGTGCATGAGTTGGACATGATACCATTTGCTTTGGACTGAGATACTGTTTGTAGCAACCATCTGTCCATTGCTTATTAATGGTTGTCTCATCTCATTAGAAGTGGTGGTAAACTTATATTTGATTTTCCTTTACCAACTCTAAATAGGGCCCTGCATTAAATCTCAGCTGCTGCAATAATTCTCACATTAACTATGTTAAAGATCTACATTCCCCTATAAATACCCCACCCATCTACATTCTATCCTACACCACCATTTCGGTAAGCCTTCTCCTCTATGTTACTCACCCAAGATCAACTACTTGCATAAAATTTGGCATGTTTAATTACTTTCAATACTATACTTTATTATTAAATATCTACCCAAATTTGTGTTATAAACAAATGCATTCTCTTACAAGTGATATTGAAGTATTTCCCTGGTATGTAGATAATATTGTTCAAACTTTTCTTGTGGATTTGAACAATGCTCCCTCTAGTGTTGCTGTTGTTGCTGCCCTCCCAGCATTAGCTGTTGTTTTTTTGTTGCTCCCCTTGATGCCGCCATTTTTTTTTGTCATCCTGTTGCTGACGCCTCTGACTATCGTACCAGATCATTGTTATCTTGCATACTGCGGGTTTCATTAATCATCATGTGCATGTTAGACCTGCATTACAACTTCACATTTTTATAAACTAATGTGCTCTCCCATTGATCTCATCCGACGACCAGAGAAATTGCTCTCTGTCAAGCTTCATACCAACGGATTTCCAGATTTCTAGCATGTATTGACCTACAGTCCTATTTTTTTTTAAATCACCTCCCATCTTATTATTTAGCTGGGCAAACCAATTTGCATTCCATACTTTCATAATGCAGCCAACATCTTTCAACTTGTTTACGCTTACTGCCTTCATGACTCCCTGCAACACAAAATAATTAAGCCATAACAGGGTAACACTACTGGAAATCAAACAATAATAGCTGCAAAAATCATCAGAAAAAGTTCAGTCCAGAGTCTTTACCATTTCAATCTACACAATATTTTGTTGCATATTTCAACTTGTTTACACTTATTGCCTTCATGACTCCCTGCAGCACAAAATAATTTAGCAATAAGAGGGTAACACTACATGAAACCAAACAACAATATCTGTAAAAAACATCAAAAAAGTTCAGTCCACAGTCTTTACCATTTCAATCTACACAATATTTTGTGGCATATTATTAGTCATTGGGATCAGTCCAATTTTGGAAAATTAATTTTTGTAGCGTTTTGTTGTTTTTTAGTTTAATGGTCATTATTGGAGGCAGCTAAGGGTACTTCAGTGCACATACAAGTTTTGCATCTGCCATAAATGTTTCTAGAAGTTTCTGGACCCTCTCCAAGAGTTTTTAGTAGATACCACATGACCAACATCATCCACAACCATCAATTAATCTATGTTTGCTTCCCGAATGGCTCCCAATTCTCTTGAGTCTGAGTGGTTTTTTTAAAACTATAAAACACTGCCAATATTTCTATTCCATAAAATAAGGAAAATAATTAATGTAGGGCATACCAGAATTATGTTCTCTTGTTGCTGCAGTCTGATAAATATGGAAAAATCTAACGTGGGTGTGTGCATCTTTGAATAAACAGGGACAATAGTATCTCGCTCATAAAATCTGGTACCCATTAGAACTCCTTAACACAGAAATAAGGAAAATAATTAACGTAGGTCATCTGTCAAGTAAAGGAGCAAGTTCAAAACTGCATATCTCGAAAGAGAGACACTGGTGTACATACGTGGCTCTATTAAAACATAACTTGGCTACTCTGTTGTAAAATGGAATTTCCATATGTCAATATTTAGGGCACTTTAATTTTTTCTATAACTTTTCTTTTACTTATGTTTAATCATTTCTTATTTTAACATTTTTCCATTATACCAGTCACTTTCCATGTTGGAAAAGAATAGTGTTGTGAGTATTTCTCCTAATGCTTTACATTTGCTTTATTTATTGACACCATTGTTTCCCTTCTTATCACTTCCAAATAAAAATATTATTCTTCAATAACTCTTGTTTTCCATCTTCAATACTTTTATGTAATTGTAAACAGAAATATGTTTTATATTTAACCAATTTTTTTGATATTTTCAAGGTACTATGGCCACTCCAAATGGAAGCCCGACCATTGTCACAATATTTGATGATACCTTTGGTGCTAGTTGTTGGGAGCCCTCCTAGCGATCTGGTAGCTTCAAATGGGTCCCCTCATTCGTATGCAACCCAGGCCGCCACAAACCAGAGCTCAATACATAGTGTCCAACCACCACTTACAACTTTTGTGCATTCTTTGGCTACTTCTGTTGTAACTACATGCTCAACCATGTATGGTAGGATATCAAAGTCTCTAATCCCATCAACGATGGTTGTGGATAGTGATTTGTCCACTGTGTTAGACATGATGCAAAATGGTAGATGACACATACCTTCGCCTTGAAGCCATGTACACTTTCCTTCGTCCATTGGGATATGACCAATACTACTCTGGTGGCAACGACCAATACATTAGAGATGCATTCAATGCTTACCTTGCAGTCCCTATAATTTTAGCAACTACCTCACCCCTGCTACAACTTTGCAATGTTCATACATACACCAACCTCTTTTTGCTAACCCACACATACCTTTTTTTGAAGGACTGACTCGAAAAAACCTATGTTTACATAAATATGTTGTGCTTCTTGCTCCATTTTATAACCCCCTATAGATGTTTTGTAAATTTCCTTTCATGAAATATATGTTGTATTTTCCGTAAATATGTTTCTTACTATATTTGAATAAGCATGAAAAGTTTAGTGTTTTACGAACACCTTCCACATTGTACATATGTTTACGTGATTATGTCCTAAAAAGGCAACACTATATAAGGACATTTAATTGGTTAACACCAGCCCCTTTTGTGAATGTACGGATTGATTTTTACTTCCTTGTGGCATTTCTCCCACCATGTTTTCGTACCCTACACCGCCCCTACTCCTAAACATACAACACACGCCATGTATGTAATATCGTTGTAGCTATATAAAATATATTTTCCTATCCTACGTTGTTTACTAATCTTTCTTGAATGTATGTATTGTTTTATCCTTATCCGTGTCATTCATCACACTTTTTTTTAACATGCAACCCCTCGTATCCTTAGAATACAAAGCTCATAACAATTAATAGCACATTAAATTGCCATACGCTTAATGTATTATAGTACGCCATAAAACTGCTTTAAGGCAACTCATTTGCTAATTCATTTACGTTGTCTTTTATTGTTTAGGAACCAATACCGTTATAGGCTCCATTGCCTCCAATGTTGTGCCTCCCCAACTAGCCATAAACATGTCAACATCACACACTGATACTTTTGCACCAACTGCTCATGAAAGGCACCCTGCAGAATGCACGCAACTCACGCCAATAAAGTCACTAAATCTTTACCAAAGCCTTGGGTCTAGAAGGAAAAGTCGTCAAAAAAGGCTATCTAAACAACTATAGCACGACCAAACACATAGGGAAAGTATTTTGCTTCGACATCATCGACAAAACCAGTGCAGATATAGTGGTGAATTTTTTGACCAAGTTGCGGATTTATACTACAACCAAATGCAACTAGGTAAAACATATACAATCAAAGGAGGCACATTGTAGACTGCAAACAAAGATTACAATGATTCCACAACTTGTTAGGACATCATCCTAGACTTGTGGACTCCTCTGTAAAGCTCAATAAAAATTAGTGCATGGACATTCCTTAATACTTTTTCCGTTTCAAAACAATAGCAGAAATCAACTCCTTGTCCACCAAATCCACCGCTGACCTCCTTGCTATTGTATTATCCATTACTGCCCCCTCCACTATTAGGATAAGTGATAGTACTTCCAACCACAAACGCACGGTTCTTCTTAGTGATAACTCCATACTATGTATTAAGGCAATGCTATGGAGTGCTTTCAGTGACAATGAGGGAAAACTTCTAAGTGAAATGTGTGCTTCACACACATCAGTAAGACCTATTCTCGCAATAAAGAGAGCCAAAATTACATCTTTCAAAGGAACAACAATATGCACGGGATCTAATACACAAATCTTCATTGATCTTGATATAGGTGAGGCTCATGCAATGCATGCATGGTTTACTTCCGTTGACTCCACACATGCATACCCATCAGTGAGTGTTGATAAAATTGAAGAAAAAGATATTGCAGGCATAAAATCCTCCTCCCAACTAGGCAAAGCAATAACTTTCTCCACTACGGCAACAATCATACACGTGAATGTCCTCATTTAGCTATCCAACTTGCACATCAATTGTTAACAACCACCATTGCAAGAAAAAACTTGAGCTAAATGCAGACTCCTCTTGGTATTGTCAAAAATGTAACCATGTTGTCTCCAATTGTGAATACAAATATGCATTACACTTCATCATTGAGGATGCCACATCAACAACATGGGTAACTGTTTTTGATGAAGTTGCTACATCAATAATGGGCATATCGGCACAAGAGCTTCAACTTCATGCACCAACATCGGACTTGTTTTGTCTCGTTGTTAAGCCAATTCTATTCCACCGCTACATGTTCAAAATATCCACAAAGCTAGAGGTCTACAACTCACAAGAAAAATCCCAATTCACTATTGTCGTTATAGTTACGGATGTGACCTTTAGCACATGTATGAATCCTCATTAGATGCATTCCTTACATCCCCATAACTATGTATTCAAGAAAATAAGCCCACGCCACTTCACAATAAATTTCACACCACCATAGTTTTTCTATTTACCCAAATAAGACATACTATACTTTACACACACAATGTCAAGTATTTTCCAATATATATTTACCCAATCACCTACTCCACATATAGGTGTTTGTATTCGCAAGTTTGGTTACATTTGTTGCACACACATTTTTCTAGTCTCGCATGTCTTGAGTGCAAAAAAAATGTCACTTTATTAAAGGATTGCAATCTCTATCAAAATTATTAAACATCAATATGCAATATTGATATAAAATGTTGCACGTCACATGAAACAAATTAAATTACTTATAATTTTTGCATACATTCGCTTTCTTCTATACCTAATTAATGTTTCCACTTTTCCTCATTCTACGCAGAACTGGCGCAGACTAAAAAAAATACAAAGGCTCAATTGAAGTACACAAGCAACAAAAACACCATAAACGAACATCGCTGCAGTATAGCTTACATCAAACGACAAAAGATGAACACACAAGCATCAACTTATGTAACCCACCATGTCAATCGTCTCGAAGAACATTCTCTAGATCGGCATTCACTTCAAGCTACACAACGTCAATTACGTCAAAGATTAGATCACCTCCCACCTCTAAACACATGTTCATGATGTAATGAATTATATGTTGGGCCACAGACAAGGGTTTACAAAGGTGGCAATACTTATCGTAGATGCATTTCTAAAAAAGATAGTCGTTGCTTCTCAAGTTGGAATAACATGGACCCAAGACCGCAACCTGAAGTTCTATCCTCACTTACACGAGTTGAGGAAATGTTGATAGCAAGGGTCAACCCAATATTGCAGGTGACTCTTGCTAGAGGTGGTCAATACAAATACAGGGGCCACACCATATGTTTCCCCCAAGATGTTTCATCCCTAACTAGACACCTGCCTCGGCGCATCACAGACTTGGACATCTTAATTATCAGAAGAATTGGAGCAACACATAGGGCATACAAATGCTTCGTAAGTAGATCTCGTGTTTTAGCTGCATTGCAATTCAAAATAGCCCATGACCCTTACTACAAGGATGTTGTCCTAGACCACAATGCATTGCATTCCCTACCACCTCACAGTACCAATATATCTACTTCCCTACCACACTTCAATTCAACTATCGCAGACAATGTTGAAGCGGAATCTGAACTAGACCTTCTCCCATGTTCCCCACCACATACACATGAGTGACAAACATCATCTTTTGTGTCCTCTCTCCCTCCAAACACTATTGAAGTTGACCAAATAACAACTTTCATTCAAGGCAAGCACCAAACTCCGCTTCAGTCAATTGAGTGGCCACACATTGGTTCATCCCCAGTCAATGAAAACAACACTGAGGGTTTACTCTCTATGGCTTTTCCAACATTGTTCCCTATAAGGATTGCATTGTTCCACCAACCACGTATAAAAAGGGTTCACATGCATGAATATGTATTACACCTAATGTGTTACCATGGTAACAGATTTGGAAGCCATCCACGCTTTCGCTACTTCATTCTCAACATTATGTTGTGCTACAGAAGCCAAGAAACATATGTTGTTTTCACAAAATAAACATAGGGGACAACTTGCCTACCACGGTCTTTATGTTATGCCAGCAACTTGAGCACTTTCCAGACACCCACATTACAAAGCAACTAATGCAATTTGGGTCTAATTTGCGAGGGACAAAATCATTTTGGTGCAAGCGGAGGCATGAACTCACGGATATGATAACCCAACTTGAAAGTCCTACGCTTTTCTTCACTTTAAGTGCAACAGATACTGAGTGGCCAGATTAACACAGAGCAATGCCAGGATCCCCTATGCCACCAACAACAACTGGACAAAATTGGAGAAAGAGGAACTTGAACATGCACCCCCATATCGTGTCTACATACATGGAAAGAAGATTTATGATATTTTGCGAGGCGGCACTTCAAAAAAAAATGCATTGCACAGACTATTGGTACAAGTGAGCTCACTACCACTCAGCTTTCAATAAAATACCACCCTCCCGCATTTTCCAACATGGTCCTCTTTGTAAAAGTACAGGTACGAATGGCAACACAGAGGCTCGGCTCATATCCACGGGTTTATATGGCTTCCAAATGCACCAAACATGGAAGTGTTAGATTGGGACAACCCCCTTCAACTTGACGCAACAAAGTTTTCCTTCGACCAATTAGTAACCGCATGGAATCCAAGGGGCACTGAGAGTGGAGTATCTCGGATTCATCGTTCCCGTGAAGATGGCCCATGCTTGTTAGACACATATGGGATACTTACAGACAACCCTGCAACTGACTATGAAAACCTGTTGAACCGCGTGCAATGACACAAAATGTAGTGAAGCAACCTACTTGCAAAAAAAAACGTAGGACACTTCAGTGTAGATATAAAGCCCCTTGGCCACTCCAAGAATATTTAAGTTTGGGCTTAGATGAAACAGGGAAAAAACATACACCCTCGCATGCAATGATGCACGGCTCAACATACATAACTCGTACATGTTGGCATTGTGGCGAGCCAATCTTGATTGTCAGTATGTTGTGTCATGACATGCAGTCCTACAATACATTGCAAAATATGCAGCCAAGGCAGAAAACAAGTCAGAAAGCTACCATCACATGTTGACACAGATATCTAATTCAGTTAGCATCAACAACCTTGCAAAGGCCACCTATAACAAGTTCCTTTCAAAAACTATTGTTGATCGGGACATTGGTGCACATGAGACATGCCACATGTTACTAAAACTCCCCCTCTCTAGTTGTAGTCATATATTCATTACCCTCTATGTCGGTAAACAGGTATTCAAACGTGTCCTCACAAATGTAGGGAACACAACAAAATTCTCGTTTATCATAGATGCATACTCAAAATGCCCTCTACAACTGGAGAACACCTCCCTCTTTGAGGCTACCTGTTCCTAGTCCTTCAACAACCAAAGGAAAGTTACTCAATGGCTACAAAGGAGCACCCACGCAGTTGTCCATGTATTCCCTCATTACTATGATGTCCTTGCCCCAGATGCGGTTCACTACGAGGATTTTTGTTGGTCAGAGCTTCTGCTTTATAAACCCTTTCGACATATCTAGACAGACATCGGCATCACTACATCTAAAATAGCTAACCAATGGGAACAAATGAAAAACTCCTACATCCCTTTACACATACACAAAGCCACTACTCTAAAAGAAATTGCTGATGGAACAAGCAGTGATCCAATCCACTGCAAGAAGATTTATCTGAATGGGAGCATTAACACAGATGCACCCGACACTCAATACAACAATCGATGATGTAGACATGATAGGCCACCGTGACTTTGAGATCAACCACAATTGGATGTTGTATACCATCCCAACAACCTTACAAAATAGTGCACCTAAATTCATAGACCTCGCACGCAATGAGAATGCACTACCACTTGTTCCTCCACCTACCCAATTAGACGCTCTCCCACTCTCATCAAAACAACACCTTGCATACTCAATTGTACTTTCCCATGCAACTTACCGAGGGAAACACCCACCATTGAAGACGATTATTCAATGAACCGTTGGTACAGGAAAATCATACCTCATACAATGCATCAGAAATGGGCTTCAAAATATCACAGGTAAACTAAATCTTCCATTCTTCTACTAGCACCAATAGGTATTGTTGCATTCAACATCAAATCACCTACTATACATTCTGCCCTTCGAATACCCATTGCGGACATGAAACCTCTTGAAGGCCAAGCCCTAGAAATATTCCAAGAGCGTACGAGTGTCATACAGTACATACTCATAGATGAAATGAGTTTTGTAGGTCCTACAATGCTAAACAACATCAACTACAGACTGCGTGAGGCATACCCCCAACAAAATAACCAAGCATTCGGCAATTGTTCAATGATTTTGGTCGGTGACCTAGGCCAACTCCCTCCGGTCAACGATGTACCATTATATACAAGCAACAAAATTGGAAGCTCCCTTTGGCATGCTTTCGATACAGTAATCACCTTAGACACAAACTTCAAGCAACAAAGCTTGAACCCGATGCAACTTGAATTCATAGAAATGTTGACCAACATCAAAATGCACAAGCAACAATTAAGGATCGGTCTCTTCTCATGTCACATACAAAGGTGTGCATGTCTACCTCAAAGCAATCCAACTTCACAACTAAGAAGCACATATTCGCAACGAAGGAACTAGCACACAAACACAATAAACAACTACTAAAATCCTTACACGTGTCAATTGCTAGGAGCGTTGCAGAACAAAGCAAACATAACTTTGACTCAGACATCAACGACACCCAACTGGAGGAAATAGTGTTCCTATGGACCAAACAGGAGGTCATGTTGACATCTAACTTGTGGGTTAGCTCAGGATTGGTTAATAGTGCTCTCGGGCAAATGATCGATGTGGTGTACAATCCAGAATCACTCCCACCAAACTTGTCATCCTTTGTTGTTGTCAACTTCAGACACTACCAAGGGCCCCCATGGAACAAACTCAGCCCAGCGCACTTGCCACTACCTCCTATCACCCGTGGCAATTGTCGCCAAATTCCACTTAAAATGTCTTGGGGCCTCACCATACACAAATCACAAGGCTTAACTCTTGACAAGGCCACAATAGACATCGGGAATGTTGACCGTCAAGGACTGACATTCACAGCAATGTCAAGAGTGCACGCCCTCAACGATCTACAGATCTCACCAGCCTCTACGTTTGAACGCTACGCAAGAATGAGATATACAAAGAATGTAAATGCACGCAAGGAAGAGGAGCAAACACTATGTAACACACAACTGCCACTTGATATACAACACATGTGCACCCTACTACCTACGTCATACCCACAATAATGTGTCCAGATCTTGCTTCCAACCCACATATATAAGCAAAGTGTTCCAGAAATACAAATACACAACCCACTTGTAATGCTATTCCAATAAAAGTCACTTTCAGTTTACATCCAAACCATATTCTACACTAAAAAATAAACCCCTCTCCAACTAATTTGCAACTCATGTGCAATTGCTAGTATAACAACCCCTTGTCGAAAGGCGGGAAATAAAACCAACATAAAACCCCACACCCAAAAAACAAAAATACAAATAAACCCTCAGAAATGCTTCCCGCGATTCGAATCGCGACACAGTCCAACGCAAAACCCTGAGCTCATGCCCGCTCGGGTTCAAATCTCATCACCGTTTATGACCAGCAAATGTTGAGAGCACCCATTCTGCACTCCAATTGTAACTATCCGCACTCCATTAACTTCCGAACTTCTTCCACCCCTGAAGCCCACGGCCATATCAGCGCTTTCTTACAGCAGAAGCCGCATTTCTCAGAGCGCCAAACCTATGGCCGGTAAAACCGTGGCGGACGTTTTGATGGGACCTGCCCGTGCAGCCGCAGAGAAAAAAGGCCCGACCGCCATTAAAACACCAGGCCAAAGCAGAAGAGGCCAAAAAGCCCATTAAAACCAAAGAAGGTTCCCCGAGCAAAAAGAGGGCGCCTCTTTCCGTGGACGGTAAAATTGGTTTGCTTACAAAGAAGGCGGCGGAGTTCGATCCCAGGGCGGCGGCCTTCTGGAAAGACGGCGAGCATGTGCCATTTTTGTTTCTCGCACGTGCCCTGGATTTAATTTCGAACGAGTCCGGCAGAATTGCCATTACCGAAATTCTGTGCAATGCGTTTCGAACCGTGATGGCCACCACGCCTGGGGATTTGTTGCCCGTGGTTTACTTGTCTGCGAATAAAGTGGGCGCCTGCGCACGAAGGTGTGGAGCTTGGGATTGGTGATACTTCGATTATTAAGGCGCTTGCGGAGGCGTTTGGGAGAAAGGAAGACCAGGTCAAGAGCCAGATGAAGGTCTACGTTTTTTCCTCAATTAATTTTCTTTTTCTTTGATAGAATCAGTGAGGGTTATGATTCAATGGCTCTGTAGGCAGGGAAAAAGTATAAATTTTCTTTTTCTGTTGATAGAATCAGTAAGGGTTGTAATTCAATGGCTCTGTAGGCAGGGAAAAAGTATACTGCCCCCATTAAGTAACAAAAAGTGACTCCCCATTAAATATTATAGCCAAAGCAAAGCCCTGTGTTGGCGTAGACAAACCAATCAGATATTATCGCCAAAATGCACCCACCGTCCATAGGTATTTTTAATATCTGTCAATTTATATGTTTTGTTGATACGAGGTAAACACTCTTTTTATTTAAATTCCACACAGGAGTGCTACGAGGCTCTGGTTTCATTTTCCAGAAGTTCCTCGTGCCAAACACAAGTTCAAGGGCTCTATGCCCTCGAAGGTTTTAAACCCGCGTCTTACGTATTGCAACACCCTGTGTCAACCACCAGACCACAGTGCAATGGACATTTGTATTAGTGTATTTTTAACATTATTGAGTTTTTCAAATTTCAACAGGCAAACTTGTTTTGATTTTCTGATTTCACCAGCTCTTTTTTTAAAGATTTATTACTGTACCGTCAAATATAAATATTCATTTCTTTCTATAATTGTAATTGGAACTCATTGTAATGTGTGTTTATATGGCAATTTTTGCTAATTTTAGCCAAGAATTATCAGTTAAATACTCGTGAACAGTGTAATCTATCTTTTGTTGCCTGAATTGTTCTCATTAAATTGAAAACTATGATTTAAAATATAGTTAAAATGAAATAATTTTTTTGATTACAGAAATGATTCTCGTGAAAATGAAATAATTTTTTCTATTACACACATGTGAAGCTATGGCAATACATATCCGTGTGGAAGAGAGTTGCAAGCAGCCTTGTTCTCCATGACAGCTATTATACAGACCCACTTATACGTCATCATAAGAAACTGCTACTTTGCTGCGAGAGATATGCAACAACACACTACTTCTACAGGTATTAATGTATCTACAAAGTAGTACTTAACTAAGAGCCACTCTGTATGTGAAACATGGCTCTGAGAGAATCCATTGTCAATCTCTGAACAAACAGATTTGAAAACACACTACTTCTACAGGTATTAATGTATCTACAAAGTAGTACTTAACTAAAGGCCACTCTGTATGTGAAACATGGCTCTGAGAGAATCCATTGTCAATCTCTGAACAAACAGATTTGAAATAACACCATCAGCATACTTCCAGATGCCATCATTTGGATTCACAGAAATGCAGAGCCTTCTTCAAATTCCCTTCTTTACTTTCACGTGGAAGAGTGCGATCAAGATCCATATGAAAAATCTTTTTATGTTGGTTCTTAATTTCATACTGTCAATCGATATATCATCCTGGCAATAAGGGTTTTTGAAATGGTGACTGAACTTCTCTTTATATAGCATTAAAAGATTTCTTGAAAGTAATAGTACTTCCACTCCCAAAAGCTATGACTTCTGTTGTGATAGTTTTGGAATGGACTGAACATTCCTTTTACGTAGGTTGGAGCTTGGATCAAGAAAAGGTTCATTCACCATCTCATCTGCGGATTTATTTAACTACATTTAGGCCTTAGAAACCATGTTTAGGCCTAAAACAATAGCATCCATAGGATGCTTATGAATTATAGAGCAATAGCTTTTCCTATTTAGTAATTATCTGGAGTTTTCTTCTCAAACAGAAGCTGCAATTTTTCTTCTGTCATAGAAACCTTGATTTCTCCTTGAGTGTCTTGAACTGCTCCAACATCCAATAAATGCCAGATCTTCAGGAGCCAAAGGAAACACATCAAAATCAAAAGCATCAAAATATATTCTGAAAGGATATCTCAAGAATATACTTAAATGCATGCCATACTTGTCTCAAATGATTACATTGAAAATAAATTATGTTGTGAATGGTGGCATTTAGAAAAGGACTATAAACAGGCATTTTCAAGAATGCCATGTTCATATCAAAAAAAGACATTCAAAAGAATGCAAAGACATAGACAAGTATGGTTATAAACAGATAGTATACCATATATATAGATGATGACACATAGGATGCAAAATTCATGAAAATTTCCATAGGAAAAACGAGATGTAATATTGATGCAAAGCTAAGTAGCCGGTTCGGGGTGTGGTACAGGTACGGGTACAAAGTACTCGGTATTTGGGCACGGCAATTTTTTTTTCCTTGGGTACATCTTGGTTACGTCTGTATACTATACACACACACACACACATATTAGCCTAATAAAGCAGAAATTAGAGACATTTGTCATCAATAACCATATAGTATGCATATAAAAAATAAAATAACCACAAAAATGGAAAATTAGCTGGATGCTAAATGTCATAACAACCAAATATCTCAAATGTCATGTGCTGATCATAATTAGGGGAGAGACACCAATAGTTGAGGAGGGTCCAATTGTGGATATAGTGTCTTGAATACACAACACCCAATAGTTGTCATAAAAGTACCTGGTGATTAGTCATTTTTGACATGACAACACCCAATCACATCATGCCATATAAGATTTGCCATTTTTAAATTGTCAATTTTCAACCATTATCACCTATGATCAAGTATGGGTCCCAATCAAAATGTAGTGTAACTCAAATTTACTATTTTAAATCAATTCAAAATATGTCTTTCCCTCCAATTTAACACTAAAAAAATATAATTTAAAAAAGTCTTGATCTATGTGCTGGTGAAAAAATCAATATCTCACATTATATTTAAATTGATTTTGTGGGCCCCTAACTTAGGGTGCACCACTAGTTCCTCTCCCGTAATTACATCAAAATTAATATTCATAGTCATCTTGCTCTTCATCGAGATAATCAATATCAACATCATGTGGTGCACTAAAACCACAAGCTCCATCACTCTCGCTAGCTCCACCACTCCCGCTATCTCCACCACCGTTGCCTACTATTTTATTCCTCCCAGGAGAGTCAATGTCAAACAATGACTGGTGTGAAAGGGAAGGATTCAGGTCAACATCCTTTGGATATACATTTTAATGCTTTGACAACCCCTCATTGTAATTAGGCTTCTTGTGGGAGATAAGGTACAAGTTCGAGTGTATGAAGACCAAGTCCTTGACCTTTTTTGCTCCGAGCTTGTTACGCTTTTATGAGTGGATGAAGTTGTATGTGCTCCAATTCCGGTCACAAGAAGATGAACTTGCACAACCTATATTAAAAATTTATAAAAGGGGAAAAGTTAAAATTTAAGTTTTAAACAAAAAAAGTTAAAAATTCAAAAAATTAATAAACTTACCTGTGACAAGACCTTGATTCCAATATTTTGAACGGTGTTTGTTGTTTGGCCATGGAGGTGCCACCACATATGTACATCCTTCTTGTATTTGTCTTGCATGGCAACAAGGCTTTGAACTTGGGAGGTGATGAAATTCCCAAACTCGGTCATAAACGTGTCTTTTGCCTCAAGATAGGAAAAAATCTTGGCTAATGCCAACTTGATCCCTTCAGCCACTTCCATGTCCCTATATGGTGCCACCCTCCTCGGCAAAGAAAGGATCTTTGTGCTATAAAATCAAGGAGTTAGGCAAGGAGATGTAGTGGGGTGGTCATTTTGTTCTACCAATCGATGAGGATTAAATACACTTCTTTGAATTTTTTTTCTTGAGATCTTGCTCCTTTGCACTAATGACGACTTTTATCTTCTCAATCATCGAGTCGATGCCGTAGTATACTTCTCCCAAACATGGATGAAATCTTGCTCATGATAAGCTTTGTGATACTCAACAAAATAGTCTACACGTCCCCACCAATCATCATCTAGGACCATATTTTTCAATCTTTGGGCTTGTTCTTTGCTTGACTCTTTTCATACAACCCACATGTTGCTAATGACTTGAGTTGTAGTGCATCTTTCACCTTCACAAGTCGTCTCAAGACGATTGTGTGAGAGGCAAACCTTGTCTCAACAACCTATTAAAAAAATGCAAAAGAAAATTAAAAAACTTATGAAAATAAAAAATCTACAAGTCGATACTAGGTATTAAACAAATTTAACACATAAAAAGAATTACAATTTACTAAATAAAATAAAAATAAGAAATTTACAAGTACCTTCAACAACTCAAAATAAGAGAAGTTTCTAAACATGGCTTGGCAGAGGTGATGGTTTGTGATGAACATATGAATCTCCTGTCCCTCAACATACACTTGGCCTATCCACAAATTTTTTTTGCCAATCTTTTGAAGCATGAGGTTGAGTGAGTGGACAACTCAAGGTGTCCAAAAATGTGCGGATACCTCGCCTCCGCCAACAACCCCATGGCCTCGCAATTTTTTGCATTATCTGGAATGACTTGGATAATGTTTTGAGGCCCCATTGTCTCAATGGATTCAATGAGGATGTTGGCAATGAAATCCCCATCCTTCACAAATCGTTCGCAATCAACGACCTTCAAAAACATTGCCCCCTTAGGGCAAATTGCGATCACATTGATAAGAGGTCTATTGCTTGCATCTTTCCACCCGTCACAAATGACAGAGGCCCCTGTTTTTGCCCATGAATCCCTGATCGTCTGCAATGAATTATCAACATATTGTTTTTGCTTTCCCAATAAGGTGGAAAAGCAAACTTTTTCATACCCCAGCCCTTAGTAACCTTTTAGGGCCTCATTCACCACTCTTATCATTTCCTTCCAATATGGTGACCTAACCACATGAAGAACAATCCGTTGGCGTACAAGTAATGAGCAATATGCTCATCTACAAGATCTCTTGCCTCATTTTGAAAAGACCTCTCCAATGGTCCTTTTGTTCCACTTCTCTTGCTTGAAGGAGTATCTTCATCCTGTGTGAGGGGTGATGGCAAAAATGGATGTCTTGGGTCACCATAAGGGAATCGCTAGCATCAGGTGGGGCCATTGGTGGCTTCCTTGATCTTGTCCCTTTCTTTAACAAAAGGTGACCCATTTTCATGGCGCAGGCTGTCTGCTTCCTCTTGCTCCTTGATAAATTCAAGAATTTGTGTCTTTGACATTGGAGCAAGATGTGTCCCCTTACATCCTCTAAAGATCTGGTACACCGCTATGACAATTATTAAGTTTTTGACAACAGGCCTACTGTCTTTCGTACATTCGACTTCATCTGCAAACCATGGTGCGTAGCATTGCACCTATACTGCACGCTCCATGCAAAGGATACCCACAACCTCAGTATCCAAACATAATAATTGCAAGCAAATCTGCCAACAGTGCTAATTGTTCATCATGTTCAAGGTGAATTTGCTCCTTGCACACATAAATGTACCACTTACTAATTGACATTCTGATTGTAAACCATGTAACTACACAGTTATTATTAAGAGTATGCAAACTATGACAAAAGGGACACATGAAAGACACAGAAAACTAGCTATTACCTGATGTAACTTTGTAGGTTTCAATCTTTATGTACAAAAAGTGAACATATGATTCAGAACGCTGAGAGCCCGTCCAGCGAATGGGCTCCATCAATCATTTTCATTTATATAATAGCAGTCAAGTATGATGCCAAGCTTCAACCTTGGATGACCCTCTTGAAGTTAAGTCTTTAAAGACACCAATCACTGCAGTAGGATAATTGTTCTAATCCATCTCACGTGCACCGTATCGCTTGACTACTTTAGAGCTATGGGAGTTTAAGTTGCAGCTTGAGTCCCCCCTGGATTAAAGGCCTAATCCGTGACTAGTGTCCATCCTCTATGGGGTCCAGCACTGATCTTCATTAATAAGAAGGATGGATCTCTACGGTTGTGTATTGATTAAAGTCAACTTAACTTGAGAGTATTTCCATTGATGAGCAATCATTATCCCCCTGGTACACTGCAATTGATGCAATATGTACTATCTCTTGGAGCATTTGAAGGGGGCCACCGTTGTTCTCCTATACTGGATCTTAACTTTAGAATATCAGTGACTTGTCCATCCTCAGATGGCAGCCTATTCCCATTAATAAAGCCTTCTAACATTGGAGGTTAAAGCAACTTACGAGTTGAGAGTATTTCCATTTGATTTGACGAAATGCATTATCAGTGGTACACTGCAATTGAGCAATATATACTATCTCTTGGAGCATTTGAAGCTTTTGTTTCCTATACTGGTTTAACTTTAGAATAATCTATTTTGTGTTCTAGAAAATTCTCTAATCAATATAGGTGATCTCTTCTGAATTGGCATTACAATGTAAGTATCAAATGCCTTTGCAAATATTCCTTATTGATATCTCTAAAGCACCCTCTACTAAGCATCAATTATTACTCAAAAACAGATAAAGATAGAAGCAAAAATCAACTCAATTGCAGGGATTCAGATTTACTTTTCATCTCATGATTGTCAGATCTGCAGGAAGACCATGGAGAAGAAAATGCAAGTCAACACTACATAGCTTAGCCAACCCCTGTATAGGACATGACTGTTGGAAATATCTATAGTTAGTACAGTAATAGATATATTAGTCATAATATTAATGTATATGTGTAAAAATGTATTTAGAATATTAGAGATATGTGTATCTGTGTTGCCAAGATACAGGTATGGATTCGGGTACGGGTATGGGTTCAATACATGGATACGTCAATTTTAAAAAACCCTTGGGTACACGTCTTGGGTACATCCATACATATATATATTCTCATTTTTTAGTCCATAAGAGATATATGAATATAGTAGGATCAAGGTTCAAAAAATTCAATGTGCTTAAAAATTTACATTTTCATTCATCATGTGGCTCTCATACATATGATATATGAATATCATGTCAATATGAATACAAACAATCTAGAATATCATGTCTATATGAATATCTTGTCTCCTCCTTTGAATGTTCAGTGATCAATAAAACAATGTCTGCCTCTAAACAATGGTCGCCTCTAAACAAACTTGAACTCCTTAACAAGCAATGGCTGCCACCAATCTCATCCTCCTTACAATGGCTGCCACCAAACAAATCCTCCTTCCAATGGCTGCCTCCTCTTCAATTCCTCTTTGGCTCTTTGCTCTTACACTTACAAAAACCAACAATGAATTGTTTGTGTTTCGGTCATGGTTTAGTGCCTTTTTATAGCTTTTAGAGGAATTTTGGGCTTATTATTTTATTCATTTATGAGTTAGGCTTTGTTTATTTGGTCATTAACTAAGTCAAAAAAACACATTTTTTAAACATCCCCACCGCCAAAAAAAAAAAATTTAAAACCTGCGAATACATCTCAGGTATGACCCGTATGTACTCGAGCGTACTCGAGACGTATTTGTACCATACCCGAGACAGATCCATACCAGGTACATATCTTGGGGGGGTTCGGAAGAGGGGAGGGGAGGGGGAGGGGGAGGGGGATGTACCCATGCGTACTTGTATTTCTAGGACGACCTTGGAGGTAACCAAGGGATACTGTACTTGTACCATGTCCCAGATATGTACCCAGGCTGCGTATGAGGCTGGGGGGGTGCAGAATTGGCTTCCTAGATGCAAAGTCAAAGCAAATGCCGGTGCAGAATTAGATGTTATCACACACACAAACGAATGCTAAAGTTGATATTAAGGATGGATGATACAGTTGATGTAGTTCTAGATGGCAATTAGTATGCACACCTAAAGGAAAATGGATGCACTATAGGATGGTGTCAAGGACTAAATGTTAGTTGCTTTCCACACACAATCTTATTTATTACTTGGATACAATTGTTGACATGGATGCAACATGGGTACAACAAGAAGGAAAACTGGTTGTTAGTGTTCAAAGAAACACCCTTTCATGATAAATTAAAGAGACTGGAATGCTTTCTGTATAATATTTACGAATCAAAATGGCCTAAATGTTATGGTGGTTCATATGCCTTTTTTTTTATTTGTAGTAAAACCAATTCATTGGTGGTCTTCAATTTTTTTGTCAATCAATTCCAAGCCCCGTTTGTTGTTTCTTTTAATGTTTGATAAAACTATATGGATTTTTTTCACTTCTTGCTTGTTTCCAGCCATTTGGAATTTTCAAGGTGATGTCTAAATTATGTCGACTTTTTATTAGTTGAAGATATGGCCTGGCTTACCTTTATTTCTCTGTAACTGACCATCTTGTCAAATATCTGAATCTTTATAGTTTATACCTTTGTCAATTACAACCCTCTGGATTATATAGTATACTTGCAGGTAAATACTGTATACGTAATTGGATATTTTCACTAATTCAGGGGCTTTGATTTATTTTAAAAATTGACTTGAGGTTGCTTCTTTTTTTTCTGCAGACCTTAGGAGATTTGGGTCTTGTTGCAAAGGCAAGCCGTTCAACTCAGAGATTGATGGTCAAGCCAACTCCTCTAACTTGTATAAAAGTTCTTGAATCCTTTCGCATCATTGCTAAGGTATTGGGCTTCCACATCATACTGTTTTGATAAATTATAATATCCATAGTCAACTGAAACATTGCCCTTGAATTAGTTGCAATTTTAGAATCTACAAGCACCTGAAACACAGGTAGGGTACTTTTTTACCCTCTAATGATCAGAGTATTTTAAAATGCTTATGTTCGGTTTTTTAATGTGGAGCCTGTCTCTCATTACTTTTTTGTTGATTTGACTTCTTCAGTGGCAATTATTGAAGCGTCTGTTGGTTTACATAAAACGTTTTCAATGTCTGTTGATTGATTTTTGGGCTGTTATGTTTGTACTCCATAATCTGTCTTTTGGTCTGTCTTGTCTACTGAAATAGTGGGTAAACAGCATTTCTTGATGTTATTTGATTATTTAAGGTCCGTAAATTTCTTATATAATCATGGATCAGTACAGGAAATTATGTCTATATTCCAATGTCATTGTGATATGGTTACAGCTGTGCTATTGGCTTGCCATTTATCATTGCCATAATTTCTATACAGGAATCTGGGAAAGAAAGTCAAGACAAGAAACGGGCACGCATAAAGGCTCTTCTTGTAGCTGCTACAGATTGTGAGCCACAGTATCTAGTTCGTCTCCTCCAGGTAAATTTTTTTCCAATTGTAGTATGATGGCAGGTTACTTTTGTTTTTGTCAGCTTTTAATGTACTTTTAATGTAGGCAAAAATGCGGATAGGTCTTGCGGAACAAACGGTCTTAGTTGCATTGGGACATGCAGCTGTGTATTCTGAGCAGCTACCAGTGTCACAACTGGAAGAGGCAGGTTCAATTTTTGTCATATAATCAAAACACAAAGGCTTGTCATGTATTTAGGTTTTTGCCATCTTTAGACTTTTTTTTCATGAGAAAGAATTTGGATTCACAGTTCAGGGTGCAGGGGTTTGTTTAAATTTACTAAGGTGGATCTCTGCTATTTAGATTCCTTTCTTAGATTCGTTACTCTGCGCATTTTTGGATTTTATGGCGGAAACCCATGGGCATCACTGTCATAAAATCCATTTGTGTGATCTAAGTAATAATTGCTCAAATGTGTACATCAATGTGCAGGCTGGAAAGATATTGAAGCACACCTACTCAGTTCTGCCTATTTATGATAAAATTATTCCTGCTTTACTTAAGGAAGGTGTGTGTAAGTTACCAGAAGTTTGTAAATTTACTCTGGGAGTACCTGTTGGACCTATGTTGGCCAAACCAACAAAAGGGGTTTCAGAAATTTTAGATAAATTCCAGGATGTTAAATTTACCTGTGAGTATAAATATGACGGGGAACGTGCACAGGTGAGCTGCTTCATTTCATGGCCAATTGCCTTGATGAGATAGTAATGTCTTAATTTGAAAGATCTAATATTCTTCTTGAATATGCGGAGGCAGATTCATTATATGGAGGATGGGTCTGTTGAGATTTATAGCCGAAATGCAGAGCGCAATACTGGGAAGTTTCCGGATGTAGTCAATTTTATTGCAGCGTAAGTCTTTTTTGTAATTAGTGAAGGGCACAATCTTATGTCTTTTGCATGGAGAGATGTGGATATTCTTATCCTCTCTGTGTCTGTTGTTGCAAATGGGCTCCTATGTTGTTCCTCAGTTTGAATCTATTTCATTGACTACCATTTGTAAGATCGCACATGCCATTTTGTTGAAATGCTCCATTGTTGAGTTCTAGTTTTCAAACATACGATCAATCATTATTTTATCCAAAACCTTTTTTATATACTTCTATTATTTTTTGTTTTACAAGGGTACTTGGGTTTGGGGTGCATCTGATCCATGCACATAAAATCTCGTGGGCATGTTTTTCATACCCTCAAAATTTCCCACTAATATGCTTGTTTAAATGAGTGAGAACTGGCTTGGTTGGGGTCTTTTGTTACATATATCTCTATCCAAGATGAATATGCTACTCTATGATATGTGTCTGAGTTTTAGTGGTGCGAGAAGACATTCAAATATTCTCTACTTCAACATGGTTTGTTGATATCTTTTGATTGATTATTCAATTGTCTAATTTGACCTTTTAAATTGATTTCTATTTTGTCCACATTTTCAGATTTAATAATTTTTGAATCATAGTCATTACGCTCAGACTCAGTAAGCTGATTTTTTGACGCAGACCTGAACTCGGTGAAAAAAGTTAGCAAATTTAGAAAATCATTAAGAAATAGAATGTTTTTGGGGGAAAAGCTATTGAAATGCATTCCATGTCAAATCAACTTCAAATACACTTTAAACCAGTGTTCCATGGGGATGTGCCCCTCCTAAAATCTGGTGTTTCTGGGGATGGGAGCGTCCTTGAGACATGGGGACGCATGGGAAATGCCCCTCGCCATACCACTACCGCCACCATTAGACAGGTGAAGTCCTCGGGACATTTTGCTGAAGAAGGGACCTTTGGGGGATTTGGGAGGCCCTTGAAATATTGAAGAAACTCACCCAAGTTCCTTGACAGTTTCAGAAACTTGTGGCCATCCCTTGCACCAAAAACACCCAAAAAATGATTTAAAAAATAAAAGTCTTTTTTGGGATGTTTGTGCCCCCAACCTGTTTTGCAAAAGCTGCACACCTCCAAGCACTAGTAAATGTTGTTGGAAGGGGTGCACGTGCAATTGCTGGGAACACTAGGTAGGGCCTTGTGCAAACAGACGGGGCGATACCTCTCTTGAAAGGAACTATGCAATGTGTTGCATAGGTCTACCTAAGGTTAACTCTCACCAAGTCTTGGTGGCCAAAGAATTTGCTGAGAATAATTCAAAGGCATGATGTTTGATGTTTATTTGAAGCGTGTTTGCTGGTTCATTCTAGGCTAATGCACGAGGGAAAACTCGTAAGGATTTAGTGTCTAGAGGTTTGGCACGAGTGCGGAGGTTGATATATCATTCATTCAATGCGTATGTCTGCCTCCTTGCATGAGAGATGTTTTGCAATGAGTATCACCTGCAACCATAAAGATTAGTAGAATAAATCGATTGTAAGCTTTAGTCTTAGATTAATCCTAATCCAACAAGGGCATGGAAAAGTGCAAAAGAGAGAAGGACTAGGGAGAAAAGAGACATTGAATCTGGTGCTGTGGCAAAAAACCTCTGTCCGGTTGGTGAAGGCGGATAATAGAAACCATACTCATGCTTAGACCAATATTCGCTCGATCAAGACATGAGCAAGTGCAAGAGTTTGAGGAAATTTGTTATAGAGCCAAGGGGAATGCAATGTCGTTGGATGTGCAGGAAGAGAGCATTAACTCAAAGCAACATTATAAAGATATATCGATTGAGAAACAAAAGAGATCCGCAAAAGAGATCTGCGCTAGTCAGGTGGAAAGAGTGCACACAAGCATCAACATTCAAAATGAAACACAATAGAAAGAAGGAAACTAAGGAAAATGCATTAAAATGTTTCATCTCTTTCTACAAGGATTTGACCTTTACATAGTCTTTCAGTTAGGTATTTATAAGATGACCCTAGTTACATAATGTGCTACAAGCAATAAGGGGCGGTGACCTGTCATTAAGTTGATATGACAAATTAAATGAATGGTGATTTCATTATCAAATCAAATTGAGTGCCCACTAGGTGATCTAGAAAACATCATATATGATCTCTAATCTGGTAGCATTCAATGCCCCACGACATGAATGGGGAGCATGCAGGCATAATTCAATTCTTTATTAAGTTCATTTCCGCTTGCTTCTTAACACGGAGTGTCCAAGGAGGTCTTATAGCTTTCAATGTTGGCAAGTGAATAATATTTGGATTTCCTGACAAAAATATCAGCGCTGTCCATTGCTATATCAGAAATGGCGGCTCCATTAACTTTTGTCTTCTAGCAGCTGTGGTGTTTTGTCCTTTCCTTGCGCTTTGCATGGCGGCACATAGAATCTTTGCGCGATGATTCTATGCTCTTTGTTTTGTACTTTGGGACTTGGTGTTAGGAATAAAACTTAGCTTAATTCATCATTAGTTGATATTTTAATAAATGTAATAAGTTCAAATATTTAAATTAAATACTTTAAACTTATGTCAATAGGTATTAATTGTCCTTAGTTGTTAGTTAACTAAGTGATAGTTTCTCATCCCTATTTTTGTGGGATCATGTTCTATCTTGCATATTTTGTTCTCGGATGATTTCCATGAGGGGCAGTTAGGAGCAATATGCTATGCTATTTCTGCATATTTGCTCAGATTAGGTGATTTGCTTCCATATATTGTGGATGAGATAGAAGCTGTCCAATATCTATAAATATTGCAGCTCTCTCATTTGTTTGTAATGCTTGATTTCATATTAATAAAATTATGCGAGCACCGTCTTGTTTTCTGTAATTAAATCTTGTTTGTAGACAAGACTTGGTTGTTCATTGTGCGGCCTTTTCATCTTTGTTTTGCGCAAAGCAACAACTCTTGTGGAATTGCATGCTCTTTGGAATTGTGTCCTTTCATTTTTTAGCTATTGTGCAGACCTTTGGGGTATTGGGAATGCATGTGTAATATCGGCGCACTCAAATAGAAGATGAGATGTTACTACCATGAGTGGTCAATTAGACATTAACAATATTCACAATATGCGCGCTATAATAGCAAGTGTTTTCCTTATTTTTTTTCTGTTTTGTGCGCTCTGGATGATTCATAGTTTTGTGTGGTGTGGATAGTGTGATTGTGCGCCGAATCATGCATAATATTCTTCTTAGAAGAATCTCTAACACTTTGATGTGTGGTCCTTTTAGTTTTTGCAAATGTGTGTATATTATTTGCACAACATAAATCTTTGAAAGTGTTAAGTGTTAGGTAGGCCCAAGTGGCCTTCATTTTATACAATTCTATAATTATGCTGAAGAATGATAAGGCTGTGACAAGCTGTGACGTGGAACATTTTCCTTGAGACATGTTATGAGGCATTTGGGTTGTGCGTAGTGCATGACCGATTACGGTACGAAGGAACTATACCATGCCAACTTTTGGCAGATTTCAATGCCGTGAAGTATTGTGATGCCGCAAGGCTCATGGTGTCAATGTGTAATAAAGCGTGGGACTTAGTGGGATGAATTGCGTGCTGCGGGGAATAATGTGATGCTACAGAGCTAAAGGATAGCACCAAGGCTTATGAGAATGTTGTGGGGAAGTGTGCAACATTTTATGCGAGCCGTAAAACAAAGGATGAAGCTGCGAAAATCTGCGTATTTTTGTGTGGGATGCAGACTAAAGGAAGTGCCATAGGGACTGTGTGGTGCTGTGTGCGGGCCAAAATGCCGCTCAAGACTTAGATGTCGCATAAGAATTGCACAATGTATTGTGCGGGTTGCGGATTGAAGTGAACCTTATGTGGGAGTCATGGGGTCCATTTGCGAGTGGTGTGTGAAGTGAAATGCCAAAGGGGCATAAACAAACACAATCAACATGTTAGTGAACAAAGACATGGAATTGCGCGAACAATAGAAGATTAATTTTGAGTGCAAGTCTGAGTTACCTTGAGAAAGGCCTAGTGACTCCATAATTTCACTTGTGAAATTAGGGTCATGTTGTGAAGCAACAACACAAACCTCATCCTAATAGTTTATGGGCCCCACCCACCCTTTAAACACTCAAAAAAACTATAAATAAACCTCACACCCTCACTCCAAATCACTATCAAAGCTTGAAAACATTGAGCATTGCTACAAGCGCAAGAGTTTGAGTGGAAGAATGAGAGAGCAAGAATGAGAGCAAGCAAGGCAGCAAGGGCGAGAGGTAGAGCAAGAGGAAGAGCAAGTGCCAAGTTTTCACCGATAAACTGTTCAAGTTTCAATACATTTATCAAGCCGGAAGTCCACAAGTCTTCAAGGTAAGCCATGGCCCATGGTCTTTTATCTCTTAGCATTTTGCTATTTTCAATTTTTGAATTTGCATTTAAATATTTTATTTTTTTCATTTTAAATTTATAAATCATTAAAAATAAATTGTTTATAGAATTGTATGTGGTTATGAATTTATAAAATGTCGTTTTAATTATTTTAGGGTTAAACAATAGTTAGAGAGCCCTAAATAGCTGATAAAAAATTTAGAATAATTGTTTGACGAAGGTTTAAGATTCAAGAACAAGGATTCCTATTTTTGTGTATCCTAAGCTTCTATGCTTCATGCAACTTGAAGTCAAAAACAAAATCAAAATCCTATGTCTTGGACTCTTGAGCACTTGCATAATGTATTATTCTTAAAGACATGTGTCCATAAATTTCAATTCTTGTAGTGTCACTATGAGTTCTCATAGCATGAGTGGCAAAGAGGGTTAGCAAGAGCTTACGGGGTTTTGAATTTAAGACTCAAAGTATAGATGTGGGGTGGTGGTGGTATAGTAGTTCCATTGGGAGTGTAATTGCACATTTTAATTGCCCTTCCAAGTTATAGGAAGATTTTGCCAAGGATCTATTCACAAGAAGTCCCCTTTAAGACAATTTTCAACCAAACTACAACTTCAAACAAAACCTGGGACAACAAGAGGTACTAGGCTATGGAAGTTTAATTGTTGTCAACTTAAATTTCAAGACAACATAAAAAGAGTTAATGCACATCTATTTCACATCTGAGGCAAAGGTGTGGAGGTGTGTGGCAAATTGTCACTCAAACAAAGGGCTGAAATAAATAAATTGTGTGGTTGTGGTGAAGAAAAAACACTTGTAGCTGCTATTATGTGATTGAGGGGTTCTACTCCTAGTACTAGAACTTTCTAAGAGGCACGATTTTCTACTTGGCCATCTAGTTCAGGGACAATAGGGCTTAAGGGGGAGTGTAAAATGACGAGTAGTGATATTGCAAACATGACGACAAAGTTATCCAATGTGCAACATAAGGACGAGGTGGATGATGCTACTGGAAAATTCTTCTTTGCCAATGGCATTCCATTCCATGTGGCACGCTCTTCTTATTACAAGGAGGCTGTGGCAAAGATAGTAAGAGTAGGACTATCATATGTGCCATTAGGGGAGATAAAATTGAGGACAATATTGGATAAGAACTATTCCAAATTAATATTCTAATGGAGAAAATGAAGACTATCAGGGTCACTAGTGGATGTAACATAGTCATGGGTGGGTTGACAGACTTCAGGCATCACCCATTCATCAACGCCATGGACACAAGTAGAGAGAGGGCCCTTACTTCCTTAAGGTGGTTGATTGTTTAGGGCACTACAAGGATGCGAATTTTTAGTTCCAAATCCTTAGAGATGTTATTGAGAAGGTTGGGCGAGAGAATGTGGTGCAAGTAGTGACATAGATACAACTTGTGTGTAGAGTTGTAGGAAAATTGTTTGAGGCGGCCCACAAACATATATGGTGGATTCCTTGTTGTGTGCATGCCATGAATAATGCATTTAAGGACATGGGAAAAATTGGCTAGATCAAAGAGGTTGTTAATGATGCTAGAAATGTGCATATGTTTATTTGCAACCACCACACTTCACATGCACTCTTTAAGATCTCCAAGAAGGAATTTTTGAAACCTGTATATGTTAGATATGCATTGTACTTCATTCTCTTGTAGAGGATGCTTGAGTTGCATTATGCATTACAAGTAATGGTCATGACAAAAGAGTGGAATTTGTGGCCCGATTCTACATTTGAGTAGGGGAAGAGGGTGAAGGGTGATATTTTTTGGGTTGATGTAAACTAAATTGTCTCAATAACTCGAGTGCTCAAATTCATTAGATATGGGGACCCTAACGCACCTACCCTTGGAGAGGTGGAGGAGTGCATTGATAGTATGTTTGGCCAAATGAATGCTGTTGTATAAGAGAAAGACCTTATACATTGCAATTCTAAAACGAACATATTCAAGCAATTATTTACCAAAGATGGGAGAAGCTCAACACTCCATTGCACATGGCGGCCTATGCCTTGATCTCGAAGTGGTACACACAAAAGATTTGATAGAGTTACCCCCATACAAGATGTTGAAGTGAAGGTGGGGTTCATGAAGGCTATTCATAATATGTACAATTCTATAGATGCTGACATCATTTTGAGTAATCAAAATTTGTGATTCTTAAGGAATATCTAGAAGAGGCCAAGCTGGATAGGTAGACTATGGCACAAGAGGACCTAATTCTATGGTGGATTATGCATGGGCCTACTTCTTTGACAACCAAACTAGTCATTTGTTTGCTATCTCAAGTTTTAGTTCTTCTGCTGTAGAGAGGAACTGGTGTACTTATAGCTTCATCCACTCTATTTAGAGGTACATGCTTACTCTAGGAGGGCAAAGAAGCTTGTAGGTATACATAACACCTTTTGTCTCATTGATTGCAACACACTTACGTACAAGGAGAGTCGAACAACTAGATGGAATGTAGAGCCAGAGGAGTCAACACATATTGATGATGATGCGACTCAGATAGGGTTGGTTAGTATTGGTTTGGAGGAGCTTTATCATAAGGAGTCTAGTAGTTTGAGTGATGAGGAGTTTGGTGTGGACTTCGGGGATGATTGCTGATTATAGGCATTTGGTTGTTGGTTAATTTTATTTGAATTTTGAATGTAATCATCATTTTGAATATAAATGAATATACATTTTAATATATTTATTAATACATTGATATTGGCATTTGGTTGTTGGTTAATTTTATTTGAATTTTGAATGTAATATACATTTTGAATATAAATGAATATACATTTTAATATATTTATTAATACATTGATATTGGCATTTTCATTGTTTAATGCAACGTGTTTATTATTTAAAAATTTCATTTCTTATTCCTCATACATTTTTTATGACTAATTTTTCAAGTACTATATATATTTGCATCACCAACCCCCTGTCGTTCCGAAACCTAGCTAGGCCCTTGGCACCTTGTACCTGAGACCCGTCCCCTTGTCCCCACGTCCCTCTGTGCCCCTGTTCCGAGACTCCATGGAACTATGCTCTAAACTAATTAATGATATCTACCTAGACTGCTCGGAAATGCAAATTACTCCGCCATACCTCGCTTGATATGTACCTGATACCGGTATGAGTACAGTTTGGGTACGCTGCGAGTACGTACCCGCAGGCCCCACATATGTCCAGAGTATGCAAATTTGTACTCGAGACATACTTGGGGCTTGTGGGTATGTACCCACACGATTTTTTTTGAGTGCAAAAAAAAAAAAAAACTTGAGGGCTTTGACTGGAATTGAATCTTGAAAAGTTCCTGTGAGATTCAATATTGCCAATAGGCTCTGAAGGGTCAAGAGAGATGAAATGGACTTCATTTGGTTGACTTAATATGTGGGGGCTTTCTTGTTGTTCCTCATGGGTCCTTTATTCTTCAATCAATTTGTAAGGCATGGGAACAAGTGAAGCACTTGGTGGTTGGCCAACCTATCTTCTCTTCCTTTGACACTAGGTGCCAAGCCTCCAAATCGATTTTGTCGAATCTGAAATATAATGACAAGATCCTTGCCTTGACAAGAGGTTGCACTGCCCTCTTTTGGTTTGAGAAAGGAATTAAAATATCTAATGACTTGTACAGATTTGGGAAGTGGATGGAATGGACAGACCTTAAAGCTTTCTATAAGCTTCCTCAATCTCAATTCAGAATGTATACAATGCTCAGAAATGCTTTCACAGCTCGCTCTACTGGACTAATTATGGAGAATGAGAATGACTTTTGGGATATGAGGTCGCATCAAAGGGCCCCTTCTCCAAGAGGGTACCTCCAAACAACTCTATGAAAAGATTGCCTTCTCCCTAAACCTTTCCTTGGGATGTTAACAATAAGTGGAATGTAATGTGAGCCCATTAGTAGATGGACTCATAGATTTAATGTTTTGTGCCTCTTCATTGTATCTCTTGTCAAAGAAATCTTGCTTTAGATCCAGCTTCCTGATGTCATAATAAGCTTGTACTGTTGGCTTCTAATATTTTATAGGAAATATGTTGAGACTATAAGTCTATAGTTGCATTTACCCCAACTTGAACATATAATTATATATGGGACTATATATTACCCTATTGTTTTTTCATATATTGTATGAATTTTCAGGTACCCATGTCAACTTATCGTACACGAGGTTTTCTAAATCATCTATGTCGTTTCAAACGTACCGCACCCATACCACGTATTTGTCATCCGTATTAGCGTACCGAAACAGTAATAGGTTTCGTGACAATTCATATCTTCATATCTAGGACATTAAAAATGCAGTTTTCTTACATGAAGTCTGATTATTGGTGATATATAATGATTTTAGAGAAATTTGAGTGGAAACTAATTCAAAGGGTTTTGAAGGCACAAAAGTGGGTTTGAAACCCTAAATCCAGGTCACTGACCCTAGTAAGGATTTAACTCCCAGATTTGCATAGGGGGTTATAACAGCCATGGCTAAAAGCCGAGTTCCATAAATATGATTTGTGAGCTTTGGCCCTCAATTTATCACCATAGTTCCCTCAAAGAAGGGACATGTACCATCCCCCTATAGAGCTTGGGGACTGACCAACATCCTATTAGAATCCCTCCCTCACAATGATCGCTAATGGCTACAGATGATTAATCCACTGTCAAGCACAGATAGGGGCATTCGATGAGATTTGCCTCCAGTATTTATCGACACATGCTCTTGGGGTTTTTGTTCGCGACTTCATATAGTTATTTGTATTAGTTTCTTTGCACACATTGTGTTCGTGGCACACTCACTCTATTTTGTAAACGGTACTTATTTTTTTGGTTCATTTCTAGGATTACTCTCTTCCTAGAATTTAGTCTATTGCTAGATGGCAAGTTATCCTTCAGTCCACATTGACCTAAAACTTTTGGTCATTTGTGGACATTAATAGGCTAATTTTTCTATTCTTTCTTCACTGTCAGTTACATAGTCACAAATGTCATGGCAGAAAACACCTCAACAATTGTGTAACTGATATCTTTCATAGGGCACAAATGATAGTCATAATACCTAGACGTGATTAGTGCATTCCGAGATTTCAAACATCAGTTACCTAAGTCTTGGTTCACATGGGGGGGACACTGAGTACGAGAGGGACGGGTGTTTCTGGGACGGGAGAAAATTCCCAAATTTTGGGAAGACGGCTATTGAAATAATAGAAGGACAAAGTATTGAATATTTGAATATTTTAACTTTATTCAATGAAATTTGAAGGGATTTACAACATGACTATTCACAGTACTTTCAAGATATATGAATTTAATGTTCTTCCTTAAGGAGATAATGTAGCTTTTTAGGGAGTAAAAACATCATAAGTTTTTTAATAGATTTCTGTTAAAAATATGGGACGTCCCTGTCCAAGTACCCAAATCCCCGAAACGTTTGGGACGTTCTGAGATGTCACCAAAATCTAGGGGACGCGTCCCCAGTGGGAACAGTGGATTCAAGACTAGTGCATGTGGGTGGTTCTGCAGAGTTTGCTGTTTTAAAGATCCTAGGGCATAAGTTTTATCTGTGATTTGCAGACATAGTAGCACAATTTTTTGGTATCAAAACATTTCTACCATAAGAAATCAGCAGTTGGAATTAGAAATCCTAATATACAATTTTATATATATATATTAGCCCTGGTGCAATGTTTTCCAAGCTGTAAAAAGTCAGGTTATGCCTAATATGAGAAATTCAGAATATAGACTTTGGAACTTTGCATTTTTGCTGCATTAATTTACAGAACTATAATTACAGATCTTGTGTAAAATGGATGACAAAGTCACTGTGTCTAGCCAAATTAACAATCTGAGGTCTTTCATTAGACAAGCTAACAAAAGCCAATGTTACAGTAGATGACGAAGATGCCAAAGCTATTTTGTTGAACAATTTTCCTTCTAAATACAGCACAGGGAAAGATCAAAGACAAACCAAAATGGATAAAAAATTCGGTAATGTAAGAATATATAGTTTAGAGAAGCCCATGCACTATGAAGATAAGAAGGGATCTAGGTGTAGATGAATCTCAACATGGATGGTTGCCCAATTAGTTCGGGAGTTTACGGATCTTGGGAATTATACCCTTGCAAGAGTCATGCGACAATTTGATGGAGCACTGTGGATGTCGCTTAATATGGATAGTTGTTCATTAATTTGGGAGGCTTGTAGTTCGAAAGTTTGAAGGAGGTGAAATCTAGGAACTTGAGAATTTAGTTCAGCAGCTACATTGTATATGAAGGTTATGAGGCAGTTTGATGGAGTTCTACCTGGTTAAAGAACTGTTTTCAAAGAGAGAGCTTTTGAAGAATGTGTGATTCTGTTTGGCTTTGTTTTAACTTTCTGTCTGTGTGTTTGTTTTTTGCTTTATGTATTGTAAGCCTTAAGAGGGTTTATTACAATATAAGGCTTATCTCTAATTTTTAGACCACTATTAGTTATATATCAACTAACGTATGGTTGTAACTATTAATGCACAAAAGTAGCACCCTATGATTTGTTCATAGCAAATCAATACTTTTGGGTAACATGGGAATGTCTTCAAGGTGTGGGACCTTGCTCCTTGAGACAAACATTCAAAGAAGGCTAGTTCCTTCTATCCTAGCTCACTACAAACTAACCTAAATAACTTCAAAATGTAACTTACCTAAATCTAATCTAAAATTGCTAGGATCCAGGGTTGAGAGAGAGAAAAATGTTGCAAAATGAAGGAGGTGATGCACCAAAACTAGAACATGGATCAATTCTGACCTTAAGAGACACAAAGTATAATCACACATGCAAGAATCTAAGGAAAACATAGAGTTTTGAAGGAGATAAATGAATATGAAATCAAGGAGAATAAGAGGGCGAAGCATCCACATCAAATATAAATGCATTCAAAGGGGAAACCACATTTGTATTGCACTTAGAAAATATTCATTTACATTTAACAGAGCAGAGATCTGAAATTCTTGCAAAATGAGAGTTACAAAGGTATGAAGGTAAGAAATGTGAGAGTTCCAAGGTAGAGCTTCCAAATCAACAAAAAAGAACCCCTTTTTTGTGCATAAGCACTTACATTTATAGAGAATGGGAGAGATAGGAAGAGGAAGCAACCAATCAACCATAAATGGCCCATTTCTACCTACCAAGGATGAAATGCCATCATTTTTGCAGAATAAGGCATGGGCACCCTGTCATCCTTCAGTTTGCATGTGCATTGGGGTCTACAGGACAAGGCATGGGTGCTATTAAGCAATAAATTTGGGTAGGTGAGGTTTTTGAACGCCTGTAACCAAGTAAACTGCGCTTTTTCCCTGCAATCCCGTGTTTCCATGGTTCTCCCTTGAAACAACACCCTTTTCTGCACTTCTTTAGTGTAAAATGTAGCCCTTGGAGAGATGAAGTGAACACAATAAATCTCATGCAATTTGGAGCTCCCAGTTGAAATTTATGGCCAAGAAACTAGTGTGCAGTTGGGGGCAAAAATGCCTTTGTAATTTATAATTCTGCCTTATTTCATGGTTTCCAAACCTCCTTGGTTCCTTTGTTGCGTGGATTTTGAATGTTCTGCGACATGTTAACCTTTTGTCAACCCACATAATAGTTAACTGACCTCCGTGGCCTCAATCTTAGCCTTTGGCTATTCCTCGTTGCGCGGCTTGTGGAATCTTCCCATACTTAGCTGTTTAATGCGCTCCCGTTATGCCACAAAGCTCATCATTCCTTGTCGTGTGGCATTTTTCACTTGCGACTATGTCCTTTATTCCGGACTTTCAAATTCTGTGGAACACTATACATTTGAGAAATCTGCGGGACACTGAGTTAGTGTCTTGCACGGATTTTAACCTTAGTCATTCCATAACATACTTGCATCTTTCTTTGTGGCCATGCACAACATGTTCCTCTTGCATTGCAACCTTATCATGAACATAACCCATGTTTTTGTTTTCCTATCCACAAAGCACTAACCTTTTCACCACCATTTCCGTAGAAGACTAAAACTTCTTTGTTTCGCGGATTTTACATGTAAAATCCGTGGAACACTAACTTTTGCATCCAAGTCTTTCGTGATTTTTCTTCCTTGGCCAATTTTTAACTTGTAAATGCAAAGGCTCCATTCAAATGTTCAAAAGCATTTCTAAGGCTCTTGATACACACTTATGCCAAAAAATTTGCAACTTTGCTTTGAAATCCTTGGGTCTTCGAGAATGGAGCCGCCTAAGTCTGGAACTGTGATGAGTTATACAAAATAGCATGGAGGTGCTATTTTGGATAACAATTTAGCGACTTTCTAGGGGTCATCTACCTGTTAGATGGTCTGATCAGTTGCCTTTTAACATCCATTGGGCATGGAGTCAAGTTTATATCTCTGAAATTTGATCCCAACCTTAAAATTGCCTCTGAACTGTATGAAGTGTGAACTCAACACGGATTTGCGCCTGATTTGAAACTTGCAGACCGTTGTAACCTCCTCAAAATCTCTGGAACTGAAAAATGCCACCTGAGAACAACATGAACATTGTGCAAAGCACTTATGGAAATGGAAACTACACTACCAGTTGAACATGTCCTCAACAATGCTTGGAGGAAAGTGAAAAATAATCCTAATGTATATTTTGGAAGATGAAACCTTCACCTCAATTACAATGTTTGAGGTATATCCCATTGACTAGGATAAAGAGCTCTTCTCCACCCAATTTTGACAATTAGAATGCATTATGTGGCTTGTAACTTGAAATAATGTAAGGGCCACTCCATATTGCATCAAACTTTGAATGTTTACCTGGCTTGGCTCTATCCTTATCCCACTTGAGGACAAGGTCTCCTTCTTGAAAGCTTTTAGCCACTGCTTTCTTGTCAAAACACATTCTTTACTTGAGCTTGATTTGACTCCATTATGTGCATGACTTGGTCTCTTAATTCTTCCAACTTCATTAACTTGGCATATTAACTTCCATAGCCTCTACCTCAAATATTTCAAGCTGGTTTATGAGCTCCAAGGTTGGCAATTCAAGAGATATTGAAAATTTTGCTTCCTTGCCATAAACAACACTTGAAGGGTGAGTTGCATCGGTTGACCTTTTGGGAGTGATTCTATCAGCCCATAAGACTGATTTCAACTTTGTGTGCCAAAGCTCTTTGATTCTCCTCCAAGGTTCTTGTGATAAATCTTATCTTATTTGTTGACTCAACCAACCCATTTCCTTGGGGATAATAGTTTGAGGACGTGCTTAAGTAAATTCCATTCTTCATTGCCCAATGAGTGATTTGTATCAGATGTTATTGTGGAAGGAACACCAAACCTAGGTCACAATACTTGCATAGAAGTTTAGGATGCTAGCTTCGTTTGCTTCCTTAAAAGCAACTACCTCTGTCCACTTGGCAAAGTAATTTGTCGCTGTTTAAATCCACTTATGTCCCAAACTAGAATGTGGATTGATCACTCCAATGAAATCCAACCCCCATTTCATGAATGATTGTTCTACTTAAATGGGGTGAAGGGGGGAGGGCCGCAAGTCTTACTTTTCCTACAAAGAAGGCACACTTGCATTTCTTTACCCAAGCATATCAATCTTTAAAGATATAGGGCCAATAATAGCCGCCTTTCATGATCTTGAGTGCTGTTGTTCTGGGGGCAAAGTGTCCTCATGATGCACCATCATGGAATTCTTCCAGGACTCTTTTAATTCATCTGCCTTAATGCACCTCAAAAGAATGCCATTTATATCCTTTCTAAAAAAAAATCCATCTATGAACACATAGGGGATAGATTGAAGTCTAAAATACCTTCTCTCGGGCTTATTCAAACCTTGAGGACATTGACCTGTTTGGACGAAAAGCACTATGTCACTAGTCCAACAAGGGGAAAGTGACGCCTACAACCGGTTGCGGGTCATTCTAGAGCATTAGAACATTTTTCTTTTCGCCTTGTAAATCTTTAGCCAATTGTTCACACAAGCCTTTGCCTCGTACTAGCTCAGTTGATAATATCAATTATATTCCATCACTTTTGTTATCCAACCAACTCTTTTCTCATTCACATCCTTGTTCAAAAGAAAATCCTTCACTCTTGGGTGTGACACCATTAAGTGGATCTTTTTGTTGGATACTAAATGTCTAAATTTCTTTAAGCTCCTTATGACAACTAAGGCATGCTTCTCCACGAATGAATACCTAACCTCATAATCCTCTAGGCTTGGGCTAAAAAATGCAACTGGCTGTTCCAAATCTTCATCATTCAATTGTGCCAAACATGGTAGTTTATTGTGTCCATGCGTCTAAAAGCATATAAGATGAAATCCTTTGTGAAATTAGGATTGATACTGGTAGTGGCTTGTGTTATTGCTTGTTTGATGGCTGCAAAACTGCACTTCCCTTCCATAGTCCACTTGACAAGCATGTTTTTTCTTTAACATAGACACCAATGGTTTGACAAGACTAGCAAAATCAGGGATAAATCGCCTAACAAAGTTGATTCTTCCCAAGAAACTCTGTAATGATTTCTTGTCACTAGGCAATGACAATGCCAAGATGGCACTTACCCTTTTAGGGTTGATTGCAAGCCCTTTCTTTGAGACAATGTGGCCTAGGAGTTTGCCCTCACGTACTGAAAAATTACAGAGCATCGGCACCCTATCGTTTTTCAGTTTGTGTGCCGTTGGGGTTACAGGACAAGAACATGTGCGTTGTTAGGCAATAAATTCGGGTAGATGAGGTTGTTGAATGCCTGAAGCCAAGTAAACTGCACTTTTCCCCCGCAAGCCAAGTTAATAACATTGTTTTACTACGTTTCTTTAGTGTAAAATGTAGCCCTTGACGAATGATGAACGCAACAAATCTCATTCAAACTAGAGCTCTTAGTTGAAAGTTATGGCCAAGAAACCATTGCATAGTTGTGGGTAGAAATGCCTTTGTAATTTGCAATTCTGCCCTTATTTCGCGGTTTCCAGGCGTTCGTAGGTTTCTGTGTTGCACTGATTTTGAATGCTCTGCGGCATGTTAACCTTTTGCCAACCTACATAATATTGTAGCTGACCTCCATGGCCACAATTTAAGCCTTTGCAGCTATTCCTTGTTGTGCGGCTTTCAAAATCTCCTTGTACGTGGCTGTTTCGTGCTCTCGTTATGTTGCGAAGCTCTTCTTCCTCGTCGTGCGGTATTCTTACTAACGACCACGCTCCTTTGTTCCGCGGTCTTTCAAATTCCGCGTAAAACTATACTTGGGGAAATCTGCGGGACACTGAGTTAGTGTCTCATGGCTTTTGACCTTAGTCGCTCTGTCATATTACCTGCCTTCCTTTGCAGCATATGGGCGGCATGTTCCTCTTACATTGCGACCTATCCCTAGGCAGAACCCCATGTTTTGTTTCCCGCTGCAAAGCACTGACCTTTTCACCATCGCCGCGAAAGACTAAAACTCCTTTGTTTCGTGGATTTTACATGTAAAATCCCCGGAACACTAACGTTTGCTCCAAGTCTTTTGCGGCTTTTTCTTCCTTGGTCAATTTTAACTTGTAAATGCAAAGGCTCCAATTCAAATGTTCGAAAAGCACTAAGGCTCTTGATACATGCTTACTTATGCGACAAAATCTGCAACTTCACATTGAAATTCCTTGGGTCTTCAAGAATGGAGCCGCCTAAGTCTGAAACTTTGATAAGTTATACAAAATAGCACGGGGGTGCTATTTCGGATAACAGGAACCACCTTGGGAATTATACCCTTACAAGGGTCTCGAGACATCTTGGAGCATTTTGGATTTTGCTCAATATAGACAATTGTCCAATAATTGAGGAGGGTTCATAATCATGCAGTTTTGGGAAGTGGGATTTGGGAACCTGAGTAGTTTATTTCGGGAGCTACACCTTTACGAAGGTTATGAGACAGTTTGGGTGGAGTTCTACCTAGTCAAAGAACTGTTTTCAAAGAGATAGCTTATGAAGAATGCATGATTCTGTTTGGCTCTGTATTAATTTTTTGTCAGTGTGTTTGTTTTTGCTTTCTGTATAATAAGCCTTAAGAGGAGGTATTAGAGTATAAGGCTTACCTTTTATTATTACATCACTATTAGTTATATATCAACTAATGTGTATGGTTGTAGCAAACTTAATCATTTTGTAACTATCTCTTGCATAGTAAAATGACGGGCACACAATCTACAATGAATGCATTCCGGTTTCTCTTAATTCCTTCTCTGTTCACATCTTTTAACAGGGTGCTCTCTTTCCTAAAAGTATAAAAGAAGAGTAATTATATTACAGGACCGAGAAATTGCAAGTAATATATCGTATATTCAAGGTAGTTCCTTTACCATTTTCGACAAACTAGAAAGATGATATGCATCTTTACAAATATAAGCTTGCAGCACAGGTTATGCTTTTTACCTCCTAGGTGACACATTATGAGGGTATTGTTAAAAAGGGCATATAAACTAGGATCTGTAACATTATTTTACCAATCTTTTGCATCTACTGTTGGGCAGATTGATTTCAAACAGATGTACTAGTATCATTTAATGTTGGTTATCCATTTATAAAGCCCATTAAAACACATCCAATAAAACTATTTTTGGTTAGAACATCCTGGGATCTTATACTATGGCTTATTTGTCATTCTTTTTAGATTCCCTTTTAGGTGAGATACCTGTTAAAACAAGTGGTAGGTGGTACCCCAATGTCCTTGTGTTGCTCAAAATATTTCTCAGCAAGGAATGCCATTTAACAAACCTCAGGTATTGCCAATTGTGGATAAATCTGGGATTTTGTTAGTGTTCCAACTTGCCTTCAGACCACTTCCTGATGGACCTTGTTTTTGATTTATTGAACTGACACAGCGTACTCCATATTATGATTGATCTTGTATGTTTAGTTATTTAATGTTTTTGGCTATAATTGTAGAAAACTTTGTTATCCATATAATGAAGTCATTTTGTGTATTTGATTATTCATTTTACATTAACAACTTTCATGTTTTACATTGAGTGAGTTTTTGCTTCTGTAGCAATCCTGAAGTCAATGAATTTCATAGTTGGTTATGAATTTCAATACTTCTGTAGGAATTCTGAAGTCAATGAATTTCATAGTTGTTTACGGATTTCAGTGGCAGCACTTCTGTTAAACAATCTGATCTAACAGAATCTTTTTGAACTGTTCTTGGTATTTCTTATGGTTTGCCCATAGAATGATTTGGTAATTAAACTGTTTTAAAAGCTAATGATTGAGTCTAATTTCTCTATTTGCTTATGTGAATTGCAATTTAAATGAATTTCCTGAATGAGCTGTTGAACAGTAGTCTCTGTCTGTCCGGAAGGTAGGTGCCTTGGTATGGTTTTAGTTACTAATTAGATGTGATTGTCAGGATGCAGATGCAAGAAACCATCTGTGACATCATTTGTCTTGGATTGTGAAGTTGTTGCATTTGATCGAGAGAAGCAGAAAATCTTACCTTTTCAGGTTGGTTATTAGAAAAGCTAAGATGCCATATAACATCAAACTGTTCATATTTTTAACAGAAGATGTTCTTTTATATGTTGATTTCCTTTGTGTTAAGAGTCTATCTGTGATGTCTGTTATTTTTTTTTGAAAGGTGAAACTAAAGCTCTTAGCCGGTCTAGGTTCCAAGGGCGTATTAGGAAAAAAAAATGCACTGTATTTATAGCATAGTTCAAAAAATCGTTATCGGCAATTAATTGGCAGGCCAAATTTTTGACTTGGAAATTGGGAACCGGCAATTTATCAGCATTAATTGGCAACTTTATCGCTACTTTTAAAAACATTTAAATTCATAAAATAAACTTAAATTAAATGTAAAAACAGTGTTAAATGATGCGAGAAGTGACTCTATAGAATGTCATAGGCCCATATGCATATTTTCGATGAAGTTTTGACCAAACAAGAGTACAAAGTTTGCAAACTAATTAGTAAATTAATGTAGACTGTAAATTTATTAGTATATTAATGTATACTGTATAATAATAAATTAATTATTGTATACGTATATAATAAATTACGTATTAACTAATATATATATATACAGTAATATTAATTTATATACAGTAATATATATAAATTATGTATTAATTAATATTACTGTGTATTAATGTATACGTAAGTTAATGCATATAAATTAATGTTATACGTAAGTTAATGTATAATATATATTACTGTATATTAATGTATATGTAACTGTATAGTATACTATTATAAAATTTAAATTTATAATGTCTAGTGTTTAATGAATACTCTGGAAATGGTTGCAACTCACTGGAAGACTCGAAACCAGCCACGAAAACCCCTGAAACCAGCCGACGAAGGAGAACAATACGATTCGCGCAGGAGAAGAAAGCCACAACGAAATGGTTCCAGACGGGCACATTTTTTTAGATTTGGTCATTTTTTTTGCTTTAAACCTAACTGACGCGATTTTCCACGCTTTTTGCAACAGTTTTCCACAATTTTTTGGGGGTTTTCTCGCCAGAAATTACCGATTTATCAGCAGTACAAAAATCGCGATAAACGTGCGATAAGTTGTGATTTTTAATACAGATTTTATAGTATGATTAATTTTATAATCTTACACTTTGCATGATGTACAAATGATAGTAGTGTTTGTATTTCTTATTAGAAGTGAAAGAAAGTTAACTCTTAAGTTTAGCAGTAACCTTTTGTACATACCTTAAAATGCTTTGCCAACATTTTTTTCTTTGTTGAGGACTTCTTGGTGAGGAGCGAGGAGTGAGGATTTTTTATGGTTGTAGGAGCAATTCCAAGATGAACTGAAGAGGCATATCTAATTTGGTGCATTAACCTCTCATATCTGGGGTGATTTGGTTTGAAGCTAACTTGTGAGAGATGTGCCATGTGTACTTGTTTCTTACCACCTTTATACGTAATATCTGTTTTAATACGCTTGTTTCTAGCCTTATTACCACCTTCATACCGATTGCTACGTTGTCCTGGGTTTTCCATAACTGCCCTATATATCCACTCTTTTTAGTTTGTGGATCACACACATCACTAGTGTGGCTGGTGACTCACAATTTGAGCCTAAAATATTTCCTCCGTCATAGGCTTGTTAGGTGACATAGTTTATATGGAAACTTATCTTGAGAATCCTAGCCACTATTTATAAGGTCATTCTTGGTCATTTCCAAAACAATTTTTTTACGTCTGCTCTGTTTGCACTTGTACATTAAGATGCTTCCTTAAGGTTTCTTTAGAGGAATAGGGTGAAGGAACTTCACCAAACAAAGACTAGTTGCAGTAAAAGCCCTCGCAGTTCAAAATACGAGATTTTGCCAACACCAAGTCTTGGGAGTCCTCAATTGTAGTTTACCAAGGGATTATTCTATCATTTAGACTCCACCTTCAACCATCTCTCAAAATGCCCAAAGCTAAGGGGGAGATTAATGTGCCAAGAACTCTACTCGATGTGAGTAACTCTTTTCCCTACCTCCTTTCATTTGTGCATGGCTGAATTATTTATGTTGAATGCCTCGTTTCATTTACGTTATAGCTCTTGCTTATTTCAATCTATTATCTGTACTTTATTTCCTTGCCTGTTACCATGATCCTTGCTTGTTACCATGGTCCTTGGCATACTACCATGGTCTTTGGCTTATTTTTTGCATTATGCAATAGCAACCAATTGCTTATAGCCAATACCTTGTGCGGTCCAGTCAACTTTGTATTTGTAGGTTCTAGAGCGGCCCTCTACCTTATACGTATTTAGAGGCTTGTGTTTGTTGAGACCCGTTTCTATGCCCACACATGTGGTGAAGCTGATGCAAATCTTATCTCTTTGTTCGCTGGGTCATCTTTCACGTTTCCTGTTTTCCTCCTAGTTTAGTTTTATTTCTCTTAAAATTTTTAATTTTCTTTCAAGTTCAAAACATGTGTCCTCTTAAAACATTCTTAACAAGCCTCAACCCCTTTAGATTCTATAGGGTTTGCTCTTTTATTCCTTAAATAAACAATAACATGATTGAAGGTCACACCCCTTAATTCACTCAACCTCAACCTAGCTCATCCATTCAGTACAACATGATATGAAATGTTAGGTCTTGTAGCAAAACCATTCAAATTTACAAGAAATTCGTGATATAATCTTTGAAATTATTGTCATAGAAAACAATAGTAAATCCACTCAACAAACTAGCAGTTCCAAAAGGATTACCTCCAAGATGGATCCTTTAAGCAAGTCTTTCTTTGACCAACTTCAGGGCAACCTATGCTATTGCGTCTATGACTATCCCTCTATTCTCTAGCTCTAAAAATTCAGACAGGACTACCACTAAAGTGGATGCCACAACTCGTGCTCCACATTTTGGCATTTCAAGCATAAATCCTAGCGAAAAATTCTCAACTAGATAACGCCAAAATGTCCATGCCAATTTTGGACCAAATGGAAATCACAACGAAAAACCAAATGAACCAACTGCAAATTCAAATAATGCAAATCCCCAATCAACCACAACAAGTTCATTCGGGACCTCTTAACGAATGTTCCTTGCTGTTTGCTGCCCTCTCTTCCCCCCCCCATCCCCTGCTCTTCCTTGCCATTCCTCAATATGAATGCATGCAAGAGACGACACCCACCAATTCAAAAATGACTCTAGCCATTGCAAAATGAACTGTTAGCACCCTAAATTACATCCATGGACAAAGGGGGCATCTTCCAAACCATCACTTATGATGGGTTAACCGATCCTACCATACATCTCAAAGCAGTTGACAATCTTTATAAATATTGGATCAAAGCAAACACCTACTTAGCTATTTCCTAAAATCCTAATTGGAGAGGCTAGATTGTTTCGGTACGGGTATGGGTACGGTATGCTGAAACGACAAATTTTTAAAAACCTCGAGTACAGTACACTGTGGGTATGTTTGTATAATATATTTTTAAAAAGTAAAAAAAATATATATATATATATATATATATATATATATATATATATATATATATATATATATATATATAAATTTAAAGAAAACAATAAGCCTATAGTTTCAGCAACCTATAAAATATTAGAAGCCAACAACATGCTTATTATGAATTAGAAGCCACGTAAAGCAAGATTTTTTTGACTGAACACAAGAAGACCACAAAACGTTAAATCTATGAGTCCATCTACTAATGGGCTCACAAACATTCCACTTATTGTTAAGGTTCAGAGAAAGGTTTGGAGAGAAGGCAATCTTTTCATAGAGTTGTTTGGAGGTAGCCTCTTGGAGAGGGGGCCCTTTGAGCCACCTCACAATATCCCAAAACTAAAAGTCATTCTCATCCTCCATAATTAGTCCAGTAGAGGGAGCTGTGAAAGCATTTCTGAGCATTGTATACATTCTGAAATGAGATTGAGGAAGCTTATAAAAAGCCTTAAGGTCTGCCCATTCCATCTACTTCCCAAATCTGTACAAGTCATGAAATATTTTAATTCCTTTCTCAAACCAAAGGAGGGCAAAGCAACCTCTTGTCAAGGCAAGGATCTTGTTATTATAATCGATTTGTAGGCTTGGCACCTAGTGTCAAAGGAAGAGAAGATAAGCTGCCCAACCACCAATTGCTTCACTTGTTCCCATGCCTTCCAAATTGACTGAAGAATAAAGGACCCATGAGGAGCAACAAGAAAGCCCCAAAATAGTAAGTGAACCAAATGAAGTCCTTTTCATCTCTCTTGACCCTTAGGAGCCTATTGGCAATATTGAATCTCACACGAACTTTCCAAGGTTCAATTCCAGTCAAAGCCCTCCAATTTTATTTATTTTTTTCCACAAAAAAAAATCGCATGGGTAATGTACTTGTAGGCCTTGGGTACGTCCTGGGTATGGATTTCCGTACTCAGGACATACCTAGGGCCTGCGCGTTGAGTAACCGCATTTGTCGAATTTCATCCCAGAAATTTGAAATTCACCGTATCTCAAACCACAACAAAAAAATCGCCGGAATTTGTGAATTTATTTGCATAGCTAACAAATGGCAAATTTTATTGAAATTTGTATATGAAATTCATGTAAAAAAGCACTTAAATTTGTGTTTTAGGGTTATGCATATTTAAGATTTCACTTTTGTCGCAATTTGCCTATGTAAACAGCCGACTGTTGTCGTTGACACTCACTCAAGTCCTTGGTGCATGAAGTTTAATTTTGCACTCATGATGTGAATCTGAGGCGTGAATCAACACAGAGTAATCATTACTGGTATTGGTAGCAAGTCGCTTGTGCGTGACAGTGAACCTTTGTTGAACTAGAAGCCAAACAAGCCATTTTCGAGCTGTAGGAATCATTGCCAAGGCTCAAGTGATTTGGTGAACGCAGGTTCAAGAGGCCAGTTAGTAGTTACCTTGTTAAGACTCCACTACTTAAGTTTACGGCATAATTTCTATTTTTTATTTAATACATGTTTGTAAAAGCCTAAGTTTTTAGTTAATGTTTTACTTTTTATTGTTAAATATGGTTTACACTTTGTAATATCTTATAAAATTGTTTCTATTTTAATTAAGAGTTTATTCAAAATTATCAATCATTAATATTTTATCATTTTAATTTTTTAGTGTTAATTTTTTATAAATTATAAAAGTTAATTTGTTAATGTTATTATTTATATTATATATAATATTTATTTGAATCATACATTTAATTTAAGTATATTTCTTATAATTGAATTTAATCACGAATTTTATCATTGATTTTTTTGTAATGAATTGTTTATGAATTTTATCTTTGGCGAATTCAAACACAAATTTGAATGCGGGAACTTAGCTTGTGGGTATGTACCCGCAACGTACTTGTACCATAACAAATATGTATCAGGCTTGGTATAGGGGGTAGTTGGCGTTTCTGTGCAGTCTAGTCCAAGAGATGCATTAGAATGGTACAACCTACTTAAACTTCACTTAATTATTTAATTAGAAGACTTAGGCAATGCCATTGTCCAAGAATTGCAATATCATGAACTACTTTAGACAACCTTGGCAACTATGTCAACTCAAAACAACAAGACAATGCATTTGCACGACTTCATCAAACGATGAAAATCCTTATCCAACAAAGGTGAACATAACATAAGTGGATAAGGACTCTTTAAACTATTCATCAAAGCCCCAGAACCAAAATTGCAATAGAAACTAAGATTCTTCTCACTTAAAATTTTCGAAGAAGCTTTGGACCAAGATAAACAACAAAGACTTCTCATACGACACTTGAAAAATTTCTCAAAAGTCAACTAGAACTCTTATTAGGAATAAAAACCAATATATCACTAACAAAGAATCATTTGACACGTCACACTATGAACCACAACTTTGCATCAAAAGCTTACAATCAATATTGTCAATCTGTAAGTGTCTCAAAGTACTCCTTTACAATCCCTGTTGGGGACCCAATTTCCCCTAAATGTCCAAGACCCAATGCACCCATCCTTGAGTTAAGAGGAACTCAAGTGTAAACAACCCACACCTAGACCTCATTAGGGAAATCCTACAAAAACCTTTACCCCCTATTGTATAATCCCAAGAAATTTTAATTATGGCACACAAATTTTGGATGTTCACATGGAAATTGCTACGACCTCAACAAACTTGCCTATGACTTCACATAAGTTGCAATTACCGATTGCGACACACACACAAAAGATACCAAGAATTCCCTTTTAGCCACACGAAGGCAACAAAATCAACAACAAATATCTCATCAATTCAATAGCACACATAGATGCCTCCCCTTGGTAAGTAATTCCTGCCCCCAAGCAAACTGGAGTAAACTGTAGATAAAAGCCCACAGAGTGGTCCAATTTAAACTACGAATAAACCCAAAAATTCCCCAAAAGAAGAAATGATCACCAAAGCTCCAACAACTGCAACGAATTAATCTCAAAATCACCTATCCCACCAGCAGAACCCACACCGAAGAAGCTACTTTCAACCACTGAAATCATCAAAAACTTTCTCCAGCGTTACAACCAAAATGTTGATATGGTACCAACCAAAAATTTGGTCAATGGAACTTCTGGGGGAACTCAATAGTATGCCTTGCAAATTTCCACTGATTGAACTCATACCATAGCATAGAAACTATTTTGTGCAACAATTACAAGCTATAGAAGAATCTCCAGTAAATATTGGTATTGAGCAAAGCGACCAACCTCCACAATCTCAACTAAAAATACTGACATCCACACAATTCGGACTATGATTTAACCACACAGTAAAATAGAATCCTTAATGGATAACGAACTCGATAATGAAGTCTTTTATAGAGCTGATGACCCCCATCCCTTAATCTGTGTTGTCATCAATGAAATTCAGGTCGGGCATCAATATTACCTTCCAATGGTTCATCAAGACACTAGGATGCTCTAAAAACGTTCTCAAACACATGTTAGTGGATTTGATAAGAACAACAAAAAAGACTATGCTGTATTTGGCTACAAATCAAAGTGGGAGCAAAAACAAGTTGAACCGAAGTAGCGTTCATTGACCTACCACTTTCATGTAATTTACTAATAGGATTTATCTTAGACACATTGTATGAAAGCAATTGCTTCTTCTAGCAGCCAATGTGTTAGATTCATTAACAGCAACATTCACTATAAACGTGAAGCCAACCCAAATCCTTGGGGACAGTCAAAGCATCAAACCAAAAAGTAAATTTGGAATTCCCACAACTGACACAGTCATCAATTTCAATTTTCCACAGCTGAATACAGCAACATGTGTCTTGGCTTACATGTTACAATACTAGATTTGGATGATGATGAACCAAACAAACTCCACAAATAGATGAAACACATCTAATGTACCTAAAGCTATCACTGATTGGTTTCCACCCACCTTACTCCCACGATACACCCATATTAGACAGTGAAAGTGAAAGAGAAGGACAGACATGGAAGCTTAATGTGCCAACGAGTTGTTGACAAAACAAAATGTTAGTAAATTATGTTTGAGGTGTATAAAATTCCTCTAACTTTTTTTTCTTTTGAACGCTTTTGTCAATGTGATTTCTTATTTTGATTTGATTGAGTTTTTCAAATAGGTCTAAACAAAGATGATCAATAGAATGTCGTCTACCATGTTAATATTTTAGTTTCCGAGTGTTGGTGCTGTGTAAACAGACAGTTTTAATGTTATCTAATCCATGTCCTGTACTTGGTGGCTTTTTTGATGTGTTTCTTGTTTCTATTAGTTTCAGGATTTGATTTCATAATAGGAGCATGTTCTGGTTTTCATGCATTAAATAGTAATTATTCTGTTTCTTGCAACTTAATTTGTAGACTACCCTTACTGTGGCCTGCTAATGTGGGGGTTGCAGGTTCTTAGTACTCGTGCCCGAAAAGGTGTCATAATTAGTGATATCAAAGTTCAAGTATGCATTTTTGCATTTGACCTGTTAAGTCTAAATGGTCGGCCGTTATTACAAGAGCAACTAAAAGTTCGAAGAGAGGTACATATTTTGGTTTACCATTCACTGAGAAGTAAAGTTGTATGTTGGAAAAAATGAGTTTTTAAGTCTTACATCTTCGCATATTGTTCTAATTTTGTTAGTAAGTTCTTTTAAATGCATTCCTTCAGAAGAATACACAATAGGTGGTTCTCTCTTGATCATCATTTATTACCATCTTGGTTGGTGTAAACAACAATTTACTATAGGGTTGAATGGCTGTGTAGATAGCCTTGGTGGCATTTGAATATGCTGTATCCGTATGTACTTATTATTAACTTACCCTCAGCTGTTGTAAATTATACTCTAATATTAAGCTATTTCTGCCTTTTCATTCATCAAACTGAATGAGGCTTATTATATGGTATGCAGAGGAGTGCATGCATGGAAGAATCATTATTGATTTCTTTTTGTGAAATGACTTGTATAATTTTCATGCAGTGTTTGTATGATTCTTTCCAAGAAGAACCAGGGAAGTTCTTGTTTGCAACAGCAAAGGAATCAAATGATTTAGAAGAAATTCAGACATTTCTTGAAGAGGCTGTGAATAATAGGTATTGCTTCACATTCTTTTGTTCTTATTTGTCTTTTGAGTAATGCAGACCCAGCTTTCTAATCTATGTTTTAATCATTTCTCTCAATGAAAGAAAAAATAATTTGAATCCCTGTGCATAATGCTCTAACGACTGTTTGTAAGAGAGGATTGCAACTTTTAGACATTTCAGATGCATGAATATGTTGGCTTCCTTTTTTGGACACAATTTATATTCCTTCCCTTTTCAAAATAATTTGTTTGCCTTGCAATTTTCTTTTATAAATGTCTGTTTGCAGAATCTTTATTCTTAGACATGTCTTCCAGATCTGTATCAGGAAAAAATCACTACTTATATGTTTTGTTAAATAACCGACATATTTAACATGGCCTTTTGCAGAGCGTACATTTTATCTCTAGTACGATGCAAAGATTGTCAAAAACTTTTAATTTGAAAGATTAGTGTGTTGAGCTTGTTGTGACTGGCTGCTTTGTCATTTAGTATGTTTTTCCTAAAAAGTTTTTGATGGAGTTCATCTTGCGACTTTTATGAGCTGTCGGTTTTGAATGCTATTTCCTGTTTTTGATGGCATTATTGACTATTTTAAAAACTGATATGCATTATCTTGATGTTAAATGGGTGTGAATGTGGAGACAGTATTTTGGTTGTGTAATCCATCAAGTGTTGTAGATACTTTTTACAATGTGGTTTGTGTCAATATATGGATCCAATTTTTAAGAACTCTAATGTTTGCCGATGAGTTTGTATCTGCAGCTGCGAAGGTTTAATTATCAAAACATTGGAGCAAGATGCCACATATGATCCTGCCAAACGTTCCCTTAACTGGTTGAAGTTGAAGAAAGACTACATGGACAGGTATGATGTGGCAATATGGTAGATTTTGGCATAGTTTTATATGAGCATTTGGAGTCCGCCCTTGCAGAAGGAGTTTGCAACTATCGTAGATCTTTATTGGGTAGTTAAATCTCATTTTTCAAAAGATCCTTGCTTGACACTTCTTCCTTTTGTATGGCTTATGTATACCGTCATTTTATGTAATTTTGAAGATTTGCTTTATACTCTGTATGATAAACCGTATATAATTTCATCCCAGTGTCTCTATTTTCTAGTTTTAAGTCTGGCTGGATAATTTAATGTCTCTCTTGTCAGTTTTCATGATCTTATTCACCAGATTTGTTCTCCAAGTTGTTGTGCATTCTGTCTTGCTCACAAGAACAAGAAATTGCCTCGAGGAGGGAAAGTTGCTTTCAATTCAAGCTACCAAAGAGCACATTGGGTTATATCCAAATCTTATAGTATATGCAATATTCAATATTCTCTTTTATTTTAAGAAGGGAACTTAAATTTAAAATCCTTATAATAACGTTGATCTACAACCACATAACATGCAAATGAATTGTGAAAACTGTAGGGAGAACCAGGTGACTGTAAACAGGCTGTGGGTCTTTTATATTTCAATTCATGTAAATTTGTTTTTGGGAGGTTGATTTTGACATTTGGAGGAATAGCTCATTTTGCAAAAAATAAGTACTTGTCATCCAAGAAAATGTAGTTTTCAAGTGTTTATTTTTGTATGTTTTTGGAGTACAAATGACAAGGCTTATATTTTCCCTATTATTTTAACAACACAGAAATATGACCCGTTTTTTATATTTAAACAACCATTCAGATCTTGATTGCATGCTAAGGTTTAGATAAGCAGGCCCATGTAAATCCCAAACCCTATTGAAGCACAAACATTGTTACTGAGTAAGATCCATTATCCTTGACTGGATAAACATACCTCTAAGTGTCATAGGTCTAGTTGTAGGTTGAATAAGAGTACCATGGTAGGTATGACCACTCTTAGGAAATGAAGTAGTAATACATAACCTGTTACCAAATATCTAAGGTTAAGTCCATTCTCTCTAAGAGTTTATTGCTTCCTAAACTAAGTGGTTGGTAACATGGATAAATGGTAATCAACTCCATATTGGGTGACATCCCTCATGACTACCCAATAGTGCAAACTCTCCACCTTGAGCTACCCCATAATATTTCCAACTGAAATTATCATAATTACAACTGCCATTAGGCAAAAGGAACACAAAATCTACTCATTTGGTCAGAGTGTAGTCATCAAAATCCATATATGAAAATAGATCTGTATATTTCCATAGCTCATCTAAGTAGCCGGTTTGAGTATGATACAATACGGGTATGAAGTACCTGGTACGTGGGTACGACATTTTTTTTCATAATTACAACTGCCATCAGGCAAAAGGAACACAAAATCTACTCATTTGGCCAGTGTGCAATTATCACAATCCATATATGAAAATAGATCCGTATATTTCCATAGCCCATCAAAGTAGTTGGTTTGGGTACAATACGGTACTGGTATGAAGTATCCGGTATGTGGGTACAACGATTTTTTTTGCCTTGTGTATGTCTTGTTTGTACAAAAAATATATAAAAAACAAATATAGAAATGATAGCTTAATAAATAAGAAAATAGAAACATTTGTCATTAATAACCATATAATATGCATATAAAAAACAAAATAACCACAAAAATGAAAATATTATCCGGATGCTAAATGTCAAAATAATCAAATATCTCAAATGTCATGTAATGATCATAATTACTTACGTCAAAATTAATATTCATATTCATCTTGCTCTTCATCGAGAGCGTTAATATCAACATCATGTGGTGTACTAGAACCACAAGGACTACCACTCCCGCTAGCTCCACCACTCTCGCTAGCTCTACCACTCCTGCCAACTATTTTATGTCTCATTAGAGAGTCAATGTCAAACAATGATTGGTGTGAAAAGGAAGAATGCAAGCCAACATCCTTAGGATTTATATCCTAATGCTTCGACAACGCCTCTTTGTAACCAAGCTTCTTGTGGGAGATGAGGCACAAATTCGAGTGTATGTAGACCAAGTCCTCGGCCTTTTTGGCTCCGAGCTTGTTGCACTTTTGTGAGTGGATGAAGTCGTATGTGCTCCAATTCCGCTCACAAGAAGATGAACTTGCAACCTATATTAACATTTATAAAAAAGAAAAAGTTAAAATTCAAGTTTCAAACAAAAAGAAAGTTGAAAATTCAAAATAATAATAAACTTACCTGTGACAAGACCTTGATTACAAGAGTTTGAATGGTCGATGTTGTTTGGCCATGGAGGTGCCACCAAATATGTGCATCCTTCTTGTATTTGTCCCACATGACACTAAGGCTTTGACCTTGGGAGGTGATGAAATTCCCAAACTTGGTCATAAAGGTGTCTTCTATCTCAGGATCGGGAAAAATCTCTGCTAATGCCAACTTGAACCCTTCGCCCACTTCCACATCCCTATATGGTGCCACCCTCCTCCGCAAAGAAAGGATCTCTGTGCTATAAAATCGAGAAGTTGATGCAAAGGCAAGGAGATATAACGGGGTGGTCATTTTGTTTCCATGATCGACGAGGATTGAATACACTTCTTTGAAAAGTAATTCCTCAGGATCTTGCCCCTTTGCACTAATGATGACTTTTATCTTCTTAATCATTAAGTTGATGCTATCTTATACTTCTCCCAAACATGGATAATCCATGTTTGTGAAACAAATTATGCTCATGATAGGCTCTGTGATAGTCAACAAATAGTCTACACAACCCCACCAATGATCATCTAGGACAATATTTTTCAGTCTTTGGGCGTGTTCTTTACTTGACTCTTACCATATATCCCACATGTTGCTTATGACCATTCGTTGTAGTGCCTATTTCACCTTCACTAGTCATCTCAAGATGATTGTGTGAGAGGCGAACCTTGTCTCAACAACCTATTAAAAATAAAACGACAGAAAATTAAAAAACTTATGAAAATAAAAAATCTACGAGTAGATACTAGGTATTAAACAAATTAAAAACATAAAAATGAATTACAATTTACTAAATAAAATAAAAATAAGAAATTTACAAGTACCTTCAGTAGCTCAAAAGAAGAGAGGTTTCTAAACATGGCTTGGGAGAGGTGATGGTTTGTGATGAACATCTGAATCTCCTCTCCCTCGACATACACTTGGCCTATCTATGATTTTTTTTGCCAATCTTTTGAAGCATAAGGTTGAATGAGTGGACAATGTGAGGTGGCCAAAAAATGTGTGGATTCCTCCCCTCCACCAACATTCCCATGGCCTTACAATTTTTTACGTTATCTGTAATGACTTGGATTATGTTTTGTGGCCCCACCGCCTCAATGAATTCAATGAGGATGTTGGCAATGAACTCCCCATCCTTCACACATCCCTCACAATCAACGACCTTAAAAACATTCCCCTTTTAGGACACACATCAACCACATTGATAAGAGGCCTATTGCTTGCATCTTTCCATCCATCAGAAATGACAGAGACCCCTGCTTCTGCTCATGAATTTTCAACATATTGTTTCTGCTTGGCCAATAGTGTGGTGCAAAATTTTTCATGCCTTGGCCCTTGGTAACCTTTTGGGGCTTCATTCATTGCTCTTATCATTTCCTTCCAATATCGCGACCTAACCATATTGAAAGACAATTTGTTGGCGTATAGGCAACAAGCAATCTGCTCATCCACAAGATCTCTCGCCTCATTTTGAAAAGACCTCTCAAATAGTCCTTTTGTTCTACTTCTTTTGCCTGAAGGAGTATCTTCATCCTGTGTGGGGGGTGATGGCAAAAATGGATGTCTTGGGGCCACCACAGTGGAACTGTTAGCAGTAGGTGGGGTCATTGGTGGCTTCGTTGATCTTGTCCCTTTCTTTAACAAAGGGTGACCAATTTTCATGGCGTAGGTTGTGTTTGCTTCCTCATGCTCCTTGATAAATTCAAGAATTTGTGTTTTTGACACTAGGGCAAGACGTGTCCCTTTATTTCCTCTAAGACATGTATTAGGTATGTGATATAGGTGGGCCTTCACCTGATTATATGAACTCTAGTGCATAATATTGCACCAGTTGCATCTCCATTTAGCCCCCTACCGCCTGGAATCAAACTTAGAAATGTCACATGCCTCCAAAATGGTGATTGTTCATCATGTTCAAAGTGAAATTGCTCTTGACCCACCGACCCAAAACTAGTTGACAATGTGATTGCAAAAATGTAGTTCCAAGTTAAATAAACATGCAAACTATTACAATAAAACCACCAAAAACCCTACGACTTAAGAAAAAAAAGAGAGTAGAAATTCAAGATTAAAAAACTTAACTTGGCAGTGAATGGGCTTCTCAATCACCTTAGGCATACAATTGCAATGAAGTTTGATGAAGCTTCAACCATTGGATGAGCAATGGAAAGTAAGTATGCAAAGAGAAAAAGATAGAGAATAGTTTTGCATTTGTGTTTTGTTGTCTTTTATCCTTGTTTTTTGCGTGAGTTACTTTTCAGGGTTAGAATCAATATTTTATCGTATTTTTGTGTGTTTTTATGTTGTTTTTAATGAAAAAGTTAAAATAATAATTAAAAACTTGTTTTTTTTGTGGGTACCCCTTGGGTATCTCTCAGGAATGTCCTGGGCGTACGGGTACATCAGGGTACCTTTGCAGACATGTGTACCCGGGATGTATCTAAGGGGTACCATACCCGTACCACGTCGCGGGTACGTACCCATGTTGGGTGCAATGTTTGGGGGAAGAATTGGCTTCTTAGTAGCTCATAAAGTGAACTATATCTATTTTGATTAGTAGGCTTCATTACAAATGCTAACTTCTACATCAAGTTATTTTGCATAGGTTAACATACTATAACACACATATCATCTAACATCTTGATGGTTTAATGGGATCAACTCAATTCTTCATATCAGGGAATTGAGGGAGAATATATGTTTAGAACTGCTGGTTCTATCGTAGATACTACTTCAAGTCTTGCGCGCCCAAATTACCCAAACTTTGTTTTTAAGTTTACCTTCAAGGTCTTTAATAATTACCATACAATAACATATCAAATCCGAAGATAGTAGTAGTGACATACCATTCCTTTAATGTTTAAACACACAACTTTTCAACTAAGAAGAGATCACAATAGAAGTTAATGATATCACATCTTTCTTGACTCATACTACAACTCAGCCAAAACTATTCTCTTCTAAATTGTGCAACAACTAATTAGGGATTGGTTTTGTTATAATGCCAAAATTATACGCTCATTTCTCAAAAACTTCTTGGCATGCACTCCCTCGTAATTCTTGCAATTTCAAAATCTTGCATTCTTTAATTTGCATTATGTTGGTCTTCAATTTATGCCTTTGTCTTGTTTGTCATTTAGATTTGTGCCTTGTAACTTGCCCTCAACTTGTGCGAAGTTCTACCTTGCATGCACAAGTGCATCTTGTACTTTGTTAGTTCTTGCAGTGTAATGGAAATCCGCCTTCCACACTTTTTGAGTTCTTCTTGTAGTTTTCAAGAATGCTCAAGTTGCTTTTGTTCCAAAATTTCATCTTAGGCACTTTTTGTTCAAAAAACTCATTATGAGGCCATGTGTGCACTTAAGTGATTCCAAAATATGCACTTTTGTTTCCAATCTCATAAGTTTGAACTTTTGTTCCCAAAACCTCTCCCAAGTCTGCTTTTATGCACCTTTGTTCCTAAAAGCGCATCATTTAAGCGTTTTGGAAGCTTTTGTTCCTAAAAGTGCACCAATTAAGTGTTTTGGGAACTTTTGGTTCCAAAAGCACATCACTTAAGTGTTTTGGGAACTTTTGGTTCCTAAAGTACATCATAAATGTGCCCAACATTAACATGTTCCAAAAGTGCATCCCAATTGCGCCATGAGGTTTAAGTGGTTCCTAAAGCGCACCAAAAATGTGCCTGGGGTACTAAAGTTCCCAAAACCTCTCAAAATTCTGCCTATGAGATGGAACTTCAGAACCAATCTTGTTTTGATCATAACTTTTGCGTCCGAACTTCGATTCGAGTGTCGTTCGAAGCATTGGAAAGATCTTGAAGCAAGGATTAATCCTATGCAGGTTTCGAAACATCAAAATTTGCATACCGATTTCTTGAGAATCATTTCTCAAGTGTTGTTTTGTTTGCCTTCATTTTGAGAACTTGTTTCACTTTTTGGTTCTAAAACCTTGTTCAGAATGCACCTATGACTTAAGTTGGTTTCCAAAAGGTCGAAAAGGGGCGGCCAAGGTTCCAAGAGCCACTCTCAAATGCACCCAAATTCTTAATGAAGTCAAAACGTGCCTCATGACTCAAAGATGGAAAAGTACTCCTGAGATGGAACTCCGGAACCAATATTGTTTTCACCATAACTTTCTCATCTGGACTCTTATTTGAGTGTCGTTCGAAGTGTTGGAAAGCTCTTGAAGCAAGGATTGATCTTGTACAAGTTTCAAAACCTCAAAAGTTGTATATATGTTTCTTGAGAATCATTTCTCAAGTGCTGTTTTTGCCTTCATTCTAAGAGCTTGTTTTGCTCATATTTCGAGTTCGTGAATCTTGACCAAACTTTGTACATAGCCTCTTAACCATGGCACCACCATTTTGAAGTGTATTCATGATGATTTTCTCATTAGTGATGGCAAAATTGATCATATGAACTTCAACAACATCGAAGCAAGGATGGTCAGTGGAAAGTGAACTCCTATCAGAGAAAGATTTCATCATAGTGGATTGTATCAAGTGGAGGGATTATCCATTTCAACACAACACATTAGCTTAGTCCTTATGTGTGTTGATGATTTCAAATACTTCATAATCATGGATGGATTTGTTTGGCAACACTCTCATCTCGAGGGAGAAGAATGTATCTTAGGTTGTTCTGGGATTCGGGTTATAAGTGTTGAATGTAAATTGCTTGAGTGAATCAAGTAAGAGGCCTCCATGACTGAAACTTCTCATTCTCTTCATTTGAGTGACTTTCTATTTCTCCGTTGGAAAAGTGCTTTCTGTCGCTTAAATGACATTTCCATTTTTGTGTTGGCTAAAATTGCTTTTTGTAAAACATAAGTGACTCATATGAGGAAAATGGGAAGGATCTAGTAGGAGACCAGCAATGGCCTTAACCTTCAATCTTGACAAAGACTCCAAAGTCTCGAGAAAACTAGACAAAAGACCTGCAACAATATACTACACAATTATTTTAGTCACTTCTCATACTCTGTCAATACATGAATGCTTATTAAATAGGCTTTGTATAATAATGCTCAAACAAATGTTGTTTGGACAATCTCATATGGGTATAACCAAGTTGATGGGAAATAAACAACTTTGGTTATAACCAATGTCATAGAATTCAGCGATTTTAAACCAAAAAATTTGAAAGTCGGCAGTCTTCAAGAAAATCAATGAAATTCATTCAAAAATGCCTTGAAATTCGTGCATTCAAAATATTTTAAGTATTTTTATATAAAAACCCTAAAAAATATCACCAACTTATGGCATTAAATTCCTAAATAATATTTCCTACTGTTGGCCTTTGTTTTCATCGAACCAAACTGAAGACATGAAACTTGCGTGTCGTGTGGAGTTGCATGTGGCTTGGGTGAATATTTTTCAAAGTTGTAGAAGAAATTTAAAATTGAAACTGTTTGCACAGTTGTGCTGGTGCTAGGTCTAATAAACTTCAGATTTTAGTGAAACACGGCCCCAAGCAAGTACTTAATATTAGGTTTTTAGATTTTTATCAAGTCTTTCTATTTGGTGGTGGAAGATTTTTGTCTTTATTCATTTTGTCTTTATTCTTTTATTCTTTTTTCATGTAACTCTTATCTCCTGCAAAAGTTTTGTCGTTATTCTTTTAAATTTTAATTTTTAACCATAGACTTTGATAAAATTTAAAATTGGTTTAATTTTAGTTTTAATTTAAATTTTAAATTATTTAAAATATAAGTTACAAGGCTTTTTTTAATTTATTTTTAAATTTTTTAATTTGAGATATGGTGAAAGGCTTTTACAAGTAATTTAATTAGATTTTTAATATTTAATTAAAATATTGTATTGGATTTAAATAAGTTTTAAAATTTAAAATATTTTATAATTCGAATATATTGACAATTTTTTTTCCCGAATTTTATCAAGTGCCAAATTTGTTTCGAATTTTATCCTCGCCGAATACACACATGAACACGAACCTGGTGACATAGGTTATAACAATTCAACAAATAAACTCCATATGGCAAACTTACAGTGTGAACATGAAAAAGACTAACTAGCCAGAAAATGACCCAAACTTGTTCCTAACTTGTGTAGTGTGAACACAACTCTAACACCCTCCCTTAAGAGAAAGTGTAGGGAGAAAAAATGAACGTGGGTCCTTGTTATTAGCCTTGATAAGGTACCCAACTATAAACATAAGCAAAAAAGGACTCAAGCAGAATCCCCTTCATGTACAACTTCCGTCGCCCCAAGCAACGAACGTAATTGAAGGTAACGAGGAAAAGCCAAGGGCTTAGTGAAGATGTCAGCAACTTGATCAGTTGTGGGAACAAACTCCATGCAAACAACACCATCCTAGACTAACTGTCAAATGAAGTGCATGTGAATCTCTATATGCTTGGTGTGTTGGTGCTCAATCGGGTTATGTGCAATCTAAATATCACTCTGGTTATCACACCAAATCAAAATGGTAGCCTATTGTGGAAATCCAAACTCACCAAGTAATTGTCAAAGGTAGAGATCCTCCCGTCCAACCTTAACAGTTCCGTTGTACTCTGCCTTAGTTGATAACAATGTAATGACAGTCCCTTTCTTGTATGCCCAAGCAACAAGACCAAAGCCAAGGTGAAAGACGAAACCAGAAGTGGATCGACAGGTATCGGCACATCCAACCCCATTTGAGTTTTTGAACCCCTTAATATCAGAAGATCCTCGTGGTGTGTACTGAATGCCACAATGTAGCATGCCTCGAATATACCCCAAAATACACTTGGCTGCTTGCCAGTGTTGGTCATGTGGCTCATGGTAGAAATGAGATACCAAATTGACAACAAAAGTGATATCAGGGCATGTATGTGTCAAGTATAGAAGACTGCTAACCAATTACCTATATAAGGTAGGATCAACCGATTTTGATTTGTAGTCAACAGTCAAACCAATACCTGACTGATATGGTGTGCGAGAGGGCTTGTAATCAGCCATGCCAAAATGATGAAGATTTGTGGTGTACTTATGCTGCCCAATAAAAATACCTTCAAGAGACTGATGAACATGGAGTCCTGGAAAATAGTGTAGAAGTCCCATGTCTATCATGTCCAATCTTTCCATCAACATGTGCTTCATCAACTTAATCAAGGAGTGTGAACTAGCTGTGAGGATGAGGTCATCAACACATTAAACCAAATTCAAGAGATCCTCGTCTTGCTTCAGGATGTAAACATCATGATCAGATTCACATCGATAGAAACCATAAGTTAGCGGAAAGCTATCCATCTTCTCATACCAAGCACAAGGAGCTTGTTTGAGCCCATAAAGAGAACGATAAAGTTTGCATGCCATGGAAGAATCCCGTACAAAGCCCTCAGGCTACTCCATATAGATCTCTTCTTTGAGATCACCATGTAGGAAGGCACCCTTCACATCCATTTGATAGACTGGCCACCTATGTGATGCAATGAGGGAGAGAACAAGGTATATTGAATCCATCTTTGCAACTGGAGCGAAAGTCTTAGAGTAATCCACCCCTTCGACTTGTGAGAACCCTTTGTCTACAAGACGGGCCTTGTGATTATCTAGTGAACCATCTGCTGCATATTTGGTCTTAAAAACCCATTTACAACACAAGTTTTCTTCCCTTAGGAAGAGGTACTATCTCCCATGTGTTATTCTTCACGAGTGAAGAACACTCATCTTGCATGGCAGCTTCCCACTCAAGTTTCCCCGCTGCCTCAGAGAATGATAATGGGTTGGTGGAAATAGCTTGGCTCATAAGAGTAGTGCCAAAAGTTTTAGATTGAGTCCGACGAGAATTAAAAGGATCACCAACCAAAGAACCAACTGCATGTAAGGTGGATTGTGCCCAGTTGGGCAAGTTTTGTGCAGGAGGAGACGTAGCAAGATCATCCTATGTGTCCTCATTAAGATCAGGAAGTATACCCTCCTTGTCAGGAGCAAGAGGTGGGGAATTTGATGGAGAAGGCTTAGAAGTTGGTTTTGAAGGAATGAAACCTTCAATTGTAACATCTCGTCTAAACAAGACATCATGCATGACAGGATCAAGGTGGCAGTATGCTCTTGGCTCTTCTTCTCCATCAATTTGCACCTATCATCTGGAATAAACACAAATGCCTTACTTTCGAACACACGAAATCCAGAAACATCAGGTTTCACTTGACCAAGCTTCTTCTGGAGTCTTGTCTCGCACTGGCTTGTGGGGAATGCGGTTTTGGATGTAATTTGCACAATTTATCTCTGTAGCCCAAAACTCTGGTGCCAATTCCTTGGACTGTATCATGCGATTCACCATGTCCTTGAGTGTTTCATTTTTTTGTTCAGCTCCTCCATCCTGTTGAGGGGTTCACGGGATTGTATATTGAACATTACTCATGTATTCCCTCCATTGTCTGTGCGCAGTTTTTTCGGTGAAAGTCTTGATTGCTTCTCTACAAAATCCTTGAAGGCCTTGAAGTCATCAAATACATCACTTTTATACTGCAAGAAATACACCCAAATCCTCTGAGTGAAATCGTCAATGAGAGTTGGTACATATTTAGCACCAAAAAATGACCTAGTGGGAAAAGTTATTAAATCAAAATGTACTAACTCAAGTGGAGTCGTGGCTCTTAAAACTTGTCCCTTTGGGAAGTGATCTCGGGTTGTTTTCCTAACATGCATCTTGGGTAAACACCATCACAACTGGAGACCTTTGGAAGCCCTTTCACAATGTTCTGCAAGTTTAGTTGCTGCAAATACTTGTAATTCAAGTGACCGAAACCTTCATGCCATAGTTTTCTCAATGTATCAACATGAGCAACAAGTGACGACCATGTAGAGGTATCAAACCTATGAAATACATAAAGATGTGAATGATGGTTGACCACACCTATAACAACTGCATATTGAGGATCAAACAATTCTCTAATTACAACACTTTGTGGACTAAACTTCACAGTTTTCCTAGAACCAGAATTACAAATTTGATAAATTGACAACAAATTAGATAATATTTCTGGCACCAAGAGTGCATCATTAATGCACCAAATCCTCAAAAGGCCTTGAAGTCATCAAACACATCACTTTCATACTGCAAGAAATACACTCAAATCCTTTCAGTGAAATCATCAATGAGAGTTAGTACATATTTAACACCAAAAAATGACCTAGTGGGGAAAGTTATTAAATCAGAATGTACTAACTCAAGTGGAGTCATGTCTCTCAAAACTTGTCCCTTTGGGAAGTGATTTGAGGTTGTTTTCCTAACATGCAACTTGGGCAAACACCATCACAACTAGAGAGCTTTGAAAGTCCTTTCACAGTGTTTTGCAAGTTTAGTTGCTGCAAATAATTGTAATTCAAGTGACCAAGACCATCATGCCATAGTTTTCTCAATGTATCAGCATGAACAACAAGTGACGACTATGTAGAGGTATCAAACCTATGAAATACATAAAGATGTGAATGATGGTTGACCACACCTATAACAACTACATATTAAGGATCTAACAATTCTCTAATTATAACACTTTGTGGACTAAACTTCACAGTTTTCCCAGAACCATAATTACAAATTTGATAAATTGACAACAAATTAAATGATATTTTTGGTGACAAGCGTGCATCATTAATGCACCCATCTTGCATTTGCACCGTTTTGGAACCCAAACCATTGACCCTTGAAGAGTTGCCCATGAGTATCTGAGAAGTGTTGCAATCAGAAAGAGAACTAAAAAAACCACTTAAGTGAGTTAGATGATGAGAAGCACCAAAATCAAAAATTCATTTATCTGAGGTAGAAGAACAAACCCTAGTAGAAAGAACTTTTTTTCCCTTGTATTGGAACTGGGAACTTCAATTTTATGTTGCTTCAGTTTTGCTTCCAATGCTATTATTCTCTTATAACATTTGTAATTAAGATGATTTGTTTTACTATAGTATGGATAGGAATCATAAATCTTTTTCTGTCTGAAAAACTTTTTTGACTTATCAAAATTGGAAGGTTTAGAGGTCACAATGGTGGCAGGAGAAGGCTTCTTTGATTCTGTTGGAGGAGGTCTTGACTTTGGCTTTGATTTCCATTTCCCTTTAGAGGAATTAGCCACAAATGCATGACTCAGGCTCGGTAAGGCATTAAGTAAATGCAATTTTGTTTGCTCATGAGTAAGCCTTTCAGAGAACAACTAAAAAGTAGGCATTTTAAAGTTTTCCCCCAATGCATCCATTGTGGAATAAAAGGTGGAAGCAAACACACTGTAAGGACCCTTTAATTTATACAAAATCAAAATAATGCACTCCTCATCTTTCTTTTCTCTACCACCAACTTTTAGTTGTGATCTAATAGACTTGAATTTTAACAGAAATTCTTTAATAGACGGAAAATCAAAAGGTGAATAAACATTTAACTCTCTATCCAATTGAAGCAACACGAATTCATTCACTTTACTAGAGAGACCTTCAAAAATTTCCCATACCTCTTTCGTAGTTTTGGATTTATCAATGTGAAACTGTTGGCTCTCAAATACATTCAATCCGATCAAACCGAGGGCATCATCCTGCTTGCATGCATAAGCATACTTGTTCGTCTTCGAGGTGAATATAGGAACATTTTCTTGAAATACCCTCCATAGCCGCTTTTGGATTGGAGCAATTGCCTCATCTTTGGTTTCCAGGTGTCGTAGTTAGAAGAGTTGAGTGGTTCGAACAGTTTGAGATCCATTGCTAATGTGGAAGTGGCAGAACCAGAACAAGAGGAGAGGAAGAGCCTCGACATTACCAATAAAATATGCCCTCCGACATGGGTTATTGCTCCTAGAATTGCGCATTTCTAAAAAAAATACACGTTTCTAAAAAAAGTCTCATTCGAATCTTTTTTGGCAAATTTTTTTTCACATCTAATTAGGTGTTTTTTTTCGCTAAAACTATTTAGCCTCTCCTACATGTGGTTTGACCACCAAGTTTAGCGGATTGTTATCTCCCTCGATAATTTTATTTCAGCTAAATACAAGGCATGGTGAGCCTTGAACCTTTGACCCCTTAGCCTAAACACCTTAATCACAATAGCTTCGCCACTTGCGCTTTATGGCTTTATGGTGCTCCATGCATACAAAGGTGCTATTTAAGGTCCAAAAAACGGATATCCTTTTTAAAAGAAATTCCTTACTCACCTTCTACGTAGCCATTATCCTTCTAAATGTTGTGGCCAAACATTACAAGGCTCCTCAACAACTTCCACGTGGCAATAGGAGTCCAGGGTTGCACAAAAATTTCATAGAAGAATAATAACCATTGCGGCTGTTTGGAGGAAGAAATGAATAGTTTGAAGGAAGATTCAACTCGGGGAAAGAAATGATAGATTTGCCACTGATGAGAGAAGGATTTTTATGCCGCTCTGACTGTTAATGTCCCTGTTGCCAAGAGGAGAATAAATTGCTAAGATGTGAACTTGGCTCGCTCCAGGCTTACCTTGATTATTAGAGAACTAATCTTACCTCCGCCAAAGCTAGCTGCTTGGAATGTCTTGGTGGTAGTTATGCAGGGGAGTACTTCGCCAATCTAGCGCCAAACCGCCTCACCAAACAGTGGTCAAGTTGGCCAAGATAATGGAGATTTGATCTAACAATGCTAAGATTGTTAAATGTTGTCTAGGATGATGCGAACACAAGAATCCTTCTACCAATGGATAGGAGGGTTGGATGGCAATAAAGTTTGTTGAAGATGCAAACCATTTTAGGTTTTCCAACCTGGGCAGAGTTAGAGGCAAAAATTGCACCTCAATGCCAAAAAACAGCAATGCAGATTAAGCAAGATTGGGCTTCTTCTACTATTCCCCCTCTTATACCATATGAGGACAATGGGCAAGATCCAATAGGAGATGAGCAATGGCCTTCAACTTTCAATCTTGACAAAGACTTTGAAATCTTCAAAAATACAGACAAAACACTTGCAGCAATATACTACACAATTATTTTATTCACTTCTCATACTCCATCAATGCATGAATGCCTATTAAATAGGATTTGTACGATAATGTTCAAACAAATGTTGTTTGAACAACCTCATATGTGTATAACCAAGTTGTTGGGAAATAAACAACTTTGGTTATAACAATTCAACAAATTAGCTTCCCATGACAAGCTTATGGTGTGAACATGAAAAAGACTAACAAGCTAGAAAATAACCCAAAATAGTTCCTAACTTTTTCAGTGTGAACACAACTCTAACAACTCAATATAAAGGCACTTTAAGTTATAACTTTAGTGCAAGTAAAAAAGGTAAAAGTTATATTCTTACCAGAAAGGTGGTGACACGGTGGTTATGGGCTAAAAGTATAAATAGGGATGACATTTCCATTGTAAGGGTTCTGCTCATTTCTCTTTTCTCTCTATTTGTTGGAGAGTTTGTTGTAACTTTGTGTACATATGTTCTTCAGTTTCCATATATATATATATATATATATATATAATATATAATGCAATGTTGATGTTTTAATTCCTCCCTCTATTGTTTATGCTCCTCAATTATAAAACTCTGCCTTGCTATTTTATAATTGAATGCTATAAACACTTCTTTTCAAACTTATTGTATGCGATGTCGTGATTTGAGACTTTGTGCAGAATGTCTGGGTACGTGGACTTTGTGCCAGATCTGTGCGGTTCAGGGGTTGTGAAGACTATGTGCTTCTTGTTGTTATTATTCACATCTGGTATTGTATTGTATTCCTTCATGTGCGAGAGTAAGAGAGTATGAGCCTTTTATTTACCTGGAGTTATCTAGGCAGATCTCTGTTTCTAGTCTGTCACGGGGTTCTCCCTTCCTCCTCTATTTTCCCCTTTGTTGTCCCTTTGTCCTTCCCATTTTTGTTGCTTTTGTGCTTTTCAGTTAAAAACACCAAAAATACAAATACTTCTGTCATACAAGGGAATCACCCCTTTCAATCGCAAACGAACATCACCCTGTTGACAGATGTTTTTCTCTAACTGTTGCTGATTTTATACCTCCTCCATTGGGCCATGTCTGAAAATCTAAAGCGACATAAAATCTTGCCAGCAGGTTTCAAGATCTACAATATGACATGAAGCCTTCAACTCTATTTTCAAATAGCAAACCAAAGTATACAAGAGCGACTCTTATTACCAAGTACCATATAGGTCATAGACCAGAGTCACAACCTTGAGTCTCTAACATGGAACTTTTATAACATCCATAAGAACTATTCACAAGATGCAAGGTTATAATCAGGGATTCCTATCAAATATTAGTACTAATCACATTGCCCATTCACTGTCGATAAGACTGTATGCTTATTGAGTAACCTGTAGTCTAGAAGTGTAAGAGCATATGTTATTCACCAAGAAGAAGAGCATTGAACATGCATAGAAGACTACATTAGATTCAACCTTTCATTAATATAACAAAGAAATCCTCAAGTATAGGTCTTACGACCTATTCCTTGGCACATCTAACTTCTTCAAAATGCTAGGCTGCAGTCATGTATCAAGATCAATACAAGATCCCAACCACAATCTAATGGCTTCAGGAATGTTATGTATAAAGTGCAGCTTCAAAGGAGAGATTATCATAGAGGCACAAAAATATATCTCAGTGACACAAAAGAGAGTACTGAATATGTATAGGAGCTAGTGCTAGAGATTCAATATTTTATGCTCCCAACATGGAAACTCTATGCTGCAAATGTTTGTGTAGTCCATACATAGCTGGAAAGTATAGAAGTGGAACAACACAGTGAACAATATCTGTGTCTCACAAAGCACATTAAGGACTTGACAATTTGGAGCCACCTCCAAGAGTAAATCAGTGTTTGCTGCATATGCTTATTTCCTATCGTTATGCACAGATCAGATAAGCATTCACACTTAGCCTACGTTGCACGGATACTCCAAACCCCCCGCCCCCCCCCGAATCCCCTTGGATACGTATCCGATACGGATACTTGGCGGATATGTGCCTGATACGTACGGTGTACGTCACGGATACGTACAGCCGTATCCATGACGTACACTGTACGTATCAGGTACGTATCCAACATTATATACATTTTTTAAGTTCTATTTCATTTTTTTTTAAATGTTTGACTTTTCTACTCCCTAAAACCGAACTCTAAACACTAAATGAATAAAATAATACACCCTCTCCCCCACAAAAAGTTATAAGAAGCACCCACCCCTCTCATTTGAAATCACACAAACAATTTCATGGATCTAGTTACTAGTATATTTTTCAAATTTCAAGTTTTGTTCATATTCATGTTAACATGATATTCGTATATCATATGTATGGCAGCCACATGATCAATAAAAATGCAAAGTCTTAAGTATATTGAATGTTTTGAACATTGATTCAAGTTTTGTATTACTATTTCAGTTTTTTATGGACTAAAAAATGAGTAAAATGAGTAGATGTACATAATATATATATATATATATATATATATATATATATATATATATATATATATATATGTACGGACGTATCCAAGACGTATCGTATCCAAGGGTTTTTAAAAATTGACGTATCCGCATATCGTATCCGTATCCAAACGGATACTCGTATCCGTATCCTGGCAACGTAGCACTTAGCTCAAAATTTACCGTAATGCAGATATAACAATACTATTGAGTGTATGCCAAGAGGCTTTTCTATTTCAACCAGGAAAATATCTAATCCATCCTTAATATCACCCATAATACCCATAATAGAGACCTACGAGAAAATGTTATATAATTACATGGATTCAATACCACAAATTTGATTAGCACAGTAGGTCATCGACCAGAGCATAGAACCATTCATGTAACTCAAATTCCATTGTAGAAGGAATAAAGAAAAATTCATTAGTCATCATCACACCATCATGAAGTAACAATCCAATAACACACAATTCTTCGTGCATAGGTCAAATCACAATTTCTTCTTGAGATCAAGGTATTGAATAGCAATGCCCTAGAACTGTAACCCAAACTTTGAAGGGTAGATAATCATCTTAAAAGCTCATCCAATATCCCTTCATTATAGAGGGTCAAGAAGATTGAAAATATAAAGTACATGGTGTTCAACATAATCCTCCTTTGCATCTATAACAGGGGTCTACTACTTTCAGACCCACTAAACCAGCAGCTGCAAGTGATCCTCTTTTCTTCATTGATATAAGACTTACGTTACTGGGTGCACCTGTACAGGCTGCTGGTACTGGTACAGGTGTGCCTGCAGGTTTCCAGGGGATACACCCGATATATCTCCAAGGGTGTACTCAGACGTACCCGGGTACATTCTGACAGACCATGCATGTATACAGGGCAAACCTGTAGTCAAAAATGATCCTTTTGTTTTTTGGTCAAAAAAGTCGAAATGACTTTAAAAATATAAAAAATCCCCAAACCTTAAATGACAGCCCAAACTCTTTTTAAACAACACATTTACCTCACATTGCATACATATTTCTCATTGCATTATTTGCTCTTTGACCTTCAGATTTTCAATTGCTTAGGGCTGATATGCTACTACAAGTGCCAAATAGTCTAAGGAGCTTGCAACAAAGAGGCTCTCGAAGAATACATTGGAGAGCATTATGATTAAAATATAATGAATTTGCTGATTTGTCCTGATTTTTGTGTATACATTGTAACATTTGTACACTGTACTTGTTCTAAGTTTGACCAATGAATATTGTGATAGTTGGGATTTGAATTATCAGTATCTGTTGTGGTTATTTAGCTTATTTTGTTTTCTCTAAGCATATTTTATAGTTAATTTTGCTTATTTGGCTATATTTTTTAATATTTTATATATTATTTGTATGGCCATACCTGACCCCACAACAACAAAACCCGATCCCAGCATATTGGATCCTCGTACCTGTATACACATCCATACCCGTACTGGCTACTTAGGTTAAGACCATTCCTAATCCATAATTTATTGAAATGAGAATACTTAGAACAATATTGGTTATGATCACATTTCATTATTCAAGACTGGATAGTAAGGTAGTCTATTGATCAAGCATGCTGCATGATTCATCTTAGCAAACCCTAATCTTACTATAGTATGAACAAAGTGAGTTCTAAACATTTACAAGTTTCCACATGTAGCACAAAGTCCCAAGAAACCTTCACATAACAATACTAACTGTCTATCAAAATCAGTTACAATAGTATAGGACATCCTCATGCAAGCATTGCTTATCATCCACTGATCTGAAATTGAAACTTTATTTAGAATAACCAATCTGATGCCCTTACACACACGTGTAGAATTGTACATCAGAAGTGAAGCAATGTAATCTACAAATTAAACCGTATTTATAATAGGATGAGTAAATGCAAGCATCCTATTCAAAACCCTAAATCTTTGAATCATTGCACAGTTGTTTAAAGATAAATGTCAACAATGACTACATAATGTTGTTAACCCTTTTGAATACATGATCTTAATAGCCCGTGATAGAATACAATAAACATTTGGGGCCATGTTTCATAAGGAAAAGTTCTCATATAATCTCAACTTCCTGTGATTCGAAGAGGACAGTACACCGGTGCAGAAGATCTTGACAATGCCATGAATAAATTAAGTGCAGGAACATGGTGAAGAAATAGTATCACCGTCTTTCTCTATCCACAAGAGGAACCGTTGGCCACTAAAAAATAGGGAATACCCTGATCCCAACCAATTAGGTCCATACCACCCCTTCTGCCAGCATAGATGCCTGCTGACAACTCCCATAGGGAGATACACATTTGGGGAGAGAGAGATATTTGGGTAGTTTGAACACAATGCCAGCCTCACATGATCACAACACACAATGTCATACCATTAATTATACAGTCCATAGTGAACAATAGACCACACACAACAAGTAATCAAGGGCAACATACCAATCCAAATCCAATGAATATCTTGGTCTATGGTAGCTAACCCTCATTTCAAACCGAGCCATTGCCATTTGAGAGCACATGCCATAACTGATAGCAACTTGTATTCCTCTTTCTTGATTCTTTCATAGCATAATGGGGGAAAAGAGTAAAGGTAGAACACATTACACTATAACACTAAAATGTAGAGCAAGTAGAGAGTGAGGCAAAGCAAGGAGGCACAATAGAGGCACTCAGTCCAGTCCCATGGCATACTGTTAATATGTTTCTCAAGGTATGGTCCCATGTGGAATGTAGTAACATCATGCGTGGGTAATTGATTAAACAAACACGATTTACATAAAATCCATTTCCACGTCTCATTGCAACCACAAACAACATGGATACTTCTTGATTGCACAAGGCTTGATGAATATCCTTCAAACTTACTTCAATTGTTCCCTAATTTTCCTTGTTCTCCTTGCTTCTTTCTAACAGCAAATGGTCTCATAAATGCCTTGCGTGTCTGTGTGTTCCCCTACATTACCCTTTCCTCACTAATTTCTCATGACCAAGTCCCAATCTTGCCAAGAATAGGAATGAATTCAATGCACCTGGTAGTGGAGAGAATCCCAGACCTGTAACATAAACTATTCCATTGCAGCCCCACCCTAGTCTCTTCTTCATTTTTTCCCACGTGGGCAGAATGTCAACACCTATCTTTTTTTTATTATTAACAATATTGGGTAGGGCAGGGGTCAACCCCTCCCCACCCACTTTTTTTAAAACTATAAATAGATACGGTGGGGCAGGGCCGAACCCTCCCCACAAATAATATATATATATATATTTTTTAAAACTATATATTTTTTAGATTAAACATAAGCTCTTTTGATGTTTATAACATACATACATACATACATACTCATGTAGTTGAGACATTAATTTGAAATATAACTAAGATTTTACACTCCCATACCAACATATAACAACTTAAAACCATGCAAGTTACATTTCAATCTTCTTCTTTTCAATAATACAATAAAATTGGTTCAATTAAATTCACATTTAGCAACTTGCTCACTTTCAAATACTTCATTTTAGGTTGGAGAAAGAGAGAGAGAAAGTGAAAGAGAGTGAATGTAAGGCTTGCAAATTTCTTTCCACCTTCAACTTCAATTTCATTTCACAACCTATTTTCAAAACATAGAAAGAGGGACTACAATAATTTGCTCTCCCTAACAAGACAGACTTCACTTTCTTTTCAATAGCTTACAAACAACAATGAATACAACAATGTTTCTCTTTTTGGCAGGCTCACACAATTCACAAGTGGGTTACTTTCACAATTACAACTTCTCATGCTCCACAATAATGCTCTCAACCCACAAAAATCCTCTTTTTTCAACACTTTGCAACCTTCCAAAGCCACAACAAAAGGAGGATTCTGGTGACATTTACCTCCTCACTTTGCAATGAGGGGATGCTCTCATCCTCATTACCCCACAAAATCCCAACTTGACAGGGGCTCAAACACCAACATCCAATGTATGGTAAAGAACTTAAGAAGCAACACATTCATTTGCTTTGGCATTCACAAGCACACTTATGCAACCAAAAGAACTTTTCTTGGGAGAAGGAGAGAGAGAGACATTATTTTGAAATTTAAACAATACACACTATCAAGCCTACAACAAGGCTTGCAAGACGAGAAATTATCACATGCACAACCCTTTTTACTCCACAAAGGAAGCATGACAAGCCCTTGGTTCCTCCATACAAAACAACACAAGTCACTCTCTTTTCCCTCCACTAAGGCAAGCCATGCATTCCCTCATTTCTTTCATGTCAAATAACAATACAAGTCCTTATCCATGTACTCAAAACAAACAAAACCCCTTTTCCCCCCTACTAAACATTGTGGTGACATTCTTGTCCCCATGTTCACAATACTCTTACATGCCCCACAATGGGGTGCAATGTAAATGAGCACAACGCTATTCAAATTTTAGGCACATGCTCAAAGGAGCAATAAAAAATATAATATTTTAAACAATTTATAAGAGGGAAGGATTTTCTTTACAAATAGAAAACAAGTGAATAAGGCCTACCTCCTATGCATCTTGTCCAATACTTCTCTTATCCAAACAATCAACAAGTTCCCAAATTTTGAAATAACTTCAATATTCAAAATTGTAGAATCCTCCAACACTCCTCGAAACTCAAATAAATAGAGTAACAAACAAATTGGAGTGTCCAAAAGTAATGTTCCATGTGACAAGCTTCAACTTTAAGGTCAACACAACCCCAATCAAAAATATTAAAAGCTCTTAAATCTCACACGAGGAACATTTATTTTTCTTATGATCTCAACAAAATATATTTACTCTTACACAAATCATGGGCTAAAATCTATTTACTCACAGACAACACCCAAAAATCAAAAACTCTACAACCAAGGCATTTAATTGAGATCATATATACAAAACCCATACTCAATGTACTTACCTAAATTAACCCTGCTTACAATGCACTTTTGCACAACGCTTACCAACTAATAATTTTACTTACACAAATAAATGCCTTTAATTGTTTGCATGTATTTCCAGGTGATAATGGAGTTCCCTTTTTGAGTCCTCAAGTGACCAAAGGAGTAAAAAAAAAAGATCACCTACTCCATGAGTATGCATATAGACTTGGTTTGAGAGTGTGGGACAAGTGCTACTTGCCTCACACACTTCTTAAAATTGGCTTGTAAGGCCAAATCCGAATTTATTAAAATATGAAAGTGAAAACCATTCAAACCAAGACACTTGAATGTCTAAATAAGAAAAGAAATCAAGTTACTTAACAAAGCAATTAAATCAACTTAAAACAATATTAAATAAATAAATAAAAGCAATACAAGTGTCTAAAAAGATTGGGGTGACTCTACCAATCTCGGAGAAATAAAACAAGCAATAAAACATACTATTTCATGTGGTCGCTTTATAACCTAAGGCTAAACACATGCATTGGGTGACTCCATGTTTGCCAATGAGCGCTTGATGAGTTGGTCACCTTCATCCTCTTTTTGATACAATTGTATACAAGTATCTATATCTACTTCCACATGTACACCCAACACGTAGGTCATATTTGCCTGAAACAATAATATTATATAATCAAATTACAAGTATAAAACACATATATCCATGCACTACTCATTCAATTTAGGGTTAACAACTTATATCATTCATATCCAATTTTACATGAGTAGCAACAGTTATTTTCAAGCACATTCTAATATCTAGCTGAATTACCACCAAGGTATGTATATATGTTAATAATCATTAACATAGTTGAATGTCAGCATTAAAATAATCAAATCATTGCATCGAAGTTTCAGCACCTTATGCTACCAAAATAGGATAGTAGTGCTCAATGTAAGAACTACTAAATCGATAACACAAGTCAAGGCACCCCTGTGCCAATATAACAAGGACAGTGAGCGTAATAAAGTGAGATAAGTAGTATAATCTAATCTGAATAGTGTCAAAGAAGAGTCGGTACTACACACACAGTCTCGTCCCTATTTTAATATAAGCTAGCAGTGGCTTATTAATCTCAATATGCCAAAGGGTATATTATTTACATCTATTCTCCCTAACAAGGTTACCTTGTTATGCCCCCAAGGGGACTAATGCACAAGAACCGTATGCTCAACAATTCATACCTCTATACCTATCAACTAAGTGCTCACAAGGTTGAATATCAAACTTCATTACAAGCCATACCAATGTAGGTAAAGTGGTGATGCCAAAGGCTAGACGAGATCACCAAGCAAGTACGAGATGTGACCAAAGTCAATAGGTCAACACAATCACAAAACATCACATTACTAAGATAATGCATCACCTTACAACAATCACAAAACACGACAATGCGTCAAGAATCGCCTCTCTCTTTCTAGATGGTGTAAGTGCATACAGGGGTGTTGTCAGGCAATCATGCCTGGCTCTAGTAGGCCCCAACTTGTACTTGTAATGATAGTGGTCGGTAATACTGGTACCAGAGAATATCAAAAATAAAATAACTGAAGTAACTACATAATGAAATGTATACTAAACTCACAAGTAATATGTCTAATGCCCTCAAGGCATCTAGCAGGGAAAATGTGACATGGAGACCAATGTTTTAAAAATCGGAATTGGACTTGGAACCGGCCTAGGGTTTGACCGGAACCGAACCGGACCGGAACCAGACTGGTTCAAACTTTATGAACCGGTTTACTAAAAAATACATAAAATTTTATATTTTTATTGAAAACAATATATGTTGGTTGTGGAGACTGATAGCGACAGGGGTTGCAAGGGGGGCTTCGCCCCTCTTGTAGGGTCCGAGGGCCGCACGCCCTGGCAGGGTTAGCCACATTTTATATGTATTTATGCATTGTGAAATCTGGACCGTTCATTATCAGGTCACAGATCTAACGGGTGGTTTTCTATGTTTCCCCAAAATGATAAAAACCCTAATATCTTTAAAGGGTCGTTATGTATGAGGCTCATAGTAATAGTGGTGGTCTTATGAGAGAGTTTTGCAGGACTGAATAATAAGGATTGAATGTTTCTGGTGGATGTAGCCATTTTGGGTGAACCACGTTAAATTTGTGTCTTTATTTTTATTGCATTTTTTTTCTGTTTTACATTTTCTGCTTTATTCATTACATACTTGTTTATCTAAACAACTGGTTATAATCCTAACAATATATTTGAAAGGTTAAAAACCACGATTCCAACAATTACACACAAAATATGCAAAGTTTGCTCTTATATATATGTAAGACAGGTGTTTATAGCAAAATTAGGCTTTAGAACAAATAAAAAATAGAAAATGTATTAAAAAAAATGTTTTTTAAATTAAAATTGTTGCATACGGCTGTGCAGGGTCTAACCGGCCGGTTTGAGTTGAAACCGGACCGGTTTGACCGGTTTGGCCTCAAATCGGTCAACCGATCCGGTTCTTTGACCGGTTCATGAAAAAAACTATTAAACCAGTTGAACCGGCCGGTTCCGGTTCCAGTTCGGCCGGTTTTTAAAATACTGATGGAGACATCATAATAATACAGTTGGGGTATACTAACCAGTAAAATCCTTAAGTCCAACTCCATTGGACATCAGAAATGATCTTAATCATAAGTCCTCAACAAACAGTAGTTTTATTAGTCTCTGTGCCCCTAGGGCACTTATTACATAATAATCAGTAGTACCAAAAATGGGGTCATGGCATTTATTTTTTAATCATATACTATGCTTGGCGGGAATACTTCCACAATCAACAATGATCTCCATATATTCTTTACGAATGCTGAAAGAAATGGCCATTCTGTGAGTCTAGTATACACTACAGTTTTATTTACTTCTATTTGTGTGCATTCATTTGGTTTTTATTATGTATGCTGCCTACCTTTTTCTCCTGGATTTTTAAAGAAACAAAACCAAAATCTATTTATTTCGAGGAAATCAACAGCAACATAGCATTGATGGATTTGTATCTACAGATTTTCTTTTGGCACAACACAGTTTCAGCGTTGACTTTGTGAATTATCTAGGCTGGCTGTAAAAGCTTCCTGTCTAGGGCATAATTTAACTAAATATTACCATTAAAACCAATAGTGCTACTGTCATCACAATTAAAACTCCCAACACTATAGAGATCCCCTAAAACTAATCAGACTGGAAAAGGAAACCAAGCATGAGTTTAGCTGCAAATCTCCTATTGGCGACGGCTATTTTCACACAGAAGATGGGCTCAACAGCCTCCTTGGAACAGTCAAAACCAGCATCTCTTGTGTTATTCTGCCATTCCCAGCAGCACAATCAAACATGCAACAACTGCGTATGATTGGGCTGCAACAGTACTCCATCAACAGAATTATCAATGGATAGGATGACCAACTGTCAAGGCCATACAGCTGGCAATCTTTACCCTTAGGCCCTCCTTATCAACACTTTCCACGCTTTCATTAAAAGCTTTCTTCAAAATATTAAAAACTCTAGGGATGGACTGAAGAAAACAGGTCTTAAGGACCTTAAATTCATTTTTGAGTGGAAGAAGAGTCCTCTGCTTAACCTCCTCTCTTTTCACTCCTGCCAAACAATCCTACAATTGTAAATTTTGGCACCCTCTTCCTTGTGTTATGTCCCGCAAATCCATCATGATTTTCTCATTCAATTTTGGGCCCAAAGGAGATCTCTTACCAAGCCTATCAAAGTGGCTATTAACCTTCCTCAATATTCTCCGGGTTCGCAGTCACCATTTTCAGCGGGTTTATAAATCACACACCTCCCCATTTAATTACCCTCAGAAGAAATAGTAGGAATACCAAGCAAAGTGAGAAACGGAAGAGGGTAGGATTTCACTTGGTCACTTTTAGAAGCAGAAAGCAATCCAAGAGGGCATGAAGTAGAGTAGCAGGCAGCACTGGGGAGGTTTTTCCAAATAGCTCGCACCACCAAATCCTTGAAGCCATACAACTTGTTTCCCAAGCCGTGAACAGTTTCTGCACTCCGATTTTGACATGTTTGTAGAATATTCTTCTACGCCTTTCCGGATATCTAGAATATTAAAATGATAGAAATAAATCCCCTTAACTATTTATTAATTTTGATAGTAAAATTATTGGCTGTCTCATTCACTTTTGCCACATCCACAAAAAAGCATTGTTCTGCCTTTTTGTGGTTCAGTCATCCTGTGGCTCAGCCCACTCCATCTCACTGGCTGACAGGTCATTTTCTCCCTGTGTTCTCTGTCTGCTACATTGCTCCAACACTATCAAGTGTATCCTGTCATATTTCAGTTTTTGCTTCCCCTCCCAATTCTCATACATGAAGTTGTTGGTAAGCTTCTTCTGTGTCCAAGAGCTAGAACCCCTTGTGATTGCAGTTTTATCACTCACAAACACCATTAAGAAAATCTCTGCAGCAGAAAATGGCAAACCAGTTCTGATCATTCCACATAGACAATAAGGCTTGTTAATAAATAGAAGTAAACTTTGCAAGAGGAACAAAAAATGGAAAGAGTTGAGCTTAGAAGGATTAGAAGATGTTAACCATTAAAGCATCCCACCCATGTTGGCGTAAGATGCCCATGATGCTGCGCGTGATAGATTTCCCAATGGCCAAGATCACTTTCCTGAGACCTTATAGCATTCAAAATGATAAAAGGTGGCCTCAATTTTGGTGAGATTGTTTTCACATGGAAAATGGACCTCCATACTTCGATGTCCTGTCATCTCCATACCGCCTTTCTTAGTGACAGACTTATAAGGGGGGTCTTTTCTCTTTAGGAAAGTGACTCATTGGTCATTCCCATTAGAAGCTTGTCCTTATTAAATGAGGGTCTCCAATTGAGCATTAAATCCATTGTCACAAACTTAGCAAGTTATTTGACAATCCTACTTTGCTCCTTAGGGATATATGAAACCTTAGTCCTCCCAAAGACAAAAAGAAGCTTATGGATCTCTGTTATCAGATTCCTAGGTCTTGAATTCTAAGGTAAATAATTATTATTCTTATGGTGCTAGGCAGCTGGGATTAGTATGTCTATCTCCATCCAAAGGGAGACCATTTTTGCTATCCAATTTCAATAACCTTAGGTACATTTTTTGTAATCCAGAAAACCATATCCTCTTGGTCCACTAACAATAGCTTCAGCCTTATCGAGACCTGGGTTATCTCTAGAAGCTCCATTGAATTGATTTTTTACTGTTCCTCATCATGTGGATCTGTTTCACAATTTTGTTTAACCTTTTTAGCTACCCCCAATTGGGGATCCTCATTTGGTTTCTTTCTTTTCATGTTTCTCTGATTATGCAGCTCGATAAAGCCCCAAGAAAAAAAGGAACTCTATACAAGCCTTCAATTTCTATGGCATGTTTTAGGCTTTTGGAAATATTCTATGACATGTTTTAGGATTTGGGAAAAATGTCTGTGTTTGAGAATGTTCTAGTCTTTGTTTTTAATGCAATTTTTTCATTGTACATTTTGGAGAATTGTCATTCCTACTGAAGACTGTTTTTTGAATTCATTACTGACATTATCTAGTTTCATATTCAAATCTGTTTTCCTTTTATTGACTTGCTCATTTATAAGAAACATTATTGTATTCATCACAGTATTGGAGATTCTTTGGATCTTGTGCCAATAGGGGCATTTCATGGCCGTGGAAAACGCACTGGTAAGCATCAAGAAGGATGTATTGTTTAGAACGATGTGTTTATAGTTTCCCTCTTGTTGTGAGATCATTGCCTCTAGTTGTTAATGGTTTATGTATCTGTTTTTAGTCTCACGAATCTGTAATTACAGGAGGTTATGGAGCTTTTCTTCTTGCATGCTATGATGAAGAGAATGAAGAATACCAAAGTATATGTAAAATAGGTAATAACTGAGTCAATGGGTTCTGTTAACATTTTATTTTAATCATATTTGGAAGTTATTTAAAGACTTTATCTTGTTTTTGTCATGGTTCAATATCATGTGCTGTCTGATAAATATTTTCTTCATTTTGATTGAAGGAACGGGTTTTACCGAGGCTATGCTCGAAGAGCGGTCTACTAGTTTGCAAACTAAAGTCATTCCAAATCCGAAGGTTAATCAGTTGTTTTGTGTTACTTTAAAATACTTTTGCATTATTCCAAAATTTAAAATTTCTAGCATGGCCTTGTCTGAGTTTTTCTTTTTCTTTTGTTTTCAGTCTTATTATCGTTATGGGGAGGCATTGGGTGTACAGGTTTGGTTTGAACCTACAGAGGTAGGTGTTTGGATTGCAATTGATTGTTCTACATGATGAGGCTTGTCCCTATTTAAATCAGAAAATCAAAATCCATTTAGTTTTCCTAAGCCATGACAATGAAGTATCTCCATCAAATATTTCTCTTTTTAATTGAGTAAGATTTTCTGAATTCAGCACAGTTGATATTTTATATGCTTACCTATTTGGTTCTGTCGTAATTTTCATATAAATGGCGATGAATATGTTTTGGTTGTCAACAAACCAAGCAGTAAATTGTGATGCTTGTTTTTTTGTATGTTGCAACATTTTATAAGTGGATTTTTTAAATGTTTGCTGCACAAAAGGGCTAATGAAATCAGTATATTCTTGCTAACATTAGGACTGCACTATATAATCCATCATTAGAACGCATGGAGTAGGCATGAGACAATGCATCAGATGAGTTCTTTAAAAATTACTGTTGTTCTATTGAGACATTTTTCTTTCTCATTATTGCTTCCAACCACATGTAAGAAATTAGCATTTAACAGTTTCAAATTGTGGAAGGCTTTTCCAGATTTAATGTAAGTGTATGAAGGATTGGAGACAAAAAAGGGCTAGAGACAAAATGTAATCAATTATGTGAGTCACGTGTCCAGGGCATTTTATTGTCATGATCACATGGTATCATTCCATTTAAACTGCATTGACACGGCATGGCAAAAATGCAAATGGAATTTAGCTACCTGGGTTTAAAATGTGAAAAACTTGGTAAACCCAAAATTTATTTAATTAATATTTGTGAAAAAAGTGTAAATGGAAGTCAGCTACCTGGGTTTAAAATGTGAAAAACTTGGTAACTCAAAATTTATTTAATTAATATTTGTGAAAAAACAAAAAAGCCGATTCTGTTATTTAATGCCAAATATAGTGTGTAGAGATAAAAAAACATAATGCATAATAATTGAAGTCGTTCAATGTCGCCAATCACAAAATTCAATAAAATTGCTTCACATCTCGAATCTCGTAAAGGTATGTAATTAGAAAAGTTGATTTATTTTGAAAACCTGAGATTTATTGTTTCTAGTATTCTACAAACAAAACGTCAAATTTTTTGAGGCCTGCTTAAGTTTGATTGTTGTGCCATTTGGCAGTTCAAGGCAGCACAAATTAATTATTCTGTATTAGTTATGGGTACACATGCTTCCCACATGATGTGGCTATTTTTGTCACATGTATTATGTATTGAGAGTGTGCTTAGAGGGAGGAAAATAGCGAACTAGAAAAACTCTGAAAATAGACTTTAGATAAGTCTAAAAATAGATTGCTTAAGACTGCTGGAAAAAGATGGTCAATTCTATTTTTAGACTAGTCCAAATATAAACTGCTCAAGTCTAAAACTAGATCCCTCAAATTTATGAGTTAACTCATTGCGATTTGTGCATATTTAGGGCACCTATCTTACTTCTATTTTTAGCACATGAGATGAGTCTATAAAGAAGGTGTTTGGGGTGGAGATTTAGTGATTCTACTCTCTTGGTGATTGTAGGAGGATAGGCAGCTTGTTTGTTTACAGATTTGCTGAACATTGGGTCTGAAGGAGTGGATACTCTGCAATTGCATTGTAACAAGAGTTTGCTGGTTACTGACTAATACATGTGCTCCTTGGTGGCTGGGTTTTTCTTGAGAGGGTTTTCCCAGGGTATATGCTGTGCCTTATGTGAATCTTGTGTTATTGCATGTTGCTGTATATTGTTGTTTTTAGTTCTGCATGTCTATATTTCTTGCTGAAATTGAAAGATCAGACGTGTTTTGCACTTTTTTACTCTAAAGAGTAAGTAGGAAGTTGTTCGACATTTGTCTAGCTTCATATTATTTGGTATTAGAGCTTGGCCAGCTTTTAAGATCCTAGGTTAGGAAACATAATTTTCGCTTTAATCTTGGTTTGAGTGGGAGTTTTGCATAGTAGAGATCTTATTTCAGCATGGAAAGTACATCGTGGTTGGAGATAAATCAATTCAATGACACAAATTATGAACTTCGGAAGGTGAAGATGGAGGATCTGCTCATAGACAGAGATATGTGGGTTGCTGTTTCAGGTAGCAAACCAGTGTCTACGAAGGATGAAGATTAGGCTTTGATGGATCGGAAAGCAAGGATCCTGGTTTGGCTTTGCTTGGTTGATTTGGTGCTTTTGAATGTATACGGAGAGACCCCCACAAAGAGCCTCTGGAAGGTTGGGGATTATTCACCAGGCTAAATCCTTGGTAAATAAGCTTTTTCTATGGAGGAAGCTCTACTTCTTGTGGATGGGTGATGGCGACTTGGTTGTGGAACATTTGAATGTGCTCAACATCATTATGAGCTAGCTACAGTCTATAGGGATGCAAATGGATGATGGAGATCAATGCCAAAGCATAATGCTCCTGTTCTTTGCTAGATTCGTGGGACAACCTTGTGATGGAAATCGGCAACCTTGCCACTAAGCTAAAGCTTGAAGAAGTGGTGGGGGCTTTTCTCTCAGAAGAGTTGAGATGGTAGATGTCCAATTCTGTCAAGGATGCATTAGTTGTTCAAAGTAGATTGAAGGATAGATATGTATATGCTAATTTCATAAGATGTGTAGGCATAGGATAGATGTGATCATGTAAGAGAAATGTGTGCCATGACAAAAGTAGGTGTACATAGTCAGTATGGAGAGGTGGGCAAGTAATATGCTACATCAAGGTGCAACATGTCTATGCTACGTCAAGGTGCAACATGTCTCTCAGTATGTGTAATAAGGTCAAATTATTGTAAAGGATGTGTATGCACATGTCATCATCAGATAGCTAGTACGAGTGTCTAGAATGGAATACACAATTAATTGGGCAAGGGCCAATATAATAATTGAGTCAAAGCCAAGGCCTAAAAGAATAGTTGATGTAAAGGTGTATGTACATGGCTGTAGAAGAATAGAAGAATGGAAGTATCAATCAGTTAATTTAGGAGAGTGTGATCAAGCAAGCAAGGAATAGGACACTAATTACAATAGACTACATGTGAGCCGTCATATGAAGATAAGTTAGGTGTGCTAACCTATGATCCCATCAAGGGGATGCTCAAGTGTAGGTCTTGTATCAATTGGTGCAAATGTCACTATGTGGTTGAGGGTATATCCTGAATTGTGAGTATGGTTGATATAATCGTATATGCGATGTGTAGCTTGAGTAGTCATATTGATCTATGGACTATCATATGTCAGGAAAATGCATTGATGTTCTTTGTAAAACACACTCACAATGTTGTTATTTGATCTTCATAGGGGGTGCTGTATTGGGTAGCACAAGTGAAACTTTGAAAACGATTGTTAGCTAATGAAATTGTTTTCGAGATAAAAGTACCAGTTGTGCTTGTTGTCAGTAATCAATCATTTGGTGATGTTTTTTCCACATTGGTTGTGAAAGTTGTCTTTGTGGTATATTGTTAATCCAATGTCATACAAATATTGGATACTCAATAGCTGCACATTGTGCTACATGCATTGCTTCTTGTGGTCAAGTCATGCTAGATTTTACAAAGTATTGCTTTAATGGAGTACCGATTGTGAGAGTCTTGAATGGATATTGCAACAAGTCTCTGAAGTTGTTTTTGTAGTGTCTTTATAATGTGGATCATGATCTAGTTTATATAAGGTGTGATGCACCATAGGGTTCTTGCTTTCCAAGTGCTTATCTTGCAAGACTTCCTTACAAAATGCATTTACTTCATTTGTAGGCTTATGATTATCTTGGTGGGGTGCCTTCCTTTGTTGTTCTTAGGTTGAGTCTGAAGGATATTTTGTATTTTCTACTTATCATGTTTGATTTGGTTTTCAGCTTGATATTTCCCTGGTCGTACAAAAGCAAACGCATAGATGAGACAAGTATACGTCAATGTTTTCAGGAATATTATTATCATCATCATCGCTATATTCATCGTTAATTTCTTAATTCTGATATTTAAAATGAATCACTAATGGAAGATCTGGTGCTTTTTAGTTTTCTGCTTCCCTTGCATGTGCTGATTCTGCTATTTTGTCTTGCTTCTCTAATGTAGTGGTTGGTGGCGAGGGCTTATTGTCTTTGCTACTTTCTCAAATTTTGTATGTGTGTATTAATTCTACTAGAACAACCTGTAATGTATTACAGAAGATAGAGGAGTGCCCGATCGTGATATAAACCCTTCAGTTGGTTCTAAAACCTTGCAAAATTGGAAAGGTCTATTATCCGTAGGACATTTATGTAGACACCCTTCATGTAAAAATTTTAAACATTGGTGCAAAGTAGATGGAACATCATCCATAGTGTGGATCTATGGTCTACCAAGTAGGAGATTATAATTCAAATGGTTTTGGCATTACTTAAAATGTATTGGGTAATGTTTTGTGCCCAATCATTACCCCAAATGTGATTGTTTCCAAAGTTTGGTGAGGAAAACCCCCTGATGGTCATATCTGATTTATTAAGTGAATCAGTAATGATACTGAGTGTTTCGAGAAATGTGGTGTTGCAAATGTTTAATCCCGAGCCATTATCCGTCATTGCCCGCTTAACCCCTTTATTTAATATTCGTAGTTGAATGTACAATGAGAGGTTTTGATCTATAATTCTGCTGAGTGGGCAAGTCTTCTTTTTCAAAAGAAATGGCAGCTTCTCTTTCTTTTAATGTGTTGACAATAGCTGCAAAATAAACGGGTTCAATATTGCTTAGTAGAGTGGTGTCGTACAATGCGGCATAAAGAATATCCTTGTAAATAGTGGATTTTTTGAGTAATTCTATGCTAGAGATGTTTGCATAAGTATTCCGAAGTGGGTCTATGATATAATAATTTCTGATTGTATTGGTGGGTGTCTAGATGGTGGAGGAAGAATTGGAGGGATGTTTTAACTGCCTCCGCCTTGTATCAAAAGATTTGAATGACGTGTTCTACCCCTTCGAGTTGTGATAGAGACAACATCTATATCTAATATAAGTCTAGGATGGATGATAGGGAGGGGTTGTTGGTTACCCTTGCCACTAGGTGCTAAGGGAGGAGGTGTGAAAGGAGCCAAGCATGTTTCTTCCCTTTGAGTAGTAACCAAAAGGATTTCATAGTTGGCATTCATGCAATGTGTGCTTAAAAGGAGGGTAACATATGATCATGTATAACCGCATCTCTAGTTCCTTTGCATTCAATTTTGTCACTCGCGTTACTACAAGATAATAGTTTATTGTGTTAGCTAGAAAAGAAACATGCAATTTTGAATATAGAGCCCTATATGCTAAATATATGCAATTCATTTCCATAGGAAAACACGTGATATATGATTCTTGAAGGATCAAAATATGAAACTAGAATTCGGAACCTAAGAAAGGAAAAATCTGAAACCTAAGAGGATAATTGAAACCATAAGAGGATAATTGAAACCATAAAATAGGAGGAAAGTTCAAATCAATAGCTGTTTCACCAAAATCTTATGATCATTTTACATCTCATGACATAAAATGAATGCTAAATATGGAATAAATTCAGATTACAGAATTATATCATTCGGGAACAATAATTCGAATTGTTAAAGAAAGTAGATATGGTGGATATTGCGATTAATCAATCTAGAAATGACAAAACAATTGAGAGATGAGTTACTTAGCTGATTTAGATTTCTATCACTTACAGAAGGTTCCACAAGAGCTAGAAATGAGATGGAAATACTTGTTCAGGTGCTTAGGAGAAAAAGGGTTGATAGGTGGCTTGGACACTACCGACAGACTTGGCTTCTTGCAATAGACCGACATTGTCAGACTTTACCGACAGTGTCTGGGAGATGTGTAATGGTTTGCAACTTCTGGTGGACCTTTGCCTTTGCATGTAACCCGTTTTTGAACATCTGGGAGTTCTTCAATCCTACATGGTAATGTTTGATTCTGCTCTTCTTTGCTAAAAACACTAAGCGTACTTGAAAGACCACAAGGAGCCCTTAAAAAGGGGTTAGCATTTTGGGTTGGACAACCGTATCATACCCCTATGATACGATGAGCTTTGCCGCATATACAAATACTTTGAAGAGGGATCAAGCCACATGTAGTTCTCCCTCCTATGTGAATGTGTGCCTAATCATGTCCACAAACAATTAATCTTCAGTTAAATTTTGACATTCGGCATCATGCAACTTTGACCTCTTTGAATTCATATTTTTCTCAATGAACTGCTCTAGGGCTGCTCCTTGAAGATTTCAGATTTGCTACTAATATTTGATAATGATTCTCAATGTCATGAGAGTGCTCCAAGAGAGTGTGAGGTGCTAGGTTGACCTAATGAAGATTGCTTCATTTGAAAACTAGTTGTTGAAGGCTCTTGGACACTATTGGCAAGAGGTGATTCTTGTAGTAGAGTGGAACTATCTGGTTTTATTGGTAGAGTATTGGGAATGCAAAAGGTGGATATGAGGTATGGAGATTGTTTTTCTAGGATTCTGATGTGCTTTAGTATAGACTAAGTTGATTGTAAATAGATATGATTGGCTGATGTAGGTGGCTAAGACAATAGGTGGGTAAACTAATAGAGGGAAATGTGCTCAAGATTCAAATATAAAGTGTTCAACAGGTATGTGCCCCTAGTTTTGATGCTTCTGGTGACGGGGATATCCTGAGGACTTGCGAACTCCTGAGAAATGCCCTCTTGCTGTACTGCCATTGTTACTAGGAGTTAGGGGATGTCCTCGAGATGCGTCCCTAAAGTTTGTCTCTGAGGGGACGCATGGGGGACTTTGGGATGTGTCCAAAACTTCAAGGAAACTTGCCTAAGTCCCTTGACAATCTTGGAGACATGCGACCGTCCGTTGCTCCAAAAATGCCAAAATGATGTTTTAAAATTATTAAAATGATATTTTTTTTTGATGTTTGTTCCTCCAACCCTAGCCCTAATAGTGTATGGTGCCCCACCCACACTTTAAGCACTCAAAAAAGCTATATATGAACCCCACAACCTCACTCCAAATCACTATCAAAACTTGAAAGCATTGAGCAAGGCTGCAAGTGCAAGAGTGAGAGAAAACAATGTTACAAGAGTGGGAGGTTGAGAGCATTAACTAGAGTGAGAGTAACTATAAAAGGAAGAGCAAATGCCAAGTCTTCATTCATCAATAGTTCAAATTTCAACACATTTATCAAGTCGGAAGCTCCAAACTTGGAGGCATTGGGCCATTGGCCAATTATATTTCATTTTTTTTTTTTGTTATTGGTACCTAGGGAGAAGGCCCTAGCCTGCAAAAAATACATTTAGTTCCAATCCATGATATTTACAATCATCAATGGACTCCCATGATGAGTTTAGGAACTTTATCGTGCACCATACAATTCGTATATCAAAAATTTACAGAAGCTACCAGACAGCTCCCCAAAACCAACCCCTAAATTTTAAACTATCAACAAAATTCTAGGCCATAATGCGCGACGCAAAAATCTATTCCCAGCCCCAAAACTAGAAGCAAGCATATCCTTACAGAGACAAAACTAGACCCGAACCAACTAATCCATCTTCTCACTTGACGACATCTCTGCAAGAATTTTGACCTCCAAATCATCCTGGCTAGGCGAAGGAGAAGGAGAAGAAGCCACACAACACTATGACATTGCAACCTTTTGCCTTCTTCGACAACTTCATCCCCTGGCATTCCGCCACCGCTTCCAAACCCTAGGAAATCGCCTGAACCCCTCTAGCCAACACGTGGATGTGAAATTGCATGCTGACCAGCCGCTCTTCTTGACATTCGTGCTCCTTGTGAATAATAAATTGTCGTGATGAATTTGATAGAATATTCACCGCACTCAAACCCTGGGCAACCTCAAATACATTTCTTCGTCAAACAATTTGATTGGGATCAATCATTAATTTATTCATCTTATCACAAATGTCCACCTCATCTTCCTTAAAGCTCTCTGCAACTGACTAGACCTTTTCTAGCTAGCCCCTCATAGCTGCAGTTTTGATCTTGTCATCTATCCATTGTGAGAAGGATTCCCCCATTGCATCGCTAGTTAAAGCTCTCTTAAGACCTCTTGCGATTGGGACCAGCGCAAGAATCCCCCACCCTCATGTTAACCGCTCAAGCAAACTAGAGCCGAGCCCAATAGCGCAACCACCACGAGGCCCAAAAGAAAATCAACCTCACTGATGGAAAGAACCACCTCCGGCCATACTTAAATAGACTTACCTCTAATCCTTCCCGCGAATGATCAACACGTGGGAGCACTCAAAATCCCAACGGAGATCACCCTACCACAATCATCATCAATTCTAAAAATTTGGCATTAATGGTCAGCGGCATTCACAATTATTTCCCCTCCCTACCAATCACCAATCGTGTATCCCTCAATAGGAGAGCCAAGATGTCACTGGGATAGCTCGCCACCCAAACTTGGGACTTTAAATGATGATTTTCCCATAAATTGGCTCCTCTATCAGCCAATCTATCTGCCACCTTATTCCCTTCCCTTTTGATATGAAAGAATTTAACCTCGAAAAATGAAGTAAGAACAACTTTGATTTTAGCACACACTGGTTTCAAAGACCAAGCTTTAGAGACATTACCCTGAGCCAAACCAATGATTGTTTTTGAATCCCCCTCGAGCCAAAGATGACTCCAATTCTGTTTTTTAGCTTCCAATGAAGCGAAAAGAAGGGCCATACCTTTTGCAACATTGTTAGAAGAGATACCGCAATCTAAAGCTAGAGCCAAAATTGACTGACAACTCGAATCCCTGAAAATGTAACCACCCTAGCATTGCCGGAGTTGCCTCTTGAAGCCGCATCAAAGTTTAACTTAATCCAATCCTTATTCGGAGGTCTCCACTCTTCTGCTCTAATTTCCTCACTCCCCTTATTAGGAGGGATACAAGTATATTTCCAGGGGATAGAAGGCCATTTACCACATAAGGACCTTTCTTCACTATTTCTGCAATCTAAATCCTTACTCCAAGTATCGACGGATTCAGAAAGAAGACCCTCGATCCTATTTTAGACTTGACTCACAAAGAACTTATTACCCTAAAAAATTTGTCTATTCCTTTCCAGCCACAAGCTCCAAATAACTGCTGCAGGAATTAAATTCCAAAGGAGTTGTAAACCTTTATGAGCAATTTTCTAGTGCCATTGAGAAATTAGATCAAACACTGAGTTTGGAAGAAGGCCAAGCAATACTCCATCGATGCCACACGATGGACCAGATTTGAAGTGCAAAAGAGCAATGAATGAAGATATGATTACCAAATTCATCCCATTCCTCACAAAGAAAGCATGATGCCGGACCATGAAAGCCCCTTTTCATCAAATTGTCATACGTCAAACATTTTCCTAAGGATGCAAGCCACAGAAAATAAGTAGCCTTAGGCATGCCTTCTATTTGCCAAACAATGTTCTTCAGAAAAGAACTTGAATCCTCCCTTATCTCAAGACTGTCATACATCTTCAGGTACAAATCTTTTATCGTCACTACCCCACAATTTGACCCAGACCAAATTAGTCTATCCTCCGTAGCATCATCTGGGCAAGGAGAGGAACTTAAAATCTTGAAAAAAGCTTCAACACCATCACAATTCTCAAATCTCTCACAGGGAGGGGATATCCAATTTCTAACCCCTTCTGAAACACACATATAACCCTCAACTTTCGATCCCCAATTCAAGATAGCTTCCTCTTTAAACATTCCCAAGGATTCAATCTTTGAGAGGGGACCCATCGAATGCCAATTTTCATTCCATAGATTCACCCTGTCACCTCTTTGAGACTACCATTTCAGGTCAGGGACCACAAACTTATGTCAACTTTTAATGAAGTTCCAAATACCAGAGCTCAATGGAAGCTCCAACTGGAAATTTGTTTCTCTCGGGTCCTGCCTCTCCAAGTATTTAGCCACAATGATCTTGCTCCGTAGACGCCCTCTGTCTTTATAAACTCTCCAAAGAAGCTTCCCCCCCAAAGCTTTATTCATCGTCGAGCAGTTCCTAAAGCCTAAACCACCATCCCTTTTTGGCTGACAAACCTCATCCCACGCAACCAAACAAAATTTCTTTGTATCCTCAGCTGCACTCCACAAAAAATTCCTTTGCAAACCTACTATGCACTTGGCCACTTTCTCAGGAAATTTAAAAAGGGACATGAAATATGAGGGAATTGCTTGTAGAGAAGAATGAATCAACTCCGCTATGCCCCCTAAGGTTAACCACTTACCCTTCTAAGAGGCCATCTTGTGCTGAATCTTATCCACCACAGGTTTCCACAAGTCCTTCCCGGCCGCCCCTCCAATTAAGGTCATACCTATATATGAATTGGGAAAGGAATCAATGGAGAAGCCAAAAATGCTTGCAATCCTTAGTTGCAGCCTAGGATCAACATTGATAAAGAAGATGACAGATTTAGGAGCACTCACGTTTTGACTCGCCGCCTTATCACAATGGTCAAGAATCTCCTGAAATTTCCTCGCCTCAGCCACTGAAGGCTCCCTGAAAAGTGTTGTATCATCCACAAACTAAGAATTCGCCACACGATCAATCTTTGAAGAAATCTTCAAATTTAACTCCTTTTCCATAACATTTTGAACTTTCTGCCATAATAATGATCAGAAAAGGGGAAATCGGATCGCCTTGTCTCAAACCTTTTGAAGACGAGAAATGCCCAGCCTGAACACTATTTATCAACAACGAAAACTTTGGAGTTGAAAAGCCACTCCTGATCATTTGAATCCAGTCAAGAGTAAAACCGAATATTGCAAGATCCACTTCCAGAAACCTCCAATTCACTATGTCATAAGCCTTCATCATATCTAATTTTATAATCATCCCCGGATTCTTTTTATGAGAGAGAGAATGAATAGCTTCATGAGCCACCACAATTCCATCCAAGATTTGTTTTCCTTCTACAAAACCATTATGACTATCAGAAATGACAGAGCTTAGAAAGGATTTCAGCCACAAGGCAAAATCCTTTGAAACTATCTTATAAATCCCATTACATAACGTGATCGGGCGGAAGACATCAAAGTACCTAGGATCTTTTTTTGGAATAAGAGCAAGAAAAGTGGAATTCCATTCCTTTAGGACAAGTCTCTTTTTTTGCATTCTTCCACCGCAGCCCCAACATCTTTCCCCACTATGTGCCAGAATTTTGAAAGAAACCGACCTGAAAACCATCCGGCCCAGGGCCTTTTTCTGCCCCAAGATAGAAAACCGCCTCACATACTTCATCCTGCGAGATAGGATGCATTAATCTTTTTGCATCTTCCTCCTCCAAGACCTTGGGGATATTGGATAGTAGGGCTTCTTCCTCAGCCCACCAATATCCGTCCTCCTCTAAAAGCAAATTTCTAAAATAAGATACACCTTCCTCCCTGATCCTGTCCATATCAGAAATCAGTTTTCCAAAAGGAAGGGTAAGCTGCTCAATCCTATTCACATTTCTCCTAATCGTAGTAGAGAGATGGAAGAACTTCGTATTCTTGTCTCCTTTTAACCATTTTACCCTTGACTTTTGCTTCAAATAAACTTCCTCCATTTGTAGAATGTGATCCAAACGAGCAAGCCCTTCCTTTTCCGTGGCAAGCAAAGGTACTGAAGCACCCTCTCTCATTAACTCTTCTTGGACCGCTTCCAAATCAGTAGAGTACTCATTCTTCTTTTGGAACAAATTTCCAAAGGATAATTTATTTCACTTCCGAGCTTCATCTTTCACATGCTTCATTTTTCTCATCAGACAAAACCTCTTTCTGCCTTCCACTTTGATCCCCCACCAAGATTTAAGATTTTCCTCAAACGAGGCATCAAGAGACCACATGAATTCATTCTTGAAGGGAATCCCTATCGGGCAATCATCAACTGATAATGACAAACTGATAGGGGCATTATCTGACCCAGCCACTTTTAAAATATTTAAGGAGAAAATAATTTTCCAATCCCCAAACCGATCGTATCAGGAATCTGTCCAGCCATTCTAATATTGCATCCGAACCAATTCTTCTATTATTCCAAGTGAAGCCACCTTATTTCGGTTCCACATCAATCAAGGCCAAACCACTACAAAAACCTCTAAAATCTAGAGAGCTAGGAGGAAGAAATTTCTTCCCTCCTTTCTTTTCTTTCAGATTAAGAATTACATTAAAATCTCCTCCAAAGATTTCTTGCTATCCTCCTTCAACAGATTACTTAGTGCTAACTAACATTCTTTTTTTTCATCAGCCAAAATAGGCCCATACAGATTAACAAGCACAAATCTATCATTAGACCGTAAATCCACACAATCAAGGGCAATAAACCACTTACATTTTGTCAAAATCTCTCCTCGGATTCTACAGGGGTTCCAAGCTATTGCGTGGCCTCTAGACTTTCCATCTGCATCTACAAAGATTGCCCTACTATTGAACCACCACTTTTTCCTTACCACTTGAAATTCATCCCTGAACATCTTGGTCTTTTGCAGCATGAAAATATACGGGGATTCCAATTCTCTTAGCCGCTTAACCAAGTGGCCTTTGTCAGAGGAGTTTAATCCTTTGACATTCCAACTAAGAAGCTTCATGGCCCTTGGGTGGAAGTAAAGACCCTCCCACTAGAAACAAAAGCCTCTAAGGTGCTTTGACTGCCAATGTCAATATTTAGTTTTGCTTCCAACTGAGTTTTGAGCGCATTAGAGCGCATGCCAGTTGACTTTGCACAACCCGTATCCCGCTGATGTGCCCCTAGTTTTAATTTTTTGGTGACGAGGACGTCCCGAGCACTTGGGAACACCTGAGAAATGCCCTTACTGTACCGCCATTGCTACTAGGAGTCAAAGGATGTCCTCGAGATGCTTCCCTAAAGTTTTTGTCTATGAGGGGACGTATGGGGGACTATGAGATGTCTCTAAAACTTCGAGGAAACTTGCCTAGGTCCCTTGACAATCTTGGAGACGTGCGACTGTCCTTTGCTCCAAAATTGTCAAAATGATGTTTTAAATTATTAAAATGATATATTTTTGGATGTTTGTGCCTCCAACCCTAACCCTAATAGTGTATGGCGCCCCACCCACTCTTTAAGCACTCAAAAAAGCTATATATGATCCCCACACCCTCACTCCAAATCACTATCAAAACTTGAAAGCATTGAGCAAGGCTGCAAGTGCAAGAGTGAGAGAAAACAATGTTACAAGAGTGGGAGGTTGAGAGCATTAACAAGAGTGAGAGTAACTATAAGAGGAAGAGCAAATGCCAAGTCTTAATCGATCAATAATTCAAATTTCAACTCATTTATCAAGTCAGAAGCTCCAAGCTTAGAGGCATTGGGCCATTGGCCAATTATAATTGAATTTTGAATGTAATTATTGTTTTTAAAATAAATTATGATATAATTATTAAAATGTTGGTATTCATTGTTTAATGCATTATGTTTGGTATTTCAAAGTTTCATTTGTTATTCCTTTATGTTAACTAATTTCAAGGTTCAATGCATTTGTATTTCAAACTTTCTAAGTTAATGAATTATGTTAGCTAAGTTTTCAAGTGCTATATATATTTGCACCACTATCCTCCCGTCGTCCCCTAAGCTAGGCCGTTCGTCCCTGTATCCTTGAGACATGTCCCATGACCCCCCCATTCCAAGATTCTGTGGAATTATGTAAATATACATGTTTAGTCCAAGTGTGTAAGAGTATGTCAAAGTATGCCAAAGTCGATGTTGCCAAATGCCAAAGACTAAATCTAGGTGCCTACAAGAACTTTTTGGGCTCACCATCTGGATTGACCCTTTGGGTCCCTTGTAAGTGGCCAAGAGCAATTTGGACATGTGTCATTACCCTTTTGACCACGTGCCACATCAAAGAATTCGTGACATATGCTAACATTTTTTGGGTAACAATCAAATCAATTTGAAGAGAACGAAGGCCACACAAACTTGTAAACTTAGAAGATAAATTATTTCTCCTTTCCATCAAAAGGACTTATTTTTGGCATTGGATGGAAGGTGAGTCATTTAATTTTTTCCATTGCTTATTTTTTCCCCTAGCAATAAGGAAGAACCATGAAGATAAATATTCACTTTGACTAAGAAGCAAGAGCTTTTGAAATTTGAAGAAGTGAAGTTGGCAAAGTGAGGATTAATGAAGATTGAGATATTTTTGTTTTGAATATATTTGTGTTTTTGCTTGCATGATGTTTCTGCACTTTTATTAGTTGAGTGGTTGATGGTTCTTCACTTAACCATTGACCACTTAATTACCATTGTATCACACATCTTGTATTGTTGAGTGAAGAGAAGTTAAGAAGTTGGTAGATTCTTACCTTTATTTTGTTGAGTTGTTGTGAGAAGTTGAGTGATACCATGTTTGGTGTCAAAAGAAGTTGAACTTGTATTTAAGAGAAGTGTGAGATATTGCTTGTAATGCCTCTTGGAAGAGGAAAATGAGGTCAAGCACCAAGAGTTGTGTATCCTGTTGAGATAATGAGTCATGCAAGCCACAGCGGATTGTATGAAGTGATTTGACAAAGGAGTAGTTGTATAATTGAGTGATGCAAGTGATGTTGAGGAGGATGAAGTCCTACCATGAGAACTTGAAGTGGAGGACAGACCTAAAGAAACAATTAACAATGACTTTACCAAGTTTGGAGGCACCATTTGTTTGGAAGTTTCAATCTTAGAAGAGTTGATAGATTTGTTGAGGGAGTGATTATGAAAAAATAGACGATCTTAAGAGAGTTTTCCTTCACCAAGTTCAAAGGTTAGAATGGGATAGGATGGTTTTAGAATTCAAGGAGTAATATGTTTTTCTTTTGATAATTAGTTAGATTTGTATATCATTTTAATATATTCTCTTTTCATTTCTTTGTGTCCATTTATTGCAATGTTCTTTTCTTATCTATGCATGCATCCAACATGGTAATCATAGCCTAGGGTTTCAAACTTAGGCACCTATGTGCTCCTAGCATTGTGTGGAGTTATTAAGCGATCCTAAAAAAGAGTAGCATTCACGGTGAGCCTCAAGAGTGATCTTTTGTCTTGTAATTTAGGTTTTTAATTAGGAGGGCATGTTCTTGAAGGTCATTGGAGAAATTTGTAGTTTTTTTCAGATATGATTGATTTGTGTCTACCAGTAATCAGTGTTTTAAAAATCGGAACCAGACTCGAAATTGGTCGAGGGTTGGGCTGGACCGGAACCGAAACCAGACCGGTTCAAACTTTATGAACCGGTTTACTAAAAACACATAAAAAATTATATTTTTTGATGAAAACAATATATTTGAAAGATTAGAAACCATGATTCCAACAATTACACACAAGATATGCAAAACTTGCTCATGTATATACTATATAACATGTAAGAAAGGTGTTTATAGCAAAATGACACGAAATTAGGGTTTAGGTTTTATTAAAAACAGAAATTTTAATTAAAAAATTGATTTTTTTTTCCCTAGCGCTGTATAAATGTGACTTGCCATGACTCGCCCGGTTTAGGTCGGAAGTAGACTGGTTCGACTGGTTTATTCACTGGTTCGTGCCTAAAGATGTTGAAACGGTTGAATTGGCTGGTTCCAGTTCGGCCGGTTTTTAAAACACTGCCAGCAATAGGCTACAAGGCGAGGACCCACCCCAAGTCTCTAGTTTTCTGACATAGGGGCTCAAGTTTGAGGAAATATTGTTGTTTCTTCCCAAATAACAAGGCATGTACCTCTTGGGAGCGATCTTATTTTTTTCCAAATCATTGGTAAATTTGGACTCTTTATAGAAAAATAGGTGTGACGTTTTTTCTTTACAAAGTCATAAATTTAGGGCACAAACTGTTATCATTTAAAACGTTATGAAGCCAGTCAAATGCAATATGTTGCCATGATAGTTTTAATGTGTTATTGGGTTTTTAGCTTGGTCTGTGATTGTTTTGGAATGTCTCACAGTATTGATAAAATTCATGTTTTACCAGGAAAATTGCTTTTTGAATGTTCATTTGTATTATATAGGTTTTTTGCCACTTTTCACTAGTCCCCAGTCAATATTTAATTGGTCCAGGTGGAAGCCTTCAATGGGTGAAACTATTGCATGTGTTTTACTTCATGTTTGTAGAGTATTTTATTTGCCTCAACGGTTTCGTTGAACGTGCTTGATACCAAGAGAGTAGACTATAATCATGCCCAAACGGATAATTCATTTGTCAGGATGCTCAAGTTGGAACAATTGAACTGAATTCTCAGACAACCTTCAACTACTTACTATCCTGGAACTGTTTGTATAAGAATGATATTCTTGTTTTACATAATGATGATACTCTGGTGATATATTCAAGGGAGTGTGAAAACTCTGGTACTACTATTGATAGAGCTGATTACTTGACACATGTGTTGAAGTTGAACTATTTCAAGTTCGAAGATGACTACATGGACACTTGAGCGTCATAATATAGAGTACCTTTGTTCAATTGCAGCTTCATTGGCAGTTCTCTTCAACCAGAAGTTCTTATCGAAGATCGACGGATCCTAAAGAATTTCACTTCGATAAAGCTGTAGTCACAAGGTAATTCACTGTCCAGGATTATCTTCGGATTCAGAGCGCTCTAAGCTCATTATGGACTAAAGCTCGACCATGTTCTGCGGCCTACGGATAATGCCAAATTCCTGAATATTCTTAATGCTTGTCCATGGCTCAAAGAATAAAGAATTGGCATGCACATGGATTTAGCTCTAGAAGACATTAAAGCAGTCAAGGTAACCAATAGTCCCACAAATGGCTGTTTACCCCAAAAAAACTATTCTTGCACCCTTTGTCGGGAATTATGCTCATGTCAAGGAGAAGTTCATTACAATTGTAATAAGAAATATTTACAAGAATCCTTTGACTATAGGAAGGTTCTAATAAACAGTCCAAACATAATGACCTAGTAATGACAATGGAGGTATCTATTCTACAACCACTTTTGCATCTATTTATCAACTAATCCTATCTACATGACATGTGTTAACAGTCACAATAACCATTCACAAATATTCGATACTTAACAACCCCACTAACTATTATGTTGACTAATGAACTCTGACTTCCAGAGTACCCCACTGTGTCCCCCTCCCAATGGTTCTAATGAGTATTGTGGAGGATAATCAACTATCGTACATGAACTGGATTCACATCTCATAGACAGTTTAACATACCAAACAACAGCGATGAATAGCTTCACTTTTGGCCTGCTAAAAACCAATAACCGAGAGACAAACCCATGCTTTGCTGTTATTGTATTTAATGACATTAAAATTAGTATTGAACTAGGACACATGCAATAGTTCATGTAATATACACTTGTGTGAATAAGGACACACACATTATGTGCATTAAATTCATAACAATTCTGCATGAATAGAAGATTATTGACTAAATATCTGACAAAAATGACTATCAGTTAGTGGGAGTAAGAGTCCTTACTTTAAGAAGACTTGGACCTTACCCTTTCTAGATATGGGCCTCACCTCAACTGGTACTCTAAGTGATATGCTTGATGGCCTATGACCAATATTTACACCAAAGATGCAGTTGAAGATAGACTGATAGGTCCTTCCTACTCTTTCTACAGTGGGAGCTGACCTCACTAGATCATCTCATGTGCGGCATCAAAAGTAGGACTTTTCACTGTCACTATCACTAGTGATCAGCATGAACGACTTTGTAGTTTTTTTTGTACTAGATTGCCACTTAAGAAATAAACAAATCTTTGAGTTAGAGGCAAACTCAAGATTGGTGTTTTTCCTCTATCCTCCTGTGATCAACTCCATTCCTCCGTCCCCGAACGAGGCTCAATCAGGTTCTTGATTTGATTCAAGATGTGTCTCCTGTGAACTCACCCCACAGTTGTAAGACATGAAGTGCTTCATACAGTTTTGGCATGTGTTTTTCCATGTTCCTAGTCTTGAGGGTCGCATGGGGGACGACGATTCAAATCAGTACAATGAAAAAACTGGTTATAGGGTGTCATGGTACAATAAAAAATACGCCACATACAATTTTTTTTTGACTAAAGGGCATTAGATAGATGAAAATTTTAAATATCAATTTTTTTCATATTTGAAATCACAATTATATCTTACTAAATGATAAGGGCTATTGCAAAATCCTTTTGCCACAAGGTATAGAAAATAGTTTTAATGCCTCTAGATTGACGAGTTTTCATGCTTAGAATATGCCTCCTGCGATAACAATATATCAAAGTCTGTGCCATACAATCTTCATCAGGTGAATTTGTCTCAGACCTATGTTACCAGGAAATGTCCCCGACCCCTCCTGTATCCATGCATGAAACGTTTCAGAAACGTGAAACGTGAACGAAACGTGCCAGACGTTTCCGGAAATGTCTGTTTGGCATGCTTTCCGCCGGTTTTTGCAAAGTTTAGAAGCATTTAAAACTTTTAAAAAAATAAAAAATAAAAGCATTTAATACACCTAACCCTAATCTGTGCTACCTAGACCTTGCTTATAGACACTTCCTAAAAGCTATATAATGACCTCTTGGGTCCATTCTAAATCACACTCTCATTTTCTCTCTTGCTAAATTCAGTTTTCACTAAACTAACATTTAGCATTGTGAAGAGCAAAGAGACATCAAGGAGCAGCTTGAAGGAAGAGTTTAGGAGGTGGTGCTAAGGGCAAAGAGCATCAAGGAGGAATTTCAAAGCAGATTTGGAAGCTTCAAGAAGGAAAAACTTCAAGGAGGTATTTTTCAAGTTTTTTTTTTAATAAAGAAAATGTTAATGTGATCAATGATCACGATATGATGTGTGCATAATGCACACATCATTCATGATCATTGATCACAATATCAATATGTAGTTGTAATTTAGTAATTTATAACACTTCTATTGCTAATTTTTTTTGTAATGCACACATCATATCGTTGATCATTGAAGTCACAATATCATCCATACTGTAGTTGTAATGCTAGTAACCTCTCAAACTCTATGGCTAATTTTTTTTGATCAACATTTTAATACTCTGCATAGTTTTTAAATAAAAATCGTATGTTGCTTTTTTAAAAATTATAAATATCATCCAAACTCTGTGTATGCTCTCACCTTGCACCTATACGGTGACCTTGGTGATCAAAAGCAGAATAGGATGCATAAGGCTTAATTCTTTTTAAAGCTATTTTCAAGAGTTCTTTTTGTATTTTTTAAATTAAAAAAATCCGAACTCTATGTATGCTCTCTCCTCGCACCTATACGGTGAACTTGGTGATCAAAAGCAGAATAGGATGCGTAGGTTTTAATTCGTTTTGCTATTTTTAAGAAGGTTATTTTTGTGTTTATTTTTTAAATTAAAAAAATCCGAACTCTGTGTATGCTCTCACCTAACGTGCCTATACGGTGAACTTGGTGATCAAAAACATAATAGAATATGTAGGGTGTAGTTCTAACTTCTATTTAATAATATTAATTTATTGTTATCTAAGTTTGTGTTTTTTAAAAATTCAATGTAGGTTTGATTTTTTGACTCTTGAGATCTAAAAACATAAATGGCATCCGGTTCAGCTTCTAGTGGGAGGGCATGGGGAAGGGGAAGCCAAAGTTTAAGTGGGTGGATCCCACAAAATTTAGATCCTAGAGCTCCTCTTTGAAGACGTGTGCAAATGTGTGGAGAACCTTATTGGTGGTGGCTCTCGAGTCTTGGGTATGCAATTATTGCAATATACAATCATTGTAATATGCATTTCAAGTCCTCATACGCCCGCCTCAAAGCTCATTTAATTGGGGTAACAGGGGGAACATGGGATTAGAAAATGTGCCAAGGTTGAAGGGAAACATATATTGGCATATATGAAAGAGCAAGAGGAGGCTGATTTGGCAAGCTACAAGAGCTAAATTTGAAACCGCTCCTTTGCAAAATAGGGGTTCTGGTAAAACCACCCACTCCATCAAACCATCATTTCATTTAAACTCCAACCCAACCACTTGCAGTTGAAACTCTCATTCGAAGAGAGAGTGCTTGTCACGAAAGAGAAGTACCAAAGGCCCAGTAGAGACAAGCATTTGCAAATGAGAAAAAGGATGTTGCTGATGAGTTGGTTGCTCGACTGCATTTATGCATGTGGGCTGCCCTTCAATGTGTTGCGGTCACCTTATTGGCAACAAATAGTGAGAGGAATTAATGATGCACCACAAGGGTATACAAGCCTTGGTTATTACGAAGGTGAGAACATCATTGTTGGCGAAAGAAATGGCCCATGTACATACTTCTTTGCAGCCAATTAGAGATTCATGGAAAGACTCAGGGGTATTTATCATTTTAGATGGATGGAAAGATGCTCGAAATAGACCCCTAATCAACATTGTTGCAGTGTGCCCTAAAGGGGCAATGTTCTTAAGGGCTGTTGATTGTGAGGGTGAAGTGAAAGATTCTCAATTTATTGCTAATATTTTGATTGAGGCCATTGAGTTAGAGAACTTTCAAAATGTTGTCCAAGTCATCATGGACAATGCTAAAAATTGTAGAGCAACAAGGATTGATTGTTGAGGGGAGATATGAGAACATATTTTTTGGACACCTTGTGTAGTACACTTCTTTGAATTTGATGTTGCAGAAGATTGGCGAAATTCCATGGATAGAAGAAACTTATACAGAGGCAAATGAGATTCAAATGTTTGTCATAAATCATCATGTCCTCAGGGTATCTTTAAGAAGTTCTCAACGTTGGAGTTGTTGAAGGTAACAAAACAATTTCCTAGTTTTTAATTTTTAATATTTATTTGCTAACTTTCTATGAAACATGAAATTATCAATTGAATTTCTTTTAAATTTAATTTTATATTTTATTAACTTGTTTTAATTTATTTTAATAGATTGCTGAAACAAGATTTGCCTCTCACACACTCGTCTTAAGACGACTTGTGAAGGTAAAACAAGCCTCAAGGCAATATGGTGATTAATGATGTTTGGTCCTGTGTGGAAGCAAACAAACACAGAAAGAGCCATCAAAGATAAAATCAATTGATACTTGATGATGAGTTGGTGGGCAAAGGTTGCATAGTTGCTTAGTTTTACTGAGTCTTATTTTGTCTATGATTAGATATACAGACACATGTCACGCTTGCATAGGGGAGATCTATGATGGCATTGACTCTATGCTTGAAAAAATTAGAGACATCATACATACAGAAAGAGCAGGATTCTGTAGAAACCTTCTACAATGAAGTTAGGAGCGTGATCATGAGAAGGTGGAATAAAATGACCACCCCATTACATCTCCTAGCCTATGCCCCGAATCCCAAATTTTATAGCAATGAAATAATTGAGCTACCAGGTAGGCAAAGACCATATGATGACCACGAAGTTGCAATTAGAGCTAACGACAGCATTCCAGAGGCTTTTTTCCTGATCCAGATATAGCTAGTACGGTCCGCTATGAAATAGACGCTCTTTGTCTCTTCATCTAATGGTAGCAGGGGTGAAATGGATGCAACAATGTGACAAGTACACCAGTTGACCTCCATTCATGTGGTGGTATGTACATGGCCATGATGCCAAGTACATACGACTTGTTGTCATTAGAAGTCCTTTCATAGGTATAAAATATTAAAATGAAATCAACAGTTTGTTTATTATTAATTAATTAAAAATCAAAATTGTATGTTCGAAGTTCTTACTTCTTAGTAAATTGATTTTATTTCTAATTGAAAATTTCTAACTTCGTTTTTCATTTTTGGAATCAGGTGGCTAGCAATTCTTCAGCAAAGCGGAATTGGAGTACATATAGCTTTCATCCACTCAGCCAAACAGAACAAGTTAGGGTCAAAGAAGGTTGAGAATTTAGTTTATGTACACTCCAATTTGCGCATCCTCATCACACAAGACTGAAGGCTATACGTAAAGGTCCCAACAAACTTTGGGATATTGATCCTGAGAGCTAGTGACTTTGATGCTTCTGTTGACTACTCTTAGCCAATTTTCATTGCTTGGTATTGATTATGAAGTTCCAAGAAGTTCGACACAAGGGATGGATAGTGGAGCTAGTGGGAGTGGAGTTGTCAGTGGTATTCATGGGGATGATTATGAGGAAAATCTAAATGATATATTCTAAAATCTACATTATAATCATGTATATATGAAACATCGAAATTGTAATCATGTTGAATGATGAATCTTATAACTTAAATGAATACACAATATTTTGAGTGCTTTAGCTCTTATGGTCCATGGACTGAATTTTTGAAAATGAGTACTATACATATATAAATTTAAATTTTTAATTTTTTTATAATATATTGTACAAACATTTCCGTAATGTTTTGCACCCAAGGTTGTTTGAAAATCGACGTTTCTGCATTTCGGACCCGTACCCATACCCTTTTCCTGGCAACATAGGTTTTAAGTCTTATTGAAGTATTCTTGTAATATATATAAATTCATATATATTTTTATTAGTTGTCCTCACGCCATCCCCTTATGTCCCCAAAATTTGAAAAAAAATTACGGTCCGGGAAACCCTGTCTCTACGTCCCAACTTCCCGGAGTCTTAGGTAATTATGGTCCTGATTTCTCTATTGTGAAGTTACTAGAAGCATAATGATGTTTCCAAGATTCTACCCAATATGGTAACTCGCTCGAGTGAACACGAGGGGGCACCAAAAGGCCATGTCACATGGTTACCCCAAAATGTCCTCCAACATGATCATTCACTCAAGTGAGTGTAAGCGACATCCCAAAAAGTGCTCTTCAACATGTTTACTTGCCTAAGTGAGCACAAGGAACCCAAAATTCATCTTAAACAAGATCAATCACCCAAGTGACCACGAGGATCTCAATTTTTGTCTTCATGGTCACTCGCCTAGGTGACAAGAAGGAACCCAAAATTAATCTTCAACATGGTCACAAGAATCTCAAAATTTATATTCATGGTCACTTGCCTAGGTGACCATAGGGAACATTCAAAACTGCTTTTCAATATGATCACTCATCCAAGCAATTGCGAAGAACCCATAAATTGTCTTTAACATGGTGTCACTGTTATCCAAAATGTGCCCCCTGCTCATTTTGTGGCTAACTCCTTTTCATCTTTCCTTCTCTTGTGCCTCAGTCACAAAATTTTGCTTTTCAGGCACTCAAAATCTTTCTAAAAATGGCACCATTGGATAGAGCTCTCTCTCAGCTTTCCAGAAAGGTAAAGTTTTCCTCCTAACTCCTCATATTTTTCAAGTTATGGCTCGGCGGAGTTTTTGTGGGAAATTTTCCCCTAGAAGGCCCGCAGCCAATCAGGACGTGCCATGTGTCCAAATACTTGGCCCTGTTTTGCCCACCGACCCGATTTGGCCCTGTTTTGCCCTAAAACTTCAAATCGCCATATCTTTCGATCCAGAGCTCGGTTTTTCGCGTTCTTTATATCAATGGAAAGCTGGTGAAATTCTCTACAAGATTCTGGAGTCAATTTTGTATTTTGGTGGAGTTTGGAGAGAGAAAATAAAAAAACGCTTTTGGCACGTGGTCATGAACAGAAATGACGTTTCAACCACTGATTTTAATGAAGAATGGCTCGCATTTTCTTCAGCATGGCCAAAAATGTCAGGGCATGGGTCTGTAAGGACGCCCATGCTGTTTTAATGCATCTTCATTCAATGGGGAATGGCTTCCACGTTTTTTACACGTTTTCTCTCTCCTGGGCTCGACCCATGCACTGTAAAAGCCAAATTTGGCTCATTTTTCAAAGGTTGAACATTTTTTTTGGATAGCAAGCTTCTTCTTTCACCTTCAACAAGTGATTTTTGCAAGTATCAGACTTTCTTCATGATTGTAACAGGTTTCTGCCTCTTTGATGTTGCAAATGCAAGGATTTTGACAGTGAAAAATGACAGTGTAGACTCTGTGATCAATTTTCAGTCCTTTGTTTGTATTGTCTTGCTTCATTTCAGACCTCTAATTGCATCTTATCAGCTTGTGTATGATGTTTCATGTTGCATTTTATGAAATTGTGTCAATTTGCATGAACAAGAAGTGTTCACCACTCCTTTGGTGTATCACCTATTAGTTTAGTTTCAATTTTTGCACTTTCTATCTCTGTCTCCTTGGAATTTAGAGTAGGATTAGGATTCAAACCTCTGTAATTGTGCAAATAATAGATCTGATCAGAGGAGTTTGAGGAACCAGCCTCTAATCTGGAGATTCCTCTCTCAGTTTGCAAGTCCCACACTTGGGAAGAGGATTCAATGTTGTGCAATCACACTGGATGCTAGTATGATCAAACTAGAAATCTGATCAACATCCAGGGGGTGCTGCTGATTTGGAACAATAGTTTTGGCACGCTCGGTGGGACCTTAGAGGTCTTCCACTTTATCTTTGACAGTTTGGTGTGTTCCTGTTAAAGATTTAGCCTTTTGGAGGCACTTTCAAAAGCACATCTGGTGACTCCATCTGGTAAACAACTCATTCTCTAAGTTGCAGACCTGTTTTCCATTCATTTCCATCCGTTCTTCTTTCCATCATTTTCATTCTTTTCCATTCTATGAAGTTGTGCAATCATGACTTCATTTCCATCATGGAATTCACATTTATAATAGCAATATATCACACCTCCAACATGTTTTACAAATCCTCTAAATCAACATTTTGATCAAATTCAAAATCAGCATATCTACCCATATGAGCAACAGTGCCAAAGTCAGTTTGGTTGTGAAGCACATCAAGAACAAGGGTACACATGCAATGAAGACAATCAAATGAAAGATGCAAATTTTGTGGAAAAAATCCAAAAGATGGAGGCAAAGATGGTGCAATCAAGAGCAGCAACTCAAATGAAGGCTTTTAGAATTAGTTGCAGGACTCCTTGTCTATGGGGAGGCCCTTTTCCAAGACACTTCAGCCCTCAGGAGAAGCTGGACTTTATGATGAAGATGCTGCCCCAACTTGCACAATGGATAGCAGAAATAGAGGCCTATACACTTGGTGTTGAACAACCTTGTCAATGGGTAAGTTCTACACCATCATCTGGTTCTTTTCTTCCCATTACTCAAGCAACATCATCTCATTTGGAATTTCAAATTCTAAATCCAGTCAATGCTGCCCCAGGAGTTGAATCCATTTCCCCATTCCCTAGTCTTCCACCCCATCTCAATTCTTCTGTCCTTTTCCCTTCCAAACAACCATTCCCTCCAAAGAAACAAGAGTTCCTACCTCATCCACCACCACAAAAAATTGCAAAATCAATTGAGTTACAATCCACTTCTCCTCTTGCATTCCCAAATCCATGTTGGGAGGATAAAAATCAGAATGCCAATCAAGGAAAACAGCATCAAAAAGAGAAGCCAAACAAAGATGAAAAAATTCAAAGTCTAAAGAGTTGGGCTCTTAAATTTGGGATGAAAAAGATCCCCTTGATGGTTAAGCCTTCAGAAGAGGTTGGAGTTGGAGAACAAGTAGTGGTTAGGACTGGTTTTATGACAGCAGAAGAAGAGCAAAAAGAAGAAGCAGACCAGCAGTTAGTTTGCTCAGAAAGTAGTGTCCATGTTGGCACTCTATTTGAAGGGAATGCCGATTCAATTCAAGTTGCACAATCAGCCATGGAGGAAGAAAGCTCAGAAGAAGATCTTGCAGTCCCAACTTGTCCTCTAGAGCAGTAGATTGAAGAGTTTGACTTGACAAACTTCATGCTAGATGAAGAGTTCTATCAAGAGCAAGATTGCCTTCAAGTAGTAGAGGAGGGAGAAGCTGCTCCAAATGCGAAAGAAGAGGAGCACATTCTAGCTGTGAAGAAGAAAAGTGCAGATCCAAGGGCTTTGAACACAAGGCAGGCTACAGGAGAACCTTCAGTTCTTCTTTCTACTTCATCCCTCTCGTGTTCTAGTGCTGAAGAAGAGTTTGATCTCTCAAACTCAATGTTGGAGGATGAAAGAAACCATGATGATCAAGTTACAGATCAAGAGGACACTATGGAGGAAGTTGAGCATTTGCATCAGGACAACAATGAGGTAGTGTATCTGTCAAATTTGGAGGACTGTTTTGATGAAGAAGAACCGGTTGAGTTTCCACCATTCTCTCTTTCATCTTCCACGTCCCAAATACTTGAGCCTGTTGTCATGAAGGAGAGCATTCATTTGCAGCAGCCTGCATCTTATAGTAGCTCTTTGGAACGAAGATTGGAAGATTTTATTCTTTTATGTTCTTTATTGGAAGAAGAGAAAGTGCAGAAAGGTTCTACCATTGCTTCCACATCATCCATTCATGAAGGTCTACAAGAAGACTCCATTTTTGGAGTTGAAAATCAGAGCTATGGGCATATCAAACGGATCATACCTTGCCCAATAAGGTATTTGACTTCATTGAAGTCAAAGGAGAAGTCACAACCAGTCATGCTTGCTTCTAAGCATGAGGATGAGCTATAAGGAACCAAGGATCAGCTGTCATACCTCTCCAATCCAAATGCAGAACAACTAAAAGAGGTATGGAATTTGCCTTCAGCTGATACCTTGATGATTTGAGTGGAAGACCAGCTTCTTGTTGATTTTCCATTCATCCAATCAGCCATGTTCAATGCCAAATTAGTTGCATGGTTGCCAATTTTGAAGAAAGGAAGCTATTTTGCACAACCAGTTGCAGAGTTTGTTTAGCTCACCTTTGTTTCCATTAGGGTAGAGTAGGTAGGTTTGCTTTCAGTAAAAGAAGTGCTTGTGCACACTCTGCATGTTCCATTTTGGAGCATGTATGACCTTTAGTTTTGTACATAGTTTTTGTGGTGCTGGTTTTGCTCTTGCGCAGTCCATTTCAGTGGGTTTCCAAGTGGCTCAGAGAGGAGGTTTTCAAAGTTCAGATTAGTTTGTAGGCTACAACTCATGACTCCATGCCCAATGGATGCTTCAGGCAACTGGGAACTTCATCCAGCAGGTAGATGACCCCTCTAACTCGCCAAAATTGTTATCCAAAATGTGCCCCCTGCTCATTTTGTGGCTAACTCCCTTTCATCTTTCCTTTTCTTGTGCCTCAGTCACAAAATTTTGCTTTTCAGGCACTCAAAATCTTTTTAAAAATGGCACCATTGGATAGAGCTCTCTCTCAGCTTTCCAGAAAGGTAAAGTTTTCCTCCTAACTCCTCATATTTTTCAAGTTATGGTTCGGCGGAGTTTTTGTGGGAAATTTTCCCCTAGAAGGCCCGCAGCCAATCAGGACGTGCCACGTGTCCAAATACTTGGCCCTGTTTTGCTCACCGACCCGATTTGGCCCTGTTTTGCCCTAAAACTTCAAATCGCCATATCTTTCGATCCAGAGCTCGGTTTTTCGTGTTCTTTATATCAATGGAAAGCTGGTGAAATTCTCTACAAGATTCCAGGGTCAATTTTGCATTTTAGTGGAGTTTGGAGAGAGAAAATTAAAAAACGCTTCTGGCACGTGGTCATGAACAGAAATGACGTTTCAACCACCGATTTTAATGAAGAATGGCTCGCATTTTCTTCAGCATGGCCAAAAATGTCAGGGCATGGGTCTGTAAGGACGCCCATGCTGTTTTAATGCATCTTCATTCAATGGGGAATGGCTACCACGTTTTTTACACGTTTTCTCTCTCCTGGGCTCGACCCATTCACTGTAAAAGCCAAATTTGGCTCATTTTTCAAAGGTTGAACATTTTTTTTTGGATAGCAAGCTTCTTCTTTCACTTTCAACAAGTGATTTTTGCAAGTATCAGACCTTCATGATTGTAACAGGTTTCTGCCTCTTTGATGTTGCAAATGCAAGGATTTTGACAGTGAAAAATGACAGTGCAGACTCTGTGATCAATTTTCAGTCCTTTGTTTGTATTGTCTTGCTTCATTTCAGACCTCTAATTGCATCTTATCAGCTTGTGTATGATGTTTCATGTTGCATTTTATGAAATTGTGTCAATTTGCATGAACAAGAAGTGTTCACCACTCCTTTGGTGTATCACCTATTAGTTTAGTTTCAATTTTTGCACTTTCTATCTCTGTCTCCTTGGAATTTAGAGTAGGATTAGGATTCAAACCTCTGCAATTGTGCAAATAACAGATCTGATCAGAGGAGTTTGAGGAACCAACCTCTAATCTGGAGATTCCTCTCTCAATTTGCAAGTCCCACACTTGGGAAGAGGATTCAATGTTGTGCAATCACACTGGATGCTAGTATGATCAAACTAGAAATCTGATCAACATCCAGGGGGTGCTGCTGATTTGCAACAACAGTCACATCTGCAAGGCTGCAAACTAGTCTCAAAATTGTAGGATCAAGTTGTTTTTCGAGGGATGTTCTCGCATCAAACTTTTTAGGATAAGGAACCCAAAATTCATCTTAAACATGGTCAATCACCTGAGTAACCACGAGGATCTCAATTTTTGTCTTCATGGTCACTCACCTAGATGACCACAAGGAACCTAAAATTAATCTTCAACATGGTCATAAGAATCTCAAAATTTGTATTCATGGTCACTTGCCTAGATGACCACAACGAACATCCAAAACTGTTTTCAATATGATCAATCATCTAGGCCAACATGAAGAACCCGAAAATTGTCTTTAATATGGTGTCAAATCTGTGAGGCTGCAAGCTAGTGTCAAAATTGTAGGATCAAGTTGTTTTTCGAGGGATGTTCTTGCATCAGACTCCCCTAGAAAGTTTGGTTGAGTGCATGATACTCATAATGTTAAACGCAAGGAAACAAAATATGGCCAACCATATTGCCCATGTCCATCTTATGAAACCCAATTAGTTTCTTCTAACCCATATTATCTTCACATTGTCATGTTTTCCTACAAGTCTTCTATTTGCTGTCTTCTCCATCTTCTCACACTACTTACCTAGGCTTCTTTTCCAGTGTTCTTGCTCGACATCAACCTGGTAAACCTAATCTTTTTGAGGGCCACATTAAGTATTTGAACTTGTTATAAATCTTTGGTAGGGAATTTATCCTTTCCAAACCTGCCAATTTCATATTTTACACAAAAAACACCTTCACTCTTCTACTTACTTTTGTTTTCAACTCATAGTTATGTTTTCTTTGCTACGACATCTCATGCAACTCTAGCATGCCCTCTCATGACACCATAGTTATCAAATCTAGACGGATCTGCACAAATCCAGCCAGATCTAGATTTTTTATCTGAACTTTTTTGAAAAAATTATATTTGTTAGTTTTGCAAAAGAAGGCACCTAAAAACCTTATATATGATTTAATATTAACTATATAAACATTTTATATCACATTATTAATTTTTTTCATTGTATATGTTGATTTTGCATATTTACAAAAGTATCCTCATATATACATCTTTATATTTCGGACCTGATTTTTCCAAACTTTTTTCAAGAATTCCCAATTTTTTGTCCTTTTGAACGGATCTGGATTTCCAGCATTGGTGAATATGGATGACAAATCAACTTTGAAATAAGGAGCTCCATTGGCTGTCCAAGATGTTTTAGGAACATTTCGTACATGCTTCCATACCAGAAATTTTCATGCAGGGTACAGGGGGCAGTGGACGTTTCCTAGTAACATAGCTTAAAATTGAAAGGTCGAATATTGAAATTATTAATCCAATTATTCATCACATAAGCCAAGGCCCAAAATGCTATATGTAATATTCAATGTTCATATTTCGATGTTTCATATTGAATCATTGACATTGACGTACAAATTAGATCTGACCAACTCTAACGAATAGATATCCCCCAACCCCACTTATAGAAGGGGGTGGGCGGCCCGGGAAACTATAGTTGGGGTCCGGGTAAAGAAGAAATGCCACCGCCACCGTTTCTGGTTCCTTCTCCAAGTAAGCCCTATCTATGCTATCTCCGCCCTATCTATCCCATCTCGAATTTGAGCGGAGGCAGGAACAAATAGAATAGATAGGACCCGTTGTATCACGTATGGAATAGATGGTGGCATCACTGTCATCTATAGAATAGATAGGGCCTCGGCCCTATCGGGACATCCGACCCCCACTGGAGTTTCCCGCCTAGGTTCACCCCCCTATCCTTATAGATTGTAGGGCAGAGGATCGGGCCCCTCTTCTAGATTGGGCAACTATAGGCCGGGCACCTCCCCTCCCGCTCCCCCTCCCTGAACTATCTTATCTCTCTATGGGAGGCAAACTGACTCCATCCATTTCTGCCCGCCCCTCTAGAATATGGATATGGGGGAGATAGGGGCCCCTTATCTAGATATGATATGGGGGCCTACTCGAGAAAGGCACCCTCCCCTATCTATATACATTGATACTTCATACTAGATAGAGATATAATGATACGTCAACAATATCATTATAACAATGAAAAACAAGTCTTCATTAATTAGAATGAGCAGAATACACCTATGCATGTTATTAAATATTATGTCATAACCTAAGTCATAAGGTTCGCCCAATTTTTGGCCAAAAATTCGAAATTCGTCGAACTTGTTAGATGCCCTAAAAAGTTTGTGGAAATTGGTGGAGTTCGCACTGCTAAACACAAAATATTTTTTGCTTTTGCTGGGCGAAATACATCATATTTTGTGTGATTTTACATAGGTTTAGGTTGTACCTGTTGCAGCTGTGTGGGCAGAGTCACGGGAATAACAACGCTTCTATTCTTCTTAGCCTCAACCATTATTCTTCACCAAAGACAAATCGTGGACAGTAGAGACGGAGAGCTTAGCCTCAACCTTTATTCCTCCGGCGGCCGAGTCTTCCTGGACACTCTTGGTCGAGTCTTCCTCCAATGTCTTCCCGCTCCAACACGATGCATATTTATTTTGCGTTTGCAATATATTAGGTTTTTTTGTTTTATATTAGTTTTTCCTTTTAAACTTTGAACACAATATATTAGGTATTAGATTTTGTTTTAGTTTTTAGTTTTTATTATGTTATTTTCTTGGTTTCAACGCACTTTCTAAGTTCTGTTTTATTTTAGTTTGTAGTATTTATTATTATTTCTAAATTTTTAATTACTTTTCTTTATTTTCTTTGAAATGTTTTAATCTTTTTAAAATTTGTTATATATACATATATATTTAAATTGGTTTAAAACTCTTATTTAAATTTTTATAATTTAATTTGTTTATTATATTTATATTCTAAATCTATTATGAAATAATTTTTATATATATATATATTTATATGATGTTTATATATATATATATATATATATATATATAATGATGTTTTTATAATATTTTTATAATATTTTTTATTTTTATTCGTTATCTAATTTTTATGTTTTATGTTTTCCTATGAATCAAACTTAATGGTGATTTTTTTTTTGAACTTTATCCATTGGGCGAACTTGAACCAAATTTTATCCTTGTCGAACTCAAACTCAAGCTCGAACTTTATGACTAAGGTCATAACAATTAACTCATAAGTTCATAACCAAAATGACAACTCAATAATTAGTTTTTTTATTTTTTTTGATTGTAAAGAACAAATGAATTTAAAAAAAATAAAAATAAAAAATAAATTAAAAAAATAGTGTTGGGCCACAGGGGATGTTGGGACATCCCTCAAACGTTCTGGGAATGTCATGACCTCCCCTGATTTATAAAGCACTAGGGACATCCCGAGGGTGCCCTCTAAACTCAGGGGATGTCCCCTTCACTTTTTTGCATTTGCCGAGATGGGGGAATGTCTCGCTCCCGTCCCCAAGTCTTCGGGACGTCCGAGACGATTTGGGGATGGGGGTGCACTTCCTTGTGTAACATTGATCGGGATATGTCAACAATTTTTGAGTAACATCTGAATCATTTTAAGGAAAATAGGACACACAAGCTTGTAACACTCAGAATATGAATCATTTCATCCTTCCCTTTGGAAGGGCTTGTTTTTGGTCACATGACTTTTGGAATTTGGGCTTTTGACCTTAGTGAAGTGAGGGAAGCTTTTAAGGAAGTGAGTGAGAGTAGCTTGCAAGAGAGATTGCAAGGAATTCTAGAAGTCAAGATAGGTGTAGAGTTTGTGTTTGCGAATCTAGTTTTAATGTAAAGTGTATAGTACTTGATATTTTGAGTTCTTTAAGTCAATGAAGATTGTTGTATTTTCCATTTTGAACGTGTTTATGTTTTTTCTCCCATGACATGTTTGTGCACTCTAATTAGTTGAGTGGTTGATGGTTGTTCATTTGACCCTTCACAATGCTGCCATCACTATGGATGGATTGGCCGGGTTGGCAACCATACCTTTTCAGAAATGTTTCCTTTTTTAATCTTATGGACTGCCTCTAAATGCTATTCTGATTGTAATAAAGTTCTGTTGAGTTCCTTCTTCAAACGTTGGTGTTGGTTTCCTTTGTTGTTCAAATAATGTTGACTGTTTTTGAGAAACTTCAGATTTCAGAGCAATATTCTTTCCTCCATCTTTCAGTTCAGATTTTACTGAATTTACAATTTCAAATCTTACACCAGTTCCAAAGTATTGTTTGGTTTTAGTTTTATATTTTGGAAGTTACACAGCTGTCATGGTATTTTTGCAGCCACGTTTGCAATAGAACGTTGCTAGAACTTGTAGGAATGACCACTGTGCTATGAAAATGTTTCCTTTGTACGTATAAATAGCCGTATCCATAAGTTGCCACCATTATGGTCATCTAGCTAGGGTTTCTTCATTAATAGACCAAGAAAAGGCAAAACAAAGGAAATTACGAAAGAAAGAAATAAAATGTTAGAAACTGAAAGGTCTCTTATTTGAAGGCTAAGGATCAAATATAAGATAGCATTTTTAAAAAGGAAGAATGATGCAATGGTACTTTAAGCTTTATCACATTTCATGATGAAGTTGATGCCTATAAATTGATTGTTGAGCACATATACTTTCATGAATAGATAATGATATGGTTTGGCTTTAGAAGATGCTTTGGTGTATTCAAAAAAGATTCTTTGGATAATTATCCATCTGTTTAGGCATATGGTATCATTCTTCATAGAAATTCTTTTATCAATCACAATAGACTTATCTAGGTATTGAGAAATTGCTACTAAGAAATTGCTTATCAATTTTTATGTCATGGTTTCCTATACCTATCCTTCAATTGTTTAACTTTTAGTAAAATTTGGTTGACCTAAGTTCAAAAGAGTGATCTTTGTGTTGTAGTGAATAAATTTTTATCAAGTTCTTTATCTTTTAAACTTGTGCCAATAGTTATTTTGATTTTTTGGGTTTTGGGATCTCTTCATCTGTTCCTTCAACTACACTATTTCAACTACACTATTTTGTTTTAATTTTTGTTCAATTGCAATTTTCCTAGACCATTTACCTTTGAAAATCCATCATGTATGTCCCAAGTCAATTCTTCAAGAGGGAAAGAATTGTGGCTAAACCAGTATTTTTTGTTTCTAATCCAACCATGTACCATGGATACATGTAATCAATTGGTTTCGTGAAAAACAAGGTATCAAATCACTATCTTCAAGATTCATCATTATTTATCATGCTTGGATAAACTCTATACATCCTTTTACTTATGAAGTATAACACAATCTTACTCCATATATTGTTTCTGTTTTGGATACTATTATTTATTTTTTATTAATTAACTTAGTGTGTTCAAGTGTGGGCTGGGTGTTGGCGTTGTTGATCATGCATTGGTGGTGGATTTTTGATGTGTGCATGCTTGATGCTGATTAGGTGTCATGTAAATGTCAACTGGATGTTAGTTTTTACTTTTTAAGGGAAATGGAACATGTTCTATTGCATATCAATCGAGTTAAATCATGAGGCTTGAGGTTTCCCCTTGGTTAGTTGAGAGTGTGCGGGTTGAGACTGATCATATTCCACGTGGGGACCGAATCTCTCAGTTTTGCTCCCTCTAGGATGTGGAGATTGAGGACTATTTTATTTTCAGATGACCCATTTATTATGAGATCTGAGGGAGATATCCTTGTCTTTACAGAGGACTCTAGCGACTCTCTATCCATTTTTTGTCGTTACCTAGACCATTAGTGTTTGGCCGTTTTTCTTTGAGAGCTTGTCATCCTTTGATGCAGGTCCTTCTACGGGGCTCTAGAGCTCCTATGCTAATCACCTCTTTCTTTCAGGTCACCGTGGAGGTTGGTGGCGCTAAGCACCTATCCTTTGGATATTATTGCCTCACATAGACAAGGGGTAAGGTCAACGAGTCAATACTTATCTTTGCACACTACTACTATGGCGTCCCATCTCGTTCTTTCCTGGTTTTGTGGATTTTCTCCCTCTCGACTACTTCGCGGGCCTCAGGGGTAGGCACAAATTATGAATTTCTTTGCTGCCACTAGAGTTTCTTGGGCCTTGGATGTTAGGAGAAGTTTCATGGGGAGTAGTTTACTCCTCCTAGGATTATGCAATCAGCCCATTCAGCTCAAACACTCCCCAATGACCACTATACGATCCTACATCGCCCCTTTCACAGTGATAGACGATGACATGGTTGATTCCTTTGGCCCAGGACTTGACAAGGATGTATGATCTGACTAGCATCTAGGATAGTCTTTTTGACTGTCACTAGTCCATTCTCTTTTGGGGGTCTTGCTTCCCCCTTCATGACTATTTGTATTGGTACCTTAATCACATGGGTTGGGGGCTTTATTACTTTGGGTTTATGAAGCCTCATTTATTTTCGGTGCTTCAGTTCTTTACATTAGTTAGTTTTTGATCCTAGGGTCCTATTACCCTAGCACTTTTTATTGTAATTAGATGTATTCTCGATTCCCATTGATGTTGTTTTGGTTATTCATGGACGTTAATATAATTTGTTCCTTCCTTGTACTTTATACCTTGGCCTCTCTCATAGATTCCTTGGCCCTTATGCATGACATTGTATAGAAAACCTAAGAATCAACCAAAGGTTCCCTTACAAAGTTACCTCTAAATATTGATTGCCAGAAATAGTTTCTATAAACAAGTGTAGCAACGTTATTCCTTTTGAATGAATAAGTTATTCTTTTGTGAATTTGGAGGTTAAGTATTGAGGTATGATTATAAATTAATTTGTTTTTCTGTTAGTCTCCTCAACCAATCCCTTTACAAACTTTCTTCTTCTATATTCCTCAACATCTAACTCACAAAGCGGCTTGTATATGGGGATGAAGGTAAAGTAGTTTTTAGTCTATTAAAGAAAACAAAAGTGAAGCTTCTTCAACACGAGCTGATGCTTCTATAGATCTAGTTGACTTCATTCCTCTGGGATAAGATTCTAAAATTGTTAAGAATGTCCTAATTTTCCAATTTTTCCACCAAATTGTACCAACAACAGAGGGTATTGTTAGGTTGTCACACAACAGGGGTTTCTTATGGCTCAATTAATATTCCTTGCCATGGTGGAAATATGAACAAGCACCTAAAGGCTAAGACTATAAAAGGCTTGTGCAAAAAAATGAAATAAAAATCTTGAGGATCTAATTTTAAAAATTTAAAATATCACAGAATATACTAAACATTGTTGTATTTCATGAGGGAAAGTGATTTTAGTTTGTCAACATAAATAAATTTGAAGTTGTAGAACCCCAAAATGGGCACAAATAAGAAATACCCAAAGGGAATCTTGAGTAGAAGTGATTTGTCTTAGATCTATGTTGGTATCTCGAGTTCCTTTTTGCTATATGTTACATGTCCCCTCTTGTGCGTTGGTATCTTAAGTTCCTATTTGCTGCATGTTAATGAAATTTCAACAACTAATTTTGCATTAAATACAGGTATGGGAGGTGAAAGCTGCAGATCTAAGCATTAGCCCTGTACATCGTGCAGCAAATGGTGTGGTCGATCCTATCAAGGTGCATACTAATTATTGGCTTGTAGTAATGTTTGTAATTTGAAAATTCTGCTGCAGAAATTTTGAGGTCTTTTCTATTATATCTATTTCTCTGAAGGGAATTTCTCTTCGATTTCCACGATTACTACGTGTTCGAGAGGACAAGAATCCAGAGCAAGCAACAACAGCAGAGCAGGTATGTCCAAATTGGTAATATATAAATTTCTATTGAATGCCATTTGTTAATTAATACATAAAGAGTCTTGAAATTTTTTACCGGTTTATAATGGTCCAGGTTGCAGATATGTATCGTGCACAAAAAATCCACCATGCAGGAAAGCAAGGTGATGACGATGATGATTGAAAAGAGTGTATGTGCGGGCATACTTTGTCGAGCAAAACTCGCCAACAGCAGTTTGTGCTCCTCACAAGCTGTAATAAACGTTTACGCAGACTGCATGATACTTGAATACCAATATATTTTATTAAACAGTTTGTTTTTTACCTTTAGTTTACTTTTGCAAGTTTTGTACAAATGAATGCAATATGAGACACGACTTTCTTTTCTATGATTCGAGACATGATGCATCTGTCTTATCAATGGCAGTGTGATAGTTTACTGGTTCATGATAAGTACAACACGGACAAAATTGTCCTTATATGGAAGTGCACGGTGTACCCTCTTGTCAGTCTGGTATTGTGTAAATTATAGTGTAATGTGCTCGATACAGAAGCAGCTTTAGTTGTCACTATCAATCTCTCAGTTCTATGATTCTTAGTTTAATTTCGGTACTTGTCCAGTAATAGCAAAACTTGTATCTGTATGTAATATGAGTTTCAGTATTTTACCTTTAAAAAGTTGGAAATGCACTTCGGTATCATATACCAAAGTATGATACTATTTGATGATAGGCCCACTTTAAGACATTTGGTGAGGCTATTTTGAGAAAATATTAGTTGTAGCTATAAGTATTTGGCACATTTAAATTACACATCAATTTTGCAACTTAGTTACAGATTGAGTTGCCATGCCTATTTGTCTCATCTAACTGATACATGATAATGGTCCCATGTTTCCCATCACAATATAACCTATGGAAGCTATGCTTTCAGACTGGACTTGCCCCACTGGTATTGCCCATGGGGCATTGGCAAGACCTTAAATCTAGTCTGTTTGTGGTTTAAACAGAATAACATATCCCAGGAAGATTAATATCTGAAAAAAGATCAGTTTAATATATGACTGGTACAATGCAATGCATTAAAGTGACCCATTCTGAGTCTGCAACATTTTACATTTAATTTATGGGAGCAGCTTTAACGTGGCTTTACTTTGTAGCATGAGAGATGCATGATTGGTTTATTGCCTTGTAACAATATAGAATCTTCCCATCATAGTTTATATGGAGGATTGATGTAGCTTATGAATGTATGAAATACCTTTTTAGATCCATAAGCGTAACTTACAATGGCAGCCAAAGGAGGAGGTGGTAGTGTGTAACGATGCGAAATGTCAATGAAAATGACAGGCCTTAAATTTGAAGTCCATTTTGAGTGTCATATAGCAGCTTTGATCTTAGTTTGAAGTTCATTTTGAGTGTCATATGGCAGTTTTGATCTTAAATTTGATGTCCATTTGACCATTACACGAAAGTTTTTCCTTTTGCTTAGAGAAGACTATAAAAAATTTGTGATATCTTGAGACTATGGTGGTGTTTGGAGCTCATTTTCTTTTTTTGAAAATATTTTTTTGAGCCCAATGAAGTGGTGCAGTTAGATTGTGGCCATCTGTCACCAGTCAGATTTTTTTTAGAAGGTAATGTAGTAATTAATCAGTGCGGTATGTGACAAATCCAAGATAGGCATATCAAAATTGATATATCGACATTATTCAGATAGATAAATTTAAGATATTTGTACTATTTATCTGATTCTTTATGAGGAGGTGCTTCGGAAAATAGATCAACATGCGGTCTTCTGAAAGTGATCTACATAATAGGACTAGTAGAAAGTAGGATAAACAACTAGTGTACTAACATTTTTCTTCCTCCAAAATATAGTAAATAGAAGTTTCCTTTTATTTTTTATGGCTATGTATTTTTGATGATCGTAGAGACTACCTAGATGTAGTAGGTCAAAACAAGTCATTTTAGTATAATATTTATGATTGTTGGACATTGATTGGGATATCATTAAGGAGTTATTTTATCTTGCCATGTAACAGATAGAAATTCCATTTTAATCAAGGTCTTCAACCCTATGATCTTTATGCTTTTCAAGTTCTCGAGTTGTTTGAATAATTGTTGAGCATATAGAAAGAAATTGAGTGTTGCTTGAGCAAGACAATTCAAGCACACTACTAAGGAGATGGAAAAAATTGGGAAAGACCTCACAGACCAGTTTGCATATGCCTACTTGGACATTGAATATAAATTGAGTGATATAAGACGGGAAGTTTACACAATTTTCAGTGCTTGATAATTGTTGTGATATTGTGGGAATTCGGGTTGTGCCCAAGTACTTTGTTGCAACGAGTAAAATGTAGAATAACCCCAACTTGAATATCTTCCCATTAAGGAATGGTCCCATATTTGATATACGATTAGTATTTATTAGGTGGATATTGAGATGGTTAACATGCAAGGAGTGGAGGAATATATGCTTGCTAAAGGTACAAAAATGGTTTCCTTAATTTTTTGTCAGATGTAGTAAAATCAAGAATTCTGTTTTTGGTTTGCAATACTTAATGGAGCAAGTGGCTTGAAATGGTAGACCAGTTGGCAGGGGCTCTATTTGCAATATGATATTTGAAGTTATATGTATTTACATATAACTATAAAAAATCGAAGATTTTGTTGGACAAGATTGTGTGAAGCCAAGTCATTATAGAAGTGAAAGCATGCATCTGAGGGCAAGCTTCCTCCCAAGTTAGTGGTTCCCTTTGCAAAGACATTGCTAACTCTTGCCAAGAGAATCTAACATTTGATTCAATTGTTTCGACATTCGCTGAGCTTCAATCAAGTGCCACTTGACCAACATGAGCACACAATTGATCACACCATTTGTTGGTCTCACTCACTCTTTAAGTTGGAGCTTGCTTTCTCATCTTTGAATGTCAACTCTAACTTACTACGTCAATTGACAACCATCTCGACTAGGATGAATTGACAATATGGAGTGGACTATCTTCGATTGTGGATGGGGATTGAACAACTATGTTATCACCAAATTTTCGGGCTCCCTGTCATTTTAAAAGGAGTTGATGAGTTGATTATCTCATGGGTTATGGAAAATTATGGCTCTAGGTTTAAGTACAAGACAAAATAGGAGTATGCAAGATTGTCCTTCCTCTATTTTAAGGGGTGAGTTTTGTTTATGGAAAAACCAAAATAAAAAATGAGTGAAACTCTACAATACACACACACACACACACACACACACACACACACACACACACACACACACGCGCGCGCGCGCACACACACACACACACGCGCGCACACGCACGCACGCACGCGCGCACACGCACGCGCGCGCGCGCGCGCGCACACGCACACACACACACACACAACACACACACAACACACACACAACACACACAACACACACACACAACACACACAAACACACACACAAAACACACACCCACACACACACACAAAACACAACACAACACACACACACACACACACACACACTTGTGTATATAGTTTAATAGAAATATATGACAAATAAAAAAGAGAATCATATGTAAGATTGGATGCAAAGAGTTTAGATTGCGTGATAAGTGCAAGTAAACATAGAACATGGTCAATTCAACGCTTAGAAGTGAGCAATATGCTCATCCCATAAAATACAATATGATATGTGTAGTAAGGAATAAAGTTGTGTAAGATAAACAACAATGTCGTGCTTGTAAAGGACTTGTGTATAAGGATACAATTGTTATAATTTAAATTATATAGATGCCCCTAATGTAGGTATGACCCTAATGTGGTAGGCATCCCTTGGACCAATGACAGTAAGAAGTCGCAATATGTTAAATATATTGTCTAAGTACGCTTATTGTGTAAAACATGCTCCCATAGTGCTAGGCTATAGAAGTTGTAAGGTGTGAGATGTCTATGTGTTGTGTATTTGTTATTGCTCAACTTGTTCTATGAAGCTCAAGTGCTAAAGGATAGTGTACATGTAGAGTGCTAAATCAAAATGATGGTAAGATTTAAATCTATGTAATGATTGAACATGTCACATGTAGGCCTTGGTTTTGCATTTTTGTAATATTGTATTGTTTTTTGTATTTTTTGATACGAGAGATTGTAAAGATAGAACTCTTAAGTAGAGTCAGTATAAATGGCCTTGGAGTGTATGCTATAAATGGTAGAAGAGACAAGGTGAGGTCTTGGGTAAGAATTGTCTCTTCAACAATCACATTGGAACCGGGGAATGTGCTGCATTGTTGGATAATGACTTAGTTATGTATTAGGGGAGAATCTATCAAATGATTGGTAATCATGCAAGAAGTTATGTATATGTGTGTGGAGATTTCTAAGAAGCCAACCAATCATCAAGTCAAAGGGATGTCTTGTATCTGCAGGGGTTGCATGTGGAGAATCAAAAGTAGTGCTCATCGGCGTGTAATGACCTCCCAAGTCTAATAGTCATATGCACTATGGTACTTCATGTTATTATCCTCAATATTGTGTGAGAATCTACATTAAGGGTCATAAAGCCATTACAATCCGAGTAACACTATTTTTTGAGTCAATTTCATGTCAAAAGTAAACTTTTTTGGAGTTTTTGAGTACGTTTCTTTAACGAAATTATGTTGCTGAAGTTGGAACAAAGTTGACATTATCCTTTTTTGACTAGACATTTTTAATTGTGCCACGTTAATGTCACCTTAAAACCTCTTTTATGCCATCTGTAAGTGACACATAATTGGGTTTTGTGCCACTTTGACGTGGCGTAAAAATGATGCAAATTGGATTTGAAAAAATAAAAAACAATTTAATTGCTTATATATATATTATTCTTAATATAAATTGAAATTAATTTATTAAAAGTCATCAACATATCATATCATTCGAATATGAAAAGTCAAATGACTGTTGTAGATAATAAGAAAAGACAAGATTAAGAACATTATTTTATTGGAACACAGTAAATTGATTATAGACGGTTACAATAAATTTTGATTTGTTTTAGACACACATACGAATGGCAAAAAGGGACCAATTCCATTACAAATTACAAAACAAATAAATATATAGCTAGTTAGTCCTCCCCTGCCTCATTCTCGTCCTCATTCTCATCTATGCGTTCCTTCTCGTCTATGTCCTCATCCTTGTCACAATGACCACAAATACGTAACAATACAAATTTACAATTGTTTTAATTTAAAATTTACATAATTCATAAGTAATGAACACATCTTACTCTCACAAAACCATTCTTGTTGGTCCAGTTGATGAACAAAGTTGTCCCATTCCATTGATTGTAACGTTGCATGTACGTTTTTTTTGTTACATGTGTATTATAGCAGGTGTCTTGCAAAAATAGTGATATGATAAAATTTCTAGTATTAATATTTATATAAGACAATATATATAAACAAAAAATATAATTGTACAATAACTTATATTGAACTAACAAATTTGTTAACTTTTAAAAACTATGTTCTCCCATTCGACGGGTTATTTGTCCTCCTTTCCTCACTCGCACTTCAAAACCTAATAATTGGTTTTTTTCTTCTCTGTGTTACTTACAATATTTGTAAAATATTTAATCAATAAAAAAATTTCATATATCATTAATTTGGTTAACTAGTTTTTACCCTTATTGATCATGTCTTAGAGCCATTTGTCACATAGACCATTCCAAGCTTCTTTAAGTACATTAGGAGGTCGAAGAAGTCTTCTTTTTGCCTCGATGTTCCCTTCATATTTAAGCTGCAAATCAAAGATATACAAAAATTAATGAAAGAGTATGCATGTTTCTTAATGGGTTTTAAAATGTATGCAATTTTGAATTGCACGTGGTGACAAATTTTGAGGGTGTGGAAAGGCTTTTAGCAACACACGATTATTCTAGTGGGGTAAGTAGAGGTCATTTTTTGGAGTACTCTACCCATTATTCCTTAGTGGGGGTTTGTTGCAACATTGAAGCCACTGATGAGAGTAGAACTATATGTGTTGGTTACATTGAAAAGAAGGTGGCAATTGAAATGGGGTTTTTGGGTGAGAAACATCTAGAATTTTGAGGAGCAGGGAACCTTGGGAGAAAATATTGTGATTTCAAAAATATATTAACGTTGAATTGATTCGTAAACTGTCTCTTTTGTACAATAAACAAATCCTATCTTAGCAATAAAGAATGAAAAAACCAACTAAAATTCTTATTATCCAATATGTTATGCAAGAAACATTCACACTATAATGAAATTGAGAGATGAAAGACAAGGAGACAAAATTTATTCTGGAGAAACCCAAATTGGGAAAAACTCTAGTTGGGTGAGCAATTGCTCCCCTTCACTATGTAAGTCTCTTATACAATACAAGTTTAGTGCCAATAGATGACCTTCAAAAAGGATTCAAGCTCCGTTTACTTGCATTACTTGCTGGCAATCCTCAACAAGAAAGAACTTAGCCATCTATGAATAAAACAAGAACAATTTAGACTTCCTCCTTTGGTCACACTTGAATTCACTCAAAATCACTTGCTTAGATGAGTAAATGCACTTGTATTTATAGTTGTTCTCCCCAAGGATAAAAGGAAAGACAAAACAAACCGTTTTGAGAAGCCAAAACTCATTTTGGCGTCGTCGAGGCAGAATCATAGCCGTCTGCATGGGTTTGTTGCACAACCTCCGGTGCCTGCAATCGATGATCCCACAACCGCTGTAACCACTAATGTGTGAAAAGTGGCGCTTCCACAACCGTTGCGACAGTTCCATGACTATCGCACAGTTATCACACGAAACATAACAACGACCTTTTTCGTCATTCGAGATGTCCGTATCACCGTTAACCCGAGTTAACCATTTTCTAGAACAAAGAACATGTTGAGGATATGCACTGCAAATTTCAATAAGACAATACATAGAATTGGGCACTTATAGATCCATTTTTGGATCATACCTCCCCAATTTGAGGCTTTTAAGTCCCTAAAAGCTTTTAGCACTGATGAGGTGAGGGAATTTCTTCCCCATATCTTCTTTGGAATGTCACTTGGCCTTGGTAGGTAATTAACGTTTCCACCCAATCAACCACCTATCTTGCACTCCTCGCTGTGTTGTCCTCTCTTTCTGTTGCAATACCACATCTTCCTCCAATTCCAACAGACAGTCTGGAGCAAGATCCTCAATAGATGGTAGCAACAATCCATCTTCTTGATCTAACATAGAGGGCTCAAAGAGACGTAAATTCTCAACATTCACATTTGAATATATTATCATATAAGGAGGCAAATCTAAGCGAAATGCATTCTTACCCACTTGTTCCAGAATTTCAAATGGGCCATATTGAAGAGGCTTGAGTTTTTTAGCTTTACCTTATAGCCTTTATCTGCTCAAGTACAACCATACCTTGTCACCAAGAAGGAAAAAATGCTTAGTTCTGTGCTGATCATGCCTTGCTTTGTACTTGGCATGTGACTCTTTCAACCTCTCCTGTACCTGGAGGTGTATTTGCTGAATTTTCTTAATAAAAATTTCAGCTTTGTAGACTTCCAAATTCACTTTCATGTTGTCTCTGCATGGTAGTCTCATAACAATATCAAATGCACTCTTAGGAAAATAACCAAAACATGTCTCAAAAGGAGTCCCACCGGTAGAAGCATGACCTACCCTATTATAAGAATGTTGAATATACACCAAATTCTCATCCCAAGTCCTAAGGTGTTTCCTGTTGTACCCTTTCAAGAGCTGAACCAAGGTACGATTTACCACTTTTGTTTGCCCATATGTTTGCATATGAAAAGCAGTAGACTTTTTCAGCATAGTATCCGTCTTTTCCCATAAGGCATACCAAAACTTTCCGATGAACCGCGAGTCCATGTCCGAAATGATAGAATTAGGCAAACCAAAATGAACCCACATTAGCAAAAAATAACTAAGTTGCATCATTGGATTTAATGATCTTCTTGCGGAATGAGAATACACTTTTTACTGAACCAGTCCAATACCACAAAAATATAATCGCACCCTTTCTTGGAGGTAGGCAAACCACCCACAAAATCCATGGAGATGATTTCCCATGGTAGGGATGGAACTGGTAATGGCATATATAAACCCAACTTTTTATTATAAGGCTTGCTTGTACTGCATAAAACACAACCCCTGATAAATTTGACAACTTTTGCTTGCATGTTTGGCCAATAAACATACCTTTGTAAATGTGCAACAATGTTTTTCACACCAAAGTGACCAACCACCTTAGAAGTGTGTACTTCCCTCATTAATTGAAATCTTTCCCCCTTACACACACCGTTTCTCGTTCTTGTAGAGTAGCCCATCCTAGAAGTAGTATTCTCCTCTAAGTGCAAAGCCCGCACTTGGAGGTTTCTGCTGAAAGTTTTCTCCAAAATCTAGATCCTACTAATAACCTTCATGACATGCTTCACATACAAAAGGTTCGAGAAGAGTTAAAGTGTTCATAGCTGAAAGTAAAGGAGGCCTAGACAACATATAAGCTAATTGGTTAGTCACACCTTTTCTTATATTTTATGATCAACTGAAACTGTTGCAAGAAACCCATCCACTTAAAATGTCTAGCTTGTTGAAGTTTATTTTAAGCCTACAAATATTGAAGAAGTTGGTGGTCCATGTGTACAATAGTTTCTTTACCCATTAGATAATGCTTCCGTTTCTTGACGGCTTGTACAAGAGCATACAATTCCTTATCGTATATACAATAATTCAAAACTGCTCTTTGAAACAATTCAGAATGATAACATACGAGCCTACTTCCTTGAAGTAGGACAACCCCCATAACATAGTCACTAGCATATGTTTCCACTTTGAAAGGAAGCTGCAAGTTAGGTAATGCCAAAATTGGAGCATGACTAATCTTGTAGTTAAATGACTCAAGTACACGCTGTTGTTTCTTACCTCAATCAAAAACCTTATCACTTGCTGTCACAAAATGTATAGGTGTTGCTATGGAAGAGTTCTTGATGAACTTCCTCAAATACTGAATTGCACTAACAAAACTCTTGGTTTTGGTCAAACTAGACGGTGTAGGCCAATTCAGAATGGCCTCTATCTTAGTTGGATCAATCCTCAACCCTCTGTCTCTAACCACATGCCCCAAAAGACAAGCAATTGTTGAGCAAACTGACACTTTTTCTCATTCAACACTAGTCGGTTCTCTTTTAGAACTTGCAAAACTTGATGCAAATGGTTAATATGCTCCTGAAAAGTTCTGATAAAAACTAGAATGTCATCCAAGTACACAATGACAAAGGAATCAATAAATGGCCTCATTACCCCATTCATTAACCTCATGAAGGTAACTAGTACATTGCATAGCCCGAACAGTAGGACCAACCATTCATACAACCCTTGCCTGGTCTTGAATGTTGTTTTCCAGATGTCCTCTTCCTTAATCTAAACTTGGTGATACCCATATTTCAAATCAAACTTTGTAAATTATTTAGCATGTTGTAATTGATCTAAAAAATCATCAATTCGAGGAAGAGGGTACTTATTTTTTATGGTTATTTTATTTAGTGCTCTATAATCAACACATATCCTCCATGAACCATATTTCTTAGGTATTAAAACAATAGGAGAACCACATGAAGAAGTGCTAGGATGGATTAGACCTTAATTAAATAATGTAATTGTTGTTTTACCTCGTTGGCATCCTTCAAAGATTGCATGTACAATCCCAAGTTTGGAAACAATTTATCGGGTAACAACTGTATCTCATGCTTAATTGGCCTGATCGGAGGCAACTCCATAGGCTCTTGGAAAAATTCTCTGAATTGCTGAACCAACTCTTTCATTTGCTTCTACTCTTTGTTAGTAAACATGCCACAAGTGGTCTTAGATGCAACAACTTCCTCTTCTTGTATATATCTCAAAAGAAGTAATGAAAATTTCCCACTAGCATTAATAAGCTTCTTAGCTTCAGAGGCACTTACCAAAGAGATATTTGAGTCTCCTATAAAGGTTGAAATGAGGTAGCTCTTACCATCCTTCACCAAGTGCTTGGTTTTGGTTGACTCTTCTCATGAAGATGACATTCCTGATATACGAGTATGGGCTGCCAAACACTACACCACACACATAAAGAGGAACAATATCCAAAATAGTTTCATCAATGAACTTTTTATCAATACTAAACATAATTTTGCATTACTTGGTAGCCTTGATATCTACGCCTTTCTTCACCCAACCCAATGAATATAGATTTGAATGATTGTAAGTTTCTAATTTCGGCTCATCAATTAACTCTTTACTTACCAAATTAGCTTGAGAAAAAGCATAAAAAGGAGCATCATCTTTGGTTTTCTTCACTTGGATTTTTATATGAAAATCTTAGTAAGTTCATTTTCCTTAACAACATTATTACTACCCAAACATACCTCTCTACAGAAGGAGGTACAACACATTGTCTCATCCACCTCTTAGCTGCAAAATATTTCTTTCTTTTTGAGGGAAGCAATGGCCTTCTTTTTATTCTTCTTATTCTTGAAGGGATGTAATTCTGGGTGGAGCTTCCAACATTTTTCCTTGGAATGAGTGTCAACATCACAATGTCCACAATGAACTTTAGTATCCTTCTTAGAAACAAAAGTATCATTCTTCTTACCTTTCCCTTTTCCTTTCTCCTTTTGCTTGGTGTCACCTTTTTTGTTTGAAGCATGCTGAGGGGTATATGAACTCTTCTTCTTGTCCATCTCTAGATAGTGGGCTTGAGAACAAGCCTCATCTACATTCACTAGATTGACCAAGAGAATTGGTCTCCTCAAGTTGCTATAGAGTCCACCGATGTACTTCATCAAAATATTCCCGGTCTGCTCACACCACATTTTGCCCATTTGGACAACTTTCTTCTTAAACTCACTAATGTACTCTTACACATTTATGGTCTTGCTTCTTCCTATGTCTAGATATAGTGCCAATACATGAATGACCTTTCTTCCTCTTAACAAATATGATATAATTGCTCTTCTTTATTAGCATCTTAAATTCATTCCACTTAGAAATAGGAGGAAGCTTCTTAACAACCAAATAATGAACATAGCCTTCAAACCAAGTTAAAGCAAGATTACTTAATTTTAACCTTGCAAATGAAATATGTTGACTCTCATTGATTTGATGCAAAATGAAATATACCTCAAGTTGAGCTAGCCAATGGTCTAGCTTTTTGGCATTCACATCCCCATCATAAGGATGAATTTCTATCTTCGCCTCCACTTTGAATGGAGGAGGAATGAGGTTGGCACAAGGCTTGTACTTCCTCATACTCATGAGTGTCCTTTTTATGGTCTCCTGATGCATCCTTCTGAACACCAAGATTCTCCATGAGCAATCCCATGATGAAATCCAACTTTCCCATAGACAAGGAAATACTGCCCACATCTTTGAACAAAATTTCCACATCCGCCTCCAACTTGTAGAAACATTCTTCGTTAGTCTCACAAGCATCTCCACTATGAGCCATGATTCAGATTCCTTACTTCCACTTATTGGTAGAAATATCTGCTTCAAAAGGAAAGATGATACCTTCACGACTTTCACTACCCTTCTAGGTGAGGGGCATCTAACTGAAAATGTCAACACAAGTTAAACCAAACAAAAAACAATTGATCTTAATTTCTTTGATATCAATTTGATTTGTAAAATGCCTCTTTTGTACAATAAATGGATCATATCTTATTGATAAAGGATGCAAAAACCAACTAAGATTATTATTATCCAATATGTTTATGTAAGAAATCATTTAAAGTATACTAAAATTGAGAGATGAAAGATAAGGAGACAATAATTTTATCCGAAAGAAACCCAATTTTGGTAAAAACTCTAGTTGGGTAAGCAATTAATCTTCTCTTCACTATGTAAATCTCTAATAGAATATAAGTTCACTACCAAAAGATGACCTTTAAGAAGGATTCAAGATCCCTATACTTGCATTACTCACTTACAATCCTCAACAAGATAGAAATTGGTTGTCTATGAACAAAATAAGAAAAATTCAGACTTTACTCCCTTTGCTCACACTTGAATTCACTCAAAATCACTTGCTTAGATGAGTAAATGCACTTGTCTCAACCCTATGATGGATTTTAGGAGCAATTGTCTAAACCCTAGGAGAATCGATCCTAAAATCCATTGCAATTGCTCCTAAAATCCATCACAGGGTAAATTTCTTAGATGAGTAAATGCACTTGTTTAGGACAATGGAAAATATTCCTTGCAATAATAATATATACTTGAGGTAGAAGTTAACAACACCCCCATTTCCACAATGACCGATTGAATTTTCAAGCTCACATCAATTTGAAAATTCATAAATGGGCTATGCGAGAATATATTGAGAAATGGTGCTTAGATAACTAGGGACACAATTTATAGTTAATCAATGTAAGACAACATTGGATTAATGGGAGGAATGTTTAATGTGGAAAATTAGAGGGCATAATAAATCAACCAGATAGGGCTCGAGCTATGAGGAAACACATAAGGCGAGGCATCAACTAGTAGGAAAGAAATGAAGGTGATGCAAATTTGAATGAATTTGCCTTTATTGTTGTTGCCTTCTTATCCTTCAATGACCACAAGTTCATTGTTTTTCTTTGTTTTTTGGACGAATCTAATGTTAACTACATTTTCCACCATCCATTTCATTTTGGTTAGGGTATTGTTGGTTTCTATGATTGGCCATCCATTTCTTTTTGGTAGGTATTCTAACAAAATGTGTTGGCAAGTTTCTTAGTGGGTTTTAAAATGCATGTGATCTTGTATTGTAGGCAGTGACAAAGATTTTGGGGGTGTGGAATGACCTTCAATAGCCCATGATTATTTTAGTGGGGTGTGTGGAGTTCATCATTTAAATCAAGCTACACATTATTCCTTAGGGGGTTTGTTGCAACATTGAAGCCACTAATGAGATTATAACTATTTGTATTGGTTACACTGAAAAGATGGTGACAATCAAAATGATATTTTTGGATTGGAAACATCTAGAATTTTGAGGAGTGAGGAAAATCAGGATAAAATACTATGATTTCAAAAATCTATTCAAGTTGAAGTTTTTTTTCTTGTCAATGTTTTTCCCTAAATATTTTTTTTGGCAATTTATTTCTTGCATTTTGTTTGTAGTTGATATACGAATAATTTATTTCCTATAGTTTATACATTTTCTCAGATGGTTTACACAAATCTACCCATATGTTATAAGAAACACGATACGCCTGCCCTGTTTTGTGTTGTTATGACCTACAACCTGTTCACAACCAAAAACACTCATTGTGCATGAACATGACTATTTTTTGTTTGGTTACAAAATGTTTAGATGGGATGGAAAAGGATGGAAAAACCTAAAATAACAAAAAACTTACGTGTCAAAGCATATAATCGTGTCCAACTTATTGCTATTTTTTTTAATTAGTAACATATAACCCACAACCCAAAACTTGACCAAACACATAAAATGACAAAACACATATTTTTAAGGGCTTAAATATATCTAGGCACAATGTATCTGTAGTTCACTTAATTTTAAAAGTTTTAAATTATTTTAATTTTTTTATTTAGTACTCAATTTTTAAAATATTTTTGGCCACCAAGTGACACACACTTATATGTTTTGTCACATTTTTTTGGTCTATGGTTTTGTAGACATCCACCTCCCTCATATTATTTTGGTCTCGTGGAACATCATCATTGTAAGATGTTTGCTATGTGGTCAAGGTAAGGAAACATTACATATTTTTGTGAAATGCGAGATAAATGAATTGATCTTACTAATTTTAGTTGTTATATTGTTATAAGTGCATGTGCTGACAGGGTCGAATTAAAGGTTGGGAGCACTCTAAGCAAATAGTTTGCTGGACGCCCTCCTCAAAATTTTATTTAATATTTTTTTCCATAAAGTAAATAAATAAAATTTGTCTATATTTTTGTATTTTTAAATTTACATCATGGTCATAATGAAATAATAATAAAAATTTATTAAAAAATTATCACAAAAGGATGAAAAATGTTCTGTGGATGGAATACATTAGTCATAGGAGATGCTCATAATGCAAAAAATATAATATTTTATAAAAGGCTTTTTACAAGTCTGATTTAGCCATATCAAGTAGGTGACATGAACTCTATCCTGAAATAAAACACCATTTCTTTGCAAAGAAACAAAAACGTTTATGTAGCTCCCATGGTCTTGTGAAGAGTCGTATTTGGACCAGGGCAATGGGTTCCTCCATAACAAAATAATAGAAAATTTCCCCAAAAAAATAAGAATAGAAAATCAAATACTTTTTTCCTTTAATTATAATCACCTCTAATAAATACACTAGCAACATTATAAAAATACATTAACCTTTTTCTAGAAAAAATTACACACCTAGATGATTGGAGCTACATTAGAGAATGGGTAACAATACCAAAAAAATCGTATGTGCTTATAAATATGTGATATTTTCTTTTACTTGCAAACATATTACAATTTTTTTTTATGTGTATGCATGAAATGCATGTTACTATACAATAATATCTATAACTGGGGTGATCAATATTAAGTCTTCAGATAAATTATTTTAAGGTTAAGTTCTAAAATTAACCGACAAAAAAGAAATTTTTAGATTCAGGCGCCCCCTGACTGCTGGCTCCCTAGGCAACTACCTAGTTTGCCTAAGGCTTAATCCCCCTTTGTGTGCTGAGTTGAAGGCTAGTTAAGAAGGAAAGAAAGTTTCATTATAATGTTATCCAAGTTGAGTTTGATTCATATGTAAGTGTGAACAATGCTCTTATGATAACATAGGTAAAATATGAGACTATAGAGGATGTTTGCTAAGTGTTTGCCAAAATGACTGAAAAATATTGGATTTCATGGAACACTATGATTATTGGGTATGCTGAACATAGACATAACACCAAAGCCCTTGAACTCTTTGTAAAAATGGTAGGTGTAGGATTGAAACTAGACCACTTCACAATGACCAATGCACTAAAAACCTATGCCAATATTGAAGCTCCACATAAGGGAATTTAGTTTCCTATCCACATAATCGTATTTAGTTTTGAAAGAAATGCATATGTGGGATGTGCTCTCATTGATTCTAAGGTTTTTTGAATTTATCCTATAATTAACTTAATTAATCATTGGGTTGTTTATAATTTATTTAGGGTTTAAATATTTTTTCCTAAAATCTTTTTTTAGGGTTTGCAAAAATTCTCCTAGGATTTACACAAATACTCCTAGGGTTTATACAATTTACTATTAGGAAATAAGAGATAAAATATGTGGAATAATCCCTTACAAAATCGCAACAGTAGAAACTAATATGCAGAAAATATTACAGATCTCAAATAAAAGTGCAGAATAAATAGCACAACATAGAGAGACAAGATTTAACGTGGTTCACCCAATTTGGGCTACGTCCACCAAGAATCACTTGCTCAGATTTTATTACAAGCCTCCACTCTCTCAATACAATACCCAGATCCATTTGGAGCTATGCTCAACAAACTCTACATAATTCACACCCGAATTCAAAACACATCTGCAATACATTTGCTTGTATCTCTATCATATGCATAAGGTCATATAAATAGACAACTGCTTAAGCAGTTTTACAAAACCGTGGGTATCAAAACAATGGGGAAAAACAAAACTGTCCCATAAACCTATGGGTAACCGAAGAGGTGGTTTTACAAAACAATGGGTACCGAAAAAACATGGGCCCAAAAACCGCCGTAAAAATACCCGAGTGTAACACATAGAAGGTGTACCACACTCTAACATGAAAATAGGCTCCACAAACATAACATTTACCGTAGGGTTTGTTATTTCACCATTTGTAATTTCCTTAGAGTTTTTGATTTACATTTGAATTTCTAAGATTTAAATAAAACTTCATATCATTTGAATAAAAAATCAACATATCTTTGTGCTTGGTTTTTTTGTAGATGTGGCATAAATTCTTCGTCTTCTTCTTCTCCTTATGTTCCTAGGCCCATATATTCCATTGGAGGTCTTTCTTTTCCACCTCATCTTACTGTGTTTTCCATTATTCTTTTTTGCCCTCAAATTTGTACCTTCTCCTCTCATGAGCTCATTTTCCTATTTTTATAATGTTTCCTCCAGTCATTTACCAAATGAAATAAAATGAAGTGTGTTTTACTTTGGGGCTAACATTTGGTGTAATTGTGGTATAAACGAGATGCAAATTTGTGTCATCTTTGCGCCACCATTGTGTTTTTTAAAAAGGGGTAAATTTATTTAAACACAATTGTAATTTTTAATATGTAAATTGGTATTACTATCATATTAGATAATAATATTATTATATTCATATTCATACTAATATTATTATAAGATGGCTAAATGACACCTCTAAAGGAGTTTGGCTATGATATGCAAGCAGACAAGATAAACGAAATTGACGATTTGTGGCATCAAAGTAGATAAGGAGAGGAAAGTGAGGAAAAACCACCCAGGGAAACATTTATCGAGTGATAGATGTCTATATTTGAATGTCGAGCCTTGGATGGATGGAAATCCCAATGCTAAGATTGATAGGGGAAGACGGTGGATTGTGCGGTCATTGCGATGAAGATTTAATCAGCGAAATGAATGTGTTTTATCTGTCATGAATCCATAATGTTAATAACCTATTCCATGGTTGCACCAAATTTTGTTTGTGGCGTATCTTATCTTCTGACCCCAATTATTACCAATCCTTGGTTTAGTGTCATCATCAACATGATGTAGTGATGGTGACTCTTGTGATATGCAAAAAAGTGGTAGATTAGGGTTGATAGAGACAATAAAGTGTACTAGGGTTGTAGACTCTCCCTGTGGCGATATTCAAGAGGCATCTAAGCCTGTTCAAGGTCATGAAAAAGCTTCCTTGCAAGAAGAATATATAATCTAGGTAGAACTTAGAAATGCCTCAATTTCCATGGTGACTGATTGAATGTCCAAGCTCACATTAATTTGTAAATTCAAAAGAAAATAAGCTATGTGAAAAGATACTGAAAAGCGGTGTTCAGAGAATTGGGGAAATTATTTATGATCCGAAGTAAGCTACAACCCAATGGACAATACACCAATGATAGTGCTTAATGTGTTATAACAATCAAATCACAAAGAAAATTTTGTAGAAATAATATAATTTATTGCAATTCAAAATGTATAAAAATCGACAAACTCCATAAGAGAGATGTATGTTCAAAGATCTATCTCTTTATTCAAAACAAGCTACTTTATAGCTATACAATGGATAATATCCTATTATTACTATTATTTTATTTAGTGCTCTATGTTGGGGTCATATCTCTTAGCCCATTGGCTTGTTTGCTAATCATAGGATCCATTGGAAAGAATAGACTTAAATCTTTTATGACCGTAAAATTTTGGCTATCATCATAAAATCCTAATCCCGAAATGCTCTGAAGATCCCCAAAATTCAAAATACTAAAAGATGTCAAAAACTACTAAAAATAAACTTTCAGGACTTTCCAAAAATAGATAAGTAACTTTTCAGAAATATTATATTGGATCATTCGTTCTTCCTTAAGAAGCAATGTGCCCATTGCTCCTATTTTTTTACAAGTGTGGAAATGAATTATAAATGTGGATCTTAATAAACCACTTCACTTGGTGTGTCATGTGTCGTATGTTCACCACTCGATAGAGTGCAATTTTCTAATGCTTCATATCCTTGACCACCCTATCAATGATCTGATTGCACTTCACCTGTGTTACATAGTCTGGGTTCAAATTTTTACCCTACAAGTGTTAGTAAATATTTGATGTATCCAAGAGTGGAAGGAAGTATGGGTGGAGTAACTTAATATTGAAAATTGGATGCAACCCAAGGTAGGGTGAAAGATTAAACTCAAATAATATGGTGATGATGTATGGCCCATACCGCAGAGGTGTGCATTTTCTGTATGGACCCTTGAGTCACTCTTTTTTAGATGTAGCCAAACCTTATCTCCATCTCAGAATTGACAAGGAATCCGATGGGCATCATTATGCTACTTATACTTCTTGATGGTTTATTCTAGAATTTCATGAAGTTTTTGCTGGGTGTGTCGATTTTTTTCCAAAAAATTGGTTTCCTTATCCACTTATTTCTATGTATGGGTGGATTATTATTCCAATGTAAAGGGTAATGCTACATCAGTGGGAACCAACAGATTGAATCCATGACACACCTAAATTGGGATTTTTCTCATGGAGTTATGAAGACTTTGGTTGTAACAATGTTGGACATACACAATATTTCGTCCCATGTGCATGGATGGTTGGAATGATACATTTTGAAGAAGATACACAATCATGCAGTTGGCTAACTCTATTTTCCCATCAATATGTGGGTGGAATGTAGTGGAATTGTTTAGTTTCATGTTCATCATGGACCATAGTACAAACTAAAAGATCCCCATAAATTTGGAATCCCTACTTGACACGATGCTTTTTGGAATGTGAAAATGAAATAAAGGATTATAAAATAATAGTTTTGCAATCTCCTTTCATAATATAGTATTCTTGTAAGGTGCCAAGATTTCCATTTTTGAGAACCCGTCAAGCACCACAAAAACACAGTCATGGCCATGGTTAGTGGAAGGGAGATATGCCATGAATTCCACTGAGATAGATTCCCACATTGTTCTTGGAATTGGCATAAGGGTGTAAAGGACCTACTTTCGATTGGATGGATTGGAAATCACACAGGATTTGCATGAATGATGTATCTGGTAACATCATGATAAAGTTGCATCACTTTTTTGGGTGAATAAAAAAAAGACATGGAATTTAATATTTAATTCTAAATATATAAAAGCATGTGCAAGCTTTCCCAACTCAAAAATAACTCATCCATGCAAGATCAAATCAATGGTTCATCTCCTCAATTAGATTGGAAACTCAATTAAAAAATTCAATCATGCTTCAGTTAACTTCAGATCAGACACATTAATCACAAAAATCAAGGATTTGAAATTATCCTCCCTCCTCTATAAATAATCACTCATTCCTCTCCAATTATCATCTTTAGAAGCTTCGAGATTTGCATCATCATTGTGCTGGATTATTATTCAATTTCACATACTATTACACTATCCAAATGATCACAAATCTACAATCAGATAAGTCATTCAATCACTTTTTTCGTAGCTGAACTCTACTTCCATTCAGAACATCTTTAGAGCATCCACAAATAAATTTGAGCAAGAGATTCAACAAGCTTGGTGCTTCAAACCAAGCTTCGAAAATCTCATCCAATGTTGTAAGGAGATACAAAGGAAGATATATGGTTTTCTTTTATTTGCATTGTTTCTTTCGTTTTTTAGTATCTCTTTGTCTACACTTAATTTACTTAGGCGAAAACCGTCTCTTAGAAATCAAGATCATTCAATATGACACGGTTTAGTCTTTTTATCCAAGTCTGATGGATAGTAACTAGTCCTCATTCCATTAAAATATCCACCTTTCAAGGACTATGACTATATGAGTTAACCTAAACTTCCATTAAAAATATGATTACGACCAATAATCTACATGCATGATGACACATCAATTTAATGATTACCAATTATTTTGTTGTTTTGCTATAAATTTGTTTAATTAACTCTTGCATGTAATTAGAATAATAAGTTATCTTGAAAGAAGAACTGGACTTCACCTAATTTATAAGGCACTATCATCATAGAATAATGACAGAAATTGTTTTCTCATAAATAAAAAAGTGTATTGGAAATCATTGATAAATAAAAAGGGCACAATTTTGGAATCATTTGTGTTTTCTTGAGTAAGACGTTGTAACCAGATAAAAGGGAAGAGAAAGGCCACTCCTCCTCAATGTGAAGGGAAGTGTTGTTAATTTCTTGTTCATTCAGTTTAGTTTGCTTATTTTCAAGCATTACTGTGTTTAAGTCATTTAAATTGTTATTTTACTTTTGCATGTTTCAGTTCCTCAAAGTTACAGAGTTAGGAGAATTTGTGCTTTTGTTTTTCTCTCATCAAGCTTTAAATAAGTTAAGATAGGTTCTTAGTTATGGCCATTTTTTATTTCTCAAATAATTAAGTTGCATGATTAATACAATTCTAACCGTTATTTGTTGCAAATAGCCTTAGACACCACCCTCGTATTGACAAATATTAAATGATTAAAGTGTGAGTATCAATGACACTCGTCACTTTTGTTGTGTTTATTAATGTTTGTGGATCAGGTATATGAGGAGTAATTATGCAAAATGATAAAGTGATATGGTATGGATCACAAAAGTTACTCCGTTGAAAATAATTATCCAACCCATAATCTATAGTTACTTGGAATCATTCACACCCTAAAGATACGAAGACATTATTTATAGGGAAACAAATTTATATCAAAAAAAGATCGCAGAAGCCTCCAACACATATTTACTCAACCCCTACTGAATATGAGACATAGAAGCTAGTTCGAATTATTAACAAAATATGTTTTTGATATTCAATATGTTCCAAGTAAAGAAATGTGGTAGTTAATGCTTTAAGCAAAAGACATATTTATGCAAATGATATATCTCTGGAGTGAAGTGAGTTTGAATGGTCTATTGAATCACATTTAGTTTTAGATGATTTCTTTTACTATTTTTATGAATGATTGCTCAATCATACCTCTAATGTACACTTGAATGATCATCTCAAGTCTTATATCATTGGATTGAATGGTTTGTTGTACTATAAGGGATGGTTGTGTATCCGAGATTCTTAAGATATACCCGTAGCTGGTCACCCTAGTTTTCAAAAGACTTATATTTCCATCAAAAACATTTTTATTGGCCCAAGATGAAACAATATATTCACAGATATGTACAACAATGTATGAATTGTGAAAAGGTTAAGGTGGAGCAATGCGGACAACCTAGTCAACTTCATCTGTTATCTATAACCAATTATAAATAGGAATTTGTAAGTATGGATTTTATCATAGGTTTTCCATGTACCCGTAGAGGCCATGAAACTATCCTAGTTGTAGTTGATAGATTAACCAAAATTATGCATTTCTTACCTGTGAAAATCAAATTCTCTGTAGCTAATATAACTCATGTGTTAATGAAAGAGATATTTGTTTAACATGGTGTTCATAAGAATTTCGTATATGATTGTGACCCTTGATTCACTTCTTCGTTTTGGAAATATCTTTTTGGTGAACTAGGAACACATTTAAGCTTTAGTACTACCTATAATCCAACCCCTACTGAATATGAGACATAGAAGCTAGTTCGAATTATTAACAAAATATGTTTTTGATATTCAATATGTTCCAAGTAAAGAAATGTGGTAGTTAATGCTTTAAGCAAAAGACATATTTATGCAAATGATATATCTCTGGAGTGAAGTGAGTTTGAATGGTCTATTGAATCACATTTAGTTTTAGATGATTTCTTTTACTATTTTTATGAATGATTGCTCAATCATACCTCTAATGTACACTTGAATGATCATCTCAAGTCTTATATCATTGGATTGAATGGTTTGTTGTACTATAAGGGATGGTTGTGTATCCGAGATTCTTAAGATATACCCGTTAGCTGGTCACCCTAGTTTTCAAAAGACTTATATTTCCATCAAAACATTTTTATTGGCCCAAGATGAAACAATAATTCACAGATATGTACAACAATGTATGAATTGTGAAAAGGTTAAGGTGGAGCAATGCGGACAACCTAGTCAACTTCATCTGTTATCTATAACCAATTATAAATAGGAATTTGTAAGTATGGATTTTATCATAGGTTTTCCTTGTACCCGTAGAGGCCATGAAACTATCCTAGTTGTAGTTGATAGATTAACCAAAATTATGCATTTCTTACCTGTGAAAATCAAATTCTCTGTAGCTAATATAACTCATGTGTTTGTGAAAGAGATATTTGTTTAACATGGTGTTCATAAGAATTTAGTATATGATTGTGACCCTTGATTCACTTCTTCGTTTTGGAAATATCTTTTTGGTGAACTAGGAACACATTTAAGCTTTAGTACTACCTATAATCCAAAATCATATGTATAAATGAGATAATCAATAGGATAATTGAAGACATGTTGAGAATTTATACTATTGAAATACTCGAGTCTTGAGAAGATTATCTACATTTGATTGAATTTTCTTATAACAATGTTTATCATTATACTATTAAAATGTCATCTTTTGAAGTAATTTATGGTATAAACTATCATACCCCTACTTCTCGGTCTACCCTGTTCAAAGAGCCTATTTTGAAACTGAAGAATTAAATAAGATGGAAGATAAAATTAAAAAGGCAAAACAACACATGAATTTGCCAAAGACTGATACACAAGTTTGGCTAATTCTAAAAGATTTATTCAAACATTTGAAATTGGTGATCAAGTTTTTCTTAGAGTGAAACCCAAACCTAGCTCATTAAAATTAGGAAAATATGCAAAACTTTCACCTCGATTTTGTGGAACTCTTGAAATTTTGGAAAAGATAGTGGAATTAGCTTACAAAATTGTTTACCCTCCTAAATTATTCTGAATTCACAATGCTTTCCATGTTAGTTTAATTTAAATGTATGTGCATAACTCTAAACATAATTAATTGGAAAATATAAGCATTGAACCTAATTGTGAATTTAAAATTGACCCTGAAGAAATTCTTGAGGAAAGAACCATAAAATTAAGAAATAGAGAAATTAAAGAAGTTAAAGTTAAATGGACTTATTATTATGTTAATAGTGTAACTTGGGGAAACTTCTGATTATATTCGTGATCAATATCCACATTTATTCAACTAATCATTTGTTTGTGGCTGTCTTTTATACAAACACCATGCTACAAAGGGAAACAACTAGATTTACAAGGGGAGAATGTTATGTGACTAAATCCCCGCATATTAGTAAATGTGTAAAGTGTTGGAAATAAGGAGTGGTTAATAAAAATATTACCCAATAGTAATATTTAATGTCATATTATTTTGTGAGAAGATATGGTAAAGAGGGAATGATTCTTTGTAAAATAATAAATCAACCCAACAATGGGAATGAATGAGATTTTACCATGTAAAACAATGAGTTAATTAAATAATGAAATGTGTGTTGGGTTTGTAACTACCCCTTTGATATTATAAAAATGGGTGATCACCCAATGGATGAGGGGAAGAAAAATAGAAAGAAAATAAGAATTGTATTATTTAGGAAACTTTAAGAGTAGAGAGCCTAGTGCAAGTACCTTGCGAGTGAGATAGGGTGTACAGACTGCATCCAATTGGTGGGTATAGCCCCAGATGTCCTTGGTCGGGGTTAGTTAATTGTATACACATGTGTTCAGGATATAAATTCCTCATTTATGCAAGTGTGACTGTGCTGGAGTGTTTCCACTTAACAAGGTTGTATAGCCATCCATTGGGAACCCTCTATATATTTATTTTAACCCTCTTGATATTAATGAAATAAAGACTTTAAATTTTATTTTATGTTTATATTAATCTTTCCTTCACAATTACATTCATGAACTGTTTATATAATAATAATCCCACACAAAATTGATTATAATATTTGAGGTTGTTTTACATGATGATCTTAGAGTACTGGTAAACTATATTATCTTTCGAAAATATTGCTAATGAAAAATGTAGTCTTATTAGTAAAAGTCACATTCATATTTAATGGACCTCTTTGATGAAAAAAAAACTTGCTTAAGACATTAAAATTAAGATAAAATGTATGCCTCTGAATTTTTCAAAACATAACATAATGTTTTTTCTATAGGAATCTTACAGAGGTGTGATTCACATTCTTGTATTTTTTTAAGCTGACAATCTAATGTCAAGTTAAAATAACATCAATATTTGTCACATTTGTAATTCAATGTCTATTATTTTCTAATAAATTAAACTTAGTTGAATAACACACTAAGTTTTTCAAAAATTTAAGACCACTTGACAAACATATACTTATATATACATACATATTTGTATCTGGGTATACATACATACAGACATACATCATTTGTATCCATGCAATTATGACAATGACATTTTGTCTATGAGATATGAGCTGAATCTAAAGTTGTACAAATTGAGAGGGGGATAGCAAAATAAAGTTAATTAACATATTGCATTACATAAATAATATGTTTTAAATTTTTGTGTGCTATTCAATCAGAAGAGAAAAGAAAATGTATGTAGATAATGTAAACATTTATTCTATACAAAATATTTGTGTAATTTTTATATTTAGAATTTCATGTTTTTTATTTATTTATCATAATGTGAACAAACATCGTTGTTTATTAAATAACATTATATTATTCATGTCACCACTGTGATGTGCTCTAAACTTTGGAACAATTTCATTGCCTTCTTTATCTTTAACAATCTGTAAATCAAGTGAACAGTTGAGACAGAAAAAGAGGTTAATCGTCGACTACAAACCTCTTAACAAATTTATTTCCTGCAGTACAACATCCAATTCCTGCAAAAGATGATCTGCTTGCAAGAATCAAATGCTCGAAGGTCTACAGCTTGACCTCAAGAGTGGATTTTGGTAGATCTTCTTGAAATCTGAAGATACCTACAAAACAACTTTTGTAGTTCCTGGAGGCCAGTATGAATGGAAGGTATTACCTTTTGGCCTTAAAACTGCTCCATCTATTTTTCAGAAAAAAATGGGGCAGTATTTTTGGAGATCTTTCAGAATTATTATTGGTCTATATTGATGATTTTCTTGTATTTTCCAAATCTCCAAAAGACCATCTAGAACCTTCTTGAAAAATTCTATGATGTTGTTTATAAGAATGGTTTATGCCTATCTCCATCCAAAATGGAAACATTTAAAGATGAGATGGATTTTTTAGGCATAAAGATTAAAGATGGCTCAATAGAAATGCAAAAGCATGTGGTATCAAAAATTCAAGAATTTCCTGATGAACTAAAAGAAAAAGAGCAGTTGCAGAGATTCTTGGGTTGTGTAAATTATGTTGCAGGTTTTTATAAGAACATTGCTGCAGACAAAATTCTCTTGAATAAGAGACTAAAGAAAAATGCTCCAACATGGAATGAAGAAATGACACTAGCAGTAAGGAGAATCAAGAAACAAGTTCTTGATCCACCACCGATGTCCTTTCCTGGACAAGAAATAAAAATTATTGAATGTGACGCTAGTGAGCAATTCTGGGGAGCTGTATTAAAAGAAAGAACTGAGAATGGTAAAGAGAAGATATGTAGATACGCCTCAGGTTCTTTCCAAGGTTCCGAATTAAAGTACCATTCTAATCACAAGGAGATTTTGGCTGCCAAAAAGGCCATCAAAGCCTTTTTGTTTTACATTCAAAATGATCATTTTGTCTTGAGATCTGATCTCAAAGATTTCAAGGCCAGGCTCAATAATGGTGACCCTGCAAATAAAACTGCATTTAACAGAATGCAGAGATGGGGACTCTAGTTTGAAATTTTTTCCTTTGATATCGAACATATTAAAGGTAAAGACAATTCTCTTGCTGACTTTGCCAGCAGAGAACTGAACCACACCAGGAATGTAAATGTAACTCAAATCTTTCATGAGTTTGTTGAAACAATCTGGAAAATTGAAACATGCCAGAACTATTTAGAGTCAAGGAAAAGATGCGATAATACTATCTCATGGGACGCTCAACATCCGCTTTTATCCAGAGAAATTATTTCTATTTCACCATATCAGATGACAGAAGTAGCATGCAGATTTGTAGATCCAGAAGTTCCTACTTCTGAGTTTCATTTAGTCCAAGATCCTATAGTATTTTACACTCTACAATGGCAATGGCATCATTCCAGATACACTGAACTAGTTGATGATAGGCCAATTGAAGGTTTAAGGCCATGACAGCTGATTCCAAGAACCAACACCATGTGGAGGTTTGAATTCTCCAGACTCTGGCCAGAAGGCCATCCTTTAGAATTTGATATCTGGAACTGACCTAGTATTCCTGGTGACAGGCAGTATATTTCTAACCATTTTAAATATTTTCTTTTGAAATATTAGCCTACAAATATTTCTAACAGTCCTTTGTTAAATGTATCTCCTGACACTGCCAGAAACATCCTCATAAATTGTAAGATAAATTGGTATGTAAAGGTTCACTATTATTTGAAGACTAACACTTTCAGGGGGCATTACGCTAATCCAAATGGACAATTATGGAAAAGGATAATTCTTCATCATACCATGAATGTGCATCCTGCTGCTCCTGGTTATTTTCTGAGGATTCCTGACCAATACTTGTATTTAACCAGACGTCATCTCAACCGTAATGAAGATGGAACATCATCTGTATCCCGTGAATGGTTTGAGAGAAATACAAGGAATCTTAAACCTTTGCCTGAAAGGACTGATGAGATTTCAACCTCATCAGATGATGACAATGGACCCATTGTATAGTATAGTCCTTAAGTGCTATGTCGACAGGCATGTTGTCGACTTTAATAAAGAAAGATAAGATTCTCTTTTAATCTTATCCGAAGCGTGGTGGACCTCCCCACTTATTAAAGGTGTTATCATGGGTGGCATGTACCCATGTGTGTGTCCTCTTACTTTTCCTAAAGTAAGTTTCTTTTGGGGTTACCTGGGTTCCAGGTTGTAGGTTTGTAGGTTTCCAGTTTTCTCCGGTGAAAAGGTACTCAATTCCGATAAATAAGGGATTCGGGTTTCATTCACTACATTGGTAGAGAACGGAGCATCTCAGTGGAGTCAAGTGTCTGAAGTTTTTAGTCTGTAAGTTTGTTAAAAGTTTGATCAGCTTGATCTTTTGTATCTGGGGTTATAAGCTTGATTTCTTATAAGTTTTGTTGTAATACTCTATTGTGCCTTGCTGTCATAATAATACTTTTGATAAATGCATCGATCCTTTTCTTAAGTGGTATCAGAGCATAGTTTGATTTCTGAGTACTTTTCTTTTCGGTTGAAATAACTGGTTATGATTTTCCATCTTCTATCTGTGAAATCGAGTTGATACAATGTAAGTAAGGAAAAGAGGGGAGACTCCTATTCGTAAGTCGCCGTGTTGAACGTAGTTTAGGTTGCAATCTGATACCGTAAGTCCTGCTGTAAAGTTGCTCGTTAGTAACAGTCTAAAATGGCATCTGAAGGTCGTTCCAGTTTTTCTGCTGAAGAACAAGATCTCATAAGTCTAGCTGATGTTTTTCCTAGGAATTCTGCTTTAGATATTCAAGAAGAGTCAGATCCGTTACCTGCCTGGAAGTTACCAAAAATACCTTATGACCAAGTTTATTCTAAAGTATCTACTTTTCATTTAATGGCTAGTACTGTGTATAAAACTCGTGAGTCTGTTATCCAAGTCACTCAGTCTTCTTCTAGTGAATATAATATCCCATTGATAGACCCTGCCGATATCAAGTCTCTCAAGAAACAAAATACTTATAAGTTTTCCCATATAGGTTGTGTGCAGATAGGTATCAACCCTCTGTTTCGTCGTGGTTTGAATGTCTCTGTTCTCTGTTGTTTAATGGATCTCCGATTTGATAATTTCAAAGATTCTTTGTTAGCTGCAATACAGACTGGTCTCCATAATGGACGCATATCCTTTGAGGTATACCTGAATTATCCTGTAAGTTTGACCAAGGATGATTTATTAAAAGAAGTCTTAAAGCTCCATTTGGCTACAACTGGTCTTAATATGTGACCAGGTTCCTGTCCCTTAGCTATTCATTACAAGGTCATCTACAGACTTGTAAATACCATGCATCCTGCAGTCAAGCATGGCATTTCCAAGGGTAGCAGCGTGGTGAGTCACGTTAATCATAGAGATCCAAAAGATAGAGTGTGAGCTAATATCTTGGTCACAAATTAAAGTACCAAAGGAATGGACTTTGTTCAAGAAATTTTTGCAGTCCAGTCAGCCTAAGCTTCAAAATGCAATGGCTGTAAATGAATCAAAAAATGATGTAACATTATCTTTTAGATCTAAAAGTTCTATTTCTTCTTTGCCTAGAATCAGTTCTATACAGTCTAACAGTTAATTCTTTTCATTAGGAGAGTCATCATCTAGTAAACCTGCTAAGGAGGAAACATTCCTCTGTAACCACAATAGTCATGTTCATGATCCAAACACTGATTTCCTATGGTGCAATGATTGTGAGCAGTTGATTAAACATAAATATGTGCCCAATAATGGCCCTACCATAAGTATGGCTTCAAAAGCTTCTCCTAGTTCTTATTCTTTTACTTCTTTAGAAAGCTCTGAGGTGTTATCTTCATATCAGTCCTAGAAAGCTGTCTTCTGGTACCAAAGAACAGTTGACAGACAAATAGATCCTTCTGAGAGTTAAAAAAATGTTAAATTGGACAAATAAATCAGTTAAAAATGTCCATGACAGATTGCAGTCTCAAGAATCTATATTGGCTGAAATGGAAAAGATTCTCAAAGCAATTGAGCTAAATCAGAATGGAGATACATCAGGTGCCCTTCAGTTGTTAAATTCAAAAATAGATGATGTGGATAGATCTGTAAAAAGAGTAGAAAGTGTTGTACAACATAATCATAAAATAGTTTCTATTGAGGTTCCAAAAGTCATTACGCAAAATGTTGTAGACATTGTCCAGCCTCTAGTGGATCATACAATTAGTATAAAAAGTGATATGGCCTCCAGATTAAGATCTACTCAAGAAATAGTCTAATCTGGCCTATCACAGTTACATGAGACTACTGAACAAATAGATCAGAAGATTGAACAGTAAATACTTTGCCAGCCATAGCTCCACAGATTGAAGAAATCTTGGGTAACACCAAGAAAGCTGAAGAAGGTGACTGGTCTAACATTGTATCATGGAAGCAAGTTTATGAACTTGCAAGTTCTTCATCACAGTAGCAACATAAGAAAATTTTAGCCCAGTATAATCCTTTATTCTTTAGAGATGATAAAAAATCTATAGGAATGGTAAAAATCCAGGTTGAAGAAGCTGAAGGCATGATTTTAGGAGAAACCTCAAATCCCAAGCCAGAGCCTCTTCAAGGAATGGCTAGAGTCCACACTCTGCACCCAAACTGGTATAAATTAGAATGTAGATCTCTAGAAGAGATAAAGGAAATGGTACATGGCATGATAAGATGGGGAAATTCCCAGTTAGAAATGTACAAAAAAGATCCCCATGCAATAGCTTCAACCATAGCAAATGGATTTGTAGGAATCATTAAGGAATGGTGGGATATAGTTCCTCACCAATCTGCAATCCTACAAAGTGGATTTATGGGTTTAATTGCTGCCATTATTAAAGAATTTATTGGTAATGTTGAGGATAATAAGGTGATGAATACTTCTCTGTTTTAAGAGCTAGACTATGTGATATGTCTAGAATAAAGGAATACCAGTGTTATATGAAGAAATCATATTATAACTCTGGTAATATAAATGATGCTACCATGAGAATGAGATATGTTGAATGTTTTCCTCTTTATTTCTCTACTGAATATAAAAAGGCCATGCATGGGATGAATCCCGATGAATTAAGCTTTGGTGCAATAAATCAATTGATTGATAAAACCAATGCCAGGTTATGCAGAGAAAAATGGGAAAGAAAAGAAGCTATAAAGAATGCAAAATCTCTTGGTCATCAGTTTTGTGATATGTATGCTATAGACCCATTTGTTTGTGATAAGCAGAGCAACCCCAAGAAGACAAAGTGTAAAGATTGTTCTTTTTCAAATGGGAAGGGTTGGTATAGAAAATTAAAGAAACATAGAAATTTTGAACATTCTTCTTCCTTTAAGAAGCCTTTCAAGAATTTTGTTTACAGAAAAAAGAAATATGTAGGAAAGCATAGAAAGTTTTCTCCTACTTGTTTCATTTGCAAAGGTAAGCATTATGCTAACAAGTTCCTCAGAAAGATACTGATAAAGGAAAAGCAAAGGTAAATACCCTTGCAGCTAAGGGTATAACAAAAGAAGAATATTGTCTAGTCAGTGATACAGAAAGCTATTCTTCTGATATTTCTTATCAGTCTCTTGATGATAATTGCCAAGTCAATGTTGTACAGTTTTCGAAAACTGACAGTGATAGTACTAACTCAAGATATGTTTCTTTTCCCTCTTTTGTAAATACTATAAGGGTTAATATGAATGCTAACTTTCCTCATCCGTTAGCACCTCTATCTGCTGATCTTCTTCTTAAGAAATTGTAGCTTGCTCAAAGTGAATATGAGGATTGCCCTCCATGGAATACTACAAGGAAGATCTCTTTACAAAATAAAGTTAGAGATCTAGAAAATAAGTATTTCCAGCAAAATCAGGTTGAGCAGGACAGAAAAATTAGAATTCAGCAAGAAGAAGAAGATTTATTCTGTTCAGAAGAACCATTCTCTCCAACACCGATCAGGCCACCATTCCAGCAAAGAATTCGTCAAAGACAAATTCCTCAAAGAGGAAGAGGTGGAGCATGGAGAGGAAGAGGAGAAAGAGGAAGAGGTTTTACACCTCCCCAAAGAAGCTTTTCATTTCTCTTTCCAGAAGAGAAATCGAGTGAAGATATATATCAGGAGACAGTACCAGTACCATTTGCAGTACCAATAACACCAGCTCCTGAAGTAATGAAGATATGGAGGAGAAAAAAAATAGAGTTCCTCTAGAAAGTCATTTCTAAAGCCACAGATGAGTATAAAAAACTCATCGTTGAAGAAGAAAGAGATAAGAAAAAAATAGAAGATGAAGAAGAGCTAGAAGAAGCTTACCAACATATCATGTTGCAAGAAGCACAAGAAGGAGTATCAGGCACTGAACCTGAACCAAATGTATGCACTATAAGTTGCACTCAAAATCCTTTTATAACCATTACTATTTGCATTCCTCACATCAAGCCCTATTCTCTTGATGCTATGATAGATACTGGTGCAGACATCAGTATGATTAGGTCCATGGCAATCCCTCCAGACTGTTGGGAAGAAACTTATCTAAAGATTCATTTTGATAAAAAATAAGTTGTCTCTAGGTATGTGGCTATGATCCTTGTAAAAATAGAATGTTTTACAAGAACTCTAAAGTTCTACCAACATGACATGATCTCTTATGACTGTCTCATAGGTGTAGATGCCCTTCAGGATTGTGGTACTTTTAGTCTTAGCAAAGACCATATTTCTTTGTATAATCCGGATGTGAGAATTCCTAGAAGATACACCTTCCAGACTATTGTCCCTCTACCAGTCCATAAGAAAGAATCTAGTCATGAATGGATCCACAAATCCATTTCTTTATGTAAAACCAATATAGATGAAATTATTGCAAAGATCAAAAAAGATCTTTGTTTAGATAATCCACATGCTTTTATTTCCAAAAAAGCATGTCTGTTCACTTGATTTATAGAATGTTAAAGATAAAGAAGGCAATGAAATTGTTCCAAAGTTTAGAGCACATCACAGAGGAATGATTCCCTCTGAGAGAAAGGAGTGCCATGAAGAGATAAAGAAGCTTTTGCAAGGAGGCTTCATTCAAGAATCAAATTCTCCATGGTCGTGTGATGCCTTCTATGTAAACAAGCGCAGTGAACAGTTGAGACAGAAAAAGAGATTAGTCGTTGACTACAAACCTCTTAACAAATTTATTTCTGCAGTACAATATCCAATTCCTGCAAAAGATGATCTTCTTGCAAGAATCAAAGGCTCGAAGGTCTACAGCAAGTTTGACCTCAAAAGTGGATTCTGGCAGATCTTCCTGAAACAAGAAGATACCTACAAAACAACTTTTGTAGTTCCTGGAGGACAGTATGAATGGAAGGTATTACCTTTTGGTCTCAAAACTGCTCCTTCAATTTTCAGAAAAAAATGGATTCTATTTTTGGAGACCTTTCAGAATTTCTATTGGTTTATATAGATGATGTTATAATATTTTCCAAGTCTCCTAAAGACCATCTTGAACATCTAGAAAAATTCTATGATGTTGTTTATAAGAATGGCTTATGCTTATCTCCATCTAAAATGGAAACATTCAAAGATGAGATGGATTTCTTAGGCATAAAAATAAAAGATGGTTCAATAGAAATGCAAAAACATGTGGTATCAAAAATTCAAGAATTTCCAGATGAGTTAAAAGAGAAAGAACAGTTGCAGAGATTCTTGGGTTGTGTAAATTATGTTGCAGGATTTTATAAGAACATTGCTGCAGACAGAATTCTTTTGAATAAGAGACTAAAGAAAAATGCTCTAGCATGGAATGAAGAAATGACACTAGCAGTAAGGAGAATCAAGAAACAAGTTCTTGATCTACCACCGATGTCCTTGCCTAGACAAGGAATAAAAATTATTGAATGTGACGCTAGTGAGCAATTCTGGGAAGCTGTATTATAAGAAAGAACTGAGAATGGTAAAGAGAAGATATGTAGATACGCCTCAGTTTCTTTCCAAGGTTCCGAATTAAAGTACCATTCTACTCACAAGGAGATTTTGGCTGCCAAAAAGGCCATCAAAGACTTTTTGTTTTTCATTCAAAATGATCATTTTGTCTTGAGATCTGATCTCAAAGATTTCAAGGCCAGCCTCAATAATGGTGACCCTACAAACAAAACTGCATTTAACAGAATGCAGAGATGGGGACTCTGGTTCGACAACTTTTCCTTTGATGTCGAACATATTAAGGGTAAAGACAATTCTCTTGCTGATTTTGCAAGCAGAGAATTGAACTAGACCAAGAAAGTAAATGTTACACAAATCTTCCATGAATTCAATGGATCAATGTGGAATACTGAAACATGCCAAAACTATATTGATTCAAGAAAGAGATGTGATAATACTATGTCTTGGGAGGCACAACATCTACTTTTTTCCAAAGGGATTATCTCTGTTTCACCATATCAGATGACAGAAGTTGCATGCAGATTTGTAGATCCTGAAGTTCCAACTTCAAAATTTAATTCAATCCATAATCCTATAGTATTCTGTACTCTACAATGGCAATGGCGTCATTCCAGATACACCGAACTAGTTGATGATAGGCCTATTGAAGGCTTAAGACTAAGACAACTAGTTCCAAGGCCCAACACTATGTGGAGGTTTGAATTTTCCAGACTCTGGCCAGATGGCCATCCTTTAGAATTTGATATCTGGAACCGACCTAGTATTCCTGGTGACAGGCAGTATATTTCTAACCATTTTAAATGTTTTCTTTTGAAATATTTGCCTACAAAGATTTCTGACAATCCTTTGTTAAATGTATCTCCTGACACTGCCAGAAACTTCCTCATAAATTGTAAGATAAATTGGTATGTAAAGGTTCACTATTATTTGAAGACTAACACTTTCAGGGGGCATCACGCTAATCCAAATGGACAGTTATGGAAAAGGATAATTCTTCATCATACCATGAATGTGCATTCTACTGCTCCTGGTTATTTTCTGAGGATTCCTGACCAATACTTGTATCCAACCAAACGTCATCTCAACTGTAATGAAGATGGAACAACATCTGTATCCCGTGAATGGTTTGAGAGAAATACAAGGAATCTTCAGCCTCTGCCTGAAAGGACTGATGAGACTTCATCCTCGTCAGATGATGATAATGGACCCATTGTATAGTATAGTCCTTAAGTGTTATGTCGACAGGCATGTTGTCGACTTTAATAAAAAAAGATAAGATTCTCTTTTAATCTTATCCAAAGCGTGGTGGACCTCCCCACTTATTAAAGGTGTTATCATGGGTGGCATGTACCCATGTGTGTGTCCTCTTACTTTTCCTAAAGTAAGTTTCTTTTGGGGTTACCTGGGTTCCTGGTTGTTGGTTTGTAGGTTTCCGGTTTTCTCCGGTGAAAAGCTACTCAATTCCTATAAATAAGGGATTCAGGTTTCATTCACTACATCTGTAGAGAACGGAGCATCTCAGTGGAGTCAAGTGTCTGAAGTTTTTAGTCTGTAAGTTTGTTAAAAGTTTGATCAGCTTGATCTTTTGTATCTGGGGTTATAAGCTTGATTTCTTATAAGATTTGTTATAATACTCTATTGTGCTTTGCTGTCATAATAATACTTTTGATAAATGCATCGATCCTTTTCTTAAGTGGTATCAGAGCGTAGTTTGATTTCTGAGTACTTTTCTTTTCGGTTGAAATAACTGGTTATGATTTTTCATTTTCTATCTATGAAATCGAGTTGATACAACGTAAGTCAGGCAAAGAGGCGAGACTCCTATTTGTAAGTCGCCGTGTTGAGCGCAGTTTAGATTGCAGTCCGATACCATAAGTCCTGCTATAAAGTTGCTCATCAGTAACAGTCTAAAATGGCATCTGAAGGTCGTTCCAGTTTTTTTGCTGAAGAACAAGATCTCATAAGTCTAGCTGATGTTTTTCCCGTGAATTCTGCTTTAGATATTCAAGAAGAGTCAGATCCGTTACCTACCTGGAAGTTACCAAAAATACCTTATGACCAGGTTTATTCTAAAGTATCTGCTTTTCATTTAATGGCTAGTACTGTGTATAAAACTCGTGAGTCTGTTATTCAAGTGACTCAGTCTTCTTCTAGTGAGTATAATATCCCATTGATAGACCCTACCGATATCAAGTCTCTCAAGAAACAAAATACTTATAAGTTTGCCCATATAGGTTGTGTGCAGATAGGTATCACCCCTTTGTTTCGTCGTGGTTTGAATGCCTCTGTTCTCTGTTGTTTAATGGATCTCCGATTTGATAATTTCAAAGATTCTTTGTTAGCTGCAATACAGACTGGTCTCCATAATGGACCCATATCTTTTGAGGTATACCCGAATTATCCTGTAAGTTTGACCAAGGATGATTTATTAAAAGAAGTCTTAAAGCTCCATTTGGCTACAACTGGTCTTAATATGCGACCAGATTCTTGTCCCTTAGCTATTCATTACAAGGTCATCTACAGACTTGTAAATACCATGCATCCTGCAGTCAAGCATGGCATTTCCAAGGGCAGCAGCGTGGTGAGTCACGTTAATATAGAGAGCCAGAAGATAGAGCCTGAGCTAATATCTTGGTCACAAATTAAAGTACCAAAGGAATGGACTCTGTCCAAGAAATTTTTGCAGTCTAGTCAGCCTAAGCTTCAAAATGCAACGGCTGTAAATGAATCAGAAAATGATGTAACATTATCTTTTAGATGTAAAAGTTCTATTTCTTCTTTGCCTAGAAGCAGTTCTGTACAGTCTAACAGTTCATTCTTTTCATTAGGAGAGTCATCATCTAGTAAACCTGCTAAGGAGCAAACATTCTTGTGTAGCCACAATAGTCTTGTTCATGATCCAAACACTGATTTCCTATGGTGCAATGATTGTGAGCAGTTGATTAAACATAAATATGTGCCCAGTAATGGCCCTACCATAAGTATGGCTTCAAAAGCATCTCCTATTTCTTATTCTTTTCCTTCTTTAGAAAGCTCTGAGGTGTTATCTTCAGATCAGTCCTAGAAAGCTGTCTTCTGGTACCAAAGAACAGTAGACAGACAAATAGATCCCTCTGAGAGTTAAAAAATGTTAAATTGGACAAATAAAGCAGTTAAAAATGTCCATGACAGATTGCAGTCTCAAGAATCTATATTGGCTGAAATGGAAAAGACGCTCAAAGCAATTGAGCTAAATCAGAAAGGAGATACATCAGGTGCACTTCAGTTGTTAAATTCAAAAATACATGATGTGGATAGATCTGTAAAAAGAGTAGAAAGTGTTGTACAACATAATCATAGAATAGTTTCTACTGAGGTTCCAAAAGTCATTACGCAGAATGTTGTAGACATTGTCCAACCTCTAGTGGATCATACAGTTAGTATAAAAAGTGATATGGCCTCCAGATTAAGATCTACTCAAGAAATAGTGGAATCTGGCCTGTCACAGTTACATGAGACTACTGAACAAATAGATCAGAAGATTGATCTTGTTCAGAATACAGTAAATACTTTTCCAGCCATAGCTCCACAGATTGAAGAAATCTTGGGTAACACCAAGAAAGTTGAAGAAGGTGACTGGTCTAACACTGTATCATGGAAGCAAGTTTCTGAACTTGCAAGTTCTTCATCACAATAGCAACATAAGTAAATTTTAGCCTAGTATAATCCTTTATTCTTTAGAGATGATAAAAAATCTATAAGAATGGTAAAAATCCAGGTTGAAGAAGCTGAAGGCATGATTTTAGGAGAAACCTCAAATCCCAAGCCAGAGCCTCTTCAAGGAATGGCTAGAGTCCAAACCCTGCAGCCAAATTGGTATAAATTAGAATGCAGATCTCTAGAAGAGATAAAGGAAATGGTACATGGCATGATAGGATGGGGAAATTCCCAGTTAGAAATGTACAAAAAAGATCCCCATGCAATAGCTTTAGCCATAGCAAATGGATTTGTAGGAATCATTAAGGAATGGTGGGATATAGTTCCTCACCAATCTGCAATCCTACAAAGTGGATTTATGGGTTTAACTGCTGCCATTATTAAAGAATTTATTGGTAATGTTGAGGATAATAAGGTGATGAATACTTCTCTGTTTTTAAGAGCTAGACTATGTGATATGTCTAGAATAAAGGAATACCAGTGTTATATGATGAAATTATATTATAACTCTGGTAATATAAATGATGCTACCATGAGAATGAGATATGTTGAATCTTTTCCTCCTTATTTCTCTACTGAATATAAAAAGGCCATGCATGGGATGAATCCCGATGAATTAAGCTTTGGTGCAATAAATCAATTGATTGATAAAACCAATGCCAGGTTATGCAGAGAAAAATGGGATAGAAAAGAAGCTATAAAGAATGCAAAATCTCTTGGTCATCAATTTTGTGATATGTATGCTATAGACCCATTTGGTTGTGATAAGTAGAGCAACCCCAAGAAGACAAAGTGTAAAGATTGTTCTTTTTCAAAGGGGAAGGGTCAGTATAGAAAATTAAAGAAACAGAAATTTTGAACATTCTTCTTCTTTCAGGAAGCCTTTCAAGAATTTTGTTTACAGAAAAAAGAAATATGTAGGAAAGCATAGAAAGTTTTCTCCTACTTGTTTCATTTGCAAAGGTAAGCATTATGCTAACAAGTGTCCTCAGAAAGATACTGATAAAGGAAAAGCAAAGGTAAATACCCTTGCAGCTAAGGGTATAACAAAAGAAGAATATTGTCTAGTCAGTGATATAGAAAGCTATTCTTCTGATATTTCTTATCATTCTCTTGATTATAATTTCCAAGTCAATGTTGTATAGTTTTCAAAAACTGACAGTGATAGTACTAACTCAGGATATGATTCTTTGCCCTCTTTTGTAAATACTATAAGGGTTAATATGAATGCTAACTTTCCTCATCCGTTAGCACCTCTATTTGCTGATCTTCTTCTTAAGAAATTGCAGCTTGCTCAGAGTGAATATGAGGATTGACCTCCATGGAATACTACAAGGAAGATCTCTTTACAAAATAAATTTAGAGATCTAGAAAATAAGTATTTCCAACAAAATCAGATTGAGCAGGAAAGAAAAATCAGAATTCAATAACAAGAAGAAGATTTATTCTATTCAGAAGAACCATTCTCTCCAACACCGATCAGGCCACCATTCCAATAAAGAATTCGTCAAAGAAAAATTCCTCAAAGAGGAAGAGGTGGAGCATGGAGAGGAAGAGGAGAAAGAGGAAGAGGTTTGACACCTCCTCAAAGAAGCTTTTCATTTCTCTTTCCATAAGAGAAATTGAGTGAAGATATATATCAGGAGACAGTACCAGTACCATCTGCAGTACCAATAACACTAGCTCCTGAAGTAATGAAGACATGGAGGAGAAACAAAATAGAGTTCCTCTAGAAAGTCATTTCTAAAGCCACAGATGAGTGTAAAAAACTCATCGTTGAAGAAGAAAGAGATAAGAAAAAAATAGAAGATGAAGAAGAGCTAGAAGAAGCTTACCAACATATCATGTTGCAAGAAGCACAAGAAGGAGTATCAGCCACTGAACCTGAACAAAAGGTATGTACTATAAGTTGCACTCAAAATCCTTTTATAACCATTACTATTTGCATTCCTCACATCAAGCCCTATTCTCTTGATGCTATGATAGATACTGGTGCAGACATCAGTATGATTAGGTCCATGGCAATCCCTCCAGACTGTTGGGAAGAAACTTATCTAAAGATTCATTTTGATAAAAAATAAGTTGTCTCTAGGTATGTGGCTATGATCCCTGTAAAAATAGAATGTTTTACAAGAACTCTAAAGTTCTACCAACATGACATGATCTCTTATGACTGTCTCATAGGTGTAGATGCCCTTCAGGATTGTGGTACTTTTAGTTTTAGCAAATACCATATTTCTTTGTATAATCCGGATGTGAGAATTCCTAGAAGATACACCTTCTAGACTATTGTCCCTCTACTAGTCCATAAGAAAGAATCTAGTCATGAATGGATCCACAAATCCATTTCTTTATGTAAAACCAATATAGATGAAATTATTGCAAAGATCAAAAAAGATCTTTGTTTAGATAATCCACATGCTTTTATTTCCAGAAAAAAGCATGTCTATTCACTTGATTTATAGAATGTTAAAGATAAAGAAGGCAATGAAATTGATCCAAAGTTTAGAGCACATCACAGAGAAATGATTCCCTCTGAGAGAAAGGAGTGCCATGAAGAGATAAAGAAGCTTTTGCAAGGAGGCTTCATTCAAGAATCAAATTCTCCATGTTCGTGTGCTACCTTCTATGTAAACAAGCGCAGTGTTCAGTAGAGATAGAAAAAGAGGTTAGTCGTTGACTACAAACCTCTTAACAAATTTATTTCTGCATTACAACATCCAATTCCTGCAAAAGATGATCTGCTTGCAAGAATCAAAGGCTCGAAGGTCTACAGCAAGTTTGACCTCAAAAGTGGATTCTGGCAGATCTTCCTGAAACAAGAAGATACCTACAAAACAACTTTTGTAGTTCCTAGAGGACAGTATGAATGGAAGGTATTACTTTTTGGTCTCAAAACTGCTCCTTCAATTTTTCAGAAAAAAATGGATTCTATTTTTGGAGACCTTTCAAAATTTCTATTGGTTTATATAGATGATGTTCTAATATTTTCCAAGTCTCCTAAAGACCATCTTGAACATCTAGAAAAATTCTATGATGTTGTTTATGAGAATGGCTTATGCTTATCTCCATCTAAAATGGAAACATTCAAAGATGAGATGGATTTCTTAGGCATAAAAATCAAAGATGGTTCAATAGAAATGCAAAAGCATGTGGTATCAAAAATTCAAGAATTTCTAGATGAGTTAAAAGAGAAAGAACAGTTGCAAAGATTCTTGGGTTGTGTAAATTATGTTGCAGGCTTTTATAAGAACATTGCTGCAGATAGAATTCTCTTGAATAAGAGACTAAAGAAAAATGCTCCAGCATGGAATGAAGAAATGACACATCACTAAAGAAACATCATTAAAGAAACATGACTGATATATGTTGACATTGTTTACTACAAACTATAAATATGACCCTATTGGTAGATGACCCATTTGTGCTTATTTATATTTTCATAAACATATGTACCATATTTCTATGATGTTGTTATGTTGTCATGTTACTAATTTCTTATAATAGTTTTCCATGGTATGGAAAAATTCTGATTTACTACAAATTTGTCTTGTGTTTACGACTTCTGGAAGTTGAATTATAAGATATTATATAGTTAAATATGATGTTTATCTTTCACGATAACATGTATTGAATTCCATTAGCACATGACATTTATTTGTATGTTTTTTATGACATATATTTACATTTTCTATTTGCGCATTGTCATATTATTTGTGATTTATGTATTGATTCCTTTTCATTTAAACTTGGGGTTCCTTTTATCTCCAATTCATTATTATCTATTTCTAGATTACTTGTACATCATTTACAAATATCCAAAGATTAATGTATATGTACATGGAGAGGGACAATCAAATTTTGATAAATGTACATGTAAGTGGAAAATTTAAGATAATTTATATTCTTAATTATTGCAAAAATAGTTAGGAACATGCTTCTCAAAAGAACAATGTGGTTTTCATAATTATCACCTACTAATAATACACATAACTTACTCACATAATATTAGTTATATTATCTTTGGAGTTTGATATGACTAATTAAGTTGTTATTGATAAAACATGATTGGGGGTTGCGAATTGCCTTGGGCATACTCCCCATAATGTATGTTTTCTGATTGCATTGTGTGATCCTTAGAATGTAGAAAATTCCACGTTCGAGATGCAAATATGTGATCATCGTCAACTTGGAGGATGTGTGGAATATTTTGTGGTTATCAATTGTTGGCGGTCAAGTCATTATGAGGAGTGATATCGACTATGGGGAGGCCGATAAATACTTTATTGGTGCAAATTAGGATCGCTGACACGTGGAGTGAGTATTCAATACTATTGGGAGACATTGTTCATTCAATATTTCTATGATTGTTGAAGTTTATTTTTGTATTACTCAGTGCATTTGTAGTAGCAAATACTAGTGATCTGCTGTCATCTCTTATATAAGATGTGCCCTATGATACAAGAGGCAAGGAGGGTGGTATGTAGTTCTCATAAAATTCATGTACAAAAAAATATATTGATTTTGTATAGGACTATGGGTGTGGTCGCAAAGTTGCGACATTACAACAAATTTGGGCTTACAAGCACATACCCGAATTGAGATTGATGATGTCATGGGTAGATAGGACACATGGTATTTGTTATGTTGAGTGATGGGTAGGTGCCCCTAGGGTTATTGGGAAAACACTACTTAGTGTCATAGGTTTTTGAATGAAACGGTCCTTAGAGATATTAAGTATAGGTCTTATTGGGGCTATTGTTATTGAGTTGAAGCTTGTATACAATTGCACCATGTGTGCGTAAGGAGGTGGCTATGAGATAGAAACCCAAATATTATGGAGGTGTTCTTATACAAGTGAGTGACACATCAATTTGATGTGATACGTTATGTGCCCCAACTGTAATTGCATAGACAGGGGACCCATACATGTTCACCAAAATGTTATCAAAACTAGATTTTCTTAATTAAGATAATTACTAAATGTAATTATGAACCAAGAATAAAAAATACAACAAAGACAATAGATATACAAATACTACATCATGTATTGTTCAATTATATCACATATCCAAACTATATAAATTTGTTAGATGAAAGTGTGGGTTAGGGTTTAGAACATATTTATCCAAAAGTGAACAAGACAAATTAATGATAGTGATTTGGAAGTATATAAATACGTTGTATGGAGTATTGTCGAGCTGTTATGAAGATTTGGGGGAATGAGATTGAGAATATGACATAATCGACTATGTTAAAATAATTCTTTGGGATTTGTTATTCTTGGTGTCCGCTTTCATCCTTTGCTAATTTGATCTGAACCTTGATATTTTTAATAAAAAAATCATGTATCTTAAGATCAATATTATTTATTCAAATATATTTGATTCCGCTTATGTAACTGATTAGGGATTCTTCTTTGTCTAAACCCTAGCTACCTCATTTTATTGAATATAAGAAAATGATTTGGGCTGCAATGGCTGAGTTTCCTCAACACCCTACTGAGTTGAGATTTGTCTACATAACAATACTCAAAAGAGGTCTTAAACCAATGTAATTCTCCCTCCTAAATAGGTGTGTGAGAATATACAATAATCAATGGAATGCTACATGGAACTCCTTTAAATACAATGGCACAACGTGTAATGTATGTAATAACAGTGCTTTAGATTTGTAAATAAGAGTAATTAGTTGTGTGTTTGAATGTGCATGATATCTTTTGATGTTGACAAGTGTATTGATATTATAAAGAGTCCCCACCTTGTAAAATGGTCGTAAGTGATGTGTTTATATAATGATCAATCCTCAAATTTGAAACCTTTTGGTGTATAACCAACCCAAATTCAAAAACAAAAGACCCAAATGCCAACCCAAAGAGATTTACTTTTGACAAGTTTGAGAAAAACCCCGAAGACAAAATTGTTAGCCCCAGCTCCAAGGTGCCAACACTATCCTGGATATATGAGACTGACATCAAATGAAAGCTCCAAGGTGAGACTTTCCAGAATTCATATGAAATTAGAAAAATGAGGATAAAAATAATGTTTAGAAATAGGTACAAATAAAATAGATTTAGAAAGAAGTGTTCAAACACCAATTAATCCTTATTATTCAATTCAACTAACCATACACACAAAATCACTTAAAAGCCATTATAAAATAGGGTTATTCCATTTTTTGATATCTATGCATGTATAATATTACATAAATGCCGGTGTATGTATTATGATTGTCCACAACAATTCTAGAGAATAGCCAACAAATTTAATATATAATAGAGAAATTTTAGTGAAATTAGGAAGGAACCTTCTAATGAGGTTTAAAAAGGATCTCAAGATCTCTTGTGGGACCATTGTATCCCTAAAACATAAAAAGAGGAAGACTCAAAATATATCAACAAAAAATAGATTTTTCTTTCTAAAGAAAGCTTTGAGCATATATAATCAATGAGAAAAATGCTAATAAAACATAAAAGGTTTGGAGAATGATAAGAAAAGGTCCTTAAACCTTAATACTGATACCAAATGAAAAAATCTCTAGCACATACATGAATAAGAAGAAAACAAATGAACATTTTTAGCCAATAGGTTGCTTTAATTAGGGAAACTTGGCATCCAAACAAGCCTCACACTCGAATTTACCCATGTGGCCTCCATAAAGTCATGCCACATGTGACATGGACACTGGACTATACCCACGTGGCCTTTGTTACGTGTTTTTGAATCTGATCTCTCATATGAAGAAACAAATCGTATACTCTGAATAAAATAAAAAAGCTACATGCACTCTATCCCTGCCATGTTCTGCTTTTTACAATATTTGAAATGAAATGAAAACTTTTAACGTCCACGAGGCTAAAAATAACCTATGAGACAGTAACACTAATTTCTTCTAATTTCACCAATTCAGATCTTCTTTTGTTAATCTTGATGATGAAGTTCCCCATTTTAGCTATCAACTCCTCATTGAACATAACCTATAATGACAAAGTCTTGAAATTGATTGCATATCTCGAATGAATGTCATTATAAGCATTGCATTCTATAATAAAGGGTTTTTCTAATTCCGCTGCCCCATCCAAACAAAAGACACAAAGTCTTTCTTCCCATGTTTCTTTAGGTCTTTTCCATCTACTTGTTTCACATCTAAGCCGGTGGGAGTTAGTCTTTAGTTGAGCTATGTGAATATTAGCTCTCCAAGGGATGAGAGCCCATGTGTAGGCCTTTTGTTGATGATCACAAGTGTAGTTAAATTCCTCAAGATATTATCTCTTTTTTCTTCCTCTTTTATCCCACATAGCTTTATGGACCTTATCAATAAAAAATGATTTTATTTCTTTATTGTCTTTGGGCCATTCATTCCATTCAATATTCCATTTCTTCATCCACTTGATGTTTTTATTCACCCATGATCTTTTTGTCCTGCGTAATGACTCTTTGAAGACAATGTTGGGCCACCTGTTTGTTGTCATCTGTTCGATTTTGTTGAGGTATCTTAGAAGACGAATCTTAGTAATGGCTTCGATTGGAATTGCACCTGTTTCAGCTAAATGAATCTCATAAGGGACAAAAAATTTCAACTTAAACTTGGTTATGATCATATGTTTTTGAATTCTCTCAATTTGCTTCCATTTTTATAATGGTATGTTGTTGGCCCATATTTCACACCCATAAAGTACAACAAGAGTAACTAATCATTCAAAAAGGGTCTGAGTAGTTTTCCAATCCCATAAGTTTGCTTCTCTGCATTTGTTTTGTAAAACATATTAAGGGATTTCCACCCTCCCATCGTTCTCTTTTTTTTGCAAGTCTCCCAAGTAAGTTTGTTGTTGAAGTTAATCCCCAAGTATTTGTAGTCGGTTACTTCTTCTAGAATACTGCCCTAAAAGAAAAATTGTTGCTGATTTCTTTTCCTTCTATTGCTAAAGATCATAATCCTTGTCTTGCTGATATTAACTTGCATACCCACTTTTTTGCAAAAAAATTAAAGTCTGAGTAAATGTTTTTGCAATCCTTAATCACATATAATAATCAATATAAGGTCATCAACATATAGAAGAAGCCTTATAACATACTCAACCAACCGGATACCATCACCACCCTCCATATTTAACAATTCTTCAAGTTGGTCTATATATAAACCAAAGAGTGTGGGTGATAAAGGAAAACCCTGCTTAATACTAATGTCTCTCCTAAAGCTCTTTGAAATGCCTGTTTGAGTTTTTGAATTTAATACACACCTTTTCATAAAGTCTATGAACAGTTGCTTTAAGTGGCAATGGTATACTAAGTTCTTGCATTCTGCACCATAACTTATCCCTAGGGATTGTGTCAAAAGCTTTCCTGAAGTCAACAAAACAACAAAAAACTCCTTTCTTTTCCTCCCATGCCTTTTCAATGATATGTCTTAGAGTAATACCATGATCTAAAGTGGAGTGCTTAGGTCTGAAACCAATTTTCCCTTTTTCTCTCTTCTCATTGTCTTTTGCTCAATTGCTGATTTTGTGTTCAATCATGCTACTGACTAACTTTGCAAATAAGGGATTGATCATGATGGTCATGTAATTGGTTGGGTTGTCAACATCTTCGCTCTTAAAAAGAGGTACCACCATACTAGTAGCTCAATCATTTGGGAAACTACATTGAATGATGTTGTTGAATACATTCAAAATGTAGATTTATTTTACAAAGTCTAATATTCTAATGAAGTGCATTTTGCTAATTTTAGATTTTTACATTTTCCAATTCACACTATATATGATAATCACAGACCCAAATTGTTCCTTACAATTAAAAGTTACTAGTAAGATTGTTAGAAAGAATAAGCAACTTTGTTAAGTTTTTCAATTGGAATATATTATAAGGAATGCTTATGACGAGCCTACTCTTAGTAAAATCTAAAGCCTATAACTTAGTACAATCACCTAAACTAGGAAGAATTCTTCTCTAAAACCTATTTTGCCAGGAAAACAACAGTGCCCCATGCTTGAGTTGTCCTAAGTCATGGGGTATTTCTCCATGTATGTGGTTGCTATTGAACTGTAGCTTAAAAAATTGCAATTAACAATGGTGGAAGGTATTTCCCTAGAAATATTGTTAGCACTGAGTTGTACCTCTGCTAGATCCTTCAAAAGACCTATTGTGCTTGGAATGCTTCCAAACAGGGCATTCAGAGATAAATAAATCACCATCATTTTAGTGTAGCTACCAATCTCTGGGGGTATAAATATGTGTTAGGGAGTGATGTCAAGATATCCATGTTGATGAGTTGTAAATGTGCATTTAGTGGAACCCAACTCAAATATAATTTTGCTAAACACTACATAACATACCCAATACAGATGCAACACAACATGATTGGGAACTATTAATGTGCCACACAAACAAATGCCTCACAAAAAATGAACACAAGGATTTTGACAACTCTGTGCACCTATTTACAACAAATGAATTCACGAGAGTGCACAACAATAAAATGTTGTAACAACTAAATATGAAAATTGTGTGTGTTCTTGCAGTTTACATGCACAAATACAATGACATTTCCCAACTTCTAATTTTTGTAAGTCAACAAACTGCCACAAATTTATGGATACAAGTAGGCCTTGTAAATGGAGCTCTAGGAACAATCATAGACATTATCTGCTTGACTGGCACTAGCCCTCAAGACTTGCATGCATATGTTGTAGTACACATTGACAACTACATAGACCCACCTTAGGACCAAATGCCAAAAAAACACATACCTATAATACTCGTGTCCTTGAGAAACCATAGACAACTCTCGCTAACAACAACATGGGCTAATTACCATACATAAATCCCAGGGACTAGCACTCCAAAAAGCAATAGTTGACATGAGAACAACCGAAAGAAAAGGTCTAACATTCACGACTTTATCAAGAGTTAAATCGATACATGGCCTTCGAATACACCCAGGATTCTCACTGGAGCACTACTCAAAGATAAAAAAAAAAATCCTTACACAAATGTGCGGAACAAGAGGAAAGTTGATTGCAACTATTGTCACTTTAGCAAGAACTATTAAGCATCAAACTAACATGCACCGTTTAACATGCTACCTTGTTCATTACATTCTAATCTTCACGATATACCATTTCCCCGCCTCACATTTTTTAATGCTAATGCATTCAAGTATTTATGGTCAACAGTGGGACACTTTGCATCCATAAATAATTCACATGCAACAGATATCCTTCCTCCTCTATTAAATTTCCCTCCATTTATTCAAAATATTATGTACAATCTAACCGCTCACTGCTTGCAATATATATTGTCTCCAAAACAACAAACACTCTACACTACTATACAAGTGCTAGCAAAAAGGAAACCTATTCAGCTTGCAGCCTTGAAATGGACACATCGCCACATTTTGCAGGTATTGCTATTAGCTTTGTTACCCTCTATATTTTATAACGTTTTACATTATCTTCCTATGCACATATTGAAATCGTTGATTCCGCACTTCCTTACTCTATGTCATTGAATTTGGATAACTCCTTGAACCACCCATGCAATTAACTTATTAAACAAGATGCAACATCACACGTAAGGTATTAGTTTGCCATTATCGCATGCATTTATCTACGTTTTAGTTAAACATTGTCTACTTTTCAAATTCATTTGTTATGCGTAATAAGAATTCACAATATTGTTGCTTGTAATTTCTTCTACCTTGTTTGGTGAAGATCTCTGAGCTATAAATGTGTGCATGTATTTTGTCTTCTCCCCCCATTGATATGATTCTTCATACCAAAGCCCCCAACATTTATTCTTTATGTTGTGGTAAGCATTAGTAACCATATCTGATGATGAATAATTACTTAGAAATAAAATGTTGGACCTGTTTGGTCACACCGAACAAGTTTTACTTTGGGAATGGCTAAACTTCAGTTTTATCACTTTCCAAGACAAGCTATACCCCTTTCTTTTATGCAACTCCAAGGGATTGAACATTGCCAACTTATGAGACATACAAACTACTGGTATTTTCTATTATCGGTATTTCCTATTATCAGTGAGAAAGTTACATAAAAAAAAAACTAAACAAGGACATTTAGTATTCAGATACGAAAACAATAGATGAAATCCACCTGTCACCAAGAATATACAATATTACCGGCAACAATGTTTTTGTTGAAGCAAAATAAATCGTTAAGAACTTCTCTCATATAGGATGCTCACCAAAAAGATCTTCTTCAAGCCGATCCATACTTGAACCAACGGCTCAGGTTTCATGGCTCATACATCACAACACAAAAATGATTTCCAGGATTATACTTTGAAAAGAATAAGAGAACTGGCATGCATAATAGTGGTTTGAAGGTAACTCTTGATTAGAGGAAGAATTTCATTTGCTTTGAATTTGATGTTCTATAGATTGTTATAAATGTACTGTATTCTGTATTTTCCTTATTTTCTACTCATAATTGGACATTTTGCAGGTTGATTTGTACTCGTAAAAAGAGCTGGAGGAAGCATTCGGTTAGATTATATGAATAAATTCTAAAAGGCATCAAAATACGTTGTTACCTATTCTGTCAAATTTCCGTTTGCAGTTTTATAAAAAGAATTGCCGTCATAGTTTTTCAAACATGTGTGCGCAGCAGGATGGTGGGGCACGGGAAATCGAGACGCGGGAGTTGTAGGTTTGAATCCGCTGGGTGCAAGGATGGGCGGCACTGATCATAGTTTTGCGCAGGTTTGCGTTGACTGTGAACCTGCGTGATGGATTGGCTGATCGCTTATTTTTTACACTAAAATAACAAAAATGCACCTCTCTAGTTAACTATGAATTGGGCAATGTAAAAAGAGAATGCCATTTCTTCATTTGTTCAATCAACAGTGACGTGGATAATAGTAAAATATTATTTATTTGTTTAAGCATTACATGAATATGACAACTCATTGTCTTAAGTTATCAAATGAACTAATAATTGAAGATTGAAGATGAGACAATATTATCCATATTTATTTGAAAATATAAAGCACGATTACATTATTCTATGCATTTTTGTGTAATACATATATTTATTGCTTTACTATTGATTGCTTCAACAACCTTACAAACCATAAAAATGACATGGGAAGAAAATATTATGTGTTCACTCTTGGGATCAAAATTTTACTCCCTCTTTATCTTTATATTTGCCACCCAATAATCTTAACAAAATTGGAGTACACAAGTTCTTAGTTTGAAGATGCTCCACAAATCCGATTTGACCCAATCCAATATGTTTTTTTGAGATAAATTTTCCAATTCCCTCCCACAACTTTTCATGTTTCCTCAAAATTAAAAAAAAAAATGTTTTGTATATGGTGGATAATTTGAAGGAGGTCTGTACTGTTTAGATGAAAATATAATTTTTTTTTGAGACATATGTAGAGTTCTTGTTTGAATCGTTGTTTATAGTATTTCTGATTTCTTAGTTTAGGATTTACATTTCAAGGCTACATTTGCATTTTTTTTGGGTATAAATTTAGGTATATTTTTATATATTTTCTAATTTCATACCCTTAATTTTCAAATTATAAGATGTATATGTTTCATTTAATGTTTTGTGATAAATTTTGAAGTATATTTTTCAATTATATGTTTTTTTTTTTGGGTAGTATATTAAGATTTGTTATTTTGTAAACATAAAATATCAATTTCGTGTTCTCATCTCTTTCTTTCAAATTCAATCTGTAGGATAGGATACTAAACTATTGTTACTCCATTTATTACTTTCTTTATTCATTTCTTCCAATTATACCCAAGTATAGGTCACAATGCAACATTACGGTTCCTTTCATCTCCATTCTCAATGTCTTCTTGCTGATAAATGCAAACTATAATTTTATAAATTTATATTTGTTCATGCTCTATTATCTCCCAGTTTCAATTATTAGAGACGCGATTTAACTTATTAGACTAATTAAATGTTTTAAAATATGAAAATAATATTCTTATTGTGACAAATTCTACTATTATAAAATTATCGCAATCTCACAATGTTTATCATTATGGAGTTTGTCACAAAAAATATCAATTTCATGTTTTCACAAAAACAAGTGGGTGGAGTCTACAAAATTAGATTCACAATTCTTAAAAGATATCCACACAAAAAATTGTGAAAACATTGTGGATATAGGACCCATTATCTTGTAGTACTCTTCAATACATCGTTTCAATGACTCAAAAAACCCTCATATATAACTATCGGCATAACATTGCACATCCTTGTGAGTGCAAGTGCTAGTATATAGAAAGAAGATGAGCAAATATTTTTGATTGGGATATGTAGGTTGTGAAGGTTAGGTGATTGTGAGTGTATGAGAAATGCCTAAGTAACTAATAGAAAACTCTCGACAAGGGGAACATATTGAGATTGAAACTTTGGAAATTGGGCTCTGCTCAACTTATAGACTTCTTTCAGCAAAACATAGGTGCTTTTGCAAAGCAATGGACATGAAGCTCGAGTAATTTTAATAAAAAACAAAGACCATATTTAACCTAAGTTTTTGAGTAAATGAATGAGCAATCTTCTGAATTAGAACAACAATTTGTCTTACAAGGTTTTTAAATTTTTTGTCATACCAACCCAAGGATTGGTAGGTTGTTTGTATATAGGGTACTTGTAGATGATCCATGATTCATTTCAAAACATGATAAACAAATTTTAGTTCATGTTAGTTTCATTTTAATGCTTTCAAAAGAGCAAACCATCCAAAATTTCAAATTAAGAAGAAAATAATTTTTATAGATCAAGAATTAAAAAATTCTTATAAAATTGAGAGTAAAATTAACATAAATATTTTTTTATTTAATCACGTGAGAAAGTTTACATGGAGATACAATTTCACTTCCAATATATTAATTGAATTTTATTCAAATTGATACCTCTCAATCCTTAACACTAAATGCGTGAAGACAAACTATTATACACCTAATCAATTCAATTCTTATCCTAAATATTTATCCTTTGAAATAAACATATTTATACTACTAAATTTTAACCCTAACTTAAATATAATCCATTTGATTCTACTCCACAGAAACCTACTCATTTCCCACCAAGCATCCTCTCCCTATACAACTTCTCAAAGGGATTAGCAATAGAAGGGGGTGGGTATCTCCAAATACACTCTTTCCAAACATTTGTTCCCTCATCCAAATCCAAGTCTCTAACCACCTTCCAAACCCCACTATTACACTTAAACCCTGACCCAAACCCAATCATCCAAACCTTATCCCCCTTCTTCAAACGTCCAGTGGCCTCCATGTAAGCAAGCACATACCACAGGCAGCTTGCTGATGTGTTCCCAAACCTGTGCAATGTCATCCGCGACGGCTCCACGTCGTACCCGTTCAGGTTCAGGCTCTTTCCTACACCGTCGATGATGACTGGACCGCCAGGGTGGATGCAGAAATGGTCCAAGCCTGTCTTAAAATTTGGCACGTAGGGTTTGCCTGATGTTTTCTTTGTGAAGAGAGTTTTGTAGACGTACTTGAGCTGTTCGGTGAACGGCAGAACCTTGGGGCCTAGGGCTGTGATGTTTCTTTTTAGGGCTTCTGTTGCTGACTCCACCAGGCGGTTGCTCAGGGAATAGCCGGTGATCCCCTCCTCGTCCTCGCGTTGTTGTACGCACAGGTAACCGTCTGAGCTGGCGCCTATGTGGGTTCTGACTGTGTGAAGCAGTTCCAGTTTTGCAGAATTCCTGTTGTAGCAATAATGTGCAACTATTTAGTCAAATTGCTGTAATCTAATTTGGTGTAATGGTATAGTGGATTGAAAATATAAGGGTTGGATTCAAATTTCAGGGAAATTTGGCCGAACGGATGGGGTGAATTTGGTTGAACAGATTTTTAATTCCTAATAATAAATCAAGGAAGATGTAAAACATCAGGTGAAATTGGCCGAATGGATACCCTATCTTAAACTTGAAGTTTGAATAAATGTCAAATAATTTCAGGGGAATTTGGAGGAATGAATTGTTCAAATTTCAGAGGAATGGATTCACTCAATCCTTAAATGTGTTTTCAAGAATATTTGACACGGTGAATTGCTAAAATTTCAGGGAATTTGGGGGGAATAGACTTTTCAAATTTCAGGTAAATTTGGCAGAATGGATACCCCCAATCTTTAACATTAAGTCGATGAAAACGTCCGATTTCAGATGAATTTCGTAGAATGGATACTGTGAATCGTAAATGCTAAGCCAGAGAAGATATCAAATTTCAAGAGAACTTGACAGAAAAATTTATTCAAATTTCAGGTCCTTAATACTAAACCAAAGGAATCAAATTTCAGGAGATTTTGACAGAAAGGATAGCACGATGCCCTCAATCATAAATTAAACCAAAGAAGATGTCAACTTTTACGCAAACTAATGGGAATAGATTGTTAAAAATTTCAGTAAATTCGACGATTTGACAGAACAAATATTCAAATTTCAGAAGAATTTGGTGAAATTAGACATCCAAATTTCAGTCAAATTTGGAAAAGACATCAAATTTCAGTCAAATTTGGTAGAAAAAAATGTTCAAATTTGAAGAAAATTTAGCTAGACAGCCCCATAAAAACAAGAACAAGAAAATTGATTATTAGTAAATTCAAATTTCAGTCAAATTTGGTAGGAAAAAATTGTTCAAATTTCAAGAATATGAAAACCTGAATCTAAATCCACAAAAACAAAAACTGATTTAAAATTTATGAAAGTCCAAAAAACTTTTCCCGGTAATTAAACATGATCTTCTTACCTGTAGGCTGGCTTGTTGGTGAGGAGAATAGCACAGCCACCGACTCTAAAGAGGCAATTGGTGACCATCATGGAACGCTCGGTCCCTGGATACCAGCTCTGTGACACACTTTCCGAGCTGAACACCACAGCAAACGAATTTCCATGAACTCTGAGCAGATCCTTAGCCAGGTCAATGGCTATCAAGCTCGCACTGCATCCCATGCCTGCCAAGTTATACACCTTGATGTTCTCTTTCATTTTATAATGATGTATTATACTGGCCGCCAGGGAGGGGGGATGGAGCAAAACAGGAAATATTCACCACCAATATGTCGATTTCAGAGGGGGAAATGCTGGTTTTTTGAAAGAGCTCGTCCAATGTCTGTGTGGAGCATTCATTGAATTCCAGAATTCCCTCTGCAAAATAATTATTATCAATTTGAGAGGGGAAACATTGTTCTTGCTCAACAATCTCAATTTGTGAGGGGAAACATTGTTCTTGCTCAAAAATTAAAAATCATAAGAGAGACCTAAAAAGGTCACCGTACCTTTAATGGAGGGCAAATAATCTTCTTTGAACATGAACCCCGGGCCATATGTTTCTTCTCCCAATCCAGATTTTAGCAGGACTTTCAGCTGAAATTTCACATCCTCTTCCTTGAGATTGTCATGCCTTCGAACGAAAAACTCGCAGAGCTCCGTGTGCATTTATTCTGTCCTCGAGCGGCTTGAAACAGCAATATTCCACCAGATAACAATCATTCTGTCTCAGAACATGGCGGATGAGCCAGATTACTATAATCAGTCCTGCTAAACTGCGTAATAACCAGATCTCCGATAATTTTATGCCCATAACTTCGTGTTGTCCGCATTTCAGAAAATTGTAAGGATATGCAAAGGCTGTTGAGAGCAATTCCATTGCTGTAATTGAATGAAAATCGATGCGGGAGAACAAATTGCTTCGTTTTTCTTCGGTCCACACAGATTGTTATATGCAATTCGACGAGAGTTGGTGGGTTATTAAAAGCGAGAGGGTGGCTATCGAGCAACCCTGGCCTACAAATATTAACTGTTTGTTAAAATGCCATCTCCTCCATTGAATGGATTGTAGGCAAGAGAATTAACTCAAACGACTCTCCCCATAAAAGCATAGTATTAATTCAAAACACACTCTACTTAATGCATTACTACTACATTCATTGCAAACATCATGACGACCATGACGTCATTCGCTGTCGCATGGTGCAGTGTGTTGGACTTGGTTTATTTTTGGGGTTGGTGTTGAAAAAAGCGCACAGAGAACCCCAACAAGAGTCGAACCCGTGCTCTGCATGTTCCCAACGCATTGTCCCCACTAGCCTAGCTACCAAATGTTACATGGTTCAATCTGATTTGATAACACTTTGTTAAAAAAACAAGATATCACTGATTTGACCGCTGACATGCGGGTCCCACCAGTACATGTACATTCATGGGTATGGTGTATTTTCATGAGTTGCGCATTGGCATTCGATGTATTTTGCATGGAGGATAACTTTCAGTTATTATAATTGATCTATCTTCTAGAATTTTCTAGCTTATGTCACATGTGTGGACATTATGTAACAAGTTTTCAAAATTAAAATTTTGAAACGAAATGATTTGTCTCTATTTTTATTGGTCACAATGCAATGCTTTAACCATTTTTAGGTTTTATCATAATGTATTTTTTTTGGGTAACTTTTTAAACCATAAATTTTAAAATTGACATGTCTACTACATTAATTTGAGATGTGATAATGATTACTACATGGTAAAATTAAATTACATTTGTATTTGTGTAATTCAAGTGCAACAAGTAAACTTAGTTTTTATTTCACGGGTACGTTTGTTTTTATTTTGAAAAGGTGAGTGGGGTCCCAAATTTTTTTTTTCACAGGCACAAAATAAAATTTAGGCACGGACACACATTAGACACTTTCACTCCATATATACAACTGTAGATGCCTCTCAGCATTACTAATAATTATACATGAGCTGCAAAATACACTTGAAGAGATGTCAATGTTTTATTCTCTTTTAAAATGGAAAAATGGGAATGTCTAAAGTTCCTTATAAAATGAATTGTCTATGTTCAAAATATGACATGTGGCACACGTATATGTGAAATTTAAAGCATGGCTTCAATGTAGTTGTCTTTAAATCTTCCTCTAATTATGTAAAATATTTCTCTAATTATATAAAGTCCACTAGCTTATTTAGCTTTTTGAAAATAATCATAGGTGAATTCGTGAAACTTGAGAAAATAGTGAAAACAAGTTGAACTCCACTTCTCTTACGATAAGTTTATGCTTCTCCCTCTAACCATCTTGAAGGAATAAAACGATCCAAACTCTTATTCCTCTATGTTTTTACTAGTGTGAAAAATTATCTATGGATACCACTATCTAATATCTTCACTCCCACAAATGGTTTTTCTTATAGTGGGGAAGGAGTCAATGGATTTTAAAAGATGAAACATATAGATATCAAATTCATTTTCTATGAAAATATTTTTGATCACTTATTATGGCGTATTTTTCTTGGGCCCTCGATTTTTTTATTACGCTGAAGGTGCAGTACAAGTGAGATTGACCCACCCAAAATTGTGATACAATACAAATCATCAATGGCTGTGGTTGCTTCCTTACATAGATGTTGATTCAAGAAATCTTCATCATTAATTTATGTGATGTGGAGGTTGTCCACTCTGTCATGTTTTAATTTGATGTGTAATCATGCACTATGCCAACGATGGCAGTGAAATGTAGTGGTTTGTTGTCCTGGGCTTCAATGTCGTCCACATGCTCAATGCGTGGGGAGGAGGGAGATGCTGAGGTCGTTCTGATTGCCGCCAACATAGAGCCCATGGAGCAAACCATCTGTTGCAGACATCAATGCAAAAGGTTTGGATTAATTTTGATAAAAACTACACAATAATAAAACACTGAATATAATTATATTGAATTTAGAAATTATTTGGGATATCTTTACATGGATGGAGCATATAATTTATAGTGTTTGATCTCCTACAAAGGTGCAGTCAACACTCATCTTCAAACCCTACAATCTCTCTCCATGAATCTCTCGGATTTATCCCTAGGATATCTCTCTCATCCCTTTATTATCTCACACACCAAAATAGCTAGGTGAGTTGTTCTCACAACTCACCCAAATACTAATACTAACTATAACAACTATATTATTAATAATGAGTTTATATAAACTCATTATTAATAATATAGTTGTTATAGTTAGTATTAGTATTTGGGTGAGTTGTGAGAACAACTCATTATTAATAATATTACAATTTATTAATAATGTCACAATATATTTGTAACATTCACTCCCCTATTGTTAACATTATTAATTCCCAATATACACTCCCCTAATGTTGACATTATCGAAACAACAATCACATTTCCTTCTACAGTTTGTCGCCAATGCGTGCTCATGATCTGGATGGTTTTGTAGGTCAACCAACAACCTGAAACAAAGCATGGATTTACAGGACAACCAACAACCTAAAACAAAGGATGGTTTTACAGGACAACCAACAATCCAAATATGATGATGTTGCTTTTCCTTTGTGATTTCATTTGTCCACTATGTCTTTCCTTCAGGGAATCATGTAGGGACCACTTTTTATTGATTACAAACTAAATAGAGGGAAAATTGAACATTGAGACCATGTTCCAGTTTCCCCCCTCAATGTGAACATTTCACTTATTCAAATAAGAACTCTGAAATCATACTACAAATTTGAAATAAAAGAAAACACACATACACAAACACTACCACCACAACTTTGTGCCGCCCCCTCGTTGGTGACTGACGAGAGGTCGTTGATTGACCTCCATTCTCTATTGCCTCCATCCTCCAGATTTATGTTGCTACCTCAACGGAATGTGACCATGATGCACATTTGTTTCCACATTGGATTTATTCTTTTCTTCCCTCATGTAATGTGAAACATGTTACTTTTTGGACGTTGGGTAACACCGAAAATGTGTCCATGAGGTAAATTTTTACAATTTTTGACATTGACATGATGAGGTTAAAAAAAAGGGTATTTTTTAAACATTGTATTTTTGAACGAAATTAGAATCAATGCAATGAATATAGAAAACCAAGCACTTTTGCAAAAAATGACACTCAATTTTGAGGGTACCAGGCAAAAGTTATTAAGGTTTTAATTTCCCGTAAAAAAAGCCCAATTTGAATTAAAATTCGATAAACAATTAAAAACTTACTCCGGATGGAGAGAAATTTATCGTGTGATCACTCGTTGGAACTGGGAGGAAATGATGATTCCAAAAATGTCAAAGGCCCAAAAAAGATGATGTGGAAAAATATTAATTTGGCTAAAAAAACGTAATAATTGCCCTTAAAATGCAATTACCAAACAAAAACTATAGTAAAATTAATTTTTTCGAACTATAGTCTTTACTAAAAATTAAAAAAATAGCCAATAAAAAATCGCTGAAAAACTCACGACTTCATTCAAGTGACATAATGATTTGCTGATAATTCGACAACCAGAGCTTTGTTTTATAAATTGAAAAATGCGTTAGAAAGGTGCTTTCAAAATCTCTGAACTCGAAAAGGTTACGGTCTCAACGTCTCTACCAAATTCAGACTCAATTCTTTGTGATTTCGATTCATTACTTCTTGCAAGACTTTGCTCAATGTTGAATAATCGATCCCAACGTGTAGGTTCTGTTGGCAGGTACGTTGGGTGAATGTCTGAGACAAAGCTTATAAAATACAAATACTTTCGTGCTCAAATGTATTAGATAAGACAATGCACAACAATCATATCTCAGAGCTGAATTGCGACATAACATGTAAATCGAAGACCAAATGACAATGTGAGGAGGCACACATGACAGGGAAAGATATACAATGAGCTGATTGTAAATGTCCATGATAACAAGTAACAGTTTGTATCTATAGAGAGAGATCAATTTATTGATCGAATGAGATGTATTTGCTGCATACAATGAATTTGGGCCCTCAATCCAAAACAGATTGCAAAGTATATACCAAAATTTCCAAACCAAATGACGAGATCATTTGAAGTGAATCCAAAATATGTCATGTTGTGTCTATGCACAAATCCAAAAATCTCCTCAAGAATATATGGCAGCAACCAACAAAGATCCACACAACAATTGCAAAATGTAATCACGAACAAACATAAATGGAATAATAGCTATCTGAAATACTCTCTGCAAAATACTTCTCATATAACAATTTCACCATTAGCAGGGCAATGAAGAAGTCCAAATGCCCCTAATACAACAATCAAACTATACAGAACATGATCCTACTCTGATACCACTGATAAAAACTACACAATAATAAAACACCGAATATAATTATATTGAATTTAGAAATTATTCGGGATATCTTTACATATATGGAGCATACAATTTATAGTGTTTGATCTCCTACAAAGGTGGAGTCAACACTCATCTTCAAACCCTACAATCTCTCTCCATGAATCTCTCAAATTTATCCCTAGGATATCTCTCTCATCCCTTTATTATCTCACACACCAAAATAGCTACATGAGTTGTTCTCACAACTCACCCAAATTCTAATACTAATTATTACAACTATATTATTAATAAGGGGATGGGCAGGAGGGAGAATTACTCGACCATACCCTCGCAATGGCTAAAGAGGGAAATCCCCTCTCCATTTTGAATGTAATGTATAAATATGCAAAGACTGTTAGCTAGTTCATGAATATCGAAGATGATAAGGGACCCATTCTAGAGATTAGGACCTGTTGTGGATATTTTGTTGTGAGAATTACGACGCAATTGCAAAGGGAGGGAAGTGAGCTTGTTGATTTTGAGATGAGCCCCAAAAAATGTGACATTGCAAGGTGAATTATCGACTATGTAGGTACTAGTAATAACAATACCCTCATAACAGAGCTTATATTCATGAAGATGTATATAAAATGTGTATATTATTCATTTTTGGCAGGGATTTCGTCGAACATCAATGTGGTGGAAGGAAAATTCCATGAGTGTGTAGACATGACCAAATAATTTTTGCAAGATATGAATGCTCCCTGCTTTGAATTTGTTTTCTTTGACCACTGCAAAAAATGCTATTTTCCAGACTACCTTATGTTGATGGAGAAGGGAATGGTGGGGTATGGAAGCGAGATATGTGCAGACAATATGGGGGTTATAGGGGGACTTGCCGACTTCACAAAATATGTGTGTAGCCTAGCAGGTGCCATATGGTAGGTATGTGTTTCTTCTGTGGTAAAATTATATGTTTATTTCGTAGTCTGTGCATTAATAATTCTTTACAAGCTAGTAGTCACCACCACTTTAGGATCCAGATCCCACGATCAACATGACGTAGTTGATTTCTTTGGGGACACATGTAGCCATTTAATGATGTGTCTTCATCGTATCTAAGAATTAGACATCGTCCAAGAGCAAAACCTGACATTGTAGAAAATAAAATAACAAAAAAGTGAAACCCATTTTTCCACGTTTTCCAAAAAAATTCTAATCCTTTCAGTTGTATAAGTTCAATTTTTCAGCACCCTTTAACTGACATGAAAGTTAATGCCAACGACTACATGAACCTTCTATATGGATAAAAATAAATGTAATACAACATTATTCTTAGGATCGTTAGTATTTTGATTAACTTGTGTTACTCAATCCCGATTTCATCAGATTTACGCATGGCCCTAAAAATATTATCCTTAACTTCTCCTCAATATGAAACATATTTTAATCATACTTTCTACATATATTTCAAAATATCTTAGCAAATTTGTCACATCTCAAATATTTAAAAAATTAATAATCAGATCAACTTATCAAAGTTAGCATATCTCTTGGATACACATGGATCACTTCATAATTAACTTCCTAAAATAATGACAATGTTGTGTTGTACAAGTTCAAACATCATCTCTTGTTGCCCAAAATATTGCAATGAATCGACCCACCATAGTGTCTTATTGTTGATGTTGGCCTACATACCCAAAAACCTTTTTAAAAAATCAATAAAATTTCCTTTGGGTTATTTTCTTTAAATATTTAAATAATGCATTATGATATCTTAAACTTACTCAACAAGGCTTTCATGCAAAAAAAAACATGTTCCTCTCTAATGTGGCATGTAAGAAAATGTAAGTTTAATCATTGATTATATACATTAATTTATTCTTAATATCTACCAATTTGAAAAATACTGGTTTTATTGGAATTACGAATCTTAAGGATTGTTGGAATCAAATCATTATGTATTTGTTCAATAATAAATATGTCTTAAACGTCGCCAAATTGAAAAGCCCTACTTTTTATTGGATTTGTAAATTTCAGAGATAACTTCAATCACTTTTTTATGCATTTTAATGATGCAAGCATGGAAAGTAAACAAAGAAAAAGGTAAAGAAAAGTGAAAACATGGTATATAGTCCACATAAGAGAACCGACTCAAGTTCTTGCACATGCATAACTCCAATGGAAATGTGGGTCTTTTTTTTTACACTATGTTCTTTATTAACAAATAGGATAAGTTGAATAAAAAGGATGCACTGGAGAGTATGATTGAAAAGGAAAAAATCTTACTAAACTCAAATATATGCAAACTTCCTTTCTGCAGGTAGTGGTGAAGGTGACTCTTTAAATCCTCCAAGGATGGGGAAAATGTGGATTTCACGTTCAATGGTCTAGTACTTTACCCCTTAGGAATGGGTCGGTTACATATTTAGAGACTATGTTGCCTCCTCTACTAGGCTTGCGCAAACATTCATGTTTTTTTGTGGGAATGTTGGTGACCTCATTCACAACATCATGCGAATTTTCTTGATGTCCTCCAGTTTTCTTGTGAGAAAGTATCTCCACCGTGTCTATTTTTGTGTCATGAATCTATTTCACCCTTTTTATACCTTCACCACCATTGTCCCAATTAGGCCATAATGGAAGATAGACATTTAGACAAAGGAAAACATTGAAGTTGAATGGAAAGACGTTTTTGTAGATGTAGTTATGAGCATTGCGGGTGAAAACACCCCAGGGGCCAATCTTTTCTTCTACAACATGTTGCTCGATGTACAATAATATAAACAAAGCCACCTATCAATCACTCATATTGAGTATTAGCATGTGCATGAAATCAATAATATAATGCAAATTCTCCTTCAAAGTATTCATCGACAATGCCTTTATTTTTTGGATATCTGTCCAGTACCTTGTGTTGCGACCTCACCCCTTTCTCCTTCAAATGATTGACAAAAATGAAACACGTTTCATATGAGCTTGGTCATAAGAAAGAAGTATTTTTATTTGCTTCCCCCTAGCATTTTACCCACCCTTTGACTTCTCCTCCCTTAAAACCCTTCTTCAATGCACATCCTCCTCCCTTGATTTTTCACTCCCTCCAATTCATCTTTTCCAATGCATCTCCTTCGGTGTTTCCATCGCACACTTCACGTGAGATTGTTAGTTTTAACACTGACATATCATTATGTCGAAGGAATTTCCCCGAGTAGAAACTTCTTCGCATTCTGACACATGCATCAAAGATCAAGGGCACATGTTGTTTGGTCGTTCAGGTTACAGTTCAAACTCGTAAAAAATAAATCCATATTTTTAAATTACCCCTGCATCTCATCATGTACACATAGTTACTGTTCTTATTTGCCATTTAAAAATAACTATCTTGTTGGTTTACCAGGCAAGCATTCACCTAGCACCACCTGTCAATTCGCCTTTAGGAGAAGTCACCATCCTGTCCATTGGACTGCTTTCTTGATGATCTTAAAAGCACATTCAATTTCTTAGAGCATGACAGTAAAGGCAAACCATAAATTGCCTCGATAGCAGTCATAATCTTGAAAAAACTGGTTACACATTACAATTCCTTGAGGGAGGAGGTATACATTTAGTAAGTAAATGCACAGTGAGTAGAACTGTTTACTCCTATATGACTGACAATCTTCTCCTAGGTTCTAAACATGTGCACGTCAACTATGATTTTACACAACAATTTCACAGATCATATCTAGGCTCTCTTCTAATACAAAAGTCGAAATGTAAGTGAACACTAGTATAACTAAAATCTTGATTTTCTCCTTGCAAAGGTTACCTAGACATAATCATGTCTCTGTCTTCTTCTTGTAGGGGATGCCCTAATGGAAATAGTCATTTCATCATATACACATTCTATCTGTGAAATTGACAATTCCCCAAAAAACTTACTTGGGATCCTTGTATGGAAATGACCTTATCATTCAGGTTCTCAAGCATCTAACCTACTTGGCAAAACAGGCCTCGTAGGACAGCTAAACCTTGGGACTTGTAGGATCTCTAGTCCATGACTTCACTGCCTCTTGGATTGAAGTCTAACTCTGGGTTGTATCCTGTATATGACTTGCAGGAGAGCTTCTTTAACGATGTGGAAGTAACATGTCAAATCTTACCTTGTTTGAGACAGATAGCAACAGAATCCAGTTTTTACATCTAATCATCAATGCACTCTCAAAGTCAAATCAACTGTTCCTTATGAGATCCTAATGATTGAAAAAAGAAACTCACCTCTTTGGAAGAACATTGAGCCCAATATCAAACATGATAAGCTATTTGAAAGAAATTGAAAGCATGGAGAAATCTTTGCTGGCCCAAAATGGAAGAGGAAGATACTATGGAGGGATAACATAGAACGCCTAGATTCAATACAAAATAATAAATGGATGCCACACATGGGACATCAACTTACAAGATGTGAACCAAAAAACAACTCAGGGACCAATAAACTCCCCATTAACATAAAGAGAATTCCAAAGTTCTCCTAATTTTTTGGGAACACGCCAATCAACCATTCAATTGAATCTAACCTTTGTTCTGTGAAAGGCTACAAAATTTAGTGGTCCTTACCTCTCACACTCAAAGCCTCGAACAAGAAATAATCCTCGATGCAGAGATACCCTGGCCTGCAGCACATTGATGCCCAGAGCTTCCACAGCCTCCAGTACAGGGAAAGGAGCAACCCTGGCCTTTTTTCCGCAAAGGAGACCTTGTATCTCAAGCCCACATGGAATTGCTCACCACTGTGACCTGGTAAACATATGTATAGGAATCAACGTATCCAGCTATCCTCAAATCAACCTGAAGGTGGACAATAATACAGTGAACTTTATTAATAAGGAAGAAAGCTTGAAGCAACCGCGGTTTTTTTTATCAAGATTCACATCCAACAGCGCCTGTGCTAGTTGAAAGTTGTGTATGACATCAGAATAAAAAATCTCATTACTACTCTGTGGTCCTATAGCCCACTTCAGGTCTCTGTGGACGATCATTAAAATCTTTCATTCATTCATTCATTAACACAATATCATGCTGCAATATAAACTGAGCCAATCTGTGGTAAAATTAAACATAAAACATAACAAATAATTAACAAAAATCACACCTGCAATGTGGCAGGACTCGAACCTATGACTCTGAGAAACCACGCAAATGAAGGTTGTGAGCCCCATGGCCATGAAAACAGATTGCATTCGACGACAACTCTTTACACCTCAAAAAAATTGATGCACATGGAACCAAACCAATGCCGCAGATGATCATGATCGTCATTACATGCAGGTTAACAGAGCACAGACAAGCCTTCTATTTACATATAGATTGTGTGTACACATATTTTTGTGTATATACATCAACAACCTTCCCCATCAAAATAAGTTGATCAGAAATCAAGTCTAAAATTAAAAAAATATGGAATCTCTTTCATGCCTACACGTTAAACACAATACACTTTGATGGGTTTATTAATAAAAATACATCCTTGTAAATCAAAGAGCAAATTGCAGGAAATTGCCTCGAGTCTTAGTTTGAAATTTTTGTTTGAACATTTCACTCTTCGAGCTATTTTTCATTTTGGCCCCTTTAAGCGCAAATGACACTCAATTAAATAATTCGATTTGAATGAAGGCAATAAAGTGGAGCACAAATAGTAGATATTATTTGGGTAGGAACAATTTGAACCATGAAATAGGTGTCAAATATGCATGAATTTAATTACCACATTTAAGTCCCACATTTTTCTTTATAAATTTCCATTCATGTCTTTGTCTTATCTATCAAATGAAATATCATCCAATCGAAAATGTTGACACCATAAATAAAAGAATTAAAAAATAGAAAATCTTGTTTTTTCCATATTTTCTCAAAATTTTCCACTTATTTCAATTGTGTAAGGGAAATTTTTTGGTGCCCTATTAAAATTGAAAAAATAGTAAACAACATTAATTGACTGACCCCTCCATATAGCTAAATAAGACAATACGATGTTATTCTTAAGCTCGACACTATTTTTGATTAAGTTGACTCATGTTACTCAATATTTATTTCACCATATCCATCGCATGACCTTAAAATATTCTCTCCTTATTTTCTACTTAACATGAGAAATATTTTAATCATAACTTCTAGATATATATCAAAATATCTTTACAAATTACCTCTTAAAAAAATTAGCCGAACGTATAAAAGTTCCTCTTTTGATGTTTCTCTACCTAAATTTTAGCTTCTCTAATGCATCCTCTTTGGCATTTTCATCACACGTTGCACGTGTGATTGCTAGTATGTAGATTTGATACTATCAAGAACCTATGAGAATTCTCACTAGCATGATTAATGCACTTATGAAATATAACAATCTCTAAATGAAAACATCTTTTCTTTTTGAATGAAATCAAATAAAAATTAAGTGATATTTCTCTTTTGTTGAATGGGAGGACTTGTTGATATGTCTTCTCAATGGAGAATTGGCATAATCAACTTGAATGTATTATGGTGATAGGATCAAGAATACATGATAGAAAAGGTCTCCAGTCATATAAGTCTTCAATTGACCTACTTAGATTTTTCACATCCAACAATCTCACTTGTGTTATCTACTTTAGGTTAGCAAAACCATAAGATCGAGATATTCAAAGCTCAAGAATGGGAGAGGTCCATATCTAGAGAATTTTGATTTAATTTTTGTAGGGAGTTGATTTGGAATGTCCTATAAGTAAATTAGAACTTGGGAGAGTTTTCCAAAAATGATTTTTCTTCCTTTTAGATGTTTTTAATGGGCTTCAATGGTGTTTCTATCTTAAACATGAATGTGGTCACCATGGATGAAATAATGAACCAAACCAAGAAATAATGGATTCAAATGAAATATATAGGGGAAATTAAGTTATTCTCCAAATTTAAGAGAGCTTTATTGTTAAGATGAACGGGAAAATGCAAAAGATTTTCTAGTAAAAAAGGAGTAAAACTAGTTATTTTTAATGGAGTAAGGCTGCAACACAAATATGATCATAAAAATAAAATACTACACCTTAGAATTCAAGAGAGGAATAAAATTAAGGGCATTTGAAAGAGGGGGCTTCAGTCAAAATTTCAAGCAATTTGGTCCATGGAGTCTCTTGGAATGAACAAAATAGTTTTTGGCTAACTAGGGCAAAAATTAGCTTTTTCGGTTGAAAACTTATTTTGTGGATTAAAAATAACTCAGTATATGGCTACACACAATGTTAGAATCAAATGAAAGGCATATTTGATAGGAGCACAAGTGGTCAAAATTTGATGGAGTTTTGCCCATAGAATCAACGAGAATGAGCATAAGTATTTCTGGAAAACTAGGAAGAGTTTGGTTTCATGGATTTTTGGAGCAGCAATGGTTGCATATGTTCTAATTTTCCATTACCTTTTTATATTTTTTCATTGAGAATATTTTTGGAGGGAAAATAAAGTTCAAAAATCACTTAGGTGTGGAGATTGAACTTTACTCACACAAAACCAAATAATACGCCCAAGTTTTGCATTTTCCTTCATGGAAGTGTGCTTTTGCACTTGCCTATGTGGAAATACACACCAATCACATGTTAGGAACACATTGGAAGTGTATGGAGTATCTTTGATGAACACTTTTTCATAGAGGGGTTCAAAATGTGCTTCATGCCTTGGGGGGACAACAAAACCAGGAGGTAAGTTTCAAAGTTTAACTTTTGGTCAACCTAAATGGACCAATAGGAGAGGTGCACACTTTTTGGTGTGGAAAAACATAACATCCAAGAAAAAAATGCATGGAGGAGCTTAAAAGTGTGTCACATTCACTTAAGTGACTTTAAGTTGCTGACATCGTCACCCCAACAAAGAATTAGAAAAAAACAACTTTCTCACATCTAGAGCAAAATTTGGAGTTTTATAGGGGTATGATATATGATTTTGACTGGAAAAGAGACAAAAAAATCCATTACCAAAACTTTCAAGATTTGAAAATTCTTCCATTTTGAGTTTATTCCAAAACTTTTACATTGCCAAAATTGTCATAAGGAGGCATCAATTGGTTTTTGGCTATCAAGGAAGGTTGAGATCACAAGGACCACAACCAATGCTTGAATTATATAGAGGAATACATGTTCCTCCATTTAACCATTTTTAGGGATTCTGAATATGTATGGAGCTCTTGCAATTATTTTTACGAGAACACTTTCCTTTTGGGACCAAAACACTTTGTGACATAACAAGTGCTAGAATGGTGTTCATTCCCAGAACATATTCAATGCTCCCATAATATGACTTTGAGTATACCAGTGAGAAGTATACTCCGAGTAATTTCCCATGATTGCATCTAGGACACCTGAAATCACACATAACACTCATTGGACTATTCACAAGTCGACACTCACAAAGGGGAAAATTTACAATTTGGGCCAAATTTCTCAAAGGGAAGACAAGTTTTTTTGGGGTTGTCAAGAAAAGTGACTACCAACATTTTGCATGCCAATGGAGAAACTATCCCAAAATATGCAAACCCCTTTTTACGGTCTTAAGAACAAGATTATGGTATAAAATAAAGGAGAATTCATATCTCATCACAATTTAGTTATAACATGAATCCATAGTCAAAAAGTAGATTTCTGGATGTAGGCAAACCAAATCCCATCATCCAAATTAAGGGTCTATACCAGAGGATATATTTATATCCCTAGGAGACAATTTCAAACGTGAAGCTATTTGAATACCCACAAACCTATCTTGAATAGTATTTCAGGTTGTAAGATTTATAGAACAACTTAAAGATTCTCTAATATTCTACCATACCCATTCAAAGCACTTTTTCATGTTTTCTTTCAACATAATCTAGTTCCCATCTCTCACACTATAACCCTACTTGTTTTGAATTGATTTATCTTTAACAAATTTGTTGGAAATTGCAAGAGTAACATATTGATAGGACCTTTTGTCTTAGTTATAAAATATTATTTTTGTATAGTGTATGAAGTTAGATATATAACCCTAATTTAGTATCATAACATTACAAATAGATGTGGATATTCTTGTAAAAAGGTACATTTACGTAAGAAAAGAGGAGCATCTACAACTCGATAAAAGTACTTTTATTTTTTTGTAGATTATTTTGTGTGCCATTGTTTGGTAATATCTTGGAAACATAAAAGGAATAATATGAATTTGATTAAAAGGAATTATATGGATTTAGGGAAAATCCCTATAATGTCAGTTCCATTTCAAGAAAGTCATGCATTATATTCCATCAAATCAACAAATTGGTACTTGTCTAAAGAAAATAATGTTTTATTTGAGTGATCACACATTCTAGCTATGATATATAAATAATTGTAGTTTGACATGATAGAAATTACAAGAAAATAACTTTCAACATAATTATTTCTATATTTAAGCCTAATGTCAAAGTTGGATTATATATTTAAAAACTAAAGAATGTAATAATGGGAAAGGACATATGGTAACATGGTGTGCTGACTTCAAAATTCATTGCAAATTGTAGACACTCAAATTTAGTAATTTGTACTTTGTCATACCTTGATTTGACTATGCACACATGCTATGATAAATGCTACTTCTCTATGCCCACTAAGCACTTTTTGAGGTCCATTGGTTATCTTGTTTATCCTTTCACACTAACATGCTGACAAAATACGAGAATGCAATGTACAAAATCCACAAACAAACATCAATTGACCAGCTCCTAACTTCCTTTGACATATTCCCTACTCCTTCCGAAGACCATATGGTTTTTTCAGAGCCGTACCATATGGTCACGACCTCTTCGTACGGTCTTGGACCAACATGTCTTCCAACTGCACTTTCAAATTCAAATATTTTATAGGGTCATATACTTCATTTGGGTCATCCTTGCTTTTAAAAAACATCTATGGAACCCTATATAAACAAGTAAATATTGCCTCATTTTCTAACCTGGAACTCCTAAGGCAATGCACTAGAGCACTCACTTCTTACACTTGTAAAAGGCATCTAAATGTAATGACATTACTTAGATAGATCTGAATATCAAAAACAATATAACACCAAATAACACCAAAATGTAGAGAAATTATCACAAGAAGTAAGTAGAATAACTTTGAAACTTCAAGGGGGTAACCTCCAAACCATATAATTAGACTCAAATGCTGAATATGATGATAATATCCTATTCTCTAACTCCTATATATACCCTACTATACTATCCAAAGCCATAAAGCCGACCCACTAAGCATATGAAAGCATATATATATATGATATTACATGATAAGAGATTATGTTAGCCACATTTCAACCATCCATATCCCAATATATGACCTAGGGTTAAGGGTATAACACAATAGCTTCGTAAATCTTAGAATTACACATCTACAGTCATTAGGAAAATCAGGTATGAAGATACAAACTAGGTATGGAAACCATCTATCTCATCTGCAAACATCCAAACATCCTCTCTCCAAGCGTTTTTAATAAGAGCCAAGTCAAAACAAACATGGTCAAATCAAATTCCAAATTTGATTGATCTTACTGGATATCACATACTAGGTGGAGAACGACATGTAGTTTGAGCCCTTTTTGGACTAGTGTCAACGTTGGCAGTGCACGAGGGTTTCCAAAACCCTTATAATGTTTGTTTTGTAGGACTCTTCATATATGGCTAAAGTTTGAGATGTTGATAAGTCCATTTAGAGAGCCTCGTTGCATATGCAACAACTAGGGTTCGACAATGATGATCAAATAAAGAAAGGTGAGAAACCCAAAAAATTACAGGAGTCAGGTTTATGGCAGGTCGAAGCTCATATAGAGGGGGGTGGACCGTACAATACAATCATGATCTGATCATATGGTCCTGACCCAGGTGCATATATAGTTCCAGTCCAGGTTGCGATGGTTTTTTAGGTTCAAATCTTCTTGTTTCACAATTGCACAGTCTCAGATCTCTCTAGAAAACACCAAAAATCAACTAAGTGCTTATATACCTCCATTTTTGCTTTCGATTGCATGTTAGGTTAATTAGTGTATGCAAATTCCTCTTATATGATATGAATTACAAATTTGAATAAGTTCTTGTATTGAATCATATTTTTTAGATTTGTAAATCAACTCTAATATATCCTACACCTAATTAAATTGCCCTAAAATTTAATTTTAAGGGTTAAACGCTAACCTTTCAGGCATGGCTTCTTCAACACCAAATGTTTGCATGTTTCTCGTACACTATTTTCACTTTGCATAGGCCCAATAGTTGCCAAACATGTGAGGTCTTGAGGTTGATTCATTGGGCCACCCATCTCTATGGTGGGCCTCACTTGGTGTCCATGTCGGATCAGATTTTGTTATTCAGTATCGATGGTTTACCCCATGTGTATTCGTCGACTTTCTGGGGGTGTGCATGGAGGGTTTCCCACCAGCTTCAAACTTGGAAAAAAACACTATTACATTTTGCATCAAGAAACTAATACTACAACATTTGAAAAAAAAAACTTTTGATTATTATATGAATTATCTTCATCTATTGTCTTCAAAAGCATGCTTTGGCACTTTCTAAAAAGGAATATGGGATAAGGCTACTAAGATTGACATCATCCCTAACAAAAACATTTGTTCAAGAATTATAAATTATAACTAAAATATCTAATAAGAAAGTGCATTCAATCATTTGAAGATGGATCTCCATTCAATTTTCTTAATCTCTCAATTTGGTACAATGAACATCTTTAGAATGTAAGTAACAAGATGAAATATAGATAGATTGAATGTGAAAATTTAACGTAGAAACCAAATTAAGAAGATAGAGTTAAGAGTTGTGTTGGCTATGAGATGGAGGAGTATCTTCTTGTTCTAATATACAACATTAACAACCATTTGTGTTTTCTACAACAAACATATTCCAATATCTAGGGTATTCCACTAGTCATATTGCATCTTATTTTTTACCTCTAAACTTTTTATATTATAAATATCACCCCTTATTCTTAATAGAAACATTTCCTTTTATCTCTAAACTTTTTTATATTTAAATATCACCCCTTATTCTTAATAGAAACATTTCCTATTATGAATAACATCTATACATTTTGATTGGTCCTCCCCAATACATCATTTTTGAATGTTCTCTTGGCATAAATTTTGAGATAAAGACAATTTTAATCCATTATATTTTAAAAAATTGCCAAATTTTATGTTTTAAAACTTTTAGTAAATTAAAGTATGAAAACATGACGAGCTATGCATTCCATTTATTATGTGTGATAAAATATACTCGCTACAAACTTTCTCAAATATCTTTTGAATTTAATTTGGTTATTATTATTACGAAAGTATCTATTACTAATATTTGTAATATTGGCTTGTAAGATCTCTTGTAGATTGTGGGTTAAGTAACAGGCTCTGGTGGAGATGCGGGGTATCGATCCCCGTACCTCTCACATGCTAAGCGAGCGCTCTACCATCTGAGCTAGATCCCCGTTAAACGCTTTAATTAAAACGTGTGTGAATTGGCATACCAAAACAGTGCAAGAAAAGAATTACGAAAGTAAAACTGCAACCGCCGTTGCCGGGGATCGAACCCGGGTCACCCGCGTGACAGGCGGGAATACTCACCACTATACTACAACGACAACTCTGCCACTGGCAGACAAACACGTTTATCTTTTTGACAATACTATACAATACCATCGCCCGCCTGATTCATCGCCTAGTACATCCCCTCCTTCCACTTACAAGGGAGATGCCGTCTTACTCTCTCTTCAACAAATCTTCCCTTTATTGAAGTTTTTGTTTGTGATTTATTTCCTTCAATGTGTCCCTTTAACTAATTACTATATATATTTGAGAGGTGTTTATTACCCTACCGAAGGTAAGGATATTGGCTTTACCACATCTATTAGTTATTTGCATTATTTCCAATTACATTGTGCCATGTGTATTTAAAAATGGTTTAACTAAAGTTTCGTGCTCTAATTTTTTATGCTGGCAACATTCTATTGGTGAACCCTTTTATTTGCAACTGTTGCTGGAAAAGGGGATGTCCTTCCATACATTTAATGGATTTAATGAATTTACTGTTTATGATGTGTATTTGGTCCATTTTGTGTGGCTCGAGACATGATCTCTTTTTTGGTTTCTATTGTGAAATTTCTCTCCCATCAAGATGAAGGGAAATACATCAATCTAAGAACAACAGGGTGTGCATATGTGGCTTCTCTTCCTGTTATTCCTTTGGCTCGAAAAAAAGAATGGCGGATTGAACATACACGAGGTTAAATTTGCAAGTAATGTTTGTTGTTTTGTATGTTTCTATGATTGTCCTCCTATATTGACTAAATATATACTATGTTCACAGTATAAAACACTTGCTTTGATATGGAATTCTTCTATGTTTCTAATTTGCAGTTTCATTTTGTTCTGTGTTCGTGATGGTTTGCAGTCTGTGTGTAGGGTGGACATGTTGTTTGTGTTTTGTATATGTGGATTGAATCATTTTTTGGGTTTGAGTTTATGAATTTTGAGTGGTTGTTTTAGTCTATTTTTTGGTGTCTTTTTTTGGTTTTTGGTTTTTGAGGGAGCAAAGCATTGTAAGGAGCACAGTGACGGAACAGAGTGGGTGAGACAAACAATGGAGGATGCATCTTATGCCTCAGAATTCCTTCAAAGCTATGCCAGTATGTATGTTCTTCTTTTACTGATTAATTTGTTATTTTACTAGTTCACTTTTCCGAAATTTTGCATAATAGGATAAGGTATTTTTGAAACAATCTTCCCTTGTTTCACTTTAAATCTTACTTTTATAGATTTTCAACTGAATGCACACGTATGTTGCCTCTGTGTTGTAGGTTTAGAGAAATTTTAAGGCTTAATTTACTTGTGAGAATCCTCTCAACAAAACATGCATTCTCAGCTGCAGTGTCTCCACAGCTATGTTAATTGAGGATGCACGTCAAGTGTTTGCGAAATACCTCAACGAGATGTGGTTGTTTGTAATGTAATGATTGCAGGTTATGCACAAAGTGGGCATGTCGACGAGGTTATGAAGGCTTTTGAAGCAATGTCTCTACGAGATTTGGTGTCGTGGAATATCATGATTGCGCTTTGTGCCAAGGATGTATTTTTTGAGGCAACATTTGGACTGTACCATGAAATTCGACAAACAGGTGCCTGACCTGATCATTTTACTTATGCCAGTATCCTCTCTACATTGGTAAGCCTGAGACGAGGTATGGAAGTACACGGGGATATAATCAAAAGTGGACTTAATTGTGATGTTTTAATGACCGGTTCACTTATTGAGATGTACGTGAAATGTGGTGACATGGAGAAGACACGGTATGTGTTTGATGAAATGCCATAACCAAATGTTGTGTCATGGAATTCTTCCTTCCGACTGCCATGTGCATGTAACGAGAACTTTTTGTCTTTCGCGGAGCATTTATTTTTATCTAGATTTTATCACGAGACATCTATTTTCATTGAGGTTCAATCGTACTTACTTTCATTGAGATAATTTCAGGAAATGCTTCTTTTCATTAAGATAATTCCAGGAATGCTTGGTTTAATTGATATTTCTCATGGAATACTTTGTTTTCTTAGTGATATATTCATAGATTTTATTTTTTGCATTGAGATTTGGCTCAACGCGTATCCAAGGAATCTGAGCTGCAGTAATAGGTTGCATAGGCTCAAGAAGAGCTGAAGAAGACGACATAGGAACACGTTGTAGTTGAGACTGAAAGGGCGCATGCATTGGAGGTCCAAAAAGAGCCGAAGAAGACAAAGGAATAGTTCGTAGCAGCCGAGATAATGATTGTATTTTGCTTGTACTAGAGCAAGTTGCTGCTTATGATTGTAGAATTTTCCTTGAGTTTAAACTCAACCAGAAGTAATCGACTTCAGTCCTCAAACAATATTACTAACAATTACATTGAGTCAACTTTGAGCTTAGCTTAGTGATTTGTAACATGTATCATTTTTTACCACATTCATGGTGGATTCGCTAAAAGTTATTCATTGCATGTTGAATGCATTTTTCTCTTTGTAGATTTATGATGTATAACACTATGTTGGTTAAGAAACAAGAGCAACATGATATATTGCGTTGTGGTTTTCCCGGAATTCATTCATGCAATGCTCAAAATCAGGGAACATGGGTAATCTATTAATTCCTAGCTTTTCAATTATGTTTTTTTTCATCATATACTTTTCTTTAATAGAAAGCATTGATATTTCATGGTTGTTCATCTTCATTTAGCATGACAACACTATGGGGAGAAATTTTGTAAACTGATTGTTATGATCATTTTAACAGGTTGATCGATTCATTCCCACGCGAAGTGCAGTCAATTTTGATGTGGCCAAATTTACCTTGAGAAGAGAATTTGAGGAAAATTCATCACCAAAATTATTTGCTGGCAAGGTTTTTCTAAAATTTCCTCCTTATTAAGTCCCATTCAACTAGATTTGTTTACATCAATTTATTGAAGCTGATTTTCTCAATGCGGTTCAAGACTTTTGTCGGAAAACATACCTACCACTGGAAACAACTAGAAATTACATGTGGTTGTTTTATTTGCAAACAAAATGTAGTCTGGAGATGAAGGAATTCCATGAAAATGACCTTGCAAACAAAATGTAGTCTGGAGATGAAGGAATTCCATGAAAATGACCTTCCCTCTCTATTCAAATTTTAAATGCAAGTTGGTGTTTTGATTAGGGTTCAACAAATGGTCTCTAGTCATATAAGTCTTCAATTGACCTATTTAGATTTTTCACAGTCAATAATCTCCCTTGTGTTATTTGCTTCAGGTTAGCAAAACCATAAGATCAAGATATTCAAAGCTTAAGAATGGGAGAGGTCCATAGCTAGTGAATTTTGATTTCATTGTTGCGGGAAGTTGATTTGGATGTCCTAGAAGTAAATTAGAACTTGGGAGAGTTTTCCAAAAATGATTTTTCTTCTTTTTAGATGTTTTTAATGGGCTTCAATGGTGTTTCCATCTTAAACATGAATGTGGTCACCATGGATGAAATAATGAACCAATCCAAGAAATAATGGATTCAAATGAAATATATAGGGGAAATTAAGTTATTCTCCAAATTTAAGAGAGTTGTATTGTTAAGATCAACGGGAAAATGCAAAAGATTTTCTAGTCAAAAGGGGGCAAAACTAGTTATTTTTAATGGAGTCTGGCTGCAACACAAATATAATCATAAAAATAAAATACTACACCTTAGAATTCAAGAGAGGAATAAAATTAAGCGTGTTTGAAAGAGGGAGCTTCAATCAAAATTTAAAGCAATTTGGTCCATGGAGTCTCTTGGAATGAACAAAATAGTTTTTGGCTAACTAGGGCAAAAATTAGCTTTTCCGGCTGAAAACTTATTTTGTGGATTAAAAATAACTCAGTATATGGCTGCACACAATGTTAGAATCAAATGAAAGGAATTTTTGATAGGAGCACAAGTGGTCAAAATTTGATGGAGTTTTTCCCATAGAATCAACGAGAATGAGCATAAGTGTTTTTGACAAACTAGGAAGAGTTTGGTTTCATGGAGTTTTGGAGCAACAACGGCTACATATGTTCTAATTTTCCATTACCTTTTTATATTTTTTCATTGAGAATATTTTGGAGGGAAAATAAAGTACAAAAATCACTTCGGTGTGGAGATTGAACTTTACTCACAGAAAACCAAATAATACGCCCAAGTTTTGTGTTTGCCTTCATGGAAGTGTGCTTTTGCACTTGCCTATGTGGAAATACACACCAATCACATGCTAGGAACAAATTGGAAGTGTATGGAGTATCTTGGATGAGCACTTTTACATAGAGGGGTTCAAAATGTGCTTCATGCCTTGGGGGGACAACAAAAGGAGGTAAGTTTCAAAGTTTGACTTTGGTCAACCTAAATGGACCAATAGGAGAGGTGCACACTTTTTGGTGTGGAAAAACATATCATCCAAGGAAAAAATACATGGAGGAGCTTAAAAGTGTGTTGCATTCACTTAAGTGACTTTAAGTTGCTGACATTGTCACCTCGACAAAGAATTAGAAAAAAAACAACTTTCTCACATCTAGAGAAAAATTTGGAGTTTTATAGGGGTATGATAAATGATTTTGACTGGAAAAGGGAAAAAAATCCATTACCAAAAATTTCAAGATTTGAAAATTCTTCCATTTTGAGTTTATTCCAAAACTTATACATTACCAAAATTGCCATAAGGAGGCATCAACTGGTTTTTGGCTATCAAGGAAGGTTGAGATCACGAGGATCACAACCAATGCTTGAATTATATAGAGGAATCCATGTTCTTCCATTTAACCATTTTTAGGGATTTTGAATATGTATGTAGCTCTTGCAATTATTTGTACCAGATCACTCTTCTTTTGGGACCAAAACACTTTGTGCCATATCAAGTTGTACAATGGTTTTCATTCCCATAACATATTCAATGCTCCCATAATACGAATTTGAGTATACCAGTAGTATACTATGAGTACTTTCCCATGATTGCATCTAGGACACCTGAAATCACACATAACAGTCATATGACTATTCACAAGTCGACACTCACAAAGGGAAACATTTACAATTTGGGCCAAATTTCTCAAAGGGAAGACAAGTTTTTTTTGGGGTTGTCAAGAAAAGTGACTACCAACATTTTGCATGCCAATGGAGAAACTATCCTAAAATATGCAAACCCCTTTTTACGGTCTTAAGAACCAGATTATGTCATCAAATAAAGGAGAATTCACATCTCATCACAATTTAGTTATAACATGAATCCATAGGAGACAATTTCAAACGTGAAGCTATTTGAATACCCACAAACCTATCTTGAATAGTATTTCAGGTCATCAGATTTATAGAACAACGTAAAGATTCTCTAATATTCTACCATACACATTCAAAGCACTTTTCATGTTTTCTTTCAGCATAATCTAGTTCCCATCTCTCACACTATAACCCTACTTGTTTTCAATTGATGTATCTTTAACAAATTTGTTGGAAAGAGCAAGAGTAACATATTGATAGGACCTTTTGTCTTAGTTATAAAATATTATTTTTGTATAGTATACGAAGTTAGATATATAACCCTAATTTATTATCATAACATTACGAATAGATGTGGCTATTCTTGTAAAAAGGTACATTTACGTAAGAAAAGAGGAGCATCGTCAACTCGATAAAAGTACTTTTGATTTTTTGTAGATTATTTTGTGTTCCATTATTGGGTAATATCTTGGAAACATAAAAGGAATAATATGAATTTGATTTAAAGGAATTATATGGATTTAGGGAAAACCCCTATAATGTTAGTTCCATTTTAAGAAAGTCATGCATTATATTCCATGAAATCAACAAATTGGTACATGTCCAAAGAAAAGAATATTTAATTTGAGAGACCACGCATTCTAGCTATGATATATAAGTAATTATAGGTTGACATGATAGAAAATACAATAAAATAACTTTCAGCATAATTATTTTATATTTAAGCCTAATGTCAAAGTTGGATTATATATTGAAAAAATAAAGAATGTAATAATGGGAAAGGACATATGGTAACACGGTGTACTGATGATGATATATGTGACTTCAAAATTCATTGCTAATTGTAGACACTCAAATTTGGTAATTTGTACTTTGTCATACTTTGATTTGACTATGCATTCTTGCTATGATAAATGCTACTTCTCCATTCCCGCTTAACACTTTTTGAGGTCCATTGGTTATCTTGTTTATCCTTTCACACTAACATGTCGACAAAATATGAGAATGCAATGTACAAAATACACAAACAAACATCAATTGACCAACTCCAAACTTCATTTGAAATATTCCCTACTCTTGCCCAGGACCATACAATTTGGTCATAGCCGTATCATATGGTCCTGACCTCTTTGTACAGTCTTAGAGCGACATGTCTTCCAACTGCTCTTTCAAATTCAAATCTTTTGTTGGGTCATATACTTCATTTAGGTCGTCCTTGCTTTGAAAAAACATCTATGGAACCCTATATAAACAAGTAAATACTGCCTCATTTGCTGACCTGGAACTCCTAGAGGCAATGCAATAAAGCACTTACTTCTTACACTTGTGAAAGGCATCTAAATGTAATGAAATTACTTAGATAGATCTGAATATCAACAACAATATAACACCAAATAACACCAAAATCTAGAGAAATTATCACAAGATGTAAGTAGAGTAACTTCGAAACTTCAATGGGGCAAGCTCCAAACCATATAATAAGACTCAAATGCTCAATATGATGATAATATCTTATTCTTTAACTCCTATATATACTCTACTATACTATCCAAAGCCATAAGGATGAACCACTAAGCATATGGAAGCGTAAATATATATGATATGACATGATAAGAGATTATGTTAGCCACATGTGAGCTATCCATATCCCAATATATGACCTAGGGTTAAGGGCATAACACCAAAGCTCCCTAAATCTTAGAATTACACATCTACAATCATTAGGACAAGACCCACATCAGGTATGAAGATACAAACTAGGTATGGAAACCATCTGTCTCACCTACAAACATCCAAACATCCTCTCTCCAAATGTTTTTAGTAAGAGCCAAGTCAAAGCAAACATGGTCAAATCAAATTCCCAATTTGATTGATCTATCCTGATATCATATGCTAGGTGGAGAACGACATGCATTTTGAGCCCTTTCCGGACTAGTGCCAATGTTGGCAGTGCATGAGGGTGTCCAAAACCCTTATAATGTTTGTTTTGTAGGACTCTTCATCTATGGCTAGAGTTTGAGATGTTAATCAATCCATTTAGAGAGCCTCGTTACATGTGCAACAACTAGGGTTCGACAGTGACGATCAAATCCAGGAAGGTGAGAAACCCAAAAAATTGCAGGAGTCAGGTTCATAAAAGGTCCAAGCTCATACAGAAGGGGGTGGACTGTACAATACGGTCATGACCTAATGGTATGGTCCTAACCCTAGTGTAGACATACTTCCAGTCTAGGTTGCAATGGTTTTTTAAGGTTCAAATCTTCTTGTTTCACTATTGCACAGTCTCAAATCTCTCTAGAAAACACCAAAAATCAACTAAGTGCTTATATACCTCCATTTTTGCTTTCGATTGCATGTTAGGTTAATTAGTGTATGCAAATTCTTCTTATATGATATGAATTACAAATTTGAATTAGTTCTTGTATTGAATCATATTTTTTAGATATGTAAATCAACTCTAATGTTTCCTACACCTAATTAAATTGCCCTAAAATTTAATTTTAAGGGTAAAATGCTAACCTTTCAGCCATGGCTTCTTCAACACCAAATATTTGCATGTTTCTCGTACACTATTTTCACTTTGCATAAGCCCAGTAGGCTAGCCCAAGTGGTTGAGTGCTAGTTGCCAAACATGTGAGGTCTTGAGGTTGATTCATTGGGTCACCCATCTCTATGGTAGGCCTCACTTGGTGTCCATGTCAGATCAAATTTTGTAAGTCAGTACCGATGGTTTACCCCATGTGTATTCCTCGACTTTCTGGGAGTTGCATCAAAAAAACTAATACTATTACAGTTGAATACCATGCAATATTGGTTTACAATATATTCAGTACAATTATTACGAAACTATCTATTACTGATATTATATAGTTTACAATATTTGTTTTTCCCACTCTACATAACAATATATATATATTAAATCACTCCTTCGGAAGTATAATATTAAATGTGATATAATGTTTTTGCAAACATTTTATTTAAAAGTATTTTGGTGCAGGAGAACCTGCAACGGACAAATGACAAACATAAACTGAACAATACAACTAGATGTCTGATTCAATCACAGAATCTGTGGAGATGCGGGGTATCGATCCCCGTACCTCTCGCATGCTAAGCGAGCGCTCTACCATCTGAGCTACATCCCCGTTAGATGTTGTTGAAACGTGTTACAATTATCATAGCAAAACAGTGCAAGAAAAGAATTACGAATATAAAAGTATACTCGCCGTTGCCGGGGATCGAACCCGGGTCACCCGCGTGACAGGCGGGAATACTTACCACTATACTACAACGACAACTCTGAAGTCGGCGAACAGGCAATTTTTTCTTTTTCACAACACTATACAATACCATTGCCCGCCTGATACATCCCCTCCTTCCACTTACTGCCGTCTTACTCTCTTTTCAACAAATCTAAATATCCCCCGCCAAAATCAACTTCCCTTTATTGAAGTTTTTGTTTGCGATTTATTTCCTTCAACGTATCCCTTTCATTAATTACTATATATATATATATATATATATATTTGAGAGGTGTTTATTTTGAATTTGTCACATTGTTTTATTAATCGTAGGGTTCCACATTTATTAATAACTTCTATCATATTTTCGGCGAATTTTTCATTGATTGGTGATGGATGACCTCATCCAAACTGCACCAGTGCATTTGCCTCCAAAAATATATTCCAGGAAAAAACAAATGGACTACAAACTTAACCAGGTGCCCAATATATTTTGATTTTTAGGTCACGTTCTCCAAGCAAGAAGGAAAATTACCATATGATAGTAAAATGAACCTCATATTTAAAGTTAACCATTTTTGGCCAATAGGCCTTTCTTAAGTTAAAATTCTTGAGTAACCGCTATTCTTCGTCGTAGTCATTTTGTCATATATGTTTTCGTCTTTTCATATCCAATACTGCATTTTCTCCAACGAAGCGCTTCCTAATCCTTAAATCTTCTTCTTCTGCATACAACAAACAAAACGATGACAATCAGTAGTTTCCTCTCAGAGACAATTGAACCCACTTCAGACACACGTACAAATCCAAATCAACCAATTTGTATATAGTAAAATGAGGATATATTAGGGTTACATATTTATATCTGTGTGCAGGGCTGACAAATTGGAAACTCTACAAAAAGGTATTATCATCCATCTCACTACATTTTTTTAATATTGTGAAGTTGCAAGTACCATGCTAGGGGTGCATGGAAAATGTGGAAACATATAAATACAAGGAATTTAAAAGCAATATTTACTCTCTATTAATACTTCAAAATTCGTTATTTTTGTAAAATCAATAAAATCATTGTTTATTGTTAACTACCTTTAAATCCACTTTTATGAAATAATATTGTTTTGTAGAATTCAAATTGTCAAGAACACTACTATTATTATTAACATATTTTCATAAATTCATTCATGAACTATATCATGAAGTGTGTTATTTTTTGTGCATTATTTATTTTACACTAATATATATTTTTTGTATTCACCTACCACAAACACTCATGGATGATGTTGTTATGAATAAATAATTTTTTTACTACATGTAAATCCATTGTCACAAATGAATGAATTAATCCATAATAGCTACTATTATTTGTTTACAATAAAATTGAATTTAGATTTAGATTTAATAAAGTACATATTAAGTATAATTATTAGTAATGGAACACTTCTAATACATCCTTCTAAATGCCTATCGACCTCTCACAATCACCTATGGATGATTTTTTAGTATATTGACATCTCATACTATTACACTTTCTCCTCCCACCTCCTTGGATACAATTGTAGGTTTCTCCTATCATATTTTCATAATACGTAGGTTCATTAAAAATATATAAATCAAACGAGGTCATTACTAGTGTTCTTGATGATCATCTCCTCCTAAGACAGATCCATTCGAGATGTGACATTGCTACAAAAATAGGTGAATGTAAATAAGATGAATAAAAACCATCACATTACCAAACAACCGAGAACACTATTGAAGTGGTGAATATCTACAATGAGAAAATCCATGTAGAGGGAGAAAAAACAAGGAAGTTGCACTTTGTAACTCTAAAGCCAACAAAGTACAAATTTGGATGAAATAATGAGAAAAGCCATGGACTGCTACCTTTTCGTATGGCATGGGTACAAAAGAGAAATTTTTAAAAACTTTTCACTACATAGAGCTGAAATAGAATCAAATAATTTGCATAGAGAAAAGGTTGTTGAAGGTTTTTCTAATCCCATATGAGATAAACTTCTCATCGATAAGATCTCTTCAACATTCCATTACTAATATTGAATATATAATGCCATGCGCAACAAAATTAAGTCTCTTTTTATCCCATCTGATGTATTTTAAAATAAAAAAGGAATTTTGATATAAACAATAGGAAAAGTTTAGTTCATAAAAAAAGTAGTTGTTGTGAACAAATTAATACTTGGAGTAACTAAATACGTACTAACAAAATAATCCATACATATATCATTCAAAACTACTAACATAATAATATGTGTATATATCACTCCAAATAACTATCTCTCTAATTTGAGCTTAACCCTTATGTTAGTGTTAAGTAATATAAATTTAAGGTGCTTAGAAAAATACTACAACCAAACTAGTATAACATGAACGTACCAACACACCACTCAGGGTTAGGTGAGGTTAATCATGCTCAAATCAGATTGACCATAGGTCAAAAATAAGAGAGTTAGGGATTGAAGATAAAGAGAAGACACATATATGTATACAAGATTTATTGTAAAGATATAAATATAGGAAACATGTCTAAAGACAAAGAAAAAGTAGGTTCCAAAGGTAGATTGCAAATCACAATATTGGAGGAAACATTCATAATCCCTATGACACTTTCAGCAGGTGAACTTGTCTCTAGATGGATGAACTTGTCTTGTGCTCAATTTCAAGATCCCATATTTTGCAAGTTAATTTATGCCACTATATATAACATCGTATTGGTGAAATAATATGTTGCAGTGAATATTATTGGTTTTCACCAACAGTCATGGGGATAAACCCCTCCTTCTTGGGTATGGGAAGGATCCCATTATTGAATGTAAACTATCTAAAACTATGGGGTTGCCATTAGGTTAGGGATCACACATGAAAAACTCCACAAAACCTATGGCAAAGTTCTTGGAAGATGTACAAGGGAGGAATTTACTTGGGAAAGAGGTAAAGGGGAGTAGGAAAAATAGGGAGAGGGAGTTAATGTTGTGAGTACACTTACAAAATTCACATACATTATCCATAATAGGTCCACATTCAATTTGAATAATTCAACCATGCAATTAACAATAAGACTAAAAAAATGGAGAAAGAAAGTTCTATGAATTCATTAATCAGAGACATAAAGTTATTCTTTGATTATACAAGATTACCGTGCTTGCAAAGTTAGAAAGTAGAGAGAGAGTAGAAGAACATATGAAATGAAATAGAAGAAATATAGCTTTATTGCTTACAGTAGTAATGATACAAACCCCAAAAACTAACAATCAACAATTACCAACACTTTTAGAATGGAGAAGCCATTCTAATATATAACTTACAAAACTTATCTTCCTCTCCCCCCATGTGACTTTTCATCTCACCACCATGCGAATTTTCAAATTCTCTAGGAATAAAACTAAGTCCTTTTCTTATTTTTGAAAAGTTATTTTTATAATGCAACATTAAGTCACGTAAGTGAATAAGAAAAAAGAGCGAAAAGATACTTTCTTAATGATGGATTAGAATATTAGAGAGAGAGGGGGGGAGGAGAGAGAGAAGTGGAAATCCAGAGAAGGGGAAGAAACTGTTGACAAAGAATCTACGTATGATGGATCATGAATGAAGTTCCTCACACTTTGACCACCTATTGAATTGGAATATTAAGACTGCAACTGCTTCCTCCTGTGATACATAGACACCTTCCAGGGTATTGAACAAGTGTTCAAAAACAATGTAATGAGATCTGCATTGAGATGGGTACATGATGATATTCTTTGATCACAAGGTAGGACTTAGGACACAGAGATCACTACCTTACTTCTCCCAGCCTTGAAATTCACCTGCATTACAAATGTGTCTCTTTCCTTAATAGATTCATACTCAAGATTCCCAGACACCTACTTTCTCATTTGCCCCTCATTGAAATAAGCCTTCTCCTTTAGATAAAAGTATTTCTCCTTAAATGAAATTATTTTCCTAAGACCACCCATTGAACTAAAACATTGTGGTTACAATCTCCTTATTTGGTGAGATGTGGGAAAAATCCAAAGCATTGAATACATGTTCAAAAACATTTTCGTGGAACATGTACCTAGTGGACCTGTGATGACTTCTTGATCCTACAAACACAATGGTCTTGAGTACTTCGATAGCCTTTTTTCTCGTGACTCTCTTGAACTTCACAATTCTCCTTAATGACCAATATATCTTCTTTCTAGATGGAATCAACCTCAGTATATTCAACTACCTTCTTGCTCACTTGTTCCTTATTGAAAATGTCTTGCACTACAAATAAGGAAGAACGAATCTCTGCATTCACCATCATACTCATCAAACACACTGTCATGCCAGATTTTGATTATATGATTGAGAATTATGGATCACCTTTACAAACCATGTTGGATATAAATTTCCTTTCACGATCTGCATTATTTGAACATGATGACCCCCTTTCTGTGACTATTAGGATGAACTGAAATACACGGTCTTTGACTTCACATCAAGACTAAATTTTTAAGAGTTTGCGAGGGATTTATTCCAAGGAAAATTTTAGCAGTGAATATTCGTAGTTTGGCGAATAGTAGAATTCCAGAAATTTTATTTTGGTGAATACTAAAGCAACGACAGTACCCGAGTTTCACCCAAAAATCCCATAAACAATAATTTGTCCCATTTGAATCGCCAAGGAATTTCCAATCCCAATGTATATTTTTATATTAAATCACCGCTTGATCGCCACGTTAGGATTTGAAAACATTAATGTTTCACCAAGAAATTGACATACAAGGATTTCAAAACATTAATGTTTCGCCAAGAAATCAACGCGTCAAGATTTGAAAACACTAATGTTTCACCAAGAAATCAACGCGTCGGGATTTGAAAACACTAATGTTTTGCCAAGAAATCTACGGAACCTTATTTCGCCAAGAAAACATTCCTGAAATTTTCTTGATATATACACAGAGGTGATGTTCTCCCGCGATTTTCCAATTTATGTAGTTTCCTAGTAGTAGAAAGGGATTTAGTGAATCAACATATTAAAATTTACTTACAAAATTTCAAATAAATCTAGGCCTTACCAACACCCAGCTTGTGTGTTGCAGTTTACATCCTAGAAGCACTTACTGTAGGGTGAGTCCTCGGTCTATTTGAGACCTATTTTCTTTCACGTCGCATTGCTTATTTTGTGATTCCACCTTTGTAAGTTATTACAAAGTCTCAACATCCTCATCCTCATAACCACTATGATTTTTTATGTCATTTAGAATAGTCCTCCGCTTGCAGATAATCATAACTAGTTTTCTTATCTTAGATACATCTAGATTCTACGTAATATATATATAAAATTTAAAATCACTTCATACATCTCCATGAGCTACTACTCTATATATTCCTTGCTTTATCAATGTATCTTCTTTGAATATTTTTGTTAATGTATCTTCTTTGAATATAATTAGCATTTGGAAAAACAAAAGACAAAAAATAACAGTTGTGGGAAACGTACAAACAACTTGTCACAAGCATGCTTCTTATTACCACCATTTCCCTCATTGTGATGTACTTCAAAAATTTTAAACCATATAAACATAATGTATTGAATGTATCTTTTTTTCTTTCAATTCTGCAAGATTCACTGATTCAACAAAATGACACCTAAAAAGGGCAGCTCAACCTTAATAAAAAATTCTATTTAGACCCCTCCTGGTAGTGGTACTAACATTCAAAAATTAGCATCTTAATTTGAGAAACCATCTAAGGAAACCCATCCTTTTCCAACAGGACCATCACAATTAAGGGATAATGATTACATTCAAAATGAAACTCACAATGAGAATGTGTTCATTTTTTATTTGCCTGATGTTGTCAATGACAATAACAATGAAATGCCTCCCCTTGAAGAGATTCCATTGAATGTTGTTGAGTTTGACATTGTACCATCTACCCAATTGAATGAAGATGACAATGCATCACCTGTCAATGCCCAAGTGAGTGTTAGAGGTAAAAGTTCTAGTAGTGGTAGTTAACGAAATATAAATTCCGCCAAACAAAATACTCAGCGGACACCTATTTCTGAAAGAAAGAGAAATGAAAGAAAATCGGACTTGGGAAGGAGTTTCATGTTAGAGTGGGTTTCTAAGTTTCCATTTATTGAACTTGTTGAAAATGAGAATAAATCCGAACCTCCCAAAGAATGAAAATGTACAATTTGTAGTTGGAGATTGGGTAGGGAAAAGAGAATGCAAATTAAGTTGGATACTATTGAGAAGCATGTAGGAAAGATATATGAAAATATAATTGTAGATGGTGTTGAGAAGAATGTTGCCAGATGGAAAACTACAGACAATTGTTTACATATTAGGTATCAAAAATAATTCAAAGAGCACAAGAGAAATGAAAGAATAGTTACAGTGAATGGAGGGACAATTACCTCTTAATTCAACAAGATCATTCAAAACAACCTTTTGGGTAAAACAATTCAGCTAGCTACTGTTTTTCACATTTTGAAAAGAGGTCATCCTATAATAGATTTTCCTAAACAAAATAAGATGTTGTATTTCCTTGGTGTCCCACACTTTCCTCATTCTCACTTGTTAGAAAGTAGTGGTTGGGATTGGGCAAAATGCTTAGAGATGTTTGAGAAAGAAGACTTGAAAGAGAAACTGAAGTCTACATGATACACATCTTTTTCTATTGATGATGTTACAACAGTAGATAATACTTCTTCAGTCTGTATGCATGTGTATACTGTTTAGAATTTTTTGAGAAAACCTCACTTACTTTCCATTCACAAGATGAGAGAGAACTCCAATGGTGAAAACCTTTGTGAGTTGGTGATAAATTTTTTGAAGGAGATCGGTGACATAGATGACGCTGCAATTGCATCAAAGTTGGTATGTGTCAAGGTAGATGGGGAATATGTAATGCAAGGTCATTGTAATGGCCTATGTGTAAGAATCCAAAAATTGCATTGCGCTTATATGATTTTCATTCATTGTATGGCTCATAGAATGAACCTAGCTTAAGGAATAGTTGGCAAATTTAAACCTGTATGAAAAGTTGAAGATCTTGTTCGAGAGGTGCATGCTTATTTTTGTTGTAGTCCTAAAAGGTTCATGGAATTCCAAATATTTGCAGAAGGACTAAAAAATGGGTATAAACTGTTAAATGATGTCAACACCAGGTGGATCTCATTGTACCAACTGGTTCGTAGGGTGTACGAAGAGTATCAATCCTTATTAGGAGTGATGTGGAAGAATCACATGGAAGTGGACAAGGCCCAAGATTTGATACATCGGTTGATTGATATAGAGTCATTGTTGATGTTGTGTGGTCTCCTTCCCATGTTGGAAGAAATGCATTATTTAATTAAACAAGCACATGAAAGAACTATTTATATTGTTGATTTTTCTAGTTTGAGGAAACAAGTTTGTATAACAATAGAATATTTTTATCTCAATGAAACTGATTTTACAGGTCCAACGTTTGATGGTTGGAATGATTTGATAAATATTTGAAATGCAAGTAGTTATCTGAAGCTCAAATTGTTTGTGGAAGTATGTGCTTTTGTATGTGGATATGAGATACCAATGCACATGTTTAAAGTAGTAGCTAGTGAGGTTGAGGAGGTAAAAGTCACATGCTCGTTGTTTGATAACATTGTATCATTAACAAGGGTGAGGTTAAGAGAAATTGTAGTGTCCCTACTAGAATAAATAAGGGGGCAATTTAGAAGGGATATTTTACTTGAAGCAATGACTATAGTAAATAGTAAATCTGACCTTTTGGAATCCTGTCCAAGATGAAAGACATATGCATGAAGACTACTTCAAGAGGTTGACTACATTGATTACATATTTTTGTAAGCTTGTTGATATCAATAGAATGAATATTGCAGGTATTTTAATCAAGGACAATTTGACTGCTCAATCTTATGAATTCGTCACTACAATGATTTAACAATTCAAAGATTTGGATAATCCCTTACAATGTGGAGCAATAAACCGGCTATGGAAATATGTTGGCGTAAGTACTATTTCACAGCAAACCATGTCTGAGTTTTTCTCATTGGCTGATCTATGTCAAACAATGATTTTGGGTTCAGTTGAAGATGAGATAACTTTTAGTGCCTTAGCCTTTATAAAGTCAAAATTGTGAAACAAGCTTGAAATTTTTTTGGAAAATTATTTGATAATTTATACATCATGGTACGAAGTCGATAACTTTTCAAAAAGAAATGGCTTTGACAGTATGGGATTTGATTATTTAAAGGAGAGGGGCTGCAAAAGATGACACAAATACAACAGACGACCCTATTACAGCAGTTGACTGTCAAGAAAAAAGGAGTCAGTCTTAAAGATTTGGTGAATCAAATGATAGAGATGATCCAAGTCCATCAAGTTGGAAGATTCCATTGGTGGATATCCCATGATATAGATGTTCATATAATAATTAACATATTCAAATATTCATTACATTGTTCTGAATCTCAAACAAGGATGAACACTCACCCTAAACTTACATGTTCCTAAAGGTAATCATATTGTTTACATTTCCATTTTGATTGTCGAAACATTACAATGTCATGTTTTAATGTGTATTTAATATATTTCACATACAATGTTGTTGATATCTTTTATAGAAAGCATACACCGCGACTGGATGGCTATTAAATCATAATGCATTTACATTATTATATACTCTAGGAATATAAGAGTTGTGGTGCTCAATTGTGAGATAGAATAAGTGGCTTTGCTTGAATCATTACTGAAATGAACATTTAAAAATAACATTATTCCTCATTCAACTTGCTTGAAACATGCCTTATATGAAAAAAATTGAAGATTGTCATTGCAACAAATGGAACAATTTTCAAAATGGATCTAAATACACTAAAGAGTAAATCCATGCACATATATATTTAACTTGTGCACCTCTTTGTAAATTTTTTCTTCAACCACAAGCAACCTAAATATCACATGTTTATTAATACAATAAGCATAAAGATACCTCTAGTATATTAATAAGAAAATTTACTATTTTTATCTATGACCATGATTTCCTCCCAAATAATAGAAACAAAAAAAATAAATTGTCACTTCAACTTGGAATCAGGCTCCATAACTTTAACAAATTAGATCATCTTCTATAACATGCTCTAATCTTCATCTATTGGAATTGCAATTTGTTGTAAATCAGATTGACTGACATGTAAATTTGTTAGCAATTCATAACTGATAGTGGAGCTTTCCTCTACTGTTGTAAGAAAATTTACTGACAAGGTTATCAATGGTTTAACAGAGTCAATTTTTTTTTTTCTCATCTAGCTTCTCAAGAATTCGGCCCTTCTCTTGAGTGATTTTTTCTTTCATCTTCTTCTGAAATGCATCATTCTTAATGAATTGACATGCATTGTCAAACCAAGCTTTGTGAATTCATGTACCTTTCCATGCAACTCATGTAACATTCTTTGAAACTTATTCAACAATTCTTGTGCTTTGCCAAACACCACACACTTTCAAATGATAGATGATACCTTTATTGAGGCATCACGCTTGTTATGAATTTCTCTGGATGACAATTTTGTGTCACTAAATTTGTAGATAGCTTCCAAAATTTTATTTTTTGTATCCTCTCTTAAAGCCATAACTTTTTTGCTACCTATTATGTATTCACAAAGATTATCACAGATTCTCTATAGATCAGTCATGAATTCAAAAAAATCTAATCAAATCATCAATTTTTTTGTTTATTTTCCCCCAAACATTATCTCTCATATTAATCAATGCCTTTTTATGAAATCTAGATAGTTTGATGTTTGAATACTGTATTTCATTTTTTGCTTTCACCAATTCCTGTTGCAATATTTTATTTTGTTTTTTCTCATCATCTAGGCTATAATCCCATTTTTTGACCTTTTCTTTCTCTTCCTTCACATCCTCTTTCAATTCTCCCCATGATTTTTGTAATCTATCATTCTTACTCGTTGTTTCCTATAACTTTTTCTTTGCCTCTTCTATTTCTACCTGTGCTTGTTAATTCACAACAACTACAGTCATAAAGGCAGATGATTTGATCTTCCTCTCCAACTCACCTGTCCTATTAACTGTTGCTTTTCCTTTTGCTTTCTCATTGTCTAGGTATGCCTATAAATTTTGAATCTTATTATTCAACTTATATTTCTCCCTCTTTGCCTTCAATAATGTTGTGTAAACCACATCATTGTTCCTTTTTGATACATTAATTTTGTTAGAAGGTTTCATTGTCTTAAAATCCATTTGAAGGGAGGTCATCTCGTATTCACTGGAAACCATTTCATTATCTAGTTCTACAACTTTAAGCACATATACATGTATTCCATGGTATTTGTGTCTGGGTTATATGTAGGCAATACCCTAATTGTGGCAGGATCTGAAGTTCCAGTAACATGTAGAATTTTTTTCTTATTTCTTTTATCTCTTTTTGATTTATTGTCAAACCTAGCTAGGTAATCAATAACTGAGGTGTTCGTGGGAATGAACTGTTCCACATTGAATGGAGAAGGAGTAATTGAAGTTTGGGGAGAATTTCCCTATGGAATGACAGTTTTTTTAGGGGTGGAAGTGGCACCACCACCTTCTATAAATAGTTTCCTAAAGCCAAGAGTAATTGTACCTGTGTCTGCCTCTGTCTTTTACCTCTTCTCATTTCTTGAAGGACAATAGCCCTAACAACTTCAACTATCTCTATTGTCCTATTTATGTTTCCAATACTTTGTTGACTACTATCATAATCACTAGAACCGCCAACATTAGCAATAATAATAGTTTAATGGCCAACTTCTCCTCTAATATTTTCAATGTGTGGCTGAGCTATTTGCTGAGGATTTGACTCTAGAGTAAATTGCACTCGATCAACACTTATAGATGTTGAAGTATACAATGGTTCTTTCTCCGAAGTTGAATCTCTAAGGCCTAACCTATCGAAAATCTTTCTAGGTTGTGCCTCTAGTGGAACCCAAATGTCTTGTCCTGTTAAACCCAAACCACCACCACTAAAACCCAACTTTTCAATAATAACTGCTCCTGTAGAATATATTTTTTTCAAGCCTTCATCGAGACTTGGTTTATATGTTCCCGGTGGATTGTGTAATTCGTCAGAGTCAGTGTCATCATCACTACTATTCTCTCTAGGATGCACTTCATTCCACTTCTTGTTGAACGCTTCATCTTCTAGAATAAAATCATACTCTAAAACATATTTTGGATGGCCTAGGTCCCACCTCATAGACCAAAAGGCAACAATTTTTGACCTTGTCCAATTATTTTCTCGCAATTCATTTTGGAATTCCTTTGAAATTATTTTAGAGGACTTTTTATCATATTTTGCATACACTTTGACAGAATGAAAATACTCTACCTATTTTCATGGAGGCTGAGGCAATCCAAAATTTTGTGTTGAAAATTCTTGAAAACTAATTCCTTTCTCAACAACAATTTCATCCATTGTTATTTTTACTTCATCCCAAGAGTTCTTGTTTTTCAATTTTTCTAACAAGGGTCATACAACCAGTGAGAGTCAACATCAAACTTAAAAATTTGTAAGATTTCATGTTGTACATAAAATGCTTTTCTTTCAAATGTGAACCCTCTACATGAGAACGGTAAGGAAGGAAATATGTTCCTCTTTTGTTGAGAAACAAAATAGAGATTATATGTGCTTTCCATATGCCGTATATATTCCAAGGAAAAAACTCTCTCTCTCACATTTATTGGCAATTTGCAAGGTTGTACTTCTGATCCATAAAACCTTAGCACATTATAATCCTTCATGAAGTACCAATCTTCTAACTGTATTTATGATCCCAGTTGAATGCAATTTCTACATTTCATAGGCAATCTAGGCTATGCACTTTTTTTAATTACTTCATAAAATGGAGCCCAAAAATAATCCACAAATTGACTGTAGTCCCTTCTATGATCATACATCCTTATCTTGGGAGTTCACTCAGTTAATGGACACATGACTTATGGCTCGACCTCAGTAAAATAAGGCTCAATTGCAAGTTTGTTTTTTTTCAAACCACCACAGAATTAAATAACACAAGTAGGTAGTGAACCTAAACGTCTTAGTGCCAGAGCCTTTTTGATTGTTAATAATTATTTATGCATAGATTCTGAAATGTACCCAATGAATCTATATTGACAAGGTGGATTAACGTAATGGATATTATATATCATTTCTAGGAGGGTTTCATCCATTGTCTCATCGCTATCGAAACCAAGTAAAATACTAGCATATAAATGGTATCCTTGACCCATGGTTAAAATATGTGAATTGCATACAGAGCCTTCCCTTTTGGTACTCCTGCATCAAATGTCAATTTTCATAAAAACTCATCTCTGTATTTTTTATTTTTGGTATGATAATTGTTAACATATTTTTTTAGGTTTATGTGGATGGTTCCTAAATATTTGCTTTCAAACCCCAATGCATTGCCAAGATTTGCCTCCGTAATGTACAAAAGTTCTTGTCTGTTTCCCTTTGCAACAGTTGATTTTTTTGTCTCATTGTAATTTTGGGCACATATATTGACAAATTCAGGGTGGGGGAAAACCTTGTGGAACATCATGCTTCCCAATCCAGGCCCCCATGTTATCCAACCTAAATCTTTAGGTCTACCTGATTTCTCCAAAGATATACTTTCCCTCATCTTCGTCTCAGGTGTGTATCTAAGTTGTGAAGCTCTTGTGCCAAATATAGGATCATAAATATCATGGTATTCATCAGTAAAACCAGGGGTTTTACTTTTAAGTAGTTTGGCGTATGGAATTTGGGTTTTATTGTTACTTTGGAATCTTGTGGAAGTATACATGCTTGGAATTTTAGATTATGTAAACCCTCAACCCTAATTTCTCAACCCTTATATTGAAATATTTGAAAGTGAAGGCTTATACAATGCTACTTATAAAAAATATAATATTTAAAGAATCAAGACTCAAATGCAAAATAACACTTACTAAAAAATATGAAAATTTCTAGTCTTACACGGTCTTTAACTTCTATGAATCTATTTTACCTTTTGTTGCAGTATGCCTTCTAGAAACAAAATTTCAAATGTCAACATCACTATAAACGATTAGGTCTTTCACTGTACTTTGTAGACTTAAAATTTAGTCTTTAATCAAATTCCATTCGGTGGATGACAATTGTCACTTAAGGGAGAGGATTCATTGGTTGTGCACCCTAAGTTGAGGAATATACAAAACCCACATAAATATTAAAACATTTGAATAAAAAAATACCCTTTGATAAATTTTTTTAATTTTTAATGTACTTATTTTTTAAAAGCATTTATATTAAATGGAAAGTGGGTTTTGAAGGTATTTAAATCAAGTAGTTTTCCATACAAAGAAATTTAACGTTGACCATTTTTTGGGCATTATGTCATGCATATTTTTTCACTTATGCGGCATCATTTGATTGGGTGATTGATTTGGCATATTTTCCCACTTATTTAGCTAGGCCTATTCTAGGAACTTCCAGTCGAAATGTGAGTGTGTCAGGTCTTCATACTGGAATAGAGCTTGCGCCCATTGATCTTAATATATTGAATGATGCATATTATTTATCAGATGGCTACATGGAAATATTCTGGGCCTCCTCGAGGAAAATGCATTCCCCAGACTCCAAGCCCGCATAATGAATTGATTCAATAATAAAGTTTTAGGTCCGCAGTGATAGGTGTGGGCATTTAATTACTTGGCCTTTGAAAGTATTGGGGGCTGTTGAAATTTTTTCGGGGCCTTTGAAACATTTTGAAAAATATACCTCCAATTTTACCCATGCCACATGGAAGAATTCCTTTGATTTCTTTTTGTCGTGCCCCCACGGATGTGAATCTCCCAGATTTAGGTGGGATGAATTATAATTTTGGGTCCGGACTCCAAGATTAATTATTCATTATTGGTCATGGACATTGGAATTGGAATATATGATGGGCCCCAAAATATTATATTTTTATATATTATTATATAACATATATATTTATAGTATTTACATGATTGATTTCTTAAATAAGATTTTTTCTTTCTTAAATTAATTTAAAGTTTTGATTCGCAAGTAATTGTTCACGCGATTACTAAGGGCTCTGCCCTTTCTTGGAACTTTAATTTCTATATCTCCAATATCCTTTTCTGGCTTGGAAAATTGCATAGCTGGAGTATTAATCATGTTTATAGGGAGGAAAATTGTCTTGCCGATCACCTAGCTAATGAGGCAATTGATGGCAAAACTTGGAAGATATTATCATTTGTGATGGGTGGCAAACACAAAGCTTGAAGAATTAATGGTGGCACGTGCGACACTTTGGGCCTTTATTATTTTTTCCACTCGTATTGATCTCTCCCTACCTCTATTTGTTTGTGTTTTTGGGCTGGCGAGAGAATGGTTTTTTTGGGGTTTACTTTCATTGCTCTACATGGGGAAAGAAGGGAAATGACCTTTACTTCGGCCATTTCCCGCAAGCGGATTCAAGAGGTGTTTCGATACGATTTTGTGCTTGAGGTTGAGGCCATTGAGCATGTGATAGGAGATTCCTATACATAAGATTATCATAGTGCCAGAGTCAACTCTGAACTCGCTGCGACATTTGTTTCTAATTGCCTCTTACTCCATCCGTTCAAGGAGGATGTCATAACCGTCATGGAGTTCTTTATTTACCCCGTCCATCAAGTCAGTTTTCATGAATAAATGGACAGGTGTTGAGTTCAAGACCCTCCGCTCTGGGTGGAGGAGGCAGAAGCTCAGGTGAATGACATCAGGTGTGGGGAAGATTGGCTTAACAAGCGATATAGGGAGCTGCTACTCTACGCAGAGGCTGTTCACATTTTGTTCTGGCATGGTGTTCTAGACCTTGGCATACTGTCTCACTTGGATCTCACTGATGCTTTCTCACCTATCGACTCGGCCATTAACCACCTCAATGAGTTTTGGGATAATTCCAACGAGGCATTTCTTCTTCTGCTAGGTAAGGCCAAACAGTTAGAAGGCGACGTTTTCGACGCTGACGATCGGTGTGAGGTGGGAGGTAGGGGAGATATAATAGATTTAGTACTCGGTGCTGCAAAGGGGGCAGAAAGTGGGTCTCCAATTTCAAAATTTAGGGGCAAGTGTTATTTTGGATGAGGATTAATTCTCTTTTCTAGCTTGTTTTTTTGGTTCTTTGGCCATGTGTATTCATTGTCTTGAAGCCACTTATGTTTGTTCAAATGGTGTTTCCTTCTTCTCCGTGTGGGCCATTCAGTGGGGCCTTGTATTGTTGGTTTTTATTCGGAGTATAGTTGTAAGGGTGGGGTCACTTAACCCTCCAGTTCATAGCTCCAGTAAAAAAGCGTTTATATATATATATATATAGTTTATGTCTGGTTTTTGTTCAAAGTATTATATATATGTGTGTGTGTGTGTGTGTGTGTGTGTGTGTGTGTGTGTGTTAGTGTTATTGTATTGTGTGTGTTATTATATATATACAATAACACACACACACACACACACACACACACACACACACACACACACACACACATGTATGTTAATTTAAAGTTTTCAATAAATTAAAAAGCTATCACAAGTTCAATTTTCAAAATACAAAACCAAATATCCATAGATGAGAATAGATCAAACAAAGTCTTTCTAAAGAAAATGAATATGAATAAAATCAAATGTTTCTTAGTATTATTTACTATTTGAATTGAAATAACTAACAAAAATGTTGTTTTTAATTATAATTCAGAATTGTTGATGTTGTTACTAATGAAATATAGTGTTTTCACATTTATATATTGTTTACATTATTGATTTCTTAAATTAGATTATTTCTTTCTTAAATTAATTTAAATTTTTCAATAAATTAAAAATCTATCACCCTCACTTTCGCCCATGCCACGCGGATGAAATAATATAATTTAAATACATTATATATGCTACTATTGTTTTTTATTGTTAAAGCGGGTTGAAGGGTTCCATTCCATTTACAAATGAGAGAGGCCGAACCTCAGATACAACATGAAGATGCAAAAAACTTCGTCAATCATGATTGTAGGCTATATCGAACAAAATCCAGCAAAAAGGAAGGAAGTCTATAACTACACTATACTATAGACATCTCAACATATATTTCGACTGAGGATTAATCCCCTGAATCAGAAGACATAGCAAAAATTACAACTGGAGATCCCTGCCTCTCAACCACACCCTCCTCACAGTCCTGAGCTGGCCCAACCATGCCAAAGATGATTATAAGATTCCCCTATAGTTTCACTGATTTCCATCCACCAAAGTGGCATTGGCTCGATAGTAGAATTGAGGGTAACCAAATTAGGGAGTTTGAAGTGCGTCCTTCCATCATTCTTGTCACGGATGAACCCTGCCATCTTCTTTGCGAAGGCCATCATCTCACCATGGCAACATTCCAATTCCCTGAAGATGCTCAAATCCATGCCACCCTAGAGATTCACCTCCTCCCCCACTGCCGAGAAAGAAACATTACACTTTTGCACTTCTGCAACCAAATTTCCGTAGAAAGATGACCGAACCCAACAAAGAGCAAGGTTGACTGCATTAGGCTTATATGGCTCAATTATCAGAAGATTTTTTATAAAAATTGATGCCACACTGCTATTAAACCTACACCACCCATCATCAACCATATATTTTCCCCCAAAACAAATTTAAATGTCTCTAGATCGCTACCATTACTAATTTTGAAGATCCACCGTAAACGATTATCGGATATAGACGACCTGAAAGCCATTTCCCTTTTATTGCAAAATAAAGACAATATGGGAACTAGAGGGGAATCCATAAGTGTTCACCGAAAAAAAAATGAAAATGAAAAAAACTGACCCACAATAAGTAGGCAAAAAATAAGGTCCTTCACATGCTCGAAAAGATTGACGACAACATATATTTAAGTCCCTTCCGTATTTAATTCAGAATTGTTGACGTCATTACTGATGAAACATAGTGTTTTCACATTTATATAGTGTTTTCAAAATTATTATTAGATGTTATATATTTCAGAATTCTGACCTTTTAAATATTTATTTTATTCAAATTAATTAGATATTTATTGAAAGAAAATTAACATTTTCATTTTTTTCTGTTGAAGGGTATTGTGTTTTCTAATATCTCATTTACGACGGGTAAATCTTAACCTAGCCAGTCAAATCAAAGTATAGAGATCCCTTCAAATTTGATCACTGAATGTAATGATGGCCGTTTCAATATATTTTGTAGGCAAGTGCCCTTTTCATAAAGCTTAGTAACTTTTGAATATACATATTTATTAAATATGGAACTTTTATGAAATAAGTCTTTTCTATATTTATTAAATATGTCGCTTTTATGAAATAAGTCTTTTCCATATTTATTAAATATCTCGTTTCCTGGACCTTCATGCTAGAAAATATAACGTCACCAAGAATTAAAATTGATAACACATTTATTAACTGTGAGGGTACCGATTAAATCTTTGGCAACACACTTTACATGTGTCATGAATAGGTAAATTTTAATTAATTTCAATCAAAACTCAGGTTGAGGGCCAAGGCCAAGGCTATCGATAATTTCTCACCGACGTCACTATCACGATAAAAGGATGTTTAAAAGGAAGGCGGAGGCATGTGGGATAGTGACGCCAGTTTTAATGTAAATTTTTCGCTATGATTTACATTTAATATTAACCGTCAATTAATACCCAAGTTTGGTTGATACATGTAAAGGTCCAGTTGAATAACTCACTCGGTAATTATAAATTCAAGGCCCATGGTAATTTTCTGACACTTACTTTCTTTTGCAAAATCATGGGGGACCAAATTGAGTGCATCAAACCTGTATCAAGCCATAAATACATCATGGTTTATTCTAGTTCTGATACAGACTCAGACGAGGTTACTATTGGGAAATCCTTTTCCCTCTTTGATTCTAGTTCTCCTCATGATGGTGCTTACACCCCCCTCTTCTGACCAGTCGATTGCTACTATTGCTCCCCTTCATTCTCTAGGAACTTCTTCTGTAGAGATCTAACCGGATTCCCTGTTTGAGCAATCGATTCCTGAAGTATTATTAGAACTCTCTGTTGTTTATCTAGAATCCCTAGACCCAGAACCTATGGATTATCCACATGCTGCTATAAAAAATATGGATATGGAAATCGATGGCACTCAATCCCCGGTGGTGACCCCTCAGATAGACAATCAAGTTGAAACGGTGTCTTCCATCCTTGCGAATCTGTAACTATCTTTTGAGGTGATTAAACATGGCAAGACTTAACAGACACATGTAGAGATATCATTGATAAAGAATGCGTCTTGATACTAATCGTGGCTGACACTCTGGTAGAGAAGATCGATACCGATACAGTTAGGAAACCAACACAAGAACTGAGAAATATATTATGATATGTAATACTTATGTTATAATATAGTTATAGGCTAAGGGCTTATAGATTTTTTGGTATGCCTATGTTATGATATGTAATGTTTATGTTTGAAAAAATATATGAGATACTCTTGTGGAACTGGATGCTCTTATTTCTTGATCTCAACAAATATATGAGACACTCTTGTTTATGTTTCAACAAATATATGTTTCCTTGTCAGCACCTGTTCTTGTGGATACTCTTGCATGGCTACAATGTTGCACCTTTTGATTTGTATTTTCCTTCTTGAAACACCAAAATTTATTATTTATTCTAGGTTATTTTCAATGTAAGCACTGAAAACCTTGCCTGATACCTTAACCCCATACTTATATCATGTTCTACCCTTTAAAATCACCAATCGCCACTGAATTTTCTTTGCCTTTTCTTTTCAGCTGTCATTGAGAAAAGGAAAAAGAGAAATCCTGGAAATGGACGATGATTTAATGCCAAAGAATGAGGAGCAATATGGAAATCATGATCTGTGGGATCATTCACTACCTCAAGATGTTTTGGAAAACGTATTGCTTTGGCTTCCATTAGAATCCATATTTAGGTTCTCTCTAGTTTCTAAGGAATGGAAAGCACTCATGTATTCCACCAGAATCTTCAAGCATTATAGCGAAACAAGGAACAAACATCCATGGATACTTGTAAATTGTGATAGTTTTCATTATTGGCTTAGATACGACTCTTACAGTAGGACATCAAAAATTGTCAACTTTTTGTGGTTATCATGCTTTGATGGGGTACAGTTTGAAGATTCACATCGAGGGATACTCTTATTTTTTTGAGTGAATCAAGTCACGTTTCATGGGTATGTAATCCACTGAAGGTTGGAACCTCCTTCAAGCTTCCTCGAATGTTATTAGCTAATGAATGAAACTTTTATATTTATGCACAAGGAATTTCTATTGTGGATGACAAATAGGGGTACAAAGTGGTTCAAGCAGGCGCTAAAATATCTGGAGTTAAACCATTAAATGGTACTATATAAATTTACGATTCTTCTACGGGGACTTGGAGGATCATGGCATGATTGAGAGATTGATTGTTTTATGGACCCGTTGTCTTCAACAACAATGTTTTCTTCTTGATGTCATATGAACCTATGTTAGGTGTGAGAATTTATAACACTCAATATTATGCTACTATGCATTTTGTGTTGTTACCTGTAAGATATAATAGAGACCATTTCCCTCACTACAGACCAAGGTTGGTTGTATATGAAGATAGGGTGCTATTGTAACACCAATTGTAGATGGGGACCATTTGAAGGACATAATTGTGTTTGAGCTTGAGCTTGATTTTGGAAGGAGGAGAGGTAATGTTTGATCTTGTAAATAAATTGCAAGGATGCCCCGTGTAATGTGCCAGTATATTTCTGCGAGGAAAAGGATCTTCTTATTTAGTTGCACTACGGTGGGAGAGTTATTGTGTTTCAGAAAGGTGTTTTATGGAAATATCCTCATTCTTTGTTTTCATTTAAAGCAAGGGTCTTGGTCTTGGCTTCCAGAATATATAAACACAACTAGCATATGTTATAATGGTGGCATCGCCTTTGAGCCTAGGCTGATTTAAGACAACTACATATTTGTTTCCTAAAAAAAACTTATAGATTTGTAGCATCTGTTCTTATTTTTATTGTTATGGTCTATCTTCTAAAATCCAAGCATCCAAAAAATGGAAAGATCTATATTTAAGGCACGATTATTCTCTATTGGAAACTAATTTTTCTCTTTCAGTGGCATGATTTTCGGCTCGTGTATTTTTGGCATGTTTTTAGAATTTCTGAATTCTATTGCTTTCCATAGTTACATGCAAAGGCATACTCGACACTCATATTTATCCCTATTCCCTTGTATGTGGTGCTAAATGTGCATTTGAATATGACCATTTGACATCTTTATTCGATTCAATCATCGATTATTAAAGGATTTGTTGTTGTGATTAATGATGAGAATTGCGCCAAGACCTTGTAAATACATGTGATTTTTAATTTTAGACATAGTAATTAGGTCCCCCATACTATTTTTAATTATTTATCAAAAGACAATAACTTTGACATGATTTTCCATATCACGGCCTTGTTAAAAAAACACATTCTTACTGCTATACATACTTAACGTAAAAAATTAATAACAACCAACGACGTATCCTTGATTATTAAATTTAAGGTATTTTTTCCTTATTATTAAAGTTATTAATCCTTCCCTACCCATCAGACATACACATGGCAGGATTCCGGGCCTCCCTAAGTCAGAGGAATTCCCGGACTCCAAGCTTGCGGAATGAACTGATTCAATAAAGCTTTGGATTCACAGTGTCGGTAAGGCAGGGCATAGTGGCAGTGAGTAATCAGAAGATACCACGTGTCATTTTATTATTCCTCTGAGTGGCCAAGTGTCACACATTCTAGGAATTTGAGCGTAAAGGTAAGGCATGTAAAAGAAATGAAAACTTTTGGGCCTCATTACAGTCAAATTAGACAGAGTGTACTTGCCAAACAAGTTACATGAGATTCGTCAATCAATTTCTAACTATTTTTAATATTTTAACCATTTTCGGTGAAAGAATGAAACAAGTTAAAGGGATATTCTCCAAAACCATGAAACTGGCTACATGTATATTCAACAAAACCATGAAACTGGTTACAAGTATATTCACCATGATTTCTATAAGTTTTTTTTTCAGGGGGGTTCCTTAAAATTTTCCCTGATTTCTTCCTTATTCAAGCCATGAAACAATTTCCTAGCCATATGATTGTGGAAAAAAGTAATGAGATAGGTGGCATGTGAGTTGATACAAGTGATTCAAGCTCGATTGCAAGACTTTCTATTTTTGAAAAGTCTTGACTAGGATGGCTATTTTTTGTAAGTTTTTCATAATTTTCACCTTGTGATGGTTTTTCCCTTTTTGGGTATCATGGGTGCTGAGAATTTGGTGATTTTGGAAACTTACTATATTTCGACATGCGAAGCCTTAAAAACTTACTATTTTTAGATGGAGGTCTTATGGGTGTCATATTGCAACGAAATTGGTCTCAAAAGTTTAGATTTTGCTTCAGGACCTTTTACTCCAGGTTTTCAAGTTTTCCTTTTGCAAGAACTCTGTAGAACTGAAAAGGTAACTTCTGAAGCTAAAAATTTCAAATGGTTTTATGAAAATTACACTTAGAATCAATGGAAATGATCTTAGAATCATCTTGAAGTCATAACAACACATTAATGTATAAAACAAGATATGAACTTGAAAACACAAGAGTATTAATGCACTTAGTTGTTTATATATATATATATATATATATATATATATATGTTGTGTACATTGCTAGAATTAGGAGATCCAAGTCAGATGATGCTTCGTTCTAGGAACTGTGACTGGAAACTGACCTGAGGCAGGATCGTACAACTCTACAAGGATTATCTGTATAGTCTTGACACTGTTTTATGGTATTTGACATTCTTGGATTTTGGGTCTGCAACTTTTTATAAGTTTTCCTACCTAGAAATGTATATCATTGTTAAACCCTAATTATTGGTCATGTTGTTAAGCTCTCTTAACATTCTGAAATAGATCTCAAACCCTAACTATGGATGGAAAACTATAAAAAACATTAGTTAGGTTGTGAGTACCCTCGTATACCATTGATGTTGGAACTACTCTGAAGATGCCTAAAAAAACACATAATTCTACACCTAGAATGTGATATCTGAATGAATGTGTAGTCACAAAATCTATGCACTTGGGTACTATTGTTCGGTCAAATGTGCACCCACATCTCAGATCTGGAAGGATCGAGTCATTTGAGATAATAATGGAATTGTCTCCAAGTTGTGGGACCTTGGGTAGTTGAGAAGGATCTTCGGAGAAGGCTGGTTCCTCTATCTATTTCTACTGCTATTGCTGCTCCTAGTGTTGAAAGGGAAAAATAAGCTAATAATGTCAAGGGTCAGGGATAGAAGGATAACATGAAAGGAAACTACATTAAAAGGTGATAGCACCAAAAAAAAGAGGGATGAACACTATCTGTTATGAGTGAAAATGAAGGAAAGTGCGTAGAAGAAGGCTAGACACATGTAGCACAACTAAAACACATTTATCAGATTAGTTTCATGGAACACAACTAGAAAAGGGATTGCAAGGGATGTAGAATGACACAACAAGCATGCAATGTGAAATAAAGGAAAGAAAAAAGAATACAAACACGTTTAGGATAGGAAATAGTCACAAAATAATGCTTCTATTAGTTCCAAAAATGCCCAGAACTGTTACAATGGTGAAAGAGGCCGATATCCATATGCACGAACCAGATCTAGAGGTATGCGACCCAGAATACATATCCAAAATGTCTAACATTAACAATGAGCCTAGCTCTTACATTTATAGATGAATCCAAGGAAGAAGAAGAGAAGAATGAGGGAAAACCAAAAGTTGAAACACAACCACCAACAAGAAGCATTCAATGCCTATAAATCCACCTGTAAATATGTCAAATATGTTTCCCCAAGTCTGTTTGGCATGTTGGAGAAGGAAGGAAGGTAGATCATATAAAATTGGGTGGTTGGAGCAAACAAATCTTCTCATTAATGTACATAAAGATGTTTTCCCATTTCTCACCTACCAAATCCACCAAGAATTTGAATTTGAATGTCTAGCACTGTAGCTTATGTCAGCAGCTATCCGTCAAGACTAGGCACGTGCCAATCAGAGCTCTGTAGTAGAAGATATGGATGTCAAAGCCATCTGGGAACGTAAGACACATGGCCAACGTGGATTGACTTAAGAAATTGGCTAACTGTTCATCTGATTTATCGTTTCTACCACGTATCATTCATTGGCTAGTTGTCAGGATTCAACACCATGTTGGTGTACTTTGATTGGTTGCGTGTGTCACATTCAAGCATGTTAGAGAATGACATGGCACAAAAATGTGCAAAGGAGGGCATAAAGATAATGCACGTGGAAGAAAAAAGTGCTAAAAGGAGACAAAAGGAAGGCGTGCGCAACGCGCACGAGGAAATGAGGAAAACTGGTGAGCGGAGAACACATAGTCAATGCACAATTATTACAAGGTAATGTGCAATGGTGTGAGGAAGGGGCAAGCGGGGATACTAAGGAAAACCAACTTGGAGCAAGTGATAGGTGCGTGCGCAGGATGAATGTAGTGTTTGAGAGGAAAGTGGATAGGGAATGTGTGTAAGGTGAAGATGGAACAAAGAGGAAAAGTAAAAGGAAGGGAAGAAGGGGAAGAGCGCAAGGGTGTGTGAGGAAAAGAAGGGAGGCGCACGAGGAAATGCAACCAAGGGAATGTGCCAAGTGAACTTGAGCGCATGCAACCTTGCAATGAAGAGCTCAAAGCTAGAAAGTGTATATAAGTTACCCAAATAACTGGGAGAGTTATTTGGATAACAGTTTTGGTGAATTTTGGGGCCATCTGCCTGCCAGATGAAGGAGATAAGTAGCCTGAAGCATCCATTGGGCATGGAGTCTATTATGTAATCATGAAATTATGATCTCCAGCTTTGAAGAACTATCCCTGATGTCATTTGAAGGATTATTTCTTGACTCTCTTCCCAATCCTACAAATTGCTAAAAATTGCCTACATCCTGGAAGCAAAAGAAGAGCGTGCGTAGGAAGCACGTGAGAAGAAAGAAATATGTACAAACAAACAAAAGTACGTGCGGTACTATACGTACCCAAAAATGTAGGTACTGTACTGCCAGAAAGAGGTTACAGAAACCCCAATGATGATTCAAATCTCTTTGCAAGGTGTTCAGAATCCAAAAAAAGCTTGCCAAGTGTACATTTACATCCTAGAAAGCCTTGTATAGCTTTTGCATGTTTTGTTCTAACCTCTGCTCTCTTTTTCCTTATATTTTTTCTTTAAGTTACATAACCACTGCCTTTCCTGGGCAGTGGTCCTGTAGCCGCCCCGTGCGCAGTGCGGCAGTCATGTGCGCATTTTCCAGAACCTTCTGACGATTTCATCAAACGTAAAAATTCAAATTTCACCCACATTCCTCAACCACTAAAGCTTGCATTTATGTTTTGGCATCCTGGTAAATAGTGATTTCCCTTTGTTTAATAATAGAAGAGTTCAATTTAGACTTACCCTCTAGTAAATCCAAATGCTATAAGTACCCAGCTTGTCCACAAACAAATGGCCCCTCTCCTTCCATGTTTGACCATTCAGTGTGTTTTTAAAGTTTTTTTTATAAGTTTCAATAGGTTCAGGTTCTGCATAAATTCTCAGCTTCTCCCTTCTACTTTAGAGATCATTTGATCTTCTTGCTTTCATCTTACTTCATTGTTGTCGCATATAGTCAGTTTAGCATAAGGTAGTTTCAATTTTAAGATTAGAATCCATTTGATAATCTTAGAGTTACAAGTTTTGTTTTGTCACAAGAAATAGATCCCAGAATTCTCAGTAATTTGTGTTGTATTCCCACGATAAATCCTGCTATAAATCGCATAGTCAAGCTCTGTTCACTTGAACTATCCCTCTCTTACTTACATTGTATTCGGTTTATATCCAAAGCTGTCATTGTTCGAGTATCTTCTTCTGCTGACGCTATCACATTCACACTTTTCTGGATTCACAAGAACACAAAGGAATGAGGAGATCACACTGAGGGGACAAGTAACGACACAACTAGATTTACCACTATTCTGTAAACTCTAGGTTTGAGCTATCAAAGTTGTAGTTACAATATATCAAATAGAGTAGCAAATCATTTTATTTCAAGTTAAATTTCCCTTTCAATATTGCCAGGGAAGCTGTGGGGAATGATAGTTTCTGAGAAACTATGATTCATTCCTCACTTCTGAGGTAGGATTGGAAATATTTCGATTAAAATAGTTAGTTATTTAAGTATTTAGGATAAATTCACAACTGCATAGGCAAATAGCTATATCAGGCTAACTTGCTTGTTTTAATTCTGTTATTAGACTAATTGTCCATTATCTGAATATATTAGAATAGTTGCTCTTTTAATTTCGTTCAAATACCCATCATTGAAAATACAAAAATAAAAGGAATCTAAGCATAGTGTAGATATATCTTTCATAGTTAATTTACTTGTTTCAGTTAAATTTTGATTACCTTTTGCATGACAATTGTTTGGGCAAATTTTCACCTAGAGAGGACAAAAATTCTAAGTGCAAAATGTATTTCTTCTAATGTTTCCAAAGAAAATTGAAAATGCAGCTAAGACAGCATTGAGATTTCATGGAGTTGTGGACCATTATAGATCTTGGAAAGACCAGGTCCAATTGCACACTAATTGGCTCTACCCACACATTTTAGTAGAATTCATAATGTGCTTATGTATCTTGATTCTTTATTAAATAAATATGTACGTGGCCCAATTCACACAAATGATTTGTCCTTTGCATAAGTGGAACAGGAAGACATAATATCAAGACTTGTTTCAATTTGGGCAAGGTGTGTATTGAACTTCCAAAATTAAGTTGTTCCAAGTAAAATTCCAGTAGGAAAGAAATCACCAAAATGAAGGAAGCTGGGAGTCAGAAACATAAATATGGAAACACTTTCCCCGTATGTGTAACAATCCCTCTGGTAGTGCTTCCTTGAGCAATGGTGTACAAAGTTATTATTTTATAATTTGATCAATAGATATCTAAAATGGCACTGATTGTCATGTTTACTAGATTTATGGTAATGAGAGATGTCTGCGAAAACGATATGTTGGGGTCAATGGGTGTGGATTTGCAAGACTGATTGATAATCAATCACTTATTTCAACCTGAGTACTTCTGGGCTCGAGTGTAAGCAATACTCAAGAACTAGTTTCTACAGGGATCCATCTACACCTGATTCATTACCTATGTGCAAAGGGGACCTTCCTCTGTACAATTGTACACAAATGTACCTACATGAGTTATTTGATCTAAAGTCTGACAACACAGATGATAGCAGAGGGCATCTCGGCAGATCTTGACCAATGCATTGGATTCTGCAAGTCTGATATTAGTGTAGTGAATGATACATTACACCAAGTCATCGGTTAGTCAGAGCCTATAAATTGAGAAATTAGATTCGCAGATCTCAATTAAAATGCGCATTAAGCCTGAGAAGATTGCTTAGCTAGTTCATGTCTTTAGCTGCATATATTCAATTTCGACTGTAGCTATACTAATGGTCATGAACTCATGAGGTCAGGAACGAAGAAGAGGTACTTTTAGATTTTACAAGAATTACATGTCAATTTTCAATCGTACAGATACACCTGGGGAATCATAGGAACTACTCTAATATATACAAAATGATGCATTGAACTTAATGGAAGGGCCTGCCATGCAGGAACCGATTTATTGGGATTTGTAGTGCGGAACTTCATCATGATGAGCCTTAACTAGAAAGCAATCATGCAATACTTTGCAAACAAACTGATGATTCCAATATGGGCAATTTTTTAGTTGCATCAAACTATGAATGCAAAAGCAAAGGTTTAGCTTTGTTAGTATTTCATTATTGGAACCAGCAGTCAGCACATTCTGACAATGTGAGGCATTAGCATCCTGGTACAAATGCAATTTCAAAAAAATGCTTATTGATACTCGCTTCTAAAGGAAGGTTACAACAGGAACTGAAAGTTCATTATCGCACTACTGGGAAAACATACAATAACAATAATTAATTGATGGTCTGGTCCGTGGGCCTTCAGGTGCATACATGACTGTTCCTAGACCAAGATTGCGACTCACATTTGAGCGTTCAATAGTGCTTCTTATTTTCAGCTCAGCTTGACACTAATCTCAGATCTCGGCACATAAGAAGCACTAATCAATCCATTATCTAAGTGCGTATATACCTACCCAAAATACTTATTGTCGAATGTAATCCTAGTTTCCCTTAGTGTATGCAAATTATAAGCTTATATGATCTCAATTACAAATTTGAATTAGCACATGTATTGTATCATATTTTTTATATTTGTAAATCAACTCTAAGTACAGATCCTTTACATGCTCTTTAAATTAGCCCTAAAATTTACATTTTAAGGGACAAGAAAAGATTGAAACTTACAGCCATGGCTTCTGCAACCAACAAATAACTGCATGCTTTCTGCGTACACTAGATTTCCCAAACTTTGAATTAGACCAATAGGCTATGACCAAGCTGGTTGAGTAACATGTTGCAACAAACATTTCTGCGGTCTTGAGTTTGTGTTCATTGTAGAAGTAAGATCATTTTCTATTTCCTAGAACTATATTTGGCTGTCCTTCTCTTTGGTGTGCAAGAGGAAGCTAACTGTTTGAATATCGATGGGTATCCCTGTTTGTATTGCTTGAGATTTCTGGACCAGTACATGGAAATGTTTTAGTACGAGCTTAAAACTTGGAAAAAAAACACTATGTCCATTTTGCATACATGAATTTTATACACGTACGGTTGATAAAGTATACTTTTGATTATCTGTATGAAGTATCTCCATAGCTGCAGGATTGTATTGCTAACTCTATGCTCTTGGCTTCTTCTGTAAGAGGAACTATGGGATCCTAGTGCTCCTCAGATTGTTCATCCTCCCTCAATGGCAATACATTTGTTTAAGGCATTCAGAGGATTATCCCCCCGTGAAATATCTAATAAGAAAGTGCATTCAATCATTTGAAGATGGATCTCCATTAAGTTTTCTCAATCTCTCAATTTGGTACAATGAACATCTTTAGAATGAAAGTAACAAGATGAAATATAGATAGATTGAATGTGAAAATTCAACCTAGACACCAAATTAAGAAGATAGAGTTAGATTTGTGTTGGCTGTGGGATGGAGGAGTATCTTCTCGTTTTAATATACAACATTAACAACCATTTGTGTTTTCTACAACAAACATATTCCAATATCTAGGGTATTCCACTGGTTGTAAACACATAGTCATATTGCATTTTATTCTTTATCTCTAAATTTTTTTATAATATAAATATCACCCCTTATTCTTAATAGAAACCTTTCCTATTATGAATAACATGTATACATTTTGATTGGTCCTTGCCGATGCATCATTTTTGAATGTTCTCTTAGCATTAGTTTTGAGATAAAGACAATTTTAATCCATTATATTTTACAAAAAATTGCCAAATTTTATGTTTTAAAACTTTTAATAAATTAAAGTATACAAAAATGACGAGTGGTCAATTCCACTCTTTTAAAATACATATATTGTGTCAAATGGATTTTAGGAAATTAGAGCGATGCACGTGAAAAATAAAAATTTCCGTTTATTATATTATAATTTTTTCTACATTGTATGTATGCAAAGATTACTATGACCCATGAAATTCAACATATTATACTTAATTGTTTTGATCTTCCTAACAAATTCAACCCTAAGAAAATATGATTATAATTTTAGTTAATATTTTGAGATTTTTTTCAAATTATCATTCTTCATCTTCCTTTGTAATAGGCAATTGGTTTTCTATTTTTAAGTTCTATCCAAATTCATGAATATAGTTTGGATGTGATTTTTAGTTATAAAAAGATAGATATTGGAACATCTAAAATTGCAAATCTCAAATGGAAGACCCATTTTATATGTTTGATAAAATATGCTCCCTACAAACTTTCTCAAATACCTTTTGAATTTAATTGAGTTATGAACTCTCTCATGATTTTTCTAATCTAAAATTTGAAATTTTCCATTCTATCATATACACTAATGGTATTTTAGAATATAGGAAAAATTCATGACGTAACTTATCAAGAAGTGGAATGAGATTTCTATAGATGATAATCTCAAATTGTTTCAAGGGCCCTCTCTGGGGACATGAATCTTCATTCTTCACTAATTTTTTTTTATAGGTTCTTATTTGACGGATGACACTAAGGAGCAATTCAACATAGTTTATAGTTGAATACTATTCTCATGCGACTACCATGCAATATGGTTTACAATATATTCAGTGTAATTATTACAAAACTATCTATTACTAATATTTGTATTATATAAGCTGGCTTGGCTTGTAAGAACTCTTGGAGATTGTGCTAATTGAAAACAAAATAGGTATTTTTAAGATACTACTCAACAATTGTAGATTCTTTGTAACAATTGATACAAACTTTACAATCATCTCTAATAGTATGATAAAATTATGTACGTAGTACAAACATAATTGTTTTTCCCACTCTACATAACATTATATATATTTTAAATCACTCTTTCGAAAGTATAATGTTAAAAGTGATATAATGTTTGCACTCCTTCGAAAGTATAATATTACTAGTAATCGCATGTATACAATGCAATGTGAACGCCGAATGGTATATGTTATTAGATTTAGAAAGACAATTATTAATTTTGTAGTTGTTGTTGATAAGGGGTGTGATTGACAATATTGATTTTCTATTAAATGTACAAAGCTTTGGATGGAAACAACTATAAATTTCATGGTTCTTTCTCAAAATTTTAAAATTGTAGGTATTTGTGTGCAGATGAAGACATTAAAATGTGTTGTCATTGGTTAACATTATAAATGAACAACAATAAAAAGGAAAAATCGAACATGTATGTTGAAAAGTGTATTTTGTAATTGTAGATATATAGACGAACCACTTCATTTAAAGGTTTCATTTTTTCATTTCAAAGTTGTTACAAATTTGTACATTTACATTTTCAAATCTCATATCATGAGTGGTATCTTTTTGCAGACAATTTTATTTGAACTTAACATGAGAATAATTATATCATGAATGGTAGCGTTTTGAGGGCAATTTTATTTCCGATAAACATAAGTACATTTGATATCCCTTGAACAGAAATGGCGTTTAGGATAGAAGAAGTGTTGAGCAATGTAGTAGTGGAGGAACTATCAAAGTAGAGTGTAGTATTTACGAAGGGTTGAGTGATTGTAGTCTCGTTTCATTCCTTTCTTCTTGCTCTAAGTGTTGCTACGTGTGCCATTTTTTAGTACCTTTCCAATGAAAAAGGAGGTGAAATGCACAGATTTGCAAGCGAGGAAAATCTGGAGAAATTTGTGAATGTAAGACCTTGCCTTTCAATGGTTCCAATGTTGACAGTTGCTCTATGCATAGTAAGTCCCTGGGACTTGTGGATAGTTAATGCCCAGGCCATGTTAAGTGGCAATTGTCTTCGATTCCCTCTCAAAATAGGGAGTATCGGAATATGTAACAAGTTGGAGGGATCCCAACATGGGCTGTTGTATCTATCAAATTTGACAACAACAAATAAAGGTAATGTTGGTGGTGGTGGCATTGATGTGTCGTAGACAATGTTGTTGATTGTTCTTGTAGCACCATTTACGAGGCCTGTGTCAACTTGCATAAAGAGGATTGTCCATAACCGGTGGTAATTGCCTGAGGTCGTCGAGGAGGATGACTGATTTGTTTCCAAATTCAGATGTTTTTGAGTGTGGGAAAGCCTCGTGTAGCCTACTGTCAATTTTTCCTCGTAACTTTGAGCCGATGAAACTCATTTCATCAATAAGAACATATTCTATATGTTTTAGTGACTCTTGAAAAGATGATAAAATATGGCCTTCAAGGGGTTTTAATTCTTTGACTGGAATATAGAGGGTTGCATCGATTGTAGGTGCAAAAATGTTGAATGTTGAAACACTGGTAGGGGCGAGAAGAAGGAGAGGAAAGGGAGATGTGGTTGATGCTGCTGTAAATGAATTTTTGATTTTATTTATCATAAATGATTTTCCTGTGCCAGCTGTTCCTTGAATTATCAATCTTAATGGAGGTAGAAGTGTTTTATTTTCTGAATGTTGTAGTATGGTATCAAGAGCTTGTTGTTGTTCTGAAGAAAAATGTAGTGTGATAGATGGTGGTGTGGCTTGCATGCTGGTGTTATTTGTGTCTACATTTTCTCTCTCAATGAATGATGAACCAATTATATTCAAATCATGCATAACGCCATGTATGTTCCAATTATTGTGTATGTCAAAATCTCGTTTCCCCAACATTTCAAGACTGTCAAGACCCGTGTTGTTTCCCGGGTGAAGTTGTGCGAAGACCTTCCATTCTTGCAATGGTTCGTGTTGAATACTGCATTCACCCTCAGAGTCAGAACTAATAGTTGTATCATGTCATGTGTCGGTGGTTGTTCGTAAAACATGCCATGGTTTGTAGTTGTGTTTGAACATGTCCCAAGTGTTGTTGATGTCATGTGGGCTTGAGCCAAATGCAAAGGCAATATTTCTGAAAGGATTGTATAAAAGGAGTTCTGACCAACAACAAAGGTCATATGACGTTGAATCTTGAGTTGGGACCTCCACAAATCTCGAGTGGACCCAAACAATTTCTTTAGTTAACTGCAGTTTCCATTTATCTCTTTTATGGTTCTTGTTGTAGCTCCAATCTCTAGCAACCTAAATAAGTGGTAGGTGTTCCATAGCTGCAAGGTGTACTCTATATGCATCCAAGAAAGTGGTTGTTTCTTGTACATCCGTGTCACTTTCAACGACACATCTCAAGATTTTTTTGCCAACATTTAATGATACAAACGAATGGCTGCACATAATAAGTGGCAATTTTTGCAGCATGTGGCATATTTCTTGTGCACTTATGTCATGTTCAACAACTCTATCTATGTGCATTTTGTGGATCACAATGTGTGCTGGTGAATCTGCGTAATCATCTCTTGAAAATATGGATAACATTTGGTGATAGGTTTCTGAACATTGCTTTGTTTTTTAAGCATATTTTGTAATATACTTCAGAATTGCATGGCGGGAAAGTACCGGTTGGTAATCGACATTTGCTCTCTATATGGATATCATAGTTTGATTGTGTATGTTTAGTCTATCATCATTTCTCGAAGGGAGGTATTTAATTTTCCCATCACTTTCAATGAGCAAGGATGAAGTAGTTTGTGTGGCCCATGGTGCGTTGTACCTGCATTGCAACTGTGATTGCTTTCTACGCAGGCATGTCTGTTTTGAACATTTTGTGTGGCGATGATCACGATTAAGCAGTTCTTAAAGGTATGCATGTGGGGAGGAGGATAGTATTTGTTTTGTATTTAGCAAACAAGGGTCGTTTAGCAGTGACTTGTGAACAAAATCCAAGCAGTTGCAAGCCAGACGGGGGTCCCATGAAGACACAAACTTATCAAAGTATTGTTTTGTTGCCTCAATAATTGTTGTATCTTCCTAGTCCATTGCTTCAAATTTAGGTGTGTTATCAAGCCACAATAAACCATGGACGTGTGCGGAGCCTCTATATTGCCATTCATACCTGCGAGACGAGAGAGCATAAATATTAGCTATGTAGTTTGGAAAAAACTTATTAAATATTAGATTTTATTACATGTACCAATAGTCTACTGCTCCAAGTTCCTTCTACAATATTTCTTCACGAAATATTGTGAATCTATGATGCAGGTATGTTGATACTCGATGAGGGTTTGAGACAATGTTAAGTGTTCTCCAATGCGAAATATTGTGAATCTGTGACGCAGGTATGCTGATGCTCGATGAGGTTTTGAGACAATGTTAAGTGTTCTCCAACACTGTGCGGCTCGAGGATTAGTAGGGCATTCACCATACATAATACTGTGGAGATCTGGCCATTTAGTGTCTGCAACACTTAGAGTGAAGAATAAGGTTGGTGTCCCCAATTGTTCCACTATATCTGAAAGCTACTACTAGAACATAAACACGGGCACAATTAATACATTGAAGATGAACTCCATGAAGTTTCTGAAACAAGGACAAAAATATAATTTCAAATAGTGTTGTCTCGCTGCCTCCAATTACTCTGAGTATGTGGTTGCTAAAGCTACTTGGAGAGAGGCACATCGTATGGCATGTGCATGCTACTCTCCAAAGTCAATTCTATAGAATGTTTCCAGGCCCAATTCATTCTGAAAATTGACACATATATCACTGACCTTGGTCCCAAGATTCTTCTTTTTGGAGCAGTTAGCCTTTTTAGATGTTGATGTTTTCCACCATAAATTACATGTTGATCAAACTTGAATTTACGCCTTTATTGTCTTACAATAGAAAATGGAATATGAATGCATGCCACATGACAGAAAGGAAAAATAATATAATTATTTTGTAATAAACATATGCCATAGATTACATAAAAGAAAATGAAGAATACAAACACCTACAAGAATTCAAATATAATTGCTCTACTAACTGCAAGTTGTTAGATGTCCCATAGCAAAGAGAAGATAGAAAACAAACTATCCAGCATAGCATCCAAGCCACTATGTGAATGTGCTCATGGACACTAAACAACGAAAGCAAAATATAAGTGAAGAATATCGAAGTACCATATGAATGTAGAGATATGATGGATGAAATTGTTCAGTCTGCGACAATAATAGTATGTTGTAAGAATCTGGGGATTTAATGGGATTGTCTATATTCATCCAGGAGATACCTTTTTCATCATTGAATTAGACCCTAGTTGTTACATTAGGGTTGCTTGGTTAAAATTAATCATTAGGATTGGAGAATGGATTTGATTACTGTACAATACGTAATGTTTACCCTCTAGTTTCTACTGTAATAAGTCTACAACGGACTTGAAATTTGAAACTTGAACTGGATTGAGGTTATTGGAGTTACAAGGTCTATGCGTTTACTTAAATATGAATTACCCCTGTGCTCAAACTGCACTCTCATCTTTTGGTGAATTACTATTAAGCTGTGATAGATGATGAATTCAAGAATGTACCATTGAATACCTTGATTGTTATATGTTGAGTCTTTTGGTGAGTCACTGTTAGGCTGTGATAGATGATGAATTCAAGATACAAAGAAGGAATTTTGCATTTCTTGCAAGTGCTAAATAGACAAAGTACCGGTTGGTAATCGACATTTGCTCTCTATATGGATATCATAGTTTGATTGTGTATGTTCAGTCTATCATCATTTCTCGAAGGGGGGTATTAATTTTCCCATCACTTTCAATGAGCAAGGATGAAGTAGGTTACGCCGAAGGCGTTCCCCCTATGGTAAAGGACTTCTGGGCATTTCTACAACGATGTTAAATTTGACAGCCTCTCGGACGTTTTTCCAAAAGCAAAAAAAATGGTAAATTTCTAGCGTATTTGGTAACTCTGCTTGGGAATAAAGGCGTTTCTTGATTCGGAAGAGAAGGAACTCGGAGATTCCTTCCCTTCTACCATTCAGACCGCCATCAGCTCTGCTGCTGTTCACATTGCCATCTTTTCCAAAAATTATGCACACTCCCCTTGGTGTTTGGCGGAGTAATTGGTTCTCATGCGACAGAGTCAAGCCAGGATTATTCCCGTGTTTTATGATATACAGCCGGGGGTACTCCGGCACATAGAAAAAGGAGTGTATCCTGAAGTATTCAGTGATTACGAAAAGAAGGGAAGGTACCTGGAGAAGCCGAAGGAGTGGAAGGAAGCCCTTCAATCTGTGTCATTTATCACTGGTGAGGAATTCCATAGGTACGATTTTTGTGGTTAATGGGCATTTGGTAATTCTATGTGGTTTTACTTTTTTCTATCCTTCCAAACTAGTTAATTTTTTCACCATTGAGTTTTCCCTATTTCTTTTCAATGATTCAGTGACTCCGAAAATATAGTGAAAGCAGTGCGAAAAGAAGTAGAAAGGTCAAATTCTAAGTTGAATGTTGCCAAATATCCAGTGGGACTTAACAAGGTTGTGGAAGATTTTGAAAGGTGGGTTGTACGAGATTTTGAAAGCCAGTGCGAGTTGAACAAAGAAGGAGAAAAGAAGGCTCAGATGGTTGGAATTTTCGGAATGGGTGGGATAGGGAAGACAACTCTTTCAAAAGAGTTGTTCAACCGAAAACTTCCACAATAGAATCGAAGATGTATTCTGTATGATGTGCGGAAAGCCTCTGCAAAGAGAGAGAATTGCCTTCTTTGCAATTGAAACTCCTCAAAGATCTCTTCGAAGAAGATAGGAATAGTTTTCGAAGTGTAGATGAAGGAAAAAAAAGTATATTGGAAATTGCAAAAGTAGGAGCAGAAATTTGAGCTTACTATTGCCCACGTGGAACAGTTAGATGCTTTGATGGTTATGGATATGTTAAATAAGGGTGATAATTGTCTGATAATTGTTAGAACACGGTATGTAGGGGTGCTTATAAGCACAGGAATTACAATTAAATATAAGTTAACAGGAATGGATAGAGATGCTGCAAGAGAGCTCTTACGTTGGCATGCTTTCAAGAAACCCCATCCGGTTAGTGGATACAATGATCCGGTTGAGGCTTTCATGAATGGGTGTGGAGGCTTACCTCTGTCTCTTCAAGTTTTGGGCACACACGTTCATGGCAGAGACCAGAATTATTGGAGGTTAGAACTGAATAAAGTTAAGAAGATGTTGCCTAAAGACATTCAAGAGAGACTTAAAATAAGCATTGACGCATTGGATAGCGAGGAAAAAACAAGTATTCATGGATATTGCATGTTTTTTTGTTAATCAAAATAAAAATATGGCCCTAAGAATTTGGGAGGGATGTGTATGGAATGCTGAGCATGCACTACAAACACTTGGATTCTCAACATGAAAAATGGGATTGCAATATTCGTGGTTGCAATTCTTAAAAAGTGGATGATTAGAAGTGGTTTATTACTATATTGTAATTTGGAATACTAATTTCTTTTGGAGAATACTTAATGCATCATTCACAGCTTTATTTGTTTTCATATCCTTATGCTAAATTTTGTACAATTTTGATATTTTTTATTGATGTAATTATGGGTTCAAAACCCACTACCAACAGCTCTGTCTAAGAATCATATCATAGGTTTGTAAAATGGAGAGCCTTATCTAGTACTCACTAACGCCTGCCCGTTGCTGCCTGGGCTGAACCGACAAAAAAAATTGGGTAGTAGTCAATCAAACCAAAATAAATAACGTTGTGGTCGCTTTATTTATATGCAACGCACACATAGGGAGTGGGGGGGGTCACGACGGTTGAAAGCAGGAGGTTTAGGGGTCGATTCCAGGGATTTACATATTTTGTTGGGAGGACTTGCCCCTGTATGAGGGTGCCACAAAGTGTGTCAGGGTGTTAGGTCATTAATTTGACTGGCTGACACTCCAAATAAATAGTAAACAGTCTATTAATTGGTTAACAATTCAACCTTCCAAACCTACTTAATAGACTCTTGGCATGCCAAGAAAAATAAAACAACATAATTTTTTTTTTTTTAAATAGATTTTTAATAGCGTAAACATAGTAGGAAATTGCACTCGACATGCAATTCATAGGATTGGAAAGCTTTCTTATCCACAAACCACATAAAACCTCAATATTCGCCCTAGGGATGACACAACATTCCCATTCAAAATGAGTACAGCCCTTGGTATAAGTGCAAGAATATATAACAAAAAATATACTACTGATGCATTGCTACCTGTCATTTCTTAGTTCTGACTCATTACGCCGTAAGGCGTTACATAGTGGGGTTAGAACGGTTGCTTCTGACATAGGTCAGAATATAAACGACAGTGATTAACATCTGAAGCATACGTTGAAATTTGATGGCCCTCATGGATCCACTGTAGCTCTTGCATCTACGTGGCCTGCACCCATGTCAAACAGTTCGAGCGCTTTCATTGTCGAAGAATCTCTGATGGCCTGGGTTGCTTCCTCTTGTCAAGAATGTAAGAGGACATCATGAGAGTAGATTTAATAGCCATTGGGCTCTATGTGGGATGGATGGTTTTATGTACGCACTAATTGGTATAGGCCTGAGCGCAATGGAGGACCAGAAAAACACTCTCGCCGACACCATCGATTCTTTGCTCCACAGCAAAGGATTGTATGTTTTTTTCAATAAAACAGAATTTGAACCTAGACAAGAATTATATCCAACCATCAAAGCAGCAATTCACACATCTTTGGTTCACATTTCCATATTCTCCCCCACATATGTCGAATCGTATTGGTGCTTGGATGAAATTTGTTTAATGCTCGCGAAATGACACTATAATTATTCTGGTCTTTTATAACATAACCAACCATTACATTGCCCAGTACAGTCAATCCTGGGACGTTCATGGTGGTCGTAGCACTATCTAAAATACTATTGATGTAGCTTTTGATTTTTTCTCCAGTTGTAAAAATCACCCTGGTGGATACATATACCAAAGGCAAATGCCCAAGTTGCAATTTCGCATATCCTCTGTCAACCGCAGACGTTATTCGGCAAACTCTCCTCTTATTTCCATTTCAGAGGCGTTTCGCTTCAGATTCATAAACCAGAAAAAAAACCCATAATTAAATTGCAATTAAAAAAAATCATTAACCCAAAAAAAACTTCTCAAAGTTAATAATGCTTGTGAAGAAGCCTTAAAACTTCCTACGGGGCCCAGAAAAATCCAAAAGCTCTTCTATCCATAGTACGAGTAAACCAATCACTAATAATGTCGTTCTTTTTAATCCACTAATTTAATCCACACAAGATTCGTCTTAAAGGAAACCATAAGGTGATGTGATTTTGTTTCAAAGTTTTAAAAAGAAATATAATTAAATAATTTGACCTATTTTGAAGAATTTACTCTTTGGCCCATGATACAAGTGATCGACTTGGTTGTAGGTAATCATGCAATAGTCATGAAAGGCCCAAAGGTCTGGGCTACGAAGTCAACGTAATGAATCTTCATCTTCTTGTTGGAATTCCTGATCGTATTGTTGAGCTTTGTCTTCATGTTCATCCAATCTCAGGTGACATTGAGCTGTGAGACATTGGTGATTATAGATTAGAATCTAGGCAAGTGCAAGTGGAGGACGAGCCACATGATGAGAATATCTTGGTTGATGGTGCGAATGACAATTGTCAACATTGTCTTTGACAACGCCTCTTCCCCACCTCATTTGCCTTTATTTTTCATTGTCAAATTCGAGACACCAAACAACAAGGGCTTACAATATTCACTGCTTTTCCTAAAGTCCCTAGTTTGAATGACATTCGCATTTCTCCACCTTCCTCGGGTCGAACGTCACTCCAAGATGTCAAATATTACTCTTCTGCATTCTCGTTTAAATGAGGAGTCATGCCTTCAATCCCTTCCTTCATTCCCCTCATCCATCCCTGTTCTTCACTTCTTTCTGTTACACCCTTTCACCTTTAATTGGTTCACTATCCTCATCCTTGTATTGAAGGTTTTTTCTTTATATATATCATGCACTATAATACAATGGTTCGTTGTACATAAATCTTTTTCTGTAATATATAATGGTCTTCATTTGTCCCAATCTTGTACTGTAATATAATGTTTCTGCAAACAATTTATTTAAAGGTATTTTGGTGCAGGAGAACCTGCAACGTACAAATGACAAAAATAAACCGAACAATACAGCTAAAAGAACAACAACGACAATATGTCTGACTGAATCATAAACTCAATGGAGATGAAGGTATCGATCCCCGTACCTCTCGCATGCTAAGCGAGCGCTCTACCATCTGAGCTACATCCCCGTTAGATGCTATTATCAAAACCTGTCATAATTGTCATACCAAAAGAGTGCAAGAAAAGAATTACGATTATAAATGTATACTAGCCGATGCCGGGGATCGAACCCGGGCAACCTGAGTGACAGGCCGGAGTACTTACCACTATACTAAAACGACAACTCTGATGTGGGCGGACATGCAAGTCTCCGCCTTTTACAACACTATACAATGCCATCGCCCGCCGCCTCCTTCCACTTACTGCCGTCTTACTCTCTTTTCAAAAATCTAAATATCCCCCGCCAAAATCAACTTCCCTTTATTGAAGTTTTTGTTTGCGATTTATTTCCTTCAATGTATCCCTTTCATTAATTACTATATATATATATTATATATATTTTTGAGAGGTGTTTATTTTGGATTTGTCACATTGTTTTATTAATCGTAGGGTTCCACATTTATTAATAATTTCTATCATATTTTCGGTGAATTTTTCATTGACTGGTGATGGATGATTGTACGATGAAAAAGTGACAAGCGGGCATGGGAATCTACAAGTAACTCTTCCTCACACCCGATCTCCCGAGGTCGTGCCAAGACAACCGGTGGGGATGGAATATACGTGGGGTAAAGGCAAACTAGTTAGGTAATCTTATATCTTCAACCCACACTAATGGAATATGTGAATCTAAGGCAAAGAAGGCCCTCCTAACCTGAACTGGTGTGATAGATCGGTCAGCGAGGATGACTGCTCAAAGGCTCCAATCAATATCGAGCTCTGGCGTGATTCGATCTATAGGTTGTGGAATACGTGGAAAATGACCTGGGATCGTTTCGTGTATATCTCCAGAAAGGGTCATAATATGGATGATGGATATATAGCGGATTTTACGGGCGATTATCTGGTCTAGTCTAGAAATCTTTAGCTTCGTTAGCTGCTATGTCTAACAAAGATAACTGTGCGATAATGGTTGGTGGAAGTGGAGTGGATCTAAATACCAATGTGCATAAACCAACATCTACGTCTGATTGACCTGTGGACTCATTGGGTTGTGAGACCTGTGGATCACAATCGTAGATTTGTGGTTGTTGTGGACCTTCTATGGTCATACGCGGAATCAATTCCTAATTCCTAATATCAAGTAGTCGTATACCTTTTCGGCCTCTATATTTAGAACTAAAAGTTGTGCAACTTTCTCAGAGTACCTTACAGGTGTTCTAGCAACCTGAATTCATAAGCTAGTGTCTATGTCAGTGAGAATGTCTCCTGCGTCTGGCTGTGGGACAAAAGGATCACAACCGAACATTTGCTCTCTTTCAGGCCCTTCTACAGTCATGCGGATATTTATCTAGGGTAATATGTAGTTTGGCTGGTTTGACCAAAACGTATGCGCTTTGTTGTCTTCTATGTTTAATCCTCTTAATTGTGAGCTAATTTCTTGTAGGTCTGTTGTTGTTCGGAAGATTTGGATTCTGAGATTTTGATCTACGTCAGTTATTGCTGCCACAAGATTGGGTTGAGGCACGATTGACTAGAATACGTATTCTCTGGGCTCCTTAGGTCCCGTGATTGTCATGCAAAAGAAATAGTGTAAATCTAACTAAAACAAAGCAAAACTAATTATGTAAAGTATATCTACAACATATATAACTTCTCTATTTTTGTTTTTTTGACGAACTATTTGAATGAAATTGAAAGAGTAATTATTTAAAATATCTAAAAATTGACAACTAAATTAATAACGAAATTTAAAACAAACAAGGCAGCCGAGTATAGTTGCTTGCATGTGCATTTGTAAATCTATTCTAAATAATCAAATAACTGATCTAATCTATTTGAAAGACTCTCGATCCTACCTCAGAAGTGAGAAGTGAATCATAGTTTCTCAGAAACTATCAATCCCCACAGCTTCCCCGACAATATCGAAAGTGAGATTAACTGAAATGAAATGATTCACTATTCTATTTGATATGTTTTAACTAGAACTTTGATAGCTTGAACCTGGATTTTGCAGAACAATGACGAATCTAGTTGTGTGCGGCTTTGTCCCCTCAGTGTGATCTCCTCATTCCTTCGTGCTCACGTGAATCCAGAAAAGCGTGTAATTCCAGCATCAACATAAGTAGGTATTGGGACAGTGGCAACTTAGGATACAGACTAAATACAATGCGAGTAGGAGAGGGATAGCGCAAGAGAACAGAGCTTGGCTTATGCAATTCCTAGCAGGATTTATTGTGAGTCATACAACATAAAACGTCCAGAACCTGAAACTATCTTGTTTGACGAACAAAACCTGTAACTTTAATGGCTTCTGGCTGAGAATGAAACTATTCTACTCCAATTGATTGTGTGAAACAGTGACAACATTAGCACAAGAAGATCATGTGGCTTCTAAATAGCAAAACAACACTAACTATGCATGCAAGAAATAAAACTATTGATTCCTAAGCAAAACTGGAAGACTAAACTATTGAAATGAGAAATTGAGAGGCAAATTTGATGGGCCATTTGCTTGAGCACAAGCTAGCTATTTATAGAATCCCCATTTACCCAAAGGTGAAAACCAATTGAACTCTTTAACCATAAACAATGCAAAAACACTATTGTAGGGAACCATGATCATAAATATAAGCAAAGGCGGTGAAAAAAGTTGGTAAACGTTGAAATTTTACAAGAGTCGCATTAAAAAGAAAATTCTGGAAAACACGTGAAGGATCGTCGCCTTGAGCAGGGCGACGGTTACAGGACCGCCGCCCTGCTTGGGCGGCAGTCACGAGATTGCCACCCAGACAGGGCATCAATTTCGTAACTAAAGACCAAAACGTAAGGAAAAAGAGGGGAGAAGAGAAAAACAAAGCACGCAGGGGCTAAGCGAGACATGCTGGATGTTAACGCGTACTTGGAGAGATTTCCCAGATTCTGAACACCTTGCGAGGAGACCTGTATCATCATTGGGGTACGTGTAACGTTGTTCCGGTGGTGCAGTACCCTACAATTTTGGGTACGTACATATTGCCCCCTCGGAGAAGCGTTTTAGCCATGAAGAGGCGTAAAACGGTGGGTCCGAGTATGGCGGTGCTGAAATGGGAAGTTAGAAATTATACCTAACACGTCTGTGTGTCGAAATGACGCCATCTAAAATTCCTGCTACCTGCAAAATGAAAAGAGGACTCAAGTGCAGATAGATAAAATAGATCGAAAAATAAATACTAAAATAATATGAAATGAGGACTTACCATTCGTGCGGGGATAAGAACTTACCTTCGTCAGTGCTCCAAACCTACGAAAAGGGCATTCAAAATAGGTCAAGATGCTATATATGTAAGAATGGGCCCATTTTCCTATTCATTTGCGCGTGTTGATTTGATTGATTTTGAGCTCTGGGACCCACGGTGACGGTTTTTGACGAGAGTATAGTCAAAATGTTCATGATGAGATAGTGATCATGCCTCCACGAGTGGAACATCGACCCACAGGATCACAAGTTACTTCTTCTTGATTTAGCGTTTTTACCCCTAAAATGTAACAATGGTGAAATTTTTGTCATGGGGGAGTTATTTTTGAAAATGTCAGTTTTAATAGGGTCATTAAGGGGGGGCACCTAATGGGTAGGCTTTGTTTTGGTCAAAATGGTCTTTGTTTTGTGTTTTTAGCCATTTTTAGGGCACGTGACCCGTGTGAAAATTCAAGACACGACCGCCGCCCTAAGCAGAGCGGCGGTTACATGACTGCCCGCCTTGATCAGGGTGGCTGTCCTTCACAGAATGCCAAAATAATACTTATTTGAATTCGTTTTTACGTTTCTATCATTCTTATATGTTTTAATGATTTTTCTAATGTCATTTGAATACTAACTTACTCCTTTTTGCGTGTTTTTGGGTGTATGCAGGCGAAGGAGGAGTATATCCGATGGAGCTGAGAGAGAGAGAGTGTGATTGGCTTCCAGCAGTGTTGGATGCACTTTCTCAGGATGAGCAAGATATGCTTCAGAGGGCCGGCATATTGTGTATATCATGGGTCCCGCATGTTGCACCTTCTAGTCACATACTTTGTGACTTGTTTTCATATTGAGATGCTGATCGGAACACTTTCCGATTCCCAGGAGTCAGGGGTGAGTGGACTATCACCTTGGAGGATGTCTACCGTATCTTGGGGGTCTCGATCATCGGGAGATGGCTTACGCTTGAGACAGCAGGGTCACGGGCTCAGATAGCATAGTGGGCTTCATACATGGGAGATGCAGTTATCTCCACTGGTTTGAAGAAGGGGGTGAGGGTCTGATCTATTCCTAGCCTGCCTATCCCCTTGATTCATCAGGCCATTATGAGGATCCTTTCCTCGAGATTGATTGGGGAAAAGGGAGGAGACACTTTACTGTACTGCTGGTCTCCCATTATTGCATAGATTGAGGGACATGGCCAGATTTATGCCTGGGGAGTTGATATACTTGGGACCACCTATCATGATTTGTACTGGGTTGTTCGTTTACAGGGGCAGTCATTGAGCCATCCGACCTTGGTTATGAGCTGGGTTTATGAGCGTTTCATCCCTTATGGGAGAGGTGTGGAGGTGGCAGATCCTGGATCCGTGAGGGCAGCCAGATGTCTAGATATGTTAGTGCTTAGAGCACCCCACCAGCCAGTCACCTCCTTGACTACTGATGATATGGAGGCCACACCTTATCAGGCCATGGAAGGTTTATGGGGTGAGGAGGCCCTCACTTTGATCTCATGCTCTACCACAGGGCATCTTGTGGATAGGACAGGGAAGGAGGAGACACATCCTTTTGCTCGAGTGCCTCAACAGTTTGGCCTTCCTTACATCGATATGCTCCCCCCAGTGGTGCCAGTGTTTAGATCGGTTCAGGAGGCCAGGGGAGGTCCTAAAGGCCAGGGTTGGACTGTTGTTACTCCTGGTGTCCCCATTACAGCTAGGCAGGTAGTACACGCTCGAGGGAGGGCCGGTGCCCCTCAGGCACCCTTACTTCAGATTGCCGTCAATCCCGCCCACAGCAGTGACGACCCCATTGATATAGACTTCGAGTCCAAGGAGTTCACAGGGGGAGAGATGGAGGAGGAGACTGAGGTTGAGGTCAGTGAGTTGGGTGGAGAGGAGGACAACGATCCCGAGTGGCATGAAACTCAGGATATCTTATAGGCCGAGAGGGCGGAGCAGAGTGCGGAGAGAGTGACTCTAGTTTCAAAGGAACCACTTTCTCAGGATGTAGGCGGGAAGGATGAGTCTGTAGCAGGATGATATGTAGCCCTGGACACAGGAGGAGGACTTCAGTCAGTGGTGGCATCTGTGGTAGGTGCTGACCCTAGAGATCCCTCTTGGAGGCCTGAAGATCCGAGTGAGTTATCATCCTTCTCTTAATGTTTTTTTTTTAGCTAGGATTGTCTTAGTTGCTATCTCTCCTTTTGTTTACTTTTGTTTCTATCTTTTGAGTATTTCTAATTTGTTTTCTCCTTTGCTTGTAGAGACTGTTGATGAGTGGCGAGACTTGATTCGCCGGGTATGCACTGATACCTTGATGATCCCCATGGAGAAGACCCGCACGGAGCTATCTGTGGATGCAGGGGAGCCCTCAGCAGTCGGTAGGCATACTGACATTTTCCCCCTATTTGGCATGTGGCCAATATGGTGACTACCCTCTGCACCGAGTTGGCCGGGTATAGGACAACAGAGTGTCTGATGAGGAGCCGCTCTCATAGCAAGGCCACAACTACTGTTTGGGATCGTGAGCCCTCCGTGCACTCAGAGCGCCGGCGTAGCTGGAGTCCTAGATGTGGTCATGCACCTTCAGAGGGATCTCATAGGGGTTGAGAGGCCGCTTGGTTCTCTTAGATTATTCATATGATTTTTGTATTTCCTGGGCTTATTGAGCATTTTGACCATGCCTAGTGCATGATGGCATTGTATAGGAAACTTGATTATATATATATATTCTTTTGGATCAGACTCTTGGTGTTTATGATTTTGTGATTCGTTTCCACATGTAAATTATAGTGTTGTTTTTATATGCTTTTCAGAATGTATGCAATGGAGAACAAATGATACAAATGCTTTCTTTATTTTTGTATTTTGTGATGCTGATATATGATAATGCAGACACAATGTGATCTTGAACTTTTAGTTTCTATAAGAAATTTTTCGGTACTTCATATTTGTTTTGAAAAAAGGAGATGATAAACCGGTATGATGAGCGGATGAACTTGCCCCACTCCAAACTCCACGCAACTAGTAAGATGCGAGGGCTCACCACCGAGAGCTAGAAAGGGCACAAGCTATGAATTTTTTTGAATGGTAGTGACGACAGATAGACAAAGATTTGGTGGAACCAAATTAGGACGCTAAAAACCTACTCTACTCAAGTGACTCCATAGTTTAGAATGCTACTTGCTTTGCGGTTTATCTAGACTTAGATCCGTAGATGGCCACATGGTAGACAAAATCTGGTTTTCGGGGTTGTGAGCTCTCTTGGAATTTTGGACATCTGATTCATTTGTTTTTGACTCAAGATTGTAAAGGTTCATTTGAATTGTTTGCTTACGACCTTCAACGTTTATTGTCAAGAGGACCCCCCACACCTTGCCCCATGCTACTAGTAGGAAGCATGGGCTTATCACCATGGACAAGGTACAGGTGAGTAAGGGCATTCTCATCATTTCCCAACCCTATGTCACTAGTAAGAGATGCAAGCTCATCACCGAAGGTTGGTAGGGCAAGGAAATGTGTAAAAATAAAATTTTCTGTTTGATCTACATTTGATTTATATATTTGAGCAAAATGTCAGTATGTTCTTATTTCAAAAGAGATATACGTATGGGATATATGTGACATTATGAAGCTTCTAGAACATACCATAGGCAAGACACCTATCCTAAGAAGAAACCAAAAGTGAGAACAAGCATGTAGACCTTGGTATGGTTACTGTTAAGACTTTTTCATATCTAGCTTTATATGGATGAAATGATTCAGAAACAGGTGATGATGTTATGAAAATGAAGAAGTATGATTAGAAGGATTATGCCAATACCATCAGAAGTTTGTAATGAATTGCTTTGAGAATAAGTTCCTTGATCACAAAATTGTATGAAACGAGCAGACAAAATGAACCTAACTACATGAAGATGCAAAGTAGATATAATTATACAAATAGTGCGGGTTACTTATGCATAGAATCATTTAAGGTGCAGGGAATTGACAGTTTCATGAAATTCCTCACCTTCTAGTGTACATAAGATATATGCACCATTTCCATAGTCTTTCATGACTCGGTATGGGCCTAACCATTTGGGCCGGAATTTCCTTCCTTCACCGGTCTTCTTGTCAATCTGGCTGTCTAGTCTTAGAACTAGATCTCCTTCATATATATCTCGTTCATAGACTTTTTTGTTATACTGCTGGCACATCTGGTCAGCATAGATTCTATGTCGTAGCTCAACATCTAACCTGGCCTCATCTAGGATTTCTAGTTGGCAAAGACGTGCTTCTCTATAAGCTTCTTCATCCAGAATCCCTTGTAGTGAGATGCGTAGATTGGGTATTTCAACCTCAAGTGGGAGAACTACTTCTGCTCTGAATACCAATGAGAAAGGAGTTGCTCCTGTGGGTATTCTTATTGAGGTTCGGTGGGCCCACAAGGCCGGGTATAAATTTAAATGACAATCTCGTTTATTTTCTTTTACTGTTTTAAGGAGAATAACTTTCAATGTTTTGTTTGTTGCTTCAGCCTGTCCGTTGGCTTGAGGGTAATACATGGAGGTTGTATGATGGCTTATTTTAAATTTACTGCATAGCTCACATACTTCATCATTCTTAAAGGAAGTACCATTATCTGAGATAATGATTTATGGAACATCGTACCTGTAAATGATCTGGTTTAAAATAAACTTGGCGATCACGGAACCTGGTACAGTGGTAAGAGGCATAGCCTCTACCTATTTGGTAAAATACTCGGTGGCCGTGATTATGAAGTTATGGCCATCTATCGACGAGGGAGAGAATTTCCCTATCAAATCTAGGCCCCACGTAGAAAAGGGCCATGAAGTAACAATTGGTTGTAGAGCTTGTGCCGGCATGTGAATCTCGTGGGAAAATTCTTGACATTTATGGCACTTGCATACAAAATCTACTGTGTCGTGTTCGAGAGTGGGCCAGAAATAGCCCATCCAATGTATTTTACGGGCAGTGGCATGACCTCCAAAATGGCCACCACATATTCCACTGTGAGATTCATAGAGAATCTTCTTAGATTTTTTTGTGTTAACACACCTTAGAAGCATTCCATCGAAGGCCTTACGATAGAGTACTTGTTCTATAGTAATGTATTTAACTGTGATAATGTGTAACCACCTTCTTTGTTGCGGTGTAGCACCTTTTGGATACGTATGGCCCATGATATAACTAATAATATTAGTATACCAAGGACAGTCGGAGATGGGAGGTCTGATCTTGATGTAATATACACATTCATCGAGAAAATCCAGATCTACTAGATCACCTCCATCTAATGGGTTATTAGCTAACCAATCTGCAATGATTTGTCCCTTAATGAACTTTTGGTTTACAAAAGTTAATTCAAATTCGTAAATGGTCTGTTTTTACAATGACCCTTGTTTCTTGATTTAGCATGTAATGTCTTAAGCATTTGGTTGTGAAGACTATGACAAGGCATTCTCGTTCTGCTTGCGTATAACGTGTCTCATAATCGAGTAACGTTCAGCTAATGAAATACATCGCGCGTTCTCTGTTGTTATCATCTTCTTGAGCCAACATGTAGGCTATCAAGACATTGGTAGCTCACGAATATAAGATTAAAGGGCGGCCTGGCTTAGGAGGCATTAGCATAGGTGGTGACAACAAGAAACGCTTAATGGCTTCGAAAGTCTCATTGCAGTCTATGGTCCAATCGATACTATAATATTTCTTGAGTAGATTGTTGATTGGATTAATGGCAAATCTTAAATCTGGGATGAATCTTCATATTGCACCGAGTTTCCCAAGAAACGAACGGATTCCAAATTCATCCGAAGGTGGGATCATTTCAAGAATAGCCCAGATTTTGGCTGGGTCCACATCAATCCCTCGCGATGATATGATGTAACCTAGGAGTTTCCCTCTTGTTACACCAAATATGCATTTTTTTGGGTTTAGTGTGACTCCATATTCTATCAAATGTGAAAGAATGATGCAGAGCACTTCCGGGTGATCACAACGCTTCCTGGCTTTAGCCAACAAGTCATCTACATAAGATTCCATGATTTTATGAATAATATCATGAAATATATATGTCATTTCCGCTGGTATGTAGCGTCAGCATTCTTAAGACCGAATGGCATAACAACGTAGCAATAGGTTCCCCAAGGAGTTATAAACGTGGTTTTGGCTTGGTCTTATTCAGATATTATGATTTGATTGTATCTTGAGAATCCATCCATGAGAGACAAAAGCTCAAACTCAACTGTTGTGTCAATGATGGCGTCAATGGATGGTAATGGGAAGTCATCCTTGGGGCATGCTTTGTTAGTGTCCTGAAAGTCTATGCAGATGCGTATCTTCCCATTATTTTTTAGAATAGGGACGATATTGGATACCCACTGTGAGTAATCAACCGGTTTGATGAACCATACCTGGAGAAGGTTCATTACCTATTCCTTTACCATGAGAGCTATCTTGGGTTTCATTGGTCTCGATTTTTGTTTAATTGGTTTTACATCTGGTTTGGTTATGAGGTTGTGTACTGCGATGTGTGGTGCGATTCCCATCATTTCTTTATAATTAAATGCAAAAGCCTTTTGATGTTATTTGAGGATTTGAGTGTGTATCGCTATTTCTTCTAGAGTTAACGAAGATCCTAGTTTCAAGATCTTCGGTTCTTCCTCTGTTATGATGTTAATATTGATCGTTTCTTTGATTAAAGAAGCGTTACCTTCTTCACACTCAGGTGGGGCTGGAGGTAGGTCTAGATCTTCTCCATTCTCTACCGAGTATATTCTGAGTTCCTTTTGCGGGGGAAGTTCTATCATGGGATTTCCGAAGTAAGAAGACAAATGTGGGATTAAGGACAAATCCACCACATGATGGGTGAGATGTAACTCTACATAGGCATTTAAGTTTTCAAGAGTGGCTCTATCACTATCAACGTGACCTAAGATAGTAGATTTGTTCTCAGCTATGTTTGTAGAAAGAGGATTTGATATTTTCTTTACTAACTGTTTCGTACGGAGGGATACCATGAAACAAGTGTCTTCCAACTCACTGTTGGGAGTGAAATGTGAAGCTGAGGTTGCTATCAAATTTGCGAGAAGGTTTTGTTCTCATGGGATTGCTTCAATTGATATGAAGTTAAATCATTTGCTCATATCTAATACTACTGTTTTGTAGAGTTGTAAATGTTTAGCTCTAGTCTCATACACCTCATAGACTTGGTTTGCTACTAATTGAGAGTATCCTAATACCCTGATGTCATTAACACCGAGCCTCTTAGTTAAGATAAGGCCAAGGAGAAGGGCTTTGTACTCTGCACCATTGTTTATACATTCAAAATTTAGTTTAAAGGCGAATGGTAAAATCTTTCCCTTGGGAGAAGTAAAGATCAAACTTGCCCCAACCCCATAATGACATCTAGCTCCATCGAAATGGAGAGTCCAATATTTAGTTGGGAAGATGGACGTTGGGACATTTTCTATGTCAACTTCTTCTGCTTCGGTTACTTCTACCATGTAGAGTTCTTCCGCTGGCAGAGAACTAACTCCTAGGGTATATCCCATGCCTACATAATCAAATGGTAGGAAAATTGGTAGATCATGTTCTAGCAATTCGACTATTTTTTCCATAGTTCCTAATAATACTGTTTCTACAACGTTAGTCTCTTCCTTTAGGGCTGGGATATTCTTGATTAGGTTCATAACTTCTAATTTTGTTGTAGGTACCAACTATTCTTCTAGTTTCGAGTCGGTTGGTTTGTTAAGTTGGTTTGTTGGGAGTTCAAACTCAGAGTGAACGCCTACCCTTTTCTTCAGGTCTGCTAGGTGTATATCAAATGGTTTTGGATCACCTTTTGGTATGAATACCTTTCCTAAGTGCAAGAATATTACTTCTGGAAATAATGTAGAAGGGATTGCCTTCATACGGTGTATCCACGGTCGACCGAGGATCATATTATAGTCGGTTTCCCGATCTATAATATAAAACTCAGTGAGGATTGTTTTGGGTCCTAAGGTGACTGGTAGTATTATAGTCCCAATTGAAGTGGCCTTAAGGCCATCATAGCCTCTCAGTGTATTCCGAGTCGTGGAACAATTTGTTTCTCCATACCCTAGATTTTGAAGGAAAGAGAAGGGAACTATGTTAACTACTGCCCCATCGTCAACCATTATGCACTTAACATAATTGTTATAAACCCACACTTGCAAATGTAAGGCTGGATCACCTCTACGTGCAATCTCAACGTCTGTTGACATTTTTTTTTATGTCAAATATAAACTCGGTATCCCTATCCGGCTACCCTAGAGGGTGGATATCAAAGTCTATATGGTTTACATGTGTATCAGGAGGTGGATTGATGTTAATTAAATGACCTAAACATAATGCTTCTAAAAGAGCAGCCTTATGGGTAGGGGAGTTCTTTAATAAGTCCAAAAAGGAGATGTGAGAGAAGGTCTTCGTTAGGTCATTAATTAAATCATAGACACCTACGGGTTTTACTAATGGTTGTTGAATGTTATCTGTTTCTAGCAGGTAACTTGGACTTGGCTGAGAGGAATAATCTCGTGTCCTTGTTACGGCTTCCACGGGTAGCTCAGTGTCCAACTCAACCAAACTGACTATCTTGGGTCATAGCTGATTTCCTAATTGCGGTGCGACATGTGGATTTAGCGAAGTCAAGGCTTCATGATCATTGTTTCTTGTCATTACACTCTTGTTCATCCCATTTGGATTTAATTTGTTGTTATTGTGATTTGGGAGTGGATCGTTGAAGATCTTGAGGGGTGAATTTTGAGGGAAGACTGCTCCCATGAAAGTATTTGGTGTAAGTGATGTAGGATCTGCCAAGAAAATATCTATGAAAATTTCTCTTTGTTCTTCTGGAAGACGTTGCATGAACTTATTGTAATCACAACACATTCTAGTGTCGTGGCCTCGAATTTTGAGGAAACCACAATACGAGTTGGGATTGTAATTTCGTGGTTGTTGGTTTGGCACGTATTGTGGTCCAAGACTCTGATTAAACCATTGATTATTAAATTTTTGCATTTGTTGTCTTTGGTTTTGGTTTTGGTTTTGATATCCAGTTGCGTTTTGTCTTGGACCCTGTGTTTGGACCTACCATTTGTTGCTGTTGTTGTGGATGATTAAAATCCACCGAGTTGATTGTTGGGGTAAAGTTGTTGTTTTGTTGATTATTCATCGGGGGTGGAGTATTTACAACATTTGTTTTTTTTGTTTGGTTAGTTACTCCATCTATTGTTACGCCGTGATTTTTGTTAAGGATTTTAGGTCTTTGATTGATGTTTGTGGTAGTAAGTTAAGTCGTAGTATTCTGGCTGGGGGTGATTAAACTCCCATTTGTTCCATACATCTTGCAAACACTATCTATTACTGCTTGATCTATTTGGAGGGCACTCTCAAGTAATTCATCATAAGTCCTTAATTGGAACTTCTGGACTTCTTCCTTTACCTCTATGCTGAGAGAATGAAGGAATAAATCACATAGTTCCATTTGGTCCATGTTTGGAGCGCTTGCTGAAGAATAGAGGACTGTACTCCATCTTTGGATGAAATGAGCAATAGATTCATTGTGTTCTTGCTTAATGTGCAAGAATTCCTTGATTCTTGTTCTCAACAGTTTGTTCATGTCAAACGCCTTGATGAACTCTGAAACGAGTTGTTTAAATGAATGTATTGAGGCTTCAGGTATTCTGTAATACCAATCAAGGGAAATGCCCTCTAAAGTTTTGGGGAATATTTTAGCAACAACCCCATCCCAAGGGAGCAGTTCTCAAATGGCTGTGGCGTAGGCCTTAATGTGTGCATTTAGGTCTCCTTCCCCTTTGTATTTGGGTAAATCGGGAAGAGGTCTTGGAAGCATGACGCTTCGAATAGTGAAGTCTAAGGGCTCTTTCAAATATTCTAAATAAGTCCCTATTGCATAGGTTTCGACCATCGATGGTGCCTACTGAGGAGGCGGAGGTGGGATGGTTTGTTGGTATGGTGTAGCATATGCATTTATAGGGGCATAAGGAAATCCCTGTGGTTGGGTGAATGTGCCAGGAGAGGAGAAGATATCTCCCTGTAGTGATTTGGAATACATGTTTAAGTATGAAGGAGTATTGCCCAGGAATGGATTATTTTCCACCGGAACGGTGTTAGAAACGACAATTCTAGTTGGCATTTGTTGTGAATACTGAGGAGGCATGCCCAACGTGCCTATTCCTGTAAGGAGGTCTACTTGGCTAGGATGATGTGGAGGATTGGAATTTCCTACTTGCATGAATTGAGAATTTTGACTTGTTTGAGCAAGTTCTAACCCTCTAACTTTATCTACTAAAGTTGAGATGACTTCATTTGGTGAAGTCATAGTATTTTGCCTTAGTGGCATTTGTTGTATATCCTGAGGTTGTATCGGCATGTGGTACCCCGATATGAACTGATCATTGCCCTGCCAAGTTTCACCGAGGGCATTTCCCATAGGTACCGGCATGGAGGTGTTTTCTTGAAACGAGACCTTGGGTCATGTTTGTAAACTTCCTATAGGTGGGTACATACTCCGAGAGCGTTGTTCATTCCTGGCATAACGCACTGAATGTTCATCATCTAAAAATGGATATGGATCTGATTGTCTACTAATTTGTGGTCTAAGTAATACCTGAGGAGACGAACCAGATTCTCCTGTAAATGTCATGTTGTTCGAGCCCGAAGGCTCTGGTTGTTGCGTTTGAGTGAGCTGGTCCAACTCCTCTATTTGGAAAGAAGAACTATATCTAGCCCTTTGAGGTGGAGTTTGTGCTGAAAACTAGGTTAGTTGAATAGTTGTCACCCCATGCTGAGAGCGAGGGTGATGGCTATCTATTTAGTTGATCGTAGTATGCTTCAAGACCTAGGAGAGGTCTGCCATATGCATCGAATCCCGTCATATTTGGGGGGTATATGAATACCCGTAGAATAATGGGAAAGAGTGAAGGTGGATGGAAGAAATATGACTCCAAACCAGAAAGTTAGAAGTTTCACGTCGGGTTCACCAATTTTGTACGATGGAAAAGTGACAAGCGAGCATGGGAATCTACAAGTAACTCTTCCTCGCACCTGACCTCCCGAGGTCGTGCCGAGACAGCCGTGGGGATGGAATATACGTGGGGTAAAGGAAAACTAGTTAGGTAATCTTATATCTTCGACACACACTAATGGAATCTGTGAATCTAAGGCAAAGAAGGCCCTCCTAACCTAAACTGTGTGATAGATCGGTCAGCGAGGATGACTACTCGAAGGCTCCAATCAATATCGAGCTCTGGCGTGATTCGATCTATAGGTTGTGGAATACATGGAAAATGACCTGGGATCATTTCGTGTATGTCTCCAGATAGGGTCATAAGATGGATGATGGATATATAGTGGATTCTACGGGTGATTATCTGGTCTAGTCTAGAAATCTTTAGCTTCGTTAGCTGTTATGTCTAACAAGGATAACTGTGCGATAATGGTTGGTGGAAGTGGAGTGGATCTAAATACCAATGTGCGTAAACCAACATCTACGTCTGATTGACCTGTGGACTCGTTGGGTTGTGAGACCTGTGGATCACAACTGTAGATTCATGGTTGTTGTGGACCTTCTATGGTCATACGCGGAATCAATTCCTAATTCCTAATATCCAGTAGTCGTATACCTTTTCGGCCTCTATATTTAGAACTAAAAGTTGTGCAACTTTCTCAGAGTACCTTACAGGCATTCTAGCAACCTGAATTCGTAAGCTAGTGTCTATGTCAGTGAGAATGTCTCCTGTGTTTGGCTGTGGGACAAAAGGATCACAACCGAACGTTTGTTCTCTTTCAGGCCCTTCTACAGTCATGTGGATATTTATCTAGGGTAATCTGTAGTTTGGCTGGTTTGACCAAAACGTATGCACTTTGTTATCTTCTATGTTTAATCCTCTTAATTGTGAGCTAATTTCTTGTAGGTCTGTTGTTGTTCGGAAGATTTGGATTATGAGATTTTGATCTACGTCAGTTATTACTACCACAAGATTGGGTTGAGGCACGATTGGCTCGAATACGTATTCTCTGGGCTCCCTAGGTCCCGTGATTGTCATGCAAAAGAAACAGTGTAAATCTAACTGAAATAAAGTAAAACTAATTATGTAAAGTATATCTATAACATATATAACTTCTCTATTTTTGTGTTTTTGACGAACTATTTGAATGAAATTGAAAGAGAAATTATTTAAAATATCTAGAAATTGACAACTAAATTAATAACAAAATTTAAAACAAACAAGGCAGCCGAGTATAGCTACTTGCCTGTGTAGTTGTAAATCTATTCTAAATAATCGAATAACTGATCTAATCTATTTGAAAGACTCTCGATCCTACCTCAGAAGTGAGGAATGAATCATAGTTTCTCAGAAACTATCAATCCCCACAACTTCCCCGGCAATATCGAAAGTGAGATTAACTGAAATGAAATGATTCACTATTCTATTTGATATGTTTTAACTAGAACTTTGATAGCTTGAACCTGGATTTTGCATAACAGTGGCAAATCCAGTTGTGTGTGGCTTTGTCCCCTCAGTGTGATCTCCTCATTCCTTCATGCTCACGTGAATCTAGAAAAGCATGTAATGCCAGCATCAACAGAAGTAGGTATTGAGACAGTGGCAACTTAGGATGCAGACTGAATACAATGCGAGTAGGAGAGGGATAACGCAAGAGAACAGAGCTTGGCTTATGCAATTCCTAGCGGGATTTATTGCGAGTCATACAACATAAAACGTCCAGAACCTAAAACTATCCTGTTTGACGAACAAAACCTGCAACTTAATGGCTTCTGACTGAGAATGAAACTATTCTACTCCAATTGATTGTTTGAAACAGTGAAAGCATTAGCACAAGAAGATTATGTGGCTTCTAAACAGCAAAACAACACTAACTATGCATGCAACAAATAAAACTATTGATTCCTAAGCAAAACTGGAAGACTAAACTATTGAAATGAGAAATTGAGAGGAAAATTTGAGGGGCCATTTGCTTGAGCACAAGCCAACTATTTATAGAATTCCCATTTACCCAAAGGTGAAAACCAAATTGAACTCTTTAACCATAAACAATGCAAAAACACTATTCCAGGGAACCAGAATCATAAATACAAGCAAAGGCAGTGAAAAAAGCTGGTAAACATTGAAATTTTACATGAGTCACGTTAAAAAGAACATTCTGGAAAATGCGTGAAGGACCGCCGCCCTGAGCAGGGCGGCGGTTATAGGCCACCACCGCCGGTCACGGACTGGGCGGCGGTTTCGTAACTGAAGACCAAAACGTAAAGAAAAAGAGGGGAGAAGAGAAAAACAAAGCACACAGGGGCTAAGCAGGACATGCGGGATGTTAACACATACTTGGAGAGCTTTTTTAGATCCCGAACACCTTGCGAGGAGACCTGTATCATCATTGGGGCACATGTAACGTTGTTCTGGCAGTGTAGTACCCTACAATTTTGGGTATGTACAATGACCTCATCCAAACTGCACCAAGTGTATTTGCCTCTAAAAATATATTCTAGGGAAAAAACAAATGGACTACAAACTTAACCAGGGGCCCAATATATTTTGATTTTTAGGTCACGTTCTCCACTTAAGAAGGAAAATTACCATATGATAGTAAAATGAACCTCATATTTTAAAGTTGGCCAAGAATTAAGTTTAAAATTCTTGAGTAACCGTTATTCTTCATCATAGTCATTTTGTCATATCTTGTTTTCATCTTTTCATATCCAATACTACATTTTCCCCGACGAAGTGCTTCATAATCCTTAATCTTCTTCTTCTGCATACAACAAACAAAACAACGACAATTGGTAGTTTCCTCTTAGAGACAATTGAACCCGCTTTAGATACACGTACAGATCCAAATCAACCAATTTGTATATAGCAAAATGAGGATATATCAGGGTTACAAATTTATATCCGTGTGGGTAGGGTTGATTTAACCCATAATGGTACTGATTTTAGGACGACTATTAACAAGAGCTTTGTTTAACATAGTTCTGCGTAGCATTCTGTTTATTAATTTAATTTAATTCTCGCTGCAACTAACCAATTACTGCTAAATTTACAATGATAACTTGGGTTTTCAACGTGGTTAATGCCCTTGGATCTCAAATAAAATGCTTGTATTATTATGCAAGGAAAATGATAGGTCTGAAAGGCCGTTTAGGATGTGTTTCTCTCCATGTTATGTTTTGTGTTTTGAAGAGCGCTTAACGTAGTTGGTGGGTTTGTTTGACATGGGTCTATTTTTCCCTCTCAACTTTTATTTTGTTGTTAAATACATGGAGAAACAAACAAAAAATATGATACTTTTAAAGCTATACGATTCATATAATATCTTTTCAACTGGGATATTATCACTCTAAGGAATATCTATATCGAATTCCCTTAAAAACAAATTTCAAAATGTGTCCCAGCTTTGCAAACCCTAAATTTCTTACGTTAAATTTGTCTTATTAAGAAAATATTCATAATGACGTACATGATGAGGATAAATCTAAAATATATATAACTTGCAAACCCTAAAATTTCATTGGTATACTTGTCATATCAAGGAAATATTGATAAAAAAGGCATACAAGGTGTGGGTGAGGTTTAATTTTTGTGAAAGCTCCCAACACCAATACAATGTATGCAAGTGAGTTTCCTTACTTACCATTAATAATACACTAATTTTATTTCTATTATTGGAAATGAGAGAGTACTCTATTTTTATATATGCTTGATAGGTGGATGGGAGATTCAGACATGTTTTAATATGTAGTAAGTGATAAGTATAGATACATAAATATTTTATTATAAAATGATATGTAGGTAAAAGACAAGTAAATTAAAGATTGGCAAAAGAGGGACATGCATTTTAATATGTAGTATAAGAGTATTTATTAAGCAATATTCCACCTACCATGTAACAATTAGATCAATAATACATATAAAAGCCACAAGGGGGAATGGTTTTTTTTTGTTTTCTTTTTATTTTAGGGGGCGATCCTTTGTCTATTTTTTTTGCCTTTTTTGTTGCGGTTTTACTGCATTTTTGATATGGTATTGTTGTGTTTCTACTACTCTTTTCAGCAGCTGCTCTGTTTTGTCTCAAGGGTGTCATGTATTGTTCTTACTATTATATATGGGTGGTGAAACCCTTTATTTTGGTTGCACTAGGTTAGGGGTCCCTATCGAAAAACCTTTATCCTTAATAAAAAAAATATTTCTCTTAGATTATTATCACTTAAAAGTTTACCAACATATGACAAATTGGAAACTCTACAAAAAGGTATTATCATCCATCTCACTATATTTTTTTAATATTGTGAAGTTGCAAGTGCCATGTCTAGGGGTGCATGGAAAATGTGGAAACATATAAATGCAAGGAATTTAAAATTAATATTTACTCTTTATTAATACTTCAAAATTCTTTATTTTTGTAAAATCAAGTAAATCGTTGTTTATTATTAACTACCTTTAAATCCACTTTTATGAAATAATATTGTTTTGTAGAATTCAAATTGTCAATAACACTACTATTATTATTAACATATTTTCATAAATTCATTCATGATTTTATATCATTAAGTGTGTTATTTTTTGTGCATTATTTATTTGACACTAATATATATTTTTTTGTATTCACCTACCACAAACACTCATGGATGATGTTGTTATGAATACATAATTATTTTTCTACATGTAAATCCATTGCCACAAATGAATGAATCAATCCATAGTAGCTACTATTATTTGTTTACAATAAAATTGAATTTAGATTTAAATTTAATAAAGTACATATAATGTATAATTATTAGTAATGGAACACTTCTAATAAATCCTTCTATATGCTTATCACCCTCTCACAAGCACCTATGGATGCTTTTTTTAGTAGATTGACATCTCATACTATTACACCTTTCTCCTCCCATCTCCTTGGATATAATTGTAGGGTTTATCCTATCATATTTTGATAATACGTAGGTGTATTAAAAATGTATAAATCAAATGAGGTCGATTACTAGTGTTCTTGATGATCATCAATCTTAAGACAGATCCATTTGAGATGTGACAATGCTACAAAAATAGGTGAATACAAATAAGATGAATGAAAACAATCACATTACCAAACAAACAAGAACATTGTTGAAGTGGTGAATATCTACAATGATGTTGTCGTGTAAATGTGCAACAAGGAAATTGACAATTTTTGAGCACGACAACTATACCCCAGTGTCAAATTTTTCAAGTTCTATCATTCCAAGATACCTCGACTCTATCAATTCAGTCAAAATGACCTCCAAAATAATGTTATATCATCACCCTAGGTGATTTAGGAAAATTCCATTCATTCCCCCTTAGGGTGATTTTAGGAAATTCTGAAAAGATGTTATCCTTTAGCAGTATTGGGAAGGGCTATCGTTGGCCTTCCTTGGACTAGATTAAACCCCCTGAGAGCGGAACCCGAAGGGGAAAAATTCAACATGGAGGTGAATTCAAGACCTTAGAACATCATGGAAATTATTTTGGAAGTTTTAGGGAAGTTTTGAAAGACTTGGAGTAGTCTGAGTGAAAACAGGGTTCACTAGCCTAGGGTAGTACACATGCCTAAAACAACTACTGGGCTTCAGAAGAAGAATCTGAGAGTTCCAGATTGAGTTAGGAACAAAAAAAAAAACATCTCTAGAAAGAGGATTCTAAGACCTACATGATGGTTAAATTATATTTCTCACAACACTTTGGTGCATCAGTTCTATAGGTAGTTTTTTCTCAGGCACAAGTGGAATTCTAAATCCAAAATCCTGATTTTTATGGATCAAATGGAATAATAAAGATATGAAATCCCCACCATTGGATTCAAAATGCCATTTATAGTTAGGATCATATAAAATTTTTCCTCAAAATTCCATCAGGAAGCTCAAGTTATCACCGTCACATGTTTAGGACTTAGTCTAAATTTTGGGGAGGACACGTGTCAACTACAGGAGTCTGGTGGGATTTTGTGTTCCTAACGTCCCTCAAGGTCAAGGACATCAAGGTTGGAAAAGTTATCCCAACCCCCTTGAGACCCTATAAAACCCCACATATGATCTCCAGGATCGCCAGTTCAACCCCCAGGTGCTTATGGGGATCTCACAACCTTCATCGTTGATCGTTGCCGTGTGTCATCAACCTTGACCACCATGGAAATTAATGTCCCTCATGTCCCTTTGAGGTGAGGGACAAAAAACATGGAAAAAATGTTCCCAGACTGTAAGGAGACTTCTAGTCACTCATGTGACCTCTTCAAGAGTGAATTTCCAACCCCTTGGTGTTTACCAAACCTCCACTCCCTGCCGTCGACTCTTTGCCATGTGTCATCACCTTGACCACCATGGAAATTTATGTCCCTCACATCCCTTTAAGGTGAGGGATTGTCAGGAACATAAAAAATGCACCCAGCCTTCTCCATGTGTAATTTTTGAATATTCAAATCTGACACTTAGTCGTTTCTTCCCTGTCATTTCTCCTTCACAACTTCATATCTTGCCATGGCTTCGTGCATGATTGCCTAGACACTCGGTCCACCATTGTTGCTCCGAAATAGCTCCGCCATGGCAACATAAACATCCAGTCCATGAAAATACATATATTTTTAGGGGAAGGAATGATCAAAAGTGTTGAATAGGATTTTAATAATGAGAAGAAAATGAAGGTTTTTTCGCTAGATAACTGTGAAGTCACCCAATTGAGAAATCTTCATATCTCACAAGATACACATTAGATCGAGGTGTCGTCTTCTGCACATGATCGAATAAGGGAGTTCATTACATCATGATGGTCAAGAAGAAGCAAGAATCATCCCTTACTTAAAATAATAAGTCTCTCATCCAAGAAATTTACTAAAATTAGCAAGTCACACTCAAAGGGTAGTTTTGGCACAATGGAACATTTAGAACTTTGTCGCATCAGAGCTTCCCATCAGCAAGGGATCATCAGATTTCATCTGGGATGAAATTTTCCTCTTCTTCTTCCTCTTCTTTCTCTCTCTCTCTTCAATGTTATTGTTTTGCGTTGAGGGTCACACTTTTTAATATGACTAATTGACTTCAGAAATATAATGTAACTTTAAGTCACCTTGGTATTCTAAAAGGGACTTAAATATTTAAAGTGGAATATGAACAGTCTTAAGTCATATTAAGGTATTCGAAAAGACATTGGGGGGTAGATGATAAGTCACCTCTCATTCTATAAATTACAAATACATTCCCATTTCAAAGGGTTGGTGATTGATCTTGTAAACTCAAGAGTGCATTGTACCTAGAGAAAGAAAAGGAGATAGCCATTTTCTTCTACTTTCCTCCACTCTCAAAATTTCTTCTATTCCCACACTATGTACAACTTCTGTTTAATCATCAATACAAGAAGAAGGATTTTGTAGCCTTTTTCATGAGGAGATTTTAGAAACTACGAGTTTGCAATATTATCTCATCTTGTTACCATTTGTAGGGGTTGTTTTTTCTCATAAATGCATGTGTTGATACTTCTGACTAGTGTGTGCATGAATTTGATTTCCTACCTGCAACATTAGTTCTCCTACCTCTTTTCTCACTCCCCCTTTCCCACACTTCAGAAAAATTCCTCTCTAGCAAGTAATTGTTAGCTTTTCCACAGGGTCAGCGGAGTATCCTTATTGGATCCCCGGTCGAAAGGCCACCACAAAAATCCACTTTTTCATGTGCATGCATATACGACAGCTACACTGTTTAAGTAGAGGGGACTTAGATTCCCAAAGCATTGGTAAGAAATCCACAATTTTTTTTCACACAACAAATTTTATCACCAAAATTTTTTTGGCGCCCCACCATGGGGGTAGATTTTAGTAACATCTAAACCCAATTTACGACCACAAGGTCTGAAAATTCAAAAAAAAAAAATATTGAAAAATTTAAGAAAAAAAAATAGTTCATGAAAGTTCGTTGCCAAAAGATACATTGCTGATTTATGCACATGGATTTTCACATTCCAAAGTGTCCTTTCATGTTCCCACTGCAAAATTTTTCAAAATTTTGCTGAAGGAAGATCCACCAGGTTGAGCAAGTCACGAGGTGTTGTTGATTCCAATTTCGAGGCTTTGTAAAATCAGCAGGAATGAATTAGAGATAATCCATACTTCTTCTCTCAGCCTCCTCTCCATCCAGCTCTTCAAATAGTTCACCTAGAAATCCTGTCAAGACTCTTGTTTATACTCCCCCTTCAAATTCTCCCATTCTTGACCAACATTGGTCATTGAGTTCCCAGAAGAAGAAGAATTAGCAGAAGCAAGAGAAGAAATAGAAACGACAATGGAAGATGAAGTAGAAAGACCTCAACCTATTGTTCCATGGGGGAAGGGAATACATGCCCAATTTCTCTTGAACCCCCTCTTCATGATCTATCAACGGGTTGCCGTAAGAACTTTCCAAATTTCAAAGGTGATAACACACAACATCTTGAAGAACACATCAATGCTTTCACAAAATCATGTGGAATTCTTGGTGTCCAACATGAAGACGTTGCTGTGAGACTGTTTGTGGAGTCCCTCCAAGAAAAACACAACAGAATGGTTTTACCTCCTACCTACCCATCCCATCACGGGTTGGAATGACATCAAGGATGAATTTGTAGAGAGATTTAAATTAACTGAAGACTATCAGGACCTCCTAGTGCAGTTGGCTCAAATGAAAACTATGAGAGACATCATGGCTCATTTCGACCAGTTTCTTTATAGGATACCTAAAGAGGATTCACCATTTGAAAACAATGTCAAGAGATTCTTCATCAATGCTCAATCAAAAAAGGTAGGATTTCTCCTACAAAGAGTTTAACCAAGGGATATTGTAGAAGCACAAAGATTGGCCGTTGAACTTGATGATGATCTCATCCTATCTTAAAAGATCAAGAATTCCTCAAAGGGTAAAGATCAATGTTCTGGAGATGAAAGAACTGATCCTTTAATGTAGAAAATGGTGAATGAAATAACGTCGTTGAGGAGGGAAATATCTGAATGAGTTTCTTCTCAAAGAAGCAATGAAAATTAGATTGTAGGAGCACCCCCGAAGGCTTGTCTTAGAGGCCCCACCCATGAACGTAAATTGTAGATTTCAAGAAAGTGAAAAAGATCTTGAACAAGAAAGTGAAGGCATCAACTTCCTAGAGATCGATGAACTTGAGAACGATAAAAAAATCAGATTTTGTGAGTATTCCAGGGGTGATGAAGAAGACGAAGAGGATGTGCCCAATTTCTCATGTGCGGTATTCACTCGTTCTCAGTCCGAGAAAATAACATCTCCCTCCACTACTACAAATGAAAATAAGGTTGATGATCCTCCTATGGCGACTCCACAAAATAAAATAATCAGTCGAGGATCCCCACTTCCATCTTCCATGGAGTCTGCATTGTTAAAGCCTGACTCTATAGCAAGTAAGAAGACTCACGCTATTCCAAGTAAGCTTTCTAATTCCTCTTCCATTTCTAAATCTAAATCTGCTCCTGTAAAATCTAATACCTTGAAAGCTCCTAGTGTGCCATTCAAAATACCATCCATTCCCTAAAAATCTATTCCTACTTCCAAACCTATCCTAAATATAAAAGTAGTCCCTTCACCCCCCTTGTCCACATCTGCTCCCTTTGACTACATAGAATATGCCAACAAAGCCAAAGTGCATATTACTGAAACTGAATATTTGCAGACTTATCCTGAACAATTTGAGAGGTTCATCCGATATATCAAGAGTGGTAGTCTAACACCCAATGCTGTAAATTCTAGTTCCAAAGGCATGCTACCAAACTCACCTACACCTCCCTCACAGAACATGCTTTCTCTGAGTGCATCAAAGAATGATAAAGTTGAACCTTTCTACATCTCCCTTCTTGTTGGAGAATATGTATTGAACAATTTCATAATAGATTTTGGTGCCTTAGAAAATGTGATGCCTTTGAAGCTCGCTGAGGCTCTCAAACTTACCATGAATCCACCTAGCATCTCTTGTTACTCTTTGGAGTCAAAGAGAGGTCTCACTTTTAGGGAAGGTCAAAGATGCACAGGTGGCTCTTGCTAGAATTTCAAACAAGAAATTTTCAATGATGATTTTGGTAGTAGACATCCTAGCCTTGTTTGGAATGTTGCTAAGTAAAAGTTTTTGCCAAGACTTGGGAGGGAAAATTAAGATGAATTGGTCTTCTACAACCATACCAGTGAAGGGAGACATGGAGAAATTACTTCCCGAGAATAAGATGAGGTACATGGTACGAAAGTATGGAAGCCCAGAAGATAACATCTTGTATCAAGGTAGCAGGAAGATGAATCACTTTGTGGAAACTAAGGAAGAAGAGGATATCCCCATCTTGATAGGTCAAGACATGCCTTCCCAGAGAGATTTGGACTTTCAAGAAGCATTGAGAAGATTTGAGTTACAAAAGGGAATCCCCAAATTTCTAGATGATGTAGACCATGAGGAAGAGGAGATGGTTCTCGATGATTTTCAAGAAGAAAAATCAGCTTATATGCTTTTCCAAGATGATAAATTATTCTCATTCCCATTTGGGGATGAAGATGATCTCAGTCATGCCATCTATGGAGAGACAAAATCAGCTGGTGATGAGCCCGTGAAAGGTTTGAAAGAAATGTATGTATAAGAAATTCTTAGAGCTGTAGAAGAAACTGAAGATATTGATCTCAGTCCCGAGATCCTGATGCAAACCACAAATCTACAAGAAAAGTGTGAAGCTGATTTGGAAGGATTAACCAATGTGAAGGTTGGCCATATTGAGATAAGGAAAGATGAAAAATATGATGCCGCTCTTGAGCTAATAATTGATGGATGCAATAACGGAAATGGACATATTTTCCTTTCCATTTGAATATGAAGACTCTTTCCATGATGAAGAAATTTAAGCAAGGAGTTTCAAGACCTCTAAAGATGAAGCTATTTTTGAAGGATCGGTAGAGTGCAACGATTCCTAAGATGATGAGGTAATCCCTCTAGATAGTTTCCTTGAGCTGCAACATAAAGATTCTTCAAAGGAATACAAAGAGGAGCTGCAGGAAATGATGAAGCATAACTCTGTGCAAGAAATCTTGGATGCAGTAGAAGTTGTGCAATACCCCAAGTTGATTCTTGATCTCTTCACTCGTGCCATGGACATATAAGACAAGTATGAGGTTGTGTCCAATCCTTTCATTAGTACTGAAGCATTTCACAGTGGAGTAAAGAAAAATGATAAGTATGAAGTTTATCACGGAAAAGAGGTCAATGTGCATATACCTGGGAAAGAAAAGAATCCATAATTTTCAAGCAATTTGAATGAAAAGTAGCCTTGGGGAAGCGATACCATGTTCAACGAAGAGTCATCTATGTGGATAAACACGGAATGTAAATAACACTATGAAACCAATTTCAAAGAGGATGAAGGAAATGGAATTTCCAAGCAAGGACCTGAGCATCAAGAAGCTCACATGGATTCACTCCTACCAAGTACACAGATATATTTGAAAGCACCTGGCTTTCATAAGTAGCTGAGGAGGGGGAGGGTACTTTCTGGAACCCATCAACGGCTTTGTAGAACATCATCATTCGGTGTTTCCTCTTTAGGGGTAACTTTTGAGAAATGAAAAGTGCTTCAGTGAAAGTGGGTTGTCCCTAGCCTCTTACCATAGGTGATTTCTAGGTGTTTTTTTCCTTTTGTTGTGTGTTTTCTTTCCGTCAGTTTGTGTGTGTGTGGGTGTTTCCTTCTTCCAATCTTTCTTTCTGGAAGTTTGTACATGAATATGCAAGTCCCCATGGATAAGGCACTGGTCAAAATATGTTGTGAATTGAGATTATGGATTCCCATGTCATGTATCCACTACACTTATTACATGTCATATCCCTAAGCTAGAGCCATCTGTTTTCGTGCAAATGTGCAACAGGGAAATTGACAATTTTCAAGCATGACAACTATACCCTAGTGTCAAAATTTTCAATTTTTATCATTCCAAGATACCCCATATCTATCTAGTCAGTCCAAATGACCTACCAAATAATGTTATATTATCCCCTAGGTGATTTAGGAAATTCCATTCATTCCCCCTTAGGTGATTTTAGGAAATTCTGAAAAGATGTTATCTTTTGGCAGTATTGGGAAGGGTTGTCGCTGGCCTTCCCAGGACTGGATTAAACCCTTGGAGTTTAATGGAAGGGCCAAATTCAACATGGAGGTGAATTGAAAACCTTATAACATCATGGAAATTATTTTGGAAGGCTTGGGTAAGTTTTGAAATACTTGGAGTAGTCTGAGTGAAATAAGGGTTCACAAGCCTAGGCAATACACATGCCTAAAACAACTACTGGGCATCAGAAGAAGATTCTGGGAGCTCCAGATGGAGTTAGGAACAAAAAAAAATCTCTAGAAAGAGGATTCCAAGAACTACATGATGGTTAAATTAAATTTCTCACAACACTTTGGCGCATCATTTCTGTAGGCATTTTTTCTCAGGCACAAGTGGAGTTCTAAATATAAAATCCTATTTATAGGGACAAAATGGAAGAATAAAGAAACGAGAACCCCACCATTAGATTCAAAAGTCCATTTCCAGTAAGTATCATATAAAACGTTTCCTCAAAAGTCCATTGGGAGCTCAAGTTATCACCGTCACAAGTTTAGGATTAGCCAAATTTTGGGAGGACACGTGTTAGCTCTAGGTGCCCGGTGGGAATTTGTGTCCCTGACGTCCCTCAAGGTCAAGGGAATCAAGGTTAGAAAAGTGTTACCAGCCTCCTTAAGACCCTCTAAACCCACATATGACATCCAAGATCACCAGTTCAGCCCCCAGGTGCTTGTGGGAGCTCACAACCTTCATTGTTGATCGTTGCCACGTGTCATCACCTTAACTACCGTGTAAATTGATGTCCCTCATGTCCCTTTGAGGCGAGGGACAAAAAAAATGGAAAAATGAACCCAAATCCTAAGGATACTTCTAGTCACTCATGTGACCTCTTCAAGAGTGAATTTCCAGCCCCCAGGTGCTTGCTAAGCCTCCACTCTTTGTCGTTGGATTTTCGCAACGTGTCATCACCTTCACCACCATGGAAATTGATGTCCCTCACATCCCTTTGAGGTGAGGGGTGTCAGGGACATAAAATTGTGCCCAGCCCCTCCATGTGCAATTTTTGAATATTCCGATCCGACACTTAGCCGTTTCTTCCCCCTCATTTCTCCTTCACAACTTCATATCTTGCCATGTCTTCGTGCATGATTGCCCAGACACCCAGTCCACCATTGTTGCTCTGAACCAGCTCCTCCATGTACACATAAACATCTAGTCCATGAAAATACATAGATTTTAGGGGAAGTAATGATCAAAAGTGCTGAAGAAATGAAGAACGAGAAGAAAATGAAGTTTTTTTGCCAGATAACCGTGAAGTCACTCGATCAAGAAATCTTCATATCTCACAAGGTGCACATCGGATCGAGGTGTCGTCTTATGCATAATTCCACATTTTTCAAGACGATCATGATGCAACAAATGGTAGGTCAAATGGTGCTTTGAATCATTTTCTCCAACAAAAATCTCACTTCATGCACTGGCTCACATTCGTCAGATTTCCCATCATTCCAGAAATGGAAAAGAGCTAAAAACTTGCACATGAGCTCTAAATGAAAAAACTATCACAATGGGGTTGTTTTTGTTGCAAATGAAGAAAAAAACCAGACTTACAAATTTCAAGCTCCATTAATAGCCGCCATGGTAGCTCCGTGCTCAAAGCCACTGCCAGGTGAAAATTTTAAAATTTATTTCTAGGCATTCTAGTGGGAAAAACTATGTGAAATTTAGAGGGTGTAATTGTAACGACAAGACGAATCCAAAAAATTACATTCTTTCGTAAATCAAGCACTAGAAATATACTTTCCAAAAATCATTTGTTTTTTAATACATACTCGCTATGTTTGGAAAGTCATCATCAAAAATAGCTGGGACAAAGGTAGCGGGCATTGAAGATCATGAGGAAGCCAAAATGGATGTTCATAGCAGAAAACAATGAAAATAACCACTTACTAAAAATAGTAAGTCCCTTATATGGGTGCTTACTAAAAATAGTAAGTCACCCCAAGAAGCGGCTGAGGCAAGGGTAGTGTGCACATGATCGAATAAGGGAGTTCATTACATCACGATGGTTAAGAAGAAACAAGAATCATCCCTTACTTAAAATAGTAAGTCTCTCATTTGGGCATTTACTAAAAATAGTAAGTCACACTCAAAGGGTAGTTTTGGAAAAATTGAACATTCAGAACTTCATTGCATCAGAGCTGCCCATCAACAAGGATCATCAGATTTCATCTGGGATGACATCTCCTCTTCTTTCTCTCTCTCTTCTCTTCTCATACAATACTCTCTCTCCTCAATGTTATATTTTTGCGTTGAGGGTTGCACTTTTTAATATGACTAAGTGACTTCAGAAATATAATGTAACTTTAAGTCACCTTGCTATTATAAAAGGGACTTAAATATTTAAAGTGGAATATGAACAATCTTATGTCATATTAAGGTATTCAAAAAGCTATTGGAGGGTAGATGATAAGTCACCTCTCATTCTATAAATTGTAAAGCCATTCCCATTTCAAAGGGTTGTGTAAACTCAAGAGTGCATTTTACCTAGAGAAAGCAAAGGAGATAGCCATTTGCTTCTACTTTATTCCACTCTCAAATTTCTTCTATTCCCCACACTATGTCCAAATTTTGTTTAAACATCAATACAAGAAGAAGGATTTTCTAGCCTTTTTGATGAGGAGATTTTAGAAACTATGAGTTCACAATCTTATCTCGTCTTATTGCCATTTGTAGAGTTATTTCTTCTCATAAATGCATGTGTTGATACTTTTGACTAGTGTGTGCAGGAATATGATTTCTTACCTACAACATTAGTTCTCTTACCTTTTTTCTCACTCCCCTTTCCTACACTTCAAAAAAAGTCCTCTTTAGCAAGTAATTTTCTAGCTTTGCCGTAGGGTCAGTGAAGTGTCCCTGTTGGATCCCCAGTTGAAAGGCCAACACAAAAATCCACCTTTTCATGTGCATGCATATACGAGAGTTGTACTGGTTAAGTAGAGGGACTTAGATTCCCAGAGCGTTGGTAAGAAATCCAAAATTTTTTCCACCCATCAAATTTTCTCACCAACATTTTTTGGCACCCACCGTGGGGTAGATTTTAGTAGCATCTACACCCAATTTATGATCGCAAGGTCTGAAAATTCAAAAAAATTAAATATTGAAAAAAATAAGAAAAAAATAGCCCATGAAAGTCTGTTGCCAAAAGATACATTGCTGATTTCTCCACATGAATTTTCACATTCCAAAGTTTCCTTTTGTGTTCCCATTGCAAAAGTTTTCAAAATCTGGTTGAAGGAAGATACAGGTTTAGCAGGTCAAGAGGTGTTGTTGATTCTAATTTTGAGGCTTTCGAAAATCAATAGGAATGAATTAGAGATAATCCATACTTCTTCTCTCAAGCCTCCTTTCCATCCAACTCCTCAGACAGTTCACATGGAAATTCTTTCAAGACTCCTGTTGATACCCCCCCTTCAAATTCTCCCATTTTAAACCAACATTAGTCATTGAGTTCCCAGAAGAAGAAGAATTAATAGAAGCAAGAGAAGAAAAAAAATGACAATGGAAGATGAAGTAGAAAGACCTCAACCCATTTTTCCATGGGGAAGGAATACATGCCTGATTTCTCTTGAACCCCCTCTTCACGATCTACTAGCGCGTTCCCGTAAGAACTTTCCAAAGTTCAAAGGTGACAACACACAACATCCTGAAGAACACATCACTTCTTTCACAACATCATGTGGAATTCTTGGTGTTCAACATGAAGATGTTGCTGTGAGACTATTCATTGAGTCCCTCCAAGAAAAAGCAAAAGAATGGTTTTACCTCCTTCCTACTTGGTCCATCACGGGTTGGAATAACATCAAGGATGCCTTCGCAGAGAGATATAAATCAAATGAAGACTATCAGGACCTCCTAGTGCAGTTGGCTCAAATGAAGAAAGGAGAAAATGAAACTATGAGAGACTTCATGGCTCATGTTGACCGGTTGCTAAGGAATGGAATGTCCCAAAGCTAGAGCCAGTTGTTGTCGTGTAAATGTGGAACAGGGAAATTGACAATTTTCAAGCATGAAAACTATACCCCAGTATCAAATTTTTCAAGTTCTATCATTCCAAGATACCCTAGATCTATCCAGTCAGTCCAAATTACCTCCCAAATAATTTTACAGCATCCCCCTAGGTGATTTAGGAAATTCCATTGATTCCCCCTTAGGTAATTTTAGGAAAATTTGAAAAGATGTTATCTTCTGGTAGTATTAGGAAGGGCTATCGTTGGCCTTCCCAGGACTGGATTAAACCCCTAGAGTGGAAAAGAAGGGAAAAATTCAACATGGAGGTGAATTTAATACCTTACAACATCATGGAAATTATTTTGGAAGGTTTAGGGAAGTTTTGAAAGACTTGGAGTAGTTTGAGTGAAAACAGGGTTCACAAGCCTAGGCAGTACACAGGCCTAAAACAGTTGCTGGGCTTCCGAAGAAGATTTTGGAAGCTCTAGATAGAGTTAGGAACAAAAAAAACATCTCCAGAAAGAGGATTCCAATACCTACATGATGGTTAAATTATATTTCTCACAACACTTTGGCGCATCAGTTCTGCAGGTAGTTTTTCTCAGGCACAAGTGGAGTTCTAAATCCAAAATATGTTTTTAGGTATAAAATGGTAGAATAAATACATGGGATATCCACCATTGGATTTAAAATACCATTTCCATTCAGTACCATATAAATTTTTTCCTCAAAAGTCCATCGGGAGCTCAAGTTATCACCGTTACAAGTTTAGGACTTAGCCAAATTTTGGGGAGGGCAAGTGTCAGCTCCAAGAGCTTGGTAGGATTGTGTGTCCCTGACGTCCCTCAAGGTCAGGAACATAAAGGTTGGAAAAGTGTGGCCACCCCCCTTGAGACCCTCTAAACTCACATATGACTTTCAGGATGGCTGGTTCATCCCCCAGGTGCTTGCGAGAGCTCACAACTTTCTCTATTGATCGTTGCCACGTGTCATCGTCTTGACCACCATGGAAATTGATGTCCCTCATGTCCCTTTGAGGAGAGGGACAAAAAAACATGTAAAAATGTACTCAACCACTAAGGATACTTCTAGTCACTCATGTGACCTCTTCAAGAGTGAATTTCCAGCCCCCAGGTGTTTGGCAGGCCTCTACTCTCTTCCGTAGGATCTTTGCCACATGTCATCGCCTTGACCACCATGGAAATTGATGTACCTCATGTACCTTTGAGGTGAGGGACATCAGGGACATAAAAATGTTCCTAGATATTCCATGTGTAATTTTTGAATATTCATATCCAGCGCTTAGTCATTTCTTCCCCCTCATTTCTCCTTCACAACTTCATATCTTGCCATGGCTCCGTGCATAATTGCCTAGACACCCGGTCCACCATTGTTGCTTGGAACCAGCTCCGCCATGGTCAACATAAACATATTGTCCATGAAAATACACATATTTTATGGGAAGTAATGATCAAAAGTGCTAAAGAAATGAAGAACGGGAAGAAAATGAAGGTTTTTTGCCAGATAACCGTGAAGTCACCCAATCGAGAAATCTTCATATCTCACAAGATACACATCGGATCGAGGTATCATATTCTGCAGAATTCTAAATTTTTCAAGACAATCATGATGCAAAAAACGGGAGGTGAAATGGTGCTCTGAATCATTTGATCCAAAAAAAATCCCACTACGAATTTCAAGCTCCATTAATGGCCACCATGGTAGCTCCGTGCTCAAAGCTACTACTAGGTGAAAAATTTAAAATTTATTTCCAGGCATTCTAGTGGGAAAAACTATGTGAAATTCGGAGGGTGTGATCATAACGACCACATGAATCCAAAAAATTATGTTCCATCACAAATCAAGCACTAGAAATCCACTTTCCAAAAATAGTAAGTTTTCTTATACATACTCGCTATGTTTGGAAAGTCATCATCAAAAGCAGCTGAGACAAAGGAAACATGTATTGAAGATCACGCGGAATCCAAAATGAGTGTTCATAGTAGAAAACCATGAAAATAACCACTTACTAAAAATATTAAGTCCCTTATATGGGTGTTTACTAAAAATAGTAAGTCACCCCAAGAAGCGGTCGAGGCAAGGGTAGTGTGCACATGATCGAATAAGGGAGTTCATTATATCATGATGTTAAGAAGAAGAAAGAATCATCCCTTACTTAAAATAATAAGTCTCTCATCCAGGAATTTACTAAAAATAGTAAGTCACACTCAAAGGGTAGTTTTGGCACAATGGAACATTCAGAACTTCGTCGCATCAGAGCTTCCCATCAACAAGGATCATCAGTTTTCATCTGGGACGAAATCTCCTCTTCTTCTTCCTCTTCTTTCTCTCTCTCTCTTCTCTTCTCATACAACACTCTCTCTCTTCAATGTTATTGTTTTGCGTTGAGGGTCACACTTTTTAATATGACTAATTGACTTCAGAAATATAATGTAACTTTAAGTCACCTTGTTATTCTAAAAGGGAATTAAATATTTAAAGTGGAATATGAACAGTCTTAAGTCATATTAAGGTATTCGAAAAGACATTGGGGGGTAGACGATAAGTCACCTCTCATTCTATAAATTGTAAATACATTCCCATTTCAAAGGGTTGGTGATTGATCTTGTGAACTCAAGAGTGCATTGTACCTAGAGAAAGCAAAGGAGATAGCCATTTTCTTCTACTTTCCTCCAATCTCAAATTTATTCTATTCCCACACTATGTACAACTTATGTTTAAGCATCACTATAAGAAGAAGTATTTTGTAGACTTTTTAATGAGGATATTTTAGAAACTATGAGTTCACAACCTTATCTCATCTTGTTCCCATTTACAAGGTTGTTTCTTCTCATAAATGCATGTGTTGATACTTCTTACTAGTGTATGCATGAATCTGATTTCCTACCTGCAACATTAGTTCTCTTACCTCTTTTCTCACTCCCCTTTCCCACACTTCAGACAAATTAATCTCTAGCAAGTAATTGTTAGCTTTTCCACAGGGTCAGTGGAGTGTCCCTGTTTGATCCCTAGTCGAAATGCCACTAAAGAAATCCATCTTTTCATGTACATACATATACGACAAACTACACCGATTAAGTAGAGGGACTTAGATTCCCATAGTGTTGGCAAGAAATCCACAAGTTTTTCCACTCGACTAATTTTCTCGCCAACAAATGAGAAAATCCATGTAGAGGGAGAAAAAACAAGGAAGTTACACTTTGTAACTCCAAAGCCAACAAAAGTAAAAATTTAGATGAAATAGCGAGAAGAGCCATGGATTGCTACCTTTTCGTATGGCATGGGTGCAAAAGAGAAAATTTTGAAAACTTTTTACTACGTAGAGTTGAAATAGAATTGAATAATTTTCCTAGAGAAAAGGTTGTTGAAGGTTTTTCTAATCCCATATGAGATAAACTTCTCATCGATAAGATCTCTTCAACATACCATTACCAATAATGAATATATAATGCCATGCGCAAAAAAATTAAGTATATTTTTATCCCATTTGATGTATTTTAAAATACAAAAGGAATTTTGATATAAACAATAAGAAAAGTTTGGTTCATAATCAAAAAATAGTTGTGAACAAATTAATACTTGGAGTAACTAAATATTTACTAACAAAATAATCCATACATATATCATTCAAAACTACTAACATAATAATATGTGTATATATCACTCCAAATAACTATCTCTATAATTTGAGCTTAACCATTATGTTAGTGTGAACCAAGATAAATTTAAGTTGCTTAGAAAAATACTACAACCAACCTAGTATAACACGAATGTACCAACACACCATTTAGGGTTAGGTGAGGTCAATCATGCTCAAATTAGATTGACCATTTTCTAGGTCAAAAATAAGAGAGTTAGGGATTGAAGATAAAGATAAGACACATATATGTATAAAAGATTTATTGTAAAGATATAAATATAGGAAACATGTCTAAAGACAAAGAAAAAGTAAGTTCCAAAGGTAGATTACAACTCACAATATTAGAGGACACATTCATAATCCCTATGACACTTTCATTAGGTGAAATTGTCTCTAGATGGATGAACTTGTCTTGTGCTCAATTTCAAGATCCCATATTTTGCAGGTTGATTTATGTCACTATATATAACATCCTATTGGTGAAATAATTTGTTGCAGTGAATATTATTAGTTTTCACCAACAGTCACGGGGATAAAACCGTCCTTCTTGGGTATGGGAAGGCTCCTATTATTGAATGTAAACTAACTAAAACTATGGGGAGGCCATTAGGTTAGGGACCACATACAAAAAATCCACTAAACCTATGGCAAAGTGCTTGGAAAATGTACAAGGGAGGAATTTACTTGTGAAAGAGATAAAGGGGAGTAGGAAAAATAGGGAGAGGGGGTTAATGTTGTGAGTAGACTTACAAAATTAACATACATTATCCATAGTAGGTCAACATTCAATTTGAATAATTCAACCATGCAACTAACAAATTGGAGAAATAAAGTTCTATGAATTCATTAATCAAAGACATAAAGTTATTCTTAGGTTATAAATATTACAGTGCTTGCAAAGTTAGAAAGTAGAGAGAGAGTAGAAGAACATAGGAAATGAAATAGAATAAATGTAGCTTTATTGCTTATAGTAGTAATGATATAAATATCAAAAAATAACAACAATCAAAAATTGTGAATCCTTTTAGAATGGAGAAGCCATTCTAATGTATAAATTACAAATTTTCTCTTCCTCTCCCCCCATGTGACTTTTCATCTCACCACCATGCGAATTTTCAAATTCCCTAGGAATGAAACTAAGTCCTTTTCTTATTTTTGAAAAGTTATTTTTATAATGCAACATTAAGTCACTTAAGTGAATAAAAAAAGGAGCGAAAAGCTACTTTCTTAATGATGTATTATAATATTAAAGAGAGAGGGGGAGGAGATAGAGAAGTGAAAATCCAGAGATGGGGAAGAAATTGTTGACAAAGAATCTACTTTTGATGGATCATGAATGAAGTTCCTCGTACTTGACCACCTATTGAATTTGAATATTAAGACTGCAACTGCTTCCTCATGTGATACATAAACACCTTCTAGGGTATTGAACAAGTGTTCAAAAAAATGTTATGAGATCTGTATTGAGATGGGTACATGATGATATTAGTTGATCATAAGGTAGGACTTAGGACACAAAGATCACTACCTTACTTCTCCTAGCCTTGAAATTCACCTCCATGACAAAGGTGTCTCTTTTCTAAATGGAGTCATACTCAGGATTCCCGGACACCTACTTGCTCATCCACTCCTCATTGAAATAAGCCTTCTCCTCTAGATAAAAGTATTTCTCCTTGAATGAAATTCTTTTCCTATGACCACCCATTGAACTAAGACATTGTGGTTACAATCTCCTTATTCTGTGAGATGTGGGAAAGATCCAAAGCATTGAATACATGTTCAAAAACATTGTCGTGGAACTTGTACCCAGTGGACCTGCGATGACTTATTGATCCTACAAACACAATGGTCTTGATTACTTTTTTTTTTCACATGTTGAAAAGAGGCCATCCTATAATATATTTTCCAGTTAATTCAACAAGATCTTTCAAAACAACCTTTTGGGTAAAACAATTCAGCTAGTTATTGTTTTTCACATGTTGAAAAGAGGCCATCCTATAATAGATTTTCCTGAACAAAATAAGATGTTGTCTTTCCTTGGCATCCCACACTTTCCTCATTCTCACTGGTCAGAAAGTAGTGGTTGGGATTAGGCAAAATGCCTAGATATGGCTGAGAAAGAAGACTTGAAAGAGAAACTGAAGTCTGCATGGTACACATCTTTGTCTATTGATGATGTTACAACAATAAATAATACTTCTTGGGTCTGTATGCATGTATATACTGTTTAGAATTTTTTGAGAAAACCTCACTTACTTTCCATTCACAAGATGAGAGAGAACTCCAATGCTGAAAACCTTTGTGAGTTGGTGATAATTTTTTTGAAGGAGATCGGTGACATAGATGATGCTACAATTGCATCAAAGTTGGTATGTGTTGAGGCAGATGGGGAATCTATAATGCAAGGTCATCATAATGTCCTATGTGTAAGACTCCAAAAATTTCATTGTGCTTATATGATTGTCATTCATTGTATGGCTCATATAATGAACCTAGCTTAAGGAATAGTTGGCAAATTTAAACCTGTATGAAAAGTTGAAGACCTTGTTCGAGAGGTGCATGCTTATTTCTGTCGTAGTCCTAAAAGGTTCATGGAATTCCTAATATTTACATAAGGACTAAAAAAATGGGCATAAACTGTTAAAATATGTCAACACCAGGTGGATCTCATTGTACAACCTAGTTCGTAGGGTGTATAAAGAGTATAAATCCTTATTAGGAGTGATGTGGAAGAATCACATGGAAGTGGACAAGGCCCAAGATTTGATACATCATTTGAATGATATAGATTCATTGTTGATGTTGTGTGATCTCCTTCCCATGTTGGAAGAAATGCATCATTTAATTAAACAAGCACAAGAAAGAACTATCTATATTGTTGATTTTTCTATTTTGAAGAAATGAGTTTGTATAACAATAGAATATTTTTATCTCAATGAAACTGATTTTACAGGTCCAACGTTTGATGGTTGGAATGATTTGATAAAGATTTGAAATGAAAGTAGCTATCTGAAGCTCAAATTGTTTGGGGAAGTATGTGCTTTTGTACGTGGATATGAGATACTGATGCACATGTTTAAAGTAGTAGCTGGTAAGGTTGAGGAGGTAAAAGTTACAGGGTCGTTGTTTGATAACATTGTATCATCAACAAGGGTGAGGTTAAGAGAAATTGTAGTGTCCATACTAGAATAAATAAGGGAGTGATTTAGAAGGGATGATTTAATTTAAGTAATGACTATAGTAAATCCAACCTTTTGGAATCCTGCCCAAAATGAAAGACATATGCAGGAAGACTAATTTAAGAGGTTGACTACATTGATTCAACATTTTTGTAATCCTGTTGATATCAATGGAATGAATATTGCAAGTATTTTAATCAAGGACATTTTGACTGCTCAATTTGATGAATTCGCTACTACAATGATTCAACTATTCAAAGATTTGGATAATCCCTTACAGTGTGGAGCAATAACCTGACTATGGAAAAATGTTGGTGTGAGTACTATTTTACAACAAACCATGTCTGAGTTTTTCTCATTGGAAAATCTATGTCATACAATGATTTTGGGTTCAGTTGAAGATGAGATAATTTTCAGTACCTTAGCCTTTATAAAGTCAAAATTGTGAAACAAGATTGAAAAAAATATGGAAAATTATTTGAGAATGTATACATCACGGTACAAAGTCGATAACTTTCCCTACGACATGGCTCTGGTAGTATGTAAGTCGATTACTAAAAGGAGAGGGGCTGAAAAAAATGACACAAATACAATAGATGACCCTATTGTAGCAATTGATTGTCAAGAAAAAGGGAGTTAGTCTTAAAGATCTGGTGAATCAAATGATAGAGATGATCAAGGTCCATCAAGTTGGAAGATTCCGTTGGTGGATATCCCATGATACAGATGTTCATATAATAATTAACATATTCAAATATTCAGTATATTGTTCTGAATCTCAAACAAGGATTAACACTCACCCTAAACTTACATGCCCCTAAAGGTAATCATATTGTTTACATTTATATTTTGATAACCGAAAAATTACAAAGTCATGTTTTAATGAGTATTTAATATATTTCACATACAATTTTGTTGATATCTTTTATATAAAGCATACACCGTGGATGGTTGGATATTAAATCATAATGCATTTACATTATTATAAACTTTAGGCATATAAGAGTTGTGGTGCTTAATTGTGAGATAAAATAAGTGGCTTTGCTTGAATCATTACTGAAATGAAAATTTAAAATAACACTATTCCTCATTCAACTTGCTTGAGGCATGCCTTATATGAAAATATTGAAGATTGTCATTGCAACAAATGGATTTTTTTTCAAAATGGATCTAAATACACTAAAGAGTAAATCCATGCACATATATATTTAATTTGTGCACCTCTTTGTAAAAGTTTTCTTTAACCAAAAACAACCTAAATATCAAATGTTTATTAATACAATAAACATAAAGATAACTCTAGTCTATTAATAAGAAAATTTACTATTTTTATCCATGACCATGATTTCCTCCCAAATAATAGAAACAAAAAAACCAAATTTCCACTTCAACTTGGAATCAGGATCCACAACTTTAACAAATTAGATCATATTCTATAACATGCTCCACTCTTAATTTGTTGGAATTACATTTTTTTGTAAATCAGAGTGACTGACATTTAACTTTGTTAGTAATTCATAACTAATAGTGGAGCCTTCCTCTACTATTGCATGTAAAATTACTGACAAGGTTATCAATGGTTTAACATAGTCAATTTTTTTTTTCTCATCTAGCTTCTCAGGAATTCGGTCCTTCTCTTGAGTCATTTTTTCATTCATCTTGTTTTGGAATGCATCCTTCTTAATGAATTGGCATGTATTGTCAAACCAAGCTTTGTGAACTCCTATACCTTTCCATGCAGATCTTGTAACATTCATCGACACTTATTCAAAAATTCTTGTGCTTCGTCCAACACCACACACTTCCAAATGATAGATGATACCTTATTGAGGCATCAAACCGGTTATGAATTCCTCTAGATACCAGTTATGTGTCACTGAATTTGTAGATAGCTTCTAAAATTTTCTTTTCTGTATCCTCTCTTAAAGCCATCAGTTTTCTGCTTCCTGTAAAGTATTCATGGAGCTTATCATAGATTATCTGTAGATCAGTCATGAATTAAAACAATCTAACCAAATCATCAATTTTTTGGTTTATTTTCCCCCAAACATTATCTGTCATATTAATCAATGTCTTTTTATGAAGCACAAATAGTTTGATGTTGGAATAATGTATTTCCTTTTTTGATTTTGCCAATTCTTGTTGCAATATTTCATTTTGTTTTTTCTCATCATCTAGGCTCTGTTCCGATTTTTTGACCTTTTCTTTCTCTTCCTTCACATCCTCTTTCAATTCTCCCAATTATTTTTGTAATCTATCATTCTTACTCATTGTTTCCTATAACTTTTTCTTCACCTCTTCTAGTTCTACATGTGCTTGTTCATTCACAAAAACTGCAGTCATAGAGGCGGATGATATTATCTTCCTCTCTAACTCATCTGTCCTATTAACTGATGCTTTTCCTTTTGATTTCTCATTTTCCATGTCTGCCTCTAAATTTTGAATCTTATTATTCAACTTATATTTCTCCCTCTCTTCCTTCAATAATGTTGTGTAAACCACATCGTTGTTCCTTTTTGATACATTAATTTTTTAGAAGGTTTCATTTCCTTAAGATCCATTTGAAGGGAGATCATCTCGTAGTCATTATCTAGTTTTATAACTTTAAGCACATCATACATGTATTCCATGGTATCTGTGTCTCGGTTATATGTAGGAAATACCCTGATTGTGGGTGGTTCTGAAGCTCCAATAGCATGTAGATTTTTCTTCTTGTTTCTTTTATCTCTTTTTGATTTATTGTCAAACCCAACTATGTAATTAATACCTGAGGTTTTCATAGGAATGAACTGTTCCACCTTGAATAAAGAAGGAGTAATTTAAGTTTGGGGAGAATTTCCCTATGGATTGACAGTTTGTTTAGGGATGGCAGTGGTACCACCGCCATCTATAGATAGTTTCCTTGAGCCAAGAGTAACTATACATGTGTCTACCTCTATCTTTTTCCTTTTCTCATTTCCTTGTTGGACAATAGCCCTAACAACTTCAACTATCTCTATTGTGATCTTTATGTTTCCAATAATTTGTTGACTACTACCATCATCACTAGAACCGCCAACATTAGAAATAGTAATAGATTCATGGCCAACTTCTCCTCTAATATTTTCAATGTGTGGCTAAATTGTTTGGGTAGGATTTGACTCCAAAGTAAATTACATTGGATTAACACTTATAGATGTTGAATTATGTAGTGGTCCTTTCTCTGAAGTTGAAGCTCTAAGGCCTGACTTGTCAAAACCTTTTCTAGGCTATGCCTCTAGTGGAACCCAAATGCCTTGTCCCATTGAACCCAAACCACCACCACTAAAACCCAACTTTTCAACAATAACGGATCTTGTAGAATATATTTATTTCAAGTCTTTATCGAGACTTGGTTTATATGTTCCAAGTGGATTGTGTAATTCCTCAGATCAATGTTATCATTACTACTATTCTCTCTAGGATGTGCTTCATTCCACTTCTTGTTGAACACTTCATCTTCTAGAATAAAATCACACTCTGAATCATATTTTGGATGGCCTAGGTCCTACCTCATAGACCAAAAGGAAACAATTTTTGACCTTGTCCAATTATTTTCTCGTAATTCATTTTGTAATTCCTTTGAATTTATTTTAGAGGATTTTTATCAGATTTTGCATACACTTTGATAGATTGAAACTCCATTACCTATTTTTGTGGAGGTTGAGGAAATCCAAAAATTTGTGTTGAAAACTCTTGAAAAATATTTCCTTTCTCAACAAAAATTTCATCCATTGCTATTTTTACTTTATCCCAAGAGTTCTTGTTTTTCAATTTTTCTAGCAAGGGTTGGATTTCATGTTGAATTTTAGTGGCAGATTTCTTGTTCACCACTACCCTTGCTTTAATCACTTCACATGGGTCATAAAACCAGTGAGAGTCAACATCAAACTTAAAAATATGTAAGATTTCATGTGCCACATAGAATGCTTTTATTTCAAATGTGAACCCTCCACATGAGAATGATAAGGAAGGAAATATGTTCCTCTTTTTTTGAAAAACAAAATAGAGATTATATGTGATTTCCATCTACCATATATATTCCAAGGCAAAAACTCTCTCTGTCTCATGTATTGGTAATTTGTAAGGTTGTACTCCTGATCCATAAAACCTTAGCACATTATAATCCTCTGTGAAGTACCAATCTTCTAACTATATTTCTGATCTCAGTTGAATGCAATCTCTACATTTAACATGAAATCTAGGCAATATCCTTTTTATAATTACTTGATAAAATGGAGCCCATAAATAATCTACAAATTGATTGTAGTCCCTTCTATGATCATACATCCTTATCTTGGGGTTTCACTTAATTAATGGGTGCACGGCTTGTGGGTCGACCTCAACAAAATAGGTCTCAATTGCAAGTTTGTTTTTTTCAAACCATATAACAAACTACTACAAAATTAAATAGCACAAGTATGTAGTGAACCTAAACGTCTTAGTGCCAAATCCTTTTTGATTGTTAATAATTATTTATGCATAAATTCTATAATGTACCCAACAAATTTATATTGACAAAGTGGATTAATGTAATGGATATTGTATATCATTTCTAGGAGGGTTTCATCCAATGTCTCATTGCTATCGAAACCAAGGTAAAATACTAGGATAGAAATGGTATCCATGACCCACGGTTTAAATATGTGAGTTACATACATAACCTTCCCTTTTAGTATGCCTGCATCAAATGTGAATTTTCGTAAAAACTCATCTCTGTCTTTTTGATTTCTGGTATGATAATTGCTAGCAATTTTTTATAGGTTTATGTGGATGGTTCCTAAATATTTTCTTTCAAACCCCAACGCACTACCAAGATTTTCCTTCGTAATGTACAAAAGTTCTTGTCCGTTTCCCTTTTCAATAATTGTTTTTTTGTCTCATTGTAATTTTGGGGACATATATTGACAAATTCAAGGTAGGGGAAAACCTCGTGGAACATCATGCGTCCCAATCCAGACCCCCATGTTATCCAACCTAAACCTTTAGGTCTACCTGATTGCTCTGAAAGTCTACTTTCCCTCATCTTCATCTCAGACGTGTATCTAAACTGTGAAGCTATTGTGCCAATTACATGATCATAAATATCATGATATTCATCAGTAAAACTAGGGGTTTTACTTTTAATAAGTTTGATATATGGGATTTGGGTTTTAGTATTACTTTGGGATCCTGTGGATGTAAACATTCTTGGAATTTTGGATTCTGTAAACCCTTAACCCTAATTTCTCAACCCTTATATTGAAATATTTGAAAGTGAAGGCTTATACAGTGCTACTTATAAAAAAAATAATATTTAAAGAATCAAGACTCAAATGCAAGAAAACACTTGGAACTATGAAAATTTCCAGTCTCACACAGTCCACAACTTCTATGAATCGGTTCTGCCTTTTATTGTAGTATGACTTCCTGAAACAAAATTTCCAATGTCAACATCACTATAAATGATTAGGTCTTTCACTATACTTTGTAGACGTAAAATTTAGTTTTAAATCAAATTTGATTTAGTGGATGACAATTGTCACTTAAGGGAGAGGAGCTATTGGTTGTGCACCCTAAGTTGAGGGCTATACGAAACCCACATAAATATCAACAAATTTTCAAAAATATCCTTTAATAGATTTTTTTTATTTTTGATGTACTTATTTTTTTGAGCATTTATATTAAATGGAAAGTGGGTTTTTAAGGTATTTAAATCAAGTAGTTTTCCAGACAAAGAAATTTAACGTGGACCATTTTTTGGGCATTATGTCATGTATATTTTTTCAATTATGTGGCATCATTTGATTGGGTGATTGATTGGGCATATTTTTTCACTTATTTAGCTAGGCCTATTTCGGGAACTTGCATTTGAAATGTGAGTGTGTCAGGCCTTAGTCTTGAAATAGAGCCTGTGTCGTTGATCTTAATATATCAAATGATACAAATTATTTATTAGATGGCTACATGGCAAGATTCCGAGCCTCCTTGAGGAAAAGGCATTCCCTAGACTCCAAGCCTACAAAATGAAATGATTCAATAATAAAGTTTTGGGTTCGCGGTGATAGGTGTGGGCATTTAATGACTTGGTAGTTGAATTTTTGGGGGCCTTTGAAATTTTAAGGGTCCGTTGAAACATTTTAGAAAATATACCTTCACTTTTTCCCATGCCATGTGGAAGAATTTTTTGGATTTATTTTTTATGTGCCCCCACGAACGTGAATCTCCCAGATTTAGGCGGGATGAATTATAATTTTGCATCCAGAATCCGAGATTAATTGTTCATTGTTGGTCATGGACATTTGAATTGGAATATTTGATGGGCCCCATCATATTATATATTTTTATAAATTATTATATAAATATATATTTATAGTATTTGCATTTTTGGTTTCTTAAATAAGATTCTTTCTTTCTTAAATTAATTTAAAGTTTTGGTTCATAAGTAGTCATTCACACGATTACTAAGGGCTGTGTCCTTTCTTGGAACCTTAATTTCTATATCTCCAATATCCTTTTTTGGCTTGGAAAATTACATAGCTGGAGTATTAATCATGTTTATAGGGAGGCCAACCGTCTTGCCGATCACCTAGCTAACGAGGCAATTGATGAAATGACTTGGAAGATATTATCATTTATGATGGGTGGAAAACACAAAGATCAAAGAATTAATGGTGGCACATGCCACACTTTGGGCCTTTATTATTGTTGTCCACTCACATTTCTCTCTCCCTACCTCTATTTGTTCATGTTTTTGGGATGGTGAGAGAATGGTTTTTGGGGTTTCCTTTCATTTCTCTATGCGGGGAGAGAAGGGGAATGACCTTTACTTCGGACATTCCCACATGAGGCTTCAAGAGGTATTTCTATATGATTCTACGCTTAAGGTCGAGTCCATTGAGCATGTGATAGGAGATTCCTATACATAGGATTCTCACAGATGCCAGAGTCAACTTTGAACTTGTTGTGACATTCATTTATAATTGCCTCTTACTCCATTCATTCAAAGAGGATGTCATGGCTGTGGCAGATTTATTTATTTACCCTGTCCATAAAGTTAGTTTACATGAAGAAATGGATAGGTGCCACATTCCAGACCCTTTGCTCTGGGTGGAGGGAGGTAGATGCTTAGGAAAATGGCATCGAGCATGGTGAATATTGACTCAACAAGTGGTATAGGGAGTTGCTACTCTACGTAGAGGTTGTTCACGTTCTATTTTGGCATGGTGGTTTGGACCCTAGCAGTATGTCTCATTTGGCTCTCACCGATGCTTCGCTCACTCTATCAAATTGGCCATTAACCACCTCAATGAGTTTTGTGATAATTCTAGGGAGGCATTTCTTCTTCTACTAGGTAAGGCCAAGCAGTTGGAAGGTGACGTTTTCAGTGGTGGCAGTCAATGTGAGGCGGGAGGTAGGGGGAGATGTGATAGATGTGGAACTTGACACTGCAAAGGGGGTAGAAAGTGGATCTCTAGCTTTAAAATTTAGGGGCGGTGGTTATTTGGGATGAGGATTAATTTTCTTTTCTATCTTTTTTTTTTGGTTATGTGGTCATCTGTATTCACTGTCTTGAAGCCACTTATGTTTGTTCAAATGGTGTTTCCTTCTTCTCCATGTGGACCATTAAGTGGGGCCTTATGTTGTTGTTTTTTGTTCAGAGTATAGTTGTAAGGGTGGGGTCACTTAACCCTCTGATTCATAGCTCCGGTAAAAAAGTGTTTAAACATCAATATATATATATATATATATATATATATATATATATATTCGGTTTATGTCTGGTTTATGTTCAGAGTATTATTATATTATATAATATATATATATATATATATATAAATATATATAATTTATATGTTAATTTAAATTTTTCAATAAATTAAAAAGCTATAACAAGTTCAATTTTCAAAATACAAAAACCAAATGTCCATAGATGAGAATAGATCAAAGGAAGTCTTTCTACAGAAAATGAATATGAATAAAATCAAATGTTGTTTAATACTATTTACTATTTGAATTGAAATAACTAATGAAAAATGTTGTTTTTAAATAGAATTTAGAATTGCTGATGTCGTTACTAATGAAATATAGTGTTTTCACATTTATATATATTGTTTACATTATTCATATTCTTAAATTAGATTATTTCTTTCTTAAATTAATTTAAAGTTTTCAATAAATTAAAAATCTATCACCCCCACTATCACCCACGCCACGTGGATGAATTAATATAATTTAAATACATTATGTATGCTACTATTGTTTTTTTAATTGTTAAAGCGGGTTGAAGGGTCCCCATTCCTGTTACAAAAAGAGAGAGACCAAACCTCAGATACAACATGAAGATGTAAAAAACTTTGTTAATCATGACTGCAGGGTATATCGAGAAAAAGCCAGCCAGAAGGAAAGAAGACTATAGCTATACTATACTATAGACATCACAACATATATTTAGATTGAGGGTTAATCCCTTGAATCAAAAGACAAGGAAAAAATTACAACTGGATATCCGTTCCTCTCAACCACACCTTCCTCATACTATTGAGCAGCAATTTCATTGGCCCAACCATGCCAAAGATGATTTATAAGATTCCCTTATAGTTTCACAGATTTTCATCCAGCAAAGTGGCATTGACTCGATAGTGGAATTGAGGGCAACAAAATTAGGGAGTTTGAAGTATGTCCTTCCAGCATTCTTATCACAACTGAACACCGCCAACTTCTCTGTGCGAAGGCCATTAAATCCCCATGGTGACATTCCAGTTCCATGAAGATGCTCAAATCCATGCCACCCCAGAGCTTCACCTCATCCCCCCGCTACCTAGAAAGCAACATAACACTTTTGCACTTCTGCAACCAAATTTGTGTTGAAAGAAAAACGAACCCAACAGAGAGAAAGGTTGACTGCATTAGGCTTCGATGGCTCAATTATAAGAATATTTTCCACAAAAACCGAGGCCACACTATTATTAAACCTACACCATCTATCATTAAACATATATTTTTCCCCAGAACCAATTTAATTTCCTCCAGATCACTACCATTACAAATTAAGAAGATCCACCGTAGACGATTATCGGATATAGACGTTGTGAAATCCATTTCCCTTTTATTGTAAAATAAAGACAACATGGGAACTCGAGGGGAATCCATAGGTACTCACGGACAAAAAAGATGAAAATGAAAGAAACATTCCCATAATAAATTGGAAAAAAACAAGGCCCTTCACACGCTCGAAAAGATTGGCGAAAACATATATTTAAGGCCCTTCCATATTTAATTCAGAATTGTTGATGACATTACTGATGAAATTTAATTTTTTCACATTTATACAATGTTTTCAAAATTATTATTAGATGTTATATATTTCATAATTGTGACCTTTTTCATATTTATTTTATTGAAATTTCTAAGCTATATATTGAAATAAAATTAACATTTTCATTTTTTTTCTGTTGAAGGGTAATGTGTTTTCTAATATCTCATTTACAATGGGTAAAGCTTAACCTAGCAAGTCAAATTAAATTATGGGGATCCCTTCAAATTTGATCACTAAATGTAATGATGGTCATTTCAATATATTTTATAGGCAAGTTCCCTTTTCATAAAGCTTAGTAACTTTTGAATATACATATTTATTAAATATGTCACTTTTATGAAATAAGTCTTTTCCATGTTTATTAAATATCTCGTTTCCTGAACCTTCATGCTAGAAAATACAACGTCATCAAGAATTAAAATTAATAAGACATTTATTAATTGCGAGGCTACCGATTAAATCTATGACGACACACTTTACATGTGTCATGAATAGGTAAATTGCAATTAATTTGAATTAAAACTCAGGTTGAGGGCCAAGGCCAAGGCTATCGATAATTACTCATCGACATCACTATCATGATAAAAGGACGTTTAGAAGGCATGTGGAATAGTGACACCGGTTTTAATGTGAATTTTTTGCCATGATTTGTATTTAATATTAACTGTCAATTCCTACCCGAGTTTGGTTGACACGTGTAAAGGTCCAGCCGAAGAACTCACTTGGTAATTATAAATTCAAGGCCCATGGTACTTTTTTGACACTTACTTTATTTTACAAAATCATGGGAGACCAAATTGAGCGCATCAAACTAGAATCAAGCCATAAATACATCGTGGTTTATTCTAGTTCTTTTATGGACTCAGATGAGGTTACTGTTGGGAAATCCTTTTCTCTCTTTGATTCTAGTTCTCCTCTTGATGGTGCTTCCACCCCCTATCTTGGCCAGTCGACTTCTACCATTGTTCCTCTTCATTCTCTTGGAACTTCTTCTGCAGAGCTCCAATTGGATTCCCTGTTTGAGAAATAGATTCTTGAAGTATTACTGGAACTCTTTACTGTTTATCCAGAATCCCTAGACCGAGAACCTATGGATGCTCCACATGGTACTATAAACGATGTGGATATGGAAATTGATGGAAATCAATCCCTAGCGGTGACCCCTCCGATGGATAGTCAAGTCAAAACGGTGTCTTCCATCCTCGCAAGTCTTCAATGATCTTTTGCGGTGATTAAAACATGGCAAGACTTAACAAACACATGTAAAGATATCGTTGATAAAGAATGTGTCTTGATACTAACCTTGATCGACACTCTGGTAGAGAATATCGATACCGATGCAGTTAGGAAAGTGACACAAGAATTGAGAAATATATTATGATATGTAATATTTATGTTATAATCTAGTTATAGGCTAAGGGCTTATAGATTTTTTGGTATGCCTATGTTATGATATATAATGTTTATTTAATGTAATGTTTATGTTTTAAAAAATATATGAGACACTCTTATGGAACTGGATGCTCTTGTTTCTGGATCTCAACAAATATATGAAACACTCTTGTGGATACTCTTGTTTATGTTTCAACAAATATATTTTTCCTTCTCAACACTTGTTCTTGTGGATACTCTTGCATTGCTACAATGTCGCGCCTTTTGATTTGTATTTTCCTTCTTCAAACACCAAAATTTGTTCTTCATTCTAGGCTATTTCCAATGTAAGCACTGAAACCCTGCTTGACCATTTGTTCAGAGTATAGTTGTAAGGGTGGGCCACTTAACCCTCCGGTTCATAGCTCCGGTAAAAAATTGTTTATATATATATATAAACACTTTTTTACTGGAGCTATATATATTTAGTTTATATCTTGTTTTTGTTCAGAGTATTATTATATTATTTATATATATATATATATATATATATATATATATATATATATAATTTATATATATGTTAATTTAAAGTTTTTAATAAATTAAAAAGCTATCACAAGTTTAATTTTCAAAATACAAAACCAAATATCTATAAATGAGAATAGATCAAAGGAATTCTTTCTAAAGAAAATGAGTATGAATAAAATCAAATGTTGCTTAATAGTATTTACTATTTGAATTGAAATAACTAACAAAATTTTTGTTTTTAAGTAGAATTCAGAATTGCTGATGTCGTTACTAATAAAATATAGTGTTTTCACATTTATATATTGTTTAGATTATTGATTTCTCAAATTAAATTATTTATTTCTTAAAATAATTTAAAGTTTTCAATAAATTAAAAATCTATCACCCCCACTTTTGCCCATGCCACATGGATGAATTAATATAATTTAAATACATTATTATGCTACTATTGTTTTTTTCTTGTTAAAGCGGGTTGAAGGGTCCCATTCCCTTTACAAAAGAGAGAGGCCGAACCTCAAATATAACATGAAGATGTAAAAAACTTCGTCAATCATGACTGCAGGGTATATCAACCAAAATCTAGCAAGAGGGAAGGAAGACTATAACTATACTATATTATAGACATCATAACATATATATCGATTAAGGATTAATCCCCTGAATCAAAGACACATAAAAAATTACAACTGGAGATCCCTACCTCTCAACCACACCCTCCTCACAGTCCTGAGTAACAATTTCATTGGCCCAACATGCCAAAGATGATTATAAGATTCCCCTATAGTTTCACGTATTTCCATCCACCAAAGTGGCACTGGCTCGATAGTAGAATTGAGGGAAAATAAATTAGGGGGTTTGAAGTGCGTCCTTCCATCATTCTTGTCACGGTTGAACACCGAAAACTTCTTTGTGAAGGCCATTAGCTCACCATGGCGACATTCCAGTTCCCTGAAGACACTCAAATCCATGCCACCCTAGAGCTTCACCTCCTCCCATGCTACCCAAAAAACAACATTACACTTTTGCACTTCTGCAACCAAATTTCCGCAGAAAGACGACTGAACCCAACAGAGAGCAATTTTGACTGCTTTAGGCTTTGATGGCTCAATTATCTTAAGATTTTCCATAAAAACTGATGCCACACTGCTATGAACCCTACACCACCCATCATCAACCATATGTTTTTCCCCCAAAACCAATTTAATTACCTCCAGATCGCTACCATTACTAATTTTGAAGATCACCGTAGATGATTATCAGATATAAACGACTTTAAATCCATTTCCCTTTTATTTCAAATAAATAAAATATCAGAACTCAAGGGGAATGCATAGGTATTCATTGACAAAAAATATGAAAATGAAAAAACTGACCTACAATAAATAGGAAAAAAAACAAGGCCCTTCACACACTCGAAAAGATTGGCAACAAAATATATTTAAGGCCCTTCCGTATTTAATTCAGAATTGTTGATGTCATTACTGATGAAATATAGCGTTTTCACATTTACACAATGTTTTCAAAATTATTATTAGATGTTATATATTTCGTAATTCTGACCTTTTTCATATTTATTTTATTCAAATTAATAAGATATATATTGAAAGAAAATTAACATTTTCATTTTTTTTGTTGAAGGGTAATGCATTTTCTAATATCTTATTTATGATGGGTAAATATTAACCTAGCCAGTCAAATTAAAGTATGGAGATCCCTTCAAATTTGATCACTGAATGTAGTGATGGCCGTTTCAATATATTTTACAGGAAACTACCCTTTTCATAAAGCTTAGTAACTTTTGAATATACATATTTATTAAATATGCTGCTTTTAAGAAATAAGTTTTTCCATATTTATTAAATATACAGCTTTTATGAAATAAGTCTTTTCCATATTTATTAAATATCTCATTTCCAGGACCTTCGTGCTAGAAAATATAATGTCACCAAGAATTAAAATTGATAACACATTTATTAACTGTGAGGGTACCGATTAAATCTATGGCGACACACTTTACATGTGTCATGAATAGGTAAATTGTAATTAATTTTAATTAAAACTCAGGTTGAGGGCTAAGGCCGAGGTTATCGATAATTGCTCACCAACGTCACTTTCATGATAAAAGGATGTTTAAAAGATAGGCAAAGGCATGTGGGATAGTGATGCCATTTTTAATGTGATTTTTTCACCATGATTTACATTTAATATTAACCGTCAATTCATACCCGAATGTGGTTGACACATGTAAAGGTCCAATTGAAGAACTTACTTGGTAATTATAAATTCAAGGCCCATGGTCATTTTCTGACACTTAATTTCTTTTGCAAAATCATGGGGTACCAAATTGAGCGCATCAAACTAGTCAAGCCATAAGTACATCGTGGTTTCTTCTAGTTTTGATATAGACTCAAACAAGGTTACTGTTGGGAAATCCTTTGCCCTCTCTGATTCTTGTTCTCCTCCTGATGGTGCTTCTAACCCACCTCTCCTGACCAACCGGCTGCTACCATTGCTCCCCTTCATTTTCTTCTGCAAATATCCAACTGGATTCTTTGTTTGAGAAACCGATTCCCGAAGTATTATTGGAACTCTCTACTATTTATCCAGAATCCCTAGACCCGGAACCTATGGATTCTTCACATGCTGCTATAAAAAATGTGGATATGGAAATTGATGGAAATGAATCCCTGGTGGTGACCCCATAGATGGATAGTCAAGTCAAAATGGTGTCTTCCATCTTTGCAAGTATGCAACTATCTTTTGAGGTGATTAAAACATTGCAAGACTTAATAGACACATGCAGAGCTATCATTCATAAATAATGTGTCTTGATACTAACAGTGGCCAACACTTTGGCAGAGAAGATCAATATCGATGCACTTAGGAAAGTGGCATAAGAACTGAGAAATATATCAGGATATGTAATATTTATGTTATAATATAGTTATAGGCTAAGGGCTTATAAATTTTTTGGTATGCCTATGTTATGATATGTAATGTTTATGTTTCAAAAAATAAATGAGATAATCTTGTGGAACTGGATGCTCTTGTTTCTGGATCTCAACAAATATATGAGACACTCTTGTGGATACTCTTGTTTATGTTTCAAAAAATATATTTTTCCTTTTCAGCACCTGTTCTTGTGGATACTCTTGCATTGCTACAATGTCATGCCTTTTGATTTGTATTTTCCTTCTTGAAACACCAAATTTTGTTCTTTATTCTAGGTTATTTCTAATGTAAGAACAAAAACCCTACGTGACCATTTAACCTACAACCCTTGAACCCCCTGCTCATAACATGTGCTTGTTACATGATGCAATTTAACATCATCAATTGCCACTGAATTTTCTTTGCCTTTTCTTTTCAGTTGTCACCGAGAAAAGGAAAAAGAGAAATCCTAGAAATGGACAATGATTTAATGTCAAAGAATGAGGAAAAACATAGAAATCATGCTCTGTGGGATCATTCATTGCCTCAAGATGTTTTTGAAAACTTCTTTCTTTGGATTTCATTAGAATCCATATGTAGGCTCTCTCTAGTTTCTAAGGAATGGAAAGCACTCATGTATTCCACTAGATTCTTCAGGTGTTATAACGAAACAAGGAACAAACATCCATGGATACTTGTAAATCGTGATAGTGGTTATTATTGGCTGATATACAACTGTTATAGAAGGACATGGAAAATTCTCAACTTTTCGTGGTTATCATGCTTTGATGTGGTACATTTTGAAGATTCACATCGAGGGATACTCTTTTTTTTTGAGTGAATCGAGGGAACCTCCTTAAAGCTTCCTCAAATGTTATCAACTAATGAATGGAACTTTTATATTTATGCGCAGGGAATTCTGGTTGCAGATGATAACAAGGGGTACAAAGTTGTTCAAGCAGGTGTTAATAGATCTGGAGTTAATCTAGGAAATGGTATTCTATAAATTTATGATTCTTTTACGAGGACTTAAGGGATTATGGCACAATTGAGAGATTGATTCTTTTATGGACCCACTGTCTTCAACAATGAGAATTTATAACACTCAATATTATGCTACTATGTATTTTGTGTTATTACCTGTAAGATATAGCAGAGACCATTTCCCTCACTACAGACCAAGGTTGATTGTATCTGAAGAGAGTGCTACTTGTAACACCAATTATAGATGGGGACCCTTTTAAGGACATAATTTTGTTTGAGCTTGAGTTTAGGTTTGGAGGGAGGAGAGGTAATGTTTGGTATTGGAAAGAAATTGCAAGGATGCCCCATCTAATGTGCCGGTATATTTCAATGAGGAAAATGATATTCTTATTTAGTTGCATTGTGGTGGAAGAGTTCTTGTGTTTTAGAAAGGTGTTTTCTAGAAATATCCTCATCCTTTGTTTTCATTTAAAGTAAGGGTCTTGGTTGCGACTGCTAGAATATATAAACAAACTGACATATGTTATAATGGTGTCATCGCCTTTGAGCCTAGGATGATTTAAGACAACTACCAATTTGTTTCCTAAAAAAAACTTACAGATTTGTAGAAACATTTCTTATTTTTACTGTTATGGTCTATCTTCTAAAATCCAAGCATCCAAAAAAATGGAAATCTCTATATTTAAGGCATAATTATTCTCTATTGGAAAACTAATTTTTCTCTTTTAGTGGCATGATTTTCGGTTCATGTATTTTTGGCATGTTTTTAGAATTTCTAAATTATATTGCTTTCCATAGTTACATGAAAAGGCATACTTGACACTCATATTTATCCCTATTCCCATGCATGTGGTGCTAACTGTGCATTTGAATATGACCATTTGACATCTTTATTCGATTCAATCATCAATTATTAAAGGATTTGTTGTTGTTGTTGTTGTTGTGATTAACGATGAGAATTGCGCCAAGACACTATAAATACATGTTATTTTTAATTTTAGACATAGTAATTAGGCCCCCATACTATTTAGACAATAGCTTCGATAGGAATTGCCATATCACAACCTTGTTAAAAAAAACGTGCATTCTTACTGTTGCACATACCTAACATTAAAAATTAATAGCAACCAATGACATATCCTTGATTATTAAATTTAAGTTATTTTTGCCTTATTATTAAAGTTATTAATCCTTCCTTGCCCATCAAACAGACACATGATAGGATTATGGGCTTCCCCAAGTCAAAGGCATTCCCCAGACTCTAAGCCCACAGAATGAACCGATTCAATAAAGTTTTCAGATTCACAATGTTGGTGAGGCAAGGCAGAGTGGCAGTGAGTAATCATAAAATACAACATGTCATTTTCTTATTCCTCTGAGTAGCAGAGTATCACACATTCCAGGAATTTGAGTGTAAAGGCAAGGCATGCAAAAGAAATGAAATTTTTTGGGCCTCATTACAGTCAAATTAGACAAAGACTCGCCAAATAAGTTACAGGAGATTCACCATTTAATTTCTAACTATTTTTAACATTTTTACCATTTTCACTAAAATAACAAAACAAGTTAAAGGGATATTCTCTAAAACCATGAAACTGGCTACATGCATATTTGCTAAAACCATGAAACTGGTTACAAGTATATTCACCACGATTTCTATAAGTTTTTTTTAGGGGGGGTTCCTTAAAATTTTCCCTGATTTCTTCCTTATTCGAGCCATGAAACAATTTCCTAGCCTTACGATTGTGGAAGAATGCAATGAGATAGGCAGCATGTGAGTTGATATAAGTGATTCAAGCTCTATTACAAGACTTTCTATTTTTGAAAAGTCTTGACTAGGATGGCCATTTTTTGTAAGTTTTTCATAATTTTCACGTTGTGATGGTTTTGGTTGTTTTGGGTATCATAGGTGTTGACAATTTGGTGCTTTTGGAAACTTACTATATTTCGACATGCGAAGCCTTAAAAACTTACTATTTTTAGATGGAGGTCTTATGGGTGTCATATTGCAAACGAAATTGGTCTCAAAAGTTTAGATTTTGCTTCAGGACCTTTTACTCCAGGTTTTCAAGTTTTCCTTTTGCAAGAACTCTATAGAACTAAAAAGGCAACTTCTGAAGCTAAAAATTTCAAATGGTTTATGTAAATTATAGGTAGAATCAATGAAAATTATCTTATAATCATCTTGAAGTCATAACAACACATTAATGTACAAAACAAGATATGAACTTAAAAACAAAAGAGTATTAGTGCACTTAGTTGTTGATATATATATATATATATATATATATATATATTATATATATATATATATATATATATATATATGGTGTGTACGTTGCTAGAATTATGAGATCTAAGTCAGATGAGGCTTCATTCTAGGAACTGTGACTGGAAACTAACCTGAGGCAAGATCATAAAACTCTACAAGGATCATTTGTATAGTCTTGACCCTGTTGTATGGTATTGGACATGCTTGGATTTTGGGGTCTGCAACTTTTAATAAGTTTTTCCTACCTAGAAATGTATGTCACTGTTAAATCCTAATTATTGGTCATGTTACTAAGCTCTCTTAACATTCTGAATAAGATCGGTTCCTCTATCTATTTCTACCACTACTGCTACTCCTAGTGCTGAAAGGGAAAACTAAGCTAATAATGCCAAGGGACCAAGGATAAAAGGATAACATGAAAGGAAACTACACTAAAAGGTGATAACACCAGAAAAAGAGGGATGAACACTATCTGTTCTGAGAGAAAATGAAGGGAAATGCATGAAAGAAGGCTAGGCACGTGTAGCACAACTAAAACATATTTACCAGATCAGTTTCATGGAACACAACTAGAAAAGGGAACTGCAAGGGACATAGAATGACACAAAAAGCATGTAATGTGAAAGAAAGGAAAGAAGAAAGAATAAAAACATTCTTAGGACAAAAAATAGTCACAAAATGATGCTTCTATTACTTCCAGAAATGCACAGAGCTGTTACAATGGTGAAAGAGGTTGATATCCACATGCACAAGCTAGATCTAGAGGTCTGTGACTCAGAATACAGAAAATATGAAGTCCTTAGCAAAATGTGTAAGGATCCAAAATGTCCAACATTAATAATGAGCCCAGCTCTTACATTTATAGATGAATCCATGGAAGAAGAAGAGAAGAAGGAGGGAAAACCTGAATTTGAAATACAACCACCAACAAGAAGCATTCAATGCCTATAAATCCACCTGCAAATCTGTCAAATACATTTCCCCAAGTCTGTTTGGTGTGTTGGAGAAGGAAGGAGGGTGGAATCATATCAAATCAGGTGGTTGGAGCAATTAGATCTGCTCATTAATGCCTAGAAGGTCATTTTCCCATTTCTCACCTACCAGATCCACCAAGAATTTGAATTTGAATGTCTAGCACTATAGCCTATGTCAGACAACTATTGGTTGAGACTAGGTGCATGCCAATCAAAGCTCTGTAGAAAAAGATATGGTTATCAGAAATTTCAGAGCCATCTAGGCATGCAAAGACATGTGGCGCACGTGGATTGACTGAAAAATCAGCCAACTGTTCATCTGATTTTTCATTTCTTGCCACGTGTCATTCATTGGCTATTTTATCAAGGATTCAACACCCTGTTGGTGCACATGTTTGACTAGTTGTGTGGCACACTCAAGCGTGTCAGAGAATGACATGTGGAAAGGTGCAAAGGAGGTGCAAAGGAATGCATGTGGAATAATGAGGTGCACAAGAAGGTAGAAGGAAGGCGTGCATAAACAATGCAGGGGGAAATGAGGAAAATATGGTGAGTGGAGAACACATAGTCAAGGCATAATTATTACAAGGTAATGTGTGGGGTGAGGAAGAGGGCACACATAGGATACCAAGGATGGCCAATTTTGGAGCAAGTGCAAGGCATGCGTGCCCAAGATGGATGCAATGTTTGAGAGGAAAGTGGAAGCATAGGGAATGTACACGCAAGGGGAAGATGGAACAAAGAGGAAAAGGAAAAGGAAGGGGAAGAAGGGGAAGCATGCAAGGGCACATGAGGAAAATAAGGGAGGCATGTGAGGAAATGCAACCAAGGGAATGTGCCAAGTGAACTTGAGCATGTGCAACCTTGCAATGAAGAGCTCAGAGCCAGAAAGTGTATATAAGTTACCCAAATAACTAGGGAGAGTTATTTGGATAACAGTTTTGGTGACTTTTGGGGCCATCTTCCTACTAGATGAAGGAGATTCAGTAGCCTAGAGCATCCATTGGGCATGGAGTCTACTTATGTAATCATGAAATTCTGATTTGTAACTTTGAAGAACTACCCCTGAAGTCACTTGAAGGATCATTTCTTGACTCTATTCCAAATCCTGCAAACTGCTGAAAATTGTTGACATCCTGGAAGCAAAAGAAGAGCATGTGTAGGAAGCACATGAGAAGAAAGAACTATGTACAAACAAACAATGTGTGCATGTGACGCACTTGGAGGAATTGAAACTACTCTAATATATACAAAATGATGCAACAAACTTAATGGAAGGGTTTGAGATAGATCCCATTTACTGGGATTTGTAGTGCACCTCCATCAAGATGAGTTAACTCGAAAGAGTTAGCCTCTTTGCATGAACTGATGATGTATGGGCCACTCCAAAGTGCATCAAACTTTGAATGGTGCCCTGGTTTAGCTCTGTCAGCATCCCATTTCAAAACCAAGTCCCCAACTTTGAAATTTTGAGGCCTAGCCTTTCTGTCAAACCATTTCTTTGTTGTTTGTTGATGTTGCTCTAGCTTGATCATGGCAGAGTTCCTTGATTCTTCAAGATTAACCAGCTCTACCATTCTGATTTCTCTCTGGTCTGCGCCTTCAAATTCCAGCTGTTGGGAAAGTGCTAATGAGTTCAACTCTAGCATCAAAGGAAGGGTGGCCTCCTTTCCATAGAAAAATCTTGTAAGGAAAAGTTCCTATTGCCTTTTTAATTGTGATTCTATCTACCCAGAGCATGCACTGAGACCTTTGTATGCCACTATCTTTGGCTGATGTTCATTGTGCACTTCATGATCCTGATCAGGTTCTTGTTTGTTGACTCTGCCAAACCATTTCCTTGGGGGTAATAGTTGGAAGAAGTCTTTAGATAGATGCCCAGATTTAGAGCCCAATCAGTGATTTTAGTGCCAAGGAAGGATTTTGCATTATCAAAGATAATGGTTTGAGGAATGCCAAACCTTGTGACTATACCTTCGAGAAAGTCAAGGATGACTGACTCGGTTGATTCCTTGAGCATGAAAGACTTCTATCCATCTGGTGAAGTAGTCCATGTAGCTTTCAACACCCACTTGTGTCTAACACTTGAAGGTGGATTGATCATGCCTATGAAGTCGAGACCCCATTGTGCAAAAGGCTTGATCCACTTGGATTGGTCAGAGGGAAGCACTGCCAATATTTTCTTTCCTGTAAAGAAAGTGCATTCCTTGCATTTTGTGACCCACTTGTGTGCATCTACAAACAGAGTAGGCCAAAATATACCTACCATTATGATCTTCATCGCTGTAGTTTTGGCAGAAAAGTGTCCACTAGAAAAACCATCATGGAAATTCTGCCAACACTTTTTCAGTCTACACGCCATTGATACATCTTAACAACACGCCATCAAGATTATTCTTGAAGAGAAGTCCATCAATCAAAACATAAGGGATAGATTGTAACCTCAAATGTCTTCTCTTTTCCTTGTTTAAGCCAGGAGGGTATGCACCCTCAGAAAGGAATGTGATCATGTCCTTCATCTAGTCACACATGTCAGGATCTGTATTCTTCTCAAGTTCTACACAGGGGAGATGCCTCATCTAGAAATAATGAAGTCTCAGGCTCATTCTACATCCTCAGACAATCTACTTGCAGAGCACACTACCTCTTACCAGTTTTGTGGCTTTGATAGTCACATCATATTCCATGATTTTGGTCACCCATCATGCTCTCTTTTCAATTGATTTCTACTCCCATGATGAAGTCTCTGACAGAAGAGTGGGAGACTAACACCTTGATATGATTTGTGGTGAGCATACTTTTGAATTTCTTGAGCGTGCGCATGATGGCGAAGACCTACTTCTCCATGTGACTATATTTTAATTCATAATCCTTCAGTGTCTAGCTGAAGAAAGCCACTGGTTGTTCCATCCCTTGTTCATTTTCTTATGTTAGGACAACAACAACACTCGCATCAGTGCCATAAGCATAAAGGATAAAATCCTTTGAATAATTTGGGTTGATGAGTGCTGGCAAACAAGAAATTTCTTGCTTGATCTTGTTGAAGCTTTCTTTTCCTTTTGTTATCCATCTGAAGGCTATGTCCTTCTTGAGCATCAGGGTGATGGGCCTTACCAGATCCTAAAAGTTAGGAATAAAATTCCTAACAAAATTAATCTTACCGAGGAAGGATTGTAAGGCCTTTTTGTGCACTGGTAGGGAAAGAGCTAGGATGGCTGAAACGCACTCAGGATCAATTGTGATGCCATCCTTTGAAACCACATGGCCCAAAAGCTTTCCCTGTGCCACAACAAAATTGCACTTCTTGGGGTTAAGGGATACCCCAAATTTTCTACATCTCTCAAAGACTTTCTCCAGGTGTGTCATATGATCCACACTTTGCTTTGAGAAGACTGTAATATCATCAAGGTAAACCAAGATGAACTCATTGATATAACCTTTGAAGGCAATGTCCATGGCGCATAAATGTTGTGCTTGCATTTGACAGACCGAAGGGCATCTTTTGGTATGCATATGTTCCCCACTTGGTTGTAAATTCCATTTTGAATTGATCCTCCTTCCTTAACCAGGATCTGATTGAAACCTAAATACCCATCTAAATTGAGAATCTTTGCGCACTAGCCACAGTCTGTAGAATCTGCTCCATTGAAGGTAAAGGATAATGATCCTTTAGAGATGCCTTGTTCAAGTCTCTGAAATCAACACAGAGTCTGATTTCACCGTTCTTCTTTGCACATTGGAACTAGATTCATGACCCAAGTAGAGTACTTGATGGGAAAAATTATCTTTGCCTCAATGAGTTTGGATAATTCCTTTCTCATGAGGGGCTCTATCTTTGGATTGAACTGGTCATTACTTCTGTCTGATGGCTTGATACCAGGATCAAGGTCAATGGAGTGTTGAGAAACACTTGGATCAAAACCTTTGAGGTCTTCATACTCCCATGAGAAGATATCACTTTATTTTTGACAGAGGGAGATGAAGGCCTATTTTTCATCATGTGTGCAAGTCTTACTGAGCAACAATTATTTTCTGCACGTAATAGTGACTGGGGAGAAGTCCTCTTGCATGACACACATATAATTTTCTTCACCCTTGAACTCATCATCAAGGATAAACATTTTCTCTAAGGTGACCAACCCTTTAGGAAACTTGTTTGACTTCAGTTGAATTACTTGGTCACCATAGTTATCATGCAAGTTAGCTTGCATACTTGATGAGAATTCAAGCTTCATTTTGGATGAACTGGATGATCTGTGTGTCACTTTCAAACACTTTCTAGTTTGGTATTGTTTTCTGGAATGGATGGTATGATCACCATCTTAATGTGCTGAGTGTTTCCTTTGACAAATTCCTCAGCAGGAGAGAACTAAACCAAGCATGGCCATTTGATCAACTTCCTTATTCATTTTGGCGTACATACTACCTACAAATTTAGAGCATCAAATCTCTCAAGGAGGTCCCAAACTTTGTGTTTATAAGCTTTGAGAAGCTTATTATTTTCTTGGCACTTGTTGGTAACCTGGTGGATAACCAATTTTGTATCCTAAATATCTGCAGTGCCTTAATCCTTTTTTTTCAGCAATAAGAAGGCCATGCACCAATGCTTCATACTCTGCCACATTATTGGAGCATGTGAACTGTAACCTATGTGCAGTGAAGAATAATTTCTCATCCTTAGGGGAAATGAGAACACTCCTACTCCCACCATTTCTGCTTCTGGATCCATCAAAGTATAATTTCCATAGACCAGGTTCAACTTGGTCTTTCTTGAGCACGCATGGTAGCACAACTTCTTCTTCAAGAATGCAGTAAGTACCAAGCCTAGTTTCATAAGCTTCCAGTTCTTCAGCATATGGGTCAAATTTATGGTGCCTCTCTACCCACTCATCAAGTACTAGATTAGGAATAGAGGTGGAAGAGGATGCTCTTCAGGAACTGAAGCTTTTTCTTCTTGGATTAAATAGTTGGCTTGGAGAGGGGATGGGACATATGACTCTACATGATAGGAAAATATTGGCTCAACTTGTATGGTAAACAAGGTACCATACCTTGTCTTGAGTAACATATGAGACCAATCAGAAGACAAGTAACCACCCACTTTTGCAGTAAATTATCTTGATAGACATAGGGAAAACAAAGGAGGTAGGTCAATGATAGACACATCTTGAGTTATGGTTAGGCTTGGACATGCATGGAGGGTTAACTCAAGATCCTTGATGATTCCTAAGGTAGTGATAGTTGAACCATCAAGTTGTAGGACTCCTTTAGACAAGGGGTTATACTTAAGACCTAAGACATCAGCTATCTTCTTAGGCATGACAGAAGTACTAGCACCTGAGTCAATCATGTAGTTATGGACAAGATGTTTTCCTATGATCAAAGACATATAGAAGGGTGGGGTTTTAAAAATTTACTTACTTTCTTCTCCTCTTCTTGGTAGATGTTGATAGAAGCGCGTGACTTCTGCATAGCTGGATCAGTGTGGGAGATTGTGCCAGGGCTTCATGCAACAAGTCACACTGGGATGGAATGGTCAGGGCATCCCACATTGTAACATTTATATTTGTCTTTTCATCTGGTCCACAATGCTGAATGGAAGACCCATTGACTTGTGCATTTGGGGTACAACATGATATCCTTTCTTGACTTTTAGGCACAGAAGAAGGGGCCTTAGCTGAAGCTAGAGGCTTGACCTACCAAAGGAGGGGCACGTGCTACTTCATAGAGGATATTTGTGGGGACCTCTTGTATAGGGATTTGAGCACTTTTATTACTGGATATCTTAGCTGCTTCTTTTTTCTTTTGAGGGTCACTTGTGTTGCTGGGATTATGACCTGCGTGCCAGACTCTGAGCATTCTCTTCTTGTATCTTGTGTTGTCCACAACTTGGGCACGTGGTCTGTTTGTATCCTCTATGTAGCTTGGTTGATTGCACAAAAGTCCTCAGTGCCAAAGAACATCAAATTTTCCTCAGGAGGAACCTTCTAGGCCTTTCTTGGTTCTCTATTTCAGTGCACTTGTTGAAGGCTCACAGGTGGAAGCATTCTAGATCATGTAGGCTTGTGCACGCACAAGCATTGGCACAATGATATTGAATATGAGGCATGTTGCAAGGGAAGCACCATTCTGACTCCTATGCCAAATTGTTCTGAACTAGAACAAGCACCTGACTTGCACTGGGTGCTAGAAGAGAGGGCACGGGAGGAACAACTTGCAAGGGAAGATGTGCGTTAGCATGCCATCTATCATTCTACTGGTTGGGCACGTATCTTTGGTTTCCATATTGATTCCACCAAGGCTGATTGCTTTGGCTATGCACCTGATTAGAACTACCTCTATAGGCTTGCACATTGTTGTTTCTCTAATGATATGACCTTGTTTGAAAAATTTCTAATCAGGGTCTTCAATTCTTCATCTTCTTTCTACCATGCGCTGAAGAGTAGGATGTTGATGCAACAGGTTGCACATTTTCTTAGGAATAGGAATAGGGGCCACAGAAGGCTGGGGCACTTGTGACATTTCTAGGAAACAAGGGCATAGGTGGTCTAGGAGCTATCTTTCCTGCCTGAATAAGACTATTTTCCACCCTTACTGCAATATTATAAGCAATGGTAAAGTCCTACCTCCCATGGATTGAATCATGACTGAGATATCATTGTTCAACCTTTAGATAATACAGAAAAGCATGTTGGGCTGTAGGTCTTACCACAAGAGGGATTATGTCCCAAGTCTTCTAAAATCTGATGTTGAAATCAGTCATCTACTCATTGGGTTCCCTCCTTGTTGTTGTCAGTTGCTCCACCAAAGATAGGTGATCTGACTTATCTTCAAAATAATTACAAAGAGTTGTTCCAAGCTCATCCTAGGTGGAAATAGATCCAAGTCTCAAGCCTCAGTACCATTGAAGTGCTTTACCTTTGAAAGAGGCTATAAGTAGCCTGACTACTACATCATCATGTGTGATCAGGTAGAGTGAACATACATTTGCTACATCCTAGATATGCTCCTGAGGGGTGACTTGATTCTCACTAGTAAAGTATGGAATACTTTTGAGTGCACGTTTGCATATCATGTTGCATGGCCAGAACCAGGGGACTTCCTCTGGTGAAGTTAGCAAAAGTTCCTTAGTGGAGGAGGTGGATGATGTGCCATGGTAGGGTGCACAGATTGTCTATTGTGAGGAGGAGTTGAATGGGCATGACGCTGGAGATGGAGATGTGTGCATGGGTTTTTTAGGAATGAAATCTTCTCAGGGATAGCTAGAGGTACTTGAAAGAATCTTCAGCTATTGCACTTCTCCTTGTATGCACTCTTCTCATGAAAGGTGCTCAGGACTGCTAAAACAAGAGATCTATAAATGTTGGGAGTCACTAGATGTGTTGAAATGAGCCTCCAAAGGCTAGAAATACTAAGTCCACACACCAAAACTTAGCAATATGAAATTTAATTTTCATGTTGGTCCCACTAGGCATGCCAGAAACTGTTGGTCATCAAACTTACACCCGCGTCTTGGATCTGAGAAGGATCGAGTCATTTGAGACAACAATGGAATCATCTCCAAGTTATGGGACCTTGCACGCTTGAGACAGATCTCCAGAGAAGGCTGAGTTCCTCTATCTATTTCTACTACTACTGCTACTCCTAGTGCTGAAAGGGAAAACTAAGCTAATAATGCCAAGGGACTAGGGATAAAAGGATAACATGAAAGGAAACTACACTAAAAGGTGATAACACTAGAAAAAGAGGGATGAACACTATTTGTTCTGAGTGAAAATGAAGGAAATGCGTGAAAGAAGGCTAGGCACGTGTAACACAACTAAAACACATTTACCAGATCAGTTTCATGGAACACAACTAGAAAAGGAGATTGCAAGGGATGTAGAATGACACAACAAGCATGTAATGTAAAAGAAAGGTAAGAAGAAAGAATACAAACATGCTTAGGATAGAAAATAGTCACAAAATGATGCTTCTATTACTTCCAAAAAATGCACAGAACTGTTACAATGGTGAAAGAGGCCGATATCCACATGCATGAGCTAGATCTAGAGGTCTGCAACTCAAAATACAAAAAATATGAAGTCCTTAGCAAAATGCGTAAGGATCCAAAAAATGTCCAACATTAATAATGAGCCCAAGCTCTTACATTTATAGATGAATCCATGGAAGAAGAAGAGAAGAAGGAGGGAAAACCTGAATTTGAAATACAACCACCAAATAAAAAGCATTCAATGCCTATAAATCCACCTGAAATATATCAAATACATTTCCCCAAGTCTGTTTGGCATGTTGGAGAAGGAAGGAGGGTAGATCATATCAAATCAGGTGGTTGGAGCAATCAGATCTACTCATTAATGCCCAGAAAGATGTTTTCCCATTTCTCACCTACCAGATCCACCAAGAATTTGAATTTGAATGTCTAGCACTATAGCCTATGTCAGTAATTATCAGTTGAGACTAGGCATGCCTAATCAGAGATCTGTAGTAGAATATATGGCTGTCAGAAAATGTTCAGATCCATTTGGGCACACAAGACACGTGGTGCATGTGGATTGACTGAAGAAATCAACCAACTATTCATCTGATTTGTCATTTCTGCCACATGTCATTCATTGGCTGGTTGTCAAGGATTCAACACCCTATTGGTGTGCTTTAACTTGGTTACGTGTGGCACACTCAAGCATGTCAGAGAATGACATGGCATGGAAAGGTGCAAGGAGGGGCACAAAGATAATGTGCATGGAAGAATGAGGCATGGGAAGAAGGACAGAAAGGAAGGTGTGCGCAACGTGAGTGAGGAAATGAGGCAAACTGGTGAGCATGAGAACGCATAGTCAAGGCATAATTATTACAAGGTAATGTGTGATGGCACGTGAGGAAGGGCACGTGGGGATACTTAACTTTTGGAAAGTGCTAGGTGCGCAGGTAGGATGGATAATGTTAGAGAGGAAAGTGGAAGCACATGGGAATATGCACAAGGGGAAGATGGAACAAAGAGGAAAAGGAAAAGGAAGGAAAAAGGGAAGTGTGCAAGGGCATGTGAGGAAAAGAAGGGAGGTGCACGTGAGGAAATGCAACCAAGGGAATGTGCCAAGTGAACTTGAGTGTGCACAACCTTGCAATGAAGAGATCTTAGAGATAGAATAGTGTATATAAGTTACCCAAATAACTAGGAGAGTTATTTAGATAACAAGTACATTTCTAGGTCTTAAAAGCATTCTAACACTTATATGATTCATAATTAAGAAAACTAGTAATTGATAATTCCCTTTAGCATGTTGCTTTGGCTTTTGCACTTTTATTAGTTTGTGTCCCCAAATATTTCACTTAGAAATCTTGGGATACCACTTTTAAATTTTTACATATTTATTTAATATTTCTTCGGAATGTTGCAAGAAGTTTCTTGGAAGCAGTTGGAGGAAATACCCATTTTCTTAAAATGCCTAAAAGTCCCTAAAAAGCTAAGTACTTTCTCTCTTAGTTTATCGGGTTTCTCAAATTGCTTTACTTCCATGTTGCAGTTTCCCACCTCTCAAAACTTGATTCACATTCTTCACCTTTTTTGTGTTAAATAGAAGTGATTTTACTTATTATAATTAATAAGATAATTAATTATCAAACCATGCAAATCTGACTTCTACTTCTTAGTTCTTCCCTAAACTGAAGTTTTTCTCTTTCTTAGTTCTGTGCTAAACCCAAATTGCTTTCGCTTCTTAGTTCTGGGCTAAACCAAAGTACTTTTGCTTCTTAGTTCCATGCTAAAACCAAACTAATTTAATTCTCAAAAGGTAAAGAAAGTAAATTCATTTCCGAAGGCCGCATATTTAAAATTTTAATTCATTGGTGTTCTTGGATTGCTTCACTTCTTTAAAAAATAATAATGAATTAAAATAGTTACTAAATCCTGAAAAGAAGAGAAGTTGAATTACTTCATTGAAGTAATAAGTAAAGTAGTTGTAAAAATGCGTAAAGAAGGAAAAAGAAGAGAGTAATGTGGAAAAATGGAGTTACTTTATTTTATAAAATAACTAAGTAAAGCAGTTGTAAAAAATCCACAAATAAGAGAGTAATGCGGAAAATTAAAGTTACATTAATTCATAAATTAACTAAGTAAAGCAGTTGCAAAAATCTGCAAAGAAGAGAGTAATGTGGAAAAAGAGAGTTACTTTACTTCATAAAGTAACTAAATAAAGAAGAGAGTAATGTAGAAAAATGGAGTTACTTTACTTCATAAAGTAACTAAGTAAAGTCGTTGTAAAAAACCACAAAGAAGAAAAAATAAGAGAATTAAGGTAGACAAATGGAGTTACTTTACTTCATAAAGTAACTAAGTAAAGCAGTTACAAAATCCCGCAATACAAAGAGAAATTGCTTTACTTTTACAAGTAATAAGTAATGGGGGGTCGCATTCACACAAAAAAGAGAATTTTGACAACTTATTTTGGCCATAACTTTTGCTCCGGTGCTTTGTTTTTGAGATCTTAGACTTTCTGGAAATTTCTTTACGTCCTATATGCCATGAAGTTATGAAAATAAGTCTTTGATGGGATTAAATGAGAGAAAAATGGAAAAAACATCTCCATCACGTTAAAGGAAAGTAGTAATGGGGGGGGTCAAAATCCTGATTGACAATAACTTTTGACCAGATGCTTTATTTTTTGAGATTTTGGGATTTCTAGAAATTTCTCGACCTCCTCTACATAATGGAATCATGAAAATATGGTTTTGGTGGAAGTATCTGGGAAGAAAAAAACACTTTCAGCATGAAATGAACAGTTCTAGGTAGCAGTGCTACCGAAATTAATATGGGCAGATTTCTTCTTCAGAAAAAAGTGGAAAAGAAAGAATGAAGTTCTTGTTATTCACCTTTGCATACTTTTTTAGAATTGGACAACATTGCCCTATTGGATCCTGGGTCAAGAAATAGTTATCCATGATAGGTTGCAGAATCATCTTGTTTTATTTTCCCCTTTTTTGGGTCTTGGATGTTGGAGATTTACTTAGAGTGAGATATTGCCCCGTCGAGCCCACTCCTAGTTGTCACGAGAAAAAAATGATAAAAATTGTTAAATCATCTTCTAAGGGGTCTCTCTATGTTTTCATGATTCTTTGGTTTTGAGAGAGAGATTCAAAGGATTATAAGCGGGGAAGATTAGTAAGGAGGCCTAGATGGCATCGAGCTACAAAATAGCTCTGTGAGCCAATATTAGTACATGGATAGATTCAAGTGTGGAAAATTGTGGGATTGCATGTAATATAGAAGTCCGATGAGCTCACGGGATTAACAAACAAGATAATCTATAAAAGACTCAGTGGTGAGAAACCAACTCAATGCTCATGGAAGAACTCGGGCATGTCAAGGTAGGATACAATGGTGAGTTGTTGGGTGGATCATGTATGGAGCCGAGTTGACTGTTGGGACTCACCAACATTCAGACAGGCCAATTTATCCCAGTGCACCAAGCCCTCGTTGAAGTTACATGAGCCATGGAACAACACGAGTTTAGGTGGCTACCATCATAAAGGAGAGGTGGTTACGGGTGAGCTCAACCTTAATAACAAAGATCTAGTTGAACACTGAGTCGAGGATCAACATGGCAGGAACACGAAGATGGATTGGGTTGAGTTGATGAAATACAAATATTATCCATAAGATCTCAGTCAAACTGAAAGACTAACTCAGTGATGAAATCAACTTAGGGATGTTAAAGGAGTTCATGAATCGGTAAGAAGGCGAGCTCAGTGGCTAAGTTTGGTGAGTGATTCATTTGAGGATGAAGCCATCAAGCTCTTATATACTCATAGGAGATCGTTGGATCAATTTGTGACTCAGGGGTCTAGTCCACAGTTGGCAATGTCACATCAGGTGATGTTATAAGAAAATATCAATCAAGATGAAGGGACGAGCTACAAAGTTAAACTCGACATGACGTGTAAAATTAGAGTGATGAACTCATGGAAAGGAATGGAAATATGAGTTATGTTGAGCTCAAATTGGCATCAAATAGGAAAATGTCTCTGTTCAGGGCTACACATGTGAATGGTGTGAGTCAAGTTTGTTATAGTGAACTCCTATTTGGACTCGATGTATTGAGCCATGCTGAAGGAAGGGATATCATCATACAAAGCGTTAAGGGGGAAACTCATGCATCATGGTGAGCTCTGGTTATGTACAAGGGTGACCAGCTAAGAGTTCGGTGAGTTTTTTAGTTGAGCTGGGAGATGGTTGTGTTGAATGTGAAGCTTGTGTTACCCCTGGTCGAAAATCTCAGTGAGCACATAAGGCTTGGGTCAGGTCACAAATTTTGAAGAAATCGCAGATGGAGAATGAATCAAAATAAATTAAGCTTGAGAAGAAATGGCTTAGAGAGAACTGAGATTGAGTAACTCAAAGATTTCTCAACATGGTAGAGGAAGATCGCAGATCAATGAGGGCAAGTCATTGAATGAATGATGTGGCTTGAAGCTTGAGTTCACCAAATAAAGAATCATGAGCTCGAAGTTATAAGCTCAAATGGTTGAAAGTGAGGAATTAGCATCAAGTTTGATAATAAAGGATATGGTCATGAACCCGAGGAAGCATATTGTGATCATGACAGGATATCTTGGTTGCAAGAGCTCGATGAGAGCTCGGTGTTGATGCTAAATATAGCTCGTCAAAGCTCGAGGGAAGGAACTCGGTGCATGGCTCACATTGAGCTTATTGGAATATGCATGGTACTCATTTGGTGGAGTTTTTTGGAGCTCGCTGAGTCAATAGTTGGCACAACAAACAAATCTCAGTGGTAAGAAGATTGAGAAACATAGGAGCGAGCTCAATTACAAAGATCGGTTACAGATTTCAATGGGAGCTCAGCCAAAGCGGGTTATGAGGGTTTAAATGCCAAAAATGTGGAATTTGGAAATGAAAAATCCATGTCATGATGGTGAGATGATCCACAGGTTCCCATGAAATAATTTCCAATTGACGGGGATTTCATAATGGAAAGCCGTCATGATAGTTCCATAGAGAGAAGAGGTCTAAGATGGTTACCGAAAACCAGGCAGGTTGTCAGTGGAATTAAGGCATGTTTAAATGGTTTGTCGAGTTATGTGGATGGTTGTTAATAAGATCGAGAAACAAAACGAAGTTGTTAAAAATGGTGCATTGGTTTGATAGACTTGGTATCGATGAGATTTAGTTAGAGTGAGCCCAATGGTGAGCTCGAGCAGGATATGTGCAACATGCAAAATGAATCTTGCAGAAGTGAGATAGGAAATCTCGGTCTGAGTTGAATAAAAAATGTTGAAACAAGCCAAGGAAGGTGGTGAGATTGCAATTAGATCTCATGGGTTTAGCCAAAGGAAGGATTTTGAAGTGGTCAAACTGTTCTTGCAATTGTCGATTCGACGTGGGAGCGACGAGATAACGAGGAATATGAAGAGACTCTGGATGAGCCAAGTTGAAACCAAATCACTTGGTGATAAGGTTGCAATCAGATATCATAGAGAGATGTTGAGTTCCATCATTTTTGTGTGGAGCTTAGCAAATATGGCTCAAGATCAGAGGCGAGCTTAGCGAACGACATGAAGAGTTTGAATGTAATTTTTCCAAGTTCGGTGTTGGGAGCCCATCGATGAGGAACTTGAGAGCCAAGTCATGGAATTACATCGCCACAGAAGATCATACTCACTTATCTCATGAGAACAAGTGGCTCGAGCCAGGCTGAATTATGGTGAATGAATATGTCAAGTGAAATGATCCCATTAGTCAGCTGATAATTGAAACCGGAGATGCTCGATGAGCTGTTGTTTTCAACTTATGAGCCAAGGAATTATAGTTTGTAGGTGAAATAGAAAGGATTATATGGGATTGAAAGACTTGATGTTGAATTGAGCTAAGTCAGTTCTGAGGCTATCTCTCGGGAATGGACATGAACTTATGAGTTTCGTTGATTATGGAAAATTCGAATGAAGCTTAGTGAGCCTTAGGGAGGAACCAAGTCAGCTTGGTTCATTGTAATGGGATGGGGAATATCTCAGTGTGACAATGATTGCGAGCTCGTGTGGATTGAATCGTATAGGGGTGTTTTGTCTTAGTGTAGGATGAGCTCGATAAGAGTAAACGTTGCTGAGTCGAGTTAAGCCAAACTCAAATCCAACCAATACATATAAAACTCGTCTGGATGTACTTTTATAAGAACTCGATACAAAGGACAAAGAATACATGCATGGCACCAGAGAGGAGTTCGAGGAGTTTGAGCGGGTTGTAGATAGTAAGGAATCACAATGGAGAATGCCATAAACTTGAGTCAACATGGAACTCAGTGAACTGATTTGAGACCAAAGGAGCTCAACCATTCAATACACAATGAGCTTAGTAGTGGACCATCATCGATCTATTTGGTGACAGTAAGACAAGTGAGTTACTGGGTGAGAAGCTCGTGGCAAGTGCAAGATAGGTTGCGTGAGCTCTGTATAAGCTCAAACGACCCGGCCAAGCATGAGTTGAAAATGTTTAAATTTAAGAAGCCCAATGCACAGGAAAAATTGGCCAATGAACAAAAAGTTTGTGAAAAGGATGTCAGGGAAGTAAATATTAATTCTCACCAAATGGGAATCAAGATTGAGTTGGCCCGTGTAGGTGGGAGGAAAATATGTTTATCGAGATCAGGAGAATATAGACCTCACCACTTGATGACCGATGAATCCCAAGCCATTTTGGCACATCTGAATCATTTGTGAGTTAACGCTGAGTTTGAATGACAGATGAGTTGGTGGAGTGTTCATGGCATCTAACGAGTCCAAGATGGGTGGACCGAAGAAGGTATAATGAGGCTAAGTTTCTTGATGGTGAAAGAGAGCTTGTACCAACGATTACAATAGCTCAGTTAACCAATTTGTGCTCATTGAAACATTGAGCACACAAAATAAGATGATTTCACTCGGGATAAACCAACGCAACATGGAGGAGCTCAACCCCAACTCGATGAGTTGGCTTAGCAAGCCAACTACCGAGTTAGGTTGTTTTGAACCTATTTTCATGGCCCCCCACTTTCTTCAAGTCAAACCAGTCTTCCGGGGGTCCCACCATTTTTTAATTAATATTTTTATTTTAAAATATTTTATTAATAATATTTATTATTATTATTTTAAAAATTTTTATTTAATATTCCTTTAATTAATTGAGAGGATTAATTCAACACCATTAATGGCACATGATGGAATCTTCTCAAAGTGGTTCAACCAACTATAATAAATGCATCATGTGCCTTCAATTTAGGAAGGGAATTTATGACTCCTCTCCTCTCTCTCAACTTCTTCTATAAATGTAAGTTGGAAGCTCATTCCAAGGGGTTCCAATAGGTCAGACAAGTTAGACAGTTAGATATCTGAGACAAGTGCAAATTTTTTAAGAGTCCTCTCTCTTCTGCAAGTTGTCCTTGTATGTTGAGGGAACTTTCAAGCCTCCTTTTCAAGACTGTAATGGACAACCATTGCCTCTTCTGAATGTATGATGCATTGTGTACATTATTGAAGTAATAAAAGTGTGTGTTTTGTGACTAATATTGGTCCTTTCATCCTTCTATACTTCTTTGTGCCTTTTCTCATGCTTGCAGGTACACTGTGCAAGTTCACATTTCTATTGCAGGTTCTTGGAGTTTTGTGCTTATCAAGTGGTGGAGTATTGCATGCAGTTGAGTTGTGGTGCTTATTCACCCTTCTCAAGTTCATCCTTCTTCACTGGAAGACTGATAACTTGTTTGTCTGATCGAGTTTAACAAAGGGAATGCATGCTTTCCTAGTCTGTGGTATTTTGTACCCTCTTTAAGTTGCAGTAGGTGAAGTTGACTTGTGGTGCACACACCCTCTTCAAATTAACCCTTCCTGAGTCTAGAAACACCCTTTATTTGGTGCATCACCATCCCTAGTATAGTTTCATTTCTACAAATCTCTTTCCCTAAAACCCATGAAAATGTTAGCATAGGTCTAGATAACCATTTTATTGCACTAGGAGTAGTACAACACTTAGTTTAGGAAGAGGAAGTCTGCCTTCTCTGGAGGTTCACCTCGAGCCCAAGTCCCACAGCTTGAGAGGTGATCCCATGTGTCCCAATCACACCAAACATCATGTTCACATTCTGGCCATTTAGAGGGTGCAATGATTTGGTGACAACAATTTTTGGCATGCTCCGGTGGGATAAAGTTGGTACTTCTCTTCTCACTTACAAAGTCAAAGTACCTGACAACTCTATATCTCTGGATTTCAAATCTCAGTGCGTTAACTTATGTGAAGAATTTAGACAAGAGCTTCTTCAAAGTAAGGAAATTATCAACATATCAAACTATCCTTGTCTCCTCCAAGGAGAAGGAGAAGAGGCATATCAACATCACCCATTGCAGCATTACTTCATTTCATTAAGTTGTTGTGCTCTTAGTGAAATTTCAGCCTTACGAGGCATACCCAAGCACAACTGGTGACTCCATTGGTCAAAGTGACCCACTCTCTGTGTTGCAGGATTTCATTTTTACCCATTTCCATCTAGTTTTCTTCAACATCTTTCCATTCATGAAGCGGTGCCATCATGACTTCATTTCCATAGTGGGATTCCCACTTGTAGCAGAAGGTTCTTTCCATCTTCAGGCTATTATAATCCACCTCCAGACCAATTTCATGATGAATATCAGTTTGAGCATGCATGCCCACATGAGAAGATGCAAATCATTTTGGTTACCCACCAGACTAGGGGGTACTGAAGAACAATGGCATGCAAATTCTGAAATCTATCCTACACCTGAAGAAGACCACTTGCAGAAGAAGGTTCAAGAGTTGGAGCATAACATGGTGCAAATAAGGATCAATGACATGACAAAGGAAACCCAGATTGGCTTCAACATTCCATACCCATGGACTAGCCCTATACCATGTGAGCTTAATCCTCAACAAAAGCTTCAATTCATAATCAATACAATGACTCAAGTTGGAGAATGGATCAAGAAGAGGGATGTTCACGAATATAATGTTAGTCAATCCTGTCAATGGGAGGTCCCTTGCATTACCACCTTATAACCCTCTTTCCATGTCTCCATCCATGTAATTTCAACTTGAAGCACATGATCCTAACCTTCCAGTTGCTACCCCTGCGGTGGAATTCACTACTTCATCTTCTATTCCTCCATTCCATCATGAATCTTCCATGCCTCGTTCTTCTAAAGTTCCTTCTTTTCTATGAAGGCCATCAAGAAAAGAAGATGAATCTCTTCCACTTCCTCAAATGGTGAGTAAATCAGTTGAATCCCAATTCATCCCTCGTCTTGTAGTCCCAAATCCATTTTGGGAGGAGCATCTTCAAGAAATGAGCAAAAGGGAGGAGTATATGGTTGAGGAGACTATCAAGGAGAGCATGCAAAATAATTGAAGGAATGGGCTGTAAAACTTAACATCAAGAAAACTTCACTTCTTGACTAAACCTTCTATAGAAGTTGAGGCTCAAGAACAAGTGAAACAAACTAGTTTTGTACCAGAAACAAATCCAGAGCTGAACAAGGAAGACCAACAATCTACCTATTCAGAATGCATTATTCATATTGGATCTATATCTTTAGAGGAGGTTGAATCACCACAAGTTTAAAAACTAGTTGTAGAAAAGCAAGAGCCAACTCCAAATCTACCAGGACAAGAGCATGTGCAAGTCAAAGAAGAAAAAATCTCAAGTGTACAAGATAGTTCTAGTGAATGCAATGATCCTAATTTCCATGCATGTCAAGAACTTACAACACTTTGTGGAGGGTTGTATCAACTTTCGCATTGTCACCATTAGATGTTACAATCAGCCACAAGGAGTTTCATGAGACTAAGGTAGATTCAATAGTCATTAATGCAAGATGAGACCATGCAAAGGTTTTCAAATCCTTCCCTTTCTTCATTCTTACAAAACTCTGATCTCCTAGATGAATTTTATATTTCTAATTTCATGTTTGAGGATGAGGAAATTGGACAAACAAAATTCCAATCTAGAGAATACCATGGTGGATGAAGTTAAATATTTATCCACAGACAGAGAATGGAAAAACAAGTTATTTTTCAGATGTGGAGGAATTGAATCTTCCATATGGCTTGATGAATGAAGGAAAAGAGGAGCACATGGGAAAGACTAAGTCAGATTTAGAATTTGATGGAGATGATGTCATTGAGAATTTCTTTCTCTCAATTGGGGAATCTAACATAGTTGATGAACCAATGATGAAGGAAGGTTTTATGTTAAATGAGGAGATTGATAGTGAAGGTCAATCAAAGGAGGAGGAATTTTAGATGAGTAACACATTTTAAACATTTGTAGTGGTTCAACATTGGAAACTACAAACAATCCAAAGGAGTTGCATGTTGTGGAAGAACTCCTTGTTTCCAGGAGGAAAATGGGTATGAAGAGGGCATCACTTCAACACCATTTATCCAGGAATGTCTGTAGGACTTCATTATCAAAGTTGAATCTTGGGGTAGTGGGAAAATTCAAAGGATGTGACCATGTCCCATCAAGTACCTGGCTTCATTGAAGCCAAAAGAAGCTCAAACCAATCACATTCATTCTCAGAATGCGAGGATGAGTTTCACAATTCTGAGGATCAGCTAGTAATTGCCTCTACAGGACAAATGCAGAGCAACTAAAAGAGGAATTATTTCTCTTTCCAGTTGATACCTCGGTGGACCAAGTGGAGAATTGGGCTTGTTTCAGTTTTTCACTCTCATTCTCAGCCATGTCCATTGTCAAATCATCTACATGGCAATCCATTGTGAGGAAAGGGAGCTATTTTGCACAACCAGTTGTAGGGTTTGTTTAACTCACATGTTCCTCCAGTTAGCATAGAGTAGGAATAGGTTTGCTTTCAGCAGAATAAGTGCATTGCACACCCTGCATGTTTCAATTGGGGCATGTATGGTTTTCAGTTTCAGTGTGTTTTGTTTTCTGTTGTCCCTCTTGTGTTGTTCTACACACTGTTTCATCATTGGAGGTTTTTCAAGGAAGAAAAAGTTCAAAGTTTCAAATAAAGTTTCAAGATATCCCCAATTCGTCAGCTGCTTCATTCAAAGTTCTATATGCTCTAGATGCCAAGTGTTCATCAAATTCAATATACTTCATGCTTAACATTCTAGGGAGGTCCAAGATCAACAATGTTCTCAAGGGACTTTTGGGATCCATCACGGAAGGAATAAAATCAGTTTTGGGATTCCAATATAGACTCCATGCCCAATGGATGACTTAAGGCTACTGGAATCATGCTTAGCAGGAAATCATCCCTGAGAGGTCACCAAAAATGTTATCTAATTTTGCACACATGGAAAAATTGGACAATGGGGTCCTATTATGATCCTAAAGGTCAAGAACTAGTCATCCATAATAGGTTGCAGAATCATCATATTTTATTTTCCCATTTTTACTGTTTCCAAAGAAAAATTGGATGTTAAGGATATTTACTACTGGGTGAGAAATTACCCCATCGAGTGTTTGAGCTATTAGTCGTCACTGAGAAAAAGTGATGAAAATTGGTAATGATCATCTTCTAAGGGGTCTCTCTAGTTTAGCATTCAAGATAATTGAATAGAGAGTCTTCAAAGGATTAAAATGTCATGGAAAGATATATTAAGGAGGCCTAGATGGCATCAAGCTGATGAAGTTGAGATCGGTGAGCTCAATATAGACATGGATCCCATTCAAGTACGGAAACCATTTTAGGATTGGGTGTAATATAGAAGTCTTGAGCTCACGAGATTCAACAAATTAAGTCAATCTGTAAACATCGGTGGTGCAAGGCTAACTCAATACTCATGGAAGAACTCAGGCACGTCAAGGCATCACGAATACAATGGTGATTTGTTAATGGATTAAGGTATGGAGCCCAGTTAATGGACATTGACGAGCTTGGAACATTGTAACATCTGATTGGAGATCCCAGTGCACTTAACCCTCATTACAGTTGGGTGAGCCATGGAACAAGGCACTGAGTTTGGGTGGCTTACCATACATTAAGGAGAGGAGAGATTACAAGTGAAGCTCAAGCTTATAACGAAAGGATTTCATTTGGAAGTACCGAGTATGAGCATCAACATGGTGGGAACATGAAGATCTCTCAAAATGGGCTGAGTCAACTTTGATTGAAATACAAATATTATCCATAGGAGCTCAGTCAAATTAAATTCATACTAACTCATTGTGATGAACTTGGTCAGGGATGTTAAAGGAGTTCATGAATCGGTCAGAAGAGCGAGCTTGGTGGCTAAGCTTGGTTAGGTAATTCAAGCTTTGAGGATGAAGTCATCAAAGCAATAATATCACTCATAGTGAGATCATTGGATCAATGTGTATGTCAGGGCTCTAGCCCGAAGTTGGTAAAGTCACATCAGGTGAGCCCTAGAGAGAAAATATAATCGTAGCTGATGGGATCAAGCTAAAAGTTTGACTCGGTGTGAAGTGTAGAAATCAAGCGAAGGATCCATAGGAAATAAATTGGTTCATTGAGGATGAGCTCATGGAAAGGAAGAGGAAATTCAGAGTTATGTTGAGCTTGAATTGGCATCAAATAGAAGACATATCTGAGCTTTTGGTGCTATACATGTAAATGGTGTGAGTCAAGTTTGTTTCAGTAGACTCCTATTTGGACTTAATAGATTGAGTTTGGCTGTTGAAGGAAGGGACTATCATGGTTTGAAAGACATGGTACAAAGATGTTAAGGGGGAAAATCAGGCATCATGGTGAACTTGGGTTATGTACAAGGGTTCTGAGCTCTAGAATAGCATAACTCATTTGTTGATTTCGAGGGGAACCTGTGGCCATGATGGAAATGTTAAATGAGAAGCTCAAGCCAATAACTCCACATAGGGGAAGAGCTTGGTGAAAACATGTTTGAGTGGGATTTTTCATGGTCAAGCCAAGGAGATGTTCTACAACTGCAGAGATTCATGGAGAATGGTCAAGTGGGGATCATGAAATTAAGCCAAGAGAGAGGTTCCAAATGGATTAAAACATACAACTTGAGATCTTGAGTCAACTCAAAGTTATTCATTGAGTTGTTAGGGAAGCTACAGGTGAGATCAAAGTAATCACTGAGTTATTGACATGAATGTTGGAGCTTGAAAAAGAAAGCTAGTCACTTAGATTAAGGGCTCTATGAGCTCTAAATTAGCATCATCAAGGTTGCCAAGATCACGAGGAATTAGCATTCATGTTCGACAATATGAAGGTATGTGGTCACTGGACGAATCGTCGAGGAAGCATGATGGTGATCATGATGGTAATAGCTCAATTGCAAGAGCTCAATGAGAGCTTGGTGTCGATGCAAGAATATAGGCTTGTTGAAGGGTCTAAGGGAAGGAAATTAGTCATTTTAGGCTAACATTGAGTCATCAAATAGGATCCCATGGTGGATCAAGCTGAGGAGCTTGCGGAAGGCATATACTGATATGGGAAATTCGACACAACAAACGAGCTCAGTGGTAAGGTGTTTGAGTACATGGTGAGTTCAGTGTGAAAGCTCAGGTGGTTGCATGTAATTTGATGGGAGCTCACAAACTCAGAGATGGGCTCACTGAGAGAATCAACTAGATCTACAAATGTGGACCATGGAAGGCCATGAAATCCATTTCAGGAAGGAATAAATGTCCTGGGGAGATCCCTGACCTCAATTTCACAAATTTCATAATGTGAAGCTCACCCATTACACTAAGTCATGGAGAGATGGGCTGTGGAGATGGTTGTCGAACAATAGAGTGGCTCGGGAAATCAAAGGTTCAATGTGAATGGCTTGAGCCATGGAGTTTCAGAGGTAGGGCACTCATCGAGCTCAAGCTTGTTCCAATGGGGTACATTGAGATCTTCCATATGGCTCGATGGAATGAAGTTGAAAGGGCTTGAGAGAGTTTGGAAGTGAATTTCGTTAGACCAAACTAGGAAAAAGGAGCTCAGTGTGAGGTAAGCCATACAGAAACATCATTGGAGATGAGCCGAGGCACTATCTAAACTCTTGAGCAACTTGCTGGGATTGAGTAGTCATAAATGGAGAAAGTCAGATTGGGTAGGGAAAGTTTGGCTTGGCGCATGGGGAATATCTCAGAACAAGCTCGAGATATGGAATGGCTCGATCCTTGCGTGGAGCTCATAGTAAGGAATATTTATGACACCAAGTCAAGGAGAAACTCATAGGTTATTCCTTTAACTCACAAATACCTCAGGGAGAAACATAGGTTGAAGGAGTTAAGCTCATAGATTGGATAGTTGAGGATTCATGCATGCAAACTGAAGGAGCTTGCCATGCATTGTGATGATCTCGCAGAACTCAGTGGTGGGCTTACTTTAGGATTATAAATCTGAGTCAAGCCATCAAATGAATGAGAGCATGGTAATTATCTTGGTAATGAGATTACATGGAGAAAATTCGAAGAACTCAGCTGGGCAAGGTGATTGAGCCACACGATCAAGTAAATAGGAACGGATCCGTTAGAGCCATATCAATTCGCAATTGCAAGCAGAGTCCGCGCGAGTGTAAAAATTGTGGATAAACTCATGTTAAAGGATGAGATAGAGATTAGCGGTGAAATTATGTGAAGAAGTTACGTTCAACATGGTGAAGCATAGGGAGATCAGACACGTTAATACGAGTTGGCAATAGCTTGTGAGGATAATAGCTCGATCAAGGTTGGGCTCATGGCGAGGAGCTCATTCACGGTGGGAAAAATGGAAGCAAGCTCGCAGGAGACCAAGCTCGGTGATGAGCTCAGTGCCCAGTCAATGCGCGAGGTGAGTCAGTAGTGAGCTCGAGGCAGAAAAATGAAGGATTCTGTGAGCGAGCTGGTTAGAGTAGCTCGATACCCAACTCAGTGGGTTGACAGGCAAACCAGCCACTGAGTTGGTCCATTTTTACAAATTAAGCTTCTTCAAGTCAAACCAGCCTTCGAGGGGCCCACCATATTTTAAAAATTAAATTAATATTTTTTAACAATATTTTATTATTATTATTTAAATATTCTTTTAATTAATTAAGGAGGACCAAAGTTAACAGACAATTAATGACACATGATGGAACTGTCATCAGCAATCCGGCACTATGATAATTCTTCACCGGGAACTCCTCGTGCTATGATTATTTACTAATGCACAGCCTTTAGTTTGGTGGACGTAATCTGGAAACAAAACAACAACATAACACAAGAATACCATTGACTATGATAAGACAGAATGACGACAAATCTGAAATATCAAAATAAATTATAATATTAACATGAAACTGTTACAATCTCACCCATGAGATTCTTCAACAAGACTATGGGAGAAACTTTACAATTACACCTCTCGATGGCTTCTTCAACACACCTTTAACTGATGGCTTCCTTCGCACACTTCCTACAATATTTCTCACTACTTCTTTCTATGCTAAATGAGGGGGGTAGCCTCTCTATTTATAGAACTTCCAGGCTTATCCATCTTATCTCTAAGATAGGATAAGAAATCCACTCTGACGAATCATATTCCATACCTTAACTCTTATCTGTACATGTAGGCTTATCTGTTAAGATAAGATAAACCTTATCATTTTACATGGGTTCCACATTTTTAGACTTTTTACAAATAAAATACACAAAATATTTATGACCTCACTCCTTGTCCTTATTACCAATATAATAGCTCTAATTCCTAATCATGTAGACCCTACTTCTCTAATTACCCAAACTTTGACATTTTAACATTACTAGACCATTTACGACAAATATTTACTTTTTACAACATTCCTATTGTACTTTGACTGTTACCGTACTCCACATTATTGGCGTCACCGTACTAACGGCGCCGTTATCTTCTATCGGACGCTACTACTAATTACACTTAACAACATCCTATTCCTAATACATACATTAATGAAATAGAGAAGATTTTGGAGGAAAATTTTAGTGTCGACAGAACCTTCTCAAGTGGTTCAACCGATTGTAATAAATGCATCATGTGCCTTCAATTTAGGAAGGGAATTTATAGATCCTTCTCTCCTCTCTCTCAACTTCTTCTATAAATGTAAGTTGGAAGCTCATTCCAAGGGGTTCCAATAGGTCAGATAGGTTGGAAAGTTAGATATCCTAGGCAAGTGAATTTTTTTCAAGAGTCCTCTCTCTTCTGCAAGTTGTCCTTGTATGCTGAGGGAACTTTCAAGCCTCTTTTCCAAGACTATAATGGAAACCATTACCTCTTCTGAATGTATGATGCATTGTACATGTTTTTGAAGTAATAAAAGTGTGTGTTTTGTGACTAATCTCGATCCTTTCATCCTTCTATATGTCTTTGTGCCTTTTCTCATGCTTGTAGGTACACTGTGCAAGTTCACGTTTTTGTTGTAGGTTCTTGGAGATCTGTGCTTATCAAATGGTGGAGCATTGCATGCAGTTGAGTTGTGGTGCTTGTTCAACCTTCTCAAGTTCATCCTTCTTCACTAGAATATTGATAACTTGTTTGTCTGATTGAGTTTAACAAAGAGAACACGTGATTCCTAGTCTTTAGTATTATGTACCCTCTCTAAGTTGGAGTAGGTGAACTTGACTTGTGGTGCACACACCCTCTTGAAATTAATCCTTCTTGAGTTTGGCAACATCCTTTATTTGGTGCATCACCATCCCTAGTATAGTTTCATTTCTGAAAATCTCTTTCCCTAAAACCCATGAAAATGTTAACATAGGACTAGATAGCCATTTTATTACACTAGGAGTAGTACAACACTTAGTTTAGGAAGAGGAAGCTAGCTGAAATATTTTCTTCTTCATCTTCTTTCCTGATGATGTAATAAGGTAATCAGTCTTAACTATAAAACTTAAGTAATCCAATTAAAATTCATTACTTCAAGTTATTTGAAAAAGTCAATTAGTTTGTGGTAGTGGTGAGGTAGTTATTCTTATTTTAAATGATCGAACATTCCAATTTCATGCGTGTCATGCAATAAGGATTTCGAGGAGGAAAATGCTCAAATCCTCAGAGTTTTTGTTTTTAAGCACTTACGGAAATATAACTTTAATTTTGTATTTGTATTTTTCTTGGTGGAGACTATAAATAGAAAGGGAGGCATATGGGCCAAAGGGTGGAAATTTTTGACAACCAGTTATTGTACTTTTATGCAAAAATTTAAAGATCTCAGACTTTGTGTTGAGACTCTAGAATGTTGTTTGTATAAATTTTCTATAATCGAATAAGAAGAAGGAGCATTTCTAGAGAAATTTATGTCTAATAAGTCTCGTTGTGCATTCCGTGAGGATTTTATGGTAAACTTTGTGTTACTTAAAATCTAAATCTGAATCATTTTTTTTATCTGCTAAAACTGTGACATTTTAAAAGTATTTATTTATTATGTATGGCTGCAATAAGCTCTGCAATCTACTTGTTGTGAAGTTCATCCTCTCTTTTTCTCACTTCCGCTATACATCCTCTTCTTTTCTGAACAAATTTCCCAAACACAACTATTTACTTGCTGCAAAATTTCCAAGCTATGGTTCATGAAATTCACAATTAAACCAATACCCCTAGAAAATAATTAGAATACATAAATAATCACATGGGAGTTTCACCATTAAATGAAGGGGATTTATCCCATGACTGCCTAGGTTTGTGTATCTAACCGTGCATAAAATCTAGCCAACATGGTTTTATACATTTTGTAATCTTTCCAACATTTAACTATTTTATATTTCTATGGCTTCAGACACTAACACCTAGTCTGGACACTAGTGTCATGCACTCCTGTCTACCTGGGTGATCCTATCACTCTTTATTATTTTCTTATCATTTTTTACCCCTTTCACTTCTTAATTACTTTTTATCACTTTGGGTCAGCCTTTCAATTGCCAATTATGAAATTCAAAGAAGGGAATCATATAAAAACATAGTTGTTTTTTCAAAATGATGGACCAGGAAATAAACATTATATACTACCACCTAAGCTTACATTCAAAGGAAAAATAACATCAAATGAATCCATCTATAGCATCCATTCAAGGGCAAGGGAAAGGGTTGCATACTTCTGCATACACAACATAGGAAGGGGAAGTATATTCTATTCCATCCACACATACTATACATATTCTACATTCGATATCTATTCTACTATCACTGTGTAACTTGCATAAGGGCATCCTAGGGCACCATTTCTGCACACACACACAAGATCTACATGGAATCTAAGATGTAGTGCAATGCTAGGTTGTAAGTTCACTCTTCGAGTGACTTCTAGGCTCAATCCAACTCCTCATTCTGCATTTTAATTTTAAATTTTGATGTGGTTTGTGGGTATGTTAAGGTGAAATTATTTATTACAGGTTATAGATACTGTCATAGATCAAACAACAAATCTAGAGAAAAAACTAGCAACAAACATAATTTGATATTGAAAGATCCAGATCCATAACATCTACCTAGACACCAATGCACAGATGTAGACACCAACACCTGGGCGCTCCTAGCCTCTCATGGGCTCTCCTCTCCCATGTAGTTTAAAAGTTCAAAATATCCAGTGAGCCTTTGCAACACTCTTCTGAGCTTCTTATAGTGTTTTATCTGCCCAGATCACTTCCTGTTCGCTAAGAGATAAACTAAGTCCTCCTATCTCCCCTTCTTGCACAATGTTTTACATCATTTCTTGGATCTCATTGTATATTATCATTTATATATCATTAGGAACATTAATTACTTAGAAAATAAGATTTAATTAATTTCTATTTTTTACTAAATAATTTTGGTGAACCTGTATCTTCTTTTAAACACTATTCATTCCTTCTTTGTTCCTAGCTTCAATACCCTAGGTTAATATTACCGTGAATGTATCCATCCCCACATTTTTGTGGGCCAACCCTGAATGTCAAGCTAAAATCCAATCTTTTTTGTCCAATACTTGTATTCATTTGGATACTTCTCCTGAATATGTATATCAAAAATTTCTTACAGCATTATCTTTTAAGGAAGAAAGTATTACTTTTACATTTGTGAAAATTCCTTCTCAATGTATTTTAGATAATGATCCCCCTATTTATATTCATGTTTACATCAATAACGTGGTGGTTAAGGAAGCTTTATATGAAAATGGTTATGACCTTAATATTTGTAATTTATCATTCCTTCACCAAATTGGCATTCATAAAGACTTATTTCTTCCCTCATCTGTCTCTATCTGTGGATTTGATAACATCCCCAAATGGGTATTAGGCACAATCACCCTCCCCATTATTGTTGGATCATGCACTTTGCCTATATCATGTTATGTAATTACTAATAATCTTAATTATAACATTCTTCTTGGGCAGCCTTGGATCCATGTTATGCATGCAGTTACCTCAACCCTTCATACATGACTTAAATTCTAACATCAAGGTGTGGTCTATGAAGCCTTAGTTGATCCCTCCCCATTTTCCTTCTGTAACACCATTGATCATTCACCTGCTACCCCTCCTCTTGACACCTTTTCACCCACTTTTACTAAATATGATCTTGGATATCAATATATTCTTTGATATGGATTTACTCACACCGAGTTAGGAATATAAGGAAAGGGAATAATTGAACCTATTCCCATCCCCACACAATCCACTAAGCTAGGAATCGACTATACTACCCCATCTCCCCCTGAAGTTTACAATGTTTCCCAAAATCATCACCTCACTCGACTATATCCTGAGCTCATTAATGATTCTACTTCTTCCACTTTGCTTACACTAGATACATTCTACACTGATGATGCTTTGTTACAACACATAGAAACTTATGATCATCTTGCCCCTTATCATCATAAAAAAATATCTCCATTTGTACTTAATTCCACCACTTAATTTTGTGAATCTTCTCCTCCCATTGCAAATACTGATACTCCTAATACTATTCCTATCTATCCCTATATAGAATACCACTCCACACTTCTAAATGAAGAAAATATTCAATATAACCTTGGTACCTAGGACAACCCTTGTATTGCTCTCTTAACCACTTCTCTTACACCTTTAGAAAATGCTGACATCAAACAAGTACTTCATTATTTCTTTGATGTATTTGCATAGGGCTATAACAATATGTCAGGTATATATCCTTCTATCCCCATGCATAATATAGTCCTTAACCCTAGAGCCAAGACGGTTTAGAAAAAAATTAGAAAGATGCATCCTAAATTTGTTCTCTTAGTCAAAGAAGAAATACAACGACTATTGGATGTTGGCTTCATTCATGTTGTGGAATACCCTGAATGGGTTTCCAATATTCTCCCCATTATGAGTTTGGATGGAAAGGTTCATTGTTGCACTAAATTTCATGATCTTAACTAATCTTTCCCAAAAATATAGTTTTCCTCGACCGCACATAGATGATATAGTTGATTCCACGGCTGGATATGCCATTCTTTATTTTATGGACAGCTTTGACAATTACAATCAAATTAAAATAAACCCCACCGATCAAGAGAAAACATCATTTACTACACCATGGGGTACCTTTTGTTATAATGTTATGCCTTTCGGCCTTAAAAATGTAGGTGCCACCTATCAATGTGTAATGACTCACATCTATCATGATCGCATCCATAAAATCATTAAGGATTATGTTGATGATATACTTGCTAAATATCGTAATTACGTCACTCATGATGATGATCTACACACTTTTTACACGCTTAAGACAATACAATGTGTGCTTAAATCCTAAAAAATGTGTTTTCAGGGTCATGATTGGAAAAATACTTGGTTATATCATTTCTCAATATGGAATTGAGATCAATCCCAAGAAGATCCATGTTATTGTTGACATTCCTCCCCTGCAAAATCTCCATCAATTATGTTAACTTAAAGGTGTTATCCCATAAAATTGACAAGGGCAATTTTACCGATAACCATACGGAAAATTTTGTTTCGATCCCTTATTAGGGATCCCCCGCGTTCGAAACGTCGTAAAGTCCCTTCCCGGGAAATCTAGTTTTTGAACTTAGTCTTTTTGAGCCTTTTTTGGCTGGGCGCATGGATTTTCCTTGTAACACATAGTTTTGATGCGCCCCCTTAAAAGCCTTTGGCGCATGGTTTTCCATGTTAACACGTCTTTCGGTGTGCCAAAGGGCGCATATAATCTATGTGTTACACCAAGTTTTGGTGCACCAAAGGGCGCACATAACTTCATGTCGACAATGCATACGGTGCGCCAAAGGCGCGCTCATTCTTTTGTTGTCGAATACTTCCGTGCACCAAAGGGCGCACACTTTCCCCTGTCGACAGCAGTTTTCATGCGCCATTTCAAAAGTGGTTAACGCATTAATGACAAGTTTTTCTATAAATATCAGTGCGCACCCAATGTCATTTTCATTCCTTTTTGTCAAGGCATGTGATTGCTCTGGATTTGTCAGCTCTGCTCTGTCGTTTTCATCGCCCTGTGGACCCGCTCTCCAATTTTTGATATATATTCGAGGTAAGAGGTTCTCCCTTTCTTTTTCATTGTGTGCTTGGTCTGTGTTCTTGGTCGGGGTTTTGGTTTGCTGGCCAGTTTTAAATGGAATATGATTAAGCTAGTTTTTCCCCCCTGTGCTATTCCATCACATTTTCTTCTTTTCCTCCTCCTCTCCCTCCCTCTTTCCAGATCTGCTGGAAGGGGAGCTGTTTTGAAAGGGCTTGGTCTGCAAAACCTTTTTGTAAAAAACCTTATGTGACCAAGTAACTTTTGAAGTGGAAGAAAAGAATGAGAGATTTGAGCAGTTAGTGTAGTTCCATGGCGCACTGGCGCGTTTTGTTACAACAAAAACAGTTGCGCCCCTCGGCGCACTTACCCGCCATGTTACATGACCAAAACCCGCGCTAATGGCGCACCCTCTTGTCATGCTGCACCTAGAACTCATGCGCCCTCAATGGCGCACCCTTTTTGCATGCTACAAATCTAAATCCCGCGCCCCCTTAAAAGCCTTTGACGCACCCTTTATCCATGCTGCATAATGTTTCCATGCACCAAAGGGCGCACCCAGCTTTCATGCAACACAAGCCTTATTCGCGCGAGTATAAAGTTAGAAAGGCGCGGGCGCACCCTCCATTGCAGTAACATAATGTTGTGTAAAACCTTCATGCGCCGCGCCAAAGCCTTTGGCGCACCATTTGTTAATGTTACACAATCTTCCCATGCGCCAAAAGGCGCACCGAACCCCAATGTAACACACATTTCCTGTGCGCCCTGCTATAAAATGCAACCTGCTTCATCCATGCACCATGCGCCTTTGGCGCCAGTATAACCTCTGCAACATTCCTTTTCTGTGCGCCTTATCTATTTGGCCCGCAGTTGCATTTTTTCCTACGCCCTGAGCCTTAAAATCTCTAACTCTTTCTTCTGCTAGCTTTCCATGGAAGATCAAATGACTAATTCAACCTTTTTGGATTGGGTCTCACTTCTTCTTCGTGCAGATCAAGCAACTGAGTTCGAAAGAACACATGTCTACGTCAAGCAAGAAGCCCACCAAACCAAGAGGAAAAGCTAAGCTGACAGAAGAAGAGATGAAATACAAATATCAGAGGGTCAGGATGCCCGAATCACAGGCTGAGTGCAGTATGGATGTTAGAGACTCTGAATTGGGTCACATTGACATGGATGAGTTCTGGGTTAGGACTCAAAAAGTTACAAGAAGTCCATGGATGGACAAGTTAATAGGCAGTGCCCTGCACTTCACCGGAGGAATCCCCGTCAGCACTGTAAACAACGAATTCATGATGGTGATTGCACAATTTTACAACAAGGACACAAGATGTGTCGAGAACAGTAAGGGCGAGGCAGTCATAAACCTCACTGCCCGTCACTTTGAGTTGATACTTGGCATCCCTCATCACCGGAACTACGTGGCTGTTAGCCAACGAGAATGCATCAAGGCCTGGGAAGACAACGAAGACCAGTGCATGTAGTTGATGAATGAGGTCTACCTAAAGAATAAGAAGGTGGTGACCTGGTGGCCTCAAACTATCCACCGAAGTGATTTCTCAGAGGAACTCAGTGATACTATCACTTTCCTGAGTAGAGTCTTCGGGCTTTCAGATGCCCACTATTTCCATAAGTGGATGCTGCGGTACCTGGAGACAATGAATAAGAATTTGCCCGATCAGCGCTTTTGCTGGGGTGAAATAATCAGCAGCACCATCTCTGAGCAGCTACAACAGTTCGCCACAACAGGAGTGTTCCATATGAACTCCTATGTAGTCTATGCTGCAAGCGTCAGCAAGGGATTATCCGGGGCTGAACTGAAGTGGAGTATGGCCTCAGGCCAAGATATTTGATTACTATCCAGAGCTGAGGCTGGAGAATAGCATCCAACATTTCGCAAAAGTTAACGATGCATTCTTCTATCATGTCATCTGCCTACTGAGGCCAAACATGACTCATAGCCGGACGACCAAGAACATAGTTGCAGTCACAGAGAAATGGGGGGCCCTGTTCACCCAATTTCCCACGTTCACCTATCTAAGGGCTGCCAACTTTTGGGAGAGCCAACCAGGCTACCAAGGTATGTTGGGCCTAAGCTGATTCTACTAGAACTGTCAAGACAGCTGGTCACATACCATGAGAAGTGCCTCAAAAGAAAGAAGGGTGGAACTCCTTTCCCCCTCAAAGTGGGCCGATACACATGCCCCACCCACCATAAGGTGAAGGAAATGTTCGCAGAGCTGGAGCTACTCAACTTGAAGCATGAATTCCCAGCCAGGCCTACCTTCGACCCAAGAAGCTGCCTGCCAAAAGCGAAGCTCGATCCGATCCATGTCCCTCAAATTGAGGATATTTACATTGACGTTCTCCATGAGGTGGAACTCAGAATAAAGGATCATTCGCGCTTAGCATTGGAGGAAATCATCCAATACGGAGTGGCCATTGTCCCCGAAGGCTTCCAGACTACGGAAGATGAAGTAGATAAGGTGTATAATGACACAGATGGGGACAATTGGCCCTTCCCGGCCATTGACAGAAACAAGGCTCCTCAAACAATTGAGGAGAGGGTCAAGGAGACTATGCGAAAAACAGAGCATTGGTGCCGCATGAACGGACTAATCTACCTCGGGGTAGATTTCACAACTTCCCCTTTGGGCAACGCACCTCCAAGGTCAAAGAAGCAGCTGAAAGGCAAAGGTGCAGAAGGTGAACCTAGCACCATTCAGGAGGAAGCCCCTGAAAGTCCTCTTCCCTCAGAGCCAGAACGAGTCATAACTCTTGATGAGGAATTGACAGAGGATAGTCCTATACGCCCATCCACCCAGGATGTCGGCGTCGCTACAACTTCAGAGGTCCCTTCTATCCCTTCTTCTTCTCTTCCTTCCCCTCCTTGAGTGACTCAAACAACCATCCCTTTGGTCGTGTCCTCTGCCCCTTCTTCTACCCTTTCCCCTGCTTCTTCATCTATCTTCTCCTCCCTCGCTGATTTGTCTTCCTCTATTTCTTCCCTCATCTCCAAGCTCCCTTCCCTTCCTATGTCTTCTGCAGTTGCGGTTCCCCTTCCTCCCGTGGACATTTCTTCGGCTATTCTTTCCATGCCGCCGCCGCGTGTCTCCACGTTTTTCCCCTCTTCTACCGTTACTACCTCCCCCTCTATCTCTGGTCCTTCTTCTATAGGACCAGCTTGGATTTCTCAGCATCTGAGCCAACAAAAGAGGAAAGTCCCCATCGCTCCGATGGACTTTTCGGTCATTCCGGCTAAAGGAGCAAAGAAGCACAAGCCGGTTACACGCTTCTCAAAGAGCGCTACAAGTGAGAGAGTCATGGAAATAGCGTACCCCAACCCCCTCAAAGAGAAAGAAGATCTGTCTCCGACAGATTTCACCGTGACCCAAGTCACAATGGGGACATCCTCAGAAAGTCTCCAGGGGGAAGCTCTTTCCGCAGTTGATGCACTCTGCAAAAAGCTTCAGGAAACGAAAGAGGAGAAAAGGCTACTGAAGGAGCAGAAAAAATACCTGCTTCAAGCCTTACAGAAGATGGGAAGTGCACCGCCCACAACTGCCGCCGAGACTCCTGAGCTGCTCATTCAGGAGAAGATCAATGAGTATTCAAAGATCAGCGAGCAGGGTATGGCTGTTTCTGCTTGGAGGAGCCAAATCCTCAAGGATAGTGAAAGAGTAATCGCCGAGTATACCAGTTTATACCTAAACATCGAGAAGGCGAATAAGGAACTCCAAGCATTAGCAGGTCCGATATCAGAAGAGCTAGAACATGCCAGACTCCAGCACGAGACCTTCCAGCAAATGTTCGACTGTTCAGTCGAAGATCTGGTCAAGTTCGGAGTATTCGGCCATCCAAGGGCCCTCAACAAAACTATGTCCACTCTGGACTATCGGATAGATTAGCTAGAATTCATTTTGGAAAAGATAGACAAGGTAAAGGAAGAGGCCCTGGATGCAATGCATCAAATGGAGAAAATTGTCCTCGCCATGACTCCAGGGTTGCTCACTCCTTCCCTTACCTTGAGATCAGCTGATGACACTATCCGGATTTTCAAGGAGATAACTTCTCAAGGGACAGGGCCAGAGGTCACGTTCGACACTGAATCTATCAACAACCTACTGGCCTGTAGGGACTTCATCAGGTTCCTTATCGAGGCGGGGAAAGATTATTCCAAACTCCCGGAAAAGCTCATAGACGAGCAGGAGACTTGCGAAGAAATCAGTGAACGGCACAAGGATCCATCACAGGATCAATTTGGGCTGATGATTAGCAAGTTTTTGAAATACCGCGCTCAGTTCCACATATCATCTCCTGAGCAGCATCAGAAACAGGCGACCCCTTTTCGGCCGCAGGATGATGATGATGAATAGCTTCTTCTTCTTCTTCTTCTTCTTCCTCTCTCTATTCTCCGACTTTCTTTTCGAAATGTCTAAAATGTGTTGGCACAAATGATGACATCATCCATGTTGCATCATGGGATGATGTCATCCATCCAAGTGGTCAAAGTCAACATGACTTTCAGATATTTTGTAAATATCTTTGTAAATAAGTGGTTGGCTCCATTTTGCCTTCTCTCTCCCTCATCTTCTAGAAATATGAGAATACTTGTTGTATTGAAGGGAGGTGAACATTTTTTAGATAGAAATAGAAGTGAGGAGAGAAAGACTTTGAGCTTTCTTGTAACAGAAAAGAACAAGTAATACAATTATTCAGACTTTGTGCTCAATAGCTGTGTTATACATTAGATCTTTCTTACGTTAGATCTGTATGTAATCTGTTGGATTCATATCTACTTTTCCGTCATTTGTTTATCAGTATTGCTTTGTTTATTTATGCAAGTAGGTTTGGCTTTGTTTACTACCAAACTAAAAACATAAATCTTCTGACCTTTCTGCTTTGGAATTCATTTCTTTTCTCCCTTCGGATCTGTTCTTTCTCTTCTCCCTCTTTCATTCCTTTCTTTTCGCAGCCTGGAACACTCTACTGGGATGAGATCCCAACCCCCGAAGGCAGAATCTGTGAGACTTGCATAGGTTCCTGCTAGTAGAAATAGCAATAAACCAGTTTCGCTTTGCTGTCTCAAAGAGGGGCTAAGCCCTGCAACACTGTTGGCTCGTCTATCCATAGATCTATCCGCGCGACAGATTTTCAGACCAACAAAAGGGAAAATCCAAGTTATCCACCATCTCATCTCTTAGTTAGTTGAAAAAACCCATCCCTTTATGTGTCTTATGAAAAAGGACACGAAGTTTATATGGGATGATCATTATCACCATGGTTTTGAAGATATAAAATCTTATCTATTAAATCCTACAATTCTTGTGCCTCCCACGACTGACTGGCCTTTCATCTTTTATCTCTCTACTAAATTTCATGATTTGGGAGCTCTTCTTACACAACACCATAACGATCACTGTGAATGAGTTGTTCATTACATTAGTTGTACATTACTTCCTTATTAATGTAACTATAGTTATATTGAGAAATTATACCTTGGCATTGTCTTTGTCACAAATAAATTGTGCCACTATCTTCTCAATCATGAGATTCATATTATCACCAAAGTTGATCCTTTATGATACTTATTATCTCACACACATATCTCCAGTCACCTTACTACATGGGTCATGTTACTTACAAAATTTTATTTCAAGTTTATCCCACAAAAATCCATCATGGGCCAAGTTATCACCGACTAGTTAGTATATTCTCCTCTTTTTTATCCTTCTCCCATACTTCAAAGATGAATTCACCGCTTACAGAATTGATCATGATACATGGACCATGTATTTTGATGGATCTCATTGTGCCTCAAGTGTCAACACTAGAATTGTATTTATCACCCCTCATGGTGATTATCTCCCTTTTACTTATCTCTTAGGATTTTCTTATATAAATAATATCATTAAATACGAAGCTCTTACCCTTGGTCTCATTGTCACTTGTAAGTTACTTATTCATAATATCCACATTCATGGTGATATTAAATTATTTTTTAATCAAGTAAATGAAATCTACCAAACCAAAGAAGAATAAGTCATCCCTTATAATGACCTTGTGAAAGCTATATTGCCCACATTTGACTCTTATTCTCTCACCATCATTCCTTGCAAAGACAATTGTCATACTGACTCCATGGCCAATGCTTCCTCTCTTATTCCAAAAGATATCATTGATGATCATGCCACTTTTATAATTTTTCATTTACGCCAGCCCTCTATTGATAGTCTGATTTTGAAAGCTTGCGCCATTACACCCTTGAATGGTTCACCCCGATATTTAATTTCCTATATCTCCAAACCATCCCTACCAACCTACAACCTCATGAAGCTTTTCGAATAAAATGGGAAGCCACACGCTACGTAATCATTGGAGACTTAATTTTTAAACAAGAATTCAACGGTCACTTATTATGTCATCTCGGTGTTGATGATATTCTTTTAGTCTTTTCCTAGATTCACAATAGTCTCTATGGCAGACACTTCTCGAGCAAAGCAATGTCTCAAAATCTATTATGCCAAGGGTATTATTGGCCTAGTATGGAACAATATTGTTTGGAATATGCCACCATTGTGATAGTTGAAAAAAGCACAACAATATCCACCATGTCCCTGCATATGAAATCCAACCCATTGCCTTATCATGGCCATTTTTCCTATGGGTTTTTGACATCGTGGAAAAATAAATCCAGAATCAACTGATGGCCATAAGTTTATCATTAACGCTACGAAATAATTTACTAAATTAGTCGAAGCAATGCCTTTTTAATCCACCACTGGTGATGACATCTTCTAGTTCATCACTACTCACATCATTATATGCTTCAGTGTACCATATGTTATTATCAGTGATAATGGTCCTCCCTTTAAAAATAAGGATATTAAATGACTTTGTACCAAGTTTAAAATTAATAACTCTTTTTCTACTCCTTATTATCCATACGGTAATGGCCAATCAAAAGATACTAATAAAACCACTGTCAAGATATTACATAAAACATGTCGATTCTTATGGGAGTGACTGGAACAATCAAATTCTATATGCTCTCTGGGCTTACCAAACTAATATTTTCACCCCAACTAATGCTATGTCATTCTCACTTGTATACAATACTGAGGCCGTCATTCCTTTGGAGCTTGAAATTCTGTCCTTATGCATATCCCTCAAAGGCATTCTAAGAGATACCAAATATCATGACCATCGACTCCATGAACTTGAAATGATCAAATCTCGTCAGGTACAAGCCTCAGATCATCTTCACTTTTATTAAGCATGCATTACACTGGCTTATAATAATAAAATACACTCACATGAATTTAATATTTATGACCTTTTTGAAAATAAAATAAGAAAAATACTAATGTCGGTGCTATAATCAAAGGCAAGTTCAAACCCAATTAGCTTAGACCTTATGTCATAATTGATAAGTTACGACATGGTGTATAATGCCTCACTACTCTCCTTGGAAAACCACTCAAGAATCCACTCAATTTCATGCATCTTAAACATTATTACACTTATCCATTTCTTCGTCTTAGTACCCTATGACACACTCTTGTGCTATTGTTGACACTTGACTATTGAGGGTACACTACATCCTTAAACATCACATTCCACACTTTACACTCTATGATTCAAGACATATATGTCTAGCATCTACTCGCACACAGAAAACCCATTTACCGATGACACACTCTTGTTCTATGGTTTATTCTTGACTTCTGAGGGAGAATTTATACATGAACCTCATTTTATACACATTCGTTGGGGGAAAAAAATATCCTTCCATCCTTATATCTTACATGCCATACCATCACACCATCATAACATTTGCATATCTTGGTTGCATTCAATTTTTTCTTTCTTATGCTACTTATACGTTGCATTTTTCTTACTATGCTAGACTAATACTTAGTATGTCAATATATTTTTCTATATACACATGCACGTTCACTTGGTCTCTGGAAGTGAATGTAGATCTTTTGCAACTCCTTACACAATGCATGATTTCTGACACTGAATCCCTTTTGAGTCCCTCTGAGGGTCGTGAGGGCATCTACCTATACTACTCTTACAAATTACATGTTCTATTGTCACATTCTTTACTACTTGTGTCACTTTACTTTTTTCTGATATATACATGCTTTGACATACTATTTATCTTTCTAACATGCTAATGGGTGCTTTATGTGTAGCATTTTCCTTATAAGACTATCTAAAACCATAGTTACTTGATACATTCTACTTTATATTGTATGTTATTATTGTGGGCTATGTCATGTGTCTTGTGTGATCATTGTATGCTTTTGGCAATTTTAGCCCTTATTGTCTTGTGACATTGTGAGCTCTTTGTGTGGTCCATATTGTTTGCACTCTTGATTATTACATTGTCTTCTTCTATATGCTAGCTACTTTTTTACTAACACTTGTACTAGCCTAATTTGTTTGTATGTGTATTGGTTTCTACCATACACATCTACTACCCCATGCATGTTTCTATTTCAGATCAACATCATGTCCTCTCCTTTGGGCCGCATTCTCCTACAATTTTCATATGCACCCCAAATGAGGGAAGGCATAAATTGGGTGAAAAAATAATCCCTACAAAAGTTCAGAGCTACAATTCAGATCAGTCAGTATAAAAGCAACAAAGGAATATAGTCACGAAATGATCCATCATTAGACTTGGACTTCATACATAGTACAGAAACTATCCCCTAGACCCAGACACTAGCGCATGGGTGCTCTTGTCTTCTCGTGGGAACTAATGTCCTGAGGTAGAATAAAATTTGGACTTCATACATAGTACAGAAACTATCCCCTAGACCCAGACACTAGCGCATGGGTGCTCTTGTCTTCTCATGGGAACTAATGTCTTGAGGTAGAAATAAAACTTGGACTTCATACATAGTATAGAAACTATCCCCTAGACCCAGACACTTAGCGCCTGGGTGCTCTTGTCTTCTCCTGGGCACTAATGTCCTGAGCTAGAAACAAAAATTTTTCTCAGTAAAACAAAATTTACAGTAGTTTTTAGAGTATTTCTATAGTAGCAGGCACTAACCTCCAGTCATAGATTACATTCTATCTTCTACAATCAATTACAATGTAAAACAACATAGAACAACATGAGATGTACCATTTGAAGTGGTGCTCATTTGGGAAGTATTCATGGAGGGAAAGTAAAACTAGATTTATTTTCCCAAAAATATTCTCACGTGGCATGAGATCACCCAAAAAACTCTTACTTGGCATGAGATCGCCCAAAAAACTCACTCTTGGCGTGAGATCACCCAAAAAAATCACATCTTGGCATGAGATCGCCCAAAAAACTCGCTCTCACCCAAAAAAACTAGTCTTCACAGCATTTTAGGGACATTTTGTATCCCTTTACACTCTTTTACATCAGGTACACACTTTCCTTTACTACATAATTTCGCATACTTTGTACATACTTAGACATCCATTTTTTTCTAATTTATTATATACGATGAACTTTGAATAGTATCTTCCCTCTTCTTTTGTAGTTCGGTCCTTAATACGCAACAAGAAGTAGCCTACATACAAAAATACAAGAATAAAAAAAGGTACAACACAAGATATACACTTAACCCCTTGGGTCCACTTTCCCCCCTTTTTTCCTAGTCTCCATGCTTCACTTTGCGATCATTCCATGCTTCACTTATCCACTTGGCAGCATGCTCTTCACCGCTCACTCTACATGATCTATCAGGCATCATATATTCTATCTACTTTATGTTATAAAGTATTCACTCAATGAACATAAAGTGGGAGGAAAATGTACACACAAAATCTATGCACATTTAAGTACATTTGTAGATCCTAAAAGCATGATAGCATTTACATGATTCCTAAGAAAGAAAAATAGTAATTTATAACTATATTTGGCCTCTTTTATTTGTCTTCTTGCACTTTCTATTTAGTCTTGCTACAAATCTACATACTCCATTTGGGATTTTACTAATTTATCCTTGTATGGCCTCGGATACTCTAGCACCCAGTCTAGGACACTAGGTGCCCAGTGCACCCCTGTCCCCTCTAGGACGCTCTTGACCCTATTTATCCATCTTTCTCATTCCTTTGGGGTATCTTTTATCTTCTTGGGCATCAATTTTTATCACTTATGGGTCAACCTTTCTAGTTGTCCATTATGAAATTCAAACAAGGGAATCATATAAATGACATAGTTATGTCTTCAAAATAAAGGACCAAGCACATAAAAAATACTAGCATCACCTAAGATTACCATCCAAAAGGAACCTAAAACACTCCAAAGAAATCCATCTAGCATCCTTTCAAGGGACAAGGGATGACATAAACTTCTACATACACAACATAGGAAGGGGAAGTCTCGTCTATTCCATCCACACATACTTTTACTACATTGATACATTCTAGCATCTAACATGCTATTCATTGTGTAACTTGCACAAGGGCATCCTAGGGAACAATTCTTACACACACTCACCAAAGATCTACATGGAGTCTGAGATTTAGTGCAACGATTGGTCATAAGTTCACTCTTTAAGTGATTACCACCAGGGTTAGTTACAACTCCTTATTCTACATCTTTATTTTTAGGTTTGATGTGGTTTGTGGGCTATGTGCAGGTGAACTTCTTTCTTTTACAATTTACAGGTACCCTCAGTGATCAGATAGTGCGATCTATCAAGTGATCAAATAGGGAAAAAAATCGAAGACCATTCCAACCCAAAAAGATATAGAGCTTGAGCAACTTGTACCTGGACATAAGATCCCTAGATTTGGACACCAGTGCTTGAGCATCCATGCACTCCTGTGAGTAATCTCATCCTATGCATTTTCATGAGTTCCAGAATTTACAATGAGCCTCTGATGACACTCTTCTTCAACACTTTTCCCAGTCTTAGATCAGTCCCAGATCACTTCCTGTTTGCTCAAAAATCAACTAAGTCATCCTATATCCCATTCTTTTCTTAGGGTTTTACATCACTTACTTTCTTATTTTCTTGGATCGTCATATTGTACTTAGAAGTTGTATATCATAGTTAGGAACATTAGTTACTCTGCAAATAGGGTTTAATAAATTTATTTATTTTAAATGAAATTAGGGATACTGCAATCTAGATTGGTAACATATCTTTCTATCATGCGTAATTCCATGAGAACACCTCTTTGAGGCTCTGTCTAAAATAGTTGGACATGCTTTGTCTTTGCTTTCACATTTTTGGATGACAGAGTCTCATGCCTTTAGGTGGTTGCAACTTCATATGACCTATAGTTATCTTTTATCCTTTATGGTTTTATGGATGTTCATACCATATTCCATAGCCCCCATTTTGGTAGAGCCTAAGTAGGATGCTTTTGAAAAAGGTTGTTGGATTTGAGCTTTAAACCTGCCAATGTACATTTTCTTGAAAGTTTCTAAAGCATTTTCAACAAATTGATTATGCTAAAATGTAATATTCTAGCCTAATCTAGTGTTCAAAAGTTGTATTGTAAATAGAATAAACAATACCCATACCGAGATTAAAGTACCCAAACATACTAATTTGAAATTAGATGGAGGATATAAAACCCTAAAATTGTACAAATAGAGTTAGAAGAGCCTTAGCTGATTTGAAGAGGTTTTTAGACTATGTTGCAATGGACGACCGGCTGAACTATGGAGTGGAAGACCCTGTTACATAGAAGCTTGAAAAATACAAATTAAGAGTGATTTGGCTAGACTGGGGCATCTTGAGGAGGATGTGGGCACTCTCGAATTGTGTCTGCATAGTCAATGTGTAGATGCTCAGAAAACCTCATCTGAGGTGTTGCAAGAGGTTCATACTTGTTTATTTTTTAAGTCGTGTGTATGTATCTGTAAGATGTTTCGAGGTCTTTGTAAGACCTGTAATGTCAGAAAGCACCTAGTGAAACCCTCAAATAGACATAAAATCCTAAAAAATAAATGATGCTATAAATGAGGGTTCAGACTTTCCTTGAGCTGCCACAATGATGAAATTACTTTTGAGCGTATGCACTACATCTCATGACCCAATGTAGTTCTCTGCTATGTAATGTGTGTGTGTGTGCGCGCGCTTGCGTGCATGTGGAATTGTGCCACTAAAAAACCATACCATCTTGTGATGTTGATCACATTTGAAGGTAGTTATAGAAAGTAGCTCAGAATGTAAGAATGTAAATGAATGGAAAATGCACGGATATAGAATAAACTCCCCTTTCTATGAAATGATGATGTTAGATGAAACCACCTTTAGCTCCAATTGTGATTGAGCTAGATATATGCACAATGGAGCTATAGATGTTTTGATGGATATAACCTTACTGTGGTGATAGATAGTTCGCAGTGCATTAAGAGAATCCCTTATTGTGATCACATAATTTTTTATTTATATGATTTCATTGCTTAAATTTTGGGAATAATTAAATAATTTTGATTGTAAGGCTGACTGCCAAAAAGATAAGATTCTCAAACGACTATTTTAGTAACCAAAATTGTTATGTTACCAAAGTACTATTTTGGTTAAGAGGTCAAGGATTAGTAATCCCATGAATTATTGTTACGGTCGGTATGCACATGGCATTTGTTGTGAATCCTTGTTATGGCACTGATGTCTAGAACGAAAATATGTCAAAAGGCTATAAAATATAGACTGAGAAAGTAATGAGTCCAAGATTGAAATCATTTAGCATAAAGCAAAGAACAGGTGGTGACATTAAATTAAAATGGAAAATATGTGATCTATTGTTGTTTAATTTCGATGCTAATGAACAAGCAGTAAATGACATAGATAAATAAATAAAGGTAAATGACTCCAATAAAATAAGAAAGTATAAATGTAAAGCCCTAATGTGTAAGGAGAGTTAGAAAGAGCTTAGCTTATTCGACGATATCTTCAGTGACTATGTCGCAGAGACAGACCATGGATAAACAAAATGTCAGGAACGACCACACAGGGGATCGGGAAAGGGTAGATCTGAGAATATCTAAGCAAGACTAGGGTGCACTTGGGGAAGGATGAGGGCACCTGTGTGCTCCCTAGTCTGAGATCCAAGTGAACCTTGGTCTATGCAGGAGGTCCATAAACCAAACTTCCTCTGAGGTGTTGCTGAGATGATCTGAGGCCTTTGCTGCCTATTGTGTTTTGTTTTATGCACTGTACGGTATGTCGTTGGTAATCAAAGATGAAGGATGATACCTACAAAACCCCAAGACTAAACATCAAAAACCCTAAATAAAGAAAGATGTATATTGAAAGGGTCAGAACTTGTCCTCAACAACCACAATGGTGGACTTACTAATTGAGTGTCTACACTACATCTTCAGACCTAAATGTAGTTCTAGGTGAGTGTGTGCAATCATGCCCTAGGTGCTCTTGTGCCAGTCGCACTTTGTGAAAGTAGTGATCAATAACTACATGTATGAAATGTAATAAAATGGTGCATGGAATAGAATAAACTTCCCTCCTATGCAGTGTGATGTAGATGAACCAACCTTATGCCTTGTGATGTAGCTAGATGGATATAAATGGAGCCTTTGATGGATGCAACCTTAGGTGATGATAGTAGTGCTTAGTTCTTGGTCCCTCATTATGGTCTCATAAATTTATATTTATATGGTTCTCTTGTTCTAATTTCATAATTAACCCTGAAAATGCTGACCACTAAAAATATAGAAAGCTCAAACAGCTAGAAAGTGCCCAAAAAGTGGCATGAAAGTGTAAAAAGGCTCGTGACACGCTAAATGGGACAAGGGTGCCTGGGGCACCCTAGTTAAAGATAAAATGATGTCAAATGACAAAACTGACTAGGGTGAGTAGATGTGGGAGGTCGGAAGTGACGAAAACAAATAAAGGAAAAAGGCCAAAGGACATGGGTTGATTAGTATTACTTTCTTGACTCAAAAACATATAAATAGTAGTATGAGACCGGGACTAAATAATGTCTAAAGTGTGTGATTTTGTGACTACATTTTTCCCCACTTTATGTTGGTGAGTGGAAAGTTTGGTAACATAAATGTAGATATAGATGTGTACCTGATGATCCATTTAGAGTGATGTAGAAAGTGTACTGAAGGACTAGACAAAGTATTGAATGAGAAAATAGTGGAGCGTGGAAACAAAAGATGCAAAATTGCACAAAGTGATGAGAGTGAACCTAGGGTAGAGATGCATGTGTAGTTACCAATGTGTGTGATGTAACCTGCATGTTAGTATGAGGTGTGTTCTACAAAATATGTTATTATTGTTGTTGACACCTTTGATGTAGTTGTTGACTGCTTTCTTCTCATACGGTCAGACCTATAAGGAGAAGATGATCAAGTGGTCAAATACGCATGTATATATGCCGAAAGCGTATGTGAAAATGCTTGTATATAGTAAAAATCATGTAATGGAAATGAAAAAAGTAAAACGAACATGTGCACCTGATTCGTGATGAGAGAAAGGATGTAGAAAGGATATCCTGTACTGCAAGTTTTTTGGGTGAGCTCATGCCAACTTGGCCAAAGAAGTGTAGGGAGAAAGATGTATTATTCTCTAACCTGTAACTACTTCCCTGAAGATGTGTGAAGAGGTATGTACTTCCTAGTTTTTTTTGCGATCAAATGCTACTGGCCAAAGTAGTGTAGAGAGGAAATCCACTATATCCTCCAACCTATTACTGCTCCCGAGAATGCTAAGGACAACGTTTCTAGTAAAATCCGTTGTATACGGGGTTTATATAATGGTTTGAACCCACTCGTTGTATAACCCACAATGTCAAGGATGGAGAAATGATCTAAAATGTACCAGTAGAGAGCGTTGTATAATGTTTAAAACCCCAAATGATGCCCCCTATTTGGAGGGCACATGCGACTTCGATGATAGAAGAATACGACGCCAAAAGAGGACTAACCACATAAACTTTTCCCTATAGGGTAAGGGAATGTACTTGGTATAAACCAAGGCACACACAAACATGTGGCTAGAAAACAAGTGTTAGCACAAAAAAATCATGCATTAGAAAATAAGTGTATGCTACGCAAAAAATGTATAAGATGGAATGCAAGAAGACAACCATAGACCACAAAAGTGGGTTAAAAATATGTGACATCACTCATGATGTCACAAGACACTCAATTCTGCATACAATAAACAAGTGTGAAAACCAAACAAAGTGCGAAGCATGCATACAATAACAATCAAAGAAAAGAAATTACAAACAACATATAGCCATGGAAGTAAATAATCCTGCAAACAAATGTTACACATGAAACACCTGTTAACATGTTAGAAAGATAACCCATATGTCAAAAGTGTGTATAAGCAAGTAATGTAAAGTTCTAAGTACAAAATGGAACAATAACACTTGTAAGAGACGAATGTGGATTCCCCCAACAACTGTTGTAGGAGTGGTAGGAGGAGAGAATCCATGCTTTGTGTAGGATACCTGTATCTATGATCACAACTAGAAAAGGGAATTAAGGTGCATGTGTGTATGGTAAAGATAATGACATATAAGATATTTAGTTAGCATGTGTAATAAGCAAACATAAAAAAGAAAATATAAGGAGTAAAAGAAAACAAGATATGCAACATGCTATGGATGGATTGAATGGAATGAAAATGGATGATAGGATCCATGTGACCCCTGAGTGAATGGAAGTGTATGTAGCGAGGTTCATTTAGTATGCCCCCTCAGCAGTCAAGAATGAATAAAAAATGAGAGTGTGTCATAAAAAAAGGTCGAGGTGGGTTGTGTGTAATGCACTGTGATGGATGTGTAGGTGTGTTGATGATATGCGACCTAGAGATGAATGTGTGATGATCTAGCTGAAAGTGTATAACAAAATAAGACAATTAGAGGGGGTAGTGGTGTACCACTACAAGATGAAGGAATAGGTGACCATTTATCATATAGAGTATGTCACTAACCTAGTAATGTCACATGATAGAATGTCGAGTGATGAACATGTGTGTATGATAAGTTCCATTTGATTGGTAAACCCTTGACAATCGAGTATGGACTGAGGAACTAAAGTGCATCATAGGGTAGTGAGTGTAGCACGTAGAAGAATATTTACGATGTGTGATGATTAAATGACCTTGTGATGAGAAAAATGTGTAAATATGCAATGTGTAGAATATAATGGAAGATGTATAGATAAACTAATAGTGTAAGATGCGTGCCATGTATGATGACATGAATAATATGATGTATGATGTGTATATACTCAAATGTCGGAATGATATAGAATAAATGTAGAGTGTATGATGTAAGATGTAAGACATGTGATGCAAGATGTGTGAAGTAATGCAATGTGTAATACATATTGTGCAGTGTGTGGGGTTCATATGTAGTATGACCTAAACAATAATGTGTGAAATGAAGCATAAGGGTGTGTCATTGGGTAATGGTGATGTGTAAATGAGAATATAATATAGAGGACTATGCGAGTGCTAGAATGTGGATGTGTTTAAATACAAGTATGGGACATGTGGTGGTGCTAGAATGGGAAGATTTTTGAATGCTATGCCCCCCAAGTATGTGGTGGTGAATAAAGTCATGTGACAATGTCGAGGATATAATCACTAACAAGATTAAAGCCTAACAGAGGAGTACAGGAGACATGATAATCAATAGAGTGAGGAGGATCATATAAAGAACCATGGTGACAATGTAATGTATAGATAGTCATGACATATTATTCATTAGGGAATGGAATTGATGGGTATTCGTGTGCATGCCATCGAGATAGATTCAGAGAGTAAGTAGGAGATGATTCATTAGCTATGGAAATATTACCGAATGGCATATGAAATGTAAGTGAAGTGTGATTAGTATCTATGGTACCTCCAATACAGTCAAGCCAAGATTTCCCAAGAGTCAATGGAGAATCACGAGGGGCACATGCAACAAATACCGTCAAATGAAACACACGAAGGCCATATGTGGCTGAAATGTGAAAACAACCATGATAAAGATGAGATGAGTGAAGTGGGGGTAAGATGTCATTAAGTGTTAAACCAAGTCTAGCTAAGCCCTCATGTGTTAAAATAGAATCTGAAAAAGTATGATTGACCAAAATGTTATGACAAAAGTAATTGTTGATGAGTAGTGTGCATGTGGAAGGGGGTGGCAAACATGTATTTTGTGTGGTAGAAGAAAAATAACCTCAATGGTGTTAACCGATCCTTGGTAAAGTATCATAGAATTAGTAGGAGGGGTTTTGAACCTATATTCACTCTGGCCATCAACCACAAAGGTGTCTTCAAAATAATATTTTTTGACATCTAGAGGAGTAAAGTTAAGTTGGCCTAATGATTTTTCAGTGAGTATCGAATGCATCGAATTCATCAATAGAATCCTCAGAATCATCGGTATTAACATCATTATGTTGTTTGGAATTATCGAGTATGTTGGTAGGTGGAACATTAGGTAGAGGAACAGAAGGGGCCGTGATATGTGGAGAAGCAACATTCATAGGTGTTGATATTGTAGGTGATATAATAGTCGTATTGTGAGTATAAATAGTGGGAGTATTTTTAGCAGTAGAGGAAGGTTGTGGAGTGCTAGAATGACCAATGTCATATGTGTCAAGGCTACTATACGTAATACGTTGCCAAGGTAGGATGAACATAGAAGTAATAGGGATAATGTGACAATATTTGAATGGATTTGGATCTATAACTATACTATGTTCATAACCATCATACAAAAAATTGACCCATTAATGAATAGTAGATGGAACTGCTTACATTGTGTGAATCCAAGGTCTACTGAACAAGATATTGAATTGAAATGAGGCATCTATAACATAAAATTCATTGTGAATAGTTTTAGGCCCAATCCAGATATGTAATGAAATATTCCCTAAACATGTACGAGTGGTAGAGTCATAGCCTTAAATGGTAGTAGAATTCTTAGCAATGAGATTATCACTAATACCTAGTTACTTTAAAAGGAAATAAACACATAAGATGATCACTAATCCATTATCAATAAACACTCATTTAATACAAGTGGTGTTGAGAACAACAGTGATAAGAAAAGGTGCACACGGATTGCTTTTAGCAAAGGTGACATATCCTAATCAATGAAAGATATAGCATGTGGAAAATTATGAAGAGACTGTATGAGGTGTGTTAAGGCTACCACTGAGTTGTAAATTTCTATGTGAATGGAATGAAAGGATTCTTCTAGTGTTTGGAGACAGTCAGACACATCACACAATAATTCATAGAGAAAAATCTTAGTGGCTATATTTTTAAGTTGTTAAATAATGCCATAGCCTTTAGAATCAGTAGGAGGGGCCACCAAAATAATGGGTGGAGGAATAATAGTGGGTGGATCCGTTGGAGGATTAGGACGAGTAGTTTACTACATTGATAGATGGGTCAACACTAGGCATAAAAAAGTGAGGAGGATGTTGAGTAGGCACTTGCATGAAATCGATAGCAGTAGTGGTTATACCATAAAATTTAGTGGGTATGAAATAAGGATAATATGATTGAGGCACAATAGAGAAGAGAAAAATATCCCTAAGTGGAAGGTAGTGTCGAACATGGGGTTTAAAAAATGATTAAATAAAATGTGGGATTATTCTAGGTTAATATAATAGTAAGAACAACAATAAATGACAAATGAATGCATAAAGGAAATGACCCAAACAAGTAAGAAAGTAGAAATGTACAACCATAATGTGTAAGGAGAGTTAGAAAGAGCTAAGCTGATTCACACATATGCTATGATTGTATCACAGAGAATACTAGATATATACAATGTTAGAATGACCATACAGAAGCTCCAAAAAACAAAAATCTAGAATAGTAGGCTGGATTGGGGTACATAGAGAGGGATAGGGGTGCCTGTGGGTGCCATGGTTTTAGAAATAGGCACCTTGGTATGTGAAAACTCTCTCCTTCCTTCGCTTCTTATCGCACTAGCTTTATTAGACTATGTAATATGTGACTTGAAATTAGTGACGAAGATGATACCTACAATATCGCAAGACAAACATCAAACCCCTAAAAAATAAAGATGCATATGAAGGGGTCAGACTGTCCTCAGCAGTGACAATGGTGGAATTACTAACTGACTGCTGTAATATATCTCAAGCCCGATGTAATTCTATGTGTATGTGTGTGAAATCATTCCCTAGGTGCTCTTATGCCAATCACACTTTGTAAAAGTAGCAAGCAATAACTATGTGTAGAAATGTAAAAAATGGTGGATGGAATAGAATAAACTTCCCTCATATGTAGTGTGATGCAGATGAACCAGCATTGTGCCTTGTGATGGAGCTAGATGGATGAAACCTTAGATGATGATAGTAGTGCTTAGTTCTTGGTCCCTCATTATTGTCTCATAACTTTATATTTATATGGTTCTCATGATCTAATTTCGTAATTAACCTTGAAAAGTATGACCACTAAAAATATGGAAATATTAAATGACTAGAAAGTGGCCAAAAAATGGCGGGAAAGTGTAAAAAGGCTTACGGCACCCTAAATGGGACCAGGACACTTAGGGTGCCAAAGTACAGGGCCAGGCGCCCTAGTCAAAGATAAAATGATGCCAAATGGAATGATGAGCCCTTTTATTTACTATTTTAAATGCCTCATCTATTGTATTTTTTTATCCATATGTACCCTCTTAAACTTATGATTCCAATATACTGTTGAACATATTTTTTTATCTTGAACTTATGACACTTATATTAATTTATATAATTACTACTAAGTTTACTTTATTTTTTGGATTATGGATGCATTTATTCTTCTGAATACAATTTGATGATTAAATAGTGCTTTGTATAAATGTTTCTTAGATTGCCAAAGAGTTGTTATGTATATCCACTAACATGTAACCAAATAAACTCATTCAAAATGTAAAGGGACTCATCTGCAGCAACTAATATGCATCAACTAGGAATCCTTCCGCATCAAAGCACCTACATACAATGGAATTCACACACATATACAAGATCACAATTTTGGAAATCTTAAGAAACGTGGAAAATTCACCTGAGTTTGCACATGTTGTTAAAAGAGTAGTTATGAGAACACAAAGAAGATTCAATGCCATCACCTGAATATGCTCTGTAAATCTAACAAGGAACTAGTTGATCTAATTTTATAAATAGTTTTTTAGAGTGATCATTTAGTTGAGTTATGTCATTGCAGGGGGACACCTTCTAACCATTCTTTTGCATGTATAAGAATCTTAAGATTTTTTTGTTGTAATCCTTTACTTAATCAAACTGTAACTGTTAGTAAGAAGGAAGTATCCTCACGTATCTTTTGAGTGAAGAATATAAAAAGGAATGAAGGCTGTAGAAAATGGAATCAATCCATAGGTAGAGATTTTGTTGTATGATCCATTTGTAATCTTCATGATATTGAATAAAAATTTGAGTTCTACTGAATTGATGTAGACACAGGTCGTAGGAGGGATTAACACCTAAAGAACTGCACACTTGTGGTATGCTAACCCTATCCTTTTGTTTGTTGTTATAGTTTCTTGCATGATTAGATTAGATTTTCAGTAGGTTATCCATTATTTATGATCTATATTTTACATGCATTAATGATAGCCACATTATTCATTTCCAGTTATAAGCTAGTTCAATTCTGGCATTTTATTTCCTGATTGTAGTGACAAAATTTTTCCCTTATACCTCCCAACATCTGTAACTGTGTATACAACATTGATAGTATTGACATTTTACGTTGTTAGATCTGATAATTAAATGACTTTGGATTAATAAACAACATACTAATTGCTGCAAGTTAATTTTCACCATCATTTTTAGTGTCGTTGTCAACAATACTGTCAAGTTATGAGTTTGTTGAAGAGGGTTTTTCATTTCTTAAAAGTATTTTAGGTTTTAGGATTCCACCTAAAACTAAACCCCCTACTAATTACCATTGAATGAGTTGAGTAGTTGATGCATGCATTATTCAAGGGATGCCCATGGTATGTTTTTACCTAATCCACAAGTAACAGAAATATCTTCATTTACCTTTGAAGTTTCCGTAGAAGAAACTATACGTACCCAAAATTGTAAGGTATTGTACTGTGGGAACAATGTAACAAGTTCCCCAATGATGATACAGGTCTCCTCGCAAGGTGTTCAGAATCCAGAAAAGCTCTCTGAGTGTGCGTTAACATCCCGCATGCCTTGCTTAGCCCCTGCGTCCTTTGTTTTTCCTTTCTCCCCTCTTTTCTTGGCCTTTTTCTCTTCAGTGACGAAACTGCCGCCCTGCACGGGCGGCGGTCTCGTGACCGCCGCCCTGATCAGGGCAGCGGTCCTGTAACCGCCGCCCTACTCAGAGCGGCGGTCCTTTACGCATTTTCCAGAAAGCGTTTTAACACGACTCACGTAAAAATCAACGTTTTACCAGCTTTCCTTGCCGACTTGGGCTTGCATTTATGTTTTTGGTCCCCTGGAATAGTGTTTGGCCATTGTTTATAGTTTTAGAGTTCAGTTTGGTTTTGATCTTTGGGTGAATGAAAAGCTATAAATAAATGGCTTGTGCTCAAACAAATAGTCTGCCCCTCATTCACTTTCATGCTCTCATTTTCATAGTTCAGTCTTTTATTCTATTTAGAAGCCATAGTTTTAATTCTTTGCATGCTTAGTTAGCATTGTTCAGCTGTTGGTAAGCCACATATCCAGCTTGTGCAAACAGTATTGTTGTTTTATCCAATCCATTGGAGTAGAATAGCTTAGGAAGCCATTAAAGCTGCAGGTTTTACTCCTCTAACAGGATAGTTTCAGGTTCTGGATGCTTTATGTTGCATGACTCGCAATAAATCCCGCTAGGAATTACATAAGCCAAGCTCTGTACTCTTGCGCTATCTCTCTCCTACTCGCATTATATTCAGTCTGCATTCTGAGCTGCCTTTGTCCCAAAATCTACTTCCGTTGATGCTAGCATTACACGCTTTTCTGGATTCACGTGAACACGAAAGAACGAGGAGATCACACTGAGGGGAAAAGATCACACACACCATCGGATTCGCCACTGTTCTACGGAATCCAGGTTCTAGCTTTCAAAGTTCTAGTTAGAATCATATCAAATAGAGTAGTTAATTACTTCATTTCAGTAAATTCTATTCTCAATATTGCTAGGGAAGCTGTGGGGATTGATAGTTTCTGAGAAACTATGATTCACTCCTCACTTCTGAGGTAGGATCGAGAATCTTGCAAATAGATTAAGCAAGCTATTTTATTGTTTAGAATAGACCTACAAATTGCACAGAAAAATAACTACACTCGGTTATTTTGTTTGTTTTAAATTTTTATTTAGTCGTTATTTCTAGATATGTTTAAATAGATGCTTTTTTTTAAATTCTTAGAAGGTTTCTTAGAAAAATAGAAGTCATATACGTTTTAGATAGTTAAAATTTGTTTTGTTGTAGTTAGATTTACATTTTGTTTTGTATGACAATCACGGGACCCCGGGAGCCCAGGGAATACGTATTTGAGCCAATCATGCCTCAACCCAACCTCGTCACAGCAATAGTTGATATAGACCAGAACCTTAGAATACAAGTCTTCCAAACAACAACAGATTTATGACTGATCAGCTCTCAGTTGAGAGGATTAAATATAGAAGATGACCAAGCATATACTTTTTGGTCAAATCAACTGAACTACATATTACCATGGGCAAACATTCACATGACTGTAGAAGGGTTCGAAAGAGAAAAAACCTTTGGTTGTGATCCTTTGGTCCCACAACCAGATGCATGAGACATTCTCATAGACATAGATACTAGTTTAAGGATCCAGGTTGCACGAACGCCTGTAAGATATTCTGAGAAGATCGCGCAGTTATTGGTCCTAAATATAGAAGCTGAGAAAGCATATGATTATTGGATATTAGGGATCAGGGACTGATTTCGTACATGACCATAGTAGGACCACAACAACCAAGAGTCTATGGTTGTGATCCACAAATCCCACAGCCTAACGAATCCATAAGTCAAACAGACATAGACATTGGCCTACGCACGTTAGTATTTAGATCTAATCCACTTCCACCTACCATCATTGAACAACTATCCTTACTAGATATAGCGGCTAATAAAGCTAGAGAATTCTGGACTAGGCCAGAAAATCGTCCATAGAGTCAATTGTATTCATTACCCACCATATGACCTTATCGGGAGACATACACGAAACTATCCCAGGTCATTTTCCACGTATTCCACAACCCATAGATCGAATCATGCCAGAGCTCGATATTGATTGGAGCCTTTGAGCAGTCATCCTTGCTGATCGATCTATCACACAAGTTCAGGTTAGAAGGGCCTTCTTTGCTTTAGATTCACAAACTCCACTAGTGCGTATTGAAGACATTAGATTGCCTAACTAGTTTATCTACATCCCACACATATTCCATCCCCATCGGCTATCTCAGCATGACCTCGGGAGGTCGGGTATGCGGAAGAGTTACCATTTAGATTCCCATGCTCGCTTGTTGATTTTTTGGCATACAAAATTGGTGAACCCGATGTGAAACAAACAAAATTAATGAAGCTGACGTAAACTTCCTAATTTCTAATTCAGAGTTATAGTATCACGTGTTCTTCCAAGTTTAGTTTAATTTTCATCTTCTCCGCGTCATTAGCCTTTCACAAATGACCTTCGCTCCTTCCCATTATTCTGTGGGTATTCATATACCCCCCGAATATGTTGGGATTCGATGCATATGGCAGACCCCTCTTGGGTCTTGAGGCATACTACGCCCAACAGAACAGACAGTCATCACCCTCACTCTCAGTATGGGGTGACAACTATTCAACTAGTTAGTTGTCAACACAAACTCCAAGGATCAGATATAGCTCATCTTTTCAAACTGAGGAGTTAGATCAACCCCCTCGAACACAACAAACAGAGCCTTCAGTCTCGAACAATATGACGTTCACTGGAGAATCTGGGTTATCTCCTCAGGTATTGCTTGACCACAAATGAGTAGACAATTAGATCCATACCTGGTCTTAGATGATGAACAATTAATACGTTATCCTAGGAGTGAACAACGCTCTCGGGGTATGTACCCATCTATAGGAGGTTTACAAACACAACCCGAGGTTTCTTTTCAAGAAAATACCTCTATGCCACGGCATATAGGAAATACTCTTGGAGAAACTTGGCAGGATAGTGATCAGTTCATAGCAGGATATCACATGCCTATACAACACCAGGGTATACAACAAACACCGCTAAGGCAAAGCACCATGACTTCACCAAATGAAGTCATTTCAACGTTGGTAGAAAAAGTGAGAGGGTTAGAACTTGCTCAAGCAAGTCAAAATTCTCAGTTCATGCAAGCAGGAAGTTCCAATCCTCCATACCGCCCTAGCCAAGTAGATCTCCTCACAGGAGTAGGCACGTTAGGCATGCCTCCTCAGTATCCACAACAAACGCCAACAAGGCCCATCATCTCTAACACCATTCCTCTCGGTCTAGTATCAAACAATCCACTCCTAGACAATACCTCATCGTACTTAAACATGTACTCCAAATCACCGCAAAGAGATATGTTCTCCTCTCCCGGCATGTTTTCTCAAACGCAGGGACTTCCCTATGCCCCTGCCAACGCATATGCTACGCTGTATCAACAAACCATCCCACCACCACTCCCTCAGCAACCACCATAAATGGTCGAAACCTATGCGATAGGGACTTATTCAGAATATCTGAAAGAGCCCTTAGACTTCGCCATACGAAGTGTCATGCTTCCAAGACCCCTTCCCAATTTACCCAAGTACAAAGGTGAGGGAGATCCAAATGCGCATATCAAAGCTTACACTACAACCATACGCGAACTACTCCCTTGGGATGGGGTTGTTGCTAAAATATTCCCCAAAACCTTGGAAGGCATTGCTCTTGACTGGTATTATAGAATACCTGAGGCTTCCATCCATTCATTTAAACAACTCGTATCAGAGTTCATTACGGCATTCGACATGAACAAACTGTTAAGAACAGGAATCAGGGAATTCTTGCACATCAAACAAGAACACAACGAATCTGTCGCCCATTTCATCCAGAGGTGGCGTACAGTTCTTTATTCTTCAGCAAGCGCTCCAAATATGGATCAGATGGAACTATGCGATTTATTCCTTCATTCTCTCAGCAGAGAGGTGAAGGAAGAAGTCCAAAAGTTCCCACTAAAAACTTACATTGAAGTACTTGAGAGCGCTCTTCGAATAGATCAAGCAGCGATAGATAGTGGCCGTAAAACATATGGAGCAAACGGGAGGTTTATCACCCCCAATCAGAACACTACAAATTATCCCACTACCACAAACGTCAATCAAGGACCCAAAATCCTTAACAAAAATTGGGGTGTAACAACGGATGGAGTAACCGACTAGCCCAAGAAGGTAAATGTTGTCAATACTCCATCACAAACAAACAACCAACGAAACAACTTTACCCCGACAATCAATACAGTGGATTTTAATACTCCACAACAACAACAACAACAGTGAAATCCCATACAAGGGCCAAGCCAAAACTCATTTGGTTATCAAAACCAAAGCTAGAAACAACAAATACAAAACTTTAATCCTAATAGGCAACAGTTTGATCAGAATTTTAGGCCACAATATACACCAAACCAACAAAACAGGAATTACAATCCCAATTCATATTGTGGTTTCCACAAAATTCGGGGTCATGATACTAGAACGTGTCATGACTACAACAAATTCATGCAACGTTTGCCAAAAGAACAAAGACAGTTCTTCACAGATTTGTTTTTTGGCAGATCTCGTGTCACCACCACCAAACACGCTCGCAGGAGCAGTTTCCCCTCAGAATGCTCCCCTCAAGATCTTTAACGATCCACTCCCAAATCATGATAATAACAGACTAAATCCAACTGGGATGAACAAGGGTGCAATGACGGGAAACAATGATCATGAAGCCTCGACTTCACTAAATCCATCAGTTGTGCCACAATTAGGAAATCAACCGAGACCCAAGATAGTCAGTTTGATAGAATTAGATGCTAAACTACCTATCAAAGCTATAACAAGAACACGAGAGTATTTCTCTTAACCAAGCCCAAGTCATCTACCAGAAACAGATAAGAGTCAACAAATAGTAGAAAAACCCGTAGGTGCCTATAATTTAATTAATGACCTAACAAAAACCTTCTCACACATTTCATTTTTGGACTTACTAAAGAAATCTCCTGCTCACAGAGCTGCTCTTTTAGAAGCATTAGTTTTAGGTCATCTAAATAACATCACTCCACCTCCTGAAACATAAGTAAATCACGTAGATTTTGATACCCACCCTTCGGGGCAGCCGGACAAGGATGTCGAATTCATATTTGAAATAAGTAAAATGCCTACAGATGCTGAGATTGCACGCCGAGGTGATCCAACCTTACACTTACAAGTATGGGTTTATAATAACTACGTAAAACGGGCAATGGTTGACAATGGGGCCGCAGTTAACATAGTCCCCTTCTCTTTCCTCCAAAAACTAGGATATAGGGAAACAAACTGTTTCCACCACTTGAAATACATTGAGAGGCTATGATAGCCTCAAAGCCACTTCGATTGGAACAATAATACTACCGGTCACCTTAGGACCCAAAAACAATCCTAACCAAGTTTTATATTATAGATCGGGAAACTAATTATAATATGATCCTCGGAACCGACCATGGATACACCGAATGAAGGCGATCCCTTCTACTTTATTCCAAGAAGTAATATTCCTACATCTAGGAAAGGTATTTGTAGCCAAAGGCGATCCAAAACCTTTCGATATACACCTAGATGATTTAAAGAAAAGACTAGGTGTGCACTCGGAATTTGAACTTCCAAAAAACCAACTTAATAAACCCACTGACGCAAAACCAGAGGAGAAGTTGGTACCTACAATGGATCTTGAAACTATCAGCATAGCCAAAACAACCCCAACCCCCAAAGATAAGGCTAATACTATAGAAACGGTATCATTAGGGACTACTGCAAAAATATTTGAGTTAATAGAACAAGATCTACCAATGTTCTTACCATTTGATTCAGTAGGCATAGGATATTCCCTAGGTGTTTGGTTCCCTTCCGACAGAGGACCTCTGCATGGTAGAAGTAGAGTGTGTAAACACTGCAGATACCCCAACATCTATATTCCCAGCTAAGTATTGGACTCTCCATTTCGATGGAGCTAAATGCTGTTATGGAGCAGGGGCAGGTATAATTCTTACTTCACCCGAAGATAAAGTCCTACCATTTTCCTTTAAGCTAAATTTTGAATGCACAAATAACGGCGCTGAATACGAAGCCCTCCTCCTTGGCCTCACCTTAGCCAAAAGAATTGGTATTGATAACATCAGAGTCTTAGGAGACTTGCAATTAGTGACAAACCAGGTCTCTGAAGTATACGAAACCAAATCCGAACACTCGCAACTTTACAAAGAAGCCGTATTAGATTTAAGCAAGGTGTTTAACTTCATATCCATTAAAGAAATCCCGCGAGAGAAAAATCTTCTCGCCGATTCAATAGCAATTTCATCATCACGTTTTACTCCAAGCAATGAGTTAGAAGATACCCATTTCATGGTGTCCATTCGTGATGAACCATTGATAAAAACAATGACAAATCCCCTTTCAAGCGGAAGTGAATCTACCGTCCTAGATCAGGTTAATAGTGATATGGCTGCTTTGGATCACTTAAACGCCTATGCAACACTACATCTCTCCTATCATATGCTAGACTTGTCCTTAATTCCACATTCGTTTTCCTATTTCGGAAATCCCATGATGGATCTCCCCTCACAAATGGAACCTAGCATATACGCAGTAGAAAATGGGGATGATTTGGATTTACCTCCAGCACTGCCTGAGTTCAAAGAGGGTAACGCCTCTTTGATCGAAGAAACAATCGATGTCAACATCGGAACAGAAGACCAACCAAAAATCTTGAAATTAGGATCATCATTAATCCCAGAAGAAGTAGAAATACACACTCGGATCCTCAAAGAACATCAGAAGGTGTTTGCATTTAATTATAAAGAGATGACAGGAGTTGCACCCCACATTGCGGTGCACAACCTCGTCACTAAATCAGATGCAAAGCCAATTAAACAAAAATCAAGACCCATGAAGCCCAAGGTAGCTCTCATGGTAAAGGAGGAGGTAATAAAACTCCTCCAGGTAGGATTCATCAAACCAGTCAACTACTCCCAATGGGTATCTAACATCATTCCCATTCTCAAGAAGAATGGAAAGATACGCATCTACATAGATTTCTGAGACATCAACAAAGCATGTCCTAAGGATGACTTCCCATTACCATCCATAGATTTCATTGTTGATGCAAAAACTGGGTTTGAACTTTTGTCTCTCATGGATGGATTCTCGGGATACAATCAAATCAAAATATCTGAGCAAGATCAAGCTAAAACTATGTTTATAACTCCTTGGGGAACCTATTGCTACGTTATTATGCCATTCGGTCTCAAGAATGCGGGTGCTACGTACCAGCGAGCTATGACATATATATTCCACGATTTAATTCATAAAATCGTGGAATCCTACGTAGATGACTTGTTGGCTAAAGCCAAGAAGCGTTGGTGACCATCCGGAAGTACTCCGCATCATTCTTTCACGCCTAATAGAATACGGAGTCACACTAAATCCAGAGAAATGCGTCTTTGGTGTAACAGGAGGAAAGCTCCTAGGTTACATCATATCGTCACGAGGGATAGATGTTGATCCAAATAAAATTTGGGCTGTCCTCGAAATGGTCCCACCTTCGAATGAATCTGGAATCAGATAATTTCTCGGAAAGCTGGGTGCAATCTGGAGATTTATCCCAGACTTAAGCTTCGCCGTTCATCCAATCAACAATTTACTCAAGAAAGACTATAGCATTGATTGGACCGAAGACTACAATGAAGCCTTTGATGTGGTTAAGCGTTTCCTGTTTTCACCACCTACGCTAATGCCGCCTAAGCTAGATCATCCATTAATTTTATATTCACGAGCTACCAATGTCTCATTAGCTTGTATGTTGGCCCAAGAGGATGATGACAAGAGGGAATGTGTGATTTATTTCATTAGTCGAACATTACTTGACTATGAAACATGTTATACATAGGCAGAACGAGAATGCCTTGCTATAGTCTTTGCTACTAAATGCTTAAGACACTATATGCTAAACCAAGAAAACAAGGGTCATGGTAAAAATGGACCACTTACGAACTTTCCTCACACAAGGATCCTTATCTAAAAAGGCTGGACGTTTTATAACTTTAATGGGAGAATTCAAATTAACGTTTGTAAATCAGAAGTCAGTTAAGGGACAAATCATTGTGGATTGGTTAGCTGACAACCCATTAGATGGAGGTGATTTAGTAGATTTAGACTTTCCAGATGAGTGCGTATACTACATCAAAACCCGACCCTTTATCTCTAAGTGTCTTTGGTACACTGATATTATTAATTATATCATGGACCATACGTACCCAGAAGGAGTTACACCGCAACAAAGAAGGCGGTTACGCATTATCATAGCTAAATACGTCATTATAGAGCATGTGCTCTATCGAAAAGCATTCGATGGAATGCTCCTAAGATGTGTCGACACAGAAGAATCCAAGAAGATTCTCCATGAATCTCATAGTGGAAAATGTGGAGGCCAGTTCGGTGGCCATGCCACCGCTCAAAAAATACATCGAATGGGCTATTTCTGGCCCACTCTAGAACATGACGCAATATAGTTTGTACGCAGGTTTCATAAATGCCAAGAATTCTCCCATGAGATCCACATGCCGGCACAAGCTCTGTAACCAATCGCTACTCCATGGCCCTTTTCTACATGGGGCCTAGATTTGATAGGGAAATTCTCTCCCTCATCCACAGACGGCCATAATTTTATAATCACGGCCACTGAATATTTTACCAAATGGGTAGAGGCTATGCCTCTTACTACTGTACCTGGTTCTGTAATCGCCAAGTTCATTTTGAACCAAATCATTTATAGGTACGGTATCCCACAAATCATTATCTCTGATAATGGAACTTCTTTTAAGAATAAAGAGGTTCACGAACTATGCAATAAATTTAAGATAAGCCATCATATGGCTTCCTTGTATTACCCTCAAGCCAACGGACAGGCTGAAGTGACAAACAAGACACTGAAAGCTAGTCTCCTTAAAATAGTAAAAGAAAACAAACGAGATTGGCATTTGAAGTTATATCCGGCCTTGTGGGCCCACCGAACCTCAATAAGAACACCAACAGGAGCAACACCTTTCTCGCTAGTATTTGGGGGCAGAAGCAGTTCTCCCACTTGAGGTCGAAATACCTAGCCTCCACATTTCATTACAAGGGATTCTAGATGAAGACGCTTACAGAGAAGCAGGGCTTTCCCAACTAGAAAGCCTAGATGAAGCTAGGTTAGATGCTGAACAACGACATAGAGCTTATGCTGACCGAATGTGCCGGCAATATAACAAGAAGGTTTATGAACGTGACATATAGGAAGGTGATCTAGTTCTAAGACTAGACAGCCGGATCAACAAGAAGACCGGTGAAGGAAGGAAACTCCGGCCCAAATGGTTGGGCCCATACCGAGTCATGAAGGACTATGGAAATGGTGCTTACCTCTTATGTACGCTAGAAGGTGAGGAATTTGGTGAAACAGTCAATTCCCTGCACCTCAAGCGGTTCTACCCATAAGCAGCTAGCACTACTTATATAACTACCTACATTGCATCTTCATATAGATTAAGATCATTTTGTCCACTTGTTTCTTACATAAATTGTGATCAAGGAATCTATTTTCAAAGCAATTCATTACAGACTCATGATGTTGTTAGCATAAAACTCTTTAATCATACCTCTCCATCTTCATGATATCATCAAATTATCTCAGAATCATTTTATCAAATAAAGTCAGACATGACGAAGTCTTAATGGTAACCATACCAAGATCTGTAAGTTTATTCTCGCTTTGATTTCTTCTTAGGATAGGTGTCTTTCCTATGGTCTGTTCTAGAAGCTTCATGGTGTCACATCTATCCCATATGTATATCTCTTTGGAAATAAGCACATACTGACATTTTACTCAAGAAAACAAGTCAAAAAGTGATTAAACAGAAAATTTTAATTTTACAAATTTTCTTGCCCCACCAACCTTCGGTGATGAGCTTGCGTCTCTTACTAGTGACGTAGGGTTGGGAAAGGATGGGAATGCCCTTAATCGCCTATGCCTTGTCCACGGTGATAAACCCACGCTTCTTACTAGTAGAATGGGGCAAAGTGTAGGGGGTCCTCTTGACAAATAAATGTAAAAGGTCATACACAAACAATTCAAACTTTGAAACTTTGAGTCAAAAACAAATGAATCAGATGTTCAAAATTCCAAGAGAATTAAAATCCTAAAAACCTAGATTTTGTCTACTATTTGGCCATCTATAGATCTAAGTCTAGATAAACCGCAAAGTAAGTTGCATTCTAAACTATGAAGTCACTCGGGTAGAGTAAGCTTGTAGTTTCCTATTTGGTTCCACCAAAGCTTTGTCTGTCTTTCATCACTATCATTTCAGCTACACCTCATAACTTGTGCCCTTTCTAGCTCTCGGTGATGAGCCCTCGCATCTTACGAGTTGCGTGGAGTTAGGAGTGGGGCAAGTTAATCTGTTCATCATACTAGTTATATTCATCACTCTGCAAAACAAACATGAGGTATCCAAAATTGCTTACGGAAGCTAAGATTCAAAATCACATTATATCTACATATATCAGCATCATGAAATACACAAAAGGAAAACAAACATTTGCATCATTTGTTCTACATTGCATACATTCTAAAAAGCATATAAACATACATTGTAGTATACATAGAAAAGATGGAAATAGAAAGGAAACCATGAGTGCCAAGATTTTGATCCAAAATGAATATGTATATATAAATGATCAACGTTTATATACAATGCCATCATGCACTAAGCATGGTCAAAACACTCAAAGAGCCTGTGATATACAAAGAATACATAATACAAAATACACGAGGGCCAAGTGGCCTCTCAATCCCTACACAACCCCTCCGAAGGTGCACGCCCACGCCTAGGACTCCGGCTACGCTGGCACTCTGAATGTACGGAGGGCTCAGGGTCTCGAGGAGCAGCCGCAGTCTCACCACGAGAATGACTCCTCATGAGGTGCTCTGCCGTCCTATAGCCCGCTAACTCGGTGTGAAGGGTCGACACCATCCTGGCCACGTGCCAGACGGGAGCGAAAACATTGGTATGTCTACCGGCTGCTGAAGGCTCCCCAGCGTCTACAGACAGCTCGGCACGGGTCCTATCCATGGGGATCATCAGGGAATCGGTACATACCCTGTGGATCAAATCCAGCTACTCATCAACAGTCTCTGCAAACAAAGGAGAAAATGAATTAGAAACTAAGAAAGAAGCTAAAAGATACAAAATAGCAACTAAGGAGAGCCTATAAATAAACATTAAAAGGGAGAAAGGGTAACTTACTCGGATCACCAGGCCTTCAAGATGGGTCGCTGGGGCCGGCACCTACCGCGGATGCCGCTGCTGACTAAGGGGCTACTCCTGTGGTAGGAGCAACGTGTCACCCCGCAACAGACTCATCCTCTTCACCATGGCCCTAGGAGAGTGGCTCCTCTGAAACTAGAGTATCCCTCTCTGCGCTCTGCTCAGCCCTCTCTGCCTACATGATATCCAGAGTGTCATGCCACTCAGGATCGCTATCCTCTGTCTCCCCCCCGTAAACTCCTCAGACTCAGATTCTACCTCTATAGGGTCATCGCTACTGTGGGCAGGACCCACGGAAATCTGAAGTAAATGCGCCTGAGGCACACCGGCTCTCCCTCTAGCATGAACTATCCTCCTGGCTGCAATGGGAATGCCAAGAGTAATCACTGTCCAACCTCAGCCTCTAGGCCCCCTTCTGGCCTCAGGAACTGATCTGTAGACTGGTGCCACTGGGGGAAGCATGCCCGTATATGGCAGGCCAAACTGCTGAGGAACCCGGCCAAAGGGGTGCACCTCCACTCGTCCCACCCTATCAATAAACTACCCTGTGGTGGAGCAGGAGATCAAGGTAAGGGCCTCCTCGCCCCATATGTCGGCTATGGTCTGGTATGGTGTCACCTCCATATCGGCAGTAGTCAAGGAGGCAATTGGCTGATAAGGTGTTCTAAGAACCAACATATCTGTCCATCTCGCTGCCCTAACAGCTCCAGGATCTACCACCTCCACACTCCTGCCACAGGGGATGAAATGCTCATAAACCCAACTCATAACTAGACTCAGGTGGCTCAATGACTATCCCTGTAAACGGACCACCCTGTATAGATCGTGGTTGGTGGTCCCAAGAATGTCTGCTCCCTAAGCGTATATCTGACCATGCCCCTCTATCTGTGCAATAATGGGGGGCCCAACAGTATAACAATGTGTCCCCTCCCTTGTCCCCGATCAATCTCAAGGCAAGGATCCCCATGATGGCCTGTCGAAATACGGGGATAGGCAAAGAAGGAATGGATTGAACTCTCACCCCCTTCTTCGACCCCATGGAGATGGCTGCATCTCCCATATAAGTCACCCACTGTGTAATCTGTGCTCGTGAGACTGCTATCTCCAAAGTGAGTCGCCTCCCGATGATCGGGACCCCCAGAATGTGGTAGATGTCCTCCAATGTAATGGTCCACTCACCACGGACCCCTGGCAATCGGAAGGTGTTCCAATCTGCATCCCAGTAAGAAAATAAGTCACAAAGGATGTGACTAGATGATGCAACATGGGGCACGCGCGATATACGCAATATGCCAGCCCTCTGAAGTGTGTCCTCCTCATCCTGTGAAAGGGCATCCAATACCCCTGGGAGCCAATCACACTCCCTCTCTCTGCTCCATCGGATGTACTCCTCTCTCGCCTGCATACACCCAAAAACACACAAAACAGAGCAAGTTAGTATCCGAACAATACTGAGAAATCCATAAATACACGTAGGAATGCTAAAAATACAAACACAATCTCAATAATAGGTTCCTTTTGCATTCTGTGCAAAATTGCTGCCCTGAGCAGGGTGGTGGTTTTGTAACCGCCGCCTTAAAGGCGGGTGATCATGTAACCGCCACCCTGACTAGGGCGGCAGTCGTGGTTCGAAAACCCACGTGGGTTTTTAATCTAAAAGGGCCTAAAAAGTGCAAGAAACGGCCATTTAACTTAAAAAAAGAGCCTACCCAGTAGGCGCCCCCCCTAGGTGGACCTTTTAACACTAGCATTTTCAAAAATGACCCCCCCATTGCAGAGTATTTAGCATTTCAAAATTAGGGGGGGAAAAACAATAAACTGAAGAAAACTAACATGTGATCACTAAGGTCGGTGTTCCGCACGTGGAGGCATGATCACGATCTCGCTGTGTACGTTTTGACTCTACTCACGCAAGAAACCATCACCGTGGGTCCTAGAGCTCAAAATCAACCAAATCGACTCGCACAAATGAATAGGAAAATGGGCCCACTTTCATATATATGGCACTCTGTTTCATTTTAAAATGAGTTTTTCACAGGTTTGGAGCGTTGATGGAGGTAAGTTCCTATCCCCACACAGATGGTACGTCCTCATTCCCTGTTATTCTTAGCGTTTATTTTACGAACTATTGTATCTATCTGCACTTGAGTTCTCTTTTCATTTTGCAGGTAGCAGGAATTTTGGATGGCATCATTTCAACACACAGACGTGTCAGGTATAACTCCTAACTTCCCATTTCGGGACTACCATACTCGGACCCACCGTTTTACGCCCCTTCATGGCTAAAATGCTTCTCCGAGGGGGCAATATGTACGTACCCAAAATTGTAAGGTATTGTACTGCGGGAACAATGTAACAAGTGCCCCAATGATGATATAGGTCTCCTCGCAAGGTGTTCGGAATCCGAAAAAGCTCTCCGAGTGTGCGTTAACATCCCGCATGCCCCGCTTAGCCCCCGCATCCTTTGTTTTTCCTTTCTCCCCTCATTTCTTGGCCTTTTGCTCTTCAGTGATGAAACTCCCGCCCTGCATGGGCGGCGGTCTCGTGACTGCCACCCTGATCAGGGCGGCGGTCCTGTAACCACCGTCCTGCTCAGAGCGGCGGTCCTTTACGCATTTTTCAGAAAGCGTTTTAACGCAACTCACATAAAAATCAATGTTTTACCATCTTTCCTTGCCAACTTGGACTTGCATTTATGTTTTTGGTCCCCTGGAATAGTGTTTGGCCATTGTTTATAGTTTTAGAGTTCAGTTTGGTTTTGATCTTTGGGTGAATGAAAAGCTATAAATAAATGGCTTGTGCTCAAACAAATAATCTGCCCCTCTTTCATTTTCATAGTTCAGTATTTTATTCTATTTAGAAGCCATAGTTTTAATTCTTTGCATGCTTAGTTAGCATTGTTCAGCTGTTAGTAAGCCACATATCCAGCTTGTGCAAATAGTATTGTTGTTTTATCCAATCCATTGGAGTAGAATAGCTTAGGAAGCCATTAAATTTACAGGTTTTGCTCCTCTAACAGGATAGTTTCAGGTTCTGGACGCTTTATGTTGCATGACTTGCAATAAATCCCGCTAGGAATTGCATAAGCCAAGCTCTGCACTCTTGCGCTATCTCTCTCCTACTCGCATTATATTCAGTCTGCATTTTGAGCTACCTTTGTCCCAAAATCTACTTCCGTTGATGCTAGCATTACACGCTTTTCTGGATTCACATGAACATGAAAGAACGAGGAGATCACACTGAGGGTATCAAATAGAGTAGTTAATTACTTCATTTCAGTAAATTCTATTCTTGATATTGCCAGGGAAGCTGTGGGGATTGATAGTTTCTGAGAAACTATGATTCACTCCTCACTTCTGAGGTAGGATCGAGAATCTTGCAAATAGATTAAGCAATCTATTTTATTGTTTAGAATAGACCTACAAATTGCACAGACAAATAACTACACTCGGTTATTTTGTTTGTTTTAAATTGTTATTTAGTTCTTATTTCTAGATATGTTTAAATAGATGCTTTTCTTAAATTCTTAGAAGGTTTCTTAGAAAAATAGAAGTCATATACGTTTTAGATAGTTAAAATTTGTTTTGTTGCAGTTATATTTACATTTTGTTTTGTATGACAATCACGGGACCCCGGGAGACTAGGGAATACGTATTTGAGCCAATCGTGCCTCAACCCAACCTCGTCACAGCAATAGTTGATATAGACCAGAACCTTAGAATACAAGTCTTCTAAACAACAACAGATTTACGACTGATCAGCTCTCAGTTGAGAGGATTCAATATAGAAGACGACCAAGCATATACTTTTTGGTCAAATCAACCGAACTACAGATTACCCTAGGCAAACATTCACATGACTGTAGAAGGGTTCGAAAGAGAACAAACCTTTGGTTGTGATCCTTTGGTCCCACAACCAGATGCATGAGACATTCTCAGAGACATAGATACTAGTTTAAGGATCCAGGTTGCACGAACGCTTGTAAGATATTCTAAGAAGATCGCACAGTTATTGGTCCTAAATATAGAAGTTGAGAAAGCATACAATTATTTGATATTAGGGATCAGGGAATGATTTCGTACATGACCATAGCAGGACCACAACAACCAAGAGTCTATGGTTGTGATCCACAAATCCCACAGCCTAATGAATCCATAAGTCAAACAGACATAGACATTGGCCTACGCACGTTAGTCTTCAGATCTACTCCACTTCCACCTACCATCATTGAACAACTATCCTTACTAGATATAGCGGCTAATAAAGCTAGAGAATTCTGGACTAGGCCAGAAAATCGTCCATAGAGTCAATTGTATTCATTACCCACCATATGACCTTATCGGGAGACATACACGAAACTATCCCAGGTCATTTTCCATGTATTCCACAACCCATAGATTGAATCACACCAGAGCTCGATATTGATTAGAGCCTTCGAGCAGTCATCCTTGCCGATCGATCTATCACACCAGTTCAAGTTAGAAGGGCCTTCTTTGCTTTAGATTCGAAACTCCACTAGTGCGTATTGAAGACATTAGATTGCCTAACTAGTTTATCTACATCCCACACATATTCCATCCCCACCAGCTGTCTCGGCACGACCTCGGGAGGTCAGGTACGCGGAAGAGTTACTTGTAGATTCCCACACTTGCTTGTCACTTTTCCGGCGTACATAAACCTTCGTACGAGATTTTCTTTTCGAAGACAATCCTCTAAGAGAAGGATCTGAAGCTGCACCTAAGCAACTCCACATGAAAAAAGAAGTAAATCAAAATGATCAAAATGGGGAAACCAATTTTGAGTTCCCCATCACTGACAACAATGCAATTGCTGGTATGAAGAATATTTCTCCATCAGCCTTGCCAAATTTCCATGGAGTTATGTCAGAGGACCCAGCTACCTTTCTCTTTGAGTTTGATGTCCTGTGCAGGAGCTATGATTATACTACTGATGTACACAAATTGAAGCTATTCCCTGATACACTCAAGGGCTCGGTCTTGAGATGGTTCATGGGATTGGGAAGAAATGTTATAACCATGTGGGCACAAATGAAGGCTAAATTCCTCAAGAATTACTAGGATTACTACAGACTAAAAAACAGAGGAGGTGATGAAATATACATAATGAAACAAAAGGAGGATGAACCATTGGAAGAGTATTTGGAAAGGTTCCTGTTCTACGTTAAAAATTCAAGACACACCATCGACATACCACCTGAATCCCTCAAATTACTCATTTTGAAGGGACTCAGTGAGGAGAACATGGATGCTCTGTATATGATAGGAGAAGGGGACATTTCAAAATCTTCTTTTGAACAAATATGTGAAGCCTATAAAAATTAATCAAGATCTACTATGAATAGGGTACGCAATTTACGATAAAGAGGTGGATTATCTTCCAAAACAATGGGGGACATATCCAAGTCAAAGATTTTTAGCATGTTCAAAAACATGAAGTAGGATATTGTCAATGATATGGCCAATCAACTAGATTCTCTACATGCTAAAAATAAGAAAGAAGATGTAGGTTCAACACTCACAAACTACTGCCATACATGCAGAAAGAAGGAATCAAACTGTAGATGCAGAGAATTAGCTAGCATTGCTAAAGAAATGGAGGCTTCACCTGATTTCAAGATGTTTGAGATAGAAAATGGGTAATTTTTCTATGTTTCTCAAAGAAAACCATGGCCACTGAGGAAAGGAGGTATGACACAAGAACCTATGCATTAATTTCAAAATTGGTCTAATAATTCATATATGTAGCCCCCACCTTGGACAAACCCTCAATGATGGGCCCCATATCCTAACCATTATCAACAACAGTGTTAACCTAAATTCCAAGGCCAACCACAAAATAATGGAAACAATCTCCTCAATCATGGAAATAACCCTAGAGGGGAGTGCAATAGTGGAACAACACCTAATTACCAACAAGCTTATCCACAACCTCCTTATCAATAGCAAAACAAATGTCTGATGCCAAACCCATAAGAAGGATCCTAGCTAAAAGATACACAACTGCCCACTCAAAAAACACCTAATCCTAATAATAAAGTTGCTCAGCTAACCTATTCCACTGAACCAAGTCAATACCCTACCTATTATGTTGATATTAACAATATCCATCTTCGACCAGGAAGAGCACTTTCTCCACCAACTGGAGTTAACCATTACTGAAATTACAGAAGAACCATCGTTGTTGCATGATGACCCATAACAATGTCAGAATATGCTGTAGGTTGATCCACAACAACCTGCGTAAAATTCTAGCAAGGGTAAAACACAGGGTAATGAGCCACCATTTCTTGAAATATTACAAGAAAAGAAGACTGAGCTCAAATCAGAATCTAATTCTGATTTTGTCAATCATTTAAAAGACATGTGTCAAAATTCCATTGATTTAAGCTATCAAGGATGTGCCTATCTATAAAAAATTGGTTAAAGATCTATGCATACAGAAACCAAATAGAAAAAATAAAAGATCCATCTATTGTGCAAGTCAATGGACAATTAGTTGATATCATGCTTGGGAACTTAGTTCTTCCCAAATACATAGACCCAGGAAGCCCTTTAGTAAATGTTACAATCAATCACACCGTGATTAAGAACACTTTGATTAACTTAGGGGAAACAATAAATGTAATGAAAAAAAAATCATGAACTATTTTAAATTAGAGGGGCTAAGACCAAAAACCACAATCTTGTAGATTGCAGAAAGATCACCAGTTAATCCTGAAGGCGTTTTGGATGACATAGTAGTAGTGGTAGACTCTTGGGAATACCCTGCTGATTTTATTGTTCTTCATCCAAAAGAATTTTTGGGAGGATATCCTATCATCCTAGGAAGACCATGGTTAGCAACTGCTGGGGAATTCATAGGATGCAAATATGTTAATATGATCATCTCTAATGGAAGTTTCACTAAAAATCTTATGCTCTACCCTGTGCACAACCATTCATTAAAGAAGATAAAACCATTTGGGTAGAAGAACTAGAAGAAGATCAAAGCTCAGTTCAACAACTCATGATGCTGGAGAAGTGATGCATAATATAGGACAAGAGGAAGATGTTGTTCTTTCTAAGGTTCTGTAAAATAATTATGGTAAGAATAAAGAAGAAGATGAAAAATTACACTGCATAAGCTATCCCAAGAATCAAATATTACAACATCAGAGTACTATGAAAGTTCTAGGTAAGAACTGCATCTCACACTAACTTCTTCCACATGATTGTATATTGAATTCTCTAAGTAACAACATATGCTCTGTGACTGATCTTTCTAAGCAAGTGGAAGTTGCACCATGCAAGCCATTTAATGTGAAAAAAATGTTGAGCATGAAGAAAGAGCAGATATTAATTGCTCTACTCAAGAAACATAAGACAAAATTTGCATGAGACTATGGATACATGCATGGAATCCATCCTAAATTTTTCACTCATAAGATATACATCAAAGAAAAATGCAAGCCAATAAGACAACCATAGAGGAGAATGAACCCAACAATAAGGGATATAGTGAAAGAAGAATTAAAGAAATTATCAGATGTTGGTGAAACCCTTTTTTATCGTACCTAAAAATAATTACAAATGGAGAATCTGTGTGGACTATAGGGAGCTGAATGCAACAACAAATAAGGATCATTTTCCACTTCCTTTCATTGATAAGGTACTCGACACACTTGCTGCCAAGAAGTATTTTTATTTTCTGGACGGCTATAGTGGCTACAACCAAATTCAAATTGCACTTGAGGATTGTTGGCGATAAAATTTGTTGGGTGGAAAAACTTGTGGATTTCTTTCCAATGCTATGGGAATCTAAGTCCCTCTACTTAACCGGTGCAACTACTGTATATGCATGCGTGTGAAAAGGTGGATTTCTATGGTGGCCTTTTGACCAGGGATCCAACAGGGACACTCCACTGAACCTGTGGCAAAGCTTGTAGATATCTGGAAGAGAGAAATTCATCTGAAGAGTGGGAAAGGGGAGTTAGAAAAGAGGTAGGAGAACTAATGGTGCAGGTGGGAAATTAGATTCCTGCAATCACTAGTCAGAAGTATCATCACATGCATTTAAGAGAAGAAACAACTTTGTAATCATCATTAATACCAAATGAAATTTGATGAACACAAAGTATCAAGAATTCTCTTAGTCAAAGAAAGCTATAAAATCCTTCTTCTTGTATTAATTTCTCAAACAAAAGTTGTACATAGTGGAGAAATGGAGGAAATTGAGAAGGGGGGGAATGTAGAAGAAAATGGCTATCTCCTTTGCTTTCTCTAGGTACAATGCACTCTTGAGTTTACAACATCAATTGCCAACCCTTTGAAATGGGAAAGGCTTTACAATTTATAGAATAGAATCAAATTTTCACCTCCCTCACATGACTCTTGGTTTCCATATTCTACTCATGACCTTTCATTTTGCATGAATTAAGTATTTCTCTTATAATTTTGAGAAAATACTTTTTTTACAAATTTGAAATAGGTCACTTAAGTGAATAGGATGAAATATAATGATGACAGATAATGAAGAATTAGAATGGAGAGAGAAAGAATAGAGGGAAAGAGAGGAAGAAGAGATGTTGCTTGATGAAGTCCGTTGATCCTCGTTGATGGAAAGCTCCAAATGTAGTGAAACTATGAATATTCAAATTCCTTGTACAGTGGATGATGTGTGAACACCGTGTGTAAATACATTGTCACATGACTCATTTGGTGATCATGGGCATCACTCATGGAGATCCATTCTAAAAAAATATCATCCTGACTCCCTTCAATATTTTTGCACTACTCAGCTCATTCAGATAGGATCCTAATGAATCATCTTGTGAATGATCCCTAGCATATTTGATTGCAAATTCCACCTCCTGCATACCAATTGAAGCATGAAATGAGTGTCGAAAGACATTATTGACATCCTCACTGTCACATACTCTACATAGTATGATGATAGAGATAACACTTTTTCTTACTCAGAAGGGAAGGGTTGCGCTAGATTTTGCCATGTCCATTTATGCTTCATGATTTCTTTTCAAAAAATAAACTTACTATTTTTAGTAAGTGTGAAAAAGCAAGTCCCTGATCTTCAACTAGATGCTGTAGCTTAGTTTTCCTCTTTCTCCCTGTGTTCCATGTTCCTTCTGGATTAACATTCTATTTTTAGCAGGTTCTCAAGGGCCCACTTACTATTTTTAGTAAGTGCCAAATTTTTTTGTTCTGGTGAATTCTCAGCTGTAGTGCACCTCCAATGTCTTCATCTCCTTCGCAGGTTCTTCTGTCAATGACTTTCCCAAAATAACAGTTACTATGTAGTAGACCTGCTATTTTTAGAAAGTTGGCCTCTGCGAGTCAGATTGATGTGGAACAAAGTTTTTTGATATGGGTTTTTGCCCAATATCACCCCTCTGAAATTTCGGGTCCACCCACTTAATAGTCCAGGAGATTTTAAAGTTTTAATTTTCAGACTTGACAGTGCTTTTGGGTACGACAACCATTAATGGACCTCAATATTGTAGGTATGGTTTTCTCCTCCGTTTATGAATAAAATTATATTTTTGATGTGGGTTTTTTCTTCTAGTTCTTCACGTACAATCTTACTTCAATTCGGCAACCGGTTTAACGATAAATCCCACTTCTTTCTTCGTTGAGCCAGAAGGGGGATTTCTTCACTACAGATGCTATGGTGCATGAGAGGAGATTTTGAATGTTTCTTCTTGATGGCATTGGGTAGAGGAATTAATAGAAAAATATAACTTGTTGTTTCATGCATCCGTTTGGGATAATTATTTGACTATTTGTTTCATGGCTATGGAGTTTTCTTTGTGCTTCTCCTTCTGTGTTTTCTCCAATTCTCCTTCTGGGACCTATGTGCTCTTGTGGAGTGAATGTAATTTTCTCTATGGAAGGTCTGGTTTGATTTTTTCAATGGTCAAGTGATGGAGGAGAGTTGCAGAGGAAGGATGAAGTTTGTATGTGCACTGGAGTGGAAGCGGCTGGAAACACTGAGCGGTTAGTTAGAATTTTTGAATTTTGAATGCATGAAGGAGAGATATTGGGAAAAAAATTTCATGTTTTATGTCCCTAGCCTAAATTATGTGAGGGACATAAAATTCCATGGTGGTCAAGAGGACGACATGTGGTGGTGATCCGACGGTAGGGAATGAAAGGTGAGAAAATTCGCTTTAAAGCACTGGGAGTTGAAATTTGGTCACATGGGTGTCCCAAATGAATCACCATAGGGGTTGGGTGCATTTTTCCATGTCTGATGTCCCTCGCCTTAGGGACATAAGGGATATCAGTTTCCACGGTGATCCTGGAGCTGTCACGTGGTGTCTGATTTGATGACAGGGAATGGATGCTCCAAAAATACACCTGAGAGCTGAAAGTCAGTCATGTGGGTGTCCAAATGACTCCCCATAGGGGCTGGGCACATTTTTCCATGTCTGATGTCCCCCCACCTTAGGTACATAAGGGACATAATTTTCCATGGTGATCCTGGAGCTAACACGTGGCACCCGATCCGATGGCAGGGAATGATATGCTCCAAAAAATGCACTTGGGGGCTAAACTGTCAAGTTTGGAGGTCACATGAGGGTCCAAGAGGTCATATGGGGGCTGGGAAAAATTTTAAAGGGTGGGTGTATCTGACCTTAGGGACGTCGGGGACATGAAATCCCACCAGGATCCTGGTGCTGACACGTGTCCTCCCAAAAAATGACTAAGTCTTGAACTGCCTTTGAGAGGGCAACTTAGAAAGAAGATAACTTGAGCTCCCGATGGAATTTATTGGTGAAAATTTATATGATCCTAACTGGAAATGGAAATTTTAATTTGATGGTGGGGGTTATCATGTCTTGATTAATCCATTTTATTCCTAAAAAATTAGATTTGTGATTTGAGACTCCACTTGTACCTGATAAAAATTGCCTGCCAATCCTATGTGCCAAGGTGTTGTGAAAAATATGATTTCACCATCATGTAGGTATTAGAATCCTATTTTTGGAGATGTTTTGTTTTACTTCTAACTCTATTTGGAGCTATTAGAATCTTCTTTTGAAGCCCAATAATTGTTTTAGGCCTGTGAATTGCCTAGGCTTGTGCACCCTGTTTTCACTCAGACTTCCTTGAGTCTTTCAAAACTTCCTCAAACCTTCCAAAATAATTTCCATGATGTTCTAAGGTCTTCAATTTTCCTCCATGTTTAATTTGGCCTTCTGTTCTACTCCAGGGGGGTTGATACAGTCCTGGGAAGGCCAAGTGATAGCCCTTCCCATAACTGCTTATAGATAACATCTTTTTAGAACTCCCTAAAATCACCTAGGAGGAAAGAATAAAATTTCCTAAATCAAATAGGGGAACAATTTTACATCAAATAAGGGGTGACTAGACTAACATATTTGACCTGAGGTGCTTAGGAATGATAAAACATGAACATTTTGGCATAAGGGTATAGTTTTTTGTGCTTAGAAACCTACGATTTCCCTGTTGCACATTTGTACGACAACAAGGATTAGGATAAGACCACATTCACATGCCCATGGGGAACGTTTGATTACTCTATTCTTCCTTTTTTTTCCAGTGCACCTGCCACATTTCAAAGATAAGTTCTTAGCATCTTTTTAAATCTAACCAATGATTGCATAGAAATATATATGGATGATTTTATAGTCCATGGCAGTACCTTTGATGAAGCAATGAAGAAATTAGACAAAGTTCTCAAGAGATGCAAAGAGCATAATCTGTCCTTAAGCAATGAAAAATGGTACATGATGATGTCTGAAGGAATAGTGTTGGGGACACTATCTGTCATCTGCTGGAATTTGGGTAGATCCATAAAAAATATCTGTGATTATAAATCTGCCAACACATAAAAAGAAAAAAGATGTGAGGATTTTCTTAGGTCATGTTGGTTATTACCAAAGATTCATTCAATATTTTGGTAGAATTGCAACACCATTGTTTGTTCTACTTGGGAAATATTTTACCTTCGTGTGAACTGAGAAATGTGAATCTGCATTCCAGTCCTTGAAACAAATGTTAACTTCTACACCTGTACCTTTGTTAAGAGGAACAAATAGGAGTTTTCCCTTTCACGTACACACTGATGCTTCAAACCACACAATTAGAGCTATTATAGGATAGAAGGATGGGATTCTTAATTATGCAATCTATTATGTCAGTAAGAACCTGCAGCATGCTGAGCTCAAATATACAATCATGGAGAAGGAATTTTTGGCGGTTGTGTATGCCATTAACAAATTTAGGCATTATATCACATGTATCTATTATTTATCCAAACTAACTATGATACCATTAAATATCTAATCAACAAACCAGTTGTAAGCAACAAAATAATCAAATGGTTACTACCCCTACAAGAATTTGATATTACAATTGTGGATATGCTGGGTAAAGACAATGTTGTTGCTGATTTTCTCTCAAGAATGGAGAATAATACTGAAGAGCAAGTAGTGGATGACTCCTTCCTAGATGAACACATGTTTTCCATCTCAACTAAAACACCCTGGTATGCTGATATAGCTAATTATTTGGTCTCAAGTAAGACATCACCACACTATCTATACTCTGAAGAGAAATATATTGTAGAGAAAAGTGTGAATTTTTCTTAGATAGCTACTTTCCTATTCCACACAGGAAAATACAATTTTATGAGGAGATGCATTGATGATGAGGAAATATATGATTTCCTCAAATCTTGCCATAGTGAACCATGTGGAGAACATTTTTCTATAAAAAGAACAACAAAAAAGTGTTGATAAGAGGATATTACTGGCCTACACTACATAAGGATGCAACATTGTATGCCAGAAGATGTGATAAATGCCAAAGAATGGGGTGGCCTACCAAGATAGATGAGATGCCACTGTAACCTCAACTAGTATTGCAGTCATTTGACAAATGGGGATTGGACTTTATTGGTCCCATAGATCCTAAGTCTCAACAAGAAAGAATATATTTTGGTGTGCACAAACTACCTCACTAAATGGACAGAAGTGAAAGCACTGCCAAATTAGAAAAGTGAGAAAGTTGCTAAATTCTCTATATGACCACATCTTCACAAGATATGGTGTGCCAAAATAAATTGCTACAAATCAAGGTACACACTTTACTACTGAAGTCATCTCTGATTTAGCCAAATAATATGAAATCAAGCACATGAAATCTACACCCTATCACCCCCAATCAAATGGCCAAGTTGAGGTAAAAAACAGGGAAATAGAATCCATCTTGACCAAAACCATTGCACTCCACCGAAGGGACTAGTCATAAAGACTTCTAGAAGTAGTTTGGGCATTCAATACAACTTGGAAGACAACAATAGGCTTTACACCATTTGAGATTTTGTATGGTAAGACTATTGTTATCCTCCCCATCTAAATTTGAGCATAAGACACTAAGGACTGCACTTGAATTAGGCATATATTTGTCTGAATATCAGAGACAAAGGATTCTCCAACTCAATGAGCTGGATGAAATGAGGAGGCAATTTGTTCATAATACAGAGGAGGTACAAAAGCAAAGGATCAAATGGCATGACAGGTTCATCAAAACAAGACAATTCCATGAAGGTGATTGGGCTTTCTTATTTGACTCCAATTACAAGGACCACATGGGAAATCTTAGAATGAGGTGGTTAAGACCATATGATATTGAGAAAATATTCCCTAATGGGGTTGTAAAACTCATTACCATAGACCCTGTGAGATTCAAACTATTGGTGAATGTGCATAGATTGAAATTTTATAAAAAATCCAGTATGATAGGAATACTTTCATGCAACAATTCAAAGGAAGTCAAAACTAGATGGAGATGAGAACAATAGAGTTAATATCACGAAGTTGAACCTGCTGGTTCATCTTCTAAAATTGCTGAGGAATGAGAAGTTTAGTGAGCCTTGGTATATTCAACTTGTTGGATACTCCAAGGAAGAATAAAAGTGGTGTGATCAACATTCTTGGTGATCATCACCACTCAACTAACATGTTTTGTTTTTTAGAATTTTTTTTTTGTAGGTTTTGGTGTATCTGTTCCAAGGAGTGCATAATCTCTGACAGAAGGAGATGACGTAAAGACTAAAATGTCTACTTTCATTAGCATGCATTAAAGATTTGTTTTATTTCTTGTTGGCAGAACTCATGATTGTATGAAGAGAAATAAGGATCAAATTGTGCCTGCAAACACCTATGAGTAAGATTGGAACCAAAAATATTCAGTCTTCCCTCTCTGAGAATTAACTGATTTTATTAAGGGACCTCTAACATGCACTTACAACATTATATACAATTCTTGCTAGCAACATAGCATCTCAACTTGTAGTGTCATGGTGACTCTGCATGCAGCCGGAGGCATGAATTTCAACAAGGCACATGTCACAATCATCAAAAGTACTTCTTGAGATAAGTGCACTTGATCCACTTTATTAAAGTAGTGATAGAATAATTATAATTAATTAATATTTGTGTCATGTCCTCAATAACTTTATTTTTCATAATTTACTGCCGCCTTCCATAAAGTGAGTTGTCTCCCATGTCACCCCACTTCTTCACCTCACATGGGTACATCCTTCAAATCTAATTAATTCAAGCCCTTTCAAGCTGTGTGTAAGTTTGGTCAAAAATTTCAAAAATACTAAGTACTCCAGATATTTACACTCATTTGAATTTTCATAAATCAATTCGAAGCTATAGAAATTTCTTGACTCTCATAGCTAAAAAAGTTATTGAATTCAAGATGGGTGGTGAACTAACTAGAAACTAGCCTACAAATCATACACATCTCCATGATAAACCACAGATTCTACAGTTTTTCCATGACAGTGGTTGGATGGATTATATTAATAAATTTCAGGGATATAATGAGTCAATGGTAATAGAGTTTGTCACTGCCACCTTCAAGGACGGAAAGGCCACAGTAAAAGGTTTGACAATTAAGGTGGATGACAACATTCTGGATGAAGTGATCAGACTCTCAACAAAAGGAGAGATGTATCCTGAGAAAGAAAATCCAGATGAAGCTCATAGAGAATTTGGAGACCCAGATGAAAATTCATCAGTGATAAAAAAGCTACCTTACACACTTCTTTAAAACCCTTTTTGGATGATGTTTCCAACTATGTTATAAAGTAATTCACCTGTGAGGGTAGGTACTCACGGTTAAACACTGTGCATTTTAAATTTTTCAATCAATTGAAAAATGGAAAACATGTCAATGTACCTAACTTCCTGCATGAAATTCTAAAAAAATGAGTAGGGAATCTTAAAGGGGTAGGTCCACATTGTCTCACCATTGTCTTGTCACCTTATTTTTTAAACATGCATTGGCGATGGAACATCCTACAATAAACTAGGGAGATTTTTCTAGGGGAAAACATATTAATGATTTGTTGCAAAAGGGGAAGAAAAAGAGGAGAAGATCAGTTGGGTCTTCTACACCTCCTCCACTTGAAACTACAGCTGTCTACATCTATTCATGCAGAAACCTCTATTCCCTCATAAAACCCTACTCCTACACAACCTACTATACCTACAGAAACACTTGTCCATGAAAAACCTCCATCTCTTGAGAAGGACTCTAGGTCAATCTCCCCTGATAGAATCCTTATTGCTGAAAACTTTGCTAAATATATCCATACCTGAGTCCTCTTCCTCCAAAGGAAAGTGAAATTATCAAGAAAAACCTCTGAGCCACCAAGGAGATCCCATAGACTCCATACTAAAAAGACAAAAACTTTGAAGCCTAGGAGAAACATTCAAATCTTCCTGGAAAGTGAAGAAGAGGAAATAGAAAAGACTGAGGAAGTTATTCCAATAGAAGTTGAACAAGAAGATCATGGGGACAAAAATGCAGACATAGTCCATGGAGATAAAAATAAGGAGGTGGAAACGAAAAAAGGAGGAGAAGTTAGATGAGAAACTTTCTCAGGAAATCCCTAATGAACCAATTAGAGTTCAAACAGAGGTTTTTCATACTGGGGAAACCCACAAACAACATGAAGGAGAAGATTCTATAGAAGAAATTGAAAATATATCCCATGTGACCACAGATAATGAAGAATAGGCTTAGGAAGCACTTAAACATTCAATACCTGAACCACATATTGATGTCATGGACACTATGGATGATTTGCTATAGGATATTGAGGATATAACTAATAATATTACCCAAGACCTTGATCTAGAACAAACTGATGTAATAGACACTATGGATGATTTACCACTAGATATTGAGAATAACAATTGAGCATATTTTCCAAGACCTTGAGCCAGATCATGATAATAATCCAATTGGGATAATAAAATGGACATTCATATAGTTGACCAAGAAAAAGTTCATGAAGTCTTAGAGCCTGAGTATCCACCATTTCCACCACTCAACCTACAGCCACATGTTGTGATAGAGGAAACTTTCAGAGAACCTCCTAAACTAGCTTGTTGGGATATGGCAACTCAAACCACCTTGTTGGACTACTGGGTAACACAACTTGAGAATTATGTTAACAAGCTACAGAGAAAGTGGAACAAAGATGAAGGAAGAATTTCTCTTCCAACATCAACTAGATATTGAAGAAAAGGATAGGCAGCTCAGGGCTAAGGATAATGAGATTGCTAGAATGAAGAAGAAGCAAGAAGACATTATTAAGGTAACCAATGAAATAATTTTATGCAGGACCACCTTAAAATGTATATGTTGTCTTCTTAAAGGAACAAATGTTGCAACTTAAATATACTTACATCAATTCATATTTTTAGTTTGACATTAGTGCAGCTCGCAACTTATTTAGACTATATTTAAAAATGCCACATGAAATTCAATTGTTGTTGTGTGAATTATATATGCATAACTATGCTCTAGAGTATGAAAGAGATTGGATACCTACACTTTACATTGGGGATGTACAAATTTGGGAACTGTGTTCCTAATTTCACAATGACCTATATAGGGAGAAGCATATGGTGGATTACAGAAAATTTTGTGCAAGTACAACCTTTGATGATAAGAGTAGAGGAAGGAAACACTAAAGAAATGATTGAGGAATATGGAAATTTTATGTCAGAGCAAAAAAATAAACAGAGGGTTTACAAGATGAGACAAGAGGCCCATGATGAAGCACACAGATCACATTAAGTTTAATGGTGTAGAAATAGTACAGGCCTGTAGGTCAAGGTGGGAAGAAATGTCATAAGAAATGAGGAGAAAAGAGATGCATTATTATCCTAACATTATCCCAACTTTTAGATGGATAAATGCATATATTGAAGTCTACAAGGGATGTGGAAAAGCTTGGTTTCCCATTGGTTTTTATCCACCAATCTTTGACTTTCCTATTCCCCATTGGTCTGGAAACATAGAGCTCAATGAGGACTTGCAAAACAAAATAATGGAAAGGTACAGAAGGAATGTGGGTTATTTCTTCACATAACTAGAAGGTATCTCAACACCAATGGACTTCAGGAGATTGTGCAACATTATTTAGCTGACCCCAAAAAGATAAATGGAAGAATGTAAGAATTCTTGAAATGAGGACATTCAAAAAGCTTATTCTGGGGGTGTGATGAGCCCTTTTATTTACTATTTCAAATGCCTCATCTGTTGTATTTTGTTTATCCATATGTACCCTCTTAAACTTATGATTCCCATATACTGCTGAACATATCTGGAACTTTTGGCACTTATATTAATTAATATAATTACTACTAAGTTTACTTTATTTTGTGGATTATGGATGCATTTATTCATCTAAATACAATGTGATGACTAAATAGTGCTTTGAATAAATGTTTCCTTGATTTCCTTTTTTATGTATATCCACTAACATTCAACCAAAGAAACTCATTAACAATGTAAAGAGACTCATCCAAAGACATGAAACCATTGGGAATTGTCCATAGCAAAGCACCTGCACCCAAGGGAAGTCACACACATATAAAATAACATAATTCTGGAAATCTTGAGCAATGTGGAAACTTAACCAGTTTTCACCTAAAAGAGCAGTTATGAGAACACAAACAAGATTCAATGCCATCACCTCATCATGCTCTGCAACTCCAACAAGGAACTAGTTGATCCAATTTGATAACTAGTTGTTTAGAGTGATCAGTTAGTTGAGTTATGTCATTATAGGAGGACACCTTCTAACAGTTCTATGTTGCATGCATAAAGAATATCTAGATTGCTTGGTTGTAATATTTTACTTAATCAAAATTGTAACTATTAGTAAGAAGGTTGTCTCTTCACGTATCTTCTGAGTGAAGAATATAAAAAGGAATGAAGGATGTAGAAAAGGGAATCGATCCATAGGTAGATATTTGATTGTATGTTCCATTTGTAATCTTCATGATATTGAATAAAAATCCGAAGTTCTTCTTAATTATTGTAGACATAGGCCATAGGAGGGATTAACACCTAAGACAAGGCCCACTTGTGGTCTACTAACCCTCTCCTTTTATTTTTTGTTATAGTTTCTTGCATGATTAGATTAGATTTATAGCAACTTATCCTTTATTTATGATCTGTCTTTTACATGCTTTAATGATAGCCATAGTATTCATTTCCAGTTATAAGCTAGTTCAATTCCAACATTGTATTTCCTGATTGTAGTGACAACAATTTTCCTTTATATCTCCCAACATCTGTAACTGTGCATACAACACTGACAATATTGAAATTTTATGTCCTTAGGTCTGATAATTAAATTACTGTGGATTAATAAAAATCATACTGATTGTTGCGAATCAATTTGTACCATCATGGAAGAACTGAATTGGTGAGTAGATGTGGGGGGGTTGAAAATGACAACAACAAGAAAAGTAAAATTGCTAAAGGACCTGGGTTAGTTAGTAATTTCTTCACTCAAAAACTATATGAATAATAGTATGAGACTGAGACTAAATAACATTTAAAGTGCGTGATTTTATGACTACATTTTCCCCCACTTTATGTTGGTGAGTGGAAATCTCGGTAACATAAAGTAGATAAATATGCATACTTGATGATCAATGTTGTTGTTGACTACTTGCTTCTCATATGGTTGGACCTATAAGGATAAGATGATCAAGTAGTAAAATACACATGTATATATGTCAAAAAAAGTATGTAAAACTTCATGTATATAGTAAAAAACATGTAATGGAAATGAAAATGTAAAAGGAACATGTGCACATGATTCTTGAAGAGAGAAAGGGTGTAGAAAGGATATCCTTTAATGTGAGTTTTTTGGGTGATCTCATGCCTCCATATACAAAGAAGCATATGGAGAAAGCTACATTATTCTCCAACCTATAACTACTTCCCTAAATATGTATGAAGAGATATCTGTACTTCTTGGTTTTTTGGGCAATCCAATGCAACTGGCCGAAGTAGTGAAGGGAGGAAATCTATTGTATCCTCCAACCTATAAATTTTCCCCAGGGAGGCTAAGGACAATCTGTCCTGTAAAATATGTTGTATATGGGGCTTGTATACTAGTCTGAACCCACTTGTTGTATAACCCATAATGCGAAGGAAAAATAACTGAACTTAACTATACTGGTAGAGAGCGTTGTGTAATGTGTATAACCCTAAATGATGCCCCCCTCTTTGGGGGAGCATGCGACGTTGTTAATAGAAGAATGTGGTCCCAAAAGAGGACTAACCACATAAACTATGCCCTACAAGGGGAAAGGAATGTTCTTGGTATAAACCAAGACGTACACAAACAAGTGGCTAGAAAATAAGTGTTAGTACGAACAAACATGCATGTAGAAGACAAATGTACACTACACAAATAATGTATAAATTAGAATGCAAGAAAACACAAGAAGACAATCATAGAATTCCAAAGTGGGTTATAAACATGGGACATCACTCACAATGGTGCAAGACACTCAAGGCTGCATACAACAAACAAGTGTGCACACCAAACAAAGGGCAAGGCCCACATACAATAGCAATCAAAGACAAGCAATTACAAAAAACAAATAGCTATGGAAGGAAATAATCCTGTAAACAAATGTTGCACATGAAGCACTTGTTAATATGTTAGAAAGATAACCCATATGCCAAAATCATGTATAAGAAAGTAATGTAAAGTGCTAAGTATAAAATGGAACAATAAAAATTTTAAGAGACCATGCTACGTGTAAGAGATCTATATCTGCGATCATAACTAGAAAAGGGCATGCATGTGCATATGTGTATGGTAAAGATAATGACATACAAGAGATATATCTAGCATGTGTAATAAGCGGACATGAACAAGTAAATGTAAGCAAGAGTAAAAGAAACCAAGATATGCAACATGCTATGGATGGATGGAATCAAATGCAAGATGGATGATAGGAACCGTGTGCCCCTCAAGTGAATGGAAGTGTATGCAATGAGGTTCATTTATTATGCCCCCTTAGCATTCAAGAATGAACCAAAAATGAGAGTGTGTCTTTGGGAAATGGTCGAGATGGGTTGTGTGTAACGCGTTGTGATGAATGTATATGTGTTTTGATGATATATGACCTAGATATGGATGTGTGATGATGTATATGAAAGCGTATAACACGATAAGACAATTAGAGGGGGTAGTGATGTATCCTAAAGTGTGTACCACTACAAGATGAAGGAATAAGTGACCATTTATCCTATAACGTATGTCACTAACCTAGTAATTTCACATGATATAAGGTCAAGTGATGAATGTGTGTGTATGATAAGGTCCATTTGATTGGAAAACCCTCTATAGTCAAGTATGGACCGAGCAACTAGAGTGCGTCATATGGTAGTGAGTGTAGTGCGTAGAAGAAAATTTAGGATGTGTGGTGATTAACGGATATGTGTAAATATGCAATGTGTAGAATGCAATGCAAGATGTATAGATAAACTAATAGTGTAAGGTGCGCGCCATGTGTGATGACGACTAATATGATGTATGATGTGTAGATATGCAAATTTCAGAATAATATAGACTAAATATAGAGTGTATGATGTAAGATGTAAGACATGTGATGCGAGATGTGTGAAATGTAATATGTAATACATATTATGTAGTGTGTGGGATTCATGTGTAGTATGCCCTTAACAGTCAAGTGTGAACCGGAGCACAAGAGTGTGTCATCAGGTAATTGTGATGTGTAAATGACAATGAAATATAGAGGACTATGTAAGTGCTATAATTTTGATGCATGTAAATACAAGTATGGGAAATTTGATGATGATAGGATGGGGGGATGCTTGAATGCTATGCCCCCAAGTTTATGGTGGTGAATAAATTCATGTGACACTATTGAGGATATCATCACTATTGAGATCAAAGCCTACCGGAGCAGCATTGGAGACATGATAAGCAATAGAGTGAGGGGGATCATATAAAGAACCATGGCAATGTAATGTGTAGATAGTCATGGCATATTCTTCACCAGTGAAGGGAACTGGTGGACAGTCATGTGTGTGCCATCGAGAGATTCGAAGAGTAAGTAAGAGATGAGTCATTAGCTATGTAAATATTACCGAATGACATTGGAAATGTAAGTGAAGTGTGATTAGTATCTATGGTACCACCAATATAGTCAAACCAATATTTCCCAAGATTCAATGGATAATCATGAGGGGTACATGCAAAAAAAACCTTCAAATGAAACACACTAAGGACATAGGAGCCCGAAATGTGACAATATCCATGATAAAGATGAGATGAGTGAAGTGGGGGTAAGATGTAATTAATTTTTAAACCAAGTCTTGGTAAGCCATCATTTGTGAACATAATAACTAAACAAGTATGATTGACCATGATGTTATGCCAAAAGGATTTGTTGATGAGTAGTGTGCATGTGAAAGGGGGTGGTGAAGATGTAGGTTGTGTGGTAGAAGACGGAAAAATCTTGACGGTGTTACCCAATCCTTGGTAAAGTATCATAACATTGGTATAAGGAGGGGCTTTGTACCTGTATTCATTCGAGCCATCGGCTATAAATGTGTCTTCGAAATAAGATCCGTCAACATATAGAGGAGTAAAGTTAAGTTGGCCTAATGCTTTGTCAACGAGGTTGATTGCATCAAATTCATCATTATAATCCTTAGAACCATTGGTGTTAGTGTCATTATTGAGTATGTTGGTAGGTGGTTCACTAGGTGGAGGAATGGAAGGGGCCATGATAGGTGGAGAAGAAACCTAGATAGGTGTTAATACTATAGGTGATATTATAGCCGTAGTGTGAGTAGAAATAGCGGGAGTATTTGTAGTGGTAGAAGAAGGTTGTGAAGCGCTAGACTGACCAATTTCATATGTGTCAAGTCTATTATATGGAATACTTTGCAAAGGTGGGATGGGAATAACAATAATAGGGTCTATACAAAAATATTTGAATGGATCTAGATCTATAGCTATAGTATGTTCATAGCCACAATGCAAAAATTTGACACATTGATGAATAATAGATGGAACTAGTTGCATTGTGCGAATCAAAGGTCTACCTAATAAGAGATTGAATTGAAATGAGGCATATATAACATAAAATTTGATGAGAATAGTTTTAGGCCCAATCCAGATGTGTATTGAAATAGTCTGTAAACATGTACGAGTGGTAGAGTCATAGCCTTAGATGATAGTAGAATTCTTAGAAATGAGATTATCACTAATACCAAGTTGCTTTAAAAAGGAATAAGCACATAAGTATATGGTTGATCCATTATCAATAAACACTCATTTAATACAAGTAGTGCTAACAACAACATTAATAAGCAACGGTGCACATGAATTCCTTTTAAAAATGATGTAGCCTAGAATCTACTATGTAAAACCCAGACGCACTAGCACATCACCCAACCTGAGCTGAGTGCTCACCTTAAGCACACAAAGGTACCAGGACCCTCTTTAGAGTTTCTTGTGCATGATGTTAGTGTGATGAAGATAAAACATATTCAGGTCCATAATTAAACATAAACATTCCACAATGCATAATCCAGATGTAGATCGTAGTGAATCATGAATTAAATAATAACTATAATAAGATTAACCATATATGAACCATATTCAGTTATGTTTAACACCATTATCCAACCAATATACTCCATTACATTAAACACTGTAAAACACAAAATATTCTTACATTATAAAGTATATCCATGAGTCATGCGTACATTAGATACAACAACATAACTATACAATAACTTAGTCTCTCTAAACTACATAGTTCAGTATGTATTTATAGAGGTGGGGACTTTCCCTTCACTGCTCACGCACTTCTCAAAATAGGTCACATGTTTATAATAAAAATGTGCCTTTACAATAGCATGCACACATGCAAGTGTGCTAATAATAGATGTAATGTTGTTAACTCTAAAAACAAATCCTATTATTAACTTAAACCCATGCATTACGTTTATCAACCGCTCATTACAAAAATACCATTTGCGTGTCATGCAAGTCTCCATCTCAATGTGTGCTCTGCATGCTAACTCCAAAAATATCCCTTATCCATAAAATGACTAAGTCTTGAGTGAAATTGTTCTGGCATGCTTTTCCGTTCCTATCTTTCCACACCTTCAAATGCACCTTGTTCCTGCACGCAAATCCTTTCTGTGTCTTATCCTTAGAACAATATTCTATCTACTCAACATTACCCCACACTAAAGTACATTTCTATCCCAAAAATGGGAATTCTTTCTGAGGTTCCCAACAATAAAGAATAATAATTGAAAGCATTAAAGAATCATTATATAAAAGAATGAATATCCAGAGCTAATCCTCCTAGTTGAAGAAGAGATCCACGACACACAAGACTCCTCGCACACGTCAAAATAAGGTTCATCCATGTGAGTCTTCATTGACCATGATAGTTTTTTCCTTGTGCACGTAGTGGCCATATTTGGGTCCATTAGCTCCCCACCCATATAACTCCTTAGATCCAATGTGCTCTGAAACCGAGTGTGGGTGATTTTGCTTATGTCCTCAACATAGCCCATACTAGGAACAACATATTCTTCACTTCTCTTTATCCTTTTCCCCCTTAGGAACCTGAGCGCAAAGGGCTGGAGGTGGTCCTTCTCGAACCTGATTCAAAATGGGCACATTGGTTTTCCCGTGCACTACTTCTTCTGCTTCTTTCACCCCTTCTTCTTCATCTCTCATTGTTTCATCCTGGGGCTCCTCCACATCCCCAGGTTGAACTGGGGTTCCACACATGCTCCCTTCAGACTTCTCTACCTCCTCGTTAAGCTTCATATTTATTCTTATCTTTGGTCTTGGGTGCTTCCTTCTAAGGGGAGAGTCGAGGTGACCTCCATAAAGGTTGACTTGTTCCAGTACCTTGGGTCCTAGTTCTTTTAAACACCCTCTTAAACTTGTGCTCCTCATGGACTGCATCTATATCCAAGTCTTCTTCTTCCTCTTGTGCCTGAGGGGGAGTATCTATGCACTCACTTTCCACTTTTTTTGTGGGCTTCCTTTGGCATTTATGGTCTAAGCCTCCACTATCCTTGTTTTCTTCTTCTTCCTCTATCTCTATGGTCAAGGAAAGCTTTAGAGCTGCCACATTTTCAAGTGTTTGTTTTCCCTTAGGCGGCCAGTAGGAGTATGATTTCATTCTCTACATACTTGTTTTTTTTCCAACCTAGGCTTAAGTTGGAGATATAAAAGTGCATCTCCACTATCCCCAATAGCCAAACTGACTAGCTTCATGTTTATAACATTAGAAATAAGCCTCTCAATGTAGGTAAACTGACCTGGATAAACATAATTTTTTCTGAGAGTATGGTAGTCACAATCGACCTTGTCCACATTAAAGCTCAAGTGACATGCATCAGTGAACCTGTGTATTGAGGCCTAGAAGTAGCACATTGTGAAGACATGTGGCAATTTGTACCATGGACTCCATGTCCCATCCTTCATTGCAAACCGCGCGATGCAAAAGTGCTAATACACCACCTAAATTGTACTACATTACTTATTACTGATGGCAACTCTTTATGTATACACCATTCCTTCTCAAATGCCACATAAAGTCATTCATACAATAGTTTTTTCCCTTTGTTTGAATGGGCCACTCACTATTCCTTCACATAAGTACTTCTCAAACCTCTCCGGGAGGGACTTCTTCTTTGTGGGGTATTCCCAAGTTTTGTTCTTTGGCCCATCAAGCACTCTAATTTCTACAAAGACAAGAGATAGTAGGATAATGCCAAAACTTATCTTTTCACCAGTGCATGCTTCCTCAGTAAGAGTTTCTACTATGTACACTGCTAAATTGTATACTTCTCCTTATGACATTTTATTTCTAATATGTAGCCACATGGTATTTACTTGTGACCATCTCTCTTGATCATTTAGCTTAGTGAGTAAATGCGTGGCTACCTGTAACACCGGGTACTTCCCTAATTTATAAATGTCTATTCCACATAGACCCTTAGAGTATCCCAACTCCTTTCTTATGGCTATAACTAGTACCTTATGTTATGTTTGTGGAGCCTATTTTCATGTTAGAGTGTGGTACACCTTCTATGTGTTACACTCGGGTATTTTTATGGCGGTCCCGCTCGCCGGTGAGTGGGTCAGGGGGGTTCGGGGGGGTGAAGCCCCCTCGATTGAAGGGGGTTTGGGGGTGAAGGCCCTAAAGCAAATTTTCATGGGTGGTTTATTAACCCATGGGTAATGGGTAACTGTTATGGGCTGTTTTTGGGCCCATGGTTTTTTGGTACCCATTGTTTTGTAAAACCACCTCTTCAGCTACCCATAGGTTTATGGGACGGTTTTTTTTTTTGCCCATTGTTTGATACCCATGGTTTTGTAAAACTGCTTAAGCAATATTCTATTTATATGGTCTTATGCATATGATAGATAGACAAGTAAATGTATTGCAGATGTGTTTTGAATTCAGGTGTGAATTATGTAGAGTTTGTTGAGCATAGCTCCAAATGGATCTGGGTATTGTATTGAGAGAGTGGAGGCTTGTAATAAAATATGAGCAAGTGATTCTTGGTGGATGTAGCCCAAATTGGGTGAACCATGTTAAATCTTGTCTCTCTGTGTTGTGTTATTTATTCTACACTTTTATTTGAGATCTGTAATATTTTCTGCATATTAGTTTCTACTATTGTGATTCTGTAAGGGATTATTCCACATATTTTATCTCTTATTTCCTAACAATTGGTATCAGAGCCTTGGTTTGGTTTACTGAAGTGTTGAATTATAGGGAAATTTTTTAGCTTAAGTGGGAGCTATGGTAGATGATGGAAAATATAGGGTTGATAAATTCAATGGGTAGAATTTCAGTCTTTGGAAGATGCAGATGGAAGATTACCTTTATCAGAAGGATCTTTATACTCTGTTGTTTGAGAAGGTGAACAAACCCTCAAGTATGAAAGATGTGGAATGGGATTTGTTGGATTGGAAGGCACTTGGAACGATCCGGCTGTGTCTTGCATCTTCGGTATTATTTAATGTTTCAAAGGAAAAGATGACAAAAGATCTAATGGATGCATTAGGGAAGTTGTATGAAATACCCTCTGCCTCTAACAAGATATTTTTAATGAAAAAGTTGTTTAATATGAAGCTGTCTGAGAATATTTCAGTAGCAGATCATTTAAATGATTTCAATGCAGTTGTGAATATGCTAGCTTTGGTTACAATAGAATTTGATGAAGAAGTTAGGGCTTTATTAATTCTGTGCTCTTTACCTAAAATTTGGAATAGCCTGGTAATGGCGGTAAGCAACTTGGTTCTAGCTAACTCGAAGTTGAAGTTTGAGGATATTGTAGGGGTGATTCTAAGTGAGGAAATGTGAAGAAAAAGCTCTAGATAATCTTCTACTTTAGGGAATGCTTTGACAGTGGAAACTAGAGGGAGATAGAAGAATAGAGGAAACCATGGAAAATCGAAAGATTGGGCAAGGTTAAAATCCAAGAACAAGATTGTATGTTGGAACTGTGGAAAGTTTGAGCATCTTAAGAAGGACTGTTGGGAGCTTCGAGACAAGAAGAAACAATAGGAAGAAAAAAAGGAGGAAAATGTGGCATCGGGTAATGTATGTTAGGATGCTTTGATTCTTTCTTTGCATAATATTACGGAATCTTGGGTTTTAGATTCAGGGGCTTCTTTTCATGCTACTCCACATAGGCATTATTTTGCTGATTATGTTCAAGGGGATTTTGGGCATGTTTTTCTTGGTGATGATGAGCCTTGCAGTATAGTTGGAAAAGGTTATGTTCAAGTTAAGATGTAGAATGGGAATACATGGCTATTAAAGGATGTCAGACATGTGCCTACATCAAGGAGAAATTTGATATCGGCGGGGCAATTGGGAAATGATGGTTGTAAAGTGATATTTATAGCTAACTCTTGGAAGGTTACCAAGGGTGCTCTTGTGGTGGCAAGAGGTAAGAAGGTTGGAACCTTGTATTTAACCACTAATAGTACTAATGATTGTAACCTTGTGGCTTCAGATGCAGATACAACATTATGGCACTATAGGCTCAGTCATATGAGCCATAAGGGAATGAACATCATAAAGAAGAATTTTCCTAGATATATAGAAAAGGGTTTGGATTTCTGTGAGAACTGCATATATGGGAAATAGAAGCGAGTAAGGTTTCTCAAGGTTGAACCTATGAAGAAAGAGAGTAAGTTAGAGCTGGTACATTCTGATGTGTGGGGGCCGGCTCAAGTATCATCTCTTGGGGGTTCAAGTTATTATGTTACTTTTATTGATGATGCAACAAGGAAAGTTTGGGTTTATTGTATTAGAAAAAAATCTGATGTATTTGACACTTTTGTTAAATGGAAAGCCTTGGTAGAGAATGAAACAGGTCTTAAGCTAAAATGTCTCAGGTCAGATAATGGAGGGGAGTATTGCAATAATGAATTTAATGATTAGTGTTCTAAGAATGGAATCCGCAGGCAAAAGATGGTTTTAGGAACTCCACATCAGAATGGGGTATCAGAAAGGATGAACAAAACAATAATGGAACGTGCTAGGAGCATGAGGTTACATGCAGGACTACCTCTTTCTTTTTGGGCAGAAGTGGTGAGCACAGCTGTGTACTTGATAAATAAAGGACCCTCAAGTGCCTTGGATGGAGGCATACCTGAGGAGGCATGGAATGGTAAGAAATTTGATTATTCATTTCTTAGAGTCTTTGGATGTGAGGTGTTTGTTCATATAGATAAGGATGATAGGACCAAGCTAGAGGTTAAATCAAAAAAATGTACTTTCATTGGTTATGGTGGTGATGAATTTGGGTTTAAATGTTGGAGTATTAAGGACAAGAAAATCATTCGGTCTAGGGATGTGTTCTTTAATGAGAAAGTCATGTATAAGCAATAGTTGCAGGAAAACAGGGAAGAATCCAAGAAAGAATATGCAGTGGTAGAGGATCTTCCGGATAGGAAAGTGACCCATGAATCAGTTCAGGAACCTACTCAAAAGGAAGCCCAAACTCCTACAGTGAGGAGGTCTTCTAGGGTAAGAAAAGAACCTGAACATTTTTCTCCTTCTCTTTATTATTTATTACTCACTGATAGTGGAGAGCTAGAGAGATTTGATGAAGCAATGCAGGTAGATGCCAGTAAGAAGTGGGAGCAAGCCATGGATGAGGAGCATAATTCTCTCATGGAGAACCAAACTTGGGATTTGGTGAAGCTACCGGAAGGAAAAAGAGAATTGCAGAACAAGTGGGTGTACAGATTTAAAGACGAAGAAGGAGGAAAGAAAAGATATAAGGCTCGGTTGGTGGTCAAGAGGTTTGCACATAAACAAGGTATAGATTTTGATGAGATCTTTTCTCATGTAGTAAAAATGACTTCTATTAGAACTGTTCTTGGAATAGTGGCAGCAGAAGACTTGCACTTAGAACAGTTAGATGTAAAGACTACATTTCTCTGTGGTGATTTGGAGGAGGAGCTATATATGCAGCAGCCAGAAGGATATGAAGTCAAAGGTAAAGAGGAGATGGTGTGTAAATTGAAGAAGAGCTTGTATGGCTTGAAACAAGCTCCACGTCAATGGTATAAGAAGTTTGATAGCTTCATGATGGAGCAAGGTTATATTAGATGTCATTCTGACCATTGTGTGTATACAAAGAAATTTGAGGATGGAAGTTATATTATCCTGTGTTTTTATGTTGATGACATGTTGGTTGCAGGTAAAAACATGCAAGAAATTAAAGTACTCAAGAAACAACTAAGTGAATCCTTTGATATGAAGGATTTGGGGGCTGCCAGACAAATCCTTGGTATGAGGATAACTCGGGATAGGAAGGAACGGATGCTGACTTTATCTCAGGAAGAGTATATTAAGAAGGTATTGGATAGGTTTAACATGCAGGATGCTAAATCGGTTGGGACTCCTTTGGCATGCCATTTTAAGTTATCAAAGGAGCAGTGTCCCAAGACAGAGAAAGAAAGAAACCATATGTCCAAGGTACCTTACTCATCAGTGGTTGGCAATTTGATGTATGCTATGGTATGTACTAGGCATGATATTGCCCATGCAGTAGGAGCTGTGTGTAGATTTATGAGTGATCCAGGTAAAGAGTATTGGCAAGCAGTAAAATGGATCCTTCAGTATTTGAGAGGTACCATGAGGATAATTTTGTGCTACAGTGGATCAAACACCACTTTACGTGGTTATGTAGATTCAGACATGGCTGGATATGTAGACAATAGGAGGAGCACGACAGGTTATATTTATAATGTAGGTGGGACAACACAGTGAGCTGGTGGCTTTGTCAACCATAGAGACTGAGTATGTTGCTGCCACAGAGGCAAGCAAAGAGATGATTTGGTTACAACAATTGCTTGAGGAGTTGGGGCATAAGTAGGAGGAATGTAAGCTGCATAGTGATAGTCAGAGTGTTATACACCTAGCTAAGAACTCTGCTTTCCACTCCAGGATGAAGCATATACATTTGAGATATCACTTCATCAAGACAACTTTGGAGGAAGATAAGTTGAAGTTGGAGAAGATTCATACCAGTCAAAATCCTGCAGACATGATGACCAAGGTGGTCACAAGGGATAAACTAAAGCTATGTTCAGCTTTGGTTGGCCTTCATGGATGATAGTGAAGGGTTGAGAAGCTTGCACAGTGTAAATCAATCTCCAAGTGGGAGATTGTTTATGTTTGTGGAGCCTATTTTCATGTTAGAGTGTGGTACACCTTCTATGTGTTACACTTGGGTATTTTTACGGTGGTCCCACTTGCTAGTGAGCGGGTCAGGGGGGTTCGGGGGTGAAGGCCCCGAAGAAAATTTTCATGGGTGGTTTATTAACCCATGGGTAATGGGTAGCCATTATGGGCTGTTTTTGGGCCCATGGTTTTTTCGGTACGCATTGTTTTGTAAAACCGCCTCTTCGGCTACCCATAGGTTTATGGGATGGTTTTGTTTTTGCCCATTGTTTGATACCCATGGTTTTGTAAAACTGCTTAAGCAATTGTCTATTTATATGGTCTTATGCATATGATAGATAGACAAGCAAATGTATTGCAGATGTGTTTTTAATTCAGGTGTGAATTCTGTAGAGTTTGTTGAGCATAGCTCCAAACAGATCTGGGTATTGTATTGAGAGAGTGGAGGCTTGTAATAAAATATGAGCAAGTGATTCTTGGTGGACGTATCCCAAATTGGGTGAACCATGTTAAATATTGTCTCTCTATGTTGTGTTATTTATTCTGCACTTTTATTTGAGATCTGTAATATTTTCTGCATATTAGTTTCTACTGTTGCGATTCTGTAAGGGATTATTCTGCATATTTTATCTCTTATTTCCTAATACCTTATCAGTTAGATCACTAATAATATCTACCCCTGTGCCCTTTAGTCCTGTTAATGTAGAAATTAGGGTTATTGTGATCCTTACCCTCCGTCTAGCAAAATAGAATAAGTCCTCACAGACTCTACTCATAAGCCGTTGGTATAAAGCTTCAGGTTTTCCAAAATATGGGAGTTCATACAACTGATAAACCCCTACCTTCTTGAGAAACTTCTCCCCAGCGTCATCATACACTGGTATGTCATCCACCATGCACTTGTTGGTCTTCTTATTCAACAAAGAGTCAAAATATCCCTTTTTGTTAGTGGTGTGGTGGTTGTAATCACCTACTTTGCATATGTGAATGTGGGAATCCCAATCCCTCAGAATATCACTCCTTCTGGGTACTGCATCTCTAAAAAATTGCTCTTGGGAGTGATTTTGACCTCGACTTCCACCTTTTCCTTCTCCTTTGTATCTGCTGTAGGTGCTTTCTTCGGTCTCATGGTAAAAATATCACCTTTTCTTCTTTGTCAGGTAAGCCCCTATGCCCTAGCTCAAAATCGCATGCCCTATCTCGAAACCCCATGCTCTAGCTCAAAAACGTGAGCCCTAACTCCTTCTCAATACTTATACTTCACTCAAACCCTTCTCCAATGGGGACACAAGCCACTTTTGCACACAAATCCGCTCTCCACATCTGGTTTCGCAGCTCTCCGCACCTCAACAAGTTTCTCTTGGTTTGGTCACAACTTAGCTCGCTCGAATACTTGTGATTGCAAGTTAAAATTTAACGTATAACACATCCTTATATATATTTTCAAAAAGTTAGTGCATTTATTACTACTTCACCTACCACCAATACTCTCATTAATTGACCATTTTTCCAACTTTCGCATGGTACACCTTTGTGCCCCAGTTATAACCTTCTAGCGCACCTTCCTACCTTCTAGTTATAGACCTCCTTCTATGCACTTTCATGCGCCGAAGTACCTTGCCACTCTGCCTTCTCCTGGTAGTTTCCTCGGCTATAGCTTACCTCGTGTTATACTATTCATTCATTTATTTCCAACTATGGTCTTATCTAGGATCAATATTCTTTCTAGCAAGTCCTTTCCATTCTTGAATAACACCCATAATAGTATGTTCTTATGTGTACCTATTTTTGAATAAAAAATAACAACCACCCCACTCCAATGGTATGTATAGTCCTCTGCGCATAAAAATACTTCAGATTATAATTAGCTTCTGGTGCGCAAGTTCTTATTATACAAAACACCAAACTAAATTGATAAAGCATAGTGATGAAGAATGAAATACATTAAACAAAATACAAAAAGGGAAACCTAAGATAAATGGAAATACTACCTTATTATAAACACCAAGAAGACTTATTTATAGTAGGGCTTCAGCCTACTCCCGTTGAATTAACTAGGCAATCGTATTCCATCAAGCACCTCTAACTGACAAGTGCTTGATTCATGTATGTGAGTGATAACATATGGTCCCAACTAATGCACCTTAAGTTTTCCTAGATGGCACAAAAACTTGGAATCATAAAGAATTACCATCTTTCCAACCTCAAGTTTCTTGTCCCTGATGTGTCTATCATGCCATTCCTTCTGTCTGGCCTTTTCCTAATTCTAACTCCAACATGTTATGGCGTGCCTCTCATCCAATTGTATTAACTCATCAATTCTTTATTTTCTCATCAGCTAGACCTCCAGTGCGCGCAATACACAAAGAAGGTAACATTAATTCCACAGGAAGAACTACTTCCACACCATACACCAACTGACAGGGTGTGGCCTTATTCAACCTCTTGTAGATTGTTCTATATGCCCAAATTACAACAAAAACTTTATCATCCCAATCTTTCCTTCCAACATCAATTTTTTTTGTCAAGGTCTGGCTCAATATCTTGTTGAATGCCTTAACAGGCCCCATTTTCTTGAGGGTGATAAGGTGTAGTTTTGTGGTGCACCACCATAAATTCATCCAATAATATCCTGATTGTCTCCTTCAATAAGTGTGTGCCCCTGTCACATATCAAACTCAATGGATATCCATACCTAGTAAGAATATTTTCCCATAAGAACCTTCATGTTGTAGCTGATGTATAATCCTTTGTAGGTGTTGCTTCTACCCACTGTGTAATATAATTTGTGTAAGTGATTATGTAGTGTGATCTAGTTCTATGCGCAGCTGGGGAAATAGGACTCACAAAGTCTATAACCCATTTTTCAAATGACTCTACACTAGTAATAGGCCTCAAAGGCATTTCATCTCTTTGCCCATGTTTTCCAAGGCAATGAAAGTGATCATGTGCCTTACAATACTCTTTACAATCCTTGTACATGGTCTCCCACCATAATCCAACAAGTAGAATCTTACACATGGTGGCGTCACCTTCATAGTGCCCACTTGCAATACCTCCATGAGCCTCTTCCATGATATCTGTACACCTCATTAGCTAGGACACACTGGCGCAATACTTCATCTCATTCTAGTTCGTATAAGTCACCACTAGGTCAACATGAAAGGTGTGGCATGAATTTCAAGTTACTTATTTTATAAGGCTTTCATTATTTCTTGAGACATACCTATGCGTAAAAAGACATCAATATCCTCTAATTCTGAAGGCGTGTGATGTAACCTGTACAAATTTGCATCTGTCATTGTATCTTCAATTGTTTGCGTGTCTTCTCCTCATTTAATCTTTGATAAGTGGTCCAAGCTAGAATTACTTTTACCTTGTTTTACCATGATGATAAAGTTTAATTCTTGGAATAAGAGAACCCATCGAAATATGTGCCCCTATAGAAAGGGATTATTGATAAATTATTTTAATGCCATGTGATCTATATAAAAGACAAAGGGTGTTTCCAACAAGTATTTTATGAAATTATGTAACGTGTGGATCATCGACAAGGCCTCACGCTCTTTAGTTGTATAATTTTGTTCTGTAAGTGTCAAATTTTTACTAGAAAAATAGATAGGATGATCTATAATTATGTGCCAATGGTCGTGCCAGAGGCATACACATGTATGTGAAATGGTTGGTTCTATGAGGGAAAATGCATAATAGGTGTTGTAGTAAGTCTCTCCTTCAATGCCTCAAATGTGCGTTACTACGGTTTTCTCTAATAGATTGTCACTTTTTCTTTTAGTAAGTATTCCAGGGGAATGGAAATCTTCACATATCCTTTGATAAATTTTTTGTAATACCCTGTGTGGCCCAAGTATTTACGCACCTCACTATGATTGGTTGGATTCTCCAGGCTTATGATAACTGCAACCTTAGTTAGATCCACTAACAAACCCTCCTTATAGATGATGTGCCTTAGCAAAGTTCTAAAAGGTGTAGAAAACACACACTTCTCCATGTTTAAAGAGATGTTTAGCTATCTACATATTTCAAACATTAGGCACAAGTTTTCATAATGATCCCTAACAAGTCCATATACCATCTAATCATCTAAGTAAACTTGCAAGAATTTGTGAATAAAATCTTGGAATGCTTGAACAACTATGCATGAAAATACATGAGGTGCATTCTTCAAACCAAAGGCCATCACAGTATATGAAAAACTTCCCCATTTAGTGGTTAAAGTTGTTTTCTCTTGATTCTCCTGTGCAATTCTAACCTAGTGATACCCAGAGAAGCCATCTGTAAAATAGTAAGCTTAGCACCCTACAACACCTTATAATATTTCCTCGGTGAAAGGTGCAGGAAAAGGATCAATCACACATGCAACATTCAGCTCCATGTAATCCACACAAATCCTAGTCTAACCATATTTCTTTATACTGATTACCATGGGGCTAACCCACTATGATTCTTCTAGAGGCTTGATGATGCCAAATTTCAAAATTTTATCAATTTCTTCTTTAACTTTTATGCACAAGTTAAGGTTCAGCCTGTAAGGTCTCTTCTTGAACGGGCACACACCTTACTTTAGCTTAATCTTCATTTCACCCAATGACTCATGCATTCCCTTTAACTCATGGTAGACCCTAGGTAATAAGTCCTGGAAATCATGTAGCAACTCAATTGTCTTTGCTACTTCGAAAGCAAACCAATAATCTCCAATTATTTACCTCCTTAGGTTCAACATTCATGCCAATGTTCACTTTTTTAGTCTTCATAGGTTCATGATAGCTGTGCATATTTTTATCCACACCGTCTAACACCTTGCATGTACTTGTTGAATGATCTATATCCAAATATTCTACTTCTTCATCATCCATTGTGCAGACCATATTTCCTTTCTCCTTTTCAAAGCAAGCACACTTAAATAGTTCGTCATCTGTCTCATCTGTTTAGTCAAAGAACGATCCTTTTCCTTCCTCACCAAATAACACTTAAATGAGTTCTTCAACATTTACATTGTCTACCATAGTCATGTGATTTATAACCATTAATGCCTCTTCCACCAGAGGTTTAGTAGAGAAGTAGTCAAAAGTTCAAATTCATTCCTGCAATCAAGTCCTACCAATTTCTAGTCTCCCTATGTAGTTCCACATAAACATACCAAGCACGTGCATAACCTTGTAAAGTGGAATAAAGTTTGTTCACCCATAGTGAAGGTGGTAAAGCTTCCTTCCCCTATGTCCAGAGTCTCTCACATTGCTGGACATGTTGACTACCATGATATATGCATATTTGAGTAGGTGTATTGCTCCTAAAAAACTAAGTTGTTAGAGAAATTCTGACTTCATTCCACTCTATGAGATTATCCCTATGAACCATCCACTAGCGCACTGTTGTCCCATGCAGGGTATATAGTAACATATTTCTTAGTTCCACTTGATCCATCTACTACTCCTCCATAGCATGCATGAATACCATAGGATCTCCTTCTCTAGTCTACTAAGGTACAAAGTTGTTACCTATCCTCCTAATACAATGATATTTGTTCCTCCATGCAAATTTGATTCTTACCTCACACCAAACCATCTCATAGGGGCCATGCACCCAATTATCTCAAGTAATACTTGTTGTAACGCTAATAAACTGTGCATCTTACCACTAGAGGATTCCTTCCTTAAATGGCTCAAGTACCTCTGGATCTCGAATGACGCGCACATAAATTTTGTTTAGGTCTTCCTCACTTAACGGTTTAACATAAGATGCAAATTTCTCAACTGTCAAAGGGATAATACCTCTTGCTTACTTGTTCTCAAAACTTATATACCCCTTGTTGAACTGTAGATCAACATTATTTGCATAGCACCAACGGCACCCAAGTAGAGATGGGAAGTTGTCTACTTTTGCAAGTGATAAAACCTCAAATTCCCCAGTGAGCTTGGTCTCTTGTATAATAATGGATGCATCCTTTAAAACTCTGATTGGAGTGGCCTTAGTTCAATTAGCCATAAACATTGTATTAGAGGATGGTTGTAATGGGGGTCTACCCATCTGTGCCCATACATCTAAAGTAAGCACATTCACTTCCGTGCATGTGTCAATCAATATATTGCTAAAAATCCATCCATCCACAACACCATTCAGAGTGATCTCTTTATCATAAAACAAGCTATGAGGGGCAAGATTAACATGCAGGATATGATGTCCATTCTCAATAATTGTGTGTAGAGTTGCTCCCCTTTATCCAATTCCCTAGTAATGGAGTAATATTATCCTTGCGCAACATCTTGTATACCTCTTTCAAATCATCAACATCAGATTAGATCATCTTTGCTGCCTTCTTTTGTTCCAAATTCCATGACTGCTCCTTAAACACTGTATTTCACCCTAAAGATTTCTGAGCACTTTCATGGTTTCCTAATAAACCTCCTTTTGATGTGAAGGATCTGGGTACCTTTCATATAAAACCTCCTCCTTAGTGATGGTAGGATTCTATTGTAGCATTTCTCTAGCACACATAACTTCAACACATGTAGTAATCTTCACAGGTACTACCTTAGGTTCTGGTGCCAACTTTGGCATCCACTGATTTTCTATGGTGCGTTGTATTCTAACCATCCCTTCACCCTTATTCTCCTTTTATGTTGCTTGTTAAGATGCTCATTTAAGTCTGGACATTCCTCATAGTTATTATTCTTCCCATAAAAAAGAAAAAAGTAATATTTTGAGAACATTCACACTTGTAGTGGTCAATAGATCTACACGTAAAAAATTTTCCATGAAGAAACTCGCCTCATCCACCACCATGGCCTCATCCCCTGAATCCACCATGGTATCCTAGAACTCTACCACAACCTCCTTCAAAGCTCCCTTTGTTCTGATCGTAACACCCTTAAGTATGATCACGAGCATGGTGCTCACTTTTACTTTTAGAATTATCTGATACTCCTGTCTATCATACACCAATATCTATAGCATCATGGATTTGACCAATCAACCTGCACTCTTCTATATTTTGATTCTTAGAACGAAAAATATTACAATTGAAAGATACATTATTTCTTATCACGCATTGTAATAATGGGAAAAAACTTACATCATGGTCCAAATGACATATCTTATAGTCTAGCAACAATGAACGTACTGACTGGTGGGGATAACTATCCTTAGTGTGCCCTTCCACTTCACAATCTGTACACCAAATTCTAGTGCATGTATCATGAGCTGAATTGGATGATAGTTTCTCCAATTGTTTTGCCATAGCTGTAATCTGTGCTTCCAGGAATGGGCTCACTCTAGTGTCTATACTTCCGACTGCCTCAGCACACAATGCTTCTTCAAGCACTTCATGCAGATCTGTAGATGTCTTATGTGACAATGCCCTCCCAAAAGGTGTGATCAAGCCCCCAACAAACCACTATGCATGTTGTCTTGCATGAATATAATACGAAAGTTTAGACAACACTGTCTTGAAATGGGCATCATATTCTCAAACACTCTCACTAGTTCCCTACTTAATATCCTTGAGCATGCTTATACTCTTATTCTCAAACTCAGGGATATAAAAATCCTTAAGGAAAGCTTCCCGTAATGGTGCATAATGTACGCAAATATAATCAGGGTCAAACTTCTTATACCAACTGTGTGCACGTGCCTGCAATGTAGTTGCAAAATGAATTTCCTTGTGCTTAGAAGCCGTAATTCCTTTTTTATGCCAAAGTATCTCACACATGTTCACATGATCAACACCATATCCTCTATTCCCCTATACTCTGGAAGATGAAGTGACATCTCCATGTAAATATTCTGGGGTTGGAGAGGACCATGCCAACTTGATCCAGAACCTCCCAATGTTACCTCTGCCTCCAGAACCACCAGATCCAATAGAACTAGAGCCACCTATGCCCCCTGATCCTCCACCTGATAGTTGGAAGTGGACCAGTGGATGTGTCTCCCTATATCCCAACAGTGGTACTAAATTGAAATCCTACAGTCTACGAGGTGGTAATACCCCCAGAAGTGAGTCCAAAATTCTACACGCTTGAATTATATGTTGATGATGTTCCTGAAAAGGTACCTCCATAACAACAAAGAAGATGTTTTCTAAGCCATATATGTACTTTCTATTTGATTTAATCCTGTTATTCCTACTACCCAAACTAACTTGCTGACTACAGGTTGTATACTAGATATTAGAAAACCAAGCGCAAGGGTGAGGTTTCCAAGTAGATTTAGATGCGTGCCCATGTGGCCCATGTCGTCTCTACTGGCACACTCCCATGTGAGGCCAAGGAGGGTTCCCTATCATGCTTACCCAAATGGGGGAGTTCTAGATGATCCCTGGCTCCACACCTTCTGCATGAGCTCCAAATCCTTCACGAGCCATCTCTCTCGTCAACGCCATCCATTCTGCAATATCACATTACTTCTTTATCTCCCTCTCGTGCACCTCATTTTACTTAAGCCACCTTTCTTCTCTTTTCCTCTCTGCCACTAGGTCCACCATCCTTCACCAAACCTACTCCTGCCCCCATGTCATGGTGGGGCTTAGCTAGCCATTGGATGTTCTTCCAAGTTCAGGGTTACCATCAAGATTTTGATTGCCAGTGGAATGCCTTGCAGATAAGTTCCCTTGAGGATAACGTAAAAACTGGGACTCCAACTACCTATGGGCATGAGTAAGTGTAAATTGAGTACTCCAAAGTATAGCTATTCATAACACCACATAACCAAGTGTCCATAACACGCACGTCCAAATCAAATCAGCATCATAGAGGGCATGAAATTATTCTTGCGTCCAAACAAGTGTGTGATACCTCTAATTCCTTTTAGATGCATAAGAAACCAACCACTCATACAGATCTACTAGAAAGATAGAGAAGAAGCTCTCATATAAACACTCATACAAATTATGCTCCACCCACATATGTGCATCAAACTTCTATCTAATGCTGAAATTTCTAAGCATACTCTTCTTATAGATATTTTATCCACTCCTCAATACTTTTTAAGGTCAAACTAGTATGTCATCATCACGAAGTCATCCTGAAAACAACTGAAAGAGAGGTCCTATACAACAGAAACCAATGATTGCAGACTTAGAATCTATTTTGTGAATAACCTAGAGCATGCTGGCGACATCACCTCAGCCTAAGTTAAGTAGCTCACGTGAAACATGCGCAAAGGCATCTAGGTCCCTCTTTAGATTTTCTCGTGCAGGATGTTATTGTGATGAAGATAAAACATATTTAGCATCCATGATGTCTAAACATAAACATTCCATAATGCATAATCTAGATCTAGATCTTAATGAATCGTGAATTAAGCAATAACTATGATAAGATTTATCCATACAAGAACTAGATTCAATTCATGTCTAATATCATTATCCAGTCAATATTCTCCCTTGCATTAAATACGATAAAAAAGATAAGCTTCTTACACTATATCAAGTATCTCCATGAGTCATGTGTGCATCAAAATCCAGCAACACAACTCTTCAATAATCTCACCACTCTACTAAACTACGCAAAGTTTAATACATATTTATAGGGGTGGGGAATTTCCCTTCACCACCCATGCACTTCTCAAAATATGTCACACTGCTCATAATAGCCATATGCCTTTATAATAGTATGCACACATACAAGTAAGTGTTCTAAAAATATATGTCCTATAGTTAATTCCAAGTAGAAATTCTATTATTAGCTTAAACCCATGCATGGTGCTTATCACTCCACTTCATTCCCAAAATACCATTTGCATGTTGCGCAAGTCTTCATCTCTAATGTGTGTTCCACACGTTACCTCCAAAAATATTCCTTATTCAATAAAAACAGCCAAGTCCTGAGCCAAAGTGTTCTGGCACGTGTTTCCTTTCCTATCTTTCTCACGCCTTCAAATGCACCTTATTCCTGCACCCGCACATCCTTTGTGTTGTCTTCTCCTTAGAGCAAAAAAAATTGTTTTCTCAACACAGTAAAGGTGACATATCCTCATCAGTGAAATGTATGGCATGTGGAAAATTACAAAGATGACCATGTATGAGGTGTGTGGAATATGCTATAGACTTCTCCAAAATTCATTTTTTATATAGAATGACATGGAAGAGCTACTTCTAGTGTTTGGTAAAATGGTCAAGTCCATTTCCTATTAAGCTCATTAAGACAAATCTTAGCGGATGTATATTTAAGTTGTTCAATAGTGTCATATCCCATTATTACCAGTGGTAGGAGGGGCCATGCCGTAATAGTGGTTTGAGTAACTAATACATGGGTGGAGTTGATACTATCAATTAGGAAGAGTATGATCAGTAGTCCACGTACATTGTTCTCAGAGTGTGTCATCCCTGGAAAGCAAAACAAAGATGATGAGTGACTTCTGAGTATTCACTTGAATGAAATAGGAACTCAGTAGTGGTTATAAATGCTAAAAATCCATTCTTGTTTTTACGATATAGATAGGATAATATGATTGTAACCATAATAGAGAAGAGAAAAAGAGCACTCATATAGTGTGATGATAGTATCGAATGTGAGAATGACCAAATATTATGCCAACCAATGAATGTGGGATTGATTCTAGGCTTACATACACTATTAATGAGAAGCCTTAAATGACAAATGAATGCATAAAGTAAATGTCCCCAACGAATAAGATTGTGGACATGTAAGACCAATTTAGAGTGTGCAATGAGTATTCTAGAAAGATTCATTAGTTGATTCACAATATATATGCTACACTCAATTTGAGCTACCAGTAGTGTAAAATTCAAATAGCACGCTTAATTTTAGTATGTCTATCATCATTTTCTCTAGAAAACACATATGCTAGAACTAGTAGGATGGACTGGGGCACCTAGACATGGACAAGGGCACCTGTAATGTTTTTTGGTTTGAGATTTTAGTGCACCATGATTTATGAAAAATATATCCATACCTTCCTTAAATAGTGTCAAATGAAAGAGCCAACTTTCCTGTCACTTGCATAGATAATATAGCTTCATTGGATTTTACAATTATCTCTTTTGTGGAGGTTAGTGAACAAGATGCATTACTAGGCTACAAAACCCCAAGAAATCTAACTTTAAAGGTATCAAGGAGTATAGGAAGATTAGAATATAAAGTTTTTAAACTATTACTATTACGTATCACAATGATGGACTGACTAGCTGAGCATTTTTGACTACATCTCAGATTATGATGTACTTCTAATATGGAAATGTCGAGGTAAGTATCAAAGCCCTAGGTGCTACTTGTCTCTAGTTACAAGCTTTACTGATAGTAATGAGAAATAACTATGTGGTTTATAAATGTCATTAACATGGTGGATGGAATAGAATTTTACTTCCATCCTATGCATTGTGGATGCAAATGCGCCAGCCTTATGAAACCATGTGACTAAGAAATCAAATAGACTGAATATCAAAGTGCTCATGATAAATGCAAAACTAGGGGATGATACAAAAATGCTTAGTATCATTTATTCCTCATTAATTTTCTTAATTTCACTAATCCTCTACATTCTCCTTATCACAAAGCTCTTGGCATATAATGTTTTAGATTAACATGGATAAAGGCTCACAATCATTCTCAATAATTATGGCAAGCTACTAATTGATGGTTCATGGGTAATTCATAAAGTGGGCAGAAAGTGTCATAAGGTATACCATGATGACCTAAATTGGACCATAGGATTACTAATGAGTAGCTAACCTAGTATGGGGCCGGATGCCCCAGTCAAACTTATAAAATCCTCTATGCTTCAAATGGCATAACTGATCTAAGCGAGTAGATGATGGGAGGTCCGAGCTAGGATGACAATTTTCTTTAAGCAAATTAGTAGTGTTGCCAAAGTTAATGGAGATAATTAACACTTTCATAAGTCCGAAACCTTATGCAATAGTCATATGAGAAATAAGGGTAAATAAGGTCTAAATGTACGTGATTTTATGACTAGAGACATGACCTAAAATATTGATGTTATTGTCTGGTCAAATATTTACACTCATCAATGTACATAGTTATTGACATGTACTATACATGTACCTCCCATGGCATTGACAACATTACATGCCTAGTTAATGAATTTAATTCAGATTACGTTAAGATTTTTTGATACTTATGGGACATTTTAATGAGCTAATGAAATAACTTCATATTCAAACTCCTTATTCATTTATTTAGGGTCTAAACATCATAGGAAGTATCTAATTTGTCATTATCTTTGTTTCTTCTTAAACCATAATCACTTTTGACTTGAGACTTGGTGGTGTATTTCATAGGTTAAGGATGTATTTATTAGGTAAAGGTCCCACCATAGTAATTTTTAATTATTTGATATCTCAAGTACTTAAATTTATGAGATCATAACTCATAAGTATGTGATGCATTAATTTATTCCCCACTTAAATGCAACATAAAAATAGATTCCAAGATCTCTTAACTAGTGTCAACACCATCATTGATAAAAATTAGAAGTATAGAAAAAAAAGAAGAGGGATGGGGAAAAAACAATCCTCACACCATTCAAAATCCTCAATATAATTGATCTCATTAATATTGGTAGCGAGAGGATTTAACATCTCTCACTTTTCATGTGCTTAAGCCTTCTATCTTTATTAAGTAGATTTTCTCCTTTATCATGTGATCCTTCATGAACTGTTGGAATCCTATCATAATCGTGATATCTATCATTAATTTACTAATTATTCTACATTAGAGGAAATCCATTTTGAGCCAATCTATAAGAAAACTCTTTCAAATTTCCCATCATTTATTTAACTTTTCACCTGCTATAGTGAATTACTTGGTTTCTTTTCATTAAGTAGAATGAGTTTTACATCACATCTTTTGGAAGGCTCATTACTAACTCTGATATTATTCTCAGTAATTGATTTCCATGGTATAATCTATCTTAAACTAGCTATACCTTTATCTTGAGAGATAATCCAACCTTTGAATCTAAATCTTCACAATACTTTATGAAATATGCTACATAAATAGAGATGAAATTTTCTGGAAGTCCCACCATAGTTTTATTAAATATACCATTACAATCTTGGACAAACTTATTAAAATACGTTCTAATACTTTCAATTTCACTAATTAAGAGCCAAAAATTAGTCTTGTCACCAAACTAAAGTTGAAATACTCTCTTCATCTCAAGCCAAGAGTCAATACTAGAATCAAGAATAACATTATACCAATAATAAGAGTTTTCCTCTGATGTATGGATAATAAGATTAATCGCCACATCCTTGTACACAATACCATAGTCATAAATCAAATTAATAAAAATCCTCAAGTGATAGTATCCCATGACTACATAATTTCCTTAAAACTTTGGAAGTGTATTCTAAGATATTTAAAAACTTCGTTGGGAATTCCCTATATTTATGAAAAAATTATGTTCATACACATCTTACATATCCTAAAGAAGAATAAGGTGCTCTCAAACTGTGCACACGTTTATTTGGACCAAGATTTTCCATAGCTATTCTATTATTTATTATAGGATTATTTACTAGCAATCGTATGTTAAATGTACGACGTGTACACCGAAAGGGATATAGTGAGGAAGGGAAACCAGTTGAAGAGAAATGAAGGAAAAGGAAGAACGATTTAGAAAATGGCGTGTAAGGGTAACAAAGTGGATGGGAAAGTAAAGAAGAAAGGAGGAAACAATGTGAAAGTATACGAAATACAAAGAGCATGACATGTTTGTTAATCATAAAAAGGATTAAAGCCGTGTTGTGCTAGATTTCAGAAAAAAATGTAGAGGAATATATATGAAAATGTAAGAAGCAGATGGAAAATTTTATCGAGGTGAATACTTGATTGAATTTGCAGATCTTGACTCTATTGGGTAGTTAGAGAAAATTTAAAATTAAGGGGAATTTGAATTCATGTTGTACAAGACACATTAGGGACATGAAGACGATACAGTACCCACGTTAGTGATGAGAGTAGTGAAGTATTCACGCAAGTGTAATTTTCTCCCATAGGGGAAAAATTAAAAAAGAAAAAATTCAACATGTTCCAACTTCAGAACCTTGCCACAATAAGTACTTGGTGTAAAATTTTCTAGCCTTTGTATGTAGTTATAAGGTTAAGTAATTCCAGAAACCAAATGCATGTCCATTTATTGGTAATTGATAACTTCCAACGATTGGTCATATGATTCAAAGGTAGATTAAGGTTGTGGATTGCATGCCCCACATGTTTTGCATAGATCATATTGTTCCTACCCAAGTAATATTTGTTATATATTTTCCACTTAAGCACTTCAAGCTCACAAAGAGGACGTAATAAAATATTGGGAAACTCAAAAATTTTAAGTGGTTGATCTAGAAAAATAATGTCTAAAATAGAAAATGAAAAGTCAAAAAAAGTCTCCAAATTGGTTCACGTTTATCAGAGGATTGTGCCCCTTTGATTTGGTCTAGTTTGGCTCCATGCACACCCAGGCCTTGAAGAGCTTTGAAGAAATATTACAAAGGCCTATCCACCTTTCTATGAGTAACTGCAGATGAAAAGCCAAGCTTCTTGTAGAATTTCCACGGGGGGGGGGGGGGGGGGGGGGGGGGACCAAGGGCTAAACTTGAATAAAGCTTATGATTTAGCAGGACTTGGCCTTTGAGTGTTATTTCTTTGTTTCTTTTGAATCATTTCTTTTATGTCTAATTGATTTTGGTTCTTTTATTAAATGAAATAGAATGGAAGCATAACACAGATAAAACATCTGAACCGACACTGATGACCATGATTTATGCTCCCAATATGTCCTTTGACGAACCGATCTCGAACATGCCATTTTCCGGAGCAATTGTAGATGAAAATCAAAGTTTCTTGTAGAATTTCCACATAAAAGGGGTGATAAGTTGGGGCTAAACTCTAATAAATCTTACAAACACATGGATCTTCCGATGAGTGTTATTTATTTCTTTCTTATGAATAATTTCTTTTAAGTCTAATCGATTTTGGTTCTTTTATTGAACAGAAAAGAACGAAAGCAAAAATACAGCCAAAACATCTACTTACCCGCTAACAACAAAAATATCCAATCCCATGATTTTCTTTGATGAGCTGATGTCGTAAATGGAAGGCCCAGGCGGATAGAAAGAATCCCATTGCACGGTTCAGATTACTGACATAATTGTTTATGTGGTCTATCATATGGATGGTGTCAATTAGAATATATTGTTAGATCCCCTGATATTTCTACCTGTAAACACGCCTTTCGACGTAAATATGTAAAACATCTATGCTGCCACCGATGGTTAGAATGTCTGATCCCACAATGTGAAGGGTAGGCGCAGACACGACTGGGGATTAAATTTGATGTTTATTTAGCCTTTTTTATGTTTTTAAATGCAAAAAAAAGCCAAATTATTTGTTAACTGTATCAAAGGATGGGGATTTTTTTTTCTCAAACTGTCATATTCACATCCACTCTATAAAATTGAAAATTATTGTATTGCCAAAAAAATCAATATTTCACTCTCAAATTTAAATTTTAACATCAAATCTCAAGATATAATCAAATAATCATAAACTAAAGATATTACTTTTTCTATTCTATAATAGTTAGAATTATTAATTAAGCCTGGTTTATTGATTTATCTAGGTTGATTATGGGGATATCCATGCCATCATCGCCATTGGATGAGGAGTAAAGTTTTGAGTTGGGACGATGCTCTTCGCTTTGAACAAAGGCAAAATCGATCATGTCACCTTTGTTATTTCGGATCGCCTCCAATTCTACCCCCATTGTTATTTATGATCTGCTCCTGGTTTCATTTTCATTTTTCATTTGTAAACTTAATACAGGGGGATGGATCTATATCTTAGGTTTTAAATACATTGAACTTAAAGAAGTTATTACTTCCTTCACTATATTCTATGTTTAGGATTTTCACTGTCTTAAACATATTAATATGTCAAAGATGTCACTTGGACTAAAAGTATTAAATATTGAGGTTGGAGGGAGGAGAAGAAATCTAGAGAGGAAAATATTGAGTGGAACCATTTTTTAGAAGCCACCTGTCTTTATGATGAGGGACATATGTAACATCGGTATTTCTTGTCAAATGTGTGATTGAAAAAGGGGGTAAATTGTGGAGGGCATGTTGGAAATATAGTTCAGAGATATATTAAAAAGAAAGGATCGTGAGAGATGCGATCCTTATAAACTTAGGCAGGTTCATATTCATTTTCATTGACAAAAATAGTATGTGGTTCATATTTCTTCTCGAAAGAAAGAAGAGTTTCACATACATTCCCCAAATGTTTTACCCACTCTTGGATGACTCATCCCTCACTCCCCTTCTTCATCACTCTTGAATGACTCATCCTTGAATCCCCTTCTTCACCATTCGTCTCACTTCTATAATATTTCACTGATTCAACTTTAATTTTTGGGATAAACGATTGCTAGTAAATAATTTTGACATTTAATGTGGGATTTCTTAATCTCAATGGTTGGGGGATGTTTTGCATTTCTCTTTACCGTTAGTTCGTAGTAGTAGTATATCATTTGATGATACACTCTCCTATTTACTTGGGAGTAATGATATCATTGAGTTAAGATAACAAATTTGATACATGTAAAAATATGATGTTTTCCCTAGAATATCATGTGGCAGCCTAATTTTTGGCTCGAGAATCACCGAAGCTATAACACGTACGCATTTCAAACAAGTCAAAATGCGTATGTGTTATAACGTGTACACGTTTTGTGTAGTATGAACCATGCATATGTATTTTGGTGCCTTATACTTGCAAAAATAAATATTATTTCTTATTTTATTATTTCTTATACTTTAAATTTATTTTAGTAAATATAAGAAATTAGGGTCACTCTGCACCTTATGGAAGTGGTCTCGTAGCTCCAACAGTTATAATCTAGAAGATAGTTTTTCAAAATCTAATCTGGTCAGTACTTACTCATTTTTAGGATTTCAGCAAATGACCTAAAACTTTCAGGGCATATATATTGTAGTCGGTCTTTGTTTTGGGAAAGCATATAGTCATTTTTTAGGTTTTTTGACCTTCTAAAATGGATTTTGGCCCTACCACTGCTTGAATTGGTACTAATTTTTAAATTTGGTCCATAATTCACTTTAGTGACCATGAATTAACTCTATGATGTTTGTCTACTTCTTACTAAAAAGAGATCCTCACTTTGTAGATAGAGGATTGTTCCCTGAATGGGATTCGTGTCCTATGGCCAAAATGAGGTGATTGTAATGTGCCTCCTCCTTAAGGTGTGATAACACTACTAGGTGTTGAATGAGTTGTTACGAATAGTACCAAGTGAATTGCATCAAGTGAACTCAGATGATTGCTCATTCTTAGAAACATGGTGCTCCATATAAAGATCATCCCCTCACCTTTCCTAGCTCTAAAAGCATCCTTTCATGGAATCAAATTCATGATTCTCATACATGATTTTTCTCATATGTCTCTTATGGAGACAAACGATGCCTTAATACTTCACAAATAATGGTCCTTGATAACTCAGTGACATGACTAGCTCATTTTAGCTTGTTCTGAAGGGTGTTCAATTAACTACAAAATGGCCAAAAATGCCTTTTTAGGCCTTCAAAGGAAGTAGTCTCTCATAAAAACTAAATGAGTCGATCGATCACCTTAAACACTATTCCTTACACACTGAAACACATTGAATGATCTTTTTAGGACTTTCCTTTGGGTGAGGGTTTATGATTTAGGGTTTAGGGTTTAGGGCTCGGGGTTTAGGGTTTAGGGCTAAGGGTTTAGGACTCAAGGTTTAAGATTTAGTGTTTAAGGCTCATAGTTCAGATTTTAGGGTTTAGGGTTTACGGCTCATTAGGGTTCATGGTTTAGGGTTTAGGGTTTAGGGTTTAGGGTTAGGGTTCAGGGTTTAGGGTTTAGGGTTTAGGACTCAAGGTTCAAGGTTTAGGGTTTAGGGTTTTGGCTCAAGGTTTAGGGTTTAGGGTTTAGGGATCAAGGTTGAGGGTTGAGAGTTTAGGATTGAGAATTGAGGGTTCAGGGTTTAGTTTTTAGGGTTTAGGTTTTAGGGTTTATGTTTCAGGGTTCAAGGTTTAGGGTTTTATCTTAGGGCTTATGGCTTAGGGCCTAGGGTTTAGGGCTTAGGGTTTAGGGTTTAGGGCTCAAGGTTTAGGGTTTATGGGTTAGGGTTTAGGTTTTAGGGTTTAGGGTTTAGGGTTTAGGGCTTAGAGTTTAGGGTATAGGGCTTAGGGTTTATGGTATAGGGTTTAGGGTTTAGGGCTCATGGTTTAAGGTTTAGGGTTGAGGATTTAGGGTTTATGGTTTAGGGTTGAGGAGTTAGGGTTTAAGGTTTAGGGTTGAGGATTTAGGTTTTACGGTTCAGGGTTTAGGAGTCAGGATTTAAGGTTTAAAGGTGAGGGTTCAGGGTTTAGGGTTAGGGTTTAGGGTTTAGGGAAAAGGGTTAGGGGTTTAGGGTTTAGAGTTGATAAGGGTTTAGGGCTCAGGTTTAGGTTTAGGGTTTAGGGTTTATGTTTAAGGGTTCAAGGTTTAGGGTTTTGGCTTAGGGTTTATGGCTTAGGGCCTAGGGTTCAGGGCTTAGGGTTTAGGGTTTAGGGCTCAAGGTTTAGGATTTAGGGGTCAAGGTTTAGGTTTTAGGGTTTAGGTTTTAGGATTTAGGGTTAGAGTTTAGGGTTTATGGCTTAGGGTTTATGGCATAGGGTTTAGGGTTTAGGGCTCAGGGTTTAGGGTTGAGGATTTAGGGTTTGTGGTTTAGGGTTTAGGGTTTAAGGTTTAGGGTTGAGGATTTAGGGTTTACAGTTCAGGGTTTAGGAGTTAGGGTTTAAGGTTTAAAGGTCAGGGTTCAGGGTTTAGGGAAAAGGGTTCAGGGTTTAGGGTTTAGGGTTGAGGGTTGAGGGTTCAGGGTTTAGGGCTCAAGGTTTAGTTTTTAGGGTTTAGGGTTTTTATGTTTAAGGGTTCAAGGTTTAGGGTTTTGGCTTAGGGATTATGGCTTAGGGCCTAGGGTTTAGGGCTTAGGGTTTAGGGTTTAGGGCTCAAGGTTTAGGGTTTAGGGGTCAATTTAGGGTTTAGGGTTTAGAGGTTTAGGGCTTAGAGTTTAGGGTTTAGGGCTTAGGGTTTATGGTATAAGGTTTAGGGTTTAGGGCTCAGGGTTTAAGGTTTAGGGTTGAGGATTTAGGGTTTACGGTTTAGGGTTTGGGAGTTAGGGTTTAAGGTTTAAAGGTCAGGGTTCATGGTTTAGGGAAAAGGGTTCAGGGTTTAGGGTTTAAGGCTCGAGGTTTAGGGTTTAGGTTTTAGGGTTAAGGGTTTAGGTTGCAGAGTTCAGGGTTTAGGGTTTAGTGTTTAGGGCTTAGGGTTTAGGGTTTAGGGTTTAGGGCTTAGGTTTTAGGGTTTAGTGCTTGGGGTTTAGAGTTTAGGGTTTAGGGGGTTTAGGGTTTAGGTTTTTAGGGTTTAGTTTAGGGACCTTTAGGATTTAACATTTAGGCCTTAAGGTTTAGGGTTTATGGTTTAGGGCTCATGGCTCAGGGTTTAGGGTTTAGGGGTTATGCATGGTTTAAGGTTTACGACTTAGGGTTTAAGGTTCAGAGTTATGGGTTTAAGGTTTAGGGGTTAGTTATAGGTTTAAGGTTTAGGGGTTAGAGATTATAGGGTTTAGGGCTCAAAGATTAGGGTGTAGGGTTCAAGGCTTAAGGTTTAGGGTTTATGGTTTAGGGATTAGGGTTTAGGGTTCATGGTTTATGGTTTATGGCTTAAGGTTCGGGGTTCAGAGTTACTGGTTTAAGGTTTGGGGGTTAGAGCTCAGGGCTCTAGATTTAGTATTTAGGGTTTAGGGCTTAGGGCTCAAGGGTTTAGGGTCTAGGGTCAAGGGTTTAGGGTTTAGGTTTTATTTTAGGGTTTAGTATTTAGTGTTTAGGGTTTAGGATTTATTATTTTGGTTTTAGGGTTTAGGGTTTATAGTTTAGGGTTTAGGTCTCATGGTTGAGGGTTAAGGGTTTAGGTCACAGAGTTCAGGGTTCATCGAATTTGTAGGCAGAACATTCAAAGAGAGTCATAAAAATTTGATGTTTTTCATCTGTTGATATTTTGAAGGAGGGAAATGTCATATTCCTGATTTTCCAATCCTTCCAAAGACCCTAGTAGTCCTCAATCCTTGGATGTACAGGGAGACACTGTTACTTGGCTTCCATTTATAATGATAGAGATATTTGAAAATTCATGTTATGACCTCTAAATCTATATGAATTTCAAGTTTCTTGGAAATCACATCACACCCTTCACTAGGATTGATGACTACCCCTATCTTTTTGTTCAAGGGATTTTGAAAACATCCATGGGTTTATCATATAAGGAATTATCAATGAATGGAAGGTCACTAAGTCATAGGCCAGGTAACTCCCATTTAGAACTAAACAAGAAAGATTTACTAGGTGATTGATAACCCCTTAGTGTTCTTAGCATTCCCCTGTTTCTATGCTTATTTTGAACACTTTAGGAAGTTCTGTCAAATTTACTATCCATTCCAGTAGAACACTTGAACTTTATCTTTCTCCAGAGGAGAGGATACTACAGGAAATTCAATTATGATCCTACACCTCTGCATTGATATATTCTCTATGTTTCTTTTGTTTCCTTTAAGATTAATTTTTTTGTTGTGATGGTTATTTTTTCCAACTTCCAATGGGTCATCCTTGGCTTGCATAATACCATACATGGAAATATGAGAAATGTGAAATTTGTTTCAGAGTGTGAATAAATTTACATTCAAGAGCGCAAGTATATGTGGGGAGAAACAAGTTTGGAAGAGATGTGTAATATATGCATTACAAGGCACAAGGTAGATGTCATATCCATTTAGTTACTTGTCCCACCTCTCATAAACAAGGTAGTTCTATAAGTAGACTCAATGATGGTTCTAGGCACGAGACTAGGAAATATTGATGAAATATGGTTTGGGGTTTAGGGTTTAGGGTTTAGGGCTCATGGTTCAGGGTTTAAGGGGTTTAGGGTTCAGGGTTCAAGGTTTAGGGTTATGGTTTAGGATTTAGGTTTTAGGTTTAGGGTTTAGGGTTTAGTGTTTATGGTTAGGGTTTACGGATCGAGGTTAAGGATTTAGGGTTTAAGGTTTAGGGTTTAGGGTTAAGGATTTAGTGTTTAGGGATAAGTTTTATGGGTTCACGGTTTTAGGTTTTAGGGTTTATGGTTTAGGGTTCAGGGTTTAGGGTTTAGGATTTAATGTTTAGGGATTAAGGTTTAGGGTTTATGGTTTAGGGCTTAGGGTTTAGGGTTTAGGGTTTAGGTTTTAGGGCTTAGGGCTTAGGGTATATGGTCTATGGGTTTAGGGTTTAGATTTTAGGGCTCAGGGATAAGGGTGTAGGGTTCAAGGCTTAGGGTTTAGGGTTTAGGATTCAATGTTTAAGGTTTAGGGTTTAGGGTTTAGGGTTTAGGATTTAGTTTTTATAGTTTAAGGTTTAGGGTTTAGCATTTAGGGCTCATGGTTCATGGTTTAGGGTTTAGGGCTTATGGCTTATGGCTTAGGGTTTAGGGCTTAAGGCTCAGGGTTTAGGGATCACGGGTAAGGGCTGAATGTTTAAGGTTTAGGGTTTAGGGTTTAGGTTTTAGGGTCTAGGGATCATGGTTAAAGGTTTAGGGTTTAGGGTTTAGGGCTCAAGGTTTACAGTTTAGTGTTTAGGTTTATGGCCTATGGTTTAGGGTTTCGATTGTAGAAGTTAAATGCTAAAATATTTAGGCTGAATGCTGAAATCTTGAAAAATTACCTATGTACTGACCAGATTATACTTTAAAAAACTATCTCCTAAACCATGACTCATGGAGCTGTGAGACTAATTCCATAAGGTGCAGAGTGACCCTAATTTCTTATATTTACATAAATAAATTTAAAGTATAAATAATAATACTTAAACATTTATTTATGTGAATAGAAGCATGTCAAAAGCATACATAATGTTTATACTACACATAACGCGTACGCGTTTTGTTTTCTCTTTTCCCAAGCCATGCCTCAAGGCTTGGGATCCGGTTTGGATCCCCAAGCCTGAGGCATGGACCTGCACAAACACAACAAACAACGTGTTTTTACAAGAAAATGTAAAAATGCCACTTCCTCTATGATAAATCAAAATAAAACAATCGATCCATTTTTAAAAAAATTATACCACGACGTAGAGCAGAGTCTCTTCTTTCTAAAAATATAATTTTTCAAATTTTCTGACTAATATAAGGTTTCCATATTATTTATTTTCTAACTATGCCTTTTTATAGCTATTTTTTGAAGTGTAAATATGTCTATCTTTCATGGTGTATCTTTTTTTTGGGTGATCAAAATTTAAAAAAAATTATACTAGCCCAAACTAGGCATAATTCTATACATATTCAAAAAAAAATCTAATTTTTGATATTTTTTGAGGTAGTTAGGGGGGGCATGGTTGGAGCTCCATTATTTTTCAAAACATAAAATTTATGTACTAGAAAAATCATAAATAAAAAAATATTTGCTAAAAAAATCTAAAAAAAAATGGAGCCCAAACTAGATGCTCCTAGCTATCTTTCTACCAAAGGGTTTTCAAAAATACTAAATGGTGCTCAAAAAATGGTGGGGGGCACGAAAGTCACTCTATTATGTTTTTTAACAAAAACAGGAGCATCTGTTGGTATTTTAGTTGTTTGACCCACTTAAACTTATCCGTTTTCAATAAAATTTAGTATCTTAGAAACTAGACTCAAAATTCTACAATTCATATTTCTACAACATCTTCCAATTTTGAGTGTAACTATTTCAAAAAAATCATACAAGTTGAAGTTTTTTTTTTTCAGAAAAATGCATCCACTTAAGACCCCCTTTTGGCCCCCCAACTTGGTGCACTTACCCATAGTGGCATATTATTGAAAAAAAAAGTGTAAGTTTATAAATTCCTATCCCACCCCTCCATGTATTTAACAAAACACATATATCGTTATGGATTTTCATTTGGATTTGAGATTGAAACAGACATTGGTCTTTGCATTAAGGGTCCTCCAAAATTGACATCATTTTTCATTATCGATTGCATACTGAATATCACGATTCATACTTGTTGTTTCTTTTCAACATTTCCATCACACATTTCACATTCATTATGCTAGTTATTAGATCATTATGAATATATTGACTTTGACATGATTCACCACATTATGGCTTTGTTTTAGATAGGTGTCCAATTACAATAGTTTATGAAATTAGCCACATGTATTGTCGAATCTATTTGATTTTAAATGGTTATACCTGTCAAATAAAAAATAAATTGAAAGGGGGAAGGATTTGCGATCCTACAACATTGGCCAACATGACAAGCGGTATTAAATAGAAAATTAAGTAGATCACAAAAGCTGAGGAACAAATTTTCCATTACAAATTTTAAAAAAAGGTTCCCATTCTTGAATTTTCAGCCCTCCATTCCTGAACTCTCGTTCTAGATGCTAGTTAAAGGTTTTACCTAAGTTAAGTTACCACATCAATAGCGGCAAACTGTCAAAAATTGGGTGACAACCGGACTACCGATAGTGTCCTGTGATTTATGGAGGATTCTCTGAAGCCGTCTTCAACCAAAGAGTGCTGACCTACCAAAACTTCTTGGGCTAATCTAGTGGGAAGTATGGCGCTAACGAACACTCAGGGGTACGCATTTTCTTCTCAAGGTACTTGCATACCATGCATTCCTGACCCATTCCACCCTTTCCCATCATAATAATACTATGTGCACTCCTACTGCAAAATAAATAACATTAGAATTTTTTGCACTAGAAAACAATGGAGGATAATATAGGATATTTATATCTATTTGTACAACCTGCAAACAAACTGAAACTTTTTCTGCATGGAGACGACGATGCAGAGCAGATTAAAATTAAATAGTCAGAAGGAAAATTTACCCACTCATCCTGTATTCGTGTCTAAGCATTTAATTGTTATCAGGATATTTTCCATGTATTAGTTGTGTTTCATTGAGTAAAGGACCCATGTATTCATAACTGTAATATTTCAGGTTCCAATAACCCTATGAGGAGAACTCTTTGATTTTTTGAGATGGACTTAATATTTCCCAATAATCCTCTGTAGCACATATTTTACATTGATTTTGCAATGGGATTCAACAAAAACACTAATACTTTATCCGATCTAAATCGAAGGAAGGTAGGGCCAAAAAACTGTTTGAAACGGTGAAAACATCCAGATGATCCGTCAAATCTAGTCAAATTTAACATTACAGTCGTTTCCAGAATGCATGCAAGGGATTTTCCCATAGGGGGAACACCTTTAGAGTTAATTTTATTACTAGACTGTGGGATTTAGAATAAGATCTTGACTTGAGCAGAAAAAATGAAGAACAAATTTTTGAATCATTTGATAAAGGGGCCTTCTCTTGAGCTCTTCTCTATTTCCTAAAATATCTATTTATTTAATGTGGAGTGTTAAAGATAGTAAAATATTTGAAAAATATGTGTCTGACCTCTCTTGTTTACTTAAATTCCAGGAGAAGATAAAGATACATATCGATTCTTTATAGGATAAAGACACTTACTAATGCTTCCAAAAACAAGTTGAGGCATGTCTAGGACTAACTACTTTACATTGACCTGATTTCAGAGTGATTACATAAATGAAATATAATTTTTCAGTGGCATCCTAAATAGAAAATTTCTCTCCACAATTATTGAAAAGATAAAAAAAGTGATACGTTCATAAATTTGAGGATGAGAGATACCTTTTACCTCAATATGCCTCCAAATTTTCTTTTCTAATGGACATTGATTTACGCTATAGTTCTAAATGTAATTTATTAAATGAATTTACTCTCAAAGCAGACATGTAGGCCCTCCACCTTTGTAAACTTATTTTTATCAATGAGGGTATTATCTTGCGGAAAAGGGATAATAATATAATTAAAATTTAACAAATTCATAGGATGAACTGGACTTCAACCTCAAATGAGTTTTCAATACCTCAAAGGTATACACTCTTTCTAAATATAAACATTAGATGTGAGATATTTTTGGAAATTATAAGGAAATTTAAATGATATCTTGAAATAATAACACATCATACAATAAATGAACTTACAGTGACCATGAAATTACACTAAACAACCAAGGATAGAGGATCAATAAAAGAAATTAAAATTGGTACTTCCCCATGAAATGAGTGCCATTTTATAAAAAAGTTGATGGGCCAAAATTTAAGTAATCCATAATACAATTAAACACAAGGTGGAATAGAGACTAAAATAAAACTAGGATTATCTTATAATGTGAATTGAAGCAAAAATAAGCCCATAAAAATTTTGTGAATATGAGGAGTATATCAAGTAAATTTATCAACAAAATACTCCCTAACAATGGTGCCAATGTTTTGGAGCTTAAATCTACACCCTTAAGGATTTTGAGGAAGGAAAAAATGTGAATCATTGCACTCATAGTGTTCCTTCTTCAAACCATTCTTGATTTGAAAATGTTAACTTCTTACTCTTTAGGATATGTGAAACCTAAGGGACTGACCCTCAACAACTCAAAAATATGAAAATGGAAAAATATCATTAGGAAAGGTACATTAGACCCAACTAACAAACCTAACAACTATGATTTCCTACGCATCTTACTATCACTAGAAAGAATAATAATAAAGATGTTAAATATTAAATAAAGGATGCAAACAAATAGATGTTTATAACAAAGATAACTATAATTCATCAACTCATTTCTCTCAAAACAAAAAGGATAAATAAGGAAGATTTCATAGATCTAGATCCTAAGTTATAATAGCAGAGACCTCAAATAATTTGTAGGATTTAAAGGATGTCTTAAGTAGGATAAAATATAATTAAATACATGAAAATATTGTAAATCATGACCATATAGTCCATTAGGAAAGGAATCTGTATAATTGAAATCATGACCAAATTAGGTAAAACTTATGGTCTCATTATAAAAAGTTGGTGTTACTGAGACCTCTTATTATGCATCAGAGAAACATGTCATGAAACATCAAGACACTGATATTGAGAGTATTTGAAGAAAATATGGATAAATGAGACTAAGAAAGGATTTTATAAATCAATAATTATAATTTTTTACATTCCACACGTAACTATTTCATCACCAAATCATGATCCTTAAATTCAATATCTTCAAAAACTATAATACACTTGTTCAATATTCTATGACAATAATACTTCAAATTAGAATGGTTTCTATAGATAATCACCTCAATTTGCAGGGAACCTAATATTATGTAGGAAACCAATTTTTCTCATGAGCATAAATATTAGCTACGAATATTTTTTTATTAATTTATAACATATCTCCCTATCTGGAATTAATTCTAGAATTGGAATGTAAAGGTACCTATAATATTTCATGTAGGAAGATTAGGGGATCAGTAGAAGAAAAATGAAAATTTAGGAGGAGATAACACATCCAACCTATTAGTGAAGAAAATATGACATTCCTAGAGTATCAAATATCCCTTCATGTTATTTTGAGATGGATGGAAACACAAATGTTTCTTGAGAACAAACCAATTATATACCAAAAGCATACCCCGATAAAGCACAATTGAATCTCTGATGGGATGGACTCATGCAATCCCTTGAAATTAAGGAATTGAGAGGACTAGAGGCTACCACTTGTCTAATAAAATGTGGAATTCACACAAGCATACAAAAAGAAACATTAATTTTTTTGGGGAATCTTTAAAAATATCGTAGTTGATGAAAAATTGGAGGAAGAAATCATTTATCACAAGAAACCAATGTCATCTAAAATTTCTATCATAAAATGCTCATTGAATTTTCCCCCAAAATTAAAAGCATTGAAAATATATCAAGACAACATTTCCAAATATCTCTTAGGTTCTAAAATACCACAATGTGTTACTTGCAGTGCAATTACATGTGCCCACACACTACAATATAAAAATTACCTATGCCATCCTTCACCCCATGGATGTGGGATAAAGCCTAAAAGGAAATCCACGTAGTGAGGCATTTTGTCATGTAAGTATCCATTAAAGGCAGGTGAATAATTATTAGGAGTCCCTGAATTAAATGTTTAACTTTGTGTCATGTATGTCACTTTATTCTTTATTCCATGGCTCACACCTCTCATCTTATTTTCTATGTAGACAGTGCATTAAATCTCACAACCTACACATTAAGTAAAACATTGAACTCTTCCACTTGTTCTTATATATAAACTACAAAATTTCAAAATCCCAATAGAGGATTGTGAGTTTCATCCCAAGCCACAAAATACTTCTAAAACATGTAGAGTATGTCTAATTCCATTCATCATTCCCAATAAATTCATGCAAATCTACTCCTCATTAATAATCTCTCTTCCAACCCAGTCCACAAAACCTTCCATAAAATGCCAAATTATCCTAGAGAAATACCTCAAACGATCTATACTTCAATCCCATATGCAAATATGAAAGATTCTAATTGACATAATACAAAACTAAAAGGGAATAGGAATGTAATTTTGTGAAGGAAAACAATAAGGCCTTAAAATTTTGTGGGATAATTTTTGGCACCAATAAGTTGTACTATTAGAATCAATGTAAACAACCTTAAGATAAATACCCACAAGCATATATACATAATAAATTAATTAAAGTTTAAATTACATACATAACATAGATTTATCAATGGTAATATGATGACCACAATTTTATTAAGAAGTTTTGGCTTGAATTTTCCAAAGTTAGAATAATTCTATTTCACAATATGATCCACTACCACTAGCTCTCTATGCTTTTATAAAAAAATAAGTAGATGTTATTATTCGGGATGGGGAGTAATTACTTGAACACAAGTTTACTTTAATCAATTAATAATGGAATTCATTCAAGTCAATAACATGTTTGATAATATTATTTTTTAATAAATATGGATAAGTTTTCACCAATGAATGAATTATCCACATATTAAATTACAATGAATCTTAAGAGTGCATATTAATCACATATAATAGTGTATGATTAATTAAATACACCAGCACCCTGCCCCCCCCTACTATGCATTTCAATGGAGAGAAGGATATATGAATATAAAAATATCCCCCTTGATGACACCTTCCTTCACTCAAAAAAGGTACTTGAGCTAAAAAACATGGACTTCAAGAAAGATATTTGTAATAATTTAGAAACCTGATTTTCTCTTTGGTAAAACTTAAGGTGAACAACCTTGTTCTATATTAACTTCCAAACAAAATTCATGTGCATTCCAATGTGTTTTATGCATTGGTGGTCTAGTGGGTTGTAATAAATGTGGATGACACTATCACACCAAATAATTATGAGTTGGTGATGTGAAAACCTAAATTTAGAAAGCATTTGTTGTATCCATGTTTACTCACATCCTATAGTAACATATCAACTATAATCTGCCTCTATAGTAGAAATAGAAATGGAAGTATAATTTGCTTGGGATAAATTCACGATAACTTCCCTAAGGTGACAGATATATCAAATAGTTGACTTGCAATCATTTGGATCCTCTGCCTAATAACTACTGAATAGCCTACATTTATTGGTTCATAAGGATCATGACTCATTATTACTTTCCTCTTGAAGTGTAACTATAAATTGAGATTTTGTCTCTTGACTTGTAATTAATCCCCTAATTAGTAATACCAAAAAGATATTGAGGAATTTATTTTTTATCTTGTTAATGGATCTCATGGGGTTCCTTACATTAGTGCAATATAAAATTAAAATAAAAAAAATATCAAGACATGTATGAGTCAAGGAGAGTAGACTTATAACAAACTTTTTGTAGAGTTCCCCATCAATTGAAGGAGTGGAACATTTGGTAGGAATCTTGACCCTCAATTGAAAATGAGTTGGTGTGGACTTGCATTTTTCCATGTTGAACTTGAAGCAATATAAAATGTCTTGAGGATATTTGTACTAATGGATGAAAATACTTTTGTTAGACTGTACAATTTGAAAATAGAGAAAAAAAATGAAGAAAACCCAAATCAGTCATTTCAAATTACTTTTTCAAACATTATTTCAAATCATGAATAAGTTATGTGGAAGTTCCTGTGATGATTAATTTGTCAAGAAAGAGATAAAAATGAGGATATTTCTATCTACTTTCTTAGTGTATACTTAAGGGTAAGAGGAACATTGTGTAAAGCTAGAATTGATAAAAAGGTGTCAATATTTTTACACCAATCTCAAGGAACTTGTTTCAAGCCATACAAGGAAATTTTCAATCTACACACATAACTATAGTTCTCACTATCAACAAACCCTGGAGGTTAGTACAACTAGATTTATTAATGCCAATAAACATGCAAGAATGAACTTTTAACATCCATCTAGTGGAATTTATATCCTTGTGTTACAAGAAAGGAGATATTGTCCAAATAGAGTTCATTTTAGTAAAATCGAAAATGTTTCATGGTAAGAAACAAATTTAACATGTGAAAAGCATTTTTCTACAAGTCTGTATTTTTGCCTATTGGACCCATCTAGTGCCTATTTAGTTCACCACACCCACTTTCAGCTCAATATTTTTCTTCCTTTTGGAATTGAAATCAAATCCCAAGTGTTTTTATTTTTTAATAAAATAAATTCTTCAATCTTAACTACCTAATAATGAGGATCTTGAAAACTTCATGATATTAGTGGATCTAATAACTTGTACATTATTGTATGGTTTAAGATGCACTCTTATTATTTAATTTTAAATATGGATTGGCACATGGGTGTGCACACTTATCCATAATCTATTAATAAAGAGGAGTACCATCTAAGTAATTAAATTAATTGAATTTGACTATTAATAGAAAATATCTTTAAAATTTATCCTTAAGAAGACTTGCTTTGTAATAAAATACTCTCCACCCCTAATAATAGTTTCTACTTATTAAAAAAACATTTGTCGCTACTATATTTGATTTTTGCTCCTTGTAAGGTTGTGATAATCTTTGTTGGTACATCGTTTGTAAATAGGTACCCATTATGGATTTTTTCGATACTCAAATTGAGGATATTTTTTTTCTTCAGTACATTTAAAGAAGGTCATAAACACATTATGTATTTCTTTAGATAACACAATGGGAGATTTTTTGGCACCATGTGTAGTGGATTCATTCCACTTGTGCCTTAATCTATGAGATATTTTGTTCATTTCTTAAGTGTTTCCCATCATCTATATTTTTCATATAATTATTTAGATGTGGGAGATTGTCAACATATTGGAAACCAATTTCATGATTGACTCCTATAGTTTCAAAGAGATCATAATATTCATAACTATTTCTACTTTACTTGGTGGTTATAATGGCTTAACACCCATGTATTTTGGCAAGATGGTATCGCATCCATAAGAACCTTCATATTGTTTAGTATTATGACACATATTCAATGGAACTTGAGCTATGATACATTGTGATATACTTGCACATAATATTGGATTTTTGTGCAGTAAATTCTCATTTTTTAAAGGAAGCTTTAGCTTTATTTTCAACGCATTCAACTTCCTATTTGGATTTGTGCTCCGTATTGGAGCTAATCTCGTGATCATTATCTTCAATGGCCTTGACTATTATACAACCCAATTAGATGTTGACTTCAGCTATGAATAAATTTCTATGGATGTAGTGCCCTATTTTGTCGTACTTGTTCAAAAAGCCCTTACTAAAGCTATCAAGTTTGTTAATGGTTCAATTGTAGATTTTTTTGTGTAAATTAATTGATCAAATCATTGTAGTTCCTTTTCATCACCACTTGTGTAGCACTTTGGTTCAGTGTGTTTTCACAAGTTTTTGCTAGGAAGCTTCACTTCATTGCTGCTCACGAGCATGTGTGTTGACGATTCACTTTTATCCTATTGCGTATTCCAATGTCGGAGTGAGTAACAAATGTTAATGGATGATAATAAAAATGATAATGATAATGATGTGTATTAGAGCTTAGCATTCAAGTTTAGTTATGTTTTAGATGTCAGGAAAGTGACATGTGAACTAAATAATGTTTGTGCATGGTTGAACCCAACCTTAAATTTGTTGTCATAGTAGGTATTGACGTGTCATATTCATTTTATAGATTAAAACGTTAAAATATTAAATTTAAAACAACAAAATTAATTAATTAAAAATTAGAAATAATAAACTAAAATGAAATAAAAATAATAAAGCAAATCGACTAATAATTAAATAAATGAAATTGTGACTTGGTGATGAAGGGTGGCGGTTGGAGAATTTATGAGAGATTGAGTGTAGAATGCACATTTTAATCAATTTTTTTTGTTGCCTCTACCATGTCGACACGCCAAAATTGCAAAGAAACCATTAAATGGTTTATTTTAAAGGCGTTCAATCTTCTTTCAGACTCGTTGATAGTTGTTAAACGGTTTTTAAACCATGTTAAACCATTTTTTTTTTTTTAAAAGAGGAAAAGGGAGGCCGTGTGAGCAGTGTGACAGAATGGTTGATCTCAGACTTTCTTGAAACAAATCGATCCTCAAACATGATATCATGGTTGAAGGTGATGCAAAGAAAATAGAAAGGAATGATGTTTTAATAAGGAAATGTAATGTTATTTTGAATAAACATACTCACTATGTAATGGATTGGATCCAATATTGAAATTATCAATCATGAACTATAAGATATTTGGTATTTTGAAATAGTATTTTGTTCATTGTAAATTTACTAAACATTGGAAACTAAACCAGAAAATGTGATTTCAAGCTTGGAAGTAAATGAATTAATTAGAAAAGAAATGAAACACAACACTTGATTCTTAACACAATAGTCTCCTCATCTTTCCCTTGTATGTATTTCTTCCCTAGTGTTACTGATTAAATAAGTGCAACCCTTGATATCATGATGTATTACATACATACTACATTAAGTCGGTCATCACCATGGATGCACAACATTTCTCATTTTTTTTCATGATAACGAACCTTTCATGAACTAGATTTAGTGTATCTAGTCCTCTAATGCACTCAAATCATGCGAGCACCTCATTATACATTGTGGGAAAAAGGTTTCATTTTGACAAGTAACAAGAGAATATCATTTTTACGGAAAATATTTGTGAGATAGAGATGTTGGAATTATCCTAGCATTAATTTTTTGGTGGGTTGTATTCATTACAATTAAAACAAATAAATTGTAGAACCTCTCATTTGGTCACTAGTGGGTGAAACCGTGGAGGTTATGACATTTGTTGAGATTTTGTCTAATAAGGGGTATTGATAATATATAATGAAATCATGCTAATGTAAAAATATTTGTGGCTTTCGCTCCTCTAAATAATTAATGGTAGTTTAATTTTATTGTACAAGATTTTTTGAGATAGGTATGTTCTAAGTATCCTTGTGTTGAAACTGTAGTGGGTTGTAGATGTTGTGAATAAAAAGTGAATGGTCATCTAATTTGAACCACATAAAATTAGAGTAGTATGTTAAGTCCATAGTGTTCTCATCTCTTCAATTAAATAATAAAATAGAATCATAATGTGCAAAGTTCTTATTGAATGAGAATAGCATGATAACATGGATGTTGATCTCATGGTGAAATCCAAATGATACAACTTGAGCACAATTAAATTACAAGAACTTTTAAGAGGTTATTAGTGAATGAAATTTGTAATTTATATCATCTATCAAAATTGTGTCATATAAGATGTTGATTTTGGAAGTAAGGTGGGATTTGGAATTTATTCCCTTTAACTTAATGTTAAACCCTTTTCATGTAAATAAAAGTAAATTGGTTGTTTTCATGTTAGAATCAAGTCGTTAGAAATTATGTGACTCATATGTACATCTAAAATGATTCAAGTCAATGAGTAAGACACCTAATTCATTTGTAATAAAGATGTAAGAAATGTAACTTATGTACCTTGTGGTTAAACCTTGGGTTTACCTAAGAAGAATAAAATTGAAGTATAATCCTTGTGCATAAGATATCATAATGAAATATAAATTTTATAAAATTAGAAGTAATAATGTTACATAATTGTGTTTTAAATGATTCATAGACTAATGATTAAGCAAGTAACTTAATGGTAATAAAAATGTAATCATTGATATCCATGTACATTGTGGATGATGTCCTTTCTTCTATATTTTTTTTGGGTTATTCTATTGTATCGTGTATCACTCTTTAGAGTAAATGTGAATATTTTGGTATCAACCATTTTCTCATCTTGTTGTATGAGTCGGTCCATATTGGTTTAGGCGTATCTTGCAATGTTGAATTATTATAAGTGAGCCCAAGAGATGTTGTAAAACAATAAGAGAAAGAAAAAAATATCCTAGTTTATCTTGTCTTCTATCTTGGTCATACATTTGTGGGCATTACATATGGTATCAAATAGAAGCTTTATACTCTTGAACCTCTAAGAAAATTTGGTGTTGTGATGGATAATCATTATATGAGAGGATATGGAAGAATTATGTTATATGATGTTATGTTTTTAACATGTAATTGTGATCATGTGAAGGTACATGTTGTGCTTACCACTTATTATGGAATTGTGGATTTGTTTATGTGTTTTTTGATGAGAGTACTCTCTTGTGAAATCGACACATATCACACTTACATTATCATAATGTTTTGTGTAAAAATGTTACTATGAATTGTGAATGTGTTGTAATATTGCATTTTCCAATGATGTTGTAATGTGCAACCAACATGTTGCGTGATAAAAGAATTCTTCATGGGAAAATTTTAATATAGTGTATAAGACCCCAAAATTCGCAACCCAAAATACAACAGTTAAATAGGTGGATTTTATTATAATTTTTATTGTTTAACACAACATTTACTACTACTTCTTTGAGCACAAGACACACAACATTGGACCCACATATATACTAACACTCACATTTTTCCATTAACCAAATGAAAAACTAACTTATAGGTTTACTTTCATATGCATTATATTCTGCTACTTTAGGAATGTTAGAGTACGAAAGCATAACTAACATCACTAAGGCACATGATACCAACATCTCAAATAAGGTTCATTTTATTTTCTACATTCTTTCATGAGTTAGTTTCACACCAGGAAAGATACGTGCCAAGTCTCGTATTAGTTTACGACATCTAAGTCGTTAAGGAGCAATAATACTTTATTATTAATTTTGCACTTTAGCTAGTTTATAAGGAAAGTTCAGGTGGAAAAATGTAAGCAATAGGGTTTACCAACCCCAATTGTCCCCATGTTTCTATCTTGCCAACTATCAACATAGCTCATCCATCTCTCAATGCCAAAACATGACATAGGGTCAAAATTCCATTTAATCATTTTGTGCAACAACACCATTTGTATGGTAGCTTCAAGGAAGAAACTCACCTCAAGCCATTAGAAGAGATGATACGAATCACTAAATTACCTCTTTTGACAATTTCCTATGTTAATCTCATCCTAGGAAGGTATAATTTACCATTGAGTTATAGTATAAGTGGATTTCCTTGTTCAATTCCTTCCTAGGGTGAATAATTTGGTAAAAGCTTTGATAACTTTGCATTACAATAGAACATACATAAATGAGAAACAAACCCTTCATTTTAATTTGTATAACAATTCTTATTTAGTTTACTTTTGTAGTCTTTTTTACTATCACCACATAGTCGGGTGCACTAGCACATCACTCAAACTAATGTCTTAGTTCTCACTCGAAGCACATGTAACCTGCCAGGCCCCTCTTTATTAGATCATGTAAGATGAAAACATAACGTAAACCCTTGCGCAACATGAGATGGAAGACAAACTAAGTAAATCATGACACATATAAAAATAAAGAGCTTTGATCATGCATTCCGTAACATATACATTTAATATCAAGATCTAAATGCCAATGACACCTCTTTCATCTCTCCTAACCTTGGAAATCCATAATAGATCCATTACATTCACAATATCTTACATTACAAACATTCTCTTATATTCACTATCTCTTTCTTACGCACTACATCCTTCTTAATACATAGGCATGAAAACTATATATATAGCTGGTGGGAACTCATCCTTCACCAATTTATAATGATTTATCCTATTAATAGAATCTCCTATACTTAGTCTGTATGTACCTAGGATGTGTGCTTTAGTCTTTAACTAGACGTTATATCTCCTAGTTTTCTCTGGTTTGCACTTGATCACACTCGTTCTTTGATTCACAAGAGCTCTTTCGTGCACTAATCTTCAAATAGTAAGGTAAGAATGACTTCGCCCACCATTTATAGTTGTTCAATTTTTTGAAAGCAATAAATGCGCTCACCTGACACCACATGTTAGCTTTAAAGCATATTTTTTACATTTACCACTTTATTCTATGTTTTCCTGTCTTTTTTTAGAATCTTCCTCTGTGCGTGGAATTCCATAACCTTTTTGTGCACTACTACTTCCCAAGCTATAGATCCTCTTGCATGCATCCTGCTATGCCCCACACATTCTTCATCTACACCACTTACCAAGTAGTTTTCCTCACAATGTTTCTTCCCTAGCATTATATTGCGTGCTCTTCCAACTTTCCTTCACCCAAGTAAGCATACTTCATACCTTTCAAAAAGCTCACCATTACATGCGTGATTTTCACTTTTCATATCTTAGTGGTCCAATCATGAGAAAGAACATATGCCTATGTACTGATATTTATATGGCATTCCAATTTAGTCCTTGTGTGCCTTTTCCTTATACCCCACACTAAAAGCATGTGTGGTCCTCTATACATCAGTTTAGAATGAATATCATCATCTACTACACGCTAACACACTTATTACAACAGGACAACAAAAGCAAAAACTGAAAGGGAAACATAATCTAAATGGAAATACTTCCCGATTACAAACATAAAATGGAAGCTTATTCATAGTAGGGATTTAGCGTACTCCCATTGAAGTAACCAGAAAACATGGTGCCATCTAGCTCATGTAACCGACAAGCTCCAAATTCAAAAATCTTGGTTACTTTAAATGGTCCAAACCAATGAACTTTGAGCTTTCTCAGGTGGCACAAAGTCGGTCATCACCATGGATGCACAACATTTCTCATTTTTTTTTTCATGATAACGAACCTTTCATGAACTAGATTTAGTGTATCTAGTCCTCTAATGCACTCAAATCATGCGAGCACCTCATTATACATTGTGGGAAAAAGGTTTCATTTTGACAAGTAACAAGAGAATATCATTTTTACGGAAAATATTTGTGAGATAGAGATGTTGGAATTATCCTAGCATTAATTTTTTGGTGGGTTGTATTCATTACAATTAAAACAAATAAATTGTAGAACCTCTCATTTGGTCACTAGTGGGTGAAACCGTGGAGGTTATGACATTTGTTGAGATTTTGTCTAATAAGGGGTATTGATAATATATAATGAAATCATGCTAATGTAAAAATATTTGTGGCTTTCGCTCCTCTAAATAATTAATGGTAGTTTAATTTTATTGTACAAGATTTTTTGAGATAGGTATGTTCTAAGTATCCTTGTGTTGAACCTGTAGCGGGTTGTAGATGTTGTGAATAAAAAGTGAATGGTCATCTAATTTGAACCACATAAAATTAGAGTAGTATGTTAAGTCCATAGTGTTCTCATCTCTTCAATTAACTAATAAAATAGAATCATAATGTGCAAAGTTCTTATTGAATGAGAATAGCGTGATAACATGGATGTTGATCTCATGGTGAAATCCAAATGATACAACTTGAGCACAATTAAATTACAAGAACTTTTAAGAGGTTATTAGTGAATGAAATTTGTAATTTATATCATCTATCAAAATTGTGTCATATAAGATGTTGATTTTGGAAGTAAGGTGGGATTTGGAATTTATTCCCTTTAACTTAATGTTAAACCCTTTTCATGTAAATAAAAGTAAATTGGTTGTTTTCATGTTAGAATCAAGTCCTTAGGAATTATGTGACTCATATGTACATCTAAAATGATTCAAGTCAATGAGTAATACACCTAATTCATTTGTAATAAAGATGTAAGAAATGTAACTTATGTACCTTGTGGTTAAACCTTGGGTTTACCTAAGAAGAATAAAATTGAAGTATAATCCTTGTGCATAAGATATCATAATGAAATATAAATTTTATAAAATTAGAAGTAATAATGTTACATAATTGTGTTTTAAATGATTCATAGACTAATGATTAAGCAAGTAACTTAATGGTAATAAAAATGTAATCATTGATATCCATGTACATTGTGGATGATGTCCTTTCTTCTATATATTTTTTGGGTTATTCTATTGTATCATGTATCACTCTTTAGAATAAATGTGAATATTTTGGTATCAACCATTTTCTCATCTTCTTGTATGAGTCGGTCCATATTGGTTTAGGCATATCTTGCAATGTTGAATTATTATAAGTGAGCCCAAGAGATGTTGTAAAACAATAAGAGAAAGAAAAAAAATATCCTAGTTTATCTTGTCTTCTATCTTGGTCATACATTTGTGGGCATTACATATGGTATCAAATAAAAGCTTTATACTCTTGAACCTCTAAGAAAATTTGGTGTTGTGATGGATAATCATTATATTAGAGGATATGGAAGAATTATGTTATATGATGTTATGTTTTTAACATGTAATTGTGATCATGTGAAGGTACATGTTGTGCTTGCCACTTATTATGGAATTGTGGATTTGTTGATGTGTTTTTTGATGAGAGTACTCTCTTGTGAAATTGACACATATCACACTTACATTATCATATTGTTTTGTGTAAAAATGTTACTATGAATTGTGAATGTGTTGTAGTATTGCATTTTCCAATGATGTTGTAATGTGCAACCAACATGTTGCATGATAAAATAATTCTTCATGGGAAAATTTTAATATAGTGTATAAGACCCCAAAATTCACAACCCAAAATACAACAGTTAAATAGGTGGAATTTTTTTATAAATTTTTATTGTTTAACACAACATTTACTACTACTTCTTTGAGCACAAGACACAACAACATTGGACCCACATATATACTAACACTCACATTTTTCCATTAACCAAACGAAAAAATAACTTATAGGTTTACTTTCATATGCTTTATATTCTGCTACTTTAGAAATGTTAGACTATGAAAGCATAACTAACTTCACTAAGGCACATGATACCAACATCTCAAATACGGTTCATTTTATGTTCTACATTCTTTCATGAGTTAGTTTCAGACCAGGAAAGATACGTGCCAAGTCTCGTATTAGTTTATGACATCTAAGTCGTTAAGGATGCAATAATACTTTATTATTAATTTTGCACTTTAGCTAGTTTATAAGGAAAGTTCAGGTGGAAAAATGTAAGCAATAGGGTTTACCAACCCCAATTGTCCCCATGTTTCCATCTTGCCAACTATCAACATAGCTCATACCATCTCTCAATGCCAAAACATGACATAGGGTCAAAATTCCATTTAATCATTTTGTGTAACAACACCATTCGTATGGTAGCTTCAAGGAAGAAACTCACCTCAAGCCATTAGAAGAGAGGGTACGAATCACTAAATTCCCTCTTTTGACAATTTCCTATGTTCATCTCACCCTAGGAAGGTATAATTTACCATTGAGTTATAGTATAAGTGGATTTCCTTGTTCAATTCCTTCCTAGGGTGAATAATTTGGTAGAAGCTTTGATAATTTTGCATTACAATAGAACATACGTAAATGAGAAACCAAACCCTTCATTTTAATTTGTATAAAAATTCTTATTTAGTTTACTTTTTGTAGTCTTTTTTACTATCACAACATAGTCGGGTGCACTAGCACATCACTCAAACTAATGTCTCAGTTCTCACTCGAAGAACATGTAACCTACCAGGCCCCTCTTTATTGGATCATGTAAGATGTAAACATAACATAAACCCCTTATGTAACATGAGATGGAAGGCAAACTAAGTAAATCATGACACATATAAAAATAAAGAGCTTTGATCATGCATTCCGTAACATATACAATTAATATCAAGATCTAAATGCCAATGACACCTCTTTCATCTCTCCTAACCTTGGAAATCCATAATAGATCATCCATTACATTCACAATATCTTACATTACAAACATTCTCTTATATTCACTATCTCTTTCTTACGCACTACATCCTTCTTTTTTACATAGGCATGAAAACTATATATATAGTTGGTGGGAACTCGTCCTTCACCACTTTACAATGATTTATCCTATTAATAGAATCTCCTATACTTAGTCTGTATGTACCTAGGATGTGTGCTTTAGTCTTTAACTAGACGTTATATCTCCTAGTTTTCTCTGGTTTGCACTTGATCACACTCGTTCTTTGATTCGCAAGAGCTCTTTCATGCACTAATCTTAAAATAGTAAGGTAAGAATGACATCGCCCACAATTTATGGTTTTTCAATTTTTTTGAAAGCAATAAATGTGCTCACCTGACACCCACATGTTAGCTTCAAAGCATATTTTTTACATTTACCACTTTATTCTATGTTTTCCCCCACCTTTTTTTAGAATCTTCCTCTGTGCATGGAATTCCATAACCTTTTTGTGCACTATTACTTCCCAAGCTATAGATCCTCTTGCATGCATCCTACTATGCCACACGCATTCTTCATCTACACCACTTACCAAGTAGTTTTCCTCACAATGTTGCCTCCCTAGCGTTATATTGTGTGCTCTTCCAACTTTCCTTCACCCAAGTATGCATACTTCATACCTTTTAACAAGCTCACCATTACATGCACGTGCTTTTCACTTGTCATATCTTAGTGGTCCAATCATGAGAAAGAACGTATGCCTATGTATTGATATTTATATGGCATTCCAATTTAGTCCTTGTGTGCCTTTTCCTTATACCCCACACTAAAAGCATGTGTGGTCCTCTATACATCAGTCTAGAATGAATATCATCATCTACTACACGCTAACACGCTTATTACAACAGGACAACAAAAGCAAAAACTGAAATGGAAACATAATCTAAATGGAAATACTGCCTGATTACAAAACATAAAATGGAAGCTTATTCATAGTAGGGATTTAGCGTACTCCCATTGAAGTAACCAGAAAACATGGTGTCATCTAGCTCATGTAACTGAAAAGCTCCAAATTCAAAAATCTTGGTTACTTTAAATGGTCCCAAACCAATGAACTTTGAGCTTCCTCAGGTGGCACAAAAACTTAGAATCATAAAGGAGTACCATCTCACCAACTGCAAAGGACTTGTTCTTAAGATTCCTGTCATGACAAGCCTTTTGTTGTGCCTTTTCTATATTCTAGCTCCATCACACAATTATGCACCATTAATCCAATTGCATTATTTTTTCAATGTGTTCCACCACTACCCAATCAAAAATAAATCCTTCTACATGTGACAATACATAGGGATGGTAACATAAATTCAACTGGTAAAACTCCCTATGCACCAAAAACCAGCTAAAAATGTGTTTCTTTATTCAACATTTTGTATGTAGTCATGTATGCCCACATTATAGTTGACACTTTATCATCCCAATATTTTCTTCCTAAATCACTTTTTTTTTCAATGTGTACCCCAAGATCTTGTCAAAGGCTTCTACAATACCATTGGCTTGTGGGTGATAAGGGGTAGTCTTGTGATGAGCTACCATAAACTATGATAATAATATCCTAATTGTTTCATTCAAGAAATGAGTTCCCCTATCATTGGTAAAGATGAATGGGAAACCATGCCTACTAATAACATTCTCCCATAAAAATATTGTTTTTGTAGATGTAGTGTAGACCTTTTTGGCTGCATCTTCTACTTACCTTATCAAATATTCTATGTAAGTGATAATGTAGCTGCATACCTTTCCTACACACAACTAGTGTAATTAGGCCAACAAAATAAATTTCCCAATTATCAAAAGGTTCTGCGATTTGCTATGGGGTGCAAAAAAAACCTCATTGTGCATGCAACGACATCTCATCACATTTTTCCTAGTTTTCCTATTCTTTGACAATGATCACACACTTTGACAAACTCTTTAGTATCCCTGTAAAAATTTTCCCACCAAATTTTTTCCAAGAGTATCTTGCACGTTTTAACGTCACTTGCATAATTTCCTCATGTTATCCTGCCACGTGTTTATTCCATAATTTTCTTGGCATTCAAGCTCCACGAAACATTTGCGTAATACCTCATCTCTTCCCATTTTGTACAAGTCACCTCCTACAAACTAATAGGGTGTATTGCGAATATAAAATTACTTATTCTCTAGTGTTTTCATTTCCTCATGATGTCATACCTATGTGTAAGAATAATGTAATATCTTCTAAATCAGATGGTGCATGTTATAATCTGAATAACTGGGCATCTGGCATAATGTCCTCTATGCTCTGTGTATCATCACTAGAATTGATCAGTGACAAGTGATAAGGTCCCAAATTACTTTTGTGAGGTTTTATGATGACAAAAAACTCAAATTCTTATAATAAAAGGATCCAAAGACATATGTGCCCTTGCAATACTGGCATATTTACTAGTTACTTTAGTATTATGTGATCAATGTAAAAAATAAATGGCATGGCTAATAAATACTATTGGAGCTCAAATATGCACCTTGCCCTGAGTCATAGACAACCCAATATTTTGAGGCAACATGGGACTATATCCAAGTTGTGGGACTTTCACTATGAGATATAGCTATGTAGAAGGTTGGTTACTCTACCTAATCCTAATGATAAAACTACTCTTAATGCTGGAAATGAAGCTATCCAATCCTAAACTAAAATTACAAGGGACCAAGGTTAGAAGGAGATGCATAAAAAGGAAATACTAAGCTAAAAGGTAGGTGATAACACTAGAAAAATGGTTGATGAGCACTCTATGAGGGAAAATGGGGGAAAATGGGTAGAGAGAGGGAAGACATAAGTGCCACAACTCAAAATGACATTTAACTTGCCCACTTTCACATAAAACACAATCAAAATGGAGCCTACAAATGAAAGAAATATGCACAACAAATCACAACAGTAAAAGGAAGGAAAGAAAATAAATAAAATGAACTAGGGAAGAAAAAACGTGCCACAAAACATATTTTATTGCTTAAAATATGCATAATCCATTACATCTGAAAAAAAGGCAAAAATGAAGGTTCGTCACTCACAGATGCTCGTGAAACCATTTTGACATGGTTCGTTTGAATTGTTTACTGTCCATCTCTTTCAAAATAAAATATTTTACAATATATAGCTCAAAGAAGAAAGATAAGAGAGAAAAGAGAGGGGAAAGAGATTGGATTTGATCTTGTTATTAATGAATATCTCTTTCTTTCCTTACAACACATATTTTAAAACTTTAGCCACCATTTTCATGCATTAAATAACTAAGAAAAATCATGGGTACCCTGTTAAATGTGTCCCCCCAATGTCCTTTTTCTTCTAGAAGAAGGTAGGAACCCCATAACTTCACCAATTCAGGTGGTTGAGTAGTCTAATTATGGATATTAATGGCCCAAACTATTTTTCCCCATTTTCTCCCACCAAATGCCACCAAAATATGATTTTAATGATGCCAAGTTGAAGGGATCAAGGAGACCTTTCCAACGATATAAATTTTGTCTAATTTGGGAGCTATGGATCAAAATATATGGCCATCTAAAGATTTTCCTATTAGGAAGCATATAAATGTTACACATGGTAGCGTTTGATTAGCTTAGGGATTACCTCTACCAATATGTGCATTAATTTTCCATTTTTTCTATGTGTCGGTCTCTAGCTGGGTGGTGGGGGTCTGGCCTTACTTCATTTTGCTTTCTTTCCTTCTTTTGTCCTTACAAGCAACTCTATTCCTTAATGAAATGTGAGCCAATAAGACAATGCCACGCTCCTTCATAGTATTAGACTATCTATTACCATTGCAAAGCATAGAACAATAAGGTCATTGTACGATGGAAAAGTGACAAGCGAGAGTGGGAATCTACAAACAACTCTTCCTCGCACCCGACCTCCCGAGGTCGTGCCGAGACAGCCGGTGGGGATGGAATATGTATGGGAATGTAGACAAACTAGTTAGGCAATCTAATGTCTTCAATACGCACTAGTGGAATTTACAAATCTAAGGCAAAGAAGGCCCTTCTAACCTGAACTGGTGTGATAGATCGATCGGCAAGGATGACTGCTCGAAGGCTCCAATCAATATCGAGCTCTGGCATGATTCAATCTATGGGTTGTGGAATACATGGAAAATGACCTGGGATAGTTTCGTGTATACGTCTTTGGATAAGGTCATAACGGTGGATGGTAAATATAGTTGACTCTATGGATGATTTTCTAGCCTAGTCCAGAACTCTCTCGCTTTGTTAGTTGTTGTATCTAGTAAGGATAACTGTTCGATGATGATAGGTGGAAGTGGAGTGGATCTGAATACTAGTGTGCGTAGGCCAATGTCTATGTCTGATTGACTAACGGATTCGTTGGGTTGCGGGATTTGTGGATCACAACCGTAGACTCTCATTTGTTGTGGTCCTGCTATGGTCATGCGTAGAATTAGTTCCTAATCCCTAACACCCAATAATCGTATGCTTTCTCAGCCTCTATATTCAAAACTAGTAGCTGTGCGATCTTCTCAGAGTGCCTCACAGGCGTTCTTGCAACCTGAATTCTTAGGCTAGTATCTATGTCTGTGAGAATGTCTCCTGCGTCTGGCTGTGGGACCAAAGGATCACAACTGAACGTTTGCTCTCTTTTAAGACCTTCTACATTCATATGGATGTTACCTAGGGTAATCTGTAGTTTGGTTGATTCGACCAAAATGTGTGCGCTTGGTCGTCCTCTATGTTTAACCCGCTCAACTGGGAATTGATTTGTTGCAAGCTTACCATTGTTCGAAAGACTTGGATCATAAGATTTTGATCTATATCAGTTATTGTTATGATGAGGTTGGGCTGGGGCACGATTGGCTCGAATACGTAATCCATGGGCTCCCTAGGTCCCGTGATTGTCATACGAAAATAACAATGTAAAACGAACTGTAGCAAAATAAAATTTAACTACGTTGAATATATCTGTAGCATATATTATTTCTCTATTTTTGTATTTTCTTGATGAACTATTCAAATGAATTTAGCAACTAATTTAATACATCTAGAAATTGACAGCCTAAGATAACAATTTAAAACAAACAAGATAACCGAGTATAGCTATTTGTCTGTGTAATTTGTAGATCTACTCTAAACAATGAAATAATTGATCTAATCTATTTGCAAGACTCTCGATCCTACCTCAAAAGTGAGGAATGAATCATAGTCTCTCAGAAACTATCAATCCCCACAACTTCCCTGGTAATATCGAAAGTAAAATTAACTGAAATAAAGTGATCAACTACTCTATTTGATATGATTCTAATTTAGAACTTTGAAAGCTAGAACTTGGATTCCGCAGAACAGTGGCGAACTCGATGGTGTGTGTGATCTTGTCCCCCTCAGTTGTGATCTCCTCTGTTCCTTTGTATTCACGTGGATCCAAAAAAGCGTGTAATGCTAGCATCAACAGAAGTAGATATTGGGACAAAGGCAGCTCAAGGTACAGACTGAATACAATGCGAGTAGGAGAGGGATAACGCAAGAGTACAGAGCTTGGCTTATGCAATTCCTAGTGGGATTTATTGTGAGTCATGCAACATGAAATGTCCAGAACCTGAAACTATCTTGTTTAAAGAACAAAACCCTGCAACTTTAATGGCTTCCTATTGGTAAACAGACTATCTTATTCCAATGGATTGGATAGAATAACAGCAATACTTGCACAAGATGGATATGTGGCTTACTAACATTAAAACAATGCTAACTAAGCATCGCAATGAAAGAAACTAAGCATTCTAAGCAAAATGAAAAACTAAACCTATTGCAAAGAGAAATCAGAGGCAAATTTTGAGGGGCCATTTGCTTGAGCACTAAGCCAACTATTTATAGCATTTGCATTTACCCAAGGTAAAAGCCAAATAGAACTCTTAAACTATAAACAATGGGAAAAACACTATTCCAGGGAACCAGAATCATAAATGCAAGCCTATGGCGGTGAAAGAAAGCTGGTAAAACGTTGAAATTACGTGAGTCATGTTAAAAGAGATTTCTGGAAAATGCGTAAAGGACCGCCGCCCAGAGCAGGGCGGCGGTTACAGGACCACTGCCCTGTTCAGGGCGGTGTCACGAGACCACCGCCTAGGCAGGGCGGCGGTTTCGTCACTGAAGAGTAAAAGGCCAAGAAAAGAGGGGAAAACAAAGCACGCGGGGGCTAAGGGGGACATGCGAGATGTTAACACACACTTGGAGATCTTTTCTGGATCCCGAACACCTTGCGAGGAGACCTGTATCATCATTGGGGCACATGTCACGTTATTTTGGAAGTACAGTACCTTACAATTTTGGGTACGTATATATTGCCCCCCTTCGGAGAAGCGTTTTAGCCATGAAGAGGCGTAAAACGGTGGGTCCGAGTATGGCAGTCCCGAAATGGGAAATTAAAAGTTATACCTGATACGTCCGTGTGTTGAAATGATGCCGTCCAAAATTCCCACTACCCACAAAATGAAAAGAGAACTCAAGTGCAAATAGATACAATAGTTTGGAAAATAAACGCTAAAACAATAGGAAATGAGAACGTACCATTTGTGCGGGGATAATAACTTACCTCCGTCAGCGCTCCAAACCTATGAAAAAGGCATTTAAAATGAATCAGGGTGCTATATATATGAAAGTGGGCCCATTTTTCTATTCATTTGTGCGAGTTGATTTGATTGATTTTGAGCTTTGGGACCCATGGTGATGGTTTCTTGCGTGAGTAGAGTCAAAACGTCCGTGACGAGATAGCGATCATGCCTCCACATGCGGAACATTGACCCGTGAGATCATAGGTTAGTTTTCTTCAATTTATCCTTTTTACCCCCTTAATTTTGAAATGTTAAAATCTTTGTCATGGGGGGGTAATTTTTGAAAATGTTAGTATTAAAAGGTTCATCTAAGGGGGGCGCCTACTGGGTAGGCCTTGTTTTAGTTAAAATGGTCTTGTTTTGTCATTTTTTGGGCTTTTTAGGTTTAAAAACCTACGTGGGTTTTCGGGCCATGACCGCCGCCCATCCCAGGGCGGTGGTTACACGACCGCTGCCCTGTTCAAGCCAGTGGTTACACGACCACCGCCTTTAAGGCGGTGGTTACAAAACCGCCTCCCTGTTCATGGCGGCGGTTTTGCACAGAATGTAAAAAGATCATCTGTTTGAAATTGTTTTTGCATTTTTAGCATTTCTACGTGCTTTCATGATTTTTCCAATGTTACTCAGATGCTGATTTTCTCTTTTTTGTGTGTTTTTAGGTGTATGCAGGCGAGAGAGTAGTATATCTAGTGGAGTTGAGAGAGGGAGTGTGACTGGCTCCCAGGAGTATTGGATGCCCTTTCACAGGATGAGGAGGACACTCTTCAGAGCGCTGGGATACTACGCATCTCACGCGTGCCCCACGTTGCTCCTTCTAGTCACATTCTTTGTGACTTGTTCTCATATTGGGATGCAGATCAGAACACCTTTCGATTGCCAGGGGTCCGTGGTGAGTGGACTATTACTTTGGAGGATGTCTATCGCATTCTGGGGGTCCCGATTATTGGGAGACGTCTCACTCTTGAGACAATAGGTTCACGGGCCCAGATAGCACAGTGGGCCACATACATGGGAGATGCAGTCATCTCCACGGGGTCGAAGAAGGGGGTTAGAGTTCGATCTATTCTTAGCTTGCCCATCCCCTTACTTTTCCAGGCTATCATGGGGATCCTTGCCTCGAGATTGATCGGGGACAAGGGAGGAGATCCATTGTTATATTGCTAGTCCCCCATTATTACACAGATAGAGGGACATGGCCGGATATATGCCTGGGGAGCAGACATACTTGGGACCACCTACCATGATCTATAAAGGGTAGTCAGTTTACAGGGGCAGTCCTTGAGCCACCCGACCCTAGTCATGAGTTGGGTCTATGAGCACTTCATCCCCTACGGTAGAGGTGTAGAGGTGGCAGATCCTGGAGCTGTGAGGACAACCAGATGGACAGATATGTCGGTGCTCTGAGCACTTCATCAGCCAATTGCTTCTCTGACTACTGCCAACATGGAGGCCACACCATACCAGACCATGGCAGGTATATGGGGCGAGGAGGCTCTTACTTTGATCTCCTGCTCCACTACAGGGAAGCTTATTGATAGAGTGGGGTGAGTGGAGATACACCCCTTTGGCCAAGTTCCTTAGCAGTTTGGCCTACCCTACATGGGCATGCTTCCCCTAGTAGCGCCAGTATATAGATCAGTCCGAGAGGCCAGAGGGGGGCCTAGAGGCCGGGACTAGACAGTGGTTACTCCTGGCATTCCCATTACAGCCAGGAGGATAGTACGTGCCAGAGGGAGAGCCGATGCGCCTCAGGAACCCTTGCTTCAGATTGCCGCGGGTCCTGCCCATAGCAGCGATGACCCCATTGACATAAACTATGAGTTTGAGGAGTCTACAGGGGGAGAGACAGAGGAGGATAGTGATCCTGAGTGGCATGACACTCAGGATATTATACAGGCAGAGAGGGCCGAGCAGAGTGCAGAGAGAGTGACTCTAGTTTCAGAGGAGCCCCTCTCCCAGGGCCATGGCGAGGAGGATGAGTCCGTTGTGGGGCGCTACGTTGCTCTAGTCACAGGAGCATCCCCTCAGTCAGTGGCGGCATCCATGGCAGGTGCTGATCCTATAGATCCATCCTAGAGGCCTGGTGATCTGAGTAAGTTACCCTCTCTCCTTTTAATGCTTTGTTTTTAGTTAGGATCTCCTTAGTTGCTATCTCTCCTTTTGTTTTATCTTGTATTTCTAATTTATTGTTTGGTTTCTAATTTGTTTTCTCTTTTGTTTGCAGATACTGCCGATGAGTGGCGGGACTTGATTCGCAGGGTATGCACTGATACCCTGATGATCCCCATGGAGAGGACTTGCACAGAGCTATCCGTAGATGTTGGGGAGCCCTCAGCAGCTGGTAGGCACACTGACGTCTTTTCCCTAGTCTATCATGTGGCCAGGATGGTATCAACTCTCTGCATGGAGCTAGCGGGGTATAGGACGGTTGAGCACTTGATGAGGAGCCACTCTCATGGTGAGACTGCGGCTGCCCCTTGGGATCCTGAGCCCTCCATGCACTCAGAGCACCGGCGTAGCCGGAGTCCTAGGCATGGGCGCGTGCCTTCAAAGGGGTCTCGTAAGGATTGAGAAGCCGATTGGCTCTCCTAGATTTTACATGATACATTCTTTTGTATATCCCGGGCTCTTTGAGTGTTTTGACCATGCCTAGTGCATGATGGCATTGTACAGAACATTGATCATTCATATATATATATATATATATATATATATATATATATATTCTTTTTTGATCAAACCTTTGGCTTTTATGGCTCTACTTCTTTTCCAGTTTCCTCATGTAGATTATGATGTTTATACTTGTATGCTCTTTTTTGGAATGTATGTAATGGAGAACAAATGATGCAAATGTTTATTTTCCTTTTGTATTTCATGATGCTGATATATGATAATGTAGATATAATGTGATTTTGAATCTTAGTTTCTGTAAGCAATTTTGGATACTTCATACTTGTTTTGGCAAAGTGATGAAAATAAACTGACATGATGAGCTCATCACCGAGAGTTGGAAAGGGCACAAGTTATGAGATGTATTGAAATGATATTGATGAAAGATAGACAAAGCTTTGGCGGAAGCAAATTAGGATACCACAAGCCCACTCCACTCGAGTGACTTCATAGTTTTGGATGCAACTTGCTTTGCAGTTTATCTAGACTTAGATCCTTAGATGGCCACATGGTAGACAAAATCTGGGTTTTTAGGACTTTGGAATCTTTTGGAATTTTGGACATCTGATTCATTTGTTTTTGACTCAAAGACTTATGAGATTTGAATTGTTTGCTTATGACCTTTTGCATTTGTTTGTCAAGAGGACCCCCTACACTTTGTCCCATGCTACTAGTAAGAAGCGCGGGTTTATCACCGTGGGCAAAGCATAGGTGAGTAAGGGCATTTCCATCCTTTCCCAACCCTACATCACTAGTAAGAGATGCAAGCTTATCGCCAAAGGTTGGTGGGGCAAGGAAATGTGTAAAATTAAAATTTTCTGTTTGATCAATATTTGACTTGTTTTCTTGAGTAAAATGTCAGTATGTGCTTATTTCCAAAGAGATATATATATGGGATAGATGTGACACCATGAAGCTTCTAGAACAGACCATAGGCAAGACACCTATCCTAAGAAGAAACAAAGTGAGAATAAACCTGCAGATCTTGGCATGGTTACCGTTAAGATTTTGTCATATCTAGTCTTTACTTGATAAAATGATTCTGAGATAATCTGATGATATCATGAAAATGGAGAAGTGTGATTAGAGTGTTTATGCCAACAATATCATGAGTTTGTAATGAATTGCTTTGAGAATAAATTCCTTGATCACAATTTGTGTACAAAACAAGCGGACAAAAATGATCTTAATTTATATGAAGATGCAATGTAAATGTAATTATAAATAGTGTTAGCTGCTTATGCATAGAACCACTTGAGGTGCAGGGAATTGACCGTTTCGCCAAATTCCTCACCTTCCAGCGTACATAAGAGGTATGCACCATTTCCATAGTCCTTCATGACTCGGTATGGGCCCAACCATTTAGGCCGGAACTTCCTTCCTTCGCCGGTCTTTTTGTCGATCCAGCTGTCTAGCCTTAGAACTAGATCACCTTCATATATGTCGCATTCATAGACTTTCTTGTTATACTACCGGCACATCCAGTCAGCATAGGCTCTATGTCGTTGTTCAACATCCAACCTAGCTTCATCTAGGCTTTCTAGTTGGGAGAGACGTGCTTCTCTATAAGTGTCTTCATCCAGAATCCCTTGTAATGAAATACGGAGACTGGGTATTTCAACCTCAAGCGGGAGAACTGCCTCTGCCCCGAATACTAGTGAGAAAGGAGTTGCTTCTGTTGGTGTTCTTATTGAGGTTCGGTGGGCCCCTAAGGCCGGATATAACTTCAAGTGCCAATCTCGTTTGTTTTCTTTCACCATTTTAAGGAGAATGGCTTTTAGTGTTTTATTTGTTGCTTCAGCCTGTCCGTTGGCTTGCAGGTAATACAATGAAGCCGTATGATGGCTTATTTTAAATTTATTGCACAATTCGCAAACTTCATCATTCTTAAAAGAAGTTCCATTATATGAGATAATGATTTGTGGGATACCATACCTGCAAATGATTTGGTTCAAAATGAACTTGGCGATTACAGAACCTGGTACAGTAGTAAGAGGCATAGCCTCTACCCACTTGGTAAAATATTTGGTGGCTGTGATTATGAAATTATGGCCATCTGTAGATGAGGGAGAGAATTTCCCTATTAAATCTAGGCCCCACGTAGAAAAGGGCCACGGAGTTGCGATTGGTCGTAGAGTTTGTGCCAGCATGTGGATCTCATGGGAGAACTCTTGGCACTTATGACACCTGCGTACAAACTCTACTGCGTCATGTTCTCGAGTGGGCCAGAAATAGCCCATTCGATGTATTTTACGAGTGGTGGCATGGCCACCAAAGTGGCCTCCACACATTCCATTGTGAGATTCATGGAGAATTTTCTTGGATTCTTCTGTGTTGACACATCTTAGAAGCATTCCATCAAATGATTTCCGATAGAGCACTTTCTCTATAATGACGTATTTTGCTACAATAATGCGTAACCGCCTTCTATGTTGTGGTGTAGCCCCTTCTGGATACGTGTGGTCCATGATATAATTAATGATATCAGTATACCAGGGACACTCAAAGATAGGAGGTCTGGTTTCAATATAGTATACACACTCATCTGGAAAATCTAGATCTACTAGATCGCCTCCATCTAATGGGTTATCAGCTAACCAATCCGCGATGATTTGTCCCTTAACGGATTTCTGATTTACAAATGTTAATTTGAATTCTCCCATTAAGGTTATAAAACATCCAGCCTTCTTAGACAAGGACCCTTGTGTGAGAAAAGTTTGTAAATGGTTTGTTTTTACCATGACCCTTGTTTCTTGATTTAACATATAATGTCTTAAGCATTTGGTTGCAAAGACTATGGCGAGGCATTCTCATTCTACTTGTGTATAACGTGTTTCATAATCGAGCAACATTCAGCTAATGAAATAAATCACACGTTCTCTCTTGTCATCATCTTCTTGAGCCAGCATACAGGCTAGCGAGACATCGGTAGCTCGCGAGTATAAAATTAACAGGTGATCTAGCTTAGGTGGCATTAGCGTAGGTGGTGACAACAAGAAATGCTTAACTACATCAAAAGCTTCATTGCAATCTTTAGTCCAATCAATGCTATAATCATTCTTAAGCAGATTGTTGATTGGATGAATGGTAAAACTTAAGTCCGGGATGAATCTCTGAATTGCACCAAGCTTTCTGAGAAATGACCTAATTCCAGATTCATCCGAAGATGGGACCATTTCGAGGACAGCCCAAATTTTGGTTGGGTCAACATCTATCCCTCGTGACGATATGATGTATCCTAGGAGCTTCCCTCCTGTTACACCAAAGACGCATTTTTCTAGATTTAGCATGACTCCGTATTTTATCAGACGTGAAAGAATGATGCGAAGTATTTTGGATGGTCACAACACTTCTTGGCCTTAGCCAACAAGTCATCTACGTAGGATTCCATGATCTTATGAATTAGATCGTGAAATATATATGTCATAGCTCACTGGTATGTAGCGCCAGCATTCTTGAGACCGAATGGCATAACAGCGTAGCAATAGGTTCCCCAAGGAGTTATAAACGTGGTTTTAGTTTGATCTCATTCAGATATTCTGATTTGATTGTATCCCGAGAATCCATCCATGAGAGACAAGAGTTCAAATCCAGCTGCCGCATCAACAATGACGTCAATGGATGGTAACGGGAAGTCATCTTTAGGACACGCTTTGTTAATGTCTCGAAAGTCTATGCAGATGCGTATCTTTCCATTTTTTTTAGAACGGGAACGATGTTAGATACCCATTGAGAGTAATTGTATGGTTTGATGAATCCTACTTGGAGGAGTTTCATTACCTCCTCTTTTACCATGAGAGCTACCTTGGGTTTCATGGGTCTTGATTTTTGTTTAATTGGTTTTGCATCAGATTTAGTGACGAGGTTGTGCACCGCAATGTGGGGTGCAATGCCTGTCATTTCCTTATAATTAAATGCAAAACCCTTTTTATGTTGCTTGAGGATTCGAGTGTGTATTTCTACTTCTTCTGGAGTTAACGAGGATCCTAACTTCAATATCCTTGGTTCATCTTCCGTTCTAATGTTAACATCAATTGTTTCTTTGATTAAAGAGGCATTACCTTCTTCAAACTCAGGTGGGGCTGGAGGTAATTCCAAATCATCCCCATTTTCTACTGTGTTTATGCTAGGCTCCATTGGCGAGGGAAGCTCCATCATGGGATTTCTGAAGTAGGAAGATGAATGTGGGATTAAGGACAAATATATCATATGATAGGAGAGATGTAATGCTGCATAGGTGTTTAAGTAATTCAGAGTGGCCATATCACTATCAATGTGGTCTAGGATAGTAGATTTGTTTTCATTTTTGTTTAAGAGAGAATTTGTCATTGTTTTTATCATAGGTTCATCACGAAGGGATACTATGAAACGGGTGTCCTCTAACTTATTGTTTGGAGTAAAACGTGATGCTGAAGTTGCTATCGAATCAGCGAGAAGATTTTTCTCTCGTGGGATCACTTCAATTGATATGAAGTCAAACTCCTTGCTTATATTCAACACAACTATTTTGTAGAGCTGTAAGTGCTCGGATTTGGTTTCATATATCTCAGAGACTTGGTTTGCTACCAATTATGAGTCTCCTAAGACTCTGATGTTATCAACACTGATTCTCTTAGCTAAGATGAGGCCAAGGAGGAGGGCTTCGTACTCAGCATCATTGTTTGTGCATTCGAAATTTAATTTAAAGGCAAATGGTAGGACTTTCCCTTCAGGGGAAGTAAAGATTACACCTGCCCCCACTCCGTAATGACATCTAGCTCCATCAAAATGGAGCGTCCAATATTTAGCTAGGAATGTGGATGTTGGGATATTTGTTGTGTTGACATCTTCTACTTCTACCATGCAGAGATCTACCACTGGGAGAGAACCGACACCCAGGGAATATCCCACGTCTACAGAATCAAATGGTAAGAACATTGGTAGATCTTGTTCTATTAATTCAACAATTTTTACAGTAGTTCCTAATGATAGTATTTCTACAGTGTTAGCCTCATCTTTGGGGGTTGGGGCTGCCTTGGCTAGGCCCATAGTTTCAAGATTTGTTGTAGATACCAACTTTTCTTTTGGTTTTGCGTTGGTAGGTTTATCAAGTTGGTTTGTTGGGAGTTCAAACTCTGAGTGCATGCCTGGTCTTTTCTTTAAGTCAGCTAGGTGTACATTGAATGGTTTTAGATCACCTTTGGCCACAAATATCTTTCCTAAGTGTAAAAACCTTACTTCTTGAAATAGCGTAGAAGGGATTGCCTTCATGCAGTGTATCCATGGGCGGCCGAGGATCATATTATAGTTAGTTTCTCGATCTATAATATAAAACTCATTCAAGATGGTTTTGGGTCATAAGGTGACCGGTAATATTATAGTTCCAACCGAGGTGGCTTTAAGACTATCATAGCCCCTTAGTGTGTTTCGAGTTGTGGAACAATTGGTTTCTCCATACCCTAGCTTTTGAAGGAAAGAGAAGGGGACTATGTTAACTGCCGCCCCATCGTCTATCATTGCACGCTTTACATAGTTGTTATAAACCCATACTTGCAAATGTAAGGTTGGATCACCTCGATGAGAAATCTCAGCATCTGTCGGCATTCTTTTTTATCTCGAATATGAATTCGACATCCCTATCTATTTGCCCTGGAAAAATGAACATCGAAGTCTATATGATTTACCTGTGTTTCAGGAGGTGGAGTGATGTTAATTAAATGGCCCAAACCTAATGCCTCTAAAAGAGCAGCCCTGTGAGCAAGGGAATTTTTTAATAAATCCAAAAAGGAGATGTGCGAGAAGGTTTTTGTTAGGTTGTTAATTAAATCATAGGCGCCCACAGGTTTCACTATGATTTGTTGGATGTTATCTATCTCTGGCAGGTGACTTGGACTTGGCTGAGAAAAATACTCTCGTGTCCTTGTTACAGCTTCGATGGGTAGTTCAGCATCTAACTCCACTAAACCGACTACCTTAGGCCGTGGCTAACTTCCTAGTTGTGGTACAACTAATGGATTTAGTGAGGTTGAGGCTTCATGATCATTATTTCCTGTTATTACACTCTTGTTCGTCCCAGTTAGATTTAGCCTATTGTTACCATGGTTTGGGAATGGATCATTAAAGATATTCATAGGTGCGTTTTGAGGGGAAACTGCCCCTGAAAAGGTATTTGATGCTGGTGACGTAGGATCTACCAAGAAAATATCCATGAAAAGTTGTCTTTGTTCATCTGGCAAATGTTGCATGAATTTATTGTAGTCATGACACGTTCTAGTGTCATGGCCCCGTATTTTTTGGAAACCACAATATGAATTAGGATTATAATTCCTAGTTTGTTCTTTTGGTGCATATTGTGGCCCAAAATTTTGATCAAACTGTTGTCTATTAGGATTAAAATTTTACGTTTGTTGTCTTTGGTTTGAATTCTAGTTTTGGTATCTAGTTGAATTTTGGCTTGGACCCTGTGTGGGATTTTGCCGTTGTTGTTGTTGTGGATGGTTAGAATCCATTGTATTGATTGTCAGGGTGAAGTTTTTGTTTCATTGGTTATTTATTTGTGATGGAGTATTGACAATATTTACCTTCTTAGGCTGGTCGGTTACTCCATCTGTTGTTACACCCCAATTTTTATTAAGGATTTTAGGTCCTTGACTGACATTCGTGGTAGTAAGATAAGCTGTAGTGTTCTGGTTGGAGGTGAATAACCTAACATTTTCTCCATATGTTTTGCGACCACTATTAATTGCTGCTTGATCTATTCGAAGAGCACTCTCAAGTACTTCATCGTAAGTTCTTAATCGGAACTTCTGGACTTCTTCCTTCACTTCTTTGCTAAGAGAATGAAGGAATAAATCACATAGTTCCATTTGATCCATGTTTGGAGCACTTGGCAAAGAATAAAGAACTGTACACCACCTTTGGATGAAATGGGTGACAAATTCATTGTGTTCTTGTTTAATGTGCAAGAATTCCCTGATTCCTATCCTTAATAGTTTATTCATGTCAAAGGCCTTGATGAATTATGACATGAGCTGCTTGAATGAATGGATGGAAGCCTTGGGTATTCTATAATACCAATAGAGAGCGATGCCTTCCAAAGTTTTTGGGAATATCTTAGCAACAACCCCATCCCATGGGAGTAGTTCTTGAATGGCCATAGCGTAAGCTTTGATATGTGCATTTGGATCTCCCTCACCTTTGTATTTGGGTAAGTAGGTAAGAGGTCTTGGAAGCATGACGCTTCGTATGGTGAAATGTAAGGGTTCTTTTAAATATTCTGAATAAGTCCCTATCGCATAGGTTTCGACCATTGATGGTGCTTGCTGAGGGAGTGGAGGCAGAATGGGTTGTTGATATGGCATAGCGTATACGCGGGTAGGGGCATAAGGAAACCCCTGTGTTTGACCAAACATGCTGGGAGAGGAGAACATATCCCCTTGTGGTGATTTGGAGTACATGTTTAAGTATGACAAGGTATTGTCCGGGAATGGATTGTTTTGTACTAGACCGGGAGGAACAACGTTAGAAATGATGGGTCTAGTTGGTGTTCATTGTGAATACTAAGGAGTCATGCCTAACGTGCCTACTCCTATGAGGAGTTCTACTTGGCTAGGAGGATTAGAATTTCCTGTTTGTATGAATTGAGAATGGTGATTTTCTTGAGCAAGTTCTAACCCTCTCACTTTTTCTACTAACGCTGAAATGACTTCATTTGGTGAAGTCACGATGTTTTTCCGTAGTGGTGTTTGTTGTATATCATGGTGTTGTATAGGCATGTGATATCCAGTTATGAACTGATCGCTGCTCTGCCAAGTTTCACCGAGGGCATTTCCTATATGTAGTGGTATGGAGGTATTTTCTTGAAAAGAGACCTCAGGTTATGTTTGTAAACCTCCTATAGGTGGGTACATACTTCAAGAATGTTGGTCGTTCCTAGCATAACGTACCAAATGTTCATTGTCTAAACCTCGGTATGAGTCTGATTGTCTACTAATTTGTGGTCTAAGTAACACCTGAGGAGACGAACTAGATTCTCTAGTGAATGTCATGTTATTCGATCCTGAAGGCTCTGTTTGTTGTGTTTGAACAAGATGATCTAACTCCTCAGTTTGAAAAGATGAGTTATATCTGATCCTTGGAGTTTGTGTTGACCACTAGTTATTTGAGTAGTTATCACCCCATACCGAGAGTGAGGGTGATGATTGTCTATTTTATTGGGCGTTGTAACATCCTCATTTTAGACAATAGAACAAGTCAAATTTTTTTTTTTTTTTTTTTTCGATAATTGCATACTGGTTCTAAATACATAATTTAGAACTCACAATTCAAATAACCATTTATATAACAGACAACCATATGCAGCTGTAATGACTCGGAATACCTCCGATCTATTCATTCCATGACTCGGTAAACTACCGATCTATTCATGAGTAAAAAGAGTTAGTGTTCTTAATTAACACAATACTCTGGCGGTTCTCTTCCCTAATCTGGGATTCAGAATGCTCTGTCCAAGGAATCTAACTGAATAACTGTTACCATTATTCATCGGCATCTCATCCCTTAGACTAGGTGAATTAGGACAACGCAATCAGCAGCTTGCGATACTTTGGCCAAAGATTTGAAACATACTGTTCATGTCTCGTATTCCTTAACGGCATACTCGTCAATCTGGAATACGTCCTTCACCCCATTCATATGTTATATAGAATGTCTTATACTGACTACTGTCAGTCCTTTCTTTCACAGCTGAATCACTCGGAGGCAGATTAACAAGGTGATAATGTTATATGGATGCCTACGAGGATTAGGGATATGAGGACATACTGGTTCAACCTTGCAATTCAACCAGTGTGTCATGATACCCCAAATCTCCGAGGCAGTCTTATAACATGGTCACGTTCTTAATCGGTCCCAAGGTAACTCGTGCGAAATCAAGTGTAAATCTTAGCGATCAATGCAAAGGGTGTCGCCATAAGTCACCTGCATTGTTGTAACTTCGAGAAGATCCTAATCTTCTCGGAGGTACAGCCCTGCAGTCGACCTTATGTCGTCATCCTTTAAATCCGCCTCGAGAAGATCTACCCAAAAACAAGCGTTACGCACTAGAGATTAAATTACTTCTTAAGACTTTTCCCTAAGGTTAGCCATTTCCAATCCCTGGATTCATTTTCTTAAGACGACCCTCCTCCATTAATCCCATTACTTGGTAGAGGTATTAAGGTCTAGCTTCTATCAAGGAGTCATTAGAATACATCTGATTCTAAGCAACAGATTCAGACAATATCTCATAACCTATGCTTGAGATTGCCACCTGAACTCCATTGATTGCCTAATCAGTTCTCTTAACTGAATTTATATCATACTTTTTAGTTTAAGGATATAAATGATTTAGAATCCAATTTACTATTGTCCTGTTATACTTAGGACTAGGGATTAGTAATTCAATCCAACTTGTTTAGCGTTATCTTTTAGGCTCAATTTTAACCTATCCTCTAGAGAGACAATAATTAAATTACAATATTGCATTATCCAGATCAAATTAGAACTACTAAATACTCATAAGAATTTAGTCTAATTACTTACAAACTTTCATTGTCAATCACAAAAGCATCCATATTATACAAAGATAACTATGCCTCTTCGTTACGTAAACCGAAGAAGTTCATCATTCATAATAGAATACAACACATAAGTATCAAACACTTATTTTCATTCCTTTCGAAACTCGTACAATTACATTTTATGCAACAGCATACTTGATATAATGCTAACGGAAAAGAAACATCTTTTCTCATATAGTATATCCATAAAATCAAGCTATAATTCATAATAAATCAAATAAACTATCTGATCGGACTGCCAGATCTGCATTGTATTTACCTCTTACGGCAACCATCTGCAAAAATAGTCAACATGAGTCAGTTCAATGAACTGAGCATGATAAGCACTAACTTTTAAAACAATTGCAATCCATCAATTGTTTTCATTAAACACCCTGTTTAAATGAAATCAGATATTCACATAAGTAAACATGATTAGACTATGCCCTTGTAATACTGAATGATTACAATTATGTAACTCTATCATTGTTACAATTAGTCTTAATCATTTTCTAATATTTCATCAAATATTAAGAAACAAGGAACGAATGCACACAACAATCATTAAACCCAAAATCACAACATTGGTCAGATTGTTTCATTCTCCAAAAAGGAAATAACATAACAATTCGGGATTCCACCAATATGTTACAAACAATTTCCTACTGATAGTTCATTATCAATAATATTAAATTAAGGAAGAGAAAGAATCAAACCATTCATACTTCCTTTTACATAAGTTCATCACTGTACTGCCTTCACATATGAAAATAGTCAACCAGTATATAAATGAACAAGTTAGACAGGCCGAAATCAAGATCACTGTTCTAAATCACGAAAATAGAAACTCAGCAAATCTCTTGTACAGCAACTAACACATCAACATTTCATGTAACAACCATAAGCCCAATGCAAGTTCCTTTTGCACAGTAAAGCCTTATCACCAGTTGAAAACAAGAGCTACAAGGGTATCGCTGAAAACAACAACTATTGCATCAACAATCTAAGGTTTCCCAAAGGACTATGCTATGTTGCCCACACGGTACTTCCAAATCATGCACAGTCGATCGGACAGATCAAAATGGAAGGAAACATAGCATACATATTCTTGCTCAGTCAAAATCAGACTGAAGTGAAGGAAAGGAATTCAACCAAACGATCCTTACCTTGCAGCATGCAAGTCTTGGTGCGTTATTCGCGACTTACCCTAACAAGGTCAAAACACGAAACAGTCATCCAAACACAAGGACCTCAAAAGTAACAAAGACAGTCCAAGGTCAAGCTCAAAAAGAGACAGTAGTACAAGTTACCTTCCCGGAATTTCCAATGATTCAAACGGAGGTATCAATTCATGCAAAAGCTTAAGAATTCATACAGACAATCCTCAACAAAGCATATCAATAGTCAGACAGCAAAATAATCTCTGCCAATCATTTTACACTAATTTGCTCAGGTCAAAGACATACATGTCCACCTAAGAATCTGTACCTCAAATCCCAAAAACACGAAGGAATTCCAAATTGCAATAACAAAATCGAAATACATGTTATTCCATTAAGTCGCCGGCACTTAAATTACCAACACTTAACTTTATTCAGCTCAAGAATAAAATGAATCATTCATTCGACTCCTCAGAGTCATCCAAGTCGTAATAGCATAATCTATATATTCACACAGTGACTGATAAAGGTTTGCACGCATAACCACTGAACCCTACAGCAACGTACAATGACATAGATTGATAAATCCATATATGCTATTCATGGATAACATTCAGAAAGAACAAGCGAAGCAAATCGAATATCCATTTCTAGCAAGGAAAAGCAACTAAGCCGCTTCGAACTTTCTAACAGCTTTCACATAGAAAGGAAAATGCATATACAGGAAGTCTTTATCTTTTAACTACTTCAAATAACAGTAGACAAAAGCCCTGTTTCTTCTTATCAGGCTTTTACAAGAATCCAATCACAAAACTTGCAGATAAATCTACATTCCAGCAAAAGAAAGCAATACGATTCAGTCATCGGACTCCACTGAGTCGATACAACAAAGTACAGGTGTATTTATATTATACACAGTGCACAAATAATCCCGCTAACCTAATAACAGGGAAAACAACTTCCGCTAGGTCGAAAAGACTATGGTAACCACTACAGTTACCTGTTCCAAGCCAAAAATTGAAAACAAAATGAAACCCGAAAGTATCACTAGTCGTTGTCAACAATCCCATGACCGAGCACCCAAAGAAGCGATAATACCAATCATTCTTACAGTATTCCTTCAAATCATTAATACAGTTTCTATATCAAGAAACAGTGACCACGAATCAAGACATACAGTGGTCCTATACTTCTCATAGGTATATTCCAAGGGCTCACGCCAAACAGGCCGAACACTCGCATATTGTTAATAAATACCTCTCATGCATAATCCAGGAAGAATGTACAAACAAGTAGAGTTAAAATTTGATTTCCACAAACACCCAACAAACGGATTTGAAGAAAAATCGAACCAGAAGAAATACAGTGCCAATAATCAAAACTAGATCTCATAGAAAATTCATCCAATCTTCACAGAACATTTGAACAGAGTTGTTTTAATGAAAGCACTTGAAAAAACAGCAAGATATTTAAAGGTTAGGGCCTAGCATGCCTGTTTGTTGATCAAATTTCCGAAGCAGACCACAGGAAGAGCTCAAACTTCCTTTTCTTTTTCCCAAATACAGCGGACCAACAAATATTTCGCTGTCCTATTTACAATATATCCTCCATGGCAGAGAAAAGAGCTAGAGAATTTCATTCTCGCCATGCAACTCAAGAGAACTGGTGCTATGAACAGTAAACTAGCAGAGAAAGAGAGAGAAGAAGACCGAAAATCGCGATACACCAAACAAACCTTCCAACTTCTCGTTTGCATGCTGTTCCGCGAGCTCCGGCTCGACTCCCTAGACATTAAGTGCCATTAAACCAATTTTCCCGCTTAATCTCAACTCCCACCGACCGCCGAAATTGGCGACAGTCCATCCAAAAACTTAAGTTCATTTCCAAACTTAGTAATTGCCAAGTCTGCCAAGGTTAGCCGCCGCCTAAGCCCTCCGCCATATGCCTGTCCCTCATCCTTATCCTTCCCATTTATTGCCATAGAGAATAGCGCCCATGGTTCGCCACCCTTCAAAGGCCCCTTCCCAAAAACTCTTAGTTAGCTAGGTTAGTATCTTAGGTTAGAGTTTTAGGGTAATGACCATGCTAACCATTTTACACTTAGTTTTTATTTTAGGATCATAACACATAGCCTAGGTCTAGGTTAGACTAACAATAATCTAACCCCTAGGTTAGGTTATTGTTTTAGGTTACTAACCCTTAGTAATTCAGTTTGGTCCTTCTCCTGAAAACTCGGAGAGACCTGTATCATACTTTCTAGAACAGAGCCACTCCTGTTCTTATTACAGAATTGTATGTCAATGAATTATTACCTGGTCTTTAATCGAGACCTTCCAGATATACTAAATATCGGGAACCGTTTCATTTCTCGAGATCAGCCTGAGTCATACTCCTGACCCGCTTTCTAAATGCTTCCATACCTTGCAACCTGTTCAAGGTTCGTGATCTAATTTTATCACTTCACAAAATTAAAGCATTACTTGGATCAATTCCTCTGGTCCAAGTCTAGATATTATTGATGAATACCTGTATAATTCATTCCGTGATCAGATTAATATTCAGTCACAAAATGAAATAAATAAAAGAGTCTATTAATATTTTGACTCAGTCAAGATCTGCAATCTGCAAGAAATTTAATACATATCAAGCATGATTTCCGAATCGAGGTACACAATCCATTTACTAGAAATCACATATCAACACTTGAATGCTTAGGAGAAAGTAACAACAGTTCAGGGTGTTACAGGCGTAGTATGCCTCAAGGCTCAAGAGGGGCCTGCCATGTGCATTGAATCTCAACATATTTGGGGGGTATATGAATACCCACAAAATAATGGGAAGGAGTGAAGGTGATGGTGAAAGTTAATGAGGTGGAAAAGATGAAAAGTATACTAATTTGGAAGAACGCGTAATAATATGACTCTGAACTAGAAAGTAGGAAGTTCACGTCGGGTTCACCAATTTTATACGACGGAAAAGTGACAAGTGAGCGTGGGAATCTACAAGCAATTCTTCCTCACACTCGACCTCCCAAGGTCGTTCCGAGACAGCTGGTGGGGATGGAATATGTATGGGATGTAGAAAAACTAGTTAGGCAATATAATGTCTTCAATACGCACTAGTGGAATTTGTGAATCTAAGGAAAAGAAGGCCCTCCTAACCTAAACTGGTGTGATAGATCGATCGGAAAGGATGACTGCTCGAAGGTTCCAATCAATATCAAGCTCTGGCGTGATTCGATCTATGGGTTGTGGAATACATGGAAAATGACCTGGGATAGCTTCGTGTATTCTAGATAAGGTCATATGGTGAATGGTAAATATAGCTGACTCTATGGACGATTCTCTGGTCTAGTCCAGAACTCTCTAGCTTTGTTAGCTGTTGTATCTAGTAAGGATAACTATTCGATGATGATAGGTGGAAGTGGAGTGGATCTGAATACTAGTGTGCATAGGCCAATGTCTATGTCCGATTGAATTACAGATTCGTTTGGTTGCGGGATTTGTGGATCGCAACCGTAGACTCTTGTTTGTTGTGGTCTTGCTATGGTCATGTGTAGAATTAGTTCCTAATCCCTAATACCCAGTAATTGTATGCTTTCTCAGCCTCTATATTCAAAGCTAGTAGTTGTGTGATCTTCTCAGAGTGCCTCACAGGTGTTCTTGTAGCCTGTTGTCACCAAATCACTGCACCCCCTGAATGGCCAGGATGTGAATAGGACTTTCGGTGTGATTGGGACACATGGGATCACCTCTCAAGATGTGGGAATTGGGCTCGAGGTGAACCTTCGGAGAAGGCCGGTTTCCTCTTCCTAAACTAAGATGTGGGAATTGGGCTCGAGGTGAACCACAACTCAACTGCATGCAATACTCCACCACTCAATAAGCACAAAACTCCAAGAACCTGCAATAGAAACTTAAACTTGCACAGTGTACCTGCAAGGATGAGAAAGGCACAAAGAAGCATAAAAGGATGAAAGGACCGAGATTAGTCACAAAACACACACTTTTATTGCTTCAATAACATGCACAATGCATCATACATTCAGAAGAGGCAATAGTTGCCATTACAGTCTTGAAGAGGAGGCTTGAAAGTTCTCTCAACACACAAGAACAACTTGCAGAAGAGAGAGGATTCTTGAAAAGTATAAACTCTTGCCTGAGATATCTAACTGTCCAACTTGTCTAAACTGTTGGAACCCTTTGAAATGAGCTTCCAACTTACATTTATAGAAGAATATGTGAGAAAGAAGAGGAAATGGTCATAATTACATTCCTAAAATGAAGGCCCATGATGTATTTATTACAGTTAGTTGAACTACCTGAGAAGGTTCCATCATGGGTCATTAATTGCCTGATGACCAAGTCTTCTCAATTAATTAAAAGAATATTTAAATAAAATATTTAAATAATAATAATAAATATTATTATTAAAATATTTAAATAAAAATATTAATTTAATTAACATAATGTTGGGACCCCCCGTTGACCCGTTTGACTTGAAGAGGAGGGGGGTCCATGTGGATAGAGTCTGCACAAATCTCAACTCGGTGAGCTTCGAATCCTCTAACTCGGTGTTGCAATTGATTTTGAACCCCACACCAACTCTTTCCTCGTCTTGGCAATTGGTCCCTTTTGCATTGAGTCCTCCGAATGGTGGGCTATCAAACTTGATTCTTACCGTTTTGCTCTGTTAACTCAAAGCCATTTATGCATTCCTCGTTCAAACTTCATGAAACATCACCACGAGCTCCCTACGAAGTCACTGAGCTCTTCATCCAACAAACGATCTTGCCTTTCTTGGGCTCAAACTCACTTGAATGTCGAGCTTAACCCAACATTTTTGAAAAGAATGGTTTTACGACAATGCTCACGGTTCTTCCTTATCATATAACACTTGCAGTAAGAATGTTTTAGCTTGGCCATAATAAGCACAATTGTACCTTCCAGATGATGAGAAAATGCCATTACCAATAAAGACCTCATGCTGCCATGATGATGACCTAGGTTCATGCCCATAACATGTCGATAGACACCCTTGAGAATGATTTTTGGCCAAAGAGCCCTTCGGTATTTTGGTAGTGCACTCGGCAATCTCGGCTCCAATCAACAATTATGCCACTATTGGGATCTTAGTATGGCATAGGTAGCTGTGAGCTACATAATATACTCATTTTTCCGGAAACTAAGAAGATCCTTCATGTTACAATTTGCAACACATAAAAGGAGCCCTTCAAGAAATACATTGAACAACTGGGGCAGCCAAGAAGACCTTGAAAAAATGTACAGGTAACAACCGTATGAATTCCCCCTTAGTCGTGGATCAAAGCTAATAGAAATAAAGCTCGATAAGATTAGCTTGAAACTGTAGTATAATCGTCCATTGAAAAAACACAGTTTCTCTGAATCTGGTAAAAGAATACTTTTATTGTCTGATTGGACGTACATAATGGAAGGGTATAAATATTGCGTACTGCCCTCGGAGTCTCTCAAAGAGACCATTTACGAGTAACAAGGATGCAGCATGCAAAACGACCGACCAGGTATTTCAGAGTTGACCTTCACATTCAATTCGTTTCTAGGAGAAGGAATGCTGAGCAATATGAATCGTTTCATTCTGCACCATTTTAAACCTTCATCTCCTGGTTCGGGAAAATTTTATGAAGCCTTGAACAACGTGACTCCAATCCATCGTACACGGCAGTGAATATTTGTTTCCTGCAGTGCTTGCTGGAAGCGTTCAAAAGACTTCTACTGTGCTGCACGTGCCTGCTTCCTGTGCGTGGGAGTTTCTCGTGACCACCGAATGCTCAGACGAGTTTTCAGAATGTGTAGAGCTCAATATATGTCCATACCCTGTTCCAAATCTCTTATCGTGGCACAGGCTAGAAGTATGTTGGCAAAGGCGAAACTGATCAGGTCGGGCATCTGTTTGCTGCATTCGGTGAAACATTATGAACACCTCGTGAGGAAAACCGTGTCTGTTGGAAGCGCTCAAAAGAAGGCTTCTACTGTATTACAACACGCCTGCTTTGATCTCCATGCACTCACCGCTCCACTCGGCGTTTGACTCGTTCCTCCAACCTGGCGTTTGACTCGCACAACGTGCTCTGATCAGATTTACACGGCCCGCGCGGAAGTCTGATGATGGTTTTCCATCTTAATATTTCCACGCTTGGCAGTGTTTGCCCGAATCTCCCCTTCACGGAAGTTTGGTCATGGTTTGCCAAACCAATATCTCCACACCTGGCAGTTTGACCGGATTTCTCCCATTTTTTGGCAATAGACTCAAACTTCTCCCATGCCCAGGATTGCTTCTTTGGCTTGACATCATGTCATTTCCCTTGACAATGCTCACCTTATTTTCCATGTCCAATGGCTTGGCCAAATTAATTCACGGGCCCCGGCCTTAGCTTTGCCGCGCAACCTTGGCAAGATAGTGAAATTTTTCCCATTCGTGGGATTTTCATGACCCATTCGAGCTTCAAGCTTCTGCAAACATGGATATTGCAGGACAGAGTCCATCTAAGTGATCCCTCGAACTCGTGGCTATAAAAATATCATTTTATCTATCGGACTGAGTTTAGCCATATCCTATTTTCTCATGTCATCTTATCATATCTACAACATGTCTCTAAGAACCGCTATGCCGTAAGTGATTTCACTCAAGATATCAGTAAACTCGACCATCAATTCCTTTGGGTCTAACTAGGATCAATATTTTAACGGAACTTCAATCTGAGCTATAAGCTTGATCTCTCAGTGAGCTCAAATGTTTCAACGCTGAGCTATTTCCTTTCTCCCAAAAAACATGCTTGACTTTCTGAGTGACTCGTTGAAGACGATCAGATAATTGCAAAGCAAATTATCCTCCATGAATATTCTAATATGAAACAGTTCCACCTCTATGAGATCCGTTTCCATGAGTTGCATCGTAAAATAAATTTAATCAAGTCTCCCGGTAACACTCTTACTGTCACTTAATCGATTTTTATAAAAATATCTTGAAGGAAAATCCCGAATTTGAGGATGCATTCGACGCTAAACAGATAAAAACATAGTTGGGTGACCTGCTTGCTAGAAGTGCTCAAAAGAACTTCTGCTATACTACAACATGTCAACTGCCTGTGCACCAAATGCTCGGCTGAGGAAGGTCTGAGCAACACCAGCGAAAATATATATACTGTATTCACTAATACCCTGGCCCGGCATTCTTGCTGTCTCTGCGGGATTACCATTGAAAAATTATCTCGAGTAGTCCTCCCAGTTCTGCATTAATCAATGAGCCCTGGAATTGTATCCTAGAAACCACCTTTAACGCATCCACACGAAACGAGTTGCCTTGAATTATCCATCATGCTCGATGAGTCCCATTAATAGGGCTCCATCACGTATCTCTGTTTACGCAACGATCTCCATTCATTTTATGGTACTCTTGATGCCTTGGCTTGCATTTGAATCACCCTAGCTCTGCAGAATGTGTCCTAAAAGAAGCTCACCACATGATCTCCAAAATGAACGAGTCACGAAGATGAGCCAAACTCCTTATCTCTGCCTCCGCTTCCGCCTGTGGCTTGAACCTTTCCAATTCATTGAAACTTTATTGATAGCTCGAACTTTGACTCTCCCTGACTTGGCCGTCACTTCTACATGCATCGATCTCTTCATATGCAATTTAGGAATTATTTTTAATTATTGCATCTTGATAATAACCGAAGGTGGGTTCCTGGGACTATTATTTCATTTTGAACATGACAGGACCCCCTTGTCCAATCTTGCCAGGTGTGCAAAATTGGATAACATTTTTGGCGACCTCTCGGGGATGATTACCTGCTAAGCATGATTCCAGTAGCCTTAAGTCATCCATTGGGCATGGAGTCTATGTTGGAATCCTGAAAGTAGTATGATTTTCTTTGACACATCCCGGAATCTCCTTGAGCATTTCCGATATCCTGGACCTCCTTGGAATGCTAAGCATGAAGTATACTGAATCTGTTGAATGCTTGACATCCATGGAACATTGCAAAAAATTGAATGAAGTAGATTTTGAACTGTTATGGAAACCTTGAACCTTTCTTCTCCTTGACACCTTCCAATGATGAAACAATGTGTAGAAAACACAAAACAAAACAACAAGGAAAGCAAAACAACAACACGCAATAATGTGCATAAGCACTTGGAGGAAAACACCTAATTTAACTGTACAGGGGGTGGAACGCTTCTCAAAAACAAGCTTTGAGATGTATCCCATTCACATGAATGGGCAGTTCTTCTCCATTGAGCCTAGATAGATGAAATGAATTTGCCTCTTTGCAACTTGTGATGATGTATGGCCCACTCCAAAGAGCGTCAAACTCGGCATGCTTGCCTGGTTTGGCCCTGTCTTCATCCCATTTGAGAACTAAATCTCCCTCTTGAAAATGCCTGTCGGACGCCTTCTTGTCAAAAGATTTCTTAACTTGAGCCTGATGCTGCTCCAAAGTTTTCATAGCCTTGTCTCATACTTCCTCTAACTCCATGAGTTCAGCAAACCTTACTGTCAGAGGATCACTCTCTATAACTTCAAGTTGATGAGCTAACTCCAAAGAAGGTAACTCCAATGAGAGCGGGAGCTTTTCCTCTCTTCCATATACAAGAACGAAAGGAGAATTTCCGATGGCCCTTTTAGGTGTGATTCGATCTGCCCATAAGGCGGTCTTAAGCTGTGTATGCCAAGTCCTCTTGTTAGTCTCCATTGTGCGCTTAATAATCCTTATGAGGTTTTTTTTGCTAGACTCAGCCAATCTGTTTCCTTGAGGATAGTAATTGGACGGAGTTTTGAGGTATACCCCATTTTTAACAGCCCATTCGCTCAATTTCATAACAAGAAAAGCCAGCGCATTGTCTGAAATGACTGTAAACGGAACACCAAACCTCGTCATTATACCTTCCAAAAAATCTAGAACTGCCTTTTCATTGCTCTCTTTTAATGCTACCGCCTCTGTCCATTGAGTAAAATAGTCTGTTTCGGTAAGGACCCACTTATGTCCGTCACTAGATGGAGAATTAATCATTCCGATGAAGTCCAACCCCCATTGAACAAAGGGTTGATCCACTTGAATTGGATGCAATGGAAGAGCTACCAGCTTCTGCTTACCTGTGAAAAAGGCACATTCTTTGCATTTCCTTACCCAAAGATGGGCATCCTTGAATAAATCTAGCCAATAGTAGCCAGCTCGCATGATCTTGGTAGCTGTTGTTCGTGCGGAATAATGTCCTCCAGATAGGCCATTATGAAATTCTTCTAGTATCTTACTAACCTGTTCTGGTCCTATGCACCGAAGGAGGATGCCGTTCAAATCTTCTCGAAAGAGAACGCTATCTACCAAAACATATGGGATAGATTGAAGACGGAAAGTTCACCTTTGGTTTTTATCCATGTTTGTCGGGTATGCTCCTGAGAAGATGAAATTCTTCATTTTGGATAACCAGTCAGCTTGATCAACATCCTCATCAGTATTTAAGAGTGTCACGTCCTCATTACTTTTTGATTCCATGTCTGTTGCAAGTTGCTGACATAAACCCTTACCTCTGACAAGTTTAGTGACTTTGATGTGCACGTCATACTCCATTGCCTTTGTGATCCATCCAGCATGCTTTTCGTTCATTTCTTTATTCAGCAAAAACTCCTTGACACCTGGATGAGACACCATCAGATGAATCTTGTTGTTGGACAACATGTGCCTGAATTTCTTCAAAGCTCGAATAACCGCAAAGACTTGATTTTCAATGAATGAGTATTTGAACTCGTAGTCTTTGAGGGATTGACTGAAGAAAGTGATTGGTTGCTCCATCAGGTTGTTGTTTTGTTGGGTGAGGATCCCTGAAATGCTCTCTTGATCTGCAAAAGCATAAAGGATAAAATCTTTGTCAAACCTGGGGTTCACAAGAGTGGAAGCTTGAGAAATGGCTGTTTTGATGGCTTCAAAGCTTTCTCGTCCTTCCTTTGTCCATGAGAATGGCATGTTTTTCTTTAGCATGGCTGTCAGTGGTTTAGCCAATGTCGCGAATTGAGGGATGAATCTCCACATGAAATTTACGGTTCCCAGAAAACTCTGGAGGCCCTTCTTGTGACTTGGGAGAGATAAGGACATAATCGAATGAATCCTAGCTAGATCGATTGATAATCCTTCTGCTGAAACCACATGCCCCAACAATTTTCCCTCGTGCACTGTGAAAATACATTTCTTGGGGTTAAGTGAAACCCCAAATTCCCTACACCTTTGGAAAACTTTCCTTAGATGCGTGATGTGATCTTCTGCATGCTTAGAGTATACAGTTATATCATCAAGGTAAATTAAAATAATGTCGTTGATTAGTCTCTTAAATGCCATGTCCATGGCTCTTTGGAAAGTAGCCCCGGCATTGGACAATCCAAATGGCATTTTATTATAGGCATACGTGCCCCACTTGGTAGTGAAAGCCGTTTTGAATTGGTCGGATTCTTGGACTAGGATTTGATTGTAACCTGAATATCCATCGAGCAAAGAAAATATTTGAGCTCTTGCCACCATTTGAAGGATATGCTCCATCGATGGAAAAGGATAATGGTCTTTTAATGATGCACGATTCAAATCCCTGAAATCTATGCATAACCGGATCTCTTCGTTCTTCTTCCTCACGGGCACCAAATTGGCTACCCATGAGGAATGCTTGATGGGAAAAATTATACAGGCCTCGATGAGCTTGGTTAGCTCCTTTCTCATTAGCGGCTCAATTTTGGGATTAATTGGTCTCTGTTTCTGACGAACTGGCTTAGCAATAGGATCCAGTTTGATGGTATGTTGTGCTAGACCTGGATCAAAACCACGTAGATCTTTATAGCTCCATGCAAAGATGTCATGATACTCTTGACAAAGTTTGATGAAAGTTTCTTTCTCCTCAGAAGTACACACTTTTCCGATCTTGAGAAATTTTTCATTTGATACTTCAACTTCCTCAAAATATTCTTCTCTAACCACCATGTTAGGGCTTTGTCTTGTGGCTTGGTCATCTGAATTGAAAATGGATTCCAAAGTGACTAAACCTTTTGGTAACTTATTGCTTTTCAATTGGATAATTTGCTCACCATATGACTCCTGTAACTTATCTTGATTTTTTGCAGCAAACTCCGCCTCTTCTTGTAGGAAGAGGACAATTTGGTTGTCACTATCGAACACTTGCCAACTATTCACATTATCAGGGACTGCTGGTTGAACCACCATTTTAACAAATTGCTGCCATTATTTCATGATATCAACTGGTATTTTGTATTGTGAACCAATTGTAGCAAGCCTATCCGCATCTTGATTTTGACCTCTAGGAATTGCATGGATCCCAAAAGCTTCAAAATCTTCAATCAGGTCCCAGACTCGATTCTTATATGATCGTAAAAGATCATTTTTGGATGCACTACGTGCCGAAACTTGATGAACAACTAATTCACTATCTCCAAAAATAGTTAGGGCCTTGATTCCCTTCCTTTGGGCTAGCTGAATTCCTTGCACAAGAGCCTCGTATTCAGCAACATTGTTGGTGCAACTGAACTGCAACTGGAAAGATGAGAAGTACTTATCTCCCTCTGGAGAAATTAACATAACACCAGCGCCGGATCCATTCTTACTTCTTGAGCCATCGAAGAACAATTGCCACAGTCCTTTAGAATCACTTGGTGTTTTGACAAGTTGTGGTATGATCGTATCTTCTTCATGGATACAGTAAGTACCTAATCCTGTTTCTTCCAAGACCAGCAAACCAGCTTCTTCTTCTGCCAATACATCAGTGTAGGGATTGTATTGATGATCTCTACTTACTTCATCTAGAAAAGTATCAGGGACTTCTTCAACAAGGGTGGTTGGTTCATGATCGGCATCTTCCTCTTCGGGATCGCCGATGGTGTAATTTCCATTTATGGGACTAGTAGTGTAGGGTTCTACATGATTATGGCAGATTGGTTCTACCCTTATAGTTACTTTGGTTCCGTATCGAGTCCTGAGAATCATATGCGACCAATTGGCTGATAGGTAACCGCCCATCTTGGCAGTGAAATCCCGTGATAGGCAGATGGAAAAGAGAGGATGGAGATCGATGACCGATATGTCTTGGGTGAATGACAAACTTGGGCATGCATGAATGGTAAGTTGAAGTCCTTTGATAACCCCAACAGTCTTAACAGCTATGCCATCCAGTTGAACAACCCCTCTTGCAACTGGCGCATATTGTATGCCTAGTACATCTGTAATTTGTTTCGGCATGACAGAGCTACTGGCACCAGAATCGATCATGCAATTATGTACCAGGTGGTCGCCAATGATCAGGGAAATGTAGAATGGTGGTGGTTTGTTTGCCGTAGGAATGATCTTCCCTTCCGGTTGACACAAATTTGTAGCATTTGTCACTCCATGGCTTGGTGATCTGCTGGTTGTACTAAAACTGTTCAGAGCTTCTCGCAACAGGTTTCTTTGGGAAGGGATCGAGAGTGCGTCCCACATGGTAATGCTCAGATTGGTTTTCTTCATTTGTTCTACTATGCTGAAGGGAATTGCTCCAACTTTGATGATGCTTTTTTGGGCATTGGGGTCCTCCTTTGGAAAATGTTTGTTGGGTACCGTGATGCCTGGAGAACCATCTTTCCCTGTGGTGTGGCTAGCCGGTGTTTCTGGTGATTTCTTTCCCCCATTTTTGTCAACTGCCATTTGAAACCCAGGTTGAGAAGTGGATTCCAGATCAGCTTCAAGAGGTTGAGGCTCCATTTCTCTCTTTTTGGAATGAGTGTTTGCCACCACTGATGAAGAATCTATATTCAATCCACAAAAATCTTCTTCTTGCCAGTTTAGCAACGTGGATTCTTCAGGTGCCTGCGGTTGATCTGCTGCTTCTTGCGTAGATGAATTGTTTGTTAACTCTGAAGGGGCAAATACACTTTGAACCATAAGGGCCTGGCTAAGAACTCCATTGGGACAAATATTTTGATTGTGAGGTTAAGAGCAAGGATAACACCATTCATAGTATTGAACTAGATTATTTTTAACAGGTACTATAGCTCTAGATGAGCTAGCTGCAAGAGGGTTCTGAAAGTTCAAGGGCCTGACATTTGCAACTTGACTTGTAGTTTGATTTCGAGGCTGATTGTTTCCTTGAAAAGGAGGACGGTTAGCTTGATACTGCTGATTTTGTGGCTGATACAGACGATTGTATTGAAATTGTTGCCTTTTGAGTGCAACGAGCTCATTTCCAAAATTTTGCAGTAGTGACTTGACTTCAAATAGGTCATTTGAAGAGGCAGAGGAAGATTGAGATGGTTGCCTGGAGTCTACTGGAATAAGAGCAATGATAGGCTGATGATTTGTAAGATCTGGAGAAAAGGGCATTGGTGGTCGTGGAGCTATCTTTCCAGCCTGAATCAGAGAATTCTCTGCACTTATGGCAACTTCGTAAGCATCAGGAAGTGTAGTCCCTCCCATGGACTGGATCATAACTACTACATCGCTATTCAAGGCTCGCAAATAGTACAAGAATGCATTATGTGCAGAAGGCTTTACGAGCACTGGAATCCTATTCCAAGTCCTATGGAATCGGAAGTTGAAATCACTCATGTATTCTTGGGAAGCTCTCTTTATGGTAGTAAGTTGTTCCAAAAGTCATAGGTGATCACTTTTGTCTTCAAATTGTTTACATAGCTTTTCTCCCAACTCGTCCCAAGTGGTTATAGTGCCAACACCTAACCCGCGGAACCATTGAAGCACTTTTCCCTTGAAAGAGGTAGCAAGAAGTCTAACTGCAACGTTGTCTTCGGTGATATTATGTACTGCACAGATGCTGGCTACATCAAAGATATGCTCCACTGGAGTAACATGAGTTTCCCCCATGTAGAAGGGTAAACTTTTGAGTGCCGCAACAAGTATCGGGTCACGTTGAGCCAACACAAGAAGACTGCTTGCTTTGAAAGGGGGAAAAACTTGGTTCCTCGCCATAGCAACGAAAGGTTGATTGTTCCTGGGTGGAGGAAATCTTCCGTAAGGAGGAGTTGAATGACCCCTACTAGGTAAATCTGCAACTGGGGATGTGGAAATGCCTCTTCTGCTTCTCTTTGGAGGAGACAAGGAAAGTTTGATATGCTGATACTTTCCTTTCTTTGAAGAATCTCTTGTCTGAATTCTTCGCATAAGTTACTGCACTGAGATTTGGAAACCAAATATCATCATCTTCAGGTGGCTAAGTTGGATTTTTCTCATCTTAGGGTGTTGTAACATTTTTGTGGAGTGAGTGCTTCACTAAATTAGGGGTTGGTGTTCCTTGTAGGATTGTTGCTCTACTAAACTAGGGGTTGGTGCTCCTTGTTGGGTTGGTGCCTCACTAAATTTGAAGTATGGAAATAAAATTATTATGTTTTAGTGGGTTTTCTTCACCACGAGGGTTTCCTATTTATATTTTATGTTTTTGTGTAATCTCTTGCTCTTGTGAATGGTTGTTTCTATGTTTAAGTAATCACACATATAGTTCATGATTGATTTAATAGATGTATAAATGATAATGAATTATGAATGGTGAATGAAATAAGGTTTTATAGGACTTATTCACCCCCTCAGTATATTTTGATTCAAACAATTGGTATCAGAGTAGGTGCTTGAGAAGCAATTCTAACAACTTGAAGGAGATCACTGCACCCCCCGAATGGCCAGGATGTGAATAGGATGTTCGGTGTGATTGGGACACATGGAATCACCTCTCAAGCTGTGGGGACTTGGGCTCGAGGTGAACCTCCGGAGAAGGCCGGCTTCCTCTTCCTAAACTAAGTGTTATACTACTCCTAGTGTAACAAAAATGATTATCTAGTCCTACGCTAACATTTTCATGGGGTTTTAGGGAAAGAGATTTACAGAAATGAAACTATACTAGGGATGGTGATGCACTGAATAAAGGGTGTCTTCAGATTCAGGAAGGGTTAATTTGAAGAGGGTGGTGTGCACCACAGGTCAACTTCACCTACTGCAACTTAGAGAGGGTACAGGATACCACAGACTAAGAGGACACGCGTTCCCTTTGTTAAACTTTATCAGACCGAGAAATATACCAGTTTCCCAATGAAGAAGGATGAACTCAAGAAGGGTTAACAGACACCACAACTCAACTGCATGCAATACTCCACCACTCGAATAAGCACAGAACTCCAAGAACCTGTAATAGAAACTTAAACTTACACAGTGTACCTGCAAGTACGAGAAAGGCACAAAGAAGCATAAAAGGATGAAAGGACCGAGATTAGTCACAAAACACACACTTTGGTATTGCTTCAATAACATGCACAATGCATCATACATTCAGAAGAGGCAATAGTTGCCATTACAGTCTTGAAGAGGAGGCTTGAAAGTTCTCTCAACACACAAGAACAAATTGCAGAAGAGAGAGGATTCTTGAAAAGTATACACTCTTGCCTAAGATATCTAACTGTCCAACTTGTCTGAACTATTGGAACCCTTTGAAATGAGCTTCCAACTTACATTTATAGAAGAATATGTGAGAAAGAAGAGGAAATGGTGATAATTACATTCCTAAAATGAAGGCCCATGATGTATTTATTACAGTTAGTTGAACTACCTGAGAAGGTTCCATCATGGGTCATTAATTGCCTGATGACCAAGTCTTCTCAATTAATTAAAAGAATATTTAAATAAAATATTTAAATAATAATAATAAATATTATTATTAAAATATTTAAATAAAAATATTAATTTAATTAACATAATGTTGGGACCCCCCCCCGTTGACCCGTTTGACTTGAAGAGGAGGGGGGTCTTTATGTGGATAGAGTCTGCACAAATCTCAACTCGGTGAGCTTCGAATCCTCTAACTCAGTGTTACAATTGATTTTGAACCCCACACCAACTCTTTCCTCATCTTGGCAATCGGTCCCTTTTGCATTGAGTCCTCCGAATGGTGGGCTATCAAATTTGATTCTTATCGTTTTGCTCTGTTAACCTCGAAGCCATTTATGCATTCCTCGTTCAAACTTCATGAAACATCACCATGAGCTCCCTGTGAAGTCACTGAGCTCTTCATCCAGCAAACGATCTTGCCTTTCCTGGGCTCAAACTCACTTGAATGTCGAGCTTAACCCAACATTTTTGAAAAGAATGGTTTTTGACCACAATGCTCACGGTTCTTCCTCATCATATAACACTTGCAGTAAGAATGTTTTAGCTTGGCCATAATAAGCACAATTGTACCTTCCAAACGATGAGAAAATTCCATTACCAATAAAGACCTAATGCTGCCATGATGATGACCTGGGTTCATGCCCATAATATGTCGATAGACTCCCTTGAGACTGATGATGATGACCTAGGTTCATGCCCATAAACATGTCAAGACACCCTTGAGACTGATTTTTGGCCAAAGAGCCCTTCGGTATTTTGGCAATGCACTCGGCAATCTCGGCTCCAATCAACAATTATGCCACTATTGGGATCTTAGTATGGCATAGGTAGCTGTGAGCTACACAATATACTCATTTTTCCGAAAACTAAGAAGATCCTTCATGTTACAATTTGTAACACATAAAAGGAGCCCTTCAAGAAATACATTGAACAACTGGGGCAGCCAAGAAGACCTTGAAAAAATGTACAGGTAACAACCATATGAATTCCCCCTTAGTCGCTGGATCAAAGCTAATAGAAATAAAGCTTGATAAGATTAGCTTGAAACTGCAGTATAATCGTCCATTGAAAAAACACAGTTTCTCTGAATCTGGTAAACGAATACTTTTATTGTCTGATTGGACGTACATAATGGAAGGGTATAAATATTGCGTACTACCCTCGGAGTTTCTCAAAGAGACCATTTACGAGTAACAAGGATGCAGCATGCAAAACGACCGACTAGGTATTTCAGAGTTGACCTATCACATTCAAAATCGTTTCTAGGAGAAGGAATGCTGAGCAATATGAATCGTTTCATTCTGCACCATTTTAAACCTGTCATCTCCTGGTTCGGAGCAAATTTTATGAAGCCTTGAATAGCGTGACTCCAAATCCATCGTACACGGCAGTGAATATTTGTTTCCTGCAGTGCTTGCTGGAAGCGTTCAAAAGACTTCTACTGTGTTGCACGTGCCTGTTACCTATGCGTGGGAGTTTCTCGCGACCACTGAATGCTCGGACAAGTTTCTCAGAATGTGTAGAGCTCAACGTATGTCCATACCCTGTTCCAAAGCTCTTATCGTGGCACAGGCTAGAAGTATGCTGGAAAAGGTGAAACTGATCAGGTCAGGCATCTGTTTGCTGCATTCGGTGAAACAGTATGAACGCCTCGTGAGGAAATACCGTGTCTATTGGAAGCACTCAAAATAAGGCTTCTACTGTATTGCAACACACCTGCTTTGATCTCTATGCACTCGCCGCTCCACTCGGCGTTTGACTCGTTCCTCCAACCTGGCATTTGACTCGCACAACATGCTCTGATCAGATTTAACATAGCCACTGCACAGAAGTTTGATGATGGTTTTCCATCTTAATATTTTCCGCGCTTGGACAGTGTTTTCCTGAATCTCCCCTTCATGGAAGTTTGGTCATGGTTTGCCAAACCAATATCTCCACACCTGGCAGTTTGACTGGATTTCTCCCATTTTCTGGCAGTAGACTCAAACTTCTCCATACATGCCCGGGATTTCTTCTTTGGCTTGACATCACACGTCATTTCCCTTGGCAATGCTCGCCTTATTTTCCACGTCCAATGGCTTGGCCAAATTAATTCACGGGCCTCGGCCTTAGCTTTGCCGTGCAACCTTGGCAAGATAGTGAAATTTTTCCCATTCGCGGGATTTTCATGACCCATTCGAGCTTCAAGCTTCTGCAAACATGGATATTGCAGGACAGAGTCCATCTAAGTGATCCCTCGAACTCGTGGCTATAAAAATATCATTTTATCTATCGGGCTGAGTTCAGCCATATCCTATTTTCTCATGTCATCTTATCATATCTACAACATGTCTCTAAGAACCGCTTATGCCGTAAGTGATTTCACTCAAGATATCAGTAAACTCGACCATTAATTCCTTTGGGTCTAACTAGGATCAATATTTTAACGGAACTTCAATCTGAGCTATAAGCTTGATCTATCAGTGAGCTCAAATGTTTCAACGCTGAGCTATTTCCTTTCTCCCCAAAAAACATGCTCGACTTTCTGAGTGACTCGTTGAAGACGCTCATATAATTGCAAAGCAAATTATGCTCCATGAATATTCTAATATGAAATAGTTCCACCTCTATGAGATCCATTTCCATGAGTCAGGCATCGTAAAATAAATTTAATCAAGTCTCCCGGGTAACACTCTTACTGTCACTTAATCGATTTTTATAAAAATATCTTGAAGGAAAATCCCGAATTTGAGGATGCATTCGACGCTAAACAGATAAAAACATAGTTGGGTGACCTGCTTGCTAGAAGTGCTCAAAAGAACTTCTGCTATACTACAACATGTCAACTTCCTTTGTGCACCAAATGCTCGGCCGAGGAAGGTCTGAACAACGCCAGCGAAAATATATATACTGTATTCACTAATACCCTGGCCTCCTGCATTCTTGTTGTCTCTGCGGGCTTACCATTGAAAATTTATATCGAGTAGTCCTCCCAGTTCTGCATTAATCGATGAGCCCTGGAATTGTATCCTAGAAACCACCTTTAATGCATCCACACGAAACAAGTTTCCTTGAATTATCCATCATTCTCGATGAGCTCCCATTGATAGGGCTCCATCATGTATCTCTGTTTACGCAACGATCTCCATTCATTTTATGCACTCTTGATGCCTTGGCTTGCGTTTGAATCACCGTAGCTCTGCAGAATGTGTCCTAAAAGAAGCTCACCACATGATCTCCAAAATGGACGAGTCACAAAGATGAGTCGAACTCCTTATCTCTGCCTCCGCTTCCGCCTGTGGCTTGAACTTTCCAATTCATTGGAGACCTTTATTGATAGCTCGAACTTTGACTCTCCCTGACTTGGCCTTCACTTCTACATGCATCGATCTCTTCATATGCAATTTAGGAATTATTTTTAATTATTGCATCTTGATAATAACCGAAGCTAGGTTCCAATGGGACTATTATTTCATTTTGAACATGACAGGACCCCCTTGTCCAATCTTGCCAGGTGTGCAAAATTGGATAACACAACCTAAATTCTTAGGCTAATATCTATGCCTGTGAGAATGTCTCCTACATCTGGCTGTGAGACCAAAGGATCAAAACTGAACGTTTGCTCTCTTTCAAGCCCTTCTACAGTCATATGGATGTTACCTAGGTAATCTGTAGTTTGGTCGATTCGACCAAAACGTGTGCACTTGGTCATCCTCTATGTTTAACCCGACTCAACTGGGAATTGATTTGTTGCAAGCTTATCGTTGTTCGGAAGACTTGGATCCTAAGATTTTGATCTATATCAGTTATTGCTGTGATGAGATTGGGCTAGGGCATGATTTGCTCGAATACCTAATCCTTGGGCTCCCTAGGTCCCGTGATTTTCATACAAAAGTAACAATGTAAAACGAACTGTAGCAAAATAAAATTTAACTACGTTGAATATATCTATAGCATATATGATTTCTCTATTTTTGTATTTTTTGATGAACTATTCGAATGATTTTAGCAACTAATTTAATACATCTAGAAATTGATAGCTAAGATAACAATTTAAAACAAACAAGATAACCGAGTATAGCTATTTGCCTGTGTAATTTGTAGATCTACTCTAAACAATGAAATAACTGATCTAATCTATTTGCAAGACTCTCGATCCTACCTCAAAAGTGAGGAATGAATCATAGTCTCTCAGAAACTATCAATCCCCACAACTTCCCAGGCAATATCGAAAGTAAAATTAACTGAAATAAAGCAATCAACTACTCTATTTGATATGATTCTAATTTAGAATTTTGAAACCTAGAACCTGGATTCCGCAGAACAGTGGCGAACCTGATGGTGTGTGTGATCTTGTCCCCTCAATGTGATCTCGTCGTTCCTTCGTGTTCACGTGGATCCAGAAAAGTGTGTAATGCTAGCATCAAAAGAAGTAGATATTGGGACAAAGAAAGCTCAAGATACAGACTGAATATAATGCGAGTAGGAGAGGGATAGCGCAAGAGTACAGAGCTTGGCTTATGCAATTCCTAGCGGGATTTATTGTGAGTCATGCAACATGAAACGTCTAGAACCTGAAACTATCCTGTTTGAAGAACAAAACCTGTAACTTTAATGGCTTCCTATTGGTAAACAGGACTATCCTACTCCAATGGATTGGATAAAATAACAGCAGTACTTACACAAGATGGATATGTGGCTTACTAACAGTAAAACAATGCTAACTAAGCATGTAATGAAAGAAACTAAGCATTCTAAGCAAAATGAAAACTAAATCTATTGCAAAGAGAAATCAGAGGAAAATTTGAGGGGCCATTTTCTTGAGCACAAGCCAAATATTTATAGCATTTGCATTTACCCAAGGTAAAAGCCAAATAGAACTCTTAAACTATAAACAATGGCAAAACACTATTCCAGGGAACCAAAATCATAAATGCAAGCCTATGGTGGTGAAAGAAAGCTGGTAAAAATGTTGAAATTACGTGAGTCGTGTTAAAAGAGATTTCTGGAAAATGTGTAAAGGACCGCCGCCCTGAGCAGGGGTGGCGGTTACAGTACCACTTGCCCTGTTCAGGGCGGTGGTCACGAGACCGCCACCTAGGCAAGGCGGGTGGTTTCATCACCGAAGAGAAAAAGGCCAAGAAAAGAGGGGAAAAGGGGGAAAACAAAGCACGTGGGGGCTAAGTGGGGCATACGGGATGTTAACGCACACTTGGAGATCTTTTCCGGATCCCGAACACCTTGCGAGGATACCTGTATCATCATTGGGGCACCTATTACATTATTTTGGTAGTACAGTACTTTACAATTTTGGGTACGTACATATTGCCCCCTCGGAGAAGTGTTTTAGCCATGAAGAGGCGTAAAACAGTGGGTCTAAGTATGGTAGTCCCCCAAATGGGAAATTAAAAGTTATACCTGATACGTTCGTGTGTTGAAATGACGCCACTCCAAAATTCCCGCTACCTGCAAAACGAAAAGAGAACTCAAGTGCAGATAGACACAATAGTTTGGAAAATAAACGCTAAAACAATAAGAAATGAAAAACGTACCATTTGTGCAGGGATTAGAACTTACCTCCGTCGGCACTCCAAACCTGTGAAAAGGCATTTAAAATTAATTAGGGTGCTATATATATGAAAGTGGGTCCATTTTCCTATTCATTTGTGCAAGTTGATTTGATTGATTTTGAGTTTTGGGACCCACGATGACGGTTTCTTGCGTGAGTAGAGTCAAAATGTCCGTGACAAGATAACAATCATGCCTCCACGTGCGGAACATCGACCCGTGAGATCACAGGTTAGTTTTCTTCAATTTATCCTTTTTACCCCCTTAATTTTGAAATGTTAAAATCTTTGTCATGAGGGGGTAATTTTTGAAAATGTTAGTGTTAAAAGGTTCATCTAGGGGGGGCGCCTACTAGGTAGGCCTTGTTTTAGATAAAATGGTCTTGTTTTGTTATTTTTTTGGGCTTTTTAGGTTTAAAAACCCGCGTGGGTTTTCAGGCCACGACCGTCGCCCTGTCCAGGGTGGCAGTTACACTTACATGACCACCCGCCTTTAAGGCGGCGGTTACAAAACCACCTCCCTGCTCAGGGTGGCGGTTTTGTACAGAATGCAAAAAGATCATTTGTTTGAAATTGTTTTTGCATTTTATGACAAAAACAATTTCAAACAACAAAAGCCCAAAAAAGCTATGTATGAAATGAGAAATCATACATGCTCTAATTAGAAACATGCAGAGTGTGCACATTGCACTTATTTTGCTGAAAAAAAACCTATCCTACCCTACTCTAATTAGAGAAATGAGAAGATTAAAAAAAACCTGATAAAAGCAGGGAGAAATATCTTCCCTTTCTCACAAAATGTGGCCATGTAAATAATTTGGCACTGAGCATGGCCTTAAGTAAGAGTGAAAAACTGATTTTAAGCTGGTTTTCCACCTTTTTCTTCAAAGTATCAAAAAACAAAATAAATACCTCTTTTAGTTTTCTCTGTATTTGGATTCAAGAGGCATTGTTGTTAAACGTTAGTATACTGAAGCTCTTTCTCATTCTCTGAAGTGAGCATGACTGGTTACAACTGTGTCTTTGGCTCTAAGCTATCTAGATACTTGATTAGGTAAGGGGATTTGAGAACCAATGGGCTGATCCTTTTGATCTTTCCATTCCTTTGAATCTCATCCCCATGAATGGGGGAATCCTACAGAATTTCCTCCTGAAGTAGACTATTTGCAAGGTGATATGAACTCTTATTTTCCTCTACAAACAACTCTACCTCCTTCAAGACAACATCCTATGAGTCTAACTGACTTCCCCTTGAAGTAGATGCCCTCTTTTGTTCACTTTTCATAATTTCATATTCCTAATCAGAGTCATACCATTCTTTAACGATTCTATAATCATCAAACATGATGATACTGGTTGGACATGATGCATATGTGAGGGATTGCTGATTACTTGCATTTTTAGACACAGAAGATGTGGAAGAAGATGGAAGAAAGGAATAAATAGGAATGGATTTCCTTTGGCCAGCCTAAATGAGACTCTTCCCAAATAATATGGCAATTTCAAATTCCCGAGGAAGAGTGCTACCTCCTAGAGTTTGTATCAATACAACCAAAATCAGAATCAAAGGCCCTCAAATAAAACAAGAATGTTATGCGTTGTGAGGATTTGAATTCTTGAGGAATTCTATATTAGGTCCTCTCAAATATGATGTTGAAAACTGATATGTATTCCATTGAATCCTGATGTATTGTGCTAAGAGTTTCCATAAGGATAATGACATCTACATTCTCCTTGAACTGGTTGTAGAATTGTTCTCCCAAATGATTCCAAGTGAAAATGGATATATGGAGCCAAACTGCTGAACCGATCTTTATCTTTGCCTCTAAATGATGAAACAATAAGCCTAAGGAAAAAAAATTCTTCAATGATATTGTGAATTGTACAATGGTTTTCTATATCTTGGATATGATTAATAAGAGATTGATCTCCATATTCATTAAAAAGAGACAAGTTTATCAGGGTTGTTTTGGGGATATAATCCCATTTCTACAAATGGAGGGGGAGAGGAACTGAAAAAAAAATGGAGGAGCTCTTTGGAGAGCCATGGATGAAGTGAAAACATTAAAATGAATGGAATGGTGAAAGAAAAGAAGGAAATAGATGAAATAATGAAGGGAAAGGTCTGTAAATGAGATAATGGGTTTTTTAAATTAGTGGAGTCACCAAATTTGTTGAGAAAATACCTCCAAGGGATGAAATACCATCAAGAACACATCAATCATGCGGATATGAAGTTGCAAAGATCTTTAAACTTTATCCCACTAGGCGTAAGCCAAAACTTTTGGAGCTTGAAATTGCACCCTGCCTTGAGTCATAGACAACCTAAGATTTTGAGGCAACATGGGACTGTCTCCAAGTTATGGGACTTGTACTATGAGACAAACCTCTAGAGAAGATTGGTTCCTCAACCTAATCCTAATGCTGGAAATGAAGCTATTTAATCCTAAACTAACATTTCAAGGGACCAAGGTTAGAAGGAGATGCATGAAAGGGAAATCCTAAGCTAAAAGGCAATGATAACACTAGAAAAATGGGTGATGAGCCCTCTATGAGGGAAGGTGGGGAATAATGGGCATAAAGAGGGAAAATAGAAGTTCCACAACTCAAAATGACATTTAACTTGTCACTTTTTCCTAAAACACAATCAAAATGGATCCTATAAATGAAAGAAATATACACAACACATCACAACGGTAAAAGTAAGGCAAGAATGCAAATAAAATGAGCTATGGAAGAAAAAAAGTGCCAAAAAATATATTTTATTACTTAAAATATGCACAATCCATTACAACTGAAACAAAAGGAAAGAAAATATCCACAGAGGCCAAAATGAAGGTTCGCCACTCATAGCTTCTTAGGAAACCATTTTTACATGGTTCCTTTATAGTTTTCAATGTCCATCTCTTTAAAAATGAAAGATTTTACAATATATAGATCAAGGAAAAAAGAGAAGAGAGAAAAGAGAGGGAAAGATATCATATTTGATCTTTTCATTAATGAATAACTCTGTCTTTCCCTATAACACGCCTTTTCAAACTTTAACCACTATTTGCATGCATTAAATCATTGAGAAACATTATGGTAACCCTGTTAAATCCATCCCCCAATGTCCTTTTGCTTCCAGGATAAGGTAAGAGCCCCATACTTCATCGATTTAGGTGGTTGAGCCGTCTGAGTCTGCATATTAATGGCCCAAATTGTTTTCCCATTTTATCCCACTAAATGTCACCAAAATCTGATTTTGATGATGCCAAATTGAAGGGATTGAGGAGAACTTTCCAATGATATTTTTTTTTCCAATTTTGAGCTTTGGATCGAAAGATATGGCCCTCTAAATATTTATCTATCGGGAAGCAAAAAAGTATTATAGGTGGAAGCCTTTGATTAGCTCGGGGATTTCCTCTACTAACGTGTGCGTCATTTTCCCTTTTTCCATGTGTCAGTCTCTAGTTTGGTCACGGGGTTTGGTTTTACTTCCTTTTTCTTTCTTTACTTCTTTTGTCCTTGTGATAAACTCTATTCCTTAATGAAATGCGAGCCAATAAGACAATACCACACTCCTTTGCAATGTTAGATTGTTTATTACCATTGCGAAGCAAAAAACAATAAGGTCATTCCATGCCACTTCATAATTCACTTTTTCAATATCCCGTGACTGACCTCTGTGAAGTGTGATCCAATGAGAAAGCTCCATGTGATTCACAATGCCAGACCTTTTGACTACCCCTTTTTTCCCTTATGAAACATTAACCAATGAGGAAGCCCCATGTAGCTCATAATGTCAGTGTGTTAGACCTACCTTAGCCCATCACGATGTTAAACTACAAAAAATGAGCTAGTAGAAAATCTCTGCTAATGGAAAGTGGTCACATTTCATTTGTTGTACCTTCATGTTATAATTACTAACTTGGGCGGACTTAAAAAATTTCAGATTCATAGGATGTTGCCACGTATCCTTGAATTTTTTGGCTTTGTCTTCCCTGTTGTGGACTTGAAATTATATTGAGCTTGGATTCCTGACACGTGGCCTATTGCTGATGTTTGGCATTGAATTGGATGGCCAAGTGAACATCAAGAGGATTTTAATATAACCCCGCGAATGAATTACCTTTAGTATCTTGCGAGTTTTTTATATGCAAATGGCCAGTGCTTTTGGAAGGGGGAATTAGATGAGCATTTAAACATCCTAAGATTGTTTAAATGGCTAAGTCCATTTTAATGAGTTATCCAAACTAACTTGGGGGGTAAATTTGGGATAACAAATACCGCCTAAATTTTTGAAGCACGTACACCATAGACAATGCCTTGCACTTTGTAGTTGTATAATTCTGATCGGCTGGTGTGAAATTCCTTCTCAAAAAATAGATAGGATGGTCCACATTACCTTCCACTATATGAGACAATATTGCCCCAATGGTTATTCTATAAGCATCCACATGAACATGAAATGGTAGATTCCAATAAGGGAAACATAAAATGGGTGTGTGATCTTGGGCATTTTGACATGAAGCATCCCCATTTTGTTATGAATTTCATCTTCACCTGGTCTGCGTGTGTGATCCTGGCCCGATAATAGCCTAAAAACCATCAATAAAGAAATAGATCTCACACCCTGTAATTCCCTCTAGTATTTATTCAGTTATGGAGTGGGAAAAGGATCAATAACACAAGAAGCATTAAAAACTCGATAGTACATCAAATGATGATCCTCCCATCCTTCTTGATGATGATAACCATTAGTTTGATCCACTCTAATTCCTCTATGGGTTATAATATGCATACTTTCAGCATTTTATCAATTTTCTTTATCTAAGTTGGGATTCATCCGGTAAGTCCTCTTATGAACCGGTCAAATGCCATCCTTAAGTTTTATCTTCATCTCACCTAAAAAAGGATGGAAACATTTCTACTCATGGTACCTTCTTGGAAATAGATTTTCATAATCACTCAGAAGTTTGATTAGTTTTGCAACCTATGCCTCAGACCAGTAATCAATAATTATTACCTAATTCAACATATAATCAATCCCAATGTTCATTTTTTTGGTCTTTAGTGGCACATGTTATGCACACACTTGTTCATCAGACGTATCTAGGACTTCTCATGCACCCTTTGTATTCTTTATGTTAAGGTATTCAACTTCATCATCCTCTATTAGGTATACAAGCTTCCCTTTATCCTTTTCTCATCACGCATGCTCCATTAGAATCTCATCCATATACATGCATGTGCATTTGCTCACATGATCTTCATCATATAGCTGTATCAAGTGATCTTCAACCTTTGCACTATCCCCCAGTGTTATGAACTTCATTAGCTATAATTATTCATGTACATGAGGTTTAGTAGAACAATAATCAAAGTTGTGTATGATACCCAAGGTTAAATTGTACCAAAGTTTTGTCTCCTCCTTCAACTCCACATGTATGTATCATGTGCATGCGCATCCACACAATGTATAATAAAACTTATGAACCCAAAATGATGGGGGTAGCACATCAGTACCGTTTAGCCAATTTTTCTCATAGACCTATATGTGACTCTGATGGGATGTATTTCCATCATAAGTTGGTATTTGATAAGGAAGGTTATTCCTAGAAAAAATTGTCAAGAAGGATACTCTGAGCTCATACCATCTGAGCATATTATCTCTATGTATAACCCATCACCACACCAACACTCCCCTCAAGGATTAAACTAACATATTTCTCATATCTCTTTCGTTACATAGCTTCTCCTCCATTGCACATAAGGAATATTCATGTTTCTCCTTCTCATTATATCTTGGTAGCGCCACTCTTCTCATCTGCCTAACTATTTATCTCCTGATCATCCATGTTACTCTTCTATGACACTCATGACCCACAATTTCATAGTTTTCATGACCCCAATTATCATAGGAAATGTTGGTAGTTTTGTTAATAGAAGGTGCATTTCCCAATTAATCACTACTTCTTTTTTTTGTTCAACATTTTTTGGTGCACGCGTTGTCTACGTGTATAAATGATTGAGGTCCTCTTCGTTAGAAAGAACACTTTATGATGTAATCTTGGTACCTTCCATCAATATTACTCCTTCCTCCTCATTCTCAAAATTGATATATCAATTTTTAAAGTGCAGGTTTGCATTGTTCACATAACACCAAGGGAGATCAAATAGAGTAGAAAAGTTATCTTCCTCTTCCAATTCTAGTACTTCAAAGTATCCTTTGAAAGTTTCTCCTTGAATCATGATGCTTACATTATTTAAAAATCTAATGGTAAGTTCCCTTGTCTTATTGGCCATGTAAAACATGCTTAAAGATGGATACAATGGTGGTCTTCACATTTAGTTCCAAGCATACAGTGTTAGGTTATTAAATCCTGCGTTTGTATTAATCAAAATGTTACTTACCAACCAATCATATATAACTACATCCATAGTAATCTCCTTGTCATACTCATGGTTCTGGGGTGGTAAATTGACATGTAATATCTTTCTATCCCTCTCTATCCCTGTGCGTGACACTTTCTCTCGTAACCATTCTTTTAACAGAGGGATGATGTTAGCTTTCCTAAGCATTCTACACACATCCTTGAGTTCATCTACATCCTTATCAGGTACCTCCATTTTATTGTTGTACTTTCTATCCCATGCTTATTACTTCAGGAAATGTGTCTCCCCCTTCAATTCTCTAATAAATCCCACGGTTTCCTAGAAAAATTATTATTTTTGCCTTGCATCCCAATATTTATTTGGCTATATATTCTCATCTCGTCTAATGAGTTTCCTTGTTTTTTCCTATTCATATGCATGTAATAACCAATAGTGGTTGTTTATCCACCACATCCAAATTATTAGGCATTCATTATCCTTACCTAGTGTGCAATCTGTATCATGGTTGTTCCCTTATCCTTCTTATTTTTAAACATGTGTGCATACAAATCTGGATAGTCTTCTACTTTGTGCCCCTTTCCATAGGTACGTAAAATACTGGTTCATTGGGCACTCATGTTGATAATGGTCTAGTGACCCACAAATATAGCATGTTCCTTGGATGAACCTACCTCCAAAACATACTCAACCTCTACTACGATATCCTCCTTGGTATCCCCCATGACCTTTGTTTACTGCACCGTTATTCTGTCTACCATTACTCTCACTTTCACATTCATGTCCCTGAGAGCTAGTTTTTGTGCTATCCTAGTGCAACCCCATCTCATAGGCTTCATGAATGTGGTTAATCAGCTAGAAATTAGTTGTATATGGGTGTATACATCAAAATTTTTACAATACATCGATACTTTATTTTGTTTTGTGCACTGTAATAGTGGGCAATCTCAAAAATCATGGTTCTTGTGAAAAATATCACAAACTAAGAGTAACACATGCACACTTCTGTATGGAAAAATATCCTTTTGTGACCTTCTACATCAAAATTTGTACACCATATTCCATTACAAGTATCATGTATTGATTTGGTAGATAAATTCTCTAACTGAGTATCCATGGCCACAATCTAAGCTTTAAGGAATGAGCTTATTCTAGTTTTCACGCTTCCAAACAACTTTATGCGCAGTGCTAATTCCAAAGCCTCACCTGGGTCTGTGAACATTTTTTGTGATAAATCCCTTCAGAATGGAGTCAACAATCCTCGTACGAACCACTTACATGTTGACTATGATGGATGTTATATGAAATTTTAGACAAAAGGTTTTAAAATGTGCATCTTATTCTATGACACTTTCAGCTAAGCCATGTTTAATATCCTTAAGCACATTGATGTTATGTTGCTCCAATTTTGGTATGTGAAATTTGACCAAAAAGGCAACGTATAACACATCATAGTCCATTGATACCTGATGCAGGTTATAATTCTTGTACCAACTATGCGAGTGGCCTTGAAGTGTTGTAGTGAACTGAATTTCCTTCCTATTTGAGGTTGTTATTCCTTTGGACCTCCATTAAATTTTGTGCTTATGCACACGCTTTGTTGCATCTTCCATGCCTCAATAATCTGGTAATTGAAGTGACATCTTAAAGAAAATTTGAGGAGGTTGTTGTGGTGATGGGTTACTTCCTTGTACCAGATTGCTTGGTGGCAGACCAGATCTTGACCTCAAACCTCCCTTAGGGTTGCCTCTACTCAAGGGAGGACTAAAGCCTCATGTCATTGGAAATAATAGTGGTCGTAATGAAGAACTAGTTTATGCAGCTATAGCATAACTTAATTGTGTGCCAATCCTTTTCCCTGATATTCCTCCAATAGGATTAATTCTAATGAGTAGAGCACCAATGTTTTGTCTTGACGTTGCACTTACCGAATGAATCCCAATTTTTTTGTCCAGCTTTGGAATCCTATTACGCTTCCATATATATTTCCTTTATCTGTTGTGCATCTTGAGATGATACCAACATGTACTTACCTATATCTCCAACCCAACGTGGTGATCATTGATTACCTTCTTTCTCACCGTCACTATGATGATCCTCTATAACAACTTTTAAATTCTAAAAACTAGGTTCAAGGGATATGGGTCTGAGGTGGGTTAGATGCACACCAATGGTCCTTATTCCTTCATCAAACTCACTCTCATTATATGTTGAGGGGTTCCTTTTACTGTGCTTTCCAAATATCTGAGGTACATGGCCCTACAATCCCTCTCTGTTTGTAGGGTTCTCATAACTTCCACCTGACCCCATTCCTCTCATTCTTAGCTCCTCTTTAACTTACCTCTCTCACACATCACTACATCTACAAAGCCTCTCTTCTCTCTCTCTCTCTCTCTCTCTCTCTCTCTCTCTCTCTCTCTCTCTCTCTCTCTCTCTCTCTCTCTCTCTTTCCCCCTCTTGTAAAATTACCATCCTTCTCAAGCCCTTTTCCTTCCCCTGCACACAGTGGGGTTTTATCCTACCATATGGAGATTTTCCAATCTAATCTTAATCATTAAAATATCGATATCCAAGGGGAGCACATGTAAATAGGATCCGTTGGGTTCATGTAGGAACTAAAATTTTTCCTCTTCTGGACACAAATACATTGAGATCACGTAATCCAATGTATAATTCCTCAAACTACCTACCCACCAATGATCTATGGTGTGCGTCCGAGGTTCATTAATATCTACAAGTATTTGATAGTTATACTTATTGGAGAAGCCCCATACATCTACTGGTTTGAATAATGTAGAGATGAGTGATGCATGGCGTGAATTGTTCCAAGATAAAATAATACAAGGATACACGACTACAAATTAAGAAAATACAAAAGAGATAATTACAATAATGTAGAAATATCTTTGTCTCAATATGATCAAATAGAATAATGTAAGAGATGTACATATAGGAGGTGAATGTGTAACCTCCTCTTAGAATCATGGCAATATCCACCTAGAATAATGATAACCAAAAACTAGAATGTTGTAGTCAAGTGATGAATAACACCTAGAATAGTGTATTCAAGTGGTAACCAACACCTAGAATAATTTATTCAAATGTACACCTAAGCAAGCATATCCCATAAGTGTAGGGAAACTCTAAATGAGGTGGAGTATCTTTCGTAGGATAATACAAATAAATCAAGGAAAATAAAATGTACACTAACACCCCCATAAGCACAACTTAGGTGGGCAGTGAAAAATGAAACTAGGTCCCAGAAACAAGGCCTGATGAGGTACCCATGTACAAATGAAAATCTCTCATAAGGTGGAGAAAAGGAGAAAAAATATTGGGAAAAAACTACCACCAAAAGAGAGATAAAAAACTCACTCAAGAAAACTGGAGAAGAAGAAGAAGTAGTGGCTCCTGGTAACTCATCCTTATGAGGTACCCACATACAATGATCATCCTCTAGAGTAGAGAGATAAATAATTGAGGACAAGAAGGTCCCCTAAAAATAGTGTCGATGATGTGGACCTCTGCGTAAATACTAAAGAGAATCCACTTACACCAAACAATGTTCCTACCCTTGGGAAGGAAAAAAAAGGAGAACTGAAAGTCGACCCACTCCACAAAGGAAGAAGAAGCCTACAATACTCTAATATGTGGATCTAGTCTATAACTGAAAGGTGGTATAGGTATAGAAAAGTGTGCACAAAAGATAATGGTAATGTCATTGTAGTATACATGTCAGAGAAAGAAAATGGTGGGAGCCAAATAACCCTTACAAAGGGATCCAAAAGAAGAGGTAGATCATGAAACATCTCTAAAATAGTGGAAGTGAAAAATGTCCTAAGGTGAGCACTCCAAATGAGAGATATGAATGGGTCATCTAGAATGTGTGATGGCTCAATCGAAGTATATTCTTGTAATGCAACACAAGTGGAATTTGTAAATCAACAACTTAGGTTGGGCAGATACTCGTCCCAATGGGGTTTCTCAATGACATAATTATATGAAAATAATGTATTAACATCACAACATGAAGTAGGAGGAGAAGACTGCTAAAAATAGCTACTAGAAGTCAAAGATGAAGCAACATTACAGTCAAAGGTAGAAACTAGTGTATGTGGAGTGTCATTAGCTAAGTAATCAAGATATAATGGAGCATAAGAGGCAATGGTCACATCTGTACCATAGGAAGGTTCTCCAATAGAAAACTATCATGGAGAGTGAATGGAAGCATGAACATGGATGATAATGAGCTCTATAGAGGAAACAATACGGAGAGTATGCTCAATGGTAAGATCCTATGGTGAATGGTCAACATGGGACTCATGAGTAGCAAAAGGTGCAGAAGAAAACTCAACAATGAAAGGGATGTGAGGAGGAGGAGAATGTATGGAGGCACTAGAGTGGTACAGGTAAGCGTCGCTTTTAGAAGGTGAAACAAGGTCACCATAGAGTTGTTGGATAATGGTCCAAGAAGTGAAAGGGTACTCAGTGTGCTTGAATGAACGTAATATATCCATAGAAATAGTAAGATCAAGAAGGCCATATACCTCATCATTGTAGTTAAACCACTCATATTTTTATAGAGGCTCATCAGGCTCATGAATGAGACCATGGAGGTAGGGAAATAAACCATGCATAGTGGAATGTTTGATAATTATTTCCTTACAAGACATAAAGTTTTAATAGTCAATCATAACAACAAAATGGTGAAACTCCATAAAGTAGATAAACCCTCCAAAAATATCCCAGATGACACTTTATAACTTAGTTTGAAAAGTACAAGCCACCATAGAGTTCTGTAAGAACCCCCCAAAATGTGGCACTTTATAAAGTAGCGTGTTTACCAAAATAAATGAAGCCACCATGTAGAGCATGAGAAACGTGCATTTTGACAAAAAAAAATGTGCTCAAATCCGAGCCACTGATCAAAAGTTATAACAAACACAATTTCCCATAAATAATGGCTTATTTAATTAAAATTTTACAAACTAATTTAATTTCACTAACATTTAGTTTTAGAAAAAGGAGGATGGTTTTGATGAATCTGAGATAAATCCCTTCGATTCACTAATTTTTTTTACTGTACACAAGTTTCGGCCACAAATCTTCACTGCAGATCTTAAATTTCCACATATTTGTGTGTAGCAAACAACTCTATCAAGAGACTTGTTATTCATTTTTACCCCTAGTAAAATTGGATAAGTTGGAGAAATAGGACTTGGGTTGTTGACAGAGCTTCATGGAGAATCTAGAGGAAAATAGGTAAATTTTGTGTTTTGGAGCATTTATACTTGATTTCAGATCATTTGGGCGTCATTTGGTGTATTTTCCCTTCTTCTAGGATTAATACTTAACCATTTTGGGTTAGAAATGGATAAAATAATAAAAAAATAACTTTTGGAGTACTTTACTATGCTTTCCCTAATTTCCCTACTCTCTACTCGGCTCAAGGAGTTAGAAAATTTTGAGAAAATTAAATTTTGGTTCAAGATATAGTGCATTGCGGCTAATGCAGGTCTTGGAGGCCCAGAGGGAAAAAGGGTTGGTGGAGCACAAGTTCCCCGCATTGCAAACCTATCTACATTGCAAAGGAGAATAACGGGCTTAGTGTTGTACGGGGATTTTAGAGGCTAATGACCCAGGTGGTATAATTTTGTGAAGGGACAAGTTCTCCACAATGGCTAAAAGACCTCAATGCATTAGAGTCAAGGTGATTGGTTAAGTGTGGGATGGAGAGGGTTGCAGAGAACAATGTTCCCAACATGTCGTGAATTGCCATAATGGTCAGGCAAAATGGATTGTGAGTGATGCAGAGATTGTGGGCCTGAAGGGCCTGAGAGAAAAAGGCCATGAGGCGTGTCGCTGCCCATAAACATCGATGGAGCCACAAGGAAGGGGGGGGGGGTTTAATGGTGAGTACATGGAGGATCTTGATGAGCTAATAGATCTTGCCGATTTGGAGATAGGGAAGAGCCAAGAGTTATAAGGTGATAATATATGGGGGAAAAGTGGCAATCTCGGGCACCAGGGGAATGTTAAACCTTGTTCCCTACCGAACTTAGTTACCTACACCACCTCCAAGCCCACAATTCAAAAAACGGTAAAGGGGAAAATAAACAAAGTATGGGACCTGTTAAAAATATTAAACGTAGAGACCCGAGGCTTTTAGAAATGGGTGACATGACCCTCTTCAACCCGCATTGATGTATGTCCTTTCACAATTATCCAAATTTGATGATTTTTTTTGCAATGGGCTTGTAATTTCCTCCTCCATCTCATGAAACAATAAAAAATTAAGATTAGGTGGAGTGGGTAGGGGAAAAAGATAGAAAACATCCCAGGTTCAATCATCATGTCCCAGGCATGTAAATATGGATTAAATGAAGACATGAATGCATATTTCTTCTCACACAAGGAAAAATACAATGAGAGACGGGTTTTGCAAGGTCCTTCATCACTTTTGTAGGTTAACTAATGCCATTTGTTGGTGGTTGAAGTGGAACTTTAGGTCCCTCTCTCTCTCATTAATTCTCCATATATTGTAATAGAGAGCTCATTGGCAAAGGAGTTGGACATTTTTGATGTTGTTTTCTCTTCTTCTCAGTTGGTGGGTTGATATGGAGACCCAAGCCTTCATTTTTTGAGAATTGTAATGGGAATAATGTCTTCATCCTCCACTATGATGTATTTTGTAAACTTCTCGAGCAATAAAATCAATGTTTTGTGATAATCTGTCTATCCTTGTTTGGGTTTTATTGTTCTATCTTTCCTTTCTTCATACTACATGTATTTTGTGTATTCCTTTTATTCTCATTGCATTAGTTACATGATGTTGTGTTAATGGGAATGATGTGTTGAATGTTATTGTGGTCTGTAATGCTTTTCCATCCTCTCCACACTCATTTTCCTTCATTTTCAAGAATTTTTAACTGTCCAACACCCCCTTTTTCTAGTGTTATTACCTTTGTAGTGTAGGATTTCCTTGTTTTCATGCTTTCTCCTTCTCCCTGGTTCCTTGGAAACCATAGGATAGGATTAGATAGTTATTTTTCTTGCATTATGATTAGTTTAGTGCTAGGATTAGGTAGAGGAACTAGCCTTCTCAGGAGGTCCATCTCAAGTCTGCAGGTCTCACAACTTGAGAGATGGTCCCATGTTTTCCAATTACACTGGTAGGTCATGCAACACACATGAAAAATCAGAGGGTGTTGTAATTTGGTGATAACAAGAATTAAAACAATAACTCAAGTTAGATATTCAATGCGTGTATGGGTTGTTGAAAAATTCGTTGCAGGTCTTAAACTGCCTTTGGATAAGGAAAAATACCCTTCACAGGTCTGAAATCACCTATATCTGGATAAATCTTCTAGTGATCCTGCAATAATTATTTAGGGTCTGCAAAAACACAATCTCCATAATTGTATATGGACTATGCGGGTCTGTAAACCTCAAAATCCTGTAAATAGGCTATATATATATATACACCCAGAAACAAGGCAAAACCAACACTAAATGACACCCAAATACTTATAAATATTGATCTCAAATGAAAATAAATTTGTAGAATAATAACTATACCATCTTAGTGCCATCTTAGCTCTGATACCATATCGGAGAAGCGCTACTAATATATTGGTTCGAACAATGCACAAGTGAATGATGCAAGATGTGAATTGTTCTAAAATAAAACAATACAATCATACAAGCATGCAAATTGTGAAAATAAAAGAGAGATAATTGCACTAACATAGAAATATATCCAACTCAATACGATCAAATAGAATAATGCAAGAGTTGTACATATAGTAGGTGAATGTGTAACCTCCTCCTAGGATCATGTCAATCTCCACCTAGAATAGTGGTAACCAACAACTAGAATTGTGTGGTTAAGTGGTGACGAACACCTAGAATAGTGTATTCAAGTGGTAACCAACACCTAGAATAGTGTAGTCAAGTGTACACCTAAACAAACATATCCCATAAGTGTAGAGAAATTCCAAGTGAGGTAGAATATCCCTCGTAGGATAATATAAACAAAGTGAGGAAAATAAATCCTACACTAACAATCCTAACTCCACATGAAACTTATTCCCAATCTAACCATTCATAAAATTCACTTGGAAATAACTAAAGAAAGTCTCATACAACTCATCACATAGATTTTCCTCTACCCATTTACGTGTATTGGAACTGTTTCCAGTGTTGTATCTCTGAGAAAACTCTTCCTAGACATTATGTACCCAACGCTCAATATTCTCCATTAGCAATCAAAATTCCATGCACACACCACATCTTGATGAACTAAATGAAAAGAAGTCTCGACAACGACACCAAAATGTATATTTTTTTAATTATCACCACTTAGTTAGGTGCACTAACACATCAATCATACTAATGTCCAATTTCTCATCCCAATTACCTATAACCTACTAGGTCCCTCTTTGTTGTATCATGCAAGATGTATAAATAGCATAAATCCTTACACAACATAAGATGGAAGAAAAAAATAGTAAATCATGAAATAGATAACAATAAAGAGCTTTGATCATTCATTCTGAAACATATACAATTAATATCAAGATCTGAATGTCAATGACACCTCGTTCATCTCTCCCAACCTTGGCAATCCATAACATATCATCCATTACATTCACAATATTTACATTACAAACATGTTGTTATACTCATTATCTCTTTGTTATGCACTACTTCATTCTATTCTACATATACATGACAACTATATATAGCTAGTGGGAACTTTTCCTTCACCTCTTTATAATGCTTTATCCTTTTAATAGACTCTCTTATACTTAGCTTGCATGTACCTTAGATCTATGCTTTAGTCTTCAACTGGATTTTCTATTTCCATGTTTGCTACTATAAGATTACTTCACCTCCACGTTATGTTATATATAGTTGAATCTTCCCATGTGTACTCCATCTTTATCTAGCATCCTTCATGTTCTTTAACACTACTTTTATCCAATTATATATTTTCCTTACTTATTACAGCATCTCTTATTTTCCTATTTTAGCCCATTCAGAAGACCGTTCTTGCCATTGCATGTAAACCCTCATGCATCCACTTATTAAACACCTGTGTGTAGGCCTTCACACATTATTATATACTTTTATTTTTTCTTGTCTCCTGCTATCATGTACACCTTCACGCATGGATCATACTTTGTCACTATTGAGCAGACATAATATTGTTCTAAGGAGAAGACCCACAAAGAATAATCATGTGGGAACAAGGTGCATTTGAAGGCACAAAATAATAGGAAAGGAACAATAACCAGATCGTACCAAGCCAAGAACATAGATGCTAATCACACACCACGATCAATAAGATGAAATTAATTCACCAGAATAACTTTACATAAAACCTTTGCAAACAAATGAGAAACAATATAATATATTAGTATGGAACTCAATGCAATACATTGAGAATGGGCCTTGCTTAAATAGACAAGGAATAATAATCTAAGAACCAGTCAAGGTCGTAGATCAAGCCATAAATCAAGGAAATGACTAGTCATCAAAGAACTAGTCAAGACCATAGATTTAGGAGAGAACTAGACATCAAGGATTTAGTCAATACCATAGATCAAGGAAAGAACTATACCTAACAACTAGATAATATCTCCTAATATCTAAATAAGATAAAATAAATATCCACACACATAAGTGGGTGAGGATAAATACAATAAAGGTAAATAAAGTACCTAAGTAAACATGAGCTAAGGTAAATACCTACTCCAAAATAGAAGTGGCATGTCCACAGTATGAGTCTCGGTAACTAGGCCTGATGAGGTATTCATGTACAATAACTGGGAGAAAAAGGAACACCACAAGGTACCCAAAACCAATAACAACAAAGCAACAGAGAGTAAAAACCTGCTCTAAGGCATCTCAAGAAGCTCATCTCAAAAAAATCATACAATGTTGAAGAATTTTGGTGTGCACTGTGGTCTAAATCCATTACTCAATCATAGAACTTAAAAATAACTAACACTGGGCTTCTACCAGAATAGCTCCATACAAGGAGACTATCAACAGAGTGATGTCGAAAGTGCAAAAAAAACACCAAACATAATTCGATCAATTGCTTCAAATAGGTGTGCCACGATCCAAGAACAATAACCAAAGCAACAAGGCAAGGACACAAACTCCAGAGTGTCACGATCCAAGAAAAACCCAAGGTAACAAGGAAAGGACACGAAACTCGAAGAAGCAGGATCAACACCACACCCTCCCATACTGCTGAATGGGTGGAGTGACTACAAATCTGTATGAGTTGCCCAAAATCAACTACTCGAACAATGACAAAATAAGACTGGGATTCACCAGAATAGCTCCCCCACAAGAGAGACTGTCAACATGCCAAAAGTGTCAAAAATACAGATACAAAATCTCTCAACAAATAAGAGAGATACACTACACTGCTAAAGAAAAATGCTCAAAACAAGAAGCATCACAATGCAGAAGGTATAGAAAGTGGAGCAAGAGGGCCGAATGGTGGAGGAGCCACGCCTGTAGAGTCCTCTCAATGAATGCCTATGTCACCTCCATGAGTGATCAGATATCCACCCCAAATCAACACGGATGGATGAAGAAGATGCCTGCATATGACTTGGTGTAAAATGCACAATGGGTGCATGCAAATGAACATCAGAATGTGTGTCAGGTTGATCATGTCTGATAACTAAAATCTCAAGTTTCTCAAGCCTGAGTGAAGATGTAGAACTCATGTGTTGCTCAAGATCCTCAGAAAGAGTTGAGCGAACAAAAAAAGGAGCTCTGTCAATGTGTGATCCCAATGAAGTATATGGTCTTGAAAACCAATGTCATGTCGAGAATTCCACTTAACATGTGGAATAGAGGAAACAATACCTTGTGAATGTCTGCCAATGACTTTCGCACTAGTGAGACCCATAGAACAGAGCATGCAAGAACTCTGAATGCAGTGGTATGCTTCTCAAAAAATCCATGCAGTACTGAGGAGAAGTAGGATACACAACATGTGGTACTGTAATAGGCATAGATGTGGAAGAGCATGCAGTAACAAGCCTCATAAGTTTAGGAGCATCAATAGCAGGAACATGTGCTCAAAGACTGATAGATCAATGCAGTGGGTAAAAGAGCAACATCTGCAAGTGGACTAGGAGTATGGATATGGCTGTCCACAATATGATGGTGATGTTGTAGGCTAGCAAGTTTGTTCTGCAGGGAGTGTATTATTGTATCCTTATCATGAATGAGTGATTGTAGAAGAGAATTTCACTTCTTGAGTGATCTATTTTCTTCCACAAATTTTACAATATCCTCTTGAAGTCCACACACTTCTAGATAAAAGCATATCATTCTCAAAATCCATGATAGGTACAAATTGCAACTCCCAAAAGTTTAGGACGTCGGGCTCAACTGAAATTGCGTCCACAATTGATTACAACACTCCTCCATATTTGACACTTTATAATTATATTGAAAGTCTCAAAATAAATATTTCCAATGGAAAGAGCATGAAAAAAAAAGCACTTTTGCAAAAAATGGCACTCAAAACCGAGTTACCGATCAAAAGTTACAAGCTTTTTAATATTTTTCTCTATTATTTATTTTAGTTGCCACTAAAACAAAATAAATTGTTGTTGCCTTCACCACACAAATAAAATTGAAAGGGGGCTGGAGTTAAGCACCTACTAGTAGGAATCACAAGCTTTAAGTCCTCATATGACCATAAGGGCTAAGGATTTTAATGGGTAGCCATGCCAAATAGTAAAAACATGCACAACATCCATGGACCCCTGCAAAAAAGGAAAGAATCTGAAAACCTTCCTACACAAACCGAGACAGATATGCTACAACTAGAAAATTTCCAGTGCAAATCTCAAATAATTCCAACAGACCCATTAAAGAATTTTACTTTTCTTAACTGTGGCACGAATCCCAAGGTGAACCAGTGTGTACTTCTCTGTAACAACAATAAAAAAACCACAAAAAATGACTGTCTCCAGAAATGGTCAAGTTTACAGTCGATCTTAGGGTTTTCACACCTTTCAGATCCAATGGAAGCCTCTGTTTTGCATAAAAATGCATGCATAGCAACAAAATATGACCAAATCCCAAATATATGAATATACAATGAATTTATTTGCAAAATAAAACTTATCAGATGGATGTCAACAACAATCTCCAACTCTGATACCATGAAAGGAATGATAACTAGATCATACCAAGCTAAGAACACAGATGCTAATCAAACACCATGATCTATAAGATGAAAGCAATTCACCAGAATAACTTTACATAAAACCTTTGCAAACAAATGAGCAACAATATCATATATTATTATGGAACTCAATGCAATACATTGAGAATGGGCCTTGCTTAAATAGGCAAGGAATAACAATCTAAGAACCAGTCAAGGTCGTAGATCAAGCCATAAATCAAGGAAATAACTAGTCATCAAAGAACTATTCAAGACCATAGATTTAGGAGAGAACTAGACATCAAGGATCTAGTCAATACCATAGATCAAGGAAAGAACTATACCTAACAACTAGATAATATCTCCTAATATCTAAATAAGATAAAATAAATATCCACACACATAAGTGGGTGAGGATAAATACAATAAAGGTAAATAAAGTACCTAGGTGAACATGAGCTAAGGTAAATACCTACTCTAACACACCAATGCAACTACATTTCATGATATGAAGTTTTGTGAAAGTGTGTGATTGAAATAGTGTCAAGTTAGGTTTCACCTAGTGCCACACATGGAATAGTGGGCTACATATTTATTCCCAACATAATATTGTTTCTAAGGAGAAGACACACAAAGAATATGCAGTGAACAAGGTGCATTTGAAGGCAGATAGAAATAATATGAAAGGTTAGAACAGTTGTTCAGGACTTAGCCATTTTTATGGATAAGGGATATATTTGGAGATAGTACATGGATTTGATTGGAGACTTACATGACACACAAATGGTATTTTGGGAATGAGAAGATGATAAGTGCCATGCATGGTTGTAGTTAATAATAGGATTAATTCTTCTAGTTAAATATAGGACATCTATTATTAGCACACTTGCATGTGTGCATGTTATTGTAAAGGTGCATGGCTATTATCAGCATGTGACCTATTTTGAGAAGTGCGTAAGTGGTGAAGGGAAATTCCCCACCTCTATAAATATGTATTGAACTATGTATTTTAGAGAGACTAGTGTGTAAGTTATTGTAAAGTTATGTTGCTGTCAATTTGATACGTGCGTACATGACTTATGGTGATACTTTATAATGTAAGAAGCTTTTGTGTTTTACAATGTTTAATGTAATGAATGATATTGGCTAGATAATGGTGTTAGACATAATTAAATTAGTTCATGTATGGTTAATATTATTATAATTATTTTTAATTCATGATTCTCTAAGATCTAGATCTGGATTATGCATTGTGGAATGTTTATGTTTATTTATGGATCTGAATATGTCTTATCTTCATCACACTAACATCCTGAACAAGAAACTCTAAAGAGGGGCATGGTACCTTTGCGCACTTCAGGGTGAGTGCTCAGCTCAGGCTGGGTGATGTGCCAGCATGCAACCTTTCAGGTTATTTCATAGTAAATTCTAGGTTACATCATTGGTTCCATTTCTAGGACCTCTTTTTCAGTTGTTTTCATAGATGTTTCACGATGAAGACATATCTGGTTGACCTTAGCAAGTGTTGAGGAGTGGATAATAGATCTGGAAGAAGAATATGCTCAGAGGTTCAACACTGGATCTGAGTTTGACACACATGGGTGGAGAGAAGAATATGTATGACTTTTGTATGAGATATTCTTTGACTATCTTTCCAGTAGATCTCTGTACAAGTGGTTGCATTGCTTATGTGTCTAAAAGGAATTGGAGGTATCATACACTTGTCTGGATGTAGGAAGAATTTCAAGCCCTCTATGATGTTGATCTGATTTGGTACACATGTTGTGGATACTTGGTTCCATGGTGTTCTGAATAGCTATATTTTGGAGTACTCAATTTCCACTTATTCTTTCCCAGAGGTAGATTGAGTTCCATTTTTTATGTTATCCCAGGGGAACTTATTTTAAGGTATTCCACTAGTGATCAAAATATTGATGGTAACCCTGAACTTGGAAGAGAAGTCGATGGCTAGCTAAACCCCACCACATGTGGGGAAGGAGCAGGTTTGGTGAAAGATGGCAGACCTAGTGGAAAAGAGGAAAACAAAGAGAAGAAATGTGTCTTAAGTACAATGAGGCACACGAGAGGGAGATAGAGAAGCAATGTGAGATTTCCAGAGAATGGATGGCATTGAGGAGAGAGATGGCTCGTGAAGGATTTGGAGCTCACGTAGAAGGCATGTGGAGCCAGAGCATCTGGAACTCCCCCATTTAGGAAAGCATGACAGGGAAACCTCCTCGGCCTCACATGGGATCTTGCACCAGTAGAGACGACATGGGCTGCATGGGGCACGCATCTGAATCTACCTGGAAACCTAGCCCTTGCACTTGGTTTTCCAGTATTTAGTACAACTAGTAGTCAGCAAGCTATTTTGGGAGTAGTAGAAAAGGAAGTTGAATCAAGTAGAAAGTGCATCTATGGCTAGGAAAACATCTTCTTTATTATTTGGAGGTACCTTTTCAGGTGCATCTTCTAGCACAGAACTCAAGTGCACGAGAATTTTGGACTCACTTTTGGGAGTAGTACCACTTTGCAGACTGTAGGAGTTCAGTTTAGTACCACTGTTGGGACACATGGGATAGTACATCTTACTGGTCCACTTCCAGCTATAGGTGGAGGATCAGGGGGCATAGGTGGCTCTAGTTCTGGTGGTTCCTGGAGGCAGAGGTAACATAGGAGGTTCTTGGATCAGGTGGGACAGGTCCTCATCAACCCCAATATTTACATGGAGATGTCTCTTCATCTTCTAGAGTATAGGGGAATAGAAGATGTTGTTGAACATGTGCACATGTGTGAGATACTATGGTGTGTAAAAGGAATCATGACTTCTGAGTGCAAGGCAAGTCAGTTTGTAACTACATTACAGGGACTGTGCTCACAGTTGGTACAAGAAAGTTTGACCCTGATCAGACTTGCGTAGATTATGCAACATTAATGAGAAGCTTTCCTTAAGGAGTTTCATATCCCTGAGTTCGAGCAGAAATGAGTATAAGTGTGCTCAAGGATATTAAGTAGGGCACTACTGAGAGTGTTCGGGAATATGATGCCCATTTCAAAACACTTTTGTCTAAACTTTCATATGATATTCATGCAAGCCAACATGCACAATGGTTTTTTGGGGGCTTGATCACACCTTTTATAAGGGTGTTGTCACATAAGACATATACATATCCACGTATATGAAGCACTTGAAGCAGCATTGCACGACTGAGGTAGTCAGAATTATAGACACTGGAGTGAGACCATTCCTGGAAGCACAGATTACAGCTATGGCAAAGGATCAGTTGGAGAAACTATCTGTAAATTCAGCACATGAGACACACACTGGGATTTGGTGTATAGATTGTGAAGTGGAAGGGCACACTAAATGATAGTTGTCCTCACATATATCAGTACGTTCATTATTACTAGACTACAATGAGATATGATCATTTAAACCATGATGTAAGCCACTGCCCATTATTACAATGCATGATAAGGAAGAATGTATCTTGCTATTGTAAAATTTTTGGTCCACAACTCACAATACAGGAAGACTTCTAGGTTGATTGGTCAGATCCATGATGCCATAGATATTGGTGTGTGATAGATAAGAGTATCAGATAATTCTAAAGGTAAAAGTGAGCACCATGATCAGTGATCACAACTCAAGTGCGCTATGATCGAAACAAAGGGAATTTTGAAGGAGGTCGTGAGCAGAGGTCAAGGATACCATGGTGGATTCAGGGGCTGAGGTCATGGTGGTGGACGAGGTGAGTTTCCTCATGAAATGTTTTACATGTGGATCTCCTAACCACTACAGGCACGAATGTCCTCAGAATATTACTTGTTCTTTTTGTGGGAAGAATCATAACTACGAGGAATGCCCAGACTTATATGAGCATCTTAGCAAGAAACATAAACAAGAGAACAAGGTGCATGGGGATGGTTAGAATACAACGCACATGGAAAATCAGTGGATGCCAAAGTTGGCACTAAAACTTGAGGTAGTACCTGTGAAGATTACTACATGCATTGAAGCTTTGTGTGCCAAAGATTTGTTACAGTAGAAGGCCTACCATCACTAAGGAGGAAGTTTTACATGCAAGATACCCAGATCCTATGCACATCAGAAGGAGGTTTATCAGGAAACTATGGAGGTACTCATAAATCTTTAGGGTGAAATACAATGTTTAAAGGAACAGTCAAGGAAGTTGGAGCAAAAATAAGGTAACAGAGACAGTCTAATTAGATATTGATGACTTGAAGGAGGTATGCAAGATGTTACGCTAGGAGAATATTATTCCATTACTAGGGAATTGGCTAAAGGGAAACACTCCATGTGTAAGTATTGAGAATGGATGACAGATCCTGCATGTTAATATTCCCCCTCATAGCTTGGATTATGACAAGGAAATCACTCTGAATGTTTTTTGTGGATGGATGATTTTGAGAAATATATTGATTGATACAGGTGCGGAAGTGAATGTGCTTACTTTAGATGCATGGGTACAGATGGGAAGACCTCCATTACAGCCATCCTCTAATGTACTATTTATGGCTAATCAAACTAAGGCCACTCCAATCAGAGTTTTAAAGGATGCATCCATTACTATACAAGGGGCCAAGTTCACTAGGGACTTTGAGGTCTTAGCACTTGCAGAAGAAGACAACTTCCCAACTCTACTTGGGCACCCTTGGTGTTATGCAAATAATGTTGATCTATGGTTCAACAAGGGGTATATAAGTTTTGAGAACAAGGAAGAAAGAGTTATTATCCCTTTGACAGATGGGAAATCTACACCTTATGTTGAACCATTGAGTGAGGAAGACCTAAACATAATTTATGTATGCATCATTCGGGATCTAGAAGTACTTGAGCCATCTAAGGAAGGAATCCTCTCAGTGGGAAGATGCACAGTCTATTAGTGATACTATAAGTATTGATTGTGACAATTGGGCGCATGGTACTTATGAGATGGTTGGGCACGAAGTAAGAAGCACATTTGCATGGAGAAGAAACCCTCATTGTATTAGGAGAATAGGTAACAACTTTGTACCTCGATATACTAGAGAAGGAGATCCTATGGTATTTTCTGTGTGCCATGGAGGAGAAGTGGATGAATCAAGTTGAAAGAAGAAATATGTTAGTGTATACCCTACATGGGATAGCATCGCAACTGGTGGATGGTTCACAGGGATAATCTCATAGAATGGAATGAAGTCAGAATTACTCTAACCACTCAGTTCTTCAGGAGCAATGCACCTACTCAAATCTGCATATATCATGGTAATCAACCTGTTTAGCACCACGTTCAGCAGTGTGAGAGACTCTAGATAGTGGGGCAGGAAGCTTTACCACCTTCACTTTGGGTGCACAAACTTTATTCCACTTTGCAAGGTTGTGCACACTTGCTTGGTATGTTTATGCAGAACTGCATAGGGAGACGAGAAATTGGCAGGACTTGATTATAGGAATGAACCAGACTTTTGAGTACTTCTCTACTAAACCTCCAGTAAGAAGAGGCATTACGGGTTATGGAGTGCTTAACTATGGAAAATAGTGCTAAGGTTGAAGAACTCATTTAGGAATTATTTGATGAGAAATAACAAGGAGCGCATTTTGGGGAAGTAGATTATACAGGTGATGATTTGTTTACGTGTGCTTGCTTTGAGAAGGAAAAAATAAATATGGTCTATATAGTGGATGACAAATAAGTAGAAGATTTGGACATATCTCATTTAGCAGGTATGTGTGATGTGTTAGACAGTGCAGATAATAACACATGCGCACCTATCATGAACCTATGAACACAAAGAAAGGGAACATTGACATGGATGCTGAACCCAAAGAGGCCATAATTGGGGATTATTGTTCTGATCCTGAAGTAGCAAAGATAATTGAGTTACTATGAGATTTTCAGGATTTATTCCCTAGGGGCTACCATGAGTTAAAAGGAGTGCATGAGTCATTAGGTGAGATGAATATTAAGCTAAAGGAAGGAGTGTGCCTAGTCAGGAAGAGACCTTACAAGATGAACCCAAACTTATGTGTAAAAGCTAAAGAGGAAATTGACAAAATGCTAAAATCTAGCATCATTAAGCCCCTAGAAGAATCAAGATGCATTAGCCCCATGGTAATCAGTATAAAGAAAGATGGTCAGATTAAGATTTGTGTGGATTACAGGGAGCTAAATGCTACATGTGTGATTGATCCTTTTCCTATTCCTTTCACCAAGGAAATATTAGAAGGCGTTGCAGGGCATGAAGTTTACTCTTTCACAGATGGACTCTCAGGGTATCACGAGGTTAGAATTTATTAGGAAGATCAAGAGAAAACAACTTTCACCACTGAATGGGGAAGTTTTTCATATACTGTGATGTCGTTTGGTTTGAAAAACACACCTGTTGTATTTTCACGCATAGTCGTTCAAGCATTCCAAAATTTTATTCACAAATTCTTACATGTTTAATTGGATAATTGGACAGTATATGGGCTTGTTAAGGATCATTGTGACAATTTGTGCTTAATATTTGAAAAATGTAGATAGTTAAACATCTCTTTAAACATCAAGAAGTGTGTGTTTGGTACACCTTTTGGAACTCTGCTAAGGCACATGATCTATAAGGAAGGTTTGTTAGTAGATCTAGCTAAGGTTACAAGTTATTGTGGGCCTAAAGGAACCTACCAGTCAAAGTGAGGTGCAGATATTTTTGGGCCACACAGGGTATTATAGAAAATTTATCAAAGAATATGCAAATATTTTTGCACCCATGGAAGAGTTACCAAAATGAAAGGGGACATTATATTAGGGAGAACCACAATAGCACGCATTTGAGGCATTAAAGGAGAGACTTACTACAACGTCGATTATTCATTTTCCTTCATGGAACCAACCATTTCACGTACATGTGGATGCCTCTGGCACAACCATTGACACGGTGTTAGCTCATCCTAGAGAAGGTATTATAGATCATCCTATCTATTTTGCTAGTAGAAATTTGACTCCTACAGAACAAAATTACACAACTACAGAGGTGCGAGGCCTTGTCAATGATCTACGCGCTATATAAATTTAGAAAGTATTTGCTAGAAACACCCTTTATATTTTATATTGATCACATGGCATTAAAATACTTGGTAAATAAGCCCATTTTATAGGGGCGCATATGTTGATGAGTGCTCTTATTCCAATAATTTGACTTTACATTCATGGTAAAACCAGGTAAAAGTAATTCTGGCCCGGACCACTTATCAAGGATTAAATCAGGGGAGGATGCGCAGACAATTGAAGATACAATTTTAGATGTATAGTTTTATAGGTTACATCACGCACCTTAAGAATTAGAGGATATTTCTTGTCTTTTTATGCACAGGTATGACGCTAGAAGGAATGAAAACATTAGAGAAGAAACAAATTACAATTCACGCAACACTCTTCATGTTGATCAGTGGTGACTTGTACAGACTAGGCCGAGATGAAGTATTGTGTCGGTGTGTACTGGAACATGAATGCACAGATATCATGGAAGAGGCTCATAGCGGTATTATAGGTTGGAATTATGTAGGTGACACCACTGCATGCAAGATTCTACTCATTGACTTATGGTGGGAGACCCTGTACAAATATTGTAAAGAGTATTATAAGGCGTGTGATCACTATCAACACCTTGAAAAACCTAGGAAAATAGATGAAATTCCTTTAAGGCCTATTGCTAGTGTAGATCCCTTTGAGAAATGTGCTATAGACTTTGTGGGTCCTATTTCCCCAGCCGCGCATAGAAATGGATTGCACTATATCATCACTTGCAAAAAAGTTATCTTACAAGGTGGGCAGAAGGAGCACCTACAAAGGATTGTACATGAGCTACAATAATAAGGTTCTTATAGGATAATATTCTCACTAGGTATGGATGTCCGTTGAGCTTGAAAAGTGATAGGGGTACACACTTCTTGAATGAGACAATCAGGATATTGTTGGATGAGTTTATGGTCGCGCACCACAAGACTACACCTTATCACCCTCAAGCAAATGGGACTGCAGAGGCTTTCAACAAGATATTGAGCTAGAAACTTGACAAAAATTTGTGATGTTGGAAGGAAATATTGGGATGATAAAGTTTTCATTGTACTTTGGGTGTATAGAACAACCTACAAGAGGTTGAATAAGGCCACACCCCTTTCAGTTGGTGTTTGGCGTAGAAGAAGTTCTTCCAATGGAATTCATGTTACCATCATTGCATATTGCATGTGTTGGAGGTCTAGCTGATGAACATGCATTAGAATAAAGAATTGAAAAGTTAATACAGTTGTATGAGAGGTGCACTATAGTAGGTTGGAGTCAGAATTAGGAAAAGGCCAGGTAGAAGGCATGACATGACAGACACATCAAGGATAAGAAGTTTGAGGTTGGAAAGATGGTACTTTTTATGATTCTAAGTTTCTGTGCCATCTAGGAAAACTTAAGGTGCATTGGTTGGGACCGTCTGTTATAACTCATATACTTGAATTAGGAACTTGTCAGTTAGAAGCGCTTGATGGAACACGGTTACCTAGGTTATTTTAATGGGAGTAGGTTGAATCCCTAGTATAAATAAGTCTTCTTGGTGTTTGTAATAAGGTAGTATTACAATTTACTATAGATTTCCCTTTTCTGTATTTATTTTAATGTATTTCCTTATTTGTTGCTATGCTTTTTCAATTTAGTTTGGTGTTTTTTGTAATAATCACGTTTGAGTGCTGGAAGCTAATTACAATCTGAAGTATTTTTATGCACAGAGGATTGTACATACCATTAGTGTGGGGTGGTTGTTATTTGTTATTCAAAAAGGGTACACATAAGAACATACTGTTACATGTTCCATTTAAAGATGAAAGGAAGTTGTTAGAAAGAAAATTGCTCCCAGAGAAGACCATATTTGGAAATAAAGGAATGAATAGTATAATGTGAGGTAAGCAGCAACCATGAAAACTACTAGAATAGGGATTAGTGGTGAGGTACTTTTGGCACATGGAAGCATGCAAAAGAGAAGTCTGTAGCCAAAAGGTAGGAGGGTGCACTAGAAGGTTATAGTAAGGGTGTGAAGGTGTACCACATGGAAATTATGAAAATGGTCACTTAATGAGAGGATTTTTGCTAGGTGAAGGAGAAATAAATGCACTAACTTTTTGAATATCTATATAAGGACATGATGCCAGTTCACTTTTAACTTTGCAATCATAAGTATTTGAGCGAGCTAAGTGTGATCGAGCCAAGTGAAACATGTTGAGGTGTGGAGAGCTACAAACCTAGACGTGGAGAGTGAATTTTTGTGCAGAAGTGGCTTACGTCCTCATTGGTGAAGGGTTTGAGTGCAACATAAACATTGAGAAGGAGATAGTGCATGTGGTTTCAAGCTGGGGCACATAATTTCAAGCTAGGGTTTGATCTTACTTGACATGGAAGATAAAAGGTGGGATTTTTACAATGGTACCGAAGAAATCACCTGCAACAAAGTACAAAGGGGAAGAAAAAGGTGGAAGTTGAGGTCAAATTTACTCCCGAGAGTAACTTTTTAGAGATGCACTATCTAGAAGGATTTATAGTCAGACGGGATTGGGATTCCCACATTCACAAATGCAAGGTAAGTGATTAAAACAATCACACCACTGAAAACAAGGGAGAATTAGATGTGTTGTTGAATAAGAAGACCAACAAGCACATAGTGGAGGACATGCCAGTGTATGACGATGTTGGGGAGAAGTTGCACAAGAAATTAGGGGTTTATCTATGGTATGAACTCCCATATTTTGGAAAACCAAAAGCTTTATACGAATGGCGTATGAGCAGAGTCCATGAGGACTTTTTCTATTTTGTTGGATAGAGGGTACGGATCACAATAGGCCTGATCGCTACATTGACATGATTGAAGGGCATGGGGACATATATTGTTAGTGATATGACTGATAAGAAAACTGTTATAGCCACTAGTAAGGAGTTGGGATACTCTAAGGGTCCATGCCAGAATGGACATTTACAAAGTAAGGAAGTATCATGTAGTGCAGGGCAGTAGCACATTTGCTCATTAAGTTGAATGATCAAGAGAGATGGTCACAGGTAAATACCATGTGGCTATATATCACAAAAGAAAATATCAGGAGAAGTCTACAATCTAGTATGCTAAATTATAGAGACTATTACTCAAGAAGCGCGCACAGGTGAGAAGATAATTTTTAGCACTATTCTATTATCTCTTGTCTTTGTAGAAATTGGAGTGCCCGATGGGCTAAAGAACAAAATTTAGGAATACCCCATAGAGAAGAAGTCCCTCGTGGAGAGGTTCGAGAAATACTTATGTGAAGGAACAATGAGTGGCCCATTCAAGCAAAGGGGATAACTATTGTATGATTGACTTCACGTGGCATTTGAGGAGGAATGGCGCATTCCAAAGGATTTACCCTCGGTAGTGGGCAAGGCAGTAAAGTTCGCGGTGTATCAGATTTTTTGCATCGTGCTATTTGTAATGAAGGATGGAACATGTAGTCCATGGTGCAAAACTCCCTATGCCTTCACAAAACACTACTTCTAGGCCTCAGTTCATAGGTTTAGTGATGCACACTAGCTAAAATTCAAATTAGAAAAGGTAGATCGTGACTACCATACTCTCAGAAAAACATATGTTTATCCAAGTCAGTATTCCTACATTAAGAGGATCATTTCAAATGTTATAAATATAAAGCTAGCAAGTTTGGCTATTGGGTAGAGTGGAGCCACGCTAATCTATCTTTAGCTCAAGCCCAGGCTGGAGAATAACATGTATGTGGAGAATGGATTTTTGTTACTAGGGCTGCCTAAGGGTAAACAAACAGTTGAGAATGTGGTAACTCCAAATCCTGCTGCGACCATAGAGATAGATGAGGAAGAAGAACATGAGGATAATGGAGGCTTAGACCATAGGAGTCAGAGGCAACCCACAGATAGATTGGAAAGTGATTGCGTAGATACTCCATGTGCAAGAAAGAGAGGAGGAATTGGACGTGGATGCATTCCCTGAAGAGAGCCAGTTTAAGAGGGTATTCAGAAGAAAAGGCGCAGGAATGTCACAGCTTGTACAAAGATGACATCAACTCTACCCTCATAAGGAAGCACCAGAGAAGAAGAGAAAAATAAATTTAAAGCTTAGTGAGGAGGTGGAGGAGTTTGAAGAGATCATGCCTGAGAACCCCGGTTCAACCGGAAGATGTGGAGGAGCCCAGGGACAAAAAAATGAGAGATGAAGAAGAAGGGGTGAAAGAAGTAGAAGAGACTATTTGTAAAGAGACCAGTGCATCAGTTATAACTCAGACATGAGAAGAGATGACTCCAAACCTTGGCGCTCAAGTCCCAAGGGGCCAAAAAAACAAAGATAAGTGTAGAGTATATTGTGCCAAGTATGGGATACACTGAGGACACAAAAAAAATCATCCAAGCTTGGTTTCAAAGCACACTGTACCTTAAGGAATTATATGGATGGGAGTTGATGGATCCAGATATAGCCACTACGTGTGCAAGGAAATAGCTATCCTGGTTCATGCAGACCCTTATGGATGAACCATATTTTGATGTATGCAAGGAGTCTTGTGTCTCAAGAAGAGTGAAGAAGGCACCACATAATAGGCATATGACCATTTAAGCCTACTCTTATGTTTGATGAGCAGGTAAGCAATGCCTTAGTTAAGGTATTAGCTAAGTTGGCGTGGAGAAACATTGATAAGGCCACCACTATTAGAGCATTGATGGAGGATAAGAAAGATAAAACTGTAAAAATAGAATAGTTAAAGGTACAGAAGGAAAAATAATGGATAAATAATGATGCCTTTGTTAGCATGGCTGAAGAAATTGGTGATTACATTATGAAGACAAGGCCTCACCTTAAACCCAAGGTACCTGAAAAGGTTCCTTCTGCTATGCATTATGTGCACACTTTAGTTGATTTAGTGCTAGAAGATGGACCACTTAGAATTCCCGCACCAAAAGATGTTGAAAAAGAAGCAAAGAGAGCAAGGGCCTATATGATAAAAAAAATTCAATGTATGAGGTGTTTTTCCATACTTTAAAGGATGAGCTAAAGAATTAGAACAAGCTCTTAATTTTTGTACAACACTAGAGGAAGTGATAAGGATCAGGACTCTAGTTGAAGATAATGAATTCCTGAAAGCAATGAAAGATGAGACTTTAGGGCGTGCAAAAAGATTGGTAGTAGTAAAACAAAAGCTTGAAGCCCTTGCAACATCCCAAGATCTACATAAGGAGAGGATAGATGAGATTGGGAAGCTTATAACATAGAAGATGGATCTTCTGAAAGGATTTATGTCTATTATGGCCAATGTTGTGCGAGTATTACAGAATGAGAAGGAAAATATTACTCAAGACGAGTTGGAAGCCATAGCCACAGACATTCCAGAAAAGATAAGGATAATGCTAGATGATTGAAAAACATTGAAGGCTGAGATTAAGAATGAATATCCAAATTTGATCCTCCCAGTTGAAGAAGAGGATGCTGCAGAGTAAACATTCATTATTTTGTACAGTGATTCTTTGAATTCTTTGAATTCTTATTCTTTATTATTTGGGAACATCAGAAAGAATCCCCATTTCTAATTTAGTGTGGGGTAATGTTGAGCAGACATAATATTGTTCTAAGGAGAATACACACAAATAATACACACGCTGGGAACAAGGCACATTTAAAGGTGCGGAATTATTGGAAAGGAAACACATGCCAGAATAGTTGGCTCAGGACTTATCTGTTATGGATAAGGGCTATATTTTGAGATAGCATGCAGACCACACATCTAGATGGAGACTTGCACGACACGTAAATGGTATTTTGGGAACGAGCAGCTGATAAGCGTCATGCATGGTTGTAGTTAATAATATTATTTCTTCTTCCAGTTAATTATAAGACATCTATTATTAGCGCACTTGCATGAGTGGATCTTATTGTAAAGGTGCATGGCTATTATCAGCATGCGACCTATTTTGAGAAGTGCGTAGGAAGTGAAGGGAAATTTCTCATCTCTATAAATATGTATTTAACTATATAGTTTTGAGATATTGGTGTGAAATTTATTGTAATGTTATGTTGTTGAATCTGTTGCGCGCATGACTTATGGTGATACTTTATAATGTAAGAATCTTATGTGTTTTATAGTGTTTAACATAATGAATGTTATTGGCTGAATAATGGTGTTAGACATAATTAAAACTAGTTCAAGTATGGTTAATCTTATTATAGTTATTGTTTAATTCATGATTCTCTAAGATCTAGATCTGGATTATGCACTGTGGAATGTTTATGTTTATTTATGGATCTGATTATGTCTTATCTTCATCACACTAACATCCTACACAAGCAACTCTAAAGAGGGGCCTGGTACCTTTGTGCACTTTGGGTGAGCGCTCAAGTCAGAATAGGTGATGTGCCAACGTGCCTAGGTTTTACACAGTAGATTCTAGGCTGCATCAGTCACTTTCCAAAGTCCAACAATTTTTTATTCAAATCAGTATTTCACCTTAATGAACTAACGTGAGGGTTCCACCTCACTTTACAATTTATTAATTTTTTTAATAACCTTTCAATGTCACATCATTTCATTCTCTAATTTCTCCCATGAAATCACACAACTACATCATTTAGTCACCTCCATTATAACTTATTTTTCCAAAGTCGGCCATAAAATTGTGTTGTTTAGACACTTTCACTCGCCATGTTTTCAAATTTAAGCCTATACCATTTGAAAAATGTGCCATACATACTTACACACATACTAACACCTACTGCTAGGTTTCCAGGGAATACATATGAAGATAGGGTCTATACACATATCTCAATGGTAAAATATAGGTCCTTTAACGAGGTTGTTCAATATTTATGCACTTCACTTGTTTGTGTCATTATTGGATTACCAACTCCTATTTGATTCCATTTAGGAAGAAATACTTACAGCTAACACATGGTTTGGAATATCCTTCAATAGGCTTATGAGCTTAAGGTCCTCATGCTATCTTTTAGGCTATCATCCTAATAGGGTTTAACCATTTATAATCCTAGCAAGGTACTTTGCATCGTTTTTCCATTTAGCATACATGTTCAATAGTGTATCTTAAAATTTTAATATTATTTTCTCTACATTACATAATTCCACCATCTATTAATACAACTAAGATCATTCTTACAACTTTTTTTCTCTATACTACAGAGGTGATTACCCATATGGCCAATCCTCACAAGAAAATTATTCTTAGATCACTATTTTCAATTAAGTTATTTCCTTCCTGGTCTATCTAATATTTAGAATATAACACAATGTGTACAATTCATCATTCTACACTTGAGTATGTTATATAATGGCATTTCAATTTCAATTAATTGATACATCTACACCCTTATCAACATAAAATCCACAATTAGTATTACACCCACATCAAAATGCCCATTTCATAACACCCTTATGCATTAAAATTTTCCTACTTTTTATAAAAATCAATAGTTTGCATTTCCATCAATGATAATAATGAAGGTTTATTCTTTTCAATTACATTACATTCAAGGTTACATGCTACTACAAAACAACAAAATAATGCTATTAAATTCTTTTGTCTAGGGTACTTGCAACCAAAAATATGGTCAGCCTAATAAGTAGGCATGGAAAGATCCTACCATCTAACACCTTCTATGTATGTTAATCTTCCATTCACAATGATATCAAAATTTTTACATGCAGTTAGAGAGGGTAAGGATTACATCTTCAATTTAATTACATTTTCAACTTTAGAGAGAGATGAGATACAGAAACACAATATTTCCCATAAGAAAAATTTATCAATGCAAGTAAAAAATAAAGGTTCAATACAATCATTTGATGGTGTCCTAAATCCTCTCAACAGTTATTAAGTTTAAAGAAGGTCCCACAACAAATTTCCCTTTACTATTATGAATTTTCAAAAGAAACCAATTCGAATAGAGTGGCTATGAAAATGAGTTTGAAAAATAACATCCAAGACTTGAAAAAATAATATGTCAATTCCCATCCACTCCCCTATGTGTAGAGAAACCCTCTAAATCAACAGAACTCATTTCTGACAACTAGGGTTTAATCTATGACTACCTTTCAAAAGATGATTATTGTACATGCACCACTTCATTCTTGTTACAGAACGTCAAGTGGCCTACAAAACCCTCTTGCAAAACTAGATTCCAAAACTATTTTCTCAAAACTAAAAGTTGTAAACAATTATTTTGGTAGGAAATAAGAGGTGTGAGCTAATACATTTTTATTCTTTAACTAGTGTCCCAAAAGGACAAGCCAATTTCCAAACAAATTGCTAACTTTCAACAACTTTCCCATACAATGAAATAGCCAACTCGACTCATAAACACATGTTATTAAATGATAAAATGACCATCTAAAGTTTTTTTAAGTTTTTGTATTATATTCCATATCACCAAGGAACATAATCAAACATTGACATCTTCCCTATAAGAGTCAGGAGGGGCATTTTGCACCTCATTTTAAAATGTCTTTACTAAATTTTGTAAGGTGTTTTAAGATAGAGTGTTTGTACAAAATATCATGTTCAAATCATAACTAGTGGCTACATTTTCCAAATTTTCTCATCTAAGTTTTCAATTAGTTCCGAGTCATATTTTGTGAGAAAGGTCAACAATCCAAGATGATCATTCTAGTTGTGTAGAAATAAATTATATTTTTAACATTTTGAGACAACACAAGTCATTTCATTTAACAAAAACATATTCATCACTTGAGTTTAATTTTGATACAATAATGAATGGGAATATAATAATATGAGAATCATTCTAGTTATAAGGAATAAAACCATGCTTGGTTTAATAAAAAAAGGTGGTGTACGAGAGGCACTCTCGAGTTGTTTGTAATAAAAATATATGTGAGACCATGAGCTAGGCACCTACCACTTCTCTCAGTAATTTTTCAAAATGCTTCCATGCCCCATGATTTATTCCTCCTTCAAACAAAACCACCTCTAAACATTTTATAAAACAGTTCTCATGGGTTGGAAGAAAATAAAGGAAAATTTTTAAACTTGGCTTGTGTTGCATGTCTACTAGAAAGGGTAGTAGAATATTATCTTTACCACTATCAATGTGGTAGATCAGCATGAATTCCATGCATATTTCTCATCTACTAGTGTGTTCCCAATGTTTGAAGAAAATCCACATGGTAACATCTAAAAACCATCACACATCTACCAATGCTAAGTCAAGTGTATGTCACAAACCCACATAACATGCCACAAACCCACATTAAAGCCAAGTAATATTTCCATGGTCAAACCACAACCTAAATTTTGTTTACCAAACTAATCACCCAAAGTGCATGCATGTAGATTGACGGTCCTTTTTCCTATTACTGCTATTATTAACTTTGATCAAATAAGGCATGTGAGTTGTTTTGTCTTTCCCCAAAAGAGATTTCTTGGAAATGCAAGCTTGCAATCATTGAATCCCATGAAATCACATGTATTTATGGCATTACTCAAAGATATCATGCACAGATGGCTCCCTAAGTCTTGTATACAGATCTCTAAATGGAACAAGTTGAGTGGAATGTTGGTGAGGGAATGGTACCGGTCTTACACCAGTAGCTTACATTTGCTTCAAAGTTTCCAAATCCTTTTCATACATTTCTAACATAGAACTTGAGGCAAAAAAATCTGTGAAATAAAATCCTTCCACTAAAGTGGTTGCACTCAAATCTAAAATTGCAATGAATACATTTGATCTATACATAAATTATTTGGCCTTTGAAGTCATTGAAAGAGAGGCATAGCCATTTAATATCTTGCAAAGCAATCAAAACAGAAATGTTGCACACCTAATCAAGAAAGCTCTATCCTTTCTACCAAATCCATGAGGAGAATTTCCTACAAAAATTATTAAGCAGTCCTCACATCCCTAAAATCTCTTGATGGACGTCTAAATGCATAGCCTACATGTGATAGGGAAAATAAAAAATTGTGGAGCCTGGAAATTGCTTGTCAAAATCAAACACCTATATTTTATTATTATTATTTGAAATTCTCCATGCATCTCATGTGCCTTCTCATGGATTTTTATTATTTTTCTTGATTTTTATTTCATTTTGTTTTATTTTCATAGCAAACAAGGGGACACATGCCCGCCCAGCCCATGTGTATTTTCAATCTTAGTTGTCATCATGGAAGAGATAACTTGCATAAAAATCCCAAAAATTCCAAATTTATCTAATGTATTCGATAATACATAGACCATCACCATTCTTAAACCTAGTCTCAATTTGACATTTAAAATTCATTGAATAACAATGTATTGGATATGTTGGTTAATTCATAAATGAGAAAATTTGAAGCATGCTAGGTATTTCAAACTTACAAGTGTGTTATCATCAAATTATAAAAAGAAACATAACCTCTTAACAATTTTAAACCCTGGTAGAAATCAGATCTAGGTCAATTGATTTGTGCAAATGGAATACATCCTTAACACCAAAATTTAACAAGAGAGATATGCACTCCATATAATGGAGTTTTTATTGGAATTTACAGATTAAATGAACTTGCAAACCAAGTAGAATAGTATATGACACTGTAAACTTCCACACACATTGTCACCTTTCAATAGCTAACGAAGGACATCATACATCAAAATACATTGGCACATGTTAAAAAATATTTATGAAGGTGTAATTAATTAATAGTAATAATAAGATGAGAAAAGACAAAATTTACAACCATAAGGGCCATTTCATCTTCCTCCCCTTATAAAAATCATCATCCTTGATGTGAATACTACACCAAGGTTAGTTAAATGGCTACAAAAGCAAATTAATTTAGGGGGCTCAAAAAATAATAATGTCACTTAGCAAACAAAATATTTTCACTAAAGTGTGACATCAAGGGAGAAACAAAAATTTAAATTTATCTCCAATTAATTATATTCTATGAAGATTGGTAGTTTTTCATTTTACTACTCATTTACCTCTTTTCTTGTATACCATTACCTTTATTCAGTGCTTGTAATAATTTCATTGTTTAACAATTAAAAATAAAATTTTCAGCAAGTTTCCAAATAACACGTGACATCACAACATCATACAAAGGACCAAAGAACAACACAAACAACTCTACAAAACACCCTTTAACACACTTTTATGAATATAACCCAAACAAGACCAACAACCCAAACATGGGAAGAAAGTACAATCCACTCATCCTGGAGGGGAAAGTAGCCTATCACACAACGCGATCCTTGTATCATAGACTTCATACAAAAGGTAAATAATCATGCATACAAAACACATAAAAATTGCATGACCAAAAATAAATCCATAACAAATTCACCATGAAAAAATTAACAAATCTCTCCTTATACAATACGCAAAGAATAAAAACTATAGCAATATCTACCAAAAGAATTTGTAGTCTAGGATCTCAATCTCTCCTCTATCGAAACTAAAGGGAAAAAGAAATAGTATCAAATACCCCATAAATTTGTCTTTTAATATTTTCCACATGGCCCAAAGTACACTATCCTCAAGTTGTCCATCATATGAAATAGTGTAAAATACCAAAATATAACCATAAAGTTTGAACTGAATAGCATATCCATCATAACAGTAAGAATCATCATCTCATGGTACAAAGAGAAAAAACATTACAGTCAACCAAAAAACTATAGAGGAATAAGTATCATAAGATTCAAGTGAGGTTTGATTACTCCATGGTCATGGAAACATAGAGATCCATTACCTTAAAAACCAATGGCATGCCTCCAACACCAAGCATATAAAACATGTCACCCTAAGCGTACCACCATACAACATATATGCACATTAAAAACAAGGTAGAACTAGATTATCAATCAATTAAGAAAATCCCTGTTAACATTATTGATGATGAATACCAAGTGGCATCAAATCCATAAAGCTTCGAGTTACAAGTATAAAAACCAATAAATCTCGAAAGACAAATATAAAATGGCTAAGTAGTCACATTTAAAATATGAAAAAATCTCTCAAGAAATGATAAGTAAACAAAAAGAGCCTTGAAGCTTCACAGTAATTCAAATAAAATGGTGGTTCTAAGAAGGTCAAGTTTACAAATAAAAATACACATGAAAAATATCCACATTACAATAATTATGCCACCTAGAGGGGTGATAAATCATTGATTGGATTTCTTGGCATCAAGAATCCTCTCAAAATATAACATAATATCTTATCAATTGATGCAAGTGCAATAGTCTTTGTCTGAATCATCATCTCAGAAATATGACAAGGATCAACATAGTTATAACCACACAAAGGTCATCCCTAAAACAACCAATTAAGGAGATAGGAAAAAGTACAGGTTTCCATTCTCTAATACTTATTTATCTTCTCAACACAATATTCATGATACTTGCTAAGAAAATTTCAATCATACCAAATGAATAGAAGTGGGTTTTCCGTCTATGAAAGACTCCACTTCCTATCTCATATTTGGTTCGAGTAAAATGTACAGTGGTCCATTTTTCCTCAATCTCAATATAAACCTTTGAGAATACTTATAGGGATTGTTAGTTTTTGTACACAAGACAACACTATTGGAAGCAAAATGACTGGGGGTTGAATGGGTCCTTTAAAAATTTCATTCAATTAACCATGCAAAATTATAAACCTTTAAGCATTAAGATGATTAAACCATGCAAATTGAAATATACACATAAGAAAATGACATAATGACACAAGATATATGTGGGAAACCCTCAAGGGGAAGAAAAACCACTGAAACTCTACATATATTACTCAAGACAAAGGACTCCTGTGTATATTACACAACACAAAATATTTCTTTAGTGAAGCACCCACTTCACAAGGAGCACTAGCCCTTATTTAGTAGAGAACCCACTCTACAAGGAGACTACAACACCATGAGATGACCAAGCACCTACTTATTCATTTGAATATGATGATTTCCTAATGAATTTGTTGCTCAACCAACTAATTGTGATCACTCTTTCAACCCTCTTCACTCAAAACCATCTTAAACAACTCTCTCTTCTTCTTCGCTCATGAATGCACTAAGGTGTGCTAATTAGGTCATATGACCTTTTTCTTCTACTCCTATGGTCTCCTCAAATTCACATTCCTCTTCTCTACTCTACTCTAGATCCCTCTTTACTCTTCACACACTTCCTCCTATCTGTTCACATAATCATTCCACTAGCCTTATGCAAATGAGATTTACACTTTACTTTATATACATGAATCATGCCACAAATAACTCTAGGTCAGAAAAGACCATTAGAACATGCAAGGTATGTCATAAAAAAAATAATAATACACTTTACACATTCATATAAGTTACATAAGGGGACGATATAGGTCATCTAATCCTTACAATAAAAACTCGTTCAATTAGGCATAATAGTTAGGTATACACTTCTAAAGGTCACATTTTCAACTTGAATGACATAAGGAATCTCCACAAGGACTATCAATGAATCATATCTTGACACTTCAATAACATTCTCTCACAACCATAAACAAGTACAAGTACCTCTCCAGCCTCCATCTTGAACATGGATCACACCATAAGACAAGCTCCATCAATTAGGTCTTAAACACCTAATTATTCACTCTCCAAAAGAAAAATGGTTCCCATAACAAACATGTTGTCAAGAATTATTTGAAAATTTTACTGATACTCCATGTGTAGACACTAAAATTAGGTCACACTCCCCTTTTGTTCCTTGACATATAAGCACCCTTTATTACATTTACCTAGCCATGACCCTCTTCACCCCACTAATATTAATTTAATTATATTAATTCATTATCCTCACTATATTTGTTATTTAAATATCTTATTTAATTAATATCCACACATGCAGTTCACTTAGACACCTCACCAAGCTAACTCAACCTAAAACCTATTCTTAGCAAGTTCCCATAACTAACTAAGACTTACCCAAACCCTAAAAATCAATGCCTACATTCCCTCTAACCACATTCCCGCATGCTCACAAGAAGCTCCCAGTCTAATCCGCGGGATAATGACACAAGATCCAAGGAAATAATAAGATCTCCCTAGTTTAGTAAACCTAGGAAATCCTGCCTTGACCAACGTCGGTTACCCCTAACCATCGCTGGTTAATCCGGACCGTCATCGGTTACCCCTTTTAACCCCAAAACAACCTTATTCTCAAGGTTGGAAGTTGGAAGAAAGTTGGAAAACTTTGGGAGAAAGTTGACGAACAAGAACACATCTCAGAGAGATAACACATCTTCAGAAAGCCAATTCTAGCAAAAACTCACATCCATGGAGGGAGATTGAACATCTTCTCCTGTATAGCCATCCCAGCCATGATCTGATCTTTCCAAGTAAAGAGGAGTGTACATGCAGCCCATGCAAAATATTTTCTTTATTTGGTGATCACTTACAACCTTCAAACTCATTATCAGCACCTCCATCCCTCACACACAGACATTCAAGAATGAAATTCAAGTAAGTACAACATCATACTTCTCTGGTTATTTCATTCTTTCATCATTTTATCATCCATTGTTTATCTTGCTCCCTATTGACCTTCTCCATATTTTCACCTCCATATACCCATTGAAACCTCGCAAAATCCCACTCCAGTCACCCAATACCTCATCCCGACCAACCCAATTCTTTTTTGCAATCACAAAAGAGACCCCAACCTGTTATGCGACATTTCTAGATCTGACAGTAACCGGCATTGGTTACACCTAACCGCTGTCGGTCACCCCTGACCGACATCGGTCTCTGTGTTTTCCCACATAGCCCTTAACAAAGACCTACCCACCTAATTTTATCTCACCCTCTTTTCCCTGTGATCTACTTGAGACCTCTACCAAACCTGTAAAACCTAGAACCAATCATTTGACCTTTGGATTCTATTCTAGCTTAGCCTGTTAGATTAGATCTATTTCTTATTGTGTTTTTAAGTGAGATACCTAAATCATTTTAAAATAACAATAGGATTTACTTTGTTTACAACATTGAATTGTTTAAAACAGTGGAATGAAAACCATCTAGGAAGTATCACACTTGATGGACCTAGCATACACTAAGCAGTTCATTGCCCATATTGTTTAATTCCTTATGGTGGTCTTGTTTTCATTACAAGTAGTTCCTCCTAGCCAAAAGGAAGCTCTCACGATTAGCTGTGGATCTGGAAGTCATACACGTGCATCAACCCATCAACCAACATTTGAACAAGTATTCCTCCTATGCCCGTTACCTTATTTGTTTCATCAACGCTTCTAAGAAAAAGGTGAAACATTTTGGCATGCCCGGTGGGACCCATCTGGGGTTCCTTGCATTTCATTCATTCTTAGGAAAAAATTGTGTGTTTGTTTCCCTTCTAAAAATCATACACACTAATTTTCTTCTTTGGTAATCCACCTCTCCTTTCTATTTGCTCTAAAGGAAACTTTTCTTTTGGTGTAATTAAAAAGAATCATTTCTTCATGTTTTCTACATTATAGTGAAAGAGCATCCCTCTTCCTCTCATCTTATTTTGTCATCCAATTTCACATTTTTGATTTGGGTTTAAAAACAAGAGCATTGCATTCTGATTTTTTGCATTAGCTCACATTAATTGAGGGCAACCTATATGCTGGAAGTCATGACCAGTTGATGGTTGAAAAACGAATCGTAGAAAAACACTTCTATCCTTTTCTCTTTATCTGATTCTTACCAAACCTCACAAAAATTTAAAATACATACATTATTAAACAACATCTTACCCGGAAGATGATGTAGGTGATCACATGATCACAACACAGTGGGCACCCAGCTCATTTCTCTGTCAAGTCATACTTCAGAGCGAAGCCCGCCCCCACTAAAACATACCTGAAACCTCACCTTTTAGATTTCCTTCTTCATAGGAAGCCATCCTCACCAAAAAAATCTATTTCACAATTCATGTGTCAGTCCCTAAATAGCATAAGCTACACAAACATAATAGAAAAGGCACTCCTAGGATCACATTTTCTTAGTGTTTTTGCTTGGCTTGCGTTTTGAGGTGAGAGATCATGTTCATCACTTTTTCTTGTTCATCCTTGCACGCTCCTCATCATAGTTGGTGTATTCTGGCTTCACCTGAGTGTGCCTGGGCCATATCATCATCATTCCTAGAATTCTGGGTCTGATTCTACATCAGATTTTAATTCACAACCACTTTCTTTCATCGTTGTTTCAATTTAACAGTACACATCATCGGTTACCTCTGACCACCATCGGTTATACCCAACCAATGTCAGTTCCAAGTCCTTTTATTAACCTACTCAAAAGGACATCTTTACTTCACTTTCTTCCACTTTTCATAGTCTCTGTCACTATTATCATTCCCATTGACGTTTTAAACATCCTTAGATTTGGCATACCTGTCAGATTTTACCTTCTGCCTCGTTGTTTACTCACTGTCCATTTTCTACAGTGACTGACACCGATTATCCCTTACCGGCATCGGTTTTCCCTAACCTTCATAGGTTATCCTGTTTCACATTCTAGCCATCATTTGGTCCTTTATCCACTTTTTATCACCAGATTCACCTGTTCCTGTTGTTCTCTGTATCATTTACAGAAAAGTAGCCCTACCTAATTAGTACTGGTTCACATGGTGCTGACCCAAAGAAAAGAAAATTCCCTTGTATTCCATGCTAGTTTTCAACCACTCGCACCTAGTCCTTCACCACCATCTATTTTATCACACGCCATGGATCCCATCTAACCTACTACTATCACTACCGGAGATGAGGAGTTTGCGTGACTCCTTGACCAGAACCCTGCTACCTTGCAGTTTTAACTTTCCCGCTCGTCCACTCGAGACACCTCAGGTCAGTTTATATACAGCATTCCCGTATCTATCCCCCCGACTCTCGCACCCACTTCCGCATCGGCCCCATATGGTTCCATGCTACCTGCATCCACTTTACCCCCAGTCATTTCACAGTTAGTTTCTGTACCCGCTATGACTGCCGTGTCTATTACCTCTGTCGTACCCATTACATCCACCGTACCCTCGATGACTACCCCAAACACAACCTCATCCACCCCTAATGTCTCATACATACCTGTAGCTACATTCCCACCTCCAATGTCGGTGACCCCTACCCCATTTCAGAACGTGGTTCTTCCCATTCCACAATCATTAGCCCCTATTGTCACTAGGGTTACCACGACCCTTCCACCCCCATATACATATTACCTCCTATTTCATCCATTATTCAGTCTGGGTACATACCCCCTATTTCACTGCCTTCTTCTCCACCACCCTATGTGGCAGTGCCATACACTAGAGTGTCACCCCTATTATACACCCAAAACCAACCTCCTCATGCTACGGGAGGTATTCAATCATCACGAACCACCAATGACCTAATTATATTGATGTTGGACAAGATGTAGAAATTGGAGGTATTGGTTTCTGGCTCCCGCAACACTCTCACCTACGACAATATTTGCAATGAGCATATTTACCCATCCATTCCTATCCATTCATACCCTGTGCATTGGGAAATGCCTAAATTCAATCGCTTCAATAGCAAAGAAGACTCCCAACAATATTTGTGGTCATTCAAACACAGGGGTTATCTGATCGCTCATGATGATGCCTTTCTTTTGAGAACTTTTCCCATGTCCCTCACTGGACCTACATTAGATTGATATCGTGAGTTACCTAAACACTCTATATTCTCATTTAATCAAGTATCCCAAGCCTTCTTGGACCATTTCTCTATCAATATCATTAAGAAGGTTACCATGACCAATCTATATTCCACACGTCAATAAGAAGATGAATCCATCGCAGATTTTGTCGCTTGCTGGCACAGCCTGATCAATAAACTTACCTTCAAGCTGCCACAAACTGAACTCATCGAGCTCTTCACATGAGCTTGTGCTAGACATATTTCCCTGACCTTACAGGTCCAAACCTTTCAAACATTTGACGAGGCATTCACTATGGCACGAAAGCTAGAGATTCAGGCCATCGAAGAGAAGAGGATCCAATTACGAAATAAGAATTTGGCATTCAATTCAAATTATACCTTTTCCTCTTCCAAACCACAAACCAATTATTCAAAAGCTAAGGGCATTGCTAATGCATTGGTACTTAATGCCAGCCCAACTCATCTGTCGAATCAGGCTACACCCTCATCTAATCTCTCACCTGTCCAGGCTTTTCAATTCAGACGAGAGCATCGAAAATATACCCCAATTGGGGAACCTTACTCTTCTGTCTTAGAAAAGCTTATCAAAGCTGGAGCCATCACCCTTCCAGCCATAAAACCATACACTAGTTTTGACCCTACTCGCCCCATGCCCGCATGGTATAAAGAACATGATTTATGTAATTATCATCGAGTAAAGGGTCATAGTGACAGAAACTACATCACTTTCAAGAATATTTTACAAGAAATGCTCGAGAAAGGCGAGTAAACTATGGATAATCCCAACACCACCCCCAACCAAAATCTACAAATCTTCAAAAAACTATTTCCCAATCACGCACCTTCATCCAATCAAACCAGTGAGACATCAACTCATGATACCCATACCCGTGAGGTTCACGCTATCTTTAATGAGGTACCTATCACCTCTCAATTACCACATTGGAACCTACCTTCCCTGTTCCTTCACCAAAAGGGGAACACCTTTCATCTCCTTCATCACCTACGGAGGGGTCTTCTGTTAACATTGAGACCATCTCACCCTTGGCTTCTCCACTTAGAGAACCTTTACCTACAGTACCTCCTCCACCCACAGAGGAGCTCCCATTACCTCCTCCACCCATAGAGGAGCACCCATTACCTCCTCCACCCACAGCGGAGCACACATCCATTCCTCCACTTATAGAGGATCTCCCATCATCTCCTCCACCTATCATAGACCTGGTTGAGATACCTTTGCCTCTCAGTGAGCATTCTCCATCTGCTACCCAAAATCCAATAGACCTACTTTCGGCTCTCTTACCCATGGAAGCTGAAGCTGGCCAATTCCTCGTCTCTAAGACGCATTTTACAGGAATTCCTATTAGGTCCTCACCAACTCCACCCACAAACGTGCCATTCTCATGTTCGGCTGATCACTTGGATTATGTGGATAGGGCTTTACTATGGGGGTGCCTCTTACTCCCTAACTCAACATAGATACAGAGATCCCTTGCTGATACCTCCACTATCTACCCAAACCCATTTCGACCCATGAAACCAAATATAAGCACTACTGTCGCAACCCCTTTCACGGTACCCGTTAGCACTCACACCACACCCTTACCCATAACCTGACCTACAGCTCAACCCAAACCCATACCTATAAAATTTGCCTCCATTAAACCTATTACCACTTTAGGGGTCACCCCGACCACTAGCCTTACTCATCCACCAATTAAACTGGATTTAGCTACATCCTCCAATGTCAAAACCACACCTATTCTGACACCCACACCAAAGAAACAAACTCATCGACCTCGTACCCCAACCGTACCGATCACACCTACACTTGTCCAGTTTGCCTTAAAACTTCATCTGTCCAACATGGTCAAGCACCCTTCACCCATCTATAAACCAATAACACAACAACCCATTCCTTCCTCACAAACCTCTAAACTACCCAGGCGCACAACATGACTTACACCCACACCTGCAGTCTCTTTACCACCAATACCTCCAATACCCTCAGCTATTGCTTCACTACCCACTACACTTCAGTCATTATCCCTCACACCCCAAGTACGACCCACATCATCTACCTTCACAACACCCCTGTTATCCCCATGGGTAACTCACCCTCTTCCTCCATCTTCTTTTTGTTCTAGACCTCGTACACCCACATCACCTTTACCCAAGAAGGTGCAACCCAAAAACAAAACCCCACAATAAGGTAGTCAAAACAACTACACACCCTCCTACCCATCCATCTACTATACCCCTACCCAAACAAACACGACCGATACCTAAAACCACATTGGCACCTAAAACTGTAACTCGACCCGTTCCTACTCTTCGAAAAATAGTTCCTCAACAATCAACCACACCTACACCCAAACCCACGTTCACTTCCCATTGTGACCCACTAGCAGGGTCCTATGCCAAAATTTTAACCAACCTCCTCGAGACTTCTATAATCACATTACCACCACTCAGGCCTTATGACCCCCTCAAACCCAAGCCAAAATGGTTTGATGATACTAAAATTTGTGCATACCATCGTGTGCTAGGGCACGATGTGGAGAGCTGCAAGGCCTTGAAAACCATCCTCATCTAATTGTGTCCACCAGAAACCAACTTTGATGACGATGACCTTCTCGACAAGGATCCTTCTTAACCACCACCCATCTCCACACTTCCCACTTAACAACCACAACCTCCACCCTCGCAACTTTTAGAGCCACACCCAATATTTGAAATCAATATGGTTCACATTAGAGAACTAGCCACGCCACCACCCAAATGTCATTGCACCTAGCTGACCTCATAGGGTTTTTCTCCTCCGGTAGGTTTTTACCTGTCGTGTCGATATACCACTCACCTGACACCTTCTCCATTTGCCAACTTCCCTCAAATCAACATGATAGATGTCACTACATGTGCACAAAAGGGAAAAGAAAAGGCAACTGACCCACCAACCAATCCTATACCCAACATACCATCTACACCCATACCGAAAATAACTATCTACGGCCCCACATACCCCATTTCTAATGGCATCACACATCACACCATGCTCAAACAATTACACTAGTCTCCTCTCAAAATGTCCTTATATGACCTTATCCAAAATTTGGAATCCCATCATCAAGCCCTCATGGAGGTCCTTCAATCTATTGAGGTTTTACCCAATGACCCTACACCTGTAGCCTCCATTATCACACCTCATCATGTAGTCTCTCTCACCAAATTACCACCTTCATCCTCACCTCCCCTTGTTCACGAAGTGGCCTCCCTTAGCTTCTCAGAGGAAGAGATCGCGCCATACCAAAATGATGACCCAAACCCAACCCTCTTCATCTATATCCACATTGATGACATACGAGTACGCCGTGTGATGATTGGAGGCGCTAGCATTAACATTATTTCATCCCATGAATTTTCTCAAATGAACATACCTGACAATTACATGCATAAACATTTGGTCATGTTACGTTCATTCAATGACGCTATCACTTCCACACTAGGACTGTCATCCTCCATGTTCATGTGGGCCCCCACACTATTCTAGAATTGTTTTACATTTTGGAGGGGGAATTCCAATATAACTTGTTGCTTGGTAGACCCTGGATCTATGTCATGGGTTGTGTTCCTTCCACTTTGCATCGTTGTGTAAAGTTTGAACACAAAGGACACACTTATACAATTCCAGCTGACCCATCACCTTTCAAAACATGCAACATGCTATACTAACCCAATGATGTGCTCATACCTATCAAGCCATCTACCTCCATAACCAATACCGCTTCACCTACACCTCCACCTATCAGTACAGCCGCTACTTCTACCACACATACCACCTCCATTTCTAGCGCTGCTATAACCTCCATGGCTGAATAATTAGCTTCCTAATCCATTAACTCCACCTCTGCATCGACCTCCGACACATTATCCATACCAGCTACCTACATACCAACCACTGATCCCTTAGAAGGTTTTTTTCAATGTCTCACTCTGGGGGAGTACCATCTATATAGTGTTAACACATTCCTTACTCTACATGAGTATATAAGCCTTCACCAACACCCTCACTATGATCACCATATAGGAGAATGCCTCCTTTATGGTCCTCCTCATCTTCGTACTAGTCTCACCTATGGGGGACTTGATACTACCACTTACACACCTGAACCACCATCACAACCCCACCCATTTTTTGCTAACTTCTAATCACTTACCAATCACTGTTTCACCCACACCTTCCTCCACCACTGTTTGTGGAAGGGTTTTGGTTTTGGCTTTTACGAGCAAGACTGCCATACCGTTATTCCATGTACCACCCGCAAACATAATGACTGTAGTGGTATCGGATTCCCCGAACCTCCTACCAAGCAGGCCGACATTGAACTAATTGAAGACCCTAGCCCCCCTCCACCTTCATCTTTATCACTACCTTCACCCGCTCCACCTTCATCACCACCTTCACCAATGGAGTTGATGGATCTCGAATCTATCCCTCCTAACTTTTTTTTTTCATAAACACCATTTCCTTGGGGCCTTTGACTTATCAACACGAAGGTGAGGCCCCTTCCACACTTCCATTCCTGTATCCTAAGATGATCGATGATGACACACCTACAATTAACGTCGTTCAATGTTAGGATGATGAATCCATACTCACCTACCTTGGTGCAGAAGACTCATATATTCATCAGTCGTTACCATCTGAGATGCAAACCATGTTGAATGAATCAACTATCGAGATCAACATTCATACTCAGGATGACCCACACATCCTAAATATCAGACAATCTTTAGATGCTACTAAAAAGGAAGCCATCACTTCTTTTCTCAAGGATCATAACCATGCTTTCACTTGGTCTTACGCAGACATGCCCAGTATTGACCCCGCCATAGTGGTCCATAATATCGTAACCGTTCCCGATGCCAAACCTATCAAACAAAAGCTAAGGAAAATGTACCCTCGCATTGCTCTTCTCGTCAAAGAAGAAATTCAGTGCCTTCTTTCCATTTCCTTCATCTTACCCATTGATTATCCTCATTGGATTTCTAACATTGTTCCTGTTACTAAAGCAATAGGGGGACTCCACATTTGCACGAAATTCTGTGACCTCAACCTCGCTTGCTTGAAAGATGACTTTCCCTTGCCCAGTATTGATCAACTGGTTGAACTTACCACTGGTCACGAGATGATCTCACTCATGGATGGCTTCTCGAGTTATAACCAAATTTTTCTTTCCCCAGAAGGTTAGCATAAGACCGCATTCATTACCCCTTGGGGAACCTTTTTCTATCGAGTCATTCCTGTTGGCCTTAAAAATGCTGGTGCTACATATCAGCATACTATGACTTACATCTTCCTTGATATCATGCATCACATATTGGAAGATTACGTGGACGATATCTTAGCCAAATCTAAATGTCGCACAGAGCACCTAACCATCCTTGAAACCATCTTTGACTACCTCATTAAATATTGCGTCTGCTTTTAACCTAAAAAGTGTGTCTTCACGGTTCTCTCAGGAAAGCTCTTGGGATTTATTGTTTCCCTCCGTGGTATAGAAGTTGACCCTTCTAAATTCAAGGCCATTCTAGAAATGCCTCTGCCCACTAACCTTACACAACTCCGTAGCCTGCAAGGTAAATTGCAGTCCATTCATCATTTCATTTCAAAATTATCTGATCAGTGTCAACCATTTCATCATCTGCTTAGGAAGGATGTCTCCTTTAAATGTGATGATGACTATCACAAAGATTTTGAGGCCCTAAAACAATACCTTCTCCAACCACCCGTACTCATTCCACCTAAAGAAGATCAACCTTTTTACCTATACATATTAGCTACCAATCATTCCTTGGGAGCCATGCTCACTCATCGTGGTGAACAACACAGGGAGTAGGCGGTTTATTACATAAGCCATACTCTTTTGGACTATGAAACCTTATACAACCATGTAGAAAAGCTTTTCTTAGCCGTAGTTTTTGTTGCCACCAAACTCCGCCATTACCTACTCAACCACAAAACTTATGTCATGACCAACACCAATCCCCTACACTTCATGTATGTCAAACCTTATCAAAATCATCAAACTGCGTGATGGCTTATGCTTTTAGCTGACCTTGACCTCGAATTCATTCACCAAAATTCCATCAAGGGCCAACCTATAGCTGACCAACTGGCTGACGCACCTATTTCTGGGGATCAACCCTCTAATTTTGAATTTTCTGATGAGTCAATTGCTACCCTTTCCTTGGACGAACCCCCTTACCAAATGACACTATTCTTTGACAGTTCTAAGTGTCAGCGTGGGGGTGGGGCTGGCGTTATCCTCATTCCTATGGATGGGGAACCCATGCCTTTGTCTTTCAAACTAGACTTTGAATGCACCAACAATATTGTCGAGTATGAAGCACTTGTACTAGGTCTCTAGGTCACATATGCCCTAGATGCCAAATCAATCCACATATTTGGTGATTCACAATTGGTCGTAAACCAATTCAATGGTATGTACCAATGTTGTAACAAGATACTTCAAAAGTATAATCATGTAGACATAATTTTGACAACCTTTGATCGTTACACCCTTCAAACCATCCCATGTTCAATCAACAAATTTATAGAGACCATGGCCTGCTTAGCTTCCCAAATACCCACTTCCCCTGCCGATTCCAAAATATTTGTCACCGTACAATGCCTCCATTCACCTTCTTATTTACCTCACGATGTTTACTCAATTGGAAATGACACCCCCTGACATGAGTGACCTTAAGTATAAAAAATACTCTGACTACCTTTCCCTCTCCATCTTACCTCTTGATCTCACCCGTAACGGACAACGCTCCTTCCTTAAAAAAGGTATCTCATTTCAGTTATTCTAGGGAGGAATCCTCTATAAACACGGCTTTGATGGTATTCTCTTACGATGCCTCACAAGTTTTGAAATCCCTTATACCATTAAGGAGGTTCATGATGGCATATGTGGAGGTCACTTTAGTGGCCCTTGTTATTGCTAAGCATATTCTTCATCTGGGCTATTACTAGCCAACCCTTAACCATGATTATTGTGACTATGTCAAACATTGTGTGAAATGCCAACAACATTCCAACCTTCATCATACACCCAGTCATGCCTTATAGGTCGCTCATGACCTTGTGGCCCTTCTGCTCAATGGGGTTTAGATCTTTTCAGAGAAATCAATCCTCATTCTTCTCATTGCCATCATTGGATCATAACTACTACTGAATACTACACAAAATGGGTGGAAGCCATACCACTCATCTCAACATGAAATCCAAGAAGATATGTGAGTTCATTAACCATCACATCATTTTTTTCTTTGGTGTTCCTCATCACCTCATCATTGACAATGGAAAACAATTCAAAAACAAAAAATTGCAAAAAATTTACGACACCTTTGGCATTCAGCTTAGTTTCTCATCACCTTATTACCCAAAAACCAACAACCAAGCTGAATCCACTAAAAAAAACCTCAACAAAATTCTCATGAAAGTGGTTGAAAATAATGGGAAGGATTGACATACACACATTCCTTTTTCCCTATGGGTAAACCACACTAGTATTCACACTTCCACTATGGCAACTACACCCTTTTCACTGGTCTATGGTACAAAGGTTGTTCTGCCACTCAAAGTCCAGATTCCCTCGCTCTACATTTCTCTCCATGGACATGCTTACTGATGATGACTTTCGTTAGGACCGCTTAGCACAACTAGAATTATTAGACGAATGTCATCTTAGCACTTCTAGATCACCTTCAAGTTTACCAACAACGTATCAAATGTGCTTATGAAAAACATGTTTATGAATGAACCTTCCAAGTCGGTGACGTTGTCTTGAAAGAAAATCAACACGTAACCAAAGCAGAAAAAAGTAAAACAGTGAAAATTTTCTCCTAATTGGCTGGAATCATACATCGTAACTGATACCTATAGATCAAGTTCCTATCATTTATCCTCGCTTGATGGTAAACCCGAACCTGAGCCCCTTACCTTTCACGCACCTTGCCATTTCCACTCTCATTGTCTCAATTGCCTCAAGGGACAACTTGGAATTTAGACATATGATGATCCTAGTGACTCACCCTTTGTCATAGAATAGTTAATCAGGCAATGTCTTTCGGGTCTTGAGTTCATCTATCCACTCCAAGGTATGACCTCCCTGGTATGATCCTAAACAAGACAGGTGGCATGTTAGTACCCCCTTCTTATCTTGTTCACCATCTTTGTCTTACAATATGATGTACCTTATACAGGACATTGGTACATCAGCGATGACCTTCTCATGGTATATCCTCCCCCTTTCCATCATAATCACTTTCAGGTGAGATCATTTTACCAATGGTCGTTCCCACACCTATGCCTTAACTTGAACCCACAAGATGTCCATAAACCTACCAACTCATTGGTCATATTCTTCCATGATTTCATGGGAGACCTCACATGGGACTAAAATCCCTTTTCGTCAAGACTATCTAGGTAAAACTCTGAGGACATGGGGCCCTCAAAAGGTTAGCTCAGCCATTCCTCTACCATACACCAATTGCTACTATAAATAAGTTACTACTCCCATCAAAGGATAGCTTATGTGAAGCTTTTATAACAAAATTGGAAATTTAGGCACGAGAGATAAGCGAATTTGCTTCCTACAGCATACGATTTAGCTTACACAAACCATCTCAAGGAGTCACCACTATGCATAGATTATCCAACATATAGACCTATGACCGCATCGATCAGTCTATCACAAAACAAAAATAGTGAGTCATGGACTTGCCCTACTTGTGACCTTGGACCATGACTATGCCCTGAAATCAACCATGTCACTCAAAACATGACTCATCAATTAATGTAGCATGACTCAACCATGCCTAACACCTTACTCATTTCCATCTCTAACATTTAACTCAATCCATGCCTATAAGGGAACTCAATCTTGGAATTTCAACATTTGGTCGATCCATGCCTGACTCACCTAATTTCCATTCATATCAACATAACAATCGTCCAAATGCCTTTTGGGTCTTATGTTCAAGTCACCCCCTCCAAGGTATGATCATAAATCAGTAAATGGTATGATCTCAAAATACATGCCTATATCATCATGGCCGTAATCTCAAAAATGTCGTCACGCAGGCCTCTATACAATACAAAATGTCGTCGACATGCAGGTCGGTCTCATATATACAAAAAGTTTTGATTACACTTGATATAGGAAAATTTGGTACTGCAGACCAGCTATATCCTTTGAGGTAGTCCTAAAAACCTCTTGCCATACATTCCTCACTGTCTTTGGCACGTAGGCTGGTATGTGATCAAAAATACAACTATCTTCGGCATGCAGGCCGGTATATATATCAACAATAATCACTCGTCATACATCAAAAATCAGGTGGCCACATATTAGACATCTCAGTCAGATGTCCTCCATCTTTGTGTCACCTGCACCCTTGGCCTCTTGTGTCCCTACTAGCACATAACCTCAGCTCTAGTTGTTGTGTGCGTTGGTGGCCTCTCCCTGATCCAGGCCTCCGAGCTCACTAACCTCATGTGCTCTCTACACTATGTGTGTGGGATCTCGTCCTCTCACTAGATGCCTACATGTGCCCCTGTACTCTCCGCAAGAGAGGATGTCTATCCTGTCTGCCATGAGCTAGCTCTTGATAATATTTCACCTCAACTAGGGCATCCCGTAACCTGGATATAGGCACATGGTCTATGGTGCTCCCATAGGTCTCAGTCCCTATAACCTACCTTGCGCCAACCTTGTGAACTAGGACCAGCTCCCTGCGCCGGTGGAGGTGTCCCTTGTCCTTGTGCATGTGGTGGTCCCCCTATCCCTTGTGCCTGTATTTGGGCCTAGTAAGGCCCAAATCTGTGCCTTGGCTATGTGGCCAACTGGCCCTATAAACTTGCCACCTTAGCCAGTAAGGCTGCCACTTGACTATATCTATCTCCATCTCCTCCATCACCTCCACCCTCTCCCTCCGCCATCTGGGCCTACAGACTGGCCACTTGTACTCCTAGCTCTACTATCTCTACCTCTGACCCCTCTAGCTCTGTCTGTAGTATACCTATCTACGTGATTAGTGTTTCTACCTATCCCTGTAGGGCATCTCTCTGCACTGTAACGGTAGCTAAGTCAGGCTGGCCTCGGTCTCAGGTGGTATGGCTCGTAACTGAGTCTGCCCACCACTACCTATACCTATCTGTGCATCTGGCGTCATTAATCCACTGATCCACTGGCTGCTTTTCCTCTCTTATAGGCACTGTAGGTTGTGGTAGAGGTAAGAGGCCTCTCTATGTCATCTCTCTGATACTGTGGGGAAGGGTATGAAGGAATATCTTGTACAAGCCCAAACTACCGTTAGACCCTGTCTACCGAGATCATTTCATCCTTCCATGGCATGGCGACCCTGTATCCACCTCTCTAGTTGGAGCTCAGCTAGCTCCTCATGCATGTTCCTATATGAGGAGAATCCCACATATGGCCTCTAGATAATTTCCACTCCAAAAAATCTCCTCCAACAACTGCCAAAAATGGGCCACATCATATGTCAGCTTATCTGACCTCTGCTCTCCTACAACTGACACCCATCTCCTGTATCCCAACCACACACATCTCGGTGGGAAATACATCTACTTGGGGCATACCTATAGGTTCGAACACATACTATATGCTCATAGGCTCAACAGTGTTGTATAAATGTACAACACAGGATAAACTTGTGCAACCACCCATGCGTCCACAACTCTCTCTATAGTTGCACCAAGAATGCTGGTGCCCAGGCGAAGCATGTCTCATGCACCATCATATCATGGAGCACCCATATCAGTGATTGGGGGAAATCATCCACCCTCTGCATCAGGCAGTGCATAGTAGTACACTACCTACATCAATAAAATCACTAGCCTCATATCATCCGGGTAGGCTAGGTACATCTCGCTATAGCTCAAACTAGCGCTATAAAATCTCATCTCTGCTGCACCCCCTCACCAAAAACTATCCCGATCAGCTCCTCTGAGGCCTTTGGAGGAGATAGAGTACACCTAGGCCCCCAATATGGGTAACCACAATATCCGGAACATGTCCTCCAAGGTGATAGTCATCTCACTCGTCAGAAGGTTGGAACGTGTTGGTCATGGACTCCCATCTATTGATGAGCACATGGACATTAAATTGGGGTCTGCCGAACAGCATGTTCGGCAGTGCCAAATACCACTCAAGCCCACTACCTCCATGTGCTGTAGCTCCAAAGGGGTCGCTAAGCCACGTACAATGTCACCAGTAGCGGCGGAACCCTATCCCGCATATATAACTACGATCTCCCCTGCATCCAATCCAAACACAACATTAATCTACATTTACCTTGACCATATTCACCAATCATCATTACCCTCCACCCTATTTTTACTTTACCCATCTCAACTACCTGGCCTACATCATTCCTCTTGGACCCTTGTGCCTAAAGGTCTCGACTGGTGTCTGGTTCATCCTAACCGAATTTGGTCACCCTTAAACGGGCATCGGTCACTTGTTTGGTGACCGATACTGGTTCCTCTTTACCAACCATCAGTTACTCATGTAACTGACATCAGTCACCTATTTAGTGATAGATCCTGGTTCTTACTCAACTCGATGTCGGCCAAACTTGACCAACGCCGATCATTGTCACGAGAAAAATCCACAACTTCCTAAACCCTCTTTTTTTCATAACCCTCCTCCCTGCCCCTTTTACCCCACCTATAATGACCTAAACCTACCCCTTAGACCCTTACTAACCCCACCTATACAATTTTCTAACCTCCCCCCCTCTTTTTGGCCCGTTATTCCCACCATACCCACATTTAACTTTTACCCACCCACAACATACAACAAAGCCCCACAAAACCCTACAAATACCACCTAAAGCCTATCACATACCTCTACTCTATCTAATTAACACTATAGAGTTAGGTGCTTACCTCATGTCACTACTGCCGTATAAGTGGCACATTTGGCCACTGTGCTGAAGGTCCACTTGATCCCTCTCCAGCCCTCTACCGATCCCCAAAATATCTAGCCTCTGCAATCCTCCGACCAATCAAATCTCTTGTCCTGATCCCATGAACCCGCTACTCACCAACCCAACCCCTTGTCAAATCACATTGCTCAGCTCACCATCCCATCTTATCGTCCGAAAACTTTTCTCACTCTTTTCTCTCTTTTCTCTGCCATTTTTTCCCTTCGACAAATAACAAATGAATAATAACAACGTGGAATTTCTTATGTTTTTATACAAAATCCAACCTAACCAACATCGGCTCCCATAGACTGGCATCGGTCTCATGCCCTACCTCACCATCGTCATTTTTCCTATACCGATGTCGGTTATCGATGACCTGCCATCGGTCAACCTAACCTACACATTGCCCCTACTTTTCCATTTTACCCCACCCTTTACCTTCCTCCTTTACCCAACCCATTCCCTTACTCTTGTACCCCATCCAACCTTTATCCAACCCATTACCTTACCTTTCCTAACCTCGTCACTTCCTATCTGAGAACTTCTTATCCTCCTTTGGGTACCCCTTACCTTGGCCTTAACCTATGCCGCGACCTAGATATTTGGACCTAGACCATCGTTAGTGACCTTTGACCTCATCTATTCGCCATACCTTATGGCACTGTTACATGTGTTGATTGACCTAATGACCTTACCTAGCCTATTATCGTGCGACCATTTATCCTGACCCTACCTTTGATGTACCGGAACATACCTAAAACATTCCTACACCTAACCTATGTTGTGTTTCCTGAATCATATCCTATACTTTGGATACTGGATTCACTTCAACCTTGTTTGGATAAACCTATCAACCTTAGATGATGTAGAGTTTGTCTGCTCTTCAAATCAGTAGCATGTTGCAGTTTATACGTGTACTGTGTGTTTCACTATTGCTACCTGTGACTTTGACCCATTACCTAGATTGGCCCGAGTAGACCTTTTACCCTCTTTCCCTGTACCCACTTGCCTTTTCCTCACCATTTTCCTTTTTATCAAACCACTCACCGATTTTTCAGCCTGCCACCTCGTTAGTTCCTGGTTTGAGGGTGATCACCTTCACCCACACATGGGGGCAACAACATCTTATTTTTGTTAGCATCACTTACCAATACAAGCTATGCAAACAAAAAGCGGAAAAATGTAGACACTAAAATTAGGTCACACTCCCCTTTGGTCCCTCAACAAATAAGCACCCTTTGTTACATTTACCTAGTCATGACCCCCTTCACCCCATTACTATAAATTTAATTACTTTAATTAAATTAATGCATTGTCCTCACTATATTTATTATTTGAATATCTTATTTAAATAATATCCACACATATAGTTCACCTAGACACCTCACCAAGCCAACTCAACCTAAGACCTATTCTTAGCAAACTTGTGATAACTAACTAAGAATTACCCAAACCCTAAAAATCAACACCTACATTCCCTCTAACCACATTCCCGCATGCTCACAAGAGGCTCCTAGTCTAATCTGCGGGATAATGACACGAGATCCAAGGAAATCAAGAGAATCTCCCTAGTTTAGTAAACCTAGGAAATCCTACCTTGACCGATGTCAGTTACCCCTAACCATCGCCGATTAAGCCGGACCGCCGTTCGGTTACCCCTTTTAACCCCATAAACTACCTTATTCTCAAGGTTGGAAGTTGGAAGCAAGTTGGGAGAAATTTGAGTGAAATTTGACAAACAAGAACACATCTCAGAGAGATAACACATCTTCAGAGAGCCAATTCCAGTGAAAACTCACATCTGGGGAGGGGAGATTGAGCATCTTCTCCTACATGTAGCCATCCCAGCCACGATCTGATCTATCTAAGCAAGGAGGAGTGTACATGCAGCCCATGCAGAATAGCTTTTCTTTAGTTGGTGATCACTTGCAACCTTCTAACCCATTATCAGCACCTCCATCCCTCACACATAGACATTCAGGAATGAAATCCAAGTAAGTAGAACATCATACTTTCCTGGTTATTTCATTTCATTCATCATTTTATCATCCATTGTTTATCTTGCTACCTATTGACCTTCTCCACATTTTCACCTCCATATACCCATTGAAACCTTCGCAAAATCCTACTACTATTCACCCAATACCTCGTCCTGACCAACCAAACTCCTTTGTGCAATCACAAAGGGAGACCCCTAGCTTATTCTATGACATTTCCAGATCTGATAGTAATCGGCACCAGTTACACCTAACCACCATCGGTCACCCCCTAACCAACACCAGTCTTTATGTTTTCCCACACAACCCTAAACAAAGACCTACCCACCTAATTTTATCTCACCCTCTTTCACCTGTGATCTATCGCGAGACCCTTTATCAAACCTGCAGGGACTTAAAACCAATCATTTAACCTTTGGATTCTATTCTAGCTTAGCCTGTTAGATTAGATCTATTTCTTATTGTGTTTTTAAGTGAGATACCTAAATAATTTTATAATAACAATAGGATTTAATTTGTTTATAACATTGAATTTCTGAAAACAATGGACTGATAGCCCTCTAGGAAGTATCACACTTCTCGGATCTAGCATACTCTAGGTAATTCACTGCCCATATTGTTTAATTCCTTCTGGTGGTTTTATTTTCATTACAGGTAGTTCCTCCTAGCCAAAAGGAAGCTCTCACAATCAGCTGTGGATCTAGAAGTCATACACACGCAACAACCCATCAACCAACATTTGACCAAGTATTCCTCCTACGCCCGTTACCCTACCTGTTTCGTCAATGCTTCTAAGAAATGATCTAAGAAAAAGGTGAAACACCGTGATTCTATCTGACTCTCTAGATCAATGAGATACTATCAAAAATGGAATAAGGCCTAAAATCCTCCAACTCTCTTACCTCGCTTAAGCATGTTTATAATTCTCAATAATATGTCTTCACAAATGAGCGGGTTCACACATCAAAACACCTCTTCAAGACACATGTGGCACATCACTGAAAATGTCTCATCCTCAGGTAATGTATTCAGTTCATACCAACTTCCAATTCAGGTCATAACACAAAAAAAAACCTTCCCCTAACACTACTCAAATTTTCATATAAAACTCAAGAACCATTCTCAATATTATCAAGCTCCAACACTTCAAACTCCACTTCCAAACTCAATCACTACATGGAACACTTCACTCAGGACCTGAAAAACATCTTCAAACGTTCTTATGCATATGTCATATGAGAGGAACCATAATTTCATACATATTCCACAATCCTTCCCGACAAGCCTAATTGGGATGATTAGGCCATTAGAGCTTAAGCCAAAATACACCATTTATGATCAACATCACCATTTATAATACACTGCTACACCATGAAAAATATCACAAACCCTTTCAAACCTCCATGAATGAATTTTCTTCTTTAGGCCATTAGTGGTAGATAACATTGGGAGAAAGGTTTCACTAAGTTCTTGCACAATACCTATCTAAATCTTGTCATGGGAATTTAGAACACATCCCAAGTTGAGAAATCAATTGGTTTCACTTCATCAACCCTGAAACACATATTTGTACCAAGGAATCTTCACAAAAAAGGTTTTTTTGTATCTTACCATCACACCTTGAGTATGCCACCACCACCAAAATCATATCTAAAGAATTATATACATGCTCGAACCTTTATATTATACTTCCCATGGAATTTGGAGACAAAATCCTTCATATTTTTTCCATTGCTCTCATACTAGGGTTTTAGGAGGTTTTATTCACACTTAGCTTCTTAACAATCATTCATAAAGGATAGGGAATCATTTTACCTCATTCTAATTTCAAAAGACACTTAATTCCATGCCTCAACATTCATGAATGGATCAGGTCCCCTTTCAAATTTTACACATGTGGGTGAGTATTCAAAGTTGATCATTGAGCTCAAAAACAATGTTTTCAGAGCTCAGTAGAGCCTAAAACAAGTTTTCAAGAATTTCCTTCAAATTCCTGACCTCAAACTTTGACCAACCTTTGTAATGACATCCTCCATTATTTCCAATGCTCATACATTCTCAGCTACCTCTGACACAAATCCTGCTACCTGGTTTATCCATGCATTCGTGCCATGTCAACTAGATCTTGCTTCTAAGGACCTTGAATATGCACTATACACCTAAAACATGATATTTTACACCTTCCACACATGATCTACAACGTCACAATACTCCTCATATGATTACAATGACTTTCCTTTTCTTGATTTTCTTCATACATGATGCCATGTGTGTACTATGTCTAGGACTAGGCCTAATTAGTCTTGCTTCAACATATGCCACACTTAAATTGGCATGTTCTTCATTTTCTAGACTCTAATACACCTCTGAAAATACTAGTTGAGCATTATAGACACCATAGAAACTTCATACAACCTATGGAGCTCACTCAGTGGTTCATATAAGCTAAATCATGCTCTAGACCATGCATATACACCAAGATATCATGCCACTTCACCAATGCAACACAGTCATGACAAACACCTCATTTAAAATAAATGAACATCAATGAAAACATCATGCTCTATCATATGCATACTAAGACTCCATTTGACATCAATGCTACTTAACATCAATGATAATAACAACGAAACATGTCCAATAATATTCCCCTTTATCAATGATGGCAACCATCTTCAAAAACATTGATGAAATCCATTCATGTAAAAACCTTCAAACCTCAATCTTATTTTTTATGAGTATAATCTCCCCCTTTGACATCTATGATAAAGGATCCTATAACAACTTCACATGCAAAAAACATAAACTAATGCATTAACCATACTTACAAGCCCCCCCCCCCCCCCCCCCTTAGTTTGTGATCACCTTATTGAATTCAAAAAATACTATATATCCTAGACTTGGTCTTCAAACATCCACAAGACTTCCCCTGAGAAAATACATACCTCATTTTGACTTCTCACCAGGTAAAAACCATCTTCTGGAATTGAACCTCTAAGAATCATGCTCTTTATTTTCTTCACCTTGGACTTACTTAACATACATGACTAAAACCATCTCCCCCTAAGATGATGTATCCTCCTACAGCTCATAGACATAATAGACAACCTACTTCATACCTCTTTTTTCACTATTGCCAACCATGAAACTGAATCCCCTTTAGATCAAGCTCTATATAGCCTTACCGATCTAGTGGAATAGGTATATCTCATTTACTGGATATATTTTCTCGTTCATAGCATAAAAGGTCACTCAAAGCTCACAAAAACCATTAAAGAACTCAATGGAAAACTTTCTCTGAAATCTACCATCATAATACTATCTTGAAACTCTATTCATCAACTGAAACTCACCTTTTGATCATCACAGATCTATCAGTCTTAAACATTCTTCACATAGGACAATCCAAGATTGAAACATAGCCTATAGATAATACCTTGAATCATTTTTGAAACTCATTCCTTCAACATCATGCAACATCCCTTTATGTATTTGATGGTTTGATAAATTCATCATACAAAAGGAAAGATATTCTTCTTCACTTGACCTTCATAACTTTCTTCTTGAGGTCTCAAACATGAACAACATAATACTTGTACCTTTATGTAATCCATCATGCCCAAGGGACACTATTTAGCTTCATGAAAATGAATGTACACTCTCAAATTTTTGACACTATTATGTCTTCAATGATCCTTCAAGAGTCTTCTCATCTATTATACAATACTTCATACCTTTAAACACAACATATTTGAGAATCCTATTAGAGTTCATCTAATGAATCCTCATAACATATACACCATCCTTCAAGATTCCATCATGAGCATTATGACATCCTAAATGCTCTCCTACAATATCATACTCCATTTCATCCATTCAAGCTCCCCTTAACACCATGATTCATATAGATGATGAATTTCTCTAAGAAGATTAGTAGAGACATCCCACAACATGGGAATCTAGAAAAACAAATTGAGGAGATTTCATGTCCTCCTTGGTACCTATGACTCAATTTTTTCTACCTTCTTCTGATCAGACAACCTATGACCATTCTTGTTTTTCTTCAACAAATGATTTGGCTAGAATGTATTGATTCACTCTTGATTCCCATACCATGTATTTCCTATTCTCCTACACTCTAGGATCTTGAAACGTCTTCATTTGCATTGAAGGACCATGAAAACAATATTTTACAATATTTCTAACATGAATATAGTTATAACACACAATTTCACTCTTACCTATTGTATGATATGAATTAAAATTTGTTCCTTGATTTCATGAGCCCTCATATTTGTACGATCTTCTAAACTCTTTTTCTTTGTGACCAAATCCATTGTAACTATAGTTGTAGCCATTGAAAGACTTATCATTCCTTGATGCATTAGGTTGTTTGATAGACATTGTCTCCATGTTGTTATTCATCTGATCTTCTTTGGAACTTGAACTAACAATATTATTTCTTGGAGAAACATCTTGTTGCATTACCTCTTTTCCCTTAAGGTTCTCCTTGAACCCTAGAAGATTCTTATCTCCTATAGACCTTTAATTGTCCAAGAGATTATCTAGATCCTTAGAGATCTTCTCAAACCTCTAGAATGACTTTTCCTTGGCAACTGCTTCAAAAAATTCTACCCTTAGAGAGGCCACTTCATTTTCAAACTTTATGCACTCTTCCTCTTTGGATTTTAGGCTTGTAGTTATACCATCCATATTGTAATAAAAAAATCATGCACTTACTACTATTATTATACTACTAAGTATGTTGTTTTATGTATGGATCTTGTGTAAGAAAATTATTCACTAATGACCCCATCTTGTAGTTCGGTCATCATTCTTGTTGGTCTTTGTTTTTATTTGTCTTACACATTCGTTACTCACTCACATAGTTCAAATCAGGTTTTAGGGGCTCCTATCTGTCATGGTTCACTCAACTATCATCTCTAGTATTTGACTAGGGTGCTTAGATAGGGATTAGGATGCATAGGGTGCCTTGGTCCAGATTTCTTGGTGCCCTGGTCCTCATCACACTTGGTTTTAATTTATACATTTGAGGTCGGTATTTATCGTTTTCCCTCCTATCTCCCTAGGTACTAGTCGACATGTCAGGTCATTAGTGTCAAAATTTGAGCAAGATATCCCTATATAAACACAACATACATACTACCTTAAGAGCAGACTATTTATACTAAATGGATAGCTACCTATATAGAGCAAGGGACTAAATTTGGGCACTATTATGCATCAAACACTATATAGGAAGGAGAGTATATTCTATTCCATCCACCATTTTTCATTCTATCTAGTTATTTCCCATTACTTTGGCATCATTAGTGCTAGGGAAACCTAGGAAAATTATTACACACAGAATCACATAGAAATACATTGGGTATGAGATGTAGTGCAACACTTAGTCATAAGTCAATCGATTTGGCAGTTGAGGAAAGTCTGACGCATTCATTTGCATCACTATTTTTTAGGGTTTGATGCTTTGTGTGGGGTTTTATAGGTGATAATTCATTGGAGATCAATAGTGACACCAGTGAAGTAAGTGCGACACTCACCCGGCCAAAGGAGAAGTATTGTAAATATCTAGCGACCATATCAAGATTTGATTTTGAGTTGTCCCGCAGATCAATGCACCTAGATTCCATACTAGAGCACCCATAGGTGCCCCTATCCCTCTCCAGGTGCCCCAGTTTGGCCAAATATTCCTCTATTACTACTTTCTTAGAATCGTTACAATACTCTGCTATGCCATTTCATCACTTTTTTTAGTCCCATATCACTACAAGGTAAATAACTTTCCCCCTTTCATCATATTTCATTTTAATTACAAAATAAATTACTTAGCATTATTTATTTTAATTTATTCCAGTTATTGCATTGTTGTACTTCTCAAATTCTTAATAGAATCCATATTTTATAGAATCATTTTGGTGAACCTATAGATTAGAAAATTTTCCCCTAGGATCTAAAAAAACCCTAAATGGATAAGGATAACTCATCTCCTTCTTGATTCATCATACCTCATGTGAGTATTAATCCCATCTACGATGAGGCCACTATCGATGAAATCACTACCATATATTGTGATGTTATTATGTCTGATCATATTCAACAACTCTTAGCCCACGATTTCCATGTACCTACTAGCTTTTAAAATTATATTATTGAAATTGTTTTTTATCTGATGAGATTTAATCATTGTACACCATGTTATATAGTTAGCCATGACCCTCCTGAAATTTCCAAGGAAGTTCTAGATGATTCTCTTATTGATTTCATGCTTGGTATTGATAATGGTTCATCTATGGGATACTGATTCTCCTCCTAGTAATACCACTACTATAGTTGCATCTCATGATTAACCTATTTCTGATATTGTTTATCATCTTCCGTCATGTACAAATTCACATACTCCATACTATGTCGATGATCTAGTTGATGACACACTTAATGACATATTCATATCCGATTCTCTATATAATTTCTATGAAACAATTTATAGTTACAATTCTACTACTTTACATACTACTGAGTGTGAATCTCCTGCTCCATTGTCATCTTCTTTTGAGGTTTTCTCTACCACTATGCATGACTCACCTACATCTATTAGTTTTTCTTCTCCTCTTGTTACATCTCCATCATACACTCCATATCCTAGGGATTTTTCTGATGCTAGTTCTATTGATTCTATGGATATTCCATGTCCTTCATCACCTATTGGTTCTTCGACACCTATACCTTGTGTTGCTTTAGATTTGGAATATCCTTTGTCTACTCTATACATCCCTATGATTACTCACAATTGTAAGTTACAACCACTTAATACATTATTATCATCTTCTACTATCCCTTCACAAGGCATCTTGTCCATCATGCATGTTGTTGGTCAATTACAATCTCAGGTTCAATCACTCACATTAGAAAGTAAGGCTTGTTATGATTTCATTGATAAAAATACATTACATGGAAACCCTATTCCTAAGAAGATTCATAATTTAGAATTTCCTAAGGATATTATCATGCCTACCTTTTCATGTTTTGATGGTACTAGAAACCCCTACCTACATCTCAAACATTATCAAATGGATATGGCTTCCTATTCTAATAATCAATTATTTCTTAAAACATTTTGACATAGTCTTACCGGTGACGCTTTGCAATGGTATACTCACCTACTATTTGGGTCTATTAGCACTTATCATGAGATGGAAAAGGATTTCCTCCATCTCTTTATCATCAAAAATGACCCTAGAGTTACTTATGATCATCTACGTACTTTACATCAGGGAAAAATAGAACCTATCATGGATTACATCTTATGATTCAATGATTTTATGCACCAATTAGTATTTCAACCTATTGATATAGAGAAGAAATTTATCTTTGGTCATGGTTTGATTCCCACACTTAAACAATGGTTACAATATGACACATGCACATCATTCACACTTATATGCTATAGAGTTATTGATCTAGAACAAGGACTCATTTCCACACATATTATTAATCCTCCACCTATAGCTTTCAATGATATGCCATCTAGTTATTTTCCATTACTATCACTTGAGCATCCTAAATGATCTCCATCTCCTCCTTGCAAGAAATTTCAACCTACTACATCACAGAATCATCCTTTTTCTCATACTCTACGAAAGGTCACCGCTCAATCTCCTGCACCTGTGTCGCGCAAGCCATTACATTTCCCTCATTATGCTAGACCACATGATGTGATATGTTTTTTGATTAATGTACAGTTAATTCACTTACCTTATAACCACAATCATTCACAACACCATTTACAAAGTTAGCGTGAACGACGATATTGAAATTTTTGTTCAATGAAAAGTTACGAAATCCATGGGCATGGGGTAAGAATCTCTAAAGAAACCCTAAATACCTTTAAAAAACTAGTCAGTGGAACATCATATAAGAAATAAATAAGGATTCATCACTTTGCATGCATTAAAATTGAAATAAATAAGTAACCTAACATATTTAGTAATCCTATATTCGTGAAAGCTTTAACAAATGAACCTAGTAAGGATTCTAAGAAATCAGTTTGTGATTATGAGAATGGGAGCTCACCATTAATGGATTCAAGGCCAATGGTTCTTCCCATTTACTCAATGTTTGGTGCGTAGTGCAATGGCAAAAGCAATAACTCAATAAAAGAAATAATATAAGATCTAAAACCTAAGAAAAATGTCATAGTTTATGTTAGGAAGAAGGAGAGTTCTTAGAAATGGTCTAGGGGTAGTGGGCTATTTATAGTTTTCCAATTTCAGAAATGGGATACTTTTGGTGCATGTGGGACTAAAAATGATTCAAAAAGTTAATTAGGGAGTCAAAGTAAGATTTTACTAGTTTAGAAGAGGTTAATCATGGTTTGGACTAGTTAAACTAGGTTAGGCTAGTTAATCCTATTTAGGGAGGAATTAGGGTTTTGAGAGAGTTTTGAGAGGTCTAATCAATCCAATGAAATGGGTTGATAGCCTAGGAAGTTAGTAAAAGTGGTATAAAAGAGGATGAGAAGATGGTTTAGCTAACAAGGGACTATATTAACCCCATTAATTGGTTTATAAGATAAATACGACCAAAAGAATGTCATAAATGATGAGTTAGAGGATTTAAGTTGACGAGGTATCATCAATTTGTGAGAAGGAGAATAGTTAGTGTAATATTATGAATAATAGTGCTTTGATAAAACTATAGGTGTCTACATTTTCCCCTCTTTGGGGTGACATAAGCTACGTCACTTCAAAGAAAGTAGACAAACATAAGCAAATGAATTTTTTGAAGGGGCAGAAGAAAAAATTCTTAGCTAAAGGGATGCCCCCTCGAGTGTTGATGGGGTGATGGAAGAACTTGATCAATGATCGAAAAGAGAACAAAAGAAAGAGAAGTGTGAAGAGAAGATGAGAAAACAACAAGAACAGGGGATGTTGAGCTATCCACAAACCAGTGCTTATAGAAACAATTTGTAATCATCATTTTGTTTAGAATCCTCGTCATCGGTCCTTATTAAAATGTAAGCATATGACGAAAACGCAAAATGATATGAAAAGCCAAGATACAAAAAAATTTCCATTTATAAAACAACTTCATACAACAAAAAAACATGCAATGTAATACGAGAAGTAAACAAACTCACTTAACAGGGAAATAAGTACAATCACACACACTTAAACCAACAATGCTTAAGATGGTTGCACAAATATTTAATTATCGAGATGTAGTCCCAAACATTTTGATGAATGAAAAGGGTTTAAAATGATGCCCAAAGCAATTTTTTATATGCAAGGGAAAGGATGGAGGACACTTGGGTCTAATGGGAAAGTAATGTGCACGACAAAAATAGTACTAGGCAACGAATAGTGCCTTAGAGTACAAACGAAGTAAACAACGTATCTTTTGTAAATGATTGTAGAGTTAGGGGATTTGTGATTCATTGTTTCAAAACATGTGAAAACATCAGCATGATACGAGATGAGTGCCATGTGATAGACACAGATTTCAGCTGCAAATGAGGATTTTACCAATTTTAGTCCATTTTTTGAAGTTTTTACGATGTTTTTTTGGATTTTTGGATGATTTTATAATTTTCAAATATTTAATTGGTCAGAAGAATTTAAGAAATGGAAAATCATCTAAAATCATGTAAAAAATCCCCAAGGCAAAGAGAACGAGATTCAGGTGGCAATAAAATGCCCTAGTGAGAAGACAAATGGGCCAACAATAATTATTTAAAAAAATCATGGAAATAGATAAAATAGAAGATAAGAATATAAGAAGTGCCTAGAATTTTTTTAAAATGCCCTAGGGTGAAGAGATAAGATCCAAGCGGCAAATAATGCCCCATGATGGTTTAGATGATATCACATGTTTTTTACATGAGATATTTTGGTAGATGTTAGCATTTGGGATGATATTATATGATATTGGTGCGGGGGGGTATATATATATTTTTATCATGCGCAACCCCTCTTGCCCCCATTTATGATACAATATGTTATGATTAGCTTAGTATACATGTATGATGTAAAAATTACCATTTTTGTATATATGATGTAGTAGATGATGTTATATGTGATGAATGATAGATGATAGATGTGATCACAAACAAATTTGTAGTTAAAAACACACAGGAAATTTTTTAAAAAACCAAACAAATATACAACAAAAACTTATACAAACTGAAAACTAAAAGCAATTTAATCATTACTTTCTTTTTATAGGAAAACATTCATATATTTTCTAGTGTTTTTTGGGTTTTTTTGTATCTCTTTTCTGAATGTTTTTATATTTTCTAAGGTCATGTTCTGAAAGCAGTGTACAAGGAAAAAGAAGTGTGGATTCCCCCAGCATGATGTGGGAATATACAAAGAGCATAATTCCACGTGCATATGTACGAGAAAGTGGAATGTGAAGGTTCCCCCAATGTTAGATGGGAATATATAAAGGCACATCCTTCATGTAGATATAAGAGTAAATAAGCCAGATCACAACTTGGCAAAGATGGATTCAGTAGGGTTTTTAGACCTAGCAAAGGGAACCAACCCTAGAAAGTGGTGACACTCATCCTGATACAAGAGTAACTTGTGACTAGAAAATCCTCCTTGAGTACTGAAAATCATTTTTCACCCAAAGACCTACCCATTGCGCCACAATTATGTTGTTTTCACATGTGTATGACCTACTTTTTCTTTATTTCTTTCTCAAAAAATTTCATGTTTTTCCTTTTTTCTACTTTTTAGTTCTTATCTGATATTTTTGTCATACTTAAGCATAGAAGTGCTTAAGATGCATGGCATTCATAGGTTCCAAAAGTTCTTCACCTTCTGAATATGCTAGTTTAGAAGCTCTTGACCCATATTTAGCAACCACCACATAAGTTCCTAGCTAGTTAGCCTCAAACTTACCTTTCTTTCTTTGTCTTTGATGATGTTCTTATGATTTTCTTTTAGCACTAGATCACCTACATAAATTTCATGATGAATGATCTATTTGTTTATCCTCTTGATACTCTATTCTGGTAAACCTTGAGGTGATTAAGCACTTTTATCCCCTTTTCATCCAATATCTCTAACTCTACTAGCCAATCTACTCTATAGTCTTCATCTTCATTAAGATAGTCCTGGAGAGATATTCTCAGGGAGGGAAGCTCCACTTCCAAGGGTATAATGGCTTCAGTGCAATAAAATAGGTAATATGGGGTCGGACCAGTAGGAGTGCGGATGGAGGTTCGATAGGCCTAGAGGGTGGGATGTATCTCTAAGTGATAATTATGGCTATTCTTACTTACAATTTTCTCCATGATTCGTACAAGGATTTTATTAGTAGCTTCAGCTTGCCCATTACCTTGGGGGTAATAGGGGGTAGACCACTTGAGTTGAATATGGAAGTTTTGAAACAATGTCTTAACCATTTTGTTTTTAAATTATTTACCATTATCAGTGACAATGGCGGAAGGAATACCATAATGGAAGATGAGATGATTCATGATGAATTTGGAAATTTGTGCACTAGTGAGATAAGTAAGAGGCACAACCTCTACCCATTCAGTAAAATACTCGGTGGCAGTGATAATGTGGGTGTGGCCATCTGAAGAAGAAGGATGAATCTTCACTATGAGATCCATGCCCCATTTAGAAAATGGCCAAGGTGTTGCGATACGTTGCAAAGCATGTGGTGGCACATGTATCATGTTGTCATAATTTTGGCATAGCTCACATTTCTTGAAAAAATTACAATAGTCTACTTCCATGGTGGGCCAATAATAACCTACCCGTAAGAGCTTCTTAGCCAAAACCATACCACTAGTATGCACTCCAAAAATACCACTGTGTACTTCCTTAATAGCGTCAACTAAGTCAGTAACATCCAAACAATGAAGAAGATTCCCGTTGTAGCCATGACGATAAAGGGTGCCTCCTAGAAGGGTATAATGGGATATATAACAAATAAGGGCTTTCTTCTCTGAGTAGGTAATGTCTTGGGTAAATGTGTCATCTTGTAGGTATCTAAATATAGGGTCATACCAAAGGGAATAAGGACCAACAATCTTACATGCTAGACAAGATTTCAGCATGTCGTATGAGGGTATTTGTAAATTCTCTACAAAGAAAGTCATTTTTCTCTCTTGAGGTGGAATGCATAAGAGAGATCCAATTGTAGCCATAACATCTACTAATCTATTATGCAACCTTGGTCTTTGATCAAAGATAATCTGTGTAAAATACTCCTTCAAGGTTTCAACCAACTTCTTGTATGGAATAAGTTTCTCATCTTTGACCTTATACTCATCATTAACCTGCTTAATAATGCATTGGGAGTCCCCAATGAATCGTAGTTGACTGATATTCCAAGTGATAGCCAACTTGAGGCCAGTAATGAGTGCCTCATACTATGTAATTTTATTAGTGCAAGGGAATCCCAAATGGAATGCTCTTGGAATAACCTCACATGTGGGAGTGATGATCCCTACCCCTGCCCCCGATCCGTGGAAGGTGAATGATCCATCAAAATGGACTTGACATTATACACATTCTTCAACATACATCATGGATGCATCTGGTAGGTCTAGACACAAAGGTTCCATTCCTGGTAGAGGAGATTCTTCCAACTGATTAGCCAATACTTGTCCTTTGAAGGACTTTTGGTTTACAAACTCAATGTCAAATTCACTTAGGAGAATGATCCAATTATCCATTCATCCCGTAAGGGTGGGTTTGGATAGAATATGTTTGAGAGGATAAACTTTGGATATTAGCTTGGTTTTGTTGTTAAGGAGATAAGAGTGAAGTTTTTGAAAGGTGAAGATGACTGCTAAGTAGGCCTTTTCAATCTGTGGGTAATTCAACTTGTAGGTAATCAAGGTGCGACTAAGATAATAAATTGCCCTTTCACTATGGTCTAGGTCATATTGGTCAAGCAGTGCACCAATAGAAAACTACGTAGCTGAGATGTATAAAAGGAGAGGTTCACCTGGGGTAGACGGCATGAGTACAGGTGGGTTGACAAGGTATTGTTTAAGTAGTGCAAATGCCTTTTGACAATCTGGTCCCTAGTTAAATGCAACATCCTTTCTTGAGGAGATGCGTAAATGGGTGGCACTTATTTGCAAGGTGTGAAACAAAATGTTGGATTGACTTAATCTTTCCTTGTAAACTTCTCAATTGTTTGATAGTTGTAGGTGGAGGCATTTCTATAATAGTTGTAACCTTGGCAAGATCTACCTCTTCTCCTCTCTATGAAATAATGAAACCTAGGAGTTTTCCTAAAAAAAATCCAAAGACACACTTCTTGGGGTTCAAGTGTACTTTGTAATCTCAGAGATGCTGAAAAATACGTCTCATCACTTCAGGGTGCTCTCCTCTACTTTTCAACTTTGCTAAAATATCATCAATGTAATCCTCCATGATGTCATTCATCATGTCATGGAAGATGACTGTCATTGCGTGTTGATAGGTGGCCCTAACATTCTTGAGTCTGAAAGGCATGACCTTGTAACAAAATTTTCCCCAAGGGGTGATGAAATTTGTTTTATGTTGATCCTCCTCTGTAATCTTGATTTGGTTATAACCTGAAAAACCATCCATTAAGGACAAAATTTCATAACCAGTGGTGGAATCAACGATCATGTCAATATTAGGCAAGGGGAAGTTATCTCTGGGATATGAATTATATATGTCACATAAGTCGGTGAAAATCCTTATGCCAACATATTTCTTCTAAATAGGGACTATGTTAGATATCCAATCTGAATAGTCAATGGGTTTGATAAAATTAGTGGCTAATAACTTTTCAAGTTCCTCTTTAACAAGGAGTGCAATTTTAGGGTGCATATTTCTCAACTCTTTTTTGATGGGTTTGGCATATGGGTGCACAAAAATGTTGTGCATGACCAAGTTTGGGTCCAAACCAGGCATATCAACATATGACCATGCAAATATATCTCCATATTCTCTTAACATCTCTACAAAAACCTTGTGTTCCTGAGATGAGAATGAAGCTCCCAACTTTATCATTCTAGGTTGCTCTTCTGAGCCAATGTTAACACTGATGGTTTCTTCCAAAATCATCTTAGAAGCATCCTCTATCCAAGTAGGATCACAAGGAAGAGTAAGATCATACTCCTTAGGTGGCTTATCATCATCCTTGAATGAATATGTCATTTAGTCCATAGGTTCTTTATTCTATTTATCTACGAGTGCCTCAAAGATTATGTCACTATGAGACTTGTGTTTATCATTTACGCAAGGCTTCTCTTAAGTATATTTAATCTTGTTTACATCCTTATTATTCAAGCATCCACACATCTCTACCTCTTCTCCAAAGTATGCACAAGTGATATCATTTTCCATGTTGTAGGAATAATTTCGTACAATTTTTTTTGCTAATGAGGGCCACGTTGTAATGGATCCCTTGGGTATGCTAAAAAACCATTCCAATCCCAGTGCCCCTAGGCTGCAAGGGAAGAGTCACATTAAGAAAATATCAATGTACACGACCTCTTAGTAAGCCATATAAAATTCTTTGATGTGATCATGAGGATCACCTTTGATTTTATATTTATCAAATTTAGCAATGGTAAAATGTTTTGGGAAGGGTTTCCATAACATGTCCTTATCGAAGGGGTAAGGGTATAGTTCTTCATACAAATATTTTTTACTATGTCCAACGTTTCCCTCTTGTAGTGTAGTAAGCATGTCTTTCATTGATTGTAATTCCCATTCAATAAGTTGTTATTTGGTAGGTGACATTGGTATTTGTGACTTAGTCATTTTAAAAGTGTTATCATTGTGTGGATAAAAAAGGAACTCACTAGATTTCATTTTGAGTTTGCCTTTGTATACACTCCTACTTGAAGAGCCTAAGTTTGCTAATTTTTGGCTCAGTTTCAGGATCTATTTTTGAAGCATCTCTTCTTCAATTAAATAATCCTCTTCCTCTTTGAACTTGGGATGTAGTGAGGCCTTGTGCTCAATCTTCACTTTACGTGAAGCCTTGTAATAAGGTCGTCGTGGATCACCAAGTGGCTTGGATGGGTCTCCTTCAATAGTGTTGTGATGTTCCCCAAAGGATAAACATATCCTATGTCAAATGGGTTATCCATGTCTAAGAGGGACTTTTGTTCTTCTATTTTATGATTAATGACCTTGTTTTCTACATCACATTCCTGTGGAAGCTTGGCCCCTAATTCTAAAAATATTGCTATTATAATAAAGGAGCTCGTCAAATTGACCTAAGTTGAATTGATGCTACTCTTCAATAGAATTAGATTCTTCTCTGCTATGATCAATCAACAGCTTTGTGTCCTTGACCTATGAAAAGAGAGGTAATAAGTTGTTGTTGGTAAATGGGAAGGAATCAAAAGGGTTTTATCCTAAGTCACGATCGTTTTGTTTAGATGCCATATTTGTGATTCTAGGTATCACTAGTCAAAGTGATACTAGGTTTTATTTGAATGCCTTCAAAGTTTGTGATGCAACCTAGAATTTAGTGACACAAACCCAATAAAACCCTAGACACATTGGCACATCACTCATCCTAAACTAAGCACTCACCCGAAGTGTGCAAAGGTACCAGGTCCCTCTCTTGGGTTGTTGTTGCAGGATGTTAGCATGATGAAGACTTAAGAGATACATATAGTTCCATTACTAACACATCATTCCAAAGAGCATACCAGATCTATACCTAAGGGAGAATAAAATTAAGTACTAACCATGATGAGATCAAAAACATACTAGATTCAAATACACAAAAAACTAACACTTAGACTCATCCAATATCCTCCATTATATTCAATGCAATAAGTATACAGAAGCTTCGTTACAATAACAGTAGAATGCACATAATAGATTTAACAACATATATTTGTATATATCTCCTCTCTCTCTTACATAGTTTACTACATAAATATAAGGGTGGGGACTTTCCCTTCACCGCTTATCCATTCCAAAAATAGGCTACATGCTATTATTAGCCACGTGCCTTTACAAAACTAGCCACACATGCAAGTGCACTAACAATAGAATACTGGTAGTTAACTGACAGTAGTAGATCTATTTTCATCCTATGTCCATGTAAAGTTCTTCATATCCAATCCTCCAAGAATAGCCAATGCGTGTCGTGCACGTCTCTACCTCGTTTTTGTGCTCTATACGCCATCTCTAAAAATAGACATTTATGAGTGAAAAAAGCTAAGTCCCGAAAAGCTAAACTTTTGTTTTGTGCATGTGTTCTCCCTATCCATTCGCACCTTTGAATATGACCTGTTTTCCCATGAGGACGTCTTGTGTGCTTTTTGTCAAGTGTTCTCTGATCAACATTACCCCACACTAATTTCATTGTCACCCTGATAATGGTCATCTCCAAATCTGAAGTAAAGAATTGAAAGAAGTAAAGAATAGAAGAATGGAAAGAATAAAATAATGTTTTTACTCTACAGTATCTTATTTTACAACCTGAATAACTAATTCAGTATATTACTGTTTTATTTCAACCTCCAAGGTCTGCCACTCAGTGAGTGCTTCCTCTACTTTTTATGGAATGTCCACAACAATGGAATCTAGTTCATTTTTTGTAATCTCCCCTTTTTCATTTTGCAAGAGTAACACAATTCAAGACATTACTGTCATCCTACCCTCTAGTAAATCCATCTTCTACGTAATGATCTTCCCAAGCTCCTCCATTTGATTCTTGTGTGGTTCTTATGTTTTTACCAGGGCCTCACTCTTCTGTTTAACTATTGATAATATTTATGCACGGCCCAATGTTTCATCCTTCATCACTTTCTGTACCTCATTGTTCTCTTCCAGGGTTTTTATGTTAATGAGAGCCTCTGGAGCTGTCCAGATGTTCAAGGCTTGGTCTACTTTCTTCAGTTCTTCATGGAGCATTTGCAGTAGTGCTTCATATGATGAAATCTTCTGCATCACTGAAGCCTTTTCACACTCTACCTCTTGTGTTGGATCCTTTAGTTCTGGCATGCGCAGAGGTTCATCTTCAAGCACTAGGTCCATCAATGTACCTAAATAGTGTATTTCTGAAGGAAATGTCTTTGGTACCTTTGGCTCTAAGTGTGGCCTAGCTGTTATGATATTATCACCAATTTCCTCTGTGATGCTAATAAATACATAGTTCTTTTTCTATGCTAAGTATTTTTCCTACATTAGGCATGTTATTTCTCCATCCTTGGTTTTAATCTCTTCCCTAAGCGCACTAATTGTGGCATCCTTGTCCATATTCCACCTCACCACCTCTGTTGAGACTTTCACCAACGCATTGCTTACATGTTCATCTGATATGACAATAGTCTTCACTGTCATGTGTCTATCCTGAGGTGTCTTCTTCAACCTCCTTGATACGCATGACTCCTCACATACATAAAAATCTGGCTCATCCATGTGTGTGTGCATGGACCATGATAACTGCTTCCTTGTGCACATTATAGCCATATCTTCGTCCATTAATTCCTAGACATATAAGTCCTTTTATGACAAGGTGCTCTAGAAATGGGTGCGAAAAATTTTACCTGCATCCTCTGCATAACCCATGGTTATTGGAATGTGTTCTCCACTAATTCTTCTAGATATTAGCTTCTTAGGAACTTGAGCCTCTAGATTTGGGAATTGTGCCTCCATGTCCTAAGCATTCTTTGTACCTATCTCATATGTTCCCATTTCCTCCTCTTCTCCTTGCTTCATTTCTTCATCTTTTTGTTCTTCTAATTTCTCTGGAGGTGTAGGAGAATTTTGCATGCTTTCCTCTAATTCTTCCACCTCTTCATTCAACTTCAGTTTCCTTCTCCTTTTCGTGGTTGTCTCCTTCTATGGAGAGAGTCTGGGTGATTTGCACACGGTTTACAGAGTAGCATCCTAGTTCCTTGTTTTCCTGAACACTCTGTTAAATTTGTGCTCTCCTTGGACTGCATCTAAGTCCTCATCATCCCCCTCTTGTGGCTAAGATGGTGTAGTGGCGCACTCAACTTCACCCTTGTTCATAGGATATCTTCTACCTCTATGATCTAAACCACCACTATCCTCGTGCTCATCCTCCTCATCCTCCACTTTAATTAGATGTGTGGGCTTATGAAATGTGATGTTCTCCATCATGTGCTTACCCTTTGGTGGTGCTGGAAGTACAAACTCATCTTACACATACTTGTTATTCTCCGACTTGGGCTTTAGTTGGAGGTACACCAGTGCTGCTCTAATATCTCCCATAACCAAACTTATTAGTTTAATGATCAATACATCTGAAATGAGCCTTTCAATATATGCAACTGACCTTGGATACATATATTTATTCCTTTGTGTGTGTTAGTCACAATCTACCTTGTTTGTATTGAATGTGAGGTGTCGCACGTCTGAGAACCTATGTATTGACACCTAGAAGTACCTAGATGTGAAGGCATATGGTAACTTACACCAAGAGCTCCATGCTCCATCCTTCATGGCGAACTGTGCCATGCCAAAATGTTGGTATATAGTGAATTGAACTACCTTTCCAACCACTGAAGGAAAGTCCTTGGGGATGTTCCATTCTTCTTCAAAGGCCACACGGAGCCTATCGTACCACTTCTCAGCCCTTTTCTTGACCTGTTATGTCATAGATCCTTCACACAAGTACTTTTTGAAGCATTCTGCAGCTGACTTGTTCTCCATGGGATACTCCCATATCTTCTCTCTTAGTCCATTAGGCACTCCAATCTCCATGAACACCAGTGACAAAAAAACAGCTCCAAAGTTGATCCTTCCTCCTGTGCATGCTTACTCACTAATACTTTCTATAATATAACATGAAATGTTGTAAACTACCACTTTAGACATATTTTTAGTAATGTGCAGCCACATGGTATTCACTTGTGACCACCTTTCCTGGTCATTTTAACTTTGTAATGAGATGTGCGGCTTCCTACACAACTGGATATTTCTTCAGTTTATCAATCTCCATGCTGCATAGACCCTTTGTGTACCCAAAGTCCTTTCTAGTCTCCAATATTATGGCCTTGTCTATTAGATCATCTCACAAATCTTATCATGTTCTATTCAATCCCGTTACTGTGGAGATGAGCGTGGATAAAATTCTAACTCTGTGTCCTACAAAGTAGAAAAATCTTTGTGCACTTTTCTCATGAGCCACTAGTACAAGGGCTCATATTTCCTGAAGTAAGGGAGCTTATATAGTTGGTAAACTTTAATATTTTACAAGATCTTCTCACCGGCATCTTCATACACTGGCATGTCTTTCGTTGTGTGTTTATTTGTCTTTGTGTTTGGAAAGACATCAAGCTCCTTCTTATTCTCTGTGGTATGGTGATTGTACTCACTCACCTTGTTTTTTCTTATGTGAGAATCTCACTCCTGGCCAATGATAACCCCCTCTAGATATTGCATTTCATAAAAATTACTTTCGAGAGCCATCTCCTCTTCTTCTTCGACCACCTTCTTCTTTCCCTTCACTCTTGCTACAACTACTTTCTTGGGTGCCATTTCTACCTTGCAATCCTTTTTAGATACTCGCCTCTTGAATTCTATAACATGTGAATCAAACCCTAGCTCAATTCAACATGCCCTAGGTAAAATATCATGCCCTCACTCATCTTTGTCACCTTGCTTCACTCAAACCCTTCACCACTAAGGAAATAAGCTCTTTCTATGCATAGATCTCTTCAAAACGACTGGTTACACACCTCTCGCACCTCAATTCGATCACTCGGCTCTTTGCACTTAGCTATTTTTCAAATACTCTTAATCGTAATGGTAAAAATGAATTCACATACCATCCTTATATAGAAATTTGAATTTTTGATGCATTCATTGCTCCTTCACCTACCAAATATCCTCTCATTAATTGACCAATTCCATTCTTTTCATGTGTTACATCTTCACGCACCAGCTATAACCTTCTAGCGTGCCTTCCTATCCTCTAGTCACAAAATTCTCTTTAGCACGCTTCCTTGCACCTGAGTACCTCGCCATTGCACCTTCTATTGGTAGTTGTTATGGCCTTGTCTTAGCTTGCATTATACCATCCCTTCATTCATCTCCATCTTTGGTAACTTTTTAGAAGCAATCCTTTGACTCGAAGAGCACCCGCAGCAGCTTATTCCTTTCACTTTTCAATTCCCATGATTTTGTACCTGAATATCAACAATCCAACCCACACTAAAATTATGTGCAGTCCTTTGTGCATAAACATGCTTCATATAGTAATTAGCTCCATGCGTGCAAGCGCGCTTATTACACAACACACCAACTAAATTGACAAAGCATAGCAACAAAGAAGGAAACACAATAAGAAAATACATAATTAAAAACCTAATCTAATTGGCAATACTACCTTATTACAAACACCAAGAAGAATTATTTATAGTAGGGCTTCAGCCTACTCCCGTTGAACTAACCACGTAGTCGTGTTCCATTAAGTGCTTATAACTGGAAAGTGCCTATTTCAAGGATGTAAGTGATAACATACGGCCCCAACCAATGTACCTTAATTTTTTCTGGATGGCATTAAAACTTAGAGTCATAGAGAAGTACCATTTCTCCAATCTTAAACTTCTTGTCCCTTATGTTTCTGTCATGTCAAGCCTTCTGCCTGGCCTTTTCTTTCTTCCAACTCCAATGTGATATGGCTTATCGCTCATCCAGCTGAATTATCTTTTCAATCTATTCTTCTAAAGCTTGCTCATCAGCTAGACCTCCAGAACATGCAATACGTAAAGAAGGTAACATAAATTCCATAGGAAGAATGGCTTCTGCGCCAAACACTAACTGAAATGGTGTTGCTTTGTTCAACCTTTTATATGTTTTTTTATATGCCCAAAGTACTACAAATACTTTATCATCCTAATCCTTTCTTCCAACATCATAGATTTTTTTCAATGTCTAGCCCAAAATTTTGTTGAAAGCTTCAGTAGTTCCATTTTCTAGAGGATGATAGGGTGTAGTATTATGGTGTGCAACCATGAACTCATCTAATAAAATTTTGATTGTCTCGTTAAGAAAATGTGTGCCCCTATCACTAGTCAAACTCAAAGGACATCCAAACCTTGAAATAATATGTTCCCATAGAAATCAAGTTGTTGTAGCCATTGTATAGTCCTTTATAGGTGCTTCTTCTATTTATCTTGTCAGATAGCCTGTGCAAGTTAAAATGTATCGTGATCCAGTTCTATGCAAAGCTGGTGAAACAAGACCCACAAAATCTATAACCCATTTCTGAAATGGTTCAGTGCTAGTAATAGGTCTTAGAGGCATTTCATCTCACTGACCGGGTCTTCCAAGACATTGACAATGGTCACATGCCTTACAAAATTCCTTAGAATCTTTATAGATGGTCTCCCACCATAATCCAACGAGTACAATATTACGCATTGTGGCATCACTGGCATAGTGGCCACTTGCAATTCCACCATGAGCTTCTTCCATAATGCTTGTGCACTCATGTTCCAATACATAACTACGTAATATCTCATTGTGACCCAATTTGTACAAGTCACCACTGATTAACATGTAAGGTATGGCGCGTATAGCAAGTTGTTTCTTCTCCAAGGATTTCATTCCCTCTGGTGCCATTCCTGTGTGTAAAAAGACAACAATGTCCTCTAGTTCTAATGGCACACATTATAACTTGTATAACTGTGCATCTGGCATGGTATCCTTAATTACCTGTGCTTCTTCTCCAGACTGTATTCTTGATAAATGGTCTTGTCTAGAATTACTTTTTCCTAGTTTTACCACAACTTTGAAATCAAATTCTTGAAATAAGAGCACCCATCGACATATGTGCCCTTGTAAAATATGTTTATTTACCAAATACTTCAATGCCATGTGATTTGTATAAAAGACAATTGGTGTAGCTAGTAGGTACTGGAAAAATTTATGTAGTGCATAGATATTTGACAAAGCTTTGCGCTCTGTAGTTGTGTAATTTTGTTATGCATGAATCAACTTTCTACTAGAAAAATAGATAGGATGATCTACAACACCTTCTCCAAGTTGTGCTAACACCGCACTAATGGCCATGCCAGAGGTGTCAACATGAACATGAAATGGTTTTTCCCATGAAGGAAAATGAAAAATAGGCACGGTAGTAAGTTTCTCCTTTAATGACTTGAATGCACGTTGTTGTTATTCTCCCTAGTATAATGTACCTTTCCCTTTCAGTAACTCTTCTAAGGATGTGGAAAATTTGGCATAGTCTTTGATAAAATTTCTGTAATATCCTCTATGACCCAAAAATCCATGCACCTCACTTTGACTGGTAGGCTCCCTTAGGCTTATAATGACTGCAACCTTTGTTGGATAACCAACAAACCCTCATTGCAGATTATGTGTCCTAAAAGTATCCCAAATGGTGTAGTGAATATGCACTTCTTGATGTTCAAAGAAATACTCAACTCTCTACACCATTTAAACATCAAGCATAGATTTTCACAGTGATCCTTAATTAATCAATACACCATCTAATCATCTTAATATACCAGTAAGAAGTTGTGAATAAATTCTTTGAATTCTTGGCCAACTATGTGCTAAAATACAACAGGCACTTTTTTTAGACCAAAAGGCATGACAGTATAGGCGAAGCTACCCCATTCAGTAGTAAATGAAGTCTCTTCCTGATCCTCCCAGGAAATTTGAACCTGATGATACCCAGTGAACCCATCTATAAATGAATATATTTCATACCCTGCAACTCCTTCTAGTATTTCCTTGATGAATGGCATAGGAAATGGATCAGTTACACATGCAGCATTCAACTCCCTGTATTCCATGCATATTCTAATCCGTCCATCCTTCTTGATACTGATCACCATTGGACCAACCCATTCTAACTCATCAAGTGGTTTGATAATCCCAAACTTCAACATGTTATCAATCTCTTCTTTGACCTTTTCACGCAAATTGGGGTTCATTCTGTAAGGTATATTTCTAACTGGGCGCACACCCTCTTTAAGCTTTATCTTCATCTCCCCTAATGATTCATGCACGCCTTTAAGTTCATGGTACCCCCTAAGAAAAAGGTCCTGGTAATCCCTTAATAACTCTATGATTTTTTCCACTTTAAAGTATAACCAATAGTTTCTAATTATGGCTTCCTTAGGTTCAGTTTCTATTCCAATATTCACCCACTTTGTCCTCATAGATTCATGATAGGTGCATGTGGTCTTATCAGCGTTTTCTAATACCTCGCACCTTCCTGTTGACTGGTTTACATCCAAATTATCTCTTCTTCATCATCTACTAAGTAGACCATTTTTCCTTTCTCTCTCTCAAGGTAAGCACGTTGAAGTAATGTTTCATCGACCTCTGGTTCTTAATCAAGACGCACCCCTGAGTCCTCTTTATCTAATAATTCTTGGAGTTCTTTAGCCTTGGCACTATCCCCTATAGTTAAGTGCTTGATAACTTTTAATGTTTCTTCCACTGGAGGCTTTGTAGAGAAGAATTCAAATGTCTAGACCATTCCTACAATTAAATTTTGCCAATTTCCAGTTTCTCTATAGAGTTCTGCATATACATACCAAGTACACACACAACCTTGTAAGGTGGTAAATCTTCCTACCCTTCTCTCCAGATTCTTTCACACTTCTGAACGTGGTGCTAAACAGGTTGATTACCATGATAATTACATATTTGTGTAGGTGTATTACTCCTAAAGAACCTAGTAGTAAGAGCAATCCCAATTTCATTCCATTCGACCAGATTATCCCTATGGACCACCCACCAGCATGATGTTGTCCCACATAGTGTATATGTGAGCATATTTCTTCTCTCCAATGGATCTATCCATTTTTATTCCATGACAAAAAGGAATTTTATGGGATCCCCTTCTCCTGTGTAACAAGGTACCGAGTTGTTACCTATCCTCCTGACATAACATGGTTTTGCTCCTCGAGGGAATATGCTCTTGAATTCGCACCCTACCAGCTCATAAGTGCTATGAACCCAATTATCACATGCAACACTTGTAGTATCGCTAATGGAATGTGCATCCTCCCACTAAATTAGTCCTTCTTTGGTTGGTTCAATCATCTATGGATCTTGGATAGCATGTACATAAATCCTATTCAGATCTTCTTCTCTTAAGGGCTCAACATAAGACATAGACTTTCCATCTATTAAAGGGATAATGACCCTTTCCTCTTTATTTTCAAAGCTGATATAGCCCTTGTTGAACCAAAGATCAACATTATTTGCATAGCACCAAGGATGCCCCAATAGAGATGGAAAGCTATCTAACTCTGCTAATGCTAAAACTTCAAAGTCTCCAATGAACTTTGCTGCTTGTATGGTAATGGATGCATCTTTCAAAATGCCTATGGGAGTGGCCTTAGCCTGATTATCCATGGATAATACATTAGAGGATGGTTGCAATGGGAATATTCCCATTTGTACCCATCCATCCAAGGTAAGAACATTGACCTCCACGCATGTATCAATCAGTATATTACTCAACATCCACCCATCCAAAAAACATTCAGAGTGATTTCCTTGTCATAATCTACGCTATGAGGAGGGAGATTTACATGTAGGATATGTTGTCCAATCTCAGTACTTGTGCACAAAGTGTTCCCTTTCAACCAATTCCCTAAGAAGAGAATGATGTTCTCCTAGACCAATAATTTGCACACTTCTCTCAAGTCATGTACATTAGTTTGGACCGTCTCTGGTGCTTTATTTTTCTCCTTTAAGAACTATATCTCACCCTAAATATTCCTTATAACTTCCATGGTTTCCTGATAAATCTCCTTCTGATAGGTAGGATCTGAGTACCGTGCATGGAGAACCTAATCTTTAGTGATGGTAGGCTTCTATTGTAATGCTTCCCTGACACGTGCCACCTCAGTGTGGGTCATGATCTTTACTTGTAGTGCCTTGGATTCTACTTCCATCATGGGCATCCATTGATTATCCACACCGTGTTGTATCCTAATCATCCCTGCGAATTTGTTTTCTTATTTATGTTGCTTACTCAAATGCTCATATAATTCTAGGTACTCTTCATAGCTATGGTTCTTTCTGCAGAATTAACATGTAACATTTTGAGGACATTCACACCTATAGTGGTCAGGAGATCCACATGTTTAACATGTTTCATGGGGAAACTCACTTCTTCCACCACCATGGCCTCATCCTCCAAATCCATCATGGTATCCTTGACCTCTGCCATGACTACCTTCAAAATGCCCCTCATTCCGATCATAGTGTGCCTGATTGTGCTCCTGGTCCTGATGCCTATTCTTACCCCTAGAGTTATCTGAAACTCTTGTCTATTGTACATCAATATCTATAGCATCATGGATCTTCCCAATCAGCCTGTAGTCCTCTATGTCATGAGTTGTGGACCTACAGATTTTATAGTATCTTGAAACGTTCTTCCTTATCGCATGTTGTAATAATGGGAAACATCTAGCATCATGGTTTAGGTGGCATCTTTCACAATCCATTAGCAATGAGCGTATTATTCTGTGAGGGAAACTATCCTTTGTGTGACCTTTTACTTTATAATCTATGCACCAAATCCCTGTGCGCGTCTCATGAGATGAATTTGTTTATAGTTTCTCTAATTGTTTCACCATTGTTGTTATTTGTTCTTTGAAAAGTGGGCTCACGCTAGTATCTATGCTTCCAATTGCCTTAGTGCGCAAGGCTAATTCAAGTGCTTCACGTAGATCAGTGTATGTCTTATTTGATAATGCCCCCAATGAACCATTGTGCATGTTGGCTTGCATTTATGTCATAAGAAAGCTTTGATAACAATGTTTTAAACCGTGCATCATAATCTCTAACACTTTCAGTAGTTCCTTGCTTAGTATCCTTGAGCACACTTATACTCTTCTGCTCAAACTCAGGGATATGAAACTCTTTTAGGAATGCATCCTTTAAAGCCATATAATCTATACAAGTCTGATCAGGGTCAAACGTTCTATACCAGTTGTGTGCACGGCCTTGTAACATAGTAACAAATTAACTTTCCTGACACTTAGAAAATGTGATTCCTTTTACACGCCACAATATTTCACACATGTGCATATGTTCAGCAGCATTTTCTATGCCCCTATACTCTAGAAGATAAAGACATTTCCATGTAAATATTTTGGGGTTGGTGCGGACCTTGCCCACTTGATCAAGAACCTCCTGTGTTTCCCCTACCTCTAGATCCACCTGAACCAGAGCTACCTATGCCTCCTGATCCTGAACATATAGCTGGAATAGGTCCTATAGATGCACTCCCTTATGCTTTGATAGTAGTACTATATTGAAACCATATAGTCTATGAAGTAGTTCCACTTCCAGAGGTGAATCCAACATTCGGCGCACTCATTTTCTGTGCAAATGATGTGCCTGAAAACACACCTCCAAATAACAACAAAGGTGTCTGCCCTGTCATTGATGTGTTTGCTCTCTTACTTCCTAAATTTTTTTTTGATTACTTGTTGTACTAGATACTAGAAAACCAAGCGCAAGGGCTAGGTTACTAGGTGGATTCAGATGTGTGCCTGTGGCCCAGGTAGTCTCTGCTGACACGCTTCTTCGTGAGGCTGAGGGGGGATCCCTATCATGCTTTCCAAGATGGGGGAGTTCCTGATTCTCTAGGTCCACATCTTCTACATGATATTCAAATCCTTCACAAGTCATCTCTCTTATCAAATCCATACTTTTTGCAATGGTACGTAGCTTCTCTATCTCCCTCTCACACGCCTCATTATACTTAAGACACTTTTCCTCTATTTTCTTTCTTCCGCTAGGTCTGCCATCTTTCACCAATCTTGATCCTGCTCCCGCACATGGTGAGGTTTAGTTAGCCATTAGTTTACTCTCTAGATTCAAAGTGACCATCATGATCTTAATTGCCAAAGGAATTCCTTGTAGGTAAGTTCCCCTTGGATATTGTAAAAAATAGAATTCAGCTATCTCTAGACACGAATAAGTGAAAATTGAGTATTCCAAGATATAGTTGTTCAAGACACCACGGAACCATGTACCCACTGCTTGAGTCCAAATCAGATCAGCATCATAAAGGGCCTGAAATTATTCCTACGTACAGACTAGTGTGAGATACCTCCAATTCCTCTTAGACGCATAAGCAATCAGCCACTCATATAATTATACTGGAAAGATAGTGAAAAATATCTCATATAAACTATCATACAAATTATGTTCCACCCACGCACGTGCATTAAACTCAGATCCAATGTTGAATCATCATCTGTATTCTTCTTCTAGATTATGTATCCATTATTCAACACTTGCTAAGGTCAACCGGTATGTCTTCATCATGAACCATCCTAAAAACAATTGAAAAAGAGGGTCCCAACAATGGAACTAATGATGTAGCATAGAATCTAGTAATACAAACCCAATAAAACACTAGATGCGTTGGCACATCACTCAGCCTAAACTGAGTCCTTGCCTAAAGTGTGTGTTGTATTGCAAATGTGTAAAGGGCAAAATTGCAAGTTTTTAAGCAAGAAAAATTTCTCCTATCTCAAAGTTTCCATGTTTTGATCATACTTGCTAACCAAAATAAGCTCCCTCTTATTTTGGGTTAACTAGCTTTCTTTTGTGCCTCAGTCAAATTTTTACACATTTCAGGCACTCAAAATTTTCTTTGTATTGTTTCATTAGATAAGATTTTTCTTCCCCTTTACATAAAGGTAAAGAACTCCTCCTAACTCCTTGTGTTTTTTGAGTTATGGCTCGGCGGAGTTTAGAGGGGAAATTTTCCCTAGGTGGGCCCACGGAGCTTGGGAGAGTTTTGTGCTAGGAAGGCTCGGGCCGGCAGAGCGGAGTTAGAAAATTTACCAAGGAAATTGGTGGGTCAGTGGAGCCAGGGAGAAATATTTTCCACTTAGCCTTTTGGGGAAAAAGGGTTAAAGTCAAAATCTAGCCCTCATGCCCACAAAGGAAAATGGAAGGAAAATAAATAAGACCCCGCACCAATCATAAGGTGCCACGTGTCTAGTTCATGTTAGTAGTGCCGCGGCGGGGGTCAGGAAGAATTTAATTTTTTTTTTTGCCTTTTTGGTCAAAAAGGTTGAAGGAAAGAAATAGGCCTATGATCCCATCAATGAATAGGGTAGTGCCACGTGTCTCAGAGTGGCGGGGCCGCAGAGAAGTTTGGGAAAATTTCCCATTTTTGTGAAAGGGGAAAAATGTCATTCTGAAGCCCACGGATAAACTAGAAAGTGTCACGTGTCATCGGGTTGGTGGGGGCAAGGAGATTTTGGGGATAATTTTCCCAATTCAAAAAAAGAGGGAAAAAGGTCAAATTTTGGCCCGCAGACCCAAATTTTGCCCTAAATCTTCAAGAGGCCATATCTTTCGATCTAGAGCTCAGATTTTCACGTTTTTGGTATCAATGGAAAACTGGTGAAATTATCCACATGATGGACACTTAAATTTTAAATTATGATGGATTTTTGTGGGAGAAAATTGATAAAAATGTCTATGGCATGAAAAAAAGGCAAAAAAGTTTCCCCCGACTCTGCTCCAATTTTCTCCTACCACGTGGATGGATCAAAGTGAAAAGCACAGAAGGTGATCTAATGGTCCATATTCAAACTAGAAACATTTGTAATAGTTTCTGGTTTTTCCCTGCCATGGCCATTTTTCTACAAAAGAGGAATCTGAAATGGTATGAAATGATTGGATTTCGATTGTAACTACTTCTTGGCCATTTGGGGAAGTTATAACCACCCCTTGCATGCTATTTCTTGTCCTCAAAAATTGATTGTAGGGGTTGTCAATCAAATTTGGAAACTGGAAGCATGTTTTTATGAACAGAGGACAAAAAATGATTGTTGGTCTTCTTCTATTCTCCTCCTCTGCATTTTTTCTTCTATTCCCACTCGTTGTACAAGTTTTAACTCTAAGATCAATAAAAAAGGAAGGAATTTTATGTCCCCTTGATGGAAAAATCGATTGGTTCTTTGTGACCAGTGTGTTTTATTCTGTCTTGTGCTTAGAAATTTTAAATTTTTCTTTCTTCGATTAATTAATACATGTAATGAAACTTCCAGTTGATGTGTGTGGGCATCTGACAATCTACCCAAAACATTGATTTCCCCTTCCTTCATTCTCACTCCCTCCCCTTTCTCAAATCGATTTTTGCTATAGCAAGGAGTTTCTATTATTGCCATAGGGATGGTGGAGTGTTCCTATGGATCTATGGTTGAAAAACCACCATAAATCCACTTTGGTTTTACATGCTAAATAGTGGGAGTTGCACCATACAAATGTAGCGGGACTTAGATTCCCATAGTGTTGGCCTGAAATCCACAAATTTGTCCACAAGAAAAATTTTCTCGCCAAAATTTTTTGGTGCCCACCGTAGGGTAGAGTTGCAGCATCTGCACCCAAAAAATACCATAAGGTTTTTAAAATATCATTAAGTTTGCCTTTGAAGTCTGAAATTCCTTATTATTCAAAAATACAAAAAGATTCAAATAGAAGAATTTGGTAGATTGAGTAGCCATATGAACTGCATGGATATAACTCAAAATTCTTGCAAATCCTTCTAGAATACCTTTTTTTCTCTATTATATCCAAAGGAAATCATTTCAAACCTGAAAGAGGTTACTTGGAATATTTGACAGAGTGTAAATCACCTCACCATTGCTACAAAATTCTAGGATGTGAAAGAGAAGACAATAAACTTTCAAGTTGGGTGATAGAAGGTATACTTGCCAACTGAGGCAAGGAGGAGTGATTGACCCTACTTTTGAGGAGTTGGAGAGAGAAGAAGTAGATGTTATAGCTCGGTTTGATAGAGAGGAAGAGATTAGAGCTCAACTTGAAGAAATTGCAAGAGTCCAAGTTACAGCAGAGGAAAGAGAAGCAACCCTAGCTGCTGAAGAAGCTAGAAACAGAAACAGAATGGCTGATAATGAACATTAAGCATGTAGACCCAATGTAACATGGGGAAGAAATACTGGTCCACTTGTTCTCCCATGAATAATCCATGATCTGCCAAGAGGTTTGAGAAAGAATTTTCCCAAATTCAAAGGAGATGGCTCCTAACTCCCTGAAGAACATGTAGCAGCCTTCATCACTGCTTGTAGTGTGTTAGGTGTTGAAGATGAAGATGTGTTGGTTAGAATTTTTATGGAGTCACTCCAAGAGAAAGTTACTGAATGGTTTTACATGCTTCCTCCAAGATCTATCACAGATTGAGATGACACAAGAAGTGCATTTGAACATAGGTTCAAGAGAACTGAAGATTGCCAAGATCTACTGGTTTAACTCGTTCAAATGAAGAAAGAAGTCTCTGAGTCCATGAGATATTTTTTTTGCAAGGTTTGATAGATTGACAAGAAGAATTCCAAAAGATGTAGTTCCCCCTGAAAATAACTTGAAGAGGTTCTTTGTCAGTGCCTTGCCATCGGAATTCGGTTTCTTCCTTAGAAGAGCCCAACCAAACACACTAAGGGAAGCTCAAGACTTTTCTATTGAAACTGATGATGACTTAATCCTCTCTGGAAAGGTGAAAGGAACAAATGGAAAGCAGAAGGGTCAGAGTTCCAGTTTGGTCACAACCGACCCTATGTTCCAGAAAATGGAAAATGATCTAGTTGCCTTGAAAAAATAGCAATCCCAAATGACAATGAGAAATGCTCCAAGGAGGCCAAATTTCCTTGTTAGACAAAGAATTGCACCACCTCCTCACCAAATTTCCCTTGAAGCACCTCTTGTTAATGCTATCTGTGACACTATAGAATCAAGAGAGGATGCTGAAATTGATGAACTTGAAGGAGAAATAGCAAAGGATTACGAAGGCTACCTTGAAATTGAAGAAGTTGATATGCATAATGGCTTGTTCGAGTTTGTTGATGATGGGGAAGAAGAAGAGGAATCCCCAAGCTTCTCATGTGTTGTCTTCACTTGAGCTCAATCCAAAAAATATTCTCTACCCTTCGTGGCTCAAAAGGAAAAGAAAACTAAAGAAGATCCCACTCTAGTAGCCACACAAAATAAGATCATCAGTAGAGGCTCACCATTACCACCCTCAATGGATTCAGCCAAAATGAAACTAGGCCAAATGGCTGCTAGAGATTAGGCTGTTATATCTAGTAAGTCACCTTTTCCTTCTTCTAGCTCACAAGTTATTAAGAACACTCCTCCCTCAAATGAAGTATATTCTAAGTCAGTTAAAATTCAGACCATAGCTTCACCTTCACCTCCTTGTAAGCTGATGGCCTCACCCTCAAAAGACAATCCAATTTCCAAGTTAGCCAAAGTTCCTCAAAGACCCTTACCATGTAAACCTTCCCTCACTCCAGGAACTTCCCCCTCATCCAACATTGTCCCATTTGATTTTGTGGAACATGCAAGTAAAACCAAAGTCCAACTCTCAGAGTTAGAGTACTTACAAACACACACGACCCAATTTGACATATTTATTAATGCAGTCCAAGGTAGTAGATCTATATCTTCAAGTTCCACTTCTAAAGGACTCCTTCCAACACCATCCACACCTCCATCTCAAAACATGTTAGCTCTCAGTGCTGCCAAAACATCTAGAGTTGAGCCTTTTTATTTGTCTCTCCTCATAAATGGTTTTGAGTTGAACAACTGTATTATTGATTCTGGAGCTTCTGATAACGTAATGCCACTCAAAGTTGCAAATTCCCTTGGCCTAACTTTGACTAGAGTAAATGGAGTTGTTATTCCATGGAATCTAAACAAGTGCCGCTGATTGGAAGAATAAAGGATGCACAAGTAGCTCTGGCTGACTTCCCTAATAAGAAAGTGCTTTTAACTATTTTAGTGGTAGACATCCCAACATCTTTTGGCATTCTTCTGAGCAGAAGTTTTTGTAGAGACCTAGGTGGAGAAATTAAAATGGATTGGTCATCTACTACTATCCCTATAAAAGGTGAAATGAAGAGGTTGCTACCAGTTAGGAAAATGAAATATACTGTGCAAAAATATGAAAGCCTAGGAGCTAACATTTTGTACCAAAATATCAGGAAGATGAATCATCAGGTGACAATCGAGGGAGGAAGAAGATATTTTGATCTTGATAGGGCCATACATGCCTTCCTAGAGGGATTTGAATTTTGAAGAAGAACTAAGGAGATTCGAGTTATAGGAAGGCAGCCCCGAATCACTAGATGATGCAGACCAAAAAGAAGAGGAGATGGTTCTCAATAAATTTCAAGAAGATAAATCATCTTGCATGCTTTTACAGGATGAGTAGTTATTCCCATTTCCATTTGGGGATGAAGATGATCCCAGTCAGGCCATCTATGGAGATACAAAATCAGCTTGTGATGAGCCCGTGAAAGGATTGAAAGAAATATCTGTACAAGAAATGCTTGAAGTTGTAGAAGAAACTGAAGATCCTGAGCTCAGTCTCGAGCTCCTGATACAAGCCAAAAATATTCAGGACAAGCGTGAAGCTGATTTGGAAGCCTTAACCAATGTGAAGGTTGGCCACATTGAGATAAAGCCATATGAAAAATATGATTCCATTCTGGAACTGATGGTTGATGGATGCAATAACGAAATGGATATATTTTCTTTCCCATTTGCGGATGAAGACTCTGTCCATGATGAAGAAATTGAAGCAAGGATTTTCGAGGCCTCTGAAGATGAATCTCTTTTTGATGAAGGATTTTTGGAGTGCAGTGATTCCCTAGATGATGAGGTAATCCCTCTAGATAGTTTCCTTGAGTTGCATACTTCAAAGGGATACAAAGATGAGCTACAGGAAATGATGAATCATAACTCTGTGCAAGAAATATTGGAAGCAGTACAAGTTGAGGAAGACCTCAAACTAATTCTTGATCTCTTCACTCATGCCATGGACATACAAGACAAGAATGAGTTTTCCTCCAATCTGCCCATCAATACTCAAATGCCCCACAGTGGAGTAGAGATAAAGGATGAATCAAATGTTTTTCATGGAGAAGATTCCAATGAGCATAGACCTGGAAAAGAAAGTAACTCAGAATATCTAATAAATTGGAACCAAAATCAGCTTTGGGGCAGCAATGAGATGCTTGATGGAGAATCAACTATATGGATAAACATGGAAGGAAATTGGCACTATCAAACTGATGTTCAAAAGAACATGAAAGCAATGGAATTTCCAAGCAAGGACCTGAGCATCATGAAGTTCCCATGGATTCACTCCTACCAAGTACACAGGTAAATGTGGAAGCACCTGGCTTTCATAAGCCACTGAGGAGGGGAGGCTACTTTCTGGAACCTTTCAATGGCTTCATAGAACATAATCCTTTAGTGTTTCCTCTTCAGGGGTAACTTTTGAGAAATGAAAAGTGCATCAGTGAAAGTGAAGTTGTCCCTCACCTTGTAACATAGTTTTTCTTTTTCCCCTTTTCTGTTGTGTGTGTTTTTGTTTCCCCTTTCTATTTTTGTGTTTTGTTTGTGTGTCCTCTTCTTCCTTCTCTCTTTCCTTAGAATTTGTACATGACTTTGCAAGGCCCAATGGATAAGGCACTGTTCAACGTTATATGTTTTGAAACCTATGATTCTGGATCCTCATGTCATGTCTTCACCTTGCTCAATCCACGTCCATGTCCCCAAGCTAGAGCCAGTTGTTGTCTTGTAAATGTGTAAAGGGTAAAATTGCAAGTTTTCAAGCAAGACAACTTTCTCCTATCTCAAAGTTTCCATGTTTTGATCATACTTGTTAACCAAAATAAGCTCCCTCTTATTTTGGGTTAACTAGCTTCCTTTTGTTCCTCAGTCAAATTTTTACACATTTTAGGCACTCAAAATTTTCTAGGTATTGCTTCATTAGATAGGATTTTTCTTCCCCTTTCCAGAAAGGTAAAGAAGTCCTCCTAACTCCTTGTATTTTTTGAGTTATGGCTCGACGGAGTTTGGAGGGAAATTTTCCCTAGGTGGCCCGCGGAGCTTGGGAGAGTTTTGTGCCAGGAAGGCTTCGGCCAGCAGAGCGGAGTCGAAAAATTTTCCAAGGAAATTGGTGGGTTGGTGGAAAGGGAGATTTTTTCACTAAGCCCTTTTGAAGGAACAAAGAAAAATTGGTGGGCCAGATGAAGGAAGGAAGCACATTCGGCCCAGGGAGAAAATTTTGCCACTTAGGCTTTTGGGCCAAAAGGGTTAAAGTTAAAATCTAGCCCGCAAGCCCGCAAAGGAAAATGGAAGGAAAATGACTAAGGCCCTGCACCAATCATAAGGCACCACGTGTCTAGTCCATGTCATCAGTGCCGTGGATGGGGGTCGGGAAGAAGTTAATGCTTTTTTTTCCTTTTTGGTCAAAAAGGTTTAAGGTAAGAAATGAGCCGCGATCCCAATGCAGCGAATTGAGAAGGTGCCACGTGTCTCAGAGCAGCGAAGGGCCGACGGAGAAGTTTGGGAAAATTTCCCATTTTGGGCGAAAGGGGCAAAATGTTATTCTGAAGCCCATGGATGAACCAGAAAGTGCCACGTGTCATTGGGTTGGCAGGGGTGCTGGAGATTTTGGGGAAAATTTTCCCAATTTGAAAAAAGGGAAAAAGGTCAAATTTTGGCCCGCAGACCCGAATTTTGCCCTAATTTTGCCAGTTTTTCCCTAAATCTTCAAGAGGCCATATCTTTCAATCTAGAGCTCAGATTTTCACGTTTTTTGTATCAATGGAAATCTGGTGAAATTATCCACACGATGGACACTTCAATTTTAAATTTTGATGGAGTTTTGTGGGAGAAAATCAAGAAAACGTGTCTGGCATGCCAAAAAAATGCAAAAAAAAGTTTCCCCCGACTCCGCTCCAATGTTCTCCTGCCATGTGGATGGCTCAAAGTGAAAAGGGCAGAAGATGATCTAACTGTCCATATGTCAAACTGGAAACATTTGTAAAACGGTTTTTACATGTAGTTTTTCCTGTCCGTGGCCATTTTTCTACAAAAGAGGAATCTAGAAACGGTGTGAAATGATTGGATTTCAATTGTAACTGCTTCTTGGCCATTTGGGGAAGTTGTAACCACTTCATCGCATGTTATTTCTTGTCCTCTGAGAGTGATTGTAAGGGGTTGAAATCAAATTTGGAAACTGGAAGCACGTTTTTGTGAACAGAGGACAAAAAATGATTGTTAGTCTTCTTCTATTCTCCTCCTCTGACATTTTTTCTTCTATTCCCACTCATTGTACAAGTTTCAACTCTGACGATCAATAAAAAGGAAGGAATTTTATGTCCCCTCGATGGAAAAATCGATTGGTGCTTTCTGACCAGCGTGTTTTATTCTATCTTGTGCTCAGAAATTGTAAATTTTGTCTTTCTTCTATTAATTAATGCATGTAATGAAACTTCCAGTTGATGTGTGTGGGCATCTGACACTCTACCCACAACATTGATTTCCCCCTCCTTCATTCTCACTCCCTCCCCTTTCTCAGATCGATTTCTTCTATAGCAAGGAGTTGTTATTATTGCCATAGGGATAGTGGAGTGTTCCTGTGGATCTCTGGTTGAAAAACCACCATAAATCCACTTTGGTTTTACATGCTAAACAATGGTAGCTGCACCATTCAAATGTAGAGGGACTTAGATTCCCATAGCGTTGGCCTGAAATCCAAAAATTTGTCCACAATTAAAATTTTCTCTCCAACAGCGCGCAAATGTACTAGGTCCCTTTCTTGGGTTGTTTTTGCAGGATGTTAGCATGATGAAGACTTAGGAAATACATATAGTTCCATTACTAACACATCATTCCACAGAGAATACCATATCTATACCTAAAGGAGAATAAAATTAAGTACTAACCATGATGATATCGAAAACATACTAGATTCAGATACACACAAAACTAACACTTAGACTCAGCCAATATCCTCTATTATATTCAATGCAATAAGTATATAGAAGCTTCATTACAATAACAGTAGTATGCGTGTAAAAAATTTAGTATCATATCTCTATATATATCCCTTCTCTCTCTTACGTAGTTTACTACATACATACATACATACATACATACATACATACATACATACATACATACACACAGACATACACACACACACACACACACACACACATATATACACACACACACACACACACACACACACACACACACACACACACACACACATATATATATACGTATACGGGTGGGGACTTTCCCTTCACCACTTATCCATTCCAAAAATAGGTCACATGCTATTATTAGCCACGCGCCTTTACAAAACTAGCCACATATGCAAGTGCACTAACAATAGACTACTGATAGTTAACTGACAGTAGTAGATCTATTTCCAGCCTGTGTCCATGCAAAGTGCTTCGTATCCGATCCTCCAAGAATAGCCAATGCATGGCATGCACATCTCTACCTTGATTGTGTGCTCTACATGCCATCTCTAAAAATAGATATTTATGAGTGAAAATGACTAAGTCCCACAAAGCTGAACTCCCTACCCATTTGTGCCTTTCAGTATGAATGTTTTTCCCACATGTATGTCTTGTGTGCTTTCTGTCAAGTGTTCTCTTATCAATAGTTTACGTGAAACGTAGGTGTATGTTTTTGTAAGTTGTTTGATGTGATGTTGAAATAACCTAGTGTGTTCTAGATGTAATATTACACAGTCATTTTTATCATTCAAAGAACACTCACATGAAAACTCAAATGCAATGATCACTTGAATTATCACTCTTCCAAGCTTATACCCTAATTATGACTCTAGTGAAGGGTTCAAAGTGGATAGTGACAATATTGTATCAACACGTAGGTCAAGTTAAAATACTAACAAGGCCTAAATATTAAAGTGCTACTGATGCAATCTCTTGACGAGGTATACTAAAACTAGTTCAAATGTCTATGAAAGCTAAGTTTTCTAAAAAATGGAAGTTGCGAGTATGTATAGTGTAACAACACTATCTTGATACATTAACCAAGAAAGCAAGGTGTTAGTATCAAGATGACATTATTTCGGTATATATAAGGCATTATTGACACTATAAAAAAGAATTAGATGACATTGGAACTGAAAATGAGTATGAGTATAGCAAGAAGTTTTTAGTTACGCAAGCAACATAACCATGTAATAAAGGGACTTATATCCAGTTCTCAAGAAATTGAAAACACGATGTAAGTACCAAAATTGTGTGACTAAAATATGAGCAAAACTATCCACTTAAGAAGAGATAAATGATGAACCAAAATTGCAGTAGTGAAGACAATCTTGAAATCAAGATCAAAGAACTATCAAAGACATGAAAAGGTACCTACACACTTTAGATGTTTAACAACCCATCTACAAACATGGATGGGTGTAAATGAACAAAAAAGTGGCAAGTACTATATTTGATAAAATGTGTGATGTATGCTTCCTTCTCACTCCAAATGGGCAACGACAACACAAGGGTATAGATCAAAAAGATGAAAAATAAACTAAGCGCCACTTTGACTGAGTTTCACCTCGTCCAAGGGTGAGACAAAAACTGAGATATGTGAGATGTCATTTAATTTCATGATGAAATACACTTAGTTCTATCTTACATGGTATCTTTTACTTGTTTGAGGAACAAGGTTCAGACTCCAAGTGATTTGTCACTTCGTGATGGTTTGACGTGACAACGGACTAGAAAAGTGGGCTCCAAGACATAATGGCTTCCCTAATAAGATCTCTCAACTAGGTTTCATAAGTTGTCTAGGAGCAAGCTCAATTTACCCAAAGAGTCACACTAGCTGATTTGGGAGTATCTCAGCTTTACTTTACCCCTTTCTGATACAATGAGAAACTAGTGCGTTTAGTTGTGTCATTATTGGGGTCGCGATACATATAACTTTGACTCTAACTTACAATGTGAAATCTAGTCAAGTGGGAAAGCGGAGCGATTCCTATTTTATCCATGATGTTACTCATCGGTGGATTACTTTAGGGTTCCTGGAACCACCTTCATTGTTTTAGCTTAAGGCATTATGCCAAAGGGGTTATGTTCTAATTGAGCGGATAGGGATGTACCCTTTTTTGAAACCTACAATACAATGTGAAATGAAATGGAGTGTTTTTTATCTTTCTTAACTTAATGTGGTTTTAAGTAGCACACCATTTGGCAACCTGTATGAAAACACATATTAGAAGTTTTTTTTGCCTTGACTTCTCGTTTCTTTGACAAGCGTTAGGCCCTACATGCAAGGAATTAGTAATTTTCCATCAAATAAGAAAGAGAGTTTGCACGTTATTTTTTATTCCTAAGATCATTAAAAGGCATGAATGAAGAGCATACATAATGTGGAAAAAATGACTAAAACAATTTTATGGAAAATAATTTAAGTGTTTTTCAAAAGGAAACTCTTTTTCGAAAACTTTGACAACTTGATTCATTTTAAAGCTTAAATTAAAGTGTTTTGGAAGTAAAATAGAAGGTTTTAGAAATGTTTTTTATTCCTAAGATCACCTAGAAGGTGAGAGGGAAGAGAATACACGTTTCAAAGGAACCCTACAAATGAAAAATGTGAGCACAAAAATATGATGGAAAATAAACCTGCAAATCACTAGAACCCTGCAAAAAAGTTAGAAAACCACAAAAATCAGAAAATTTTGGAAATCTATTTTTATCAGTTTTTAAATGGTTTTTAGTATTTCTCATTTTTATAGGTCTCAAATTTTTCTTCATTTTCTTTCTGACACCTATTCAAATTCAGAAAATGGGTCCATGGGTCAAAATATATGACCCAAACTAGGATCACTAAAAATTATATGAACTAATTCGGATCTAACAGAGATACCTACACACGCTTTAAGGTGTATGCATGTCATTTTAGATATGTGTGCATAGGTTATGGTAAATGCACCCATCTGTGTAAACCTAGGATGTCTGTAGGGTGCCTGCACTATCTGAGAGATGCATGCGCTAACAAAAGTGTGCCTACGTTAGAGAATAGGTGCATGCGCTAGGGAAGCAAAATAATAAGAACAAAAAATGTTTATGATAGTGTGTGTGCATTGGAAGATGGGTGCTTGCACTAGAAAAAGGGTGCATGCACCATGGTTTGGGCATGTGCACGCCTGGTAAATTTTTTGACAGAGGACCGAGAACACACAAGGTATTTGTGCGTGGGTTTGGGTGCCTGCACGCCTAGTGAAAATGACATGTTGCAGGGTGTCTGTGATGATAGAAGGATATGTGGACTATGATTTAAGCGTGTGCACTTGCTATCAAGTACCTATGCATGGATTTGGGTGCCTGTGCACCTCTGCTAAAAAATGACAATCAGCAAGTTCCTGCGCTGACAAAAAGGTGTATGCGTACCTGCCTAAAAAATCACCAAAAAACATGGAAAATGAAATTCTAAGAGTGTTAAAAGGTTATAATTTAGTCATTAAATGCAATTTCTAACATAAAATTAACAAAGAAGCATGAAAATGAAGGTTAATTACATAAAACCTAGCTAAAAAGCCCAAGGCAAAATATTTAACCCTATAAAAACATGTAAAAAGTTAGAAACTGAAATAAAAGCTTCAAAATGACTCCATTAATGGAGGATGGACTAAGTGTCCCACAAGGCATTCCAATTTTTTTCAATGAAAATTTGTAAAAGCCATGGACATGGGGTAATAATCACTAAAGAAACCCCAAAGGCTTTTAACAAACTAGTCAATGGACCATTAGATAAGAAATAAAAAAGGATTCATCACTTTACATTCATTAAATTTGAAAGAAACAAGCAACCTAACATATTTAGTAATCCTCTATCCTTGAAAGCTTTAAAAAATGAACCTAGTAAGGATTCTAAGCAATAATTTTGTGATTATGAGAATGGGAGCTCACCATTAATGGCTTCAATGCCAATGGTTCTTCCCATTTACTCAATGTTTGGTGTGTAGCGCAATGGAAAAAGCAATAGCTCAATAAAAGAAATAAAATAAGCTCTAAACCCTAAGAAAAATGTTATAGTTTATGTTAGGAAGAAGGAGAGTTCTTATAAATGGTCTAGGAGTAGTGGGCTATTTATAGTTTTCCAATTTCAGAAATGGGAGCCTTTTGGTGCATGTGGGACTAAAAAGGAGTCAAAAAGTTGATTAGGGATTCAAAGTAAGATTTGATTAGGTTTAGAAGAGGTTAATCATGGTTTGGACTAGTTAAACTGGGTTAGGCTAGCTAATCATGTTTAGAGAGGAATTAGGGTTTTGAGATATTTTTGAGATGTCTAATCAATCCAATGAAATGGATTAATAGTCTAGGAAGTTAGTAAAAGTGGTATAGAAGAGGATGAGAAGAATGGTTTAGAAATTAAGGGACTATATTAACCCCATTAATTGGTTTATAGGATAAATATGACCAAAATAATGTCGTAAACGATGAGTTATAGGATTCAAGTTGATGAGGTGTCGTCAATTTGTAAGAAGGAGAATAGTTAGTGCAATATTAAGAATAATAGTGCTTTGACCAAACTACAGGTGTCTGCATAATTATCACCATATAAATGGCCATAGGGATAATGATTTCTTCACCCTTCATGATCACTTGCAGTAATTAGAGGATAAGGACATCATATCCTTTGGCTCTTGTTCATATGAGAGGTCATTATCTCCTTCTCATCAGCGGCTTGTTACACCAGTTCAGTTGTCTTCTCCATCTAGTACTAAGGCCATTCTTCATCCATCGCCACAGATCATCACTCATGCACTCTCTCCACTGCATCCACCCATCGTTGCACTATCTCATGCATCTCATCAATCTCATCCATCTCATCCATCTCATCCATATAATCTATCGCATCATGCTACTACTTCACATTGGCTTCCACATCCCTTGGAATTCTCACCTCTCATCACTACTCCATATGACATTCAATTCTGATTGTATACTCACGCTGCTTCCATCCCACATGCTTCCACCACTTCATGCCGCCTCAATATTTGGTAGGTTTTTATTATCACCTCACCCCCTGATAACACACTCATCTTCTTACACTTCTTACATGATTCTTGATGGATCTATTACAATAAGAACCTCTCTTCACGTGTTCTATCGATTCATCTAGCACATTCTATTGAATTATTTCTTGATGATGCACTCTTGCATTACATGGTTCATTCTTGAATGTTGAGGGGTCTAAATGAACCTCATCATCTATAGGCCTGAGGGGGCATCACTAATATTCCTCACTTTCTTCATCTTATTGACATACATTTCATTACACTATAATGACTATATCATACTTTTACATGACAATCATACATTTCATCACAATTTCATGTGTACAATCATATTACAACATCATCATCATATTAGACATTACTTGATAACCATGCATTAAAAATAAATTCAAAAAATACAAATGGTATCTAAGCACATCAAGAGCCATCTATAAGCAACATCAATCACATAAATCATACATCATCATCACACCAATACACAGTGAATATAATCGTCATATGCCAATAAATCCATGTATATATATTGATCATAATCAAAGTTACAAAACATCTCATAACTAGGGGAAACTCCCCTACATTGGATACATCAATATGACTCATATATCATCATCATTTTCACTATCTAGTAGTACAAGTGCTCAAGAACTTGACAACTCACCAATAAAATTGTGCCACTGGTTACAACCTTGATACCTCTCCACATGTCTCCGTAGTAGTGTATTTTCCATAGACTGCTCCAAAAAATGACTCTGTAATGTGATAAATTTTGCAAACACATCTTGCACTAATGTACCACACCCTCTTCCTCTCTCACTCATTGTTTCTCCTCACGTGTCTCATCCCTCTCACTCAACAACATGGTACACGACGCTTTAGTTATGGCCACTAGCTAAATAAATGGGCATGCTCATCCATAATTTTGTCCACATGCTCTAACATCCCTCCACCCACAAGTATTCCGGTCTACATATTATATGTCAATGTGTGGATAGATGTGTCCACAATCAAGATCCAATGCACATCACCTATACCCAATAGCACAACACATTAGACAACCATAACCATCGCATAAATAACCAATCATATAACATAATTATACAGATACTCACGCTCTGCTATCACCATCACTATATTATCGGGGGCATGTGCTTTCCCCTCCACTCCTCCTCCCTGTAGTAACCCCACCACATCTACAAATAATGGGAACAAAAGCACCCATTAATGCACTATCCACCATGCACGGTATGCCTCTATACACCCCACATCATTTGAATCAATCGGCTCAGTGGCCGCATCTGGCTTGTCAAGCCCAAGGGATACTAGATGCTCTCTTATGGGCCCTGGTCTAGCTTCGAACCTCCTAGGTGTCTTAATGGTTCATACCCACACATATGGCTCTAAGGGCACATTCTGGGCCATACTAAACTGTCGATATATCCTCTCTACCTGAAAAAATTAGTCACACCTTGAAACTAATCCTCCAACCACATAGTCCTTCGTATGCATCGTAACTCTACAATATCCTTTGGCCCTCCTCCATAATATCAGTATGGCCTCCATATCATTGCATTTGGTCCCATCCAATATATCAAGGCTCTATAAGTATCAGTATCCATCTTCTACTCACATACCCCAACCCATCTTCTAACAAATATGTCTAGCTTAGCCCACTTTCCTTGTGGACCACCAACTAGCCTCAATACTGCTATATTCTCATAGGCCCATACATGCAATAAATTAGTCACTCAAATCCCACCTCCACACTCCTCTTGTGTAAATTTGTAAATATATCTATATAGGTGAGCCAAAACACATCATTCCTAGGCATACCTTGTTCACTCCTCCTTTATCCACTGGAAAATATTGTGCATCTTAAATAAGATGCCCACACCACCGCCCTCCACTACAATAGATGATGTAATAACCATGACTATAAACTTCTGCAAACACAGAACCTCTGACTTCAAAATCACATCCAAGATAATGTGGGCCTCAGTAGGAACTCGACTCCCCAAAAAATACCACCGAGTGGCCCACATATGTCTCTCCATATTCTCCACAGCCATGACGTGTACCCTTCCTCGACAACCAGTAACTGCAGTATGTGATATACATCCTCTAGTGTGACTAACATCTCACTAGTAGGTAGCCAAAATGTAAAAGTACCCGCACACCATCTCTCACATAAAACTCTCAACATGGGCATATTATGGGGCACATCCCCCATCCTAGCTATGTACCACAGATCGGCACGGTCCATAACCTCAAAATCATTGTTCGATAAACCCAACCTGAGAAAATTACTCAAATTTCATCAACCACGGACCTCCCTCAAATGGATATCCCTCTAAACAATACCAAACAACAACAAACAACGCATTAGCACCATATACATAAGAAAACATAAATAGTTACAACATTGATACATAGTAAAAAACACATTTTCACCAATTTAGAATGAATGTTCACTTTCTGGACCACGGCACCTAGAAGTAGGATTAGGGCTCCCAGGAGCAAGCCACCAACGCCTAGGTATGGGAGCTCCTATCCCAAATGTCACTAGTGCCTTCAACGCTCTTTTCTAGGTATAAAACGTCGAGAATAACAAAAAATAAATTTTTTTGTAAAAAATCACAAAAACTGACTACATTATATGCATTTTTCGAAAAAAAACGCACTTACCAACTCTGCTATCGTACGCGATGCCATGATAGTCACTAACATCTTGAAATGAATAGGTCATGTTTCTCTTACTTGTGGCATCCTTACACACTCAAAGTTCACTCTCACACTCGCACAAAAGACAAATGAATTGACTAATCACTTTTTCACTTTACTATTTATAGTTACTTTTCATTATTAACTCTATTATGGTCATACTTCACATTTATTATCCAACTAATACATTTCATAAGATTTTACCAATATCTTGAGCATTTTTACTCTGATTTCTCTCTTGTTTATGAATTTCTCTTCAAAATTTCACCTACCATTGTATCATACACATGACACACACTATTTCTCCTTGATGTTGTCTTTCACTCGATCTACACACATTTTCATGATATCTATTATACCTTGTCTATTACTGGGATTACTTTCAGCTCAACATTCATTCTAGTTATCACTTCCCCTTTCGCTGAAAGGGGGGCATACACTTGGTATCATATTATAATTCCACTTACACCACTACAAAATCATCTAACACCTCTAATTTTTCATTTTCGAGCATTTTCAAATACACCATGCAATATTTCATCATTTTCTATTAATTCCCCCTAATGACCTAACCAGGTGGCAATAAGTGTAAAATATCTTTATGAGTAAACCAATTAATTAATTGGAAAATAAAATATGTTCAAATTTCTAAAAATCAAAATTATGCCATTCAATTGACACAATTCAACATATTCGGTCTCCCATATGACCTAACTTGGGAGTTACATTTGGCCTCCCAGATGACCTAACTTGGGAGTTACATTGTTATTTTCCCAGATGACCTAACTTGGGAAGTTATTCTACATTTTACATTTTCTTCCAGATGGCCTAACTTAGAAGCCACCATACATTAAGGTGACACCCTTGGAGTGGTAGCAATGAGACGTCATTTGCTTTCCTATACTTCTCCTATATGGGTCAACACGTTTGATTGAAATCCTTTGATCCAAAATAACTAAAAATTGTATATGTGTTTGTATCCAACAGCTAGATCTTGAGGATATAGTTGAAGGTTGGAGAATAATTCACCTTTCTCCCTACACTCTTCCTCTGGTAGAAGAACATCCAAATTCCTCATTTATTTGTACACACGTAATTGGGTTAGGAATTGATCGCTCCCTACAACATTCAAAATCATCAATAATTCAACATTCAAAATCATCAATAATTCAACATTACAATCATCACTTTCATCTAGTGCATTTCATCAAGGTCTTACATCTCTTGCTATGCTGCATGGATTAACACACTGATTGATGGTTCATCATGCTATATGGTCTCATTCGATACACTCTTCTACCACATCTGCACTTTCTTCTACAACATGGTATTCTCTAAATTTTTCTCAACTATGCATCAATAACTACTTTATGTTACCGATATTTTGTTCACCAACATAAAGTGGGGAGAAATGTAGTCAAAAAATCAAGAACTTCCTACTATTATTATAACCCTAAGTATGTTGTTTTATGTATGGATCTTGAATAAGAAAATTATTCACCAATGACCCATCCCGTAGTCCAGTCGTCAGTCTTTTTGGTATTTTTTGTTATTTTTCTTACACATTCGTTACTCATTCGTACAGTTTGAATCAGGTTTTAGGGGCTCCTATATGTTATGGTTCACTCAGTTATCATCTGTAGTCTTTTACTAGGGTGCTTAGGTAGGGATTAGGGTGTCTGGGTGCCTTGATCCTGATTTCTAGGTGCCCTGGTCCCTGTCACACTTGGTTTTAATTTATACATTCTATTTTTGTTTTTATGGTTTTCCCTCCCATATCCCTAGGTACTAGTCGGCATTTCAGGTCATTAGTGTTAAAATTTGAGCAAGAGATCCCTATATAAACACAACATACATACTACCTTAAGGGCGGACTATTTCTACTAAGCGGATAGCTATCTACATAGAGCAAGGGACTGCATTTGGGAACTATTTTTCATCACACACTACATGGAAAGGGGAATATATTTTATTCCATCCACCATTTTGCATTCTATTTAGCTATTGCCTGCTACTTTGGCATCATTGGCACTAAGGTACCCTAGGCACATTATTACACACACAATCACATAAAAATTCTTCGGGTCTGAAATGTAGTGTAGTTCTCAGTCATAAGTCCATCCATTTGGAAGCTAAGGACAATCCAACCCATTCATTTGCATCTTTATTTTTTTATGGTTTGATGTTTTGTGTGGGGTTTTACAGGTGATTATTCATTGGAGATTAATAGCGACACCAAAAAAGTAAGTGCAACACTCACTCAACCAAAGGTGAATTATTGTGAATATCTAGCAACCATATCAAGATTTGATTCTGATTTGTCCCACATATTAGGTAACCTAGATTCCAGACCAGGGTGCCCACAGGTGCCCCTATCCCTCTCCAGGCACCCTAATCCATCTAGATCTTTCTATGTCGTTACTTTTTGAGAATCGTTGTGATAGTATTCTCTGCCATTTCATCACTTTGTTTAGTCCCAGATCACTGTGAGGTAATTCTAAATCAGGTAAGTACCTTTCTCCCTTTCATCCAATTTCATTTTAATTACAAAATAAATTACTTAACATTCTTTATTTCAATTTATTCCAATTATTGAATGGTTGTACTTCTTAGGTTTTTAATAAAATTCATATTTTATAGAATCACATATGAATCTCTAACTGTTTGATAATCTCATCAAACTTACGGGTTTTAGTCCAATCATTCTCCTCAAGATCATGAATATTTTCTTCATATTCCTTGATATGTGCTCTTAGATTCTTGTTCTTCTTCTTAGCATGCTTCATTTCTTCTTCTTGAACACACATTAGCTCAGTTTTAAGATCACCCTCTTCTTCTTAATAATGCATGCAAGATCCTCCAAATATGGAATCTTCACTTTTATATCTCTTAGCACCCTTTGCCATGGATAGGAATTCATTTCCTACATCATCATGATTAGATTTAGAATTATAATTAAAAGCATCACTACTTATCTCAGATGAGCAACAATCTTCTTTGGAGTAAACTATTTTCTTGGAAATCTTCTTATTCTCAAACTTCTTAAACTTCTTCTTACTCTTATCATACCTGTGATATTTATTATCATGATATCCATCATGTTATTCATCATATTCATCCTTATACTTATGAGGAAACCTATTTGTAAAATTCCCAATCTCACCATAGTTGAAACATTTGAAGGGAAACTTACCCTTATAATTTCCTGAACTAGTCTTCAACTTCCTAGCAAACATAGCAATAAATTCATCATCATTAGTGATATTCTTATCTTTTGAATTCTTCTCATTCTTTAATGCAACCTCCTTCTTGATAGGTTTCGTATCAATGTTCCTCATCTCATAATCTATCAAAATACCATGAATCTCATCCACCATCAAATTACTCAGATATTTGGCCTCCTCAATGGCAAAAACTTTAAAATAAAACTTAAGAGTATGATATCTCAACACTTTTTGTACCACCACATATTTTTTCACATCTTCACCTAATCCTCTATTGGTATTTCCCACCCTATCAATTCTAAGAAGATATGCAACAAGGTTTTCTTCTTCCTTCATATTCAATATTTCAAAATAAATTCTATAAGTATAGAGCTTTAAAATGTTAACCTTAGTGTCACCTTCATAAATAATCTTCAAATTATCCCAAATAGCCTTATTTTTAGTACACTGCATCACCTTGCCAAACTCTAATGATGTCAAACCACACAAGATAACATTCATATATTTCCAATTATCATTGTTAGCGTTCTTACATACAACATTAGTTAGAGGGGTTTGAGGAATGGTGTATCCATCCACAACTAACTAAAATATATCACATCCTAAAGACATGATGTGACTTCTCATCCTGATACTCCAAAAATCATAGTTTGACCCGTCAAACATATGAGCTTTGCTAGTAGAGGAACCAATCTATTGACTTTTCATTTTTTTGCTTCAAAGGATCTCCTTTAAGTAGTTAAACTTTCTTCATAAGGAACATTCTCTGATACCAATTGTTGAAATCACAATAGCTAGTAGGGGGTAAATCAGTCCTTTAAAATTTTGATTCAATTAACCATGCACAATTATAAACCTTTAATCATTAATACTATTCAACTATGCACATTAAAAGATACACATTAAAACATACACATGATCAAATGACACTAGATATATGTGGGAAAACCTCAAGGGGAATAAAACCCACTAAACATCAACATATATTACTCAACATAAAGGAATTCTATGTATATTACACAACAATATATTTCTTTAATGAAGCACCCACTCCACAAGGAACAACAACCCCTATTTAGTAGATTATTCACTCTACAAGGAGGCTATAACCCCCTAATATGACCAAGAACCCACTTAGCCAACTAAATATGAAGATCACTTAATGACCTTGTTGCTCAACCAACTGATTATTATCACTCTTTCAGCCTTCTTCACTTAAACCTCTCTCAAACAACTCTCTCTCCTTATTCTCTCATGAATGCACCAAGGTGTGCTAATTAGGTAATATGAAATTTTTTTCTACTCATATGCTCTCATCAAATTCTCACGCCTCTTCTCTGATCTACTTTATATCCATCTAACCTTGTCACACACTTTATCTTTCTCAATCACATATTCATTCCCCTAGCCTTACTCAAATAAGCTTTACGCTTTTCTTTATATACATGACTCATGCCACAAACCACTCTAGGTCAGAAAATACCATTACACCATGTAAGTTCAGTCATGAAAAACATAATAATACACTTTACACATTCATATAAGTTACAGAATGGGACCATATAGGGTGGCATAATCCTTACAATAAAAACTTGTTCAACTAGACCTAATAGTTAGGTCTAAAATTCCAAAAATCACATCTTGAACTTGAATGACACAAGGCAGCTCCACAACCACTCCATCAGATCTAGACACTTTAGAAACATTCTATCAAAATAATCTTTAGTCTAGTATCTAAACCTCTCCTCTATCAAAACTAAAGGGAAAAATAAAAAGTATCAAATATCCCATCAATATGTCTTTTAATGTGTTCCACATGGCCCAAAGTACACTATCCTTAAGTAGCCCACCATTTGAAATATTGTAAAATACCAAAATATAACCAAAAAGTTTGAAATGAATAACATATCCATCATAATGATAATAATCATCGTCTCATGGTACAAAGAGAACAAACATTACAGTTAACACATAAATTATTTCTAAATATCAAAAGATTAACTCAACTATAAAGGAATAAGTATCATAAGATTCAAGTGAGGTTTAGTTACTCCATCGTTAAGGAAACATAGAGATCCATTACCTTAAAACCAATGAAATGCCTCCAACACCAAGCATACAAAACATGTCACCCTAAGCATACTACCATACAACATATATGCACATTACAAACAAGGTAGAACTAGTTTATCAATCAACTAAGAAAATATCCATTAACATTATTGATGACGAATACCAAGTGGGATCAAATCCATAAAGCTTCAAATTACAAGTATAAAAACCAAGAAATGTCAAAAAAATATAAATGGCTAAGTAGTCACATTTAAAATAAGAAAAATCTCTCAAGAAATGAAAAGTAAACAAAAAGAGCCTCGAAGCTTCACAATAATTCAAATAAAATGGTGGTTCTAAGAAGGTCAATCAAACGTCTCAACATCAAGAATCCTCTCAAAATATAACATAATATCTTATCAATTGATGCAAGTGTAATAGTCTTTGTCTAAATAATCATCTCCAAAATATGACAAGGATCAACATTATTATAACCACACAAAGTTCATCCCTAAGACAACTAATTAAGGAGATAGGTAAAAGTACATGTTTCCATTCTCTAATCCTAAGTTATCTACACAACACAATATGCATGACACTTGCTAAGAAAATTTCATTCATACCAAATGAATAGAAGTGGATTTTTAGTCTATGAAAGACTCCACTTCCTATCTCATACTCGGTTTGAGTAAAATGTACAGTGGTCCATTTTTCCTCAATCTCAATATAAACCTTTGATAATACTTGTAGTGATTTTCAGTGTTATTACACAATACAACACTGCTGGAAGAAAAATGATTGGGGGTGAATTTGTCCTTTAAAAATTTCATTCAATTAACCATGCACAATTATAAACCTTTAAGCATTAAGATGATTAAACCATGAAAATTCAAACAAACACATGAGAAAATGACACAATGACACAAAATATATGTTGGAAACCCTCAAGGGGAAGAAAAATGACTAAACCTTTGCATATATTAATCAACACAAAGGAATCTTGTGTATATTACACAACACAAAATATTTCTTTAGTGAAGCACCCACTCCACAAGGAGTACCAATACCTATTTAGTAGAGAACCCACTCTACAAGGAGACTACAACACCCTGAGATGACCAAATACCTACTTAGTCACCTGAATATGATGATCACTTAATGAAATTGTTTCTCAAACAAATAATTTTCATCACTGTTTCAACCCTCTTCACTCAAAACTCTCTCTTTTTCTTCACTCATGAATGCACCAAGGTGTGTTAATTAGGTTATATGACCTTTTGCTTCTACTCCTCTAATCTACTCTACTCTAGATCCCTCTTGCCTCTTCACACACTTCCTCTTTCCCTCTAACATATTCATTCCATTAACCTTGCTCAAATGAGATTTACACTTTACTTTATATACATGAATAATGCCACAAAAAAATCTAGATCAGAAAAGACCATTAGACCATGCAAGGTCTGTGATAAAAAATAAAATAAGACACTTTACACATTCATATAAGTTACATAAGGGGATGATATAGGTCGGAATAAGCCTTACAATAAAAACTTGCTTAACTAGGTCTAATAGTTACGTCTACACTTCTAATGATCACATTTTGAACTTCAATGACATAAGGTAGCTCCACCAATTATATCAATGGATCATGTCTTGACACTTAAATAACATTCTCTCACAACCATAAACAAGCACAAGTACCTCTCTAAGCTCCATCTTCAACATGGATCACACCATAAGACAAGATCCATCAATTAGGTCTTAAACACCTAATTATCCACTCTCCAAAAGGAAAATGGTTCCCATAACAAACATGTTATCTAGAATTATTTGGAAATTTTACTAATACTCCATGATCCTATCTCATTCTTTAGATCCATGAGATAATTTCAAATAGGGCATAAGGCCTAAAATCCTCCAACTCTCTTACCTCACTTAAACATGTTGATAATGCTCAAGAATAGGTCTTCAAGAATGAGCCGGCTCATACATCAAATAGCTTCTTTAAGATATGTGTGGAACATCATTGGAAATACATCATCCTCAAGAAAATTATTCTTCTCATACCAACTTCCAATTCAAGGCATAACACTAAAAAAACCTCCTTCTCTAACACAACTCAAATCTGCATATAAGACTCAAGAACGATTATTTAGTTTATCTAGCTCCAACACCTCAAACTCCAATTCCATACTCAATCACTTAATGGAAAAATTCACTAGGGATCTGAACAATATCTTCAAGAAATCATATGCATATGTCATATGAGATAAGCCATACTTGCATACCTATTCCACAAGCCTTCTTAACAATCCTAATTGGGCTAATTAGGCCAGTAGAGCTTAAGCCAAAATACACCACTTATGATCAAAACATGAGATAAAACACATCATGTTAGACCTCTAAAAGCTATTTATGCTCATAATACACTACTACACCATGCAAAACATCACAAACCCTTTTAGACCTCAGTGACTAGATTTTTCCTCTTTAGGACATTAACAATAGGCAACATTGGGATAAACGTTTAATCAATTTCTTGTATAACACCTATCCCAATGTTTTCATAGGAGTTTAGAACACGTCCCAAGCTTGAGGAATCTATTGGTTTCACTTCATGAACCCTATAATACATACTTCTACCTACAAATATTCAAAAAAGATGTGTTTTTTTTAGCTTACCATCACACCTAGAGCATTCCACCACCACAAAAATGAGATCTGAATAATTCTCTACATGCCTAAATTTTCATAATAGACTTCCCATGTCATTTAGAGACCAAACCCTTCATATTTTGTCCATAACTCTCAAACTTGGGTTTTAGGAGGATTTATACCCACTTAGCTTCTTAACAATCATTCATAAAGGATAGGGCATCATTTTACCTCAGTCCACTTGTAAAAGACTCTTAATTTCATTCCCTAATATTGATTAATGGATCAAGTTCCTATGCATGGTTTATACGTGTGGGTGAGCATTCAAATTTGACCATCGAGCTGGAAAACAATGTTTTGAGATCTTGGTAGAGCCTAAAAAAATCATGCATTTCCTTGAGATGTCTAACATCAAACTTTTACCATACCTCAAGGATTACCTCCTCGATGATTTCCAATGCTCATCCATTCTCATCTACTTTTGACACTCATCACGTTACCTAGTTTTTCCATGCCTTGTATGTTAGATCTTGCTTTTAAGGACCTTGAATATGCACTATACACCTAAACCATGATATTTTATACCTTCCATACATGCTCTAAAATGTCACAATACTCCTAAGATTCTTAGATTGAATTTCCTTGGCCTGATTTGCTTTATATCTCGTGTCATGCTTGCACTAGGTATAGTACTAGGCCTAGTTAGTCTTACTTAAACATATGCCACACATGAACTAACCAATTCTTCATCTTGTAGACACTAATAAACCTCTAAAATAACTCCATGAACATGATATACATCATATAAACTTCATACAACTTATGGATCTCACTCACTGGTTCATACAAGTTGAAGCATGCACTAGACCATGCATATGCACTAAGACACCATGCCACTTCACCAATGGAACACATCATGACATACACGTCATTTGAAATTAATGAGCATCAATGAAGACATAATGCTCTCTCATATGCACACCAAGATTCCCTTTGACATCAATGACAACAACAATGACACATGTCCAACAAACACATAACCATACCACTAACAAAATAATTATTATGCATAACCATAACACCATCCTCATCGGTATACATACATGGTACAACATCACCTATGCTCATGTCTTATACCATGTTAGGTTTCCACATGATGCACTAAAATTATAAGTACAGTACAATGTGGGTAGGATCACCATATGCCACCAATTCTCAAGGAATGAATTTAGCACTTAAACATATGAATACACATGTACAATGAAACATGGTGATGTATCATCATGACACATCCATAATTCACTATGAAAACATTCTGACACATAACACACTATGTTTACATGTATGAAAGAATAGGGTGATATCACATTATAAAATATTCATAGCTAAAAAATATGTGGTTTTCACAATTATCCTAATAGCACATGTACCATACATAAAGGATTCACAAGGGGTGCATAAGTCATGAAATAAAATAATAGTTAAAAAACCCATGCCAAGTGATAAGAACAACAAGCTCATTCATAACATCAAAAGTACATATATGTTAACAACACAACATAATTCATCCACCATCATACTCAACTATATAAGAATAATAGTTAAGATATATTAGGATTGTAGTAATGATAACACCATGATAATTTGACATTGTTTCAATAATATAGTATCGTGGGAGGTTGAGAAGGGGTAAATATCAAGTTAAACATTCCAAGAAGGAAAAATAAGTATATATGGTATCAAATATCATATATAATTTTCACAACCATGAAAGAATAAAACTAAATAGAAACTCACTAGTCTCATGATATCTTACATACCAATCTCTAGATGTCACCCATAGTACTACTATCCAAAAGACGCACCAAGAAAAAAATGAACCATATTATAAATTTCTCTATAGTTTCTGATGCAAAATGTGTCAACAAGGCACAAGTATATAAAACAGAAATATGGATTCACTATAAAACATGTTCGCAAGGATTTAAGTGATTAATACAATAATTGGGCCAGAGAACATCACAATGGCTCCACATAGCATACCAACAAGACTCAACATGACATTCATGTTACACACATAAGAATCATTTATAGTTTATCCCATAAATTCAAGATTTTGAACCTCCACTCTGATACAAAATGTAATGCCCCAAAATTCACAACCCAAAATACAACGGTAAAATAGGCATATTTTTTTATGATTTTTGTTATTTGACACAACACTTAATAGTCATACTTTGAGCACAAGAAACACAACATTAAACCCAAATATATACTGGCACTCACATTTTTCCATCAACCAAAAGAAAACCTAACTTACAATTTTACTTTCATATGCATTATATTATATTACTTAAGAAATTTTAAACTATGGAAGCATAACTAATGTCACTAAGGCACATGATACCAACATCTCATATAAGGTGTTGGGGTTGTAATATTAAGCGTGAAATTGAATTAATAAGAAACTTGCCAAAGAATAAATAGTCATGGCATTTACAATATAAGTGTGACAGATTCCATATCAGGTTGGCATAGTGTTTTATGTTTAAAATATAAGAGTGACCTAAAACAGGGCTACTTGCCTTGATATAAATCAAGGTAATATCATTAGAGATCAATTATAAGTAGAAAAAGAAGATATGTGAATAACAAGCTCATGTGAGCAAGAAATGTGAGAAAATTAATAATACACGATGTGAATGTGTGAAGATTCATCTAAACTCATGAGTGAATGTATACAAAAATTTGTAATTCCTCCATGAAGGTGTTACTGCTGGAAATAGTGGGACTATTGGGTGAAAAGTTTATTCTCAATAAAGATAAGTTTTTAGTGGGTTTTCACCAAAAGGTTTTCCCACTTATATCTTGTGTCTAATGTTCATTTGCTTTCATGTTTATGTATCTAATTCATTATGTGATGTAATCAATCCTAATTTTATGTTCAAACATAAACTATAATATTCGGTAATTTATTTTGCTGGATAATTAAATTTTTTCTATTATTTATGCTCGTGATTTCCCTAAGGTAACCTTCATTTTATTTTCTAGATTCTTTCATGAGTTAGTTTAACACTAGGAAAGATACATGGAAAGTCTCATATTAGTTCACAACATCTAATTCATCAAGGATGTAATAATATTTTATTATTTATTTTGAACTTTAGCTAGTTTACAAGGCAAATTAAGTGGGAAAATGTAAGAAATAGGGTATACCAACCCCAGTTGCCCCCTTTTACCATCCTGTTAAATATCACCATAGCTCATCTAACTCTCATGGAAAAAATATAACATAGGGTCAAAATTCCATTTAGTCATTTCATGCAATAACACCATTCGTATGGTGGCTCCAAGGAAGCAACTTACCTCAAGCCACTAGAAGATATGGTATGAATCAATAAATTCCCTTTTTTTACAGTTTTTTATGTTCATATCATCCTAAGAAGGTATGGTTTACCATTGATTTATAGTATGCATGGCTTTCTTTTTTCAATGCCTTCATAGGGTGACTTTTTTAATATAAGATTTGATAATTTTACACTATAATAGAACATACATAAACGAGAACTACACCCTTCATTTCAATTTGTATAATAATTCTTATTTAGTTTATTTTATTTTCAAATCAAGATTTCCCCTTAATGTACTAACGTGAGGGTTCCACCTGACTTTATTATTTACTAGTGCTTGTTTGATAACATTTTAATGTCACATTATTGCATTCTTTAATTTCTTCTATGAACTCATTCAACTATATTGTTAAGTCACCTTCATTATAACTTAGTATTCCAAAGTCAGCCATATAATTGTGTTTTTTAGACACTTTCACTCCTCATGTTTTCAAATGTAAGACTATACCATTTGAAAAAAGTTCCATACATATTTACACCACCTACTACTAGGTTTCTAGGGAATACATATGAAGATAGGGTCCATACACATATCTCAATGGTAAATTGTAGGTCCTTTAGTGAGGTTATTCAATATTCATGCTTTCATCTTACTTGTTTCATTATTGTATTTCTAACTTCTATTTGATTTCATGTAGGAATAAATACTTGTGGTTAATGTATGGTCTGGAATATCCTTAACAAGGATTACTAGATTAGGGTCCACATGTTGTCTTTTTAGGCTATCATCCTAATAGGGTTTAACCATTTCCAATCCTAACCAGGTCTTTCATATCATTTTACCATTTAGTATACATGTTCAATAGCATATCTTAAAATTGTATTTCTTATTTTATCTACATTACTTGATGCCAACATGTATTAATACAACTAAGATCGTTCTTACAGCTTTCATTCTCTATAGTATGGAGGTGATTACTCATATGGGCAATCTACACAAAAAAATACTCTTAGATCACTCTTTTCAATTAAGTTATTCCCTTCCTAGTTCTCTAATATTTATTAAATCACACAACGGGCACACTCATTATTCTACACATAAGCATGCCATATAATGGCATTTTAATCTAATTTAATTGATACATCTACACCCTTATTAACATATAACCCATAATTAGTATTACACACATGTCAAAATTCCCATTTCATAACACCCCAATGCATTATCATTTTCCTACTATTTACAAAAATCAATATTTTGCATTTCCATCAATGAAAATAATGAAGGTTTATCCTTTTCAATAACATTACATTCAAGGTTATATGTTACCACAAAAGAAAAAAATAACGCAATCAAATGCCTTTTTCTAGGGCACCTGCAACCAAAAGCATGGTTAGCCAAAGAAGTTGGCATGGAAATATCCTACCATCTAACACCTTCTATGTATGCATATTTTCCATTCACTATTATATCAAACTTTTTGCATGTTTAGAGAGGGTAAGGGATGCATTTTCAGTTTAATTTCATTTTCAACTTTAGAGAGAGAGAAGCACACTATTTCCCAGAAGAATTTTCTCAATGAAAGTAACAAATAAAGGTTCAATAAAGTCAAGTGATGGTGTCCTAAAGAATCTCAACAACTATTAAGTTTAAAGGGGGTCCCATGAAATTTTTTCATTTATTGATGTGAATTTTAAAAAGTGACCAATTTAGCTAGAGTGGCTATGAAATTGAGTTCAAAAACTAACATCCAATACTCGAACACATATTATATCAACTCCCATACACTCCCCTATATTTGGATAAACCCTATAAATTCACGTAACTCATTTCTAACAATCAAGGTTCAATTTATGAATACCTTTTTGAAGTGATTTTTGTAAATGCACCAGTTCATTCTTGCTGCAAAACATCAAGTGGTATATAAAAACCTCTTGAAAAAATTTCTTCCAAAATTATTTTCTCAAAACTAAAAGTTATAAACAATTATTTTGGTAGGAACTAAAAGTTAGAGAGAGAGAAGCACACTATTTCCCAGAAGAATTTTCTCAATGAAAGTAACAGATAAAGGTGCAATAAAGTCAAGTGATGGTGTCCTAAAGAATCTCAACAACTATTAAGTTTAAAGGGGGTCCCATGAAATTTTTTCATTTATTGATGTGAATTTTAAAAAGTGACCAATTTAGCTAGAGTGGCTATGAAATTGAGTTCAAAAACTAACATCCAATACTCGAACACATATTATATCAACTCCCATACACTCCCCTATATTTGGATAAACCCTATAAATTCACGTAACTCATTTCTAACAATCAAGGTTCAATTTATGAATACCTTTTTGAAGTGATTTTTGTAAATGCACCAGTTCATTCTTGTTGCAGAACATCAAGTGGTATATAAAAACCTCTTGAAAAAATTTCTTCCAAAATTATTTTCTCAAAACTAAAAGTTATAAACAATTATTTTGGTAGGAAATAAGAGGTGTGAGGTGATAGATTTTTGTTTCGTAACTCGGTCCCAAAAGGACAAGCCAATTCCAAAATTAATTACTAACTTTCAGAAACTTTCCCATACAATGAAACAACCACCTGGGATCAGAAACATGTTTTATTAAATGATCAAACAATCATCTAAAGTTATTTTAAGGTTTGTTATGAAATTGCATGTCACTAGGTAACACGCTCAAATATTGGCATGTCTGCTACAGGAGTCAAGGAGGCATTTTGCACCTCATTTTAAAATGTCTTTACTAAATTTTGTAAGGTTTTTTAAGGTACATTTTTTATACAAAATTTCATGTTCAAATCAAAATTGGTGGTTATATTTTCCAAATTTTCTCATATAATTTTTCAATTATTCCCAAGTCACATTCTGTGAGCAAGGTTAACACTCAAAAATGGTCATTCTAGTTGTGTGAAAATAAATTATATTTTAACATTTTGAAGCAACACAAGTCATTTCATTTAACAAAAACATATTCATCACTTGATTTTAATTATGATACAATAATGAATGGAAAAATAATAATATGATAATCGTGTTATATATAAAGGATAAAACCATGCTTTGTCCAATCAATGAGGCGATGCATGAGAGACACTCTTGAGTTGTTCACAAAAAAAATTATTTGAGACCATGATCTGAACATACCACTTCTCCCAGTCATTTTTCAGACTACTTTCATGTCCCTTGATTGATTCATCCTTCCATGAAACCACCTCTCAAAAAATTTCAAATTGTTCTCATGTGTTGGAAGAAAGTAAAGGAAAATTTGTAAACTTGGCATGCATTGGATGTCTGCTAGAAAGGGTAGTAGAAGATTGTCTTTACCACTATCAACATGGTATAATAGTATCAAGGCCATGCATATTTCTCAGCTACTATCATGTTCCCAATGTTTAAATAAAACCCACATAGGAATGTTTCTCTAAATTATCGCACATCTACCAATGCTAAGTTAAGTGCATTCCACAAACCCACATAACAAGCCACACATTCAAGCCAAGTCACATTTCCATGGTCAACACCATATCCTAAGCATTGTTTACCAAAATCATGCCTAAATATCATGCATGTATATTGGTGATCTTTTAACCCGTTACTATTGTTATTATATTCTATCAAATAAGGCATAGGAGTTGTTTTGCCTTCCCCCAAAATAAATTTATTTGAAACACATGTTTATAATCATTGATTCCCATGAAAAAACATTTATTTATGGCATTCATAAGAGGGATCATGCCTTCTCTATATTTTGATGGATCCCTAGGTATTGTAAAAATCTCTCTAAATGACATAGGATGAGTGGAATGTTGGTGAGGGAATGACACTGGTCTTACAAAAGTAACTTGCATTTGCTTCAAAGTTTCCAAATCCTTTGCATAAGTTTCTAACATAGAACTAGAGGAAATAAAATCTTCCAGAAAACATCCTATTATGTCAAAAACTTAGCACCCAGGGATATCTCGTAATGGATCCCTACTTTTTGGAAAATATGGGATGATCTTACACAAATGAGATCAACCTCTAGAGAAGGTTGGTTCCTCTACCTAATCCTAGAACTAAACTACTCTTAATGAAAGGAAACACAACTATTAACTCATAATCTATCAATTTTAAGGGGATAGGGAGAGAGAGTGAGAAGAGAGAGAGAGAGAGAGAGAGAGAACATGAAAACAAATAAATCCTACACTACATAGGTGATAACACCAGAAAAAAGGGGTGTTGGATAGTTCAAAATGCATGAAAATGGGGAAAATGTGAGAATGGGGAGTATGGACAATCATCACAGACTAAGATACATACAATATACCATTTTCATTAAGAAAAAAAATTTAAACATGTAATGGGAACAATAGAATGCACAAAATACCTGTAATATGAAGAAAGGTAAGATAGAACAATGAAAATCCAATAAAGGATAGATTATCACAAAACATTGATTTTATTGCTCCAGAAGTTTACACAATACAACAAATTATGGATTAAGAAGACATGATTCCCATTACAATGCTCAAAAAATGAAGTCATGGAGCTCCATATCCACCCGCCAACTGAGAATAAGAGAGAGTAGCATAAAAAAGTATCAAACTCTCTACAAATGAGCTCTATTTTGCAATAATATGGAAGAAAGAATGAGAGAGAGGGAGAGAAACCTGAAATTACCCTTCAACCACACCAAAAAATGGAATTAATTGGCCTGCAAAAGTGATGGAGGACCCTGTAAAACCCATTCCATCTTGTCTTGTGTCGTGTAGAAGAAGAAAATTGACTCCTTTGTCTCCATTTGATCAATTTTACTTGCTTGGGACATGACATTTGAACATGGGTCTTTTTTTGTCTTTTCTCCACCAACCCCCACCTAATTCAATTTTTTTATTATTTCATGATGATGAGGGGAGAATTATGATCCCATTAATATCAAATTTACCAATTTTTTTGATCTTGGGAGTGAGAAATGTCCATGCAGGTTCTAGGGGGTCATGGAGCACATTTCCAAATATATCGACCTCTGTGTTCTTTTACTTTTTTCACAATCCCAATTGAACTCTGTCACTTTTCCTTGTATTCCTTTATATTTTCTTGCAATGTGGGTTTAAATTGGATGTGAGGAACTATTTTTCTCATGGAACTGGGCTTTCAATTTTTTTTGGGCCCAAGATTGTCGTTTTATTCGCAATCAACTCTACCTCCAACTCAGCGAGCTTGGTTAGCTCACCAAGCTCCTCCCTTAACTCGTTAGATCCCCTATGCTACAAAACTTTGACATTTATGGGGAACAAGTTCCCCACACACACCATTCCTACAACCCTTATAACTCCTTGGTACAAGGGTTCATGTTCAACTTCACTATATTCTTCCTATTTTGAAAGCTTACCTTCGTTATTGCCTTACCCTCCATCAAGAGCTCCAAGCTTGCTAATGCTAGACTCATACCTCCCTTGCTACTGAGGATCATCTTTTCTGGTTCCATATCACCATTCCTATGCTCAAAAGGACTTAAGGTATATTGCTTCCTTGTACATACTCATATTAGTACTAGTATTCATAGGAAAGGCAAACAATGAGATAGACTATGCCTTGGCTGAGAATCATATCTCCTCTGTCCCTGTTCAGTCATCATATTCATCAGCATAAACCTCTCACCTTTGCCCTTCAGTCTATCCATATACATTCTCTTCTCTGTATTCTTTGTACTACGCTCTTGTTTGACTAGATATACCAAATAGGTCTCTAGGGTTAATATGCCTAATACTTCAAGCAGGGTTCTTGGATCACTCTATCACCTTTAGAACACTTAAAAAACTCTAGTATAAAGTTTTTAGATCACTAGTTCAGTCATACCTTTGGTTTGCAACATAGTTCTCTTATCAAGGTTTAATAGTCTTCTAGCCCTCTCAACATACAAATCCTACTTATATCTCAAACTTTCACAAAATAACCATACCCTCAAATGAGTGATTCAGAGACCCGTTATGCAGTCCTCAAAAATTCTTGAAGCTCATACCCTATTGCTTTATAGCGAAACCAAACTTCCTTTGTAATATATCATGCAATTTAGGTCTATTTTGTCCCTAGGAGGATAACAATGATACTTACCTTTACAATATCACTCTATTGATAATAGATCCACCTATGAAATACTGGTAAGATGGTGTCTACCAAATTTGGTAGCTGGAATCCCTATCTTAGTCTCCCATACACACTTTTTCTTCCTTTTCTAGATCATGTATAGCCTGGCCTGTAAAACTTCATATCACTTTCTCACATGTGTGAATTAGAAATTGAAGTTTGACACACCTCTACAAGGGTCGCAGAAAGAGATGCCCTCCAAATTTCATGAGGTTTGACATGATAGAATTAGAGTTATGAAAAGCCCTAGTTACGACCCAAGAGAAAACATTTAAGGCTACAAGACATTTTACATTGTTTCAAGAGATACAAAAATTCAAGGTTCATTCATTCACCTCCCTAAATATTTCCATGTAATCACAGAGCTCATATACTCTCCTTTGGAGGATTGTTCATTTTCAAGGTCTCGATCTGAACAAGTTTCTCAATACACAGTCTATAGAATACAAACATAATATGCTAAATCATAATCAAAATACCTGTAACAACATCTCCACCTTCCCATTATATCTTGAAAACTGTTATTACATCATGATTTTTATCCATTACATTATTGATCCTTGTGAATATCCTCTTGTAATCTTCTAGTCTAGCCCCTGTATTGACTATCCATCTCCTATACGAGCTCAACAACCAAAAATAACTTAGGAAAGGATGAAAATACATCCCAAAACTCTCTCCATATGTCTACCAATCTGTCCAACTCATGACACCCCTTAAAATATCCTTAGTTAGGCTTATGACAAGCTAATGCTCACCTTTTGAATCTTTCTTACACACACTCAATTTAACTTTTTTTTACAACATATTCAATTTGTAGAGTCATTTTCTCAAGTGAAATCACTCACACACACCTAGACAAACATGTTTAAATGGTCTTATATGACCTTATGGCATCTTATTCCTTGATGCTTCTGCATCAGGTTACCCGGGTGGAGAAAATTTGAGCTCTAGCTCAAATGCAATATTGACCTTTCTTCCTCCTGGCCTTCCAGTCCTTTCTTTTCCTTTCTGATGGTACACTTTGAATTGTTTGTATCTTTTTACTTGTTTGTACTCTCTACCTCCTAACCACCACTCTAAACTCATATTTTCATCTTCTTTTTATACACCTCTTTTTCTTACTTTCTTTTTTCTTTATCTTCTTATTTATGAGTCTTACTAGAGACTTTACCTTGCCTTATTTTGACTTACCTACAACAAAATTATCTAGAGAATTATTAAATACGAAATCATAAAGCTTGATTTCCTTCTCAACTTGTTCTATCTCTTTCTTCTTCTCATGTTCGCACTTGGTCTCTTAATAGGCCTGTCTCACTTTGCTAATGAATTAGAAGTCTTCAATGTTGAAATTCCATTCCTTTAAATTTACTAAAAATCCACATGACTCCCTAGTTGGCATCCTTGTCCACTATAGAATATTGTGTCTACTTTCATCATGATATGAAACACCATTACTTCTACAATCTTCTTATGTTTTTGTGGTTTCTAGTTCCTCTAGATTCTTAACATGTTTGTGTTAAGAATATGGGACAAGATAAAATAAGAGCAAGTGATGCCTATTAGGAAAGAAAATGGTATGTGTTTAAGATGAATAAATGGTCCTCCTGGAGGAATAAGATAAATTAGGATCAAATGAGATGAGTTAAGTAAATATTATGAAATAGGCACCATAATGGTGGGTTTAAATCCATGGTGCTTTTAAAGGGAAACATAGATATGGCCAAAAATGTGGTCGTAGGAAGAGGGGTTGAAAGTACAATTGGATAAAATGATCTATATGAGATAGGATGATGTAGAATGTGGAAAGGAACTAATCAATGAACAAACAAGTCCTAGAAAGAATCCCCCTAGCATGGGAGGATGAATAGATGAGGATGAGAAAAATATGTTAAAGGATCAATAATGGGGAGGAAGATGTTCCCCCAATGAAAGGGATGTGGATAAGATAGTGGATGTCAAAGGATATGGATGTCAAGAATATGGTGTATCAAGGTGAATAGTATCAATGAACAAGGGAGGAACCTCATCAAGAGGAGTGATAAGAGATGATGCAGATGGGTGAAGAGACCTAGGAGGTTGATCAGATAGAGATGTAGTAAAAGGGATCTGATGGGCTATGGATGAAGCAGTAGATGGAAAAGGGGAATTTCTGATGATGTCCTCTTATTTAATAATATCATGAAAAATAGTCTAAAGGGCCTTACAATGCTCATTGTCATGGCTCGAAGTGTGATTATAAGCACAGATGTAATAGGGATCAAACCATGAGGGATTCAGATGGTTCGGGTCGAAGGTTCGGGTCGAAGGAAGTGTGATGGTAGAATTCTGAAGAAAATGTTGGAGGACCTCTACATATGATCCGATGTGGGCACCAGGGAAGGTTTTGTAAGATGGTGTGGATGGCAATGGTAAAGGTGGATTGGGTCAAGGTCTATCTGGTGTAGAAGAAGATGCAGTGGTGGAAGATTTAGGCCTAGATGACTAGATAATTGGAGGTATTTTTGATGAGGGGGTTGTCCCTAGGAAGGAATCAGATTGTTTGGATTTGGATTGGTTGATTGTTCATGATAGAGGAGGAGGTCTTAAGATAGAGGGATGAGGTCCCATGATGGAAGATGTAGATTTGGTCTTGATTGGAGGGATGTCAAATTTCTTTTGAGGATGCTCAAGGGATCACTATAGGAAGGACACCCAAGGTTTCAGACTTGGATTTTTTAGGAGTGCCCTTGGTAGAAATAACAATGATTTTGACAGGTGGATCAAAAGGTGATGTAATGGTGGATTACAGGTGTAATTTTTGCATGATTTGTTCAAAGGAGGATGGGAATTAGTTCGATGTGGGAACATTTGGTTATGTGAGTGAGACAGGAGGATCACCTCTGGTAGCTGCAAGTTGAAGTTCTCTCCAATATTTCTCAAATGATGTATGTGGTCATGATAGTCAAAGAATTAGGTGTGGGCAGAAGCATAGAAAGAGGAACCAATATGGAATCTAAGCACTATACGATAAGAAAAGGTGGAATATATGTGGATGGGGGAATATGGTCTGATACAATGGATTGAGTAGATTTAGGTGTGGAATCAATAACATGAGTAGATGTGGATATGGAAATAGAAAGGGGTGTTTAGATCATGTGGTTAATAATGTCTATGTGAGATGGCGTAGATGACGGATGGGTTGGGATAGGGATGGAAGAGGGATGAGTGTTAATTGTGTTTATTTTGGGTGTCTCAAGAGGCTTATAGATGGATTGAGGAGATTGTGACGAGTGTGATAATAGATGTGGATGTGGGAATGGTATATGTTGGAGGATTGGATGATGTAGGCATGGGTAAAGTAATATGTGATAGTGATGTCAATATATATTACTGGGGTGGACTCGTAGATGTGGAAGAAATAATTGTGGTGACAAGAGTGTGTGGGAGAGATGTAGATAACGTTCTAGGCACGATAGGTGTGGATAAAGATATGGGTATAGTTAAGGCTATTGTGTATGTGGTAAGAGTAGGACTGGTTATAAATGAAAGAGAAGCAGTGGAGGTTAAGGTGGTAGGTAGTGGGATCATGGATATAGTGGATGTGAGGATAGCCCTTAAAGGGGCAGTTGGGACCATATCTAAGATAAGGGTATATGATGAAGATGGTAAAATAGATGTGGGAGAAGATGTTTGATGTATGGTGTTGATTGAGAATGGATTAAATTGATGTGATGTAGAAGGAAAAGATGAATTTGTTGGTGGGGGTTTAGGAAATGGTTGTTTGAAAATGTCACATGATGATGGTGGGATTGGAGCATGGTGATAAGTAGGGTCATGGTATGATGATGGGGATGGGGCAAGAGTATAATACAGAAGGCTCGTAAGGGACATCCCTAGGTAATACAAGTAGTTTGGATGAAGGGGAAACTTCATAAGGTGAAACATGATTTGTTAATTGATATCTACAGAGAAGAAAATCACATATGGGGTTCTCATGAGAAATATCCATAAGTGATGTGGGTATGGTGATATTGGATGACCCAGGAAGGGCATGAGATAATAGAGGTAAAGATGGTGGGGTATAAATATGGATGGTGTGAGGCGATGGGGATAAAACAGGGTCTATTGTTTGATGTGATCGAGAAGCAGAGGGCATGTGGCGGAGATAATCATAGATAGGTTCGGAAGAAGGTCTAGAAGCAACCAAGGGTTTGGATGGGGTCATGGTGGACTACTGATAACTTCTCAAGGAAACGTTTGGTTCCATTGTTAAACAAACAAGTCAAGCAAATAATTCCTTTTATGTTTTTATTAAGAATGTGAAAAATAAATGGGAGATGGATAAGAAAGGACCTAGAAGGGGGTAATCTATGTTTGGTTTTAGGTAATTTGTGGTTGGGAAATGTCTGAGGTGGCTTTCTATTAGGTGATCTGTCTATCGGGAAAAGGGATTGTTTTGATATGTTAATTGATTTGTGTGGTTTAGGCTATGTGTGATAAAGTTAGATGCATAAGATTGAACCCCTACTTAAACTATATGAGAAAGCATGATGCAAAAAAAAGGGTTCTTTTAAAGCCAAAACAAATTGTTATTTTCAATGAGAACATAGACAGGAAGGGAAAGCACAATGCAAAAGGAGTAAATAGAGAAAAGAGGGATACCTAGATAGCACTTTTCCTATTTATCTACTCTTTTGAGCGATTAGGGATCTAGATAGTGAACCCAACATGAGAAAGCAAAGCCTCATACTACAATGTTAGTAAAAAATATAGAATATAGAAAATAAAGAGACCACATAAAGGGGGTCCCACTGGGCATGCTAGGAATTTTATCCAAACTTCTCATTCGTAATGAAGTTAATGAACTAGCTACTAAAGAAACTAGTAACTCAAAAATGATAAAGGGTTTATGTTGCCTTATATATGATACAACTGTTAGATGGTTAATTCTCACTGCAACTTGATATACCTACAAAAATGGAACAAATATGGATTAGATAGATATATGAAGGGGTTAGTTGATAACGCGGTTCTAAGAATTGATTAGCTGTAACAAACCGTTACACCAAAACCTTGAGGCATTAGTGAAATCCACACACGAGGATCATAACATCCCACCACACTTCCGTAGATCCCAACTCGGGCTAGGTTTGCACCCACACTCCCATATGTACAAGCCCTACTTCACCGATGTTTAGGTGCCCTACAAGCCTAGACTACACAATGTAACCAACTGAGTGAGATTCGAACACGGGTGGTTTCCCTGATACCAAATGTAACGAACCATTACACCAAAACCTCGAGGCATTAGTGAAATCCACACATGAGGATCATAATATCAACTTCCTTTCGCAGATGTCAACCCTCATTTCTTTAGAAAGAGTGATGTTAAGGATGAAATTATAGAAATATGCACAAATAGGAATATCACTTAATCTAGAAAGATTACAGAAATTTATCTAAAGCTACTTATATGATAATAACTATAAATTGATTATTACCAGGTCTGGGTTGACGGCGACCTGGAAGGGAAGATCTAGATTATAAGATGAATATGCAGACATGAAAGGTCAGAACTCCAACTGGAGGATGATATGAGTCTAAGTATATTGTGAGTAATCTACAGGAAAGAACTAGGGACAAAAAACCCTAGGAAATGGCTGAAAATAGTAGTAAAAGAGATCTGAATGAGAAACTGGACCTGGGTCAACAGTGATTTGACTGGGTTGGTGGTGACTGTAGTAGGATTGGATAAATCTGAGGATAAATGGGCAAGACAGATAACCTATAAGCAAAAATTCTAAAGGAGAAGGTTGTTAAATAAGCTCTAAGTGTATTTGTTGATGGTCTGATCATGCAAGAGATTAAATAAAATAAATCCCCAAATAATATGATAAAAAAGATGAATAAAGCAATACAATGATAATGATAAACCTCGTGATGGATGATTGTGAGTGATGTAAGCATGTTGAAAATATGTCCAGAAGATATGTGGATGTCTTAGAACTTCTCATGCATATGACAGGATGCTCAAGCTAGGAGAAAACTTGAATTTGCATACATCTGATGTTGAATAGAAGGAAAGCAATTAGTTTTACAAGGTTTGATGGTGACCAAGTTGGGTCGCTGTTAATTGCAGGTAAAGTTTCTCCACTGGGCATGATTTTCTACTTTTGATGGGATTTTGGTGTTTTTAAATATTAGGCGAGTGCTTTAAAGCATGTAGGTGGGATTAGGTTGTTTGGGGATGAATTTAAGTTAGCTAGGGCATAAAATAGATGGGAGAAAAGATTTTAAAAGAAAAGGTATGAATTTAGGATAAAATCAATATAAATAGAAGGTTGGTTAGGGCAATGGATGAGGATTAATTAATTAATGGGAATAAAGATTAATGTGGATGGGATAATTGGGCATGTAAGATATTAAAATGATCAATTAATTAATGTCACTTAATTAATTAATGAGGATTAGATGGGAATTTAATTAAATAAGGGGGATGATTAAATAAATACGTGCACGCAGGCAATGAGGATATAAATACTGAATTTAGGTGTCTACAGTGCTAATGTGAACACTACACTCGGAACAAATATATTTGTGGTCATCTGCATCTCTTTCTTGCTCTTGTTCATTTGCAAAATCAACCTCCAACACGTGTTCTTGAACCTCAATCTCAACTGAAAGATTATTCATTAGTGGAATTTAAGTGATATTGAACCTTGCAGCCCACTCTTTCAAGTTTCCTACAAGCTCTTCTTTGCTAGGATCCTCATTTTTCTTCCCTCCTTGATGGATTTTCTGATTTTCTTCTTCCCAAAATGGATTTGATAATGCAAGAGGAGGGGTGGGTTGGGATTCAACTTGACTTTGTAATTTTTTTGGTGGAAGGGGAGGTTTAATTTCTTGTTTCTGTGGAGGGGAAGGATTTTTAGAAGGGAAAAGGGAATAGAATTGAAGGTGGGGTGGAAGGGAAGAAGATGTATAAATGGAATCCACAATAGGGTTAGTATATGGGAAACTAGGAAATTAAAACTCAAGTTGAGATGGTGAAGGTTGGGGAAGGGATATCAGAAGGATGTGAGGTAATGGTGTAGAATTTTCCCATTGAAAAGGTTTCCTAACACTAGACTCATAAGCCTCAATCTCCCTAATCCACTTTACAAGTTGTGGTAGCATCTCAACCATGAAATCCAACTTCTTTTGAGGGCTAAAATGTCTTGGAATATGGCCAACCCATGGACAAGGGACCCTAAAACCAATTTTTAATGCCTTCAATTGAGATGTAGCCCTGGTCTAAACCATATTTTCCTCCATCCTTTGGATCTTTCTCTGATATCCAACATCCTCAGGCATAGGATGGCCTCCATAATCTGCATATTCTTTCCCTGAAACAACTGCATAGTTTAGAGAATGGGAAAAATGACTTGAATTTTGCTCACATGGATATGCATACTACTGATTTTCATCATAAAACTAATATGGAGGTGAATTAGAGCAGCATGGAGAATACTTTTATAAGTTTGGAGGTGGGGTAAATTCGTCTTACTAATGTTGTAAATGAGAATTCCATGATGGGAATGAAGTCATGATTGCACAACTTCATGGAAAGAAATGAAAGATATGGAAAGAAAAATGGATGGAAATGGGTGGAAAGAAAGGTATACAACTTAGAAAATGGGTTGTTCAGATCACTGGAGTCCCTAGTTGTGCTTAGAACATACCTTCAAATGTTGAATTTCATCAAAATCACAACAAAATTGATGAAATGAAGTGATAAGGTTCTTCAAACTTGTCCCACCAAACGTGCCAAAAACTATTATTGTTATATCAAAAAATTATCACTATGGGATATCCGGTTATGGATCCGTACTTTTTGGAAAAGATGGGATGATCTCCCAAGAGTGGGACTTACACAAATGAGATCAGCCTCTAGAGAAAGTTAGTTCTTCTTCCTAATCTAAGCACTACGCTACTCCTAATACTGTAAAAACATTTATCTAATCCTATCCTATGAATTCCAAGGGACCAAGGGAAGAGAAATGCATGTAAATGTAAAAATCCTACACTAAAGGGGGTGATAGCACCAAGAAAAGGGTGGATTGGACACTCTCCAAGAGATGAAAATGAGGGGAAATGGGGATAGAGAGGATATTCATAGCATCACAGTCTATAACACACATTTACACTACCATTTCCATTAAAAATAATCATCTAGAGCTTGCAAGAAACCATTAAAATTCACAAAATACTTTTAAATGTAGTGAAGGGGCCAGAGAAACCAATAAAACACAAAAAAGGTTTACAAGATAACCACAAACTTGATTTTATTTCTTCAAATGTTAACATAGATCATTACAATGAAGAAATGAGGCATACATTCCTTACAAAATGCTCAAAAATGGAGGTTTTGAGCTCACAATACACCTACAATACATGTAGAGAATAAAGGAGAAAACTAGAGAATGTTCAACTACTCAAAATGAGCTCCTTTTTACAATATATGAGAAAGATAAATAAGGAAACCGAAATTTTAATCCAACCACCAAAAATTAGCATTAATTGGCCTATATAATTGATAGAAACCCCTGCAAAACCCATGCTTCCATGAATTGTTCCTTGTGGATGAAGAAAAATGTGTTCATGCCTTCATTTAATTCATTTCCTCTTACATGGGACATGTTTGTTTGGACCAGGGTCTTTCTCTTTATTTTTTACCTATCGACCCCCATCATTTATCCTATTTATTGTTCCCATGTTGAAGTAAATAAAATTCTGAATCCCACCATATAAATTTTATTAAAAATGGAGTTCAGAAGAGAGATTTAGAGCCATGCGGGTCTAGGAGGTCAAATTTACACATTTTTAAAAGTTTCAGACCATTTTCCACTGGTAAGTGCACAGTCCGTAAACTATGTCATCCTTTGTCCCTTTTATATTTTTAACTTGTGGGTTCATCTAATATTTCAGGCTTTGAGGGAACTTGTGGTACTTTTTCCTTGTGGGTTTTCAGTGCCCACATTTCCTGTAATATCCGCATTAAACCATTCTGAGTTCGGCAGGATCACCGAGTTATCTCTTTCCTCACCTTATAACTCCACAGCCACATGTCTTACTAACTCTGTGAGATCTGTTAGCTCACCAAGATCCTCCTTTGGCTCGTCCTATGAATTGTGGGCATTTCACACCCACAAGGAACTCACATCCCTGTGGATATTTTATCGTCCGGGCCCTCTAGGGTCTCCTTTTCCGATCCACCCACACCAAACCATCCAAGACCCTATCCTTTGTACTGTGGCCACCATGGCCTTACAGGGAACCTAGCCCCTCACGACCCTGTACCGCCCAGATCGTTGCTCCAAAAATGTCTGCAATGGTCTATCCTCCCCCTAAACCTTTGTATTGTGGGTCCTTAAGTGATGCGAGGAACCTAGGTTCCTTGGGTACATGTTCCCTTCGGGCCTTCTAAGGCCGACTAACCTATAATACACTGTGATTTGACCCCTATCCATTTTCTCCATTTTTTAACCAATTTATTTTCCAAATTTCCTAACTACTGGGACTAAAACAAGGGGTAAAATCCTTCCAAATGCTCTAAATTTCTCCAATTTTCCATTTAATCCAATTCCAAGCAAAGATAAAGATACAAGTTATCAAAATTAACTCTAGGGGGAATTTTGGATAGCAATTTGGTGACTCAACGAGGCTATCTACCTACCAAATGAAGTGATCAATGACTTTGTTACGTCCATTGGGCATGAAGTCAACTTGGTAATCTAAAATTTGATCCTTGAGTCACTTGAAACATTTCTTGGACTTGAACTTGATTTGTTGCTTGCATTTTCCATCTTTTTATAAGAAATTCTTGAATTTTTCATGAGTGGAAAAAAAAATTGATCTAAAATTTACCTTCTCTACTACAAGCTACACTAAAATCTAGAATCCTTCACCCCTGAACCTTCTTGGAACACTGTTTAGAGCAGGAGCTAACTTGGAACCACTAGAGTTGCTCACAATTTCATAGAATTTTCTCCTGAGCAAGACTGAAAGAGTGTGAAAAATTGATTTGAGGTTGATCTTCTTCTTAGAACTCAAGAGGACCTTGAATAAACTGAGAAGAGTTTCCCACTAAGACTAACAACATGTGATTACCATGAGACATGCTACCTAAAACACACCTAGTTTCCCCTTAAATTAATTTTTTGACCAAGGAAGAGGCGCTAGAAGCTCAAATTGTGACTGATCTAAAGAGACGAGAATGAGAACACTAAGATTGCCTCTAAATCTGATTTTTATTTGCTCTATATTTGAACTTCTTGGAAATAGAAATTGTTTCCTACAACTTTGAACTTCTTCCAACCATATATTTTTCAAAGCCATGATGAACTATTCAAAGAGACCATCTAAAAGCAATAGAAAATGTTCAAGAGCACTTAGGGAAAGGAGACCTACTCTACCAATAAAACATTGTGCTACAAGCACTTGGAGGAATTAGAAATCATAAAATAATATGTACAAAGATTAGAATTTACTTCAATAACAATGTTTAAGATGGATTCCATTGACTAGAATCAATTTTTCTTCACCATCCAAATTTGACAACTGGAAAGAATTTTTACTCTTGCACCCCATGATCATGTATGGACCACTCCATATAACATAACATTTGGAATGTTTACCTGGCTTAGCCTTGTCAGCATCCCACTTTAGAACTAGATCTCCCTCTTAGATGCTTCTATTTTTTAGCCCTCCTATTAAATATCTTCTTGATTTGAGCATGGTCCTTATTAGTTTATTGCATTGCCTAAACCTTGATCTCTTCCAACTCAATGATTTTTTCATATCTGGATTCCATGGGCTCAAACTCAAATAACTCTAGCTTCTTTAGAAGCTCTAGTGTTGTTAAATCAAGACAGATGGGCAGCCTAGCTTCTGTGCCATATACTAGCTTGTAAGGAGATTTGTCAGTTGATTTCTTAGGCATGATTCTATCAGCCCACAAGGCTGATTTGGGCTTCATATGCCATGTCCTCTGATTTTCATCTAGAGTCCTTCTGATAATCCTTAAGAGATTTTTGTTGGTAGACTCAGCTTTCCTATTACCTTATGGGTAATAATTAGAGGAAGTGCTTAGGTATATCCCATTCCTAACATCTCATTAAGATATTTTGGTGCAGAGGGAAGCTAGAGCATTTTCAGACATGATAGTGGAAGGATCCCTAAACCTGGTTATAATCCCTTCATACAAATCTAGTATACTTGACTCATTAGCTTCCTTGAGTGCCACTTCTTCAATCCATTTGGTGAAGTATTCCATAGCTGTGACAATCCACTTATGACCCTGGTTTGAATTAGGATTGATAAGCCCAATGAAATACATCCCCCACTACATGAATGGTTGATCAACTGAGATTGGATGGAGTGAGAGTTCTTCTAGATTTTCCTTGCCTAGGAAAAATGCACCATTTTTTACTTTTTGATCCATGCATAGAAATCATTGAATAGAGTAGGCCAATAGTAACCATCCTTCATGATTTTAAAAATAATAAAAACCTTCTAACAATTATAAACCATAGTTAAAAGTAGATCTAGGTCAAATGATTTGTGCAAATGGAATATGTCCTTAATGCTAGAATTTAATAAGATATTTATGCAATCTATATAATGTATTTTTTTATCGAAATTGATGGATTGAATGAACTTGCAAACTAAGTGAAAAAGGATAACACACTACAACTTCCACACATATCGTCACCTTTCAACAACCAACCAATGGTAAAATATGTCAAAACAAATTGGCATAAGTTAAAAACTCTTTATCAATGCCGTAAAAATGAGATGAGCAAGAATTTTTTTGTAACCACGAGGGGAATTAAATTGTGTTGTTATCTCATCATGTGTTATCATATGTGTATATTTGTATGGATGTGATACATTTTTTCCTTTTGAATTGGGGGCATATGGTGATCCTACAATCCATGTTATATTATACTTGTACTTTTAGTGTATTATGTAGAAACGTGAAGTTTTGTATGTCATGAATGTATATGATCTTATATCCAACATGTATATATGTGTGTGGAATGATGATTGTATTGTTTAATTAATCGTTATGTTGGTAATGAATTATGTGTTGTATTGTGTACCCTACACTAATGATCCTTAAGGGTAGTATTAAGGTGAAAATGGAGAGTGAGTAAAAATGAACCATTGTCCATTTTACTCGAGCCAAGTATGCGATAGTAAGTAAAGTATTGCATAGATTGAAAATCCACTTATGTTAGTTTGGTAAGTATGTAATTTTCTCAACATATGTCATGCATATTGTGTTGTGTAGACACCTTGGGCTCGGTGAATAGAAAAAATTACCTTTTTTCTCTCCTGAACTAGTTGTTTTAGGGATGACCTTTATGTGTTTATGACTATTTTGATACTTGTGGGAGTTTCGAGATGATGATTTAGATAGAGATATTGGAAGTTAAGTTGTTATTTTTATTCCAAGTTAAACTCGATGCCAAAATATTTTTGATGCATATTGGATGTCGAGATACGTGTTTGATGATATCGTACCCTAGGTAGTAGCCCTTTTTTAGGATATTATAGTACTTGTGATGTGAATCGTTTCATATGTATTTTATTTGTAAACTCTTTTGTAATCAAAATCGGAAATTTTAATTAGTTTGTGTTAAGCTTCAAGGCTTGTTTATTTCCTTTTGTGATATTTTTTTTGTTTGAATGTGGTACTTAGCCATTTTTCTTGATTTATCAAGATTCCTTGTTTTAGTTATTTTTATTTGAAACTCAAAGCTTTATATATTTTTACGCCACTTGGTTAAATGTTGTCTAATGTGGAGTTTCTAAAATGTTTGAACGATTTTTTTCTACCATGTTGTATGTGTTTATCTGTTTACCATCAAATTGATATAGTCATTGTATGGTGTATGGGGTACACCAAAATACTATAGGATTGTATTTCCTAGGGCTACATATCCCTAATCCTTTGGTTTTTGAGGTGATGGGGATCTATGTTTTCAGGTCCATGGAGTGACCTGACCTAGTTTTAGTACTCCATATGTGCATAGAAAACACACACACAGATAAAATCATAAAAAAAAACCCAATATACAAAGTAAGATGATATACACCATGGCTATGAATAAAATAAGATGCTTACCAAATACTCGTAATTTATTAAAATTGTAAGAGAAACATGTAAAACAAACCCAATATACAAAGTAATATGAATACCCCAAGATGATAATAAAATACTTACAATTGGTCAAAAATGAAGATAAAATACAAAACAACCCCAATATACACAGTAAGATGAATATCCCAAGGTTATGAATAAACCAAGATGATAACAAAATACTTATAATTAGCCCAACCAAAAAAGACTAAATGAAAAGCAACCCCAATATACAAAGAAAGATGATTTCACCAAAGTAATGACTAAACCAATGATGATAACAAAATACTAGTAATTAGTAAAGAAAGAATACAAAAAGAAAAACAAATGCAATATACACAATAAGATAAACTCACCAAAGTTATATACAAACCAAGATGCTACCAAAATTACTTACAATTGGTCAATAATATCAACAATGCAACACAAACTTATATAAATACAACTAACTTTACTCCTAATGTGTTCCGCAGTGATGATTGAGAATATTTGAATGCCCTCAACAAAGGATACATGAGAGAGGATTGGATCATATTGAAGAACAAATTTTAAGCAAATCCTAGCGACACTTTTTTGGATCCGTGTTGAAGATTGATCTAAGATGGAATGGTTCAGTGCCTCCAAGCAAGGATACATGCAAGGAACACTATGAGAGTTGAGATTTACCAAGTGAGGATAAAAGTGAGGGTTTCATGATTATCTAATAATAGTAGGATAGTTTGTAATGATCACTAGGATAGGATAGTTTGAAACGAGCACTAGGATAGGATAGTTTGAAACGATCACTAGGATAGGAGTTAAAATTTCAATATTGTCAAGTTCTTTTGATAAGTGTTGAGAGTTTTGAACATTTTTTGAATGTTTTTGGAATTTGAATATTCTGGTTTTTTTATTTTGAAGGATTTTTTAATATATGGATTTTTAATTTTTGAATGTTTTTATTTTATTTTATTTTTGCTCAGTAAAGGGTGCACTATATGAACTCATGTTAAAACAATTGTAAAAATTTCATTAAATTAGTATAATTTAGATAATATAGTGGTAGGATTTCTAACTTCACCCTTGAGTCCATGCAACTAGTAAGATGTGAGGGCTCAACACCAAGATCCAAGAAGGACGTAATACATATGAGATAGTGATTTACAAATGAAGTTTATGAATGAAAAGACATGAGGTTAACAATGTAACTCATCTCTAGTTAAGACTTTCTAATTGATTCCAAGATGATTTCAATTTATAGGTAGTGACTAGAATTAGATCCATTGATGGCCTACTAATTAGCAAGATATGGTGTAATTAATGGTTGTCTCTCTTAACATGAGTGACTAAATTGAGTCTTTAGATTTTGTCTTATTAATAACTTTTTATCCAGTATTTCTAAAGTCTTATGTTGCTTTTACCTTTTTTTTTAAATGAACCCCTACATTTTTCCCCATACCACTAGTAAGAGGTAAGTGTTCAACACCAAATAAAATACATAGGTGAGCAAGGGTACCATTATCTTTTCCTAGTCTCAAGCTACCAGTAAGAAGCGTAGGCTCAACACCAAAGACTATGAAGGATGAAAGATATAATGATTTTTTTTTTTTTTTTTTTTTTTAATTGACTTTGCCTTGTTTTTGTATTGTGCTTGTTTTGGAAAGACAAATTTCCCCAAAATCTCAACCCCACGTGATGAGAAGGATGCAATGGCTCATCACCTTAGATTAAGATGGGTGAACAAAATATTTGGGTAAAGAAGTTTAGTAATTTTTGTTAGGAGAGAGATTAGAAAGGAGGATTTTCCATCAGTAAGCTTCCAAACAAGACTATAAGTAAAAACATATGGAATGGAAGAATCCAAAATAGGGATGAGGTACATAACACCCCATAGAAATAAGATTAACCTATGTCTTATAGATGAAGAGTGTGAAGATATGATAATGAAATGATTGAAATTTCTACCAATGGATGAAATAATTGAAATTGTTGTTACAAGCAGCCTCCCCCAATGTGGAGAGTACTTATGAATAAGATTTTCTTACTTATGCGCTTTTGATTTTCAAATACCTATATGATGAGGGGTTTGATATGGATATTTTTTCACTTTTTGATTTTATTGATTTTCCATGGAATAAGTTTTGTAATGGACTCATCATTGTGGAAGAGGTCCATGTTTATGAAAGTTAAATGGTCTTGATTAACAAGACTTGGGAAGACAAGGTCCAAGTTAATGGAATGGATCAAAATATTTTAAATAAAATTATGATTTGATTGGTCCTCATTTACAAGACTTGGGAAGATAAGGTAAAAGTCAACAAAGTAGATAGAAATATTTTCAATAAATCTATGATGTGATTGCTCTTGATTTATGAGACTTGGGTGGACAAGGTCCATGTCAATGGGTATGTCATTTGATTGGTCCTGACGTACAAGACTTGGGTGTTTGAGGTCCAAGTCAACATGTGTGTGATTGGATAAGCTTTTTATGAGATCAAAAAACCTATGTGAGGATACAGGTAATTTTTTGATGCGGAAAATATGTTGAAATTCATATTCTCCAATACCTTTGTCAATGATTTCTAATGCATTGGATCATTGGGGCTTTAAAATTTTCTTTACATCAATATAGTTTGCATATGTGGATGGAATGATGTGAGGAGAGGATTGATATATAGATGGGCATCCAAGGAATATTTTTTTCTTTATACAAAAAATATTCAATGTTGTTCCTTTGTTTATAAACATTCATTGATTTTTATGATTAGTGATGAACGCTTCAATGTGTAAGAATTTAGTGTTTGGGATATTAATATTCAAAAGTTCATGCGGACCAAATGATAGGACTATAATTTTTGACAATTGATTTGCAATTAAATCTTGAAATGGAGATGTGTTAGTACCCCTATGAACACGCACATCATGGAGTGCATGCACAAGAATGTATCAAAATGGAGATGATGTTTTAGTCAAATATATGGAAGGGATTTGGGTAAATTCCTTCTCTGAATATTGTATTATGTCATGTGAATCCGACGAAGAATTTTTATTGGATGTATATTGTGAAAGAGACATAGACTTAGGATTGGAAATTTGAGGTGTCATAAACAATGTCCCAACCTATTTTTGTATTATCTCTACAAAAATACTAGGGATGTTGATTTTAATGGTATATGTAGTGTTAAGCATAGGATCTAGTAATGAAAGGATAAAATCAAGATCAATATTTTTTGATGATTGACCTTTACTTTTTTATATTTTTCATTTGTACCATTTTTTGGAAAGGGGTTTTGAAACACTTTCAAGTCCTTTGACTTTTGAAGATAGTCTTCCAAAACAATTTCAATTTATGATTAAACTAACAGAAGGGTATCTGGAGGATAAATTTATTATGTTTTATTTGTGGATGATTAATCCTTTTCTTCATGATCTTGTTGATTTTCATTGTGTAAAGAGTCTTGGAAAACATTCAACTCTTCATTGGAATTTTTGGTAGTTGATATGTTTTTTATTTCAATGGCTCCATTGTCGATTAAGTCTTGGACATAGTGGAAGATATTTGAAAAATGATCTGTAAGGTGGCCTTTGATGTGGTGGTACTCACAATATTATAATTCTTTATACCATGTAGGCTTTGGTTTCCCTTTTGCAAAGGGTCTTGTGATTGGATATATTATCATATTAGCACTTGCTAATTGATCAAATACACTAGAGAGACTTTCTCATAGAAGTGTAAATTTTCGTTTGACTGTACGTGGATTAGTTTCTTCACTAAGGAGTATGATTGGTTATTTGGTTGATTTATTAATTACTTGGAAATCCATTTGAGAATTTTTTTTGACATCTCAAGTAGTTTTTCTAATAACGTTTCATTTGATGTTTTGTGTGAGTTCTATTGGACATAGTGTCTTATTGTTGTCATTGATGTCAAGTGTCACATTGATGTAAAGGTGTGTCAAGGTGGTTTAGGTGTCTCCATGAGGTGTAATTCATTATCAAGATAGAAGTTTAACTAGTAATGTCCAATCTTGGTGTCTATTCATGGTGTCTTGGTCAATATGCATGGCTCTAGCTTGTATGGTCCTAGTAGGCTAGATCCAAAGGTTTTTAGAAGTTTCCACGAGGTATTAAATGGTAAATATGATGTGGAAAAGGTTTTAATGATTCAATAAGGGGTTTACAAGGTTATTTCTCTTGAGTCATGTGTTGGAGGAAGCCATTCTATGCCTAATAGTAGACCTAGGTCAAGCAGGATGAATAGATAGCTTGAGTTATGAATCAGAGAAGTATGTTGTGAGATGTATAAGGTGTTTTGAGGTTTCAAAACATTTGTATGAGGTGTACCATGTCACTATTTCATCAGAGGAGCTCGTGCCTTGTCCTAACTCGGTCATAACTCAGATCACAAGTCTTAGACGAGTTCATGAGTAGGAAATGTAAGCTCAATAACCGAGTTTGGCTTGTCGTAAAGGAATATCGATAGGAGCAGAGGATGTTTTAATGGTTGGCTCATTGAGGAAGAGAAATGATGAGCTCGACTCAGTTTAATTCAACATGGAGAGATCGATGATTCCTCATTGGAATATGAACTCAGTTTTAATGACTCGACAGAGACAATAGCATAAATGACTAAGCCCAATCTTGATAAGATAACCCGCAAAGAGAAATCATGTCGAGTTCACGGTGAGTCATAGTTAAAAGAACGAATCGATCACCATACATAGAAGTTGATATGATGTTGCTCGTAATAAGACCAATGGAGCTCAAGCTTGGAATAACAAACCACCATGCATAGAGTTGGATAAAATGTGAGAAATGAGATGAAAGCGGAGGTAACATACCTACTTCACTAGCTTGTAGCTTCATCTATAACCACCATATCAAATTCATGGGCTAGGTGCTAGAATAACTTCCAACCACTACTAGAAATGGTAGTGAACACAATCTCAGCCTCATTCGCAAAACTTGCCTCAAGATTTGATCGAGCTTCTTCCATGGAAGTGAATTTCCAAAATGAAAAGGTGAGACAACTCAACTAAAACTTTATCTTGTTCTTCTACTACAGTGGCAATATTTTACAAGAATTGATCATGACTGTGGTCACGTGTAACCAGAACATCAGGATTAACACCAACGGTTCCTTGGGATTTCCCTGCGGCAGCTGTCGTAATCAACTCTCTGGAGGCCACTGATTTTTTGAGATAAGTTTACTTCTCTACCCTGTAGCTGCTGTGTATAGCCAATTACTTCCTCACAGCACTTTCCTAGGAGAATTTCAGTTCTACGCTCAAACTCCCACGCAGCAGGCAGCAGGCATGTTGCAGTATAGTAGAAGCCTTTTTGAGTGCTTCCAGCAAGCAGGTTTTCCAACTATGTTGTTATCTATTCAGTATTGAATGGCAGCTGCAGGAAACAAATATTCACTACCATGTATGATGGATTAGAGTCACGCTATTCAAGGCTTCATAATATTTCCCTGAATCAGGAGATGAAGGTTTATTATGGTGCAGAATGAAACGATTCATATTGCTCAGCATTTTTTTCTCCTAGAAATGAATTGAATGTGAAGGTCAACTTTGAAAATACCTGGTTGGCCATTTTGTATGCCACATCCTTGTTACTTGTAAATGGTCTCTTTGAGAAACTTTGAGGGCAATAGGCAATATTTATACCCTTCCATTATGTACGTCCAATCAAAAAATAAAAATTATTCTTTTACCAAGTCTAGAGAAATTTTTTTTTTACAATGGAAGATTATACTATAGTTTCAAGCTAATTTTATCTAGCTTTATTTCTATGAGCTTTGATCCACAACTAAGGAAGAATTCATATGGTTGTTACTTGTACATTTTTCCAAGGTCCTCTTGGTTGCCCCAGTTGCTCAATGTATTTTTTGAAGGGCTTATTTTATGTGTTGCAAATTGTAACATAAAGGATCTTTTTAGTTTCTGGAAAAATGAGTATATTGTGTAGCTCACAGCTACCTATGCCGTACTAAGATCCCAATAGTGGAATAATTGTTTATTGGAGCTGAGATTGTAGAGTGCACTACCAAAATGCAGAAGGGCTCTTTGGCCAAGAATCAATCTTAAGGGTGTCTATCGACATGTTACGGGCACGAACCTAGGTCACCATCATGATAGCATTAGGTCTTTATTGGTAATGGCATTTTCTCATCATTTGGAAGGTACAATTGTGCTTATTATGGAAAATCCAAAACATTCTTACTACAAGTGTTATATAATAAGGAAGAATCGTGATCATTGTGGTAGAACCATTCTTTTCATAAATGTTGGGTTAAGCTCGGTATTCAAGTGAGTTGAGCTAGAGAAGAACTCAGGAGTTTGGTTCTAGAAAGAAGGTAAGACAACACAAAGCATAGAGAAAAGCTGGTGGAAGACGAGTTGTGGAGAATTAAGTTCATTTTGATTGGCTCAGAAGGTGTTCAAAAATCCATGACGGTGCGGTAAATTGGCTCCGGTCGAGCTTATAGAGGATTCAAAACTCACCGATTTGGGCTATGTGCAGACTCTATCCACATGGACCCCCCTCCTCTTCAAGTCAAACAAGTCAACCAGGGGGCCCCGACATTATGTTAATTGATTTAATATTTTTATTTAAATATTTTAATAATAATATTTATTATTATTATTTAAATATTCTTTTAATTAATTTAGAAGACTAGGTCATCAGGCAATTAATGACCCATGATGGAACCTTCTCAGGTGGTTCAGCTAACTGTAATAAATACATCATGGGCCTTCAATTTAGGAATGTAATTATGACCATTTCCTCTTATTTCTCACATATTCTTCTATAAATGTAAGTTGGAAGCTCATTTCAAAGGGTTCCAACAGTTCAGACAAGTTGGACAGTTAGGTATCTCAGGCGAGTGTATACTTTTCAAGAATCCTCTCTCTTCTATAAGTTGTTCTTGTGTGTTGAGAGAAATTCCAAGACTGTAACGGAAACTATTTCCTCTTCTGAATGTATGATGCATTGTGCATGTTATTGAAGAAATAAAAGTGTGTGTTTTGTGACTAATCTTGGTCCTTTCATCCTTCTGTGCTTCTTTGTGCCTTTCTCGTACTTGTAAGTACAATTTTTGGCACACCCGGTGGGACAGAGTTGGTACTTCTATTCTCACTTACACAAGTCATAGCACCTGGCTACTCTATATCTCTAGATTCCAAATCTCAGTGTGGTAACTTATGCAAAGAATTCAAACAAGATCTTCTTTAAAGAAAGGAAATTATTAGCATATTGAACTTTCCTTGTCTCCTCCAAAGAGAAGAAGAAGATGCATTTCCACATCCCCAGTTACAGATTTACCTAGTAAGGTTCCTTCGACTCCTCCTTACGGAAGGTTTCCTCCACCCAGGAACAATCAACCTTTCGTTGCTATGGCGAGGAACCATGTTTTTCCCCCTTTCAATGCAAGCAGTCCCCTTATGTTGGCTCAACGTGACCCGATACCTATTACGGCACTCAAAATTTTACCCTTCTACAGGGGGGAAACTCACGTTACTCCAGTGAAGCATGTCTTTGATGTAGCTAGCATCTGCGTAGTACATAATATCACAAAAGACAATGTTGCAGTTAGACTTCTTGCCACCTCTTTCAAGGGAAAAGCACTTCAATGGTTTCACGGGTTAGGTGTTGGCACTATAACCACTTGGGACGAGTTGGGAGAAAAGCTATGTAAACAATTCGAAGACAAAAGTGATCACCTATCACTTTTGGAACAACTTAATACCATAAAGAGAGCTTCCCAAGAATACATGAGTGATTTCAACTTCGGATTCCATAGGACTTGGAATAGGATTCCGATGCTCGTAAAGCCTTTTGCACATAATGCATTATTGTACTATTTACGAGCCTTCAATAGTGATGTAGCAGTTATGATCCAATCCATGGGAGGGACTACACTTCCTGATGCTTACGAAGTTGCCATAAGTGTAGAGAATTCTTTGATTCAAGCTGGAAAGATAGCTCCATGACCACCAAAGCCCTTTTCTCCAGATCTTATGAATCATCAGCCTATCATTGCTCCTATTCCAGTAAACTCCAAAAAACCATCTCAATCTTCCTCTGCCTCTTCAAATGACCTATTTGAATTCAAGTCGCTACTACAAATCACAAGCCTTAGACGAGTTCATGAGTAGGAAATGTAAGCTCAATTTTTATCAATCGGAAGGGAAAATCATTCCTATGGCAAACAAACCACTACCATTTTACATTTCCCTTATCATTGGTGACCACCTGGTACATAATTGCATGATTGATTCTGGTGCCAGTAGCACAATCATGCCCAAAAAAATTACAGATGAACTAGGAATACAATATGTGCCAGTTCGCAAGAAGATTTGTTTAGTTGGATGACACAATTGTTAATACTATGTTGGAGTTATCAAAGGACTACAACTTACCATCCATGCATGGCTAATTTTTTCATTCACCCAAGAAATATCAGTCATTGATCTTCCTCACTCTCTTTGTCATCTGCCTATCATGAGATTTCACTGCCAAGATGGGTGGTTATCTATCAACCGATTGGTCGCATATGATTCTCAGGAATCGATATACAGAACCAAAGTGACTATAAGAGTGCAGAACCAATTTTACATAATCATGTGGAACCCTAAACTGCATAGTCCTATAAATTGAGAATTATACCATCGGAGATGCAAAAGAAGAAGATGTTGATCATGAACCAACCACTCTTGTTGAAGAAGTCCCTGATACTTGTGCTAGATGAAGTAAGTGGAGACCATCACTATGATCCCTAAAGCTGATGTGTTGGAAGAAGAAGAAGTCTGGTTTTCTACTTCTTGGAAGAAACAAGATTATGCACCTATTGTATTCAGGAAGAAGATATAATCATATCGCAACTTGTTAAAACACCAAGTGATTCGGAAGGACTGTGGAAATTTTTTCTTCGATGGCTCGAGAAGTAAGAATGGATATGGTGCTGGAGTTATGTTAATATCTCCAGAGGCATATAATTACTTATCATCTTTTTTATTGTAGTTCATTCGTACTAACAATGTTACGTTGAATACAAGGCCCTTGTGCAAGGAATTCAACTAGCCTAAAAGAAGGGGAATAAAGGCCCTAACTATTCTTGGAGACAATGAGTTAGTTGTTCATCAAGTGATCGGCACACAATGCATCAAAAATGATCTTTTAAGATCATATAAGAACTGAGTTGTAGGACTTGATTAAAGATCTCGAAGGTTTTGGAATCCATGTGGTTCTTAGAAATCAAAATCCCCCCAAGATGCATTGATACGCTTGCTACAATTAGCTCACGATATGAAATACTATGTTGATATCATGAAAGAAGGGCAACACTTTGTAAAAATGGTGGTTTGACCTACAATCCTTGATAATGTGAGTAGCTGGAAAGTGTTTCGATAGTGACAAACAAATTGTCCTTTTCCTATAAGAAGAGGCAGAGTTTGCTGGGAAAAATCAAGATAAGTTGCAAGATTCATATGGTGAGATCAAATTATACATTTGAAAATTAACAAACTACTAAAAGGATTAGTCACTCTGGAATCCATTTTCAATTCAGATGATCAAGCCAAAAGAAAAATCTCTATCATGGTGGTCAAAGAATAATATTTTGAGGAAGTCGAAGGTAGTCACATGAAAAGTTTCTGAAGATCAGGAAAAGTGTGTACTTCCGAGGAGTTAAGATGCTTTCATCAAACTTTGTCAAGAGTATCATGAAATTTTTTGCATGGAGCTATAAAGAGCTATGTGATTTTGATCCAGGAATGGCACAACATACCATTGAACTGGATCCTAATTCCAAGCCAGTTCGTTAAAAACAAAGGCCAATTAACCCCAAAATTGAGGTACTAATAAGAAAGGAGCCAACCAAACTCATTGAGGCCTATATGATTTTTCCCATCAAAGCACTCCTTTTAGGTAGCCAATATGGTGCCCGTGTAAGAAGAAGAACGAAGAGATCTCAGTTATGTACGTAGATTTCATAGGGATTTCAATCTTGTGTCATTGAAAGACCATTATCCTCTTCCATCAATGGAGCAAATCCTTCAGAACGGTGGCAGGAGCTTAAAGATTTTTCTTTTCTCGATGGATATTTTGGTTATAATCAAATTCTAGTCTAAGAATCTGACCAATTCAAAATGGCTTTCACTACCAAGTGGGGCACGTATGCCTACAACCAAAATGCCATTTGGATTGTCCAATGTTGGGGCTACTTTCGAAAGAGCCATGGACATGGAATTTAAAGGACTAATAAATGATATCATCTTGGTTTACCTAGATGACATAATTGTATATTCTAAGCATGCAGATGATCACATCACACATCTAAGGAAGGTTTTCCGAAGGTGTAGGGAATTTGGGGTTCCACTTAATCTGTATAAGTGTATTTTTACAGTGCACAAGAGAAAGTATTTAGGGCATGTTGTTTCAGCAGAAGGATTAGTTAATCGATCTATCCCATATTCATTCAATTATGTCCTTATCTTTTCCTCAGTCACAAGAAGAGTCTCCAGAGTTTTTTACGAACAATAAACTTCGTGCAGAGATTCATTCCTCAATTTACGACATTGGCTAAACCACTGACAGCCATGCTGAAGAATAACATGCCATTATCATGGACAAGGGAAGGACAAGAGATCTTTGAAGCCATCAAAACAGTCCATTTCTCAAAGCTCCCATGCTGGTGAACCCTAGGTTTGATAAAGACTTTATCCTTTATGCTTTTACAGGTCAAGAGAGCATTTCAGGTATCCTCACCCAAAAAAACAATAACCTGATGGATCAACCAATCACTTTCTTCAGTAAATCCCTCAAAGACTACGAGCTCAAATATTCATTCATTGAGAAAGCAAGTCTTTGCAGTTATTCGAGCCTTGAAGAAATTCAAGCACATGTTGTCCAACAACATAGATACATCTGATGGTGTCTCATCCAGGCATCAAGAATTTTTGTTAAACAAAGAGATGAACGAAAATATGTGCTGGATGGATCACGATAGGTGATGGAGTATGATGTACATATTCTTTTAATTAATTTACGAAGACTTGGTCATCAAGTAAAGGTTAATGTATCCATGATGGAACTTTTTGTAGACATGGAATCAGCTAACTGTGATGAGAACACAACACTGGGCCTAAACACTGATGAATGTAATTATGATCAAGTTGACTGGTTATTTCTCAAAATGAAGAATTTCATCTTCTCAGGATGTATAGTCCTGTGAAGCTCATGGATAAAAGGGTTCCAACAGTTCAGACAATTTCCATCAGTTCAGTCTATCTCAGGCGAGTGTATACTTTTGATAGATAACATCTCTCTTTCAAAAGTTGATCTTGAATGGTGTTGAGAGAAATTGGTGCATAAGACCGGAATAGGTAAGTAAGATACTCATAAGAGTTTTATAATGGACTATCTGGAAGACATGTTATTCTGCACGAAATAAAAGTCTACTAAGATCATGTGAGTCAAATACTATTGGTCCTTTCATCCTTGTGTGCAAATATGTGCCATCTCTGGGTACTTGAAATGTAAGGAATGTTCCTTTTCACACCTGGTGCAAGACAGAAGTTGGCAGATACTTCTAATCTCACTTACACAATTCATAGTACCTGGCTACTCTATACCTCTAGATTCCAAATCTCAATGGGGTTGGACTTTATGCGGAATGATTAATCCTCCATCCAGTGATGGACATCAAATGAAAGGTCCCTTACTAGCATATTGAACTATCCTTGTACTAGCTACAAAGAGAAGAAGAAGATAGCATTTCCACATCCCTAGTTGCAGATTTACCTAGGTAAGGTTCCTTGGATTCCTCCTTACGGAAGGTTTCAATCCACCCAGGTTTGGTGTTCCATTTACAGTTGCTATTTCGAGGATACCATGTGTTGGATTTTCCCTTGGTCAATGCAATTTGAGTCGCCTTATGTTGGCTGTTAAAAATGGGGTCGATACCTCAAGACTTCACTCCAAATTTTACCCTATCCATACAGGAAAAAAATTGGCGTGAGTCTAGTGAAGCATGTATTTGATGTACCTAGCATAAGCGTATTACATAATATGCACAATGGACAATGTAGCAAGTTAGGACTTTTTGCATACACAGTTTCAAGGGAAAAGCACTTCAATGGTTTCACGGGTCAGATGTTGGCACCTATAAGGTCCACTAGGAGATTCTACTTTCGTGAAAAGTATATGGAAACAATTCGAAGACAAAAGTGTTGATCTCCTTGGAGTTACCTTCTTTGGATTTAGCTCAATCAACTTGAAGTTATGGAGAGCTGATCCTTTAACAATACATGAGTGATTGCAACTTCGAACTCCATAGGAGTTGGAGTAGGATTGCAAAACAAGGCTCGTGAAGACTTTGGAGCAACATCAGGCATCAGGTTAAGAAATATTTACGAGCCTTCAAGAGTGATGTAGCAGTTATGATCACACATTTTCATGGGAGGGATTACTTAGTTCTCACATGGGATGAAGACAGTTGCCATAAGCTAGGAAAGCACGTCAAGTTTGACGTTCAAGTCTGGAGTGAGCCATAGCATCCATCACAAGTTACAAAGAGGTGAATTCATTCTCCAGATCTTATCTAAGCTCAATGGAGACTAACATTGCTCCTATTCCATGTGAACTGGGATAAACCATCTCAAAGCTTTCTTTTGATATCTTTCCACCCTGTACCTATTTGAAGTTAGGTGTTTTCACTACTAAGTGCTTATGCACATTGCCTTAGACGTGTTCTTGAGTAGGAAATGTAAGCTTTCCTTAACTGTTTTTTGTGCTTGTTCTTGAACACTGAATCTTCATCATTAGCGGAGGATGTTTCAATGGATAAATAAGGTTCATTGAGTGTCCATAAGAGTTTCATGAGCATCTACTTCGGTTCAAAATTCTGCAATGTTCATGATGCCAAGCATTCAACTTGATTGGAATATGACCTCAGTTGCCTAATGAACTTGACAGGGACAATATCATAGATGACGGATTTTCGGTCATGGGGATTCCAAGATGTATCCGCAAAGAAGATAATCATGTTAATTTCAAGGTGATTCCAAAATTAAACGAACGAGTCCATGCACCAATGTATGAATTAGAGGCTACTGGATATCATGATGCTCAAGAAATCATCCCAATGAGAGGTCAAGCATAAATGTTATTCAATTTTACCACACATGGAAAAAGTTGGACAAAATGGGAGAAACTATTATGATCAAATCAAGACATTGGTCTCATACACGCCTACTTCACAAGCTTGTAGCTTCATAGAGATACCACCATGATTAAAATAATGGGCTAAATGCTAGCATAACGTCCAACTCACTACTAGAAATGGTAAATGAACACCAATTTGAGCCTCAAATCAGTCAAAATTTGGGGTCGAGATTTGATAGAGCTAAATCGGTATCAACTCGGTAGCCAATTTCCAGAAATCACCTAGATGCATGGTGACTCAACGGTAGAACTTTAGCTCAGTTGTAAGAGCTTGATGAGCAGCTTGGTGTTGATGTGGAATTGATCACGCTCTTTGGATCTTGAGGAACCAGAACTTCAGTGCATGAATCACCAATTGATCCTTGTTGGCATATGCGTGCGTGCAGCGTTTGGTGGAGTTCATTAGAGCTCTGCTGGAGTCCAAGGAGTCGGTTTAGTTTCTGGAACCAATGGAGCTCAAATTGTAAGAAGCTGAGTAAACTACAAAACTATGTGGGTACTAAGCTCCCAATAGTTGAGCATTTTTGATGAATAATGAAGCTGAGATTGGCAGAGTGCACTGTTTGAAGTGGAGCAACTCGGAGCTTAGTTATAGGCAGAAAGAGATGGCTTGACTCGTGGCTAAGGGTGAGTCTGTCAACAGGTTATCAGCATCAACCTGAGCTCATCATTCCGTGGCAGCATATATGCTATAGATGGTGTAGGTTGAGGTCACTTTCTCAGTGATCTTGGAAGGTACGAGATGGTTGGTGAAATCTATGTGCAAAGCCAAAACATTCTTAATGGAAGTGTTCCACTAATAAGGACATGTTACATAGTGAGTCATTTTGGTGAAGAGCATTCGATTGAGGAGGCAAGTTGCTTGGAGAAAAGGACTCATTATTCATGGAGGAGTTCTGATGACTAGCTAAGAACTCATTGAGTTAGAGGAGATTGCTCGTGAAAGAAGGTAAGATGACATTCAAAGCTTGGTAGAAAAGCTGGAGAAAGATTGAGTCTTGGAGTAATTGAGGGCATTTTGATTGGCTCACATAGAGTGTTGAAAAAACTATGACCATAGCTTGAATACCAGGATGAGGAGCCAACTTGATTCAATGGCTTGAAAACTCACCGAGTTAATCAACCTGTGTAGAAATACTATGCGAAGAGGAAAATCCTCCTTTTCAAGTCAAGACTGAGTCAACCAGGGGGTCCCGACATTTCATGTTGGTTGATGGGTAGACATTGAATCGATGGATAATAGGTCAATACATACATAGCTTGATTGGATCACCCAGCTTGGGGAAGCCGCTCGAGCTTGACGGACCTAGTTCAGTTTCAAGCTTAGATTGAGAAGACTATGTTATGAGGCAATTAATGATCCACTGATGGAACATTCTCAGGTGGTGACAACCAAGCCATCAATAAACTTGTCATCATTGGCCTTCAATTTAGGTATGTACTTATGACCACTTACATGGTGACAAGGTAGCTCAAGAGAAGCTTCTATAAATGTAAGTTGGAAGCTCACTTAGCTCGAAGGCTTGGCAATAGTTCAGACATACTTGGACAGTTGGGTACCTCAATTGTGCGAGTGTGATGACTTTTCAAGAATCCTCTGGTGAACTGCAAGATGAGTCAAGCCATGAGATTGAAATAACTTTCGAGCATGAACTTCAATGAAGGAAAAACTGAGCCAAACCATTACCTCATGGGGAGTGAGGAGTTATCCATTGTGCAAGTTATAGGAAGCAACACGAAAGTGTGATCGGTCAGGAACGACTCGATCGATAGCTTGAGGTCCTTTCATCATTTTATACTTCTTTGTGCCTTTCTCTTATGCTTACGGGTACACTATGTAAGTCCACAGTTTCTATGTGTAGGTTCTTGGAGTTCTGTGCTTATCAAGTGGTGGAGCATTGCATGCAGTTGAATTGTGGTGTCTTGTTCACCCTTCTTTAAGTTCATCCTTCTTCACTAGGAAGACTGAAATATCTTGTTTATCTGATCGAGTTTAACAAAGGGAACGCTTGTCTTCCTAGTCGGTGGTATTTTGTACCATCTCTAAGTTATAATAGGTGAAGTTGACTTGTGGTGCACACACCCTCTTTAAATTAACCCTTCATGAGTATGGAAACACCCTTTATTTAGTGCATCACCATCCCTAGTATAGTTTCATTTCTATAAATCTCTTTCCCTAAAACCCCATAAAGACGTTAGCATAGGACTAGATAATCATTTTTTTTACACTAGGAGTACTGCAACACTTAGTTTAGGAAGAGGAAGTCGGCCTTCTCCGGAGGTTCACCTTGAGCCCAAGTCCCACAGCTTGAGAGGTGATCCCATGTGTCCCAATCACAGTGAATTTCCTATTCACATCCTGGCCATTCGGAGGGTGCAGTGATTCGGTGACAACGGGTCCTTTGAAGAATGTTTATTGAGACAAAGTAAGGTAGACATGGGTAAGTCTTAGTGCATGGAGATTTTTAGATGTAGTTGAGATTGGAAGAGGTTCTTATAGGTTTTTTAGAAACTTTTTAGGTTAGTAAAGTGAATAAATTGTATGAAAAGATTTATTTTCTCTACTGAGCTCTTAAGAAGGCAAAAACCAGCTTGATTGTGAACTTTGAATGCTCACCCACACGTGTGAGCTATGTATGAGAACCTAAAACTTTCATGGATGTTTTTACATGCAGTAAATAATATTTTACAAAAATAATACAACAATTTGGTTGTCAAATATTTATGAAAAATCATTAATAAGCTAAGGTGGTATAAAACCCTAGTTAAACCCTAGAATCATAGAGATAGGATAAATATGAATTGTATGGGAATGGAATGAATTAGGTTTGTTATTTTGATAATTTTTTGATTAAGACGAATCCTCATAGCTCATTTTGGCATTGGTAGCATGTTTTAGGTTACCTAGTAAGGTATAAAAATAAAAAAAATTGAAGGAATTTAATAGTATAACAGGTGTCATGGTGTAAATCCTAATGTGGGAGCTATCTTTGGAAGTGTTATTCGTGATCAGGAAGTGATTTAGATATGTTTCATGTAATATATGGGTGAAACCTTTCATCCTTGTGAGCCTACCACTAAAGGGCTAATAAGGCCAAAAACCAATCATGTTGGTCCTAAAGGCATAATTTTATGAGATTGGATAGTATGTAGAGACCTAATATGAAGTGTTCAAGTTCTTGGTGTGATCAGATGAGGTGATTTCATGGTTTATCTCTAATAGGCTAAACTTCCCTATTAGGTCTCTTAAGAAGACTTGTGGTTCAGATATACAAGTGAAGTTTTATCCATGTAACATATACTTGTAAGAGCTTGAGGAGGTGTATCGTGATACCCTTGAAGTTTTACAAGTGATGAGAGTGGATGGAATTAATGTTGGAGGTGTTAGTGCATGTTGGGCTCAAGACTAGTTCTTGATGGATAGAAGTGTTTCGCACGGAATGTTTCGGCTCTACAGAATAGACTTGCTTCAATCCTATCATTCCTTTGAGAAACAGATAAGGGTTAGGGCTAGGAGGAATACCTGTTCAATGTTGAGATGGTGTGCGCGTGCCATAGAGAAAGATCAGATCGACTGTGAAGAACTCCTTTTTGTCTTGGAAGGACTACCTGCAAGTAAGAATACAAGACCACTAGATTTTAATTACACAATAAACGAGGGATCTGCCTTAGGCCCAAGAAATATAAAATTTCCTTTCGAAGGTGGTCAGTTCCCCTTTTAATACGATTTAACACAAATGATAATAAAGAGAGCTATTGCAAAATCTCGATTTAGGTATCTCATGCTACAAAGCAATAGGAGCTAAACTATCAATAATAAAGCATCACGTTGTTGGTTCGGTTACTAGTTGTTGATACATTTAGGTTGAGTTAGAGGGATAAACCAGACTAGATTTGAGGTTGTTAGGTGGTAAATAAGTGAGAATAAGGGTTTTGGGGTATAAGTCACAGTGACCGATGCCGGTCACTGGATAACCGACTGCGGTTAGAGAACCACTACGCTGGTAGGGGATAAACGATACCGGTAGGGTCAACAATCTAAGTGCTTCTGGATAGAGGTTGGTTACAAGGTGATTGTGGGGTTATTAAGATTGGGGGATGGCTGAGGGGAATGATGAAAGGATAGGGAAGACTCAGAGTTTGATAAAATGGCCTTCTAGGAAATATCAGGATGTATGGGTGAAGGTTAAGTGCATGTATGTTGCTGGTAGTAGATCTAGGAATAAACTTATGATTACTATTAATCAACAGGCTCAAGAAAATGGTGCTTAGAAACATATATAAAACACTACTTACTCGTCCCTGATGCAGATGCAGGTTTCAGGACTGTGATGATGAAGACATGACCCAAGTTGGATGATCTGACAATCCAAAATGAGTTATCTCCTCTTCTGATGCTCAGATGAGTGTTACTGGGCTCTGGTTATTCAGTTGCAGTCTTGGGCTTGATGTCCTTCTTTGTAAACTCTTCCTGTTTCTTCACTTGTCTCTGCTCGACCAAGAAAATCCGGATCCTTTCGATGATTTCTCTTTCTCTCGATCAAATGAAAATCCGATCCTTTGTTTTTGGTTGGAAGTGGTCATTTACAGGGAACCGGTGGCGGTTACGCAACCGACGGCGGTCGAGTAGGAACCGGTATCGGTTAGGTCAAAGTGGGCTTATTTTTGGTAAAATATCTAGCTTTCTCTTCTTTTCTTCCGAGGGATTGGTTGTGGGCTTGGTCAAGTGACTAGAAGGTCAGTTTTGGGTGCGAGAGAGGGGTCATTAGTCATGGGTGTGGAATTGGACTGAGTTATAGGTCTTAATTAGGTTAGTTTAGGGTTAAGACTAGGTCATGATGAGGTGGCAAAATGAGGTGGCAGGTAAGGCGATGTGGATTTATTAATTATAAGATAATTAATAAATAATTGTGTAAGGTTTAGGTGGTGAGGTTAGGTTGCAAAATGAGATGCAGGTCACAAGGGGTCGTAAGACACAAATTTGTTGTCTACATTAGCCCCTTATCGTTGTGTAGTTTGTTCTGTAAAGCTGCACGGACAATAATAAGAAGTGGTTACCCCCTGTTAAGGGTATAGGTAATCCCCCTCAAATCTATCACAGATTGAGGTAGTGTGAAAGCAGGGATAGGGTTGATAAAGGGTAAATGGTGTTGAGATAATGGTAAGAGGGTGGGGTAGGTCTAAGGAAGCAGATGCACGTTGAAATGCAGTAGTGTGACCAGGGTATATGATTTGAAGAGAAAACAAGTAATTCATAGGCAAAGGTCAATAGTTTATCCAAACATAGGGTGATATAATCCTGGTATCCAAGGCATAGGAAGTAGCTCCAGGGGATATAACAGGTAAGGTACAGGAACATTTAGGCATGTTCGGCAGTACTAAATAGTTGGTTTGGTTGAGATAAACGTCACAGTCTTGGTCTAGGCAAAGTTGGTCGACTGATCAAGTCAAGGACCCTAATCATGCTAAAACATGAACAGGTGAGCTCGATTGAACAAAAAGCTACATGATGGATGGATAAAATAAAACGTTGATTATGGGTATGGTATTTAATTGGTGCGGCCTTAGGTTGGGCCAAATGGTTGGGTGCGGCCTTGGGTCGGGCCAAATGGGTTGGTTGCGGCCGTGGGTCGGGCCAAATGGTAGGTTACGGCCTTGGGTCAGGCCAAATGGGAGGTTACGGCCTTGGGTCAAGCCAAATGGGTTGGTTGCGGCCTTGGGTCGGGCCAAATGGGTTGGTTGCAGCCTTGGGTCGGGCCAAATGGGTAGGGTACGGCCTTGGGTCAGGCCAAATGGGTTGGTTACGGCCGTGGGTCAGGCCAAATGGGTAGGTTACGGCCTTGGGTCGGGCCAAATGGGTTGGTTGCGGCCGTGGGTCGAGCCAAATGGGTAGGTTACGGCCTTGGGTCAGGCCAAATGGGTTGGTTGCAGCCGTGGCTCGGGCCAAATTGGTTGGTTCCGGCCTTGGGTCGGGCCAAATCGGTTGGTTACGGCCTTGGGTCGAGCCAAATTGGTTGGTTACGGCCTTGGGTCGGGCCAAATGGGTTAACAAAGGGTTGTCAACGAAGGTGGATATAGGTGATGTTGGTAGAAAGGGCTTTTAGTAAATAAGGGGTGAAATTGGGGTAGAGGTGAGATAAAACTGATATCGATTGTGTATGACCAATATCGGTTAGATGATAGATACCGGTTCCTTAGGGCACAACAAAACTGATATCGGTTATAGGTCCAAAACCTATAAAAAGAAAAATACGGCTGGTCATTGTCACATTGGTCAATTTGAAAATCGATTGGAGTTGTCTGAGGTGGAGTGTTGAGATTGGAGCGTTTGTTGGTTGAAGTGGCGCTATTTGAGTGGAGAAGTGAGTGATTAGTGGGCCCGAGTAAGTAGGAGGTAGCCGTTGATTGGTGAAGGACCCAGCAGAGTAGAGGTGGAGCTATGGCACAGCTAGGAGGAGTAGGAGGTGCTGGACCACCACCACCCATCCCACCACGATGACGTGTCGTCGTACTGGTAGGTTCGAAACCCCTCATTGCTGTGGATTGGATTGTATTATGCTCTATTTGGGTTGTGGGTAGAAATGCTAGATTTGATAAAATAATTAATAAATGGAAGTTATTTGAAAAAGGGAGAGGGTAGATAGGTTAAATAGGCCAAGGCGGCTGGGTGGGTAGATTTTTAGGGTGTTTGGGTGGGTAAATAGGTATAAATAGGCAAAAAAGGATTTTGGGGGGCCACGTCGGGTTCGGCTCAGGAATTTTCTAGTGACCGATGTCGGTCACTAAGCGACCGGCATCGGTCGCGAAATTCTTGGGTAGGTTGGGTTTGTTGGTGACCGGTGTCGGTCGGGAGTGGACCGACGTCGGTGGAAAGGGGACCGGGGTCGGTTAAGGGTGACCGGTACTGGTCCCTAGGTAGGATTTTCTATTTTGTTGCGTCGTTTTGTGGTGGTTTTGGATGTTAAGTTCTTGTTGGGGATGGCGTGTTGGGTTGTGTGGTGTTGTTTATGATTGGGGTTGGTGTGTTGGGTGTGAAGATGTTGGGGGATATTATAGAATATAGGTGGGAAGAGGGGTTTGTTAGAGAGTTGGGGTGTGGTCAGGGGGAAAGGGGTATAGAGGGGATAAGTAGATGTTGTGATAGAGAGTAGGGCTAATGTAGTGAGTTGGTTTTGCAGGCACGTCAGCAGCTGATGATGCGGGACAGGATGCCCCCGCTGTTGAGACGGATGCGGCCACACGTGTCCGTAGCGCAGTGGGGTATCATGCGCGAGGTGGGACTTGGCGGAGTCTAGCGGTACAGAGCGATCGATAGGGATCACAGTTTGATGGTCGCCCTCATCGAGAGATGGGATCTGGCGACCAATGTGTTCCATCTCCCGACTGGAGAGATGACCATCACATTGGAGGATGTGTATCGCATCCTTCAATTACCGATTGATGGAGAGGCAGTCTTTCAGGTTGACGCTGAGACAGCCATGGATAACATCCTACATGTATTCGGGGATGCAGCTGCGCTACTGACATATCACAGCGCGAGTATCGCATGTATGGGGATATGTACCGAGCCCATCGCCATGAGACATGGCTTGCCGTGTTGATGATGATCGGGATCACCTGCTTCGCCCTCCCAAACTCAGAGGGAGTCCGCTTTCCACGGGCACTTATGGGGGTGCTACATGAGATGGTGGAGGAGCACACATGTTATGCTTGGGCACCAGTTATACCTGGTGCAGTTATACCGAGAGCTGTGGGGCTATCGCCGGATGAGGTGATTTGGGATTTGCTTGACGTTTTTACTACACTGTTGGGCATATGAGCATATTATATGCATTAGACCAGTAGGGCTGCCCCAGTAGCTAGGGCCACAGGTCATCTATAGATACGGCTTTCAGAGGTGGTTGGGGGTCGTGGGCCAGCCATGAGCAGTGCTTGCAGGGCGGGACGTCACTTATTATAGACATATGTTAGAGGGCTTGACAGCGTTAGATATTATATGGAGACCTTATAGAGGTCATCACCCACACAGAGGAGCCCGAGCACAGTTGCAGCGGATCCAGTATACATTCTGGATAGCGGGACGGAGACCGGGAGAGTATGAGAGGATACCCCTGGATAGGGTACGTAGGCAGATGGGGCTACAACACGATGAGCCACCTCACTTCCCTCAGTACTAGAGGGATGATGTAGAGGCTCCACTGCCTGCACCATAGCCCTTGGACCCAGATTGGGTTGCTGAGGGGCCAGAAGATAATACCGTAGATGATGTCGACTGCACAGGAGCATTTTTGGTTTGGTGCGCCGGAGAGAGAGCTGCGAGGATAGCACAGCCCGCACAGCCAGACTTAGCGGCTGTTAGAGTAGAGAGGGACCAGCTCAGAGGGTAGGTATAGTTATTACAGGGGCAGCTTGCTGCCGCACATGCACAGATAGGTGTCTTACAGGGGTAGCTATCCCAGGCTCAGGTACAGGTACAGGTACAGTCACAGGCTCAGGTACGGGTACAGGCACCAGCAGCAGCACCACCCAGCGGTACCGGCATAGCCGCAGGTACAGGTACCACCACAGCCACAGGCACCACCAGCGGCACCAGCACAAGCACAAGGGGCACTAGTAGTAGGAATCAGGGGACTAGCCCCAGCACCTACGGTGGCTCGAGATCGCTATATGGAGGCTAGAACGGAGGCCCGGTACTATCAGGATATTCTTGATGGTACCGGGGTTGATTATCAGCCATATGCGGAACATAGAGCAGATACCTCTCGGAGCCAGATATCTCAGGGAGGTGCAGCCACAGCCAGTGAGTCTGTGACAGGAAAGAGGCGAGAGGCAGCATAGGGACTAGTAGGCAGACAGGCAAGAGGGCGGTGGAGAGAGCTGAGGGGTCCATGCATAGTTTTGTATTGATTCATTGGATATGGGCACCAGTCTGCAAACCGGCTATGTTTATAGAGGCCTGCGTGCCTAGATATTATGTATTCATTTATTCATTCACTCATTTATTGTATATACCGGCCTGCGAGCTAAGTACAGGTTGTACAGTGGATACTGGCCTGCGAGCCGAGTATGTTTTTGATATGAGAGACCGGCCTGCGAGCCGAGTCGAGATTATTGACAGTTATTGCGTCTTGCGTGCCGGCTTTGTTGTATTATGAGATCACAGAGGCCCCGATGCAGGGCACATTGTATATTTGAAACTTTGTATATATATAGATATGATGATTTGACCCCACATGTTGTGCGTAAAAATGTGTTTAAGTGTTTGAAAATGGTTTGTGATATTTAATGTATGATGAGTTTGATTTACATGGTGTTATATATTAATGATGTTGATGTCTTTTGTTGATGGGATGTATGTATGTATATATAAATGATGAGTTTAGTTGACATGTTGTATTATGAAATGTTGTATGTTTTGTCGTTGGTTTTGTGAAATTGAATGTATGTAGCTAATGATTTGGATTCAAATGGTGTTAGATTGATGGTTTTTGATATCGTTTGTTGATGGCTTGGCTGTTTTTGTAAGATAGATAGATGATGTTGATGAAATTGTGATGAGATATGGATTTAATGAAAAATATGGATAATGGTGTTGTTCATGCAGGAAAAAGGGACGGGTGCCACAAAAATTTGTAAAAATGAAAAAAAAAATGGATATCGGTTATGCAAGAATTATTTTCCTAAAAATAGAACTGCTGGGTTGGTAACTTAATTTCTTATTTTTAGCATTCTTATTTTTAGAGTCATGCAACAAGTTAAATATGCGAATGCGACGCTGTTTGACAACTACTACAGGTAATTGCATGAAATAATTTGAGTGATAAGGAGGAAAGAGACAGGTGAAGTGAGCGTGGGCTAAGATTCAGAAGGTAGAAAGACAAGTTATATGTGAAGAGGGTGGTGAACATGGCTGAACGAGGAGAAGCATCCAGCAGGCAGGGACGAGGGGGAAGACATGTTCCGCCCCAAGCTGCTGCATCCCGAGAGGTAAACTAGAGGATGAAAGAAGTGTAAGTGGGTAAAGATGAGAAAAAAAAGGTGATAGGCAAGGATTGGGGATGGTATGAGTGCTACGGGGTAGGTAAACAGGGTGGGCATGTATGTTTTTAGGTATAAATAGGAGTAAACGAGAAAAATAATTATTGTAGGTGTATGTTTTAAACAAGGTAGGTATATTTTTAATAGTGACCAGTATCGTTTGGAAGTAACCACTATCGGTTATCAAACCAGTATCAGTTATGCATAACCGGTATCAGTCACTGTAAGGGTTTCCAGATTTTGAGAAAAAACCCGTAGAGATTTGTTCTTTTGAATAATTAGGTGTCATTTTGATGTATGTAGGTAGAAGCAAGGTTAAGGATGAATGATAATGTGCCGGCGTTGTTGTCACGAATCCGAGCGGATGTAACACCAGCTGAATGGGATTGATAAATCGGTTGGGGTTAAGTGGAATTCGCTATTATTCAAGGATCGCGTAACCATGCTATGTTGCAGGTGTTGATTGAGAGATAGAATCCAGAAAAGAATACCTTCTATCTGCCAACAGGGGAGATGACAGTGACTTTGGAAGATGTGTTCCGTATTTTGAGGCTCCCAATGATAGGAAAAACAGTGTATCAGGTGCTGCCTAGCGCAGGGCGGGCAACGATAACCGCAGTATTTGGGTCAGCTACACGAGATTTGACATAGCGAGGTTTATCATTTATGTATGGTACAATGTATGCAACACACCCTGAGGAAACAAGGTTGGCCGTGCTATTAATGATAGCGGTGGGGTATTATGCATTGCCAAGGGCGGAAGGTGGAAGATTTCCCAAAGCATTGATGAGTGTTATTTGGGAAATGATAGAAATGAAATGCATGCGTGACATTCGCATGGGCACCCGCATATCTGGCAGAGTTATATAGGGGTTTATGGGCATGCAAGCGAAAACACAGGACGACACTGGATTGTTCGTACTTATTACATTGTTGGGCCTATGAGCATATTGTTTGTGTGCGTCCAATAGGCCGACCCATTGAGTCGGGAGAGGCAGGAGTGCAAAGGTTGGGATTCAGACGATGGGTCCAGACAGAACAAGAAGTGAGATCCCAGGCCGTGATAGATGACATCGAGTATTATAGACAGGTATGGGAGATGGTGACGATTGCGGATATTTGTTGGAGGCCGTATGGGAACTATATGGTGACAGAGCACATAGCTGAGGAGTTGAGGGGTGTAGAGCGATTGAGGTGGATCGCAGGGCATAGGCCGGGTGAGTACGAGAGGATTCCTCTAGATCACGTGCGGCGACAATTTGGGTTCGTTCAGGATATTCCTATGACATATAGACCATACATGAGGATCGACGCTGAGGCAGCATTCTCACCTCCCCGGCCTACACCTCCAGAAGGGCCAGAAGAGATAGCAGCCGATCGTAGGGTTATGGATGCGGGAACGACAGAGGCGTATAGAGTATGGTGGGTAGCAGAGCTGCGAGGTGCACGTGAGTGCCCTGACATAGCTGTGATTACAGCGGAGAGAGATCGTCTGCAGGATTTGGCTCGCCAGCTTCAAACACAGGTGAATGAGACAATGGGATTGTTAGAGGCTTCACAGTTACGAGTGGAGAGACTGGAGGCAAGGTTCCTCCACGCGAGAGGACGTATTCGTATGTTACAGGAGATGTTGGCGGATCAATGGGAGGAACCAATGGCAGTGGCACCTTTGAGGATGGAGAGGCCAGCTGAGGGGCATCGACGATCACGATCACCACCTGATTCGGGAGGAGGTGCAAGGATCTAAGTGAATTTCATAGGAATATAAGAATAAATAAAGATGCCGACCTGCGAGTCGATGATAGAGAAGATGTATTTGTTTAACATCTAAAAATAAAACTAAAGATGTATGTGGTTCTGAGTGAAGATAATAATAAGAATGGTTGTGTTTGAATGTTATTTTTATTTTTGTTTGAAAAAGGATAAAGATGAATGTTTGGCAAATAAAAAACACACAAAAAATATTTATATTTACAACACATGATAGGGTAAGGTAGGGGATGGTCAAGCTAACCTTGGGAGACCCCATGTCTCCTAAGTGCTACCTACATAGCCCATTGCACAAAGCAAGGAAGGGCCTCAGACCGATGTAGTTCTCCCTTAGGATCAGGGAGAGGTGAATTCAGGTAATTTGGTTGTGGTTAGGCAATTTTGTTGGTTGGTAAAAAATTGGATGTTGGTAGGGTAATGTTGTTGGTGTTGGTAGGGTAAAGCGAAAGTTAGCATTCCCAAGTAGTAGGGAATCGTGTCCTGATTAAGGTCAACACACAATCCTAGAGCCGAGCAAAAGAGGTAAGAGTGTCCCGTAATTGAGAAGAGCTAAACAAACCACATATTAATGTAGGATGAGCTTGAATCCCTAGGTAGCTTGCATAGGCGAGAAGTCGATAGGTGAAAAGAGTGGTATAATCACAATATATCGGATATACGTCACGTCCCTTGAGTTTTGTTGCTTTAACAAATGGTGAGGTGAAGTGGTTGATGTGGGCGAGGGTGCAGAGAACTTATTATAAGATGATTATTCTGACAAAAGAGAATCAAACCTAAATAGACAAGTCCATGACTCAAAAGTGTTTTGAAATACTGCTTTTATTTTTATTTTATTTTGTTGGATATAGACTGATCGATGTGGGAAGTCTACATGGGATATGTATTTTGTTGTTCTTGAGGTCTTCACGAAGCTGATCAATGCGAGAAGCTTCTGATAAAGGCTGACTGTGTATAGCTGTCCTTCAAGGGAGCAGTCTATTTATAGTAGCAGATGCGGTGTTTATGTATAGCTGTCCTTCGGGGGAGCAGTCTATATATAATAGTAGCAATAGTTTGGCATATAGGTGTCCTTCAAGGGAGCAGTCTATTGTATAATTTAGAGGTCCAGATGTCCGTTGGGCATAAAGCATCTAGTTTTTGTAGGAAGTTTGACTCAAGAAAATCCCATAAGTGTTTTAATTAAGAATGTGTTATTTTGATACTTTGAAGTCATGGACTAGACTAAAAAGGGGAAGACATCTTTTAAGGGGAGGTGATAATCAAACCATGTGAGCTTGATTTGATTTTGAGATGTAAGAAACAAAGTGTATGCGGTGGTAAATGAGCTCAAGGGACGAGCGTAAGGTAGATAAGAAGTGATATAACACTAATTTCAACAGTAGAATGGTCGAAGATGCAAGGCATTAAGGGGCTCAGGCTCAGGTTTACCATTAAGCGAAGCTAAACGATAAGTGCCTGATCCATAAGTGTGAGTGATAATGTAAGGCCCAATCCAATTAGGAGCAAATTTTCCACGTTTACTCTTTTCTAGTTTGGTTACATGTTGATTCTCTTTGAGGACAAGATCACCAACCTTAAAAGTACGCTCATGAAGTCATTTATCATAAGCACGCTTGAGGCGTTTTTGGTAGATTTGCAGGTGATCAAGAGCCGTAAGACGACGCTCGTCAAGAAGCTCTAATTGGGCTAACCGCTCTTGGCGGAAATCATCGTTGGTGAGAATATCCTGGAGAGATATTCTGAGGGAGGGTATTTGTACTTCGAGAGGCAAGACAGCCTCGGTACCATATACCAAAGAAAATGGTGTGGCATTAGTGGAGGTACGAATGCTAGTACGATAAGCCCAAAGGGCAAAGGGAATGTGATCATGCCAGTTTCTTCCGGACTCATTGACAACTTTCATGAGGATTTTGGTTAGGGTTTTATTAGAAGATTCAGCTTGACCATTGGCCTGCGGATAGTAAGGTGATGAGAAACTAAGTTTGATACCAAAGTTGTCACAAAGGTCTTGTAACAACTTATTTTTAAAAGATTTACCATTATTTGTTATTAGGCGATGAGGAATACCAAAACGACAGATAATGTGATGGTTAACGAATTCGACAATTTTTTCTTTTTTGATTGAAATGAGTGGAATGGCCTCCACCCATTTTGTGTAATATTCGGTTGCTGTGATTATCCAACGGTGACGTTGTGAAGAAGGCAGGTGAATCTCACCAATAAGGTCTAAACCCCATTGTGAGAAAGGCCAAAGATCTCGTGCGACCTGTAGCGGATGGCTAGGAGTATGTTGAAGGTTGGCATGTTGTTGACACATAACACAACGCTTAACATATTCGTAGCAGTCGTTATTAAGAGTAGGCCAATAATAACCTAGGTGAAGGATTCGTTTGGCCATGGCAAGGCCACTAAAATGTCCACCACAAATGCCGTCATGGACTTGTTGGATGGTATAGGTGACCTCCGCGCCGGTTAGACATCGAAGAAGGATGCCATCAAAGCCACGTTTATAGAGGAGTCCCCCCATGACGACATAACGAGAAACACTTTTAAGAAAAGCACATTTGCCGTTACTAGTAAGGTCAGGTGGGAGAACAGAGGTTGTAAGGTAGTCGTGAAATTGGTGGTACCAGGTATCCTGCGAATTAGCAGACACATTATTTATCATACAAACAACCGGGGCTGAGTAGGATGGGGCAAAAAGTTGTTGGACCAAGATGAATATGTCAGAGTCAGTTGGTGAGGTAGGAATTTGTGAGGCTAAGCAAGCCATAGTATCCGCAAATTTGTTAGTGGAGCGGGGAATGGTCTGGATAGAATAACGAGTAAATGAGGTCAAAAGTGAATCCACGTAATGTTTGTACTTTTGAAGTTCCTCATTCTTACATTGGTAGATGCCCATAACTTGATTGACTACCAATTGAGAGTCACCAAAAATATTAATGGATTTGACACCTAAGTGTAACGCAACCTGGAGACCCAAAACAAGGGCCTCGTATTCCGCTGTATTATTAGTGCAGGGGAAATCGAGCCGGAATGAAAGAGGCATAGGTTCAACGTCAAGAGGAATGAGAACAACGCCGGCTCCTCCACCGCACTGGCATTTAGATCCATCGAAGAAGAGGGTCATTTGATATGACTCTTCCCTGAGTGAAAGAGTGGCGATGAGTTTGTCGGGGAAATTAAAATTGGTGAATTGTTCCCCAGGTAAAGGGGCCTCCGCAAGTTGGTCCGCAATAGTTTGTCCTTTGATTGACTTCTGTTGTACAAACTCAAGGTCGAGGTCTGCGAGGAGCATAAGCCATCGGGCGATGCGTTGGTTTAGATGTGGTTTGGCATACATATAATGAATGGGGTCCGTGTTGGTGATGACAAAAGTTTTGTGATTCAGGAGGTAATGTCGGAGTTTGGTGGCTACGAATGATAGGGCTAGGCACAATTTTTCTACATGTGTATACCTAGTCTCGTAATCCACGAGAGTATGACTTATATAATAAACGACTTGTTCTCGACGTGTCGAGTCCCGATGTGCGAGCATGGCTCCTATAGCATGGTCAGTGGCAGAAAGGTAAAGGTAGAAAGGGCGATCATCCTGAGGTGGAATAAGCACGGGTGGCTGCAAGAGATAGGATTTGAGAGCTTCAAAGGCTTGGTGACACTCTTCACTCCATTGAAAGGCAATGTCCTTTTTAAGAAGGTGATGGAAAGGTTGACATCGATCCGAGAGTTGGGAGATGAAACGCCAGATGGATTGAAGTTTACCCTGCAAACTACGCAATTTTTTGAGGTTTTTGGGTGGGGGCATTTCTAGGATAGCTTTGACTTTAGATGGGTCGACCTCAATGCCACGCAAAGAGACGATAAATCCAAGAATTTTTCCCGAAAAGAACACCAAAGACACATTTCTTTGGTTGAAGCCGGACTGAATATTGCAACAGGTGATTGAAAATAATGGTTAAAACATCGAGATGTTCACTGCGATGTTTAGATTTGCCAAGAAGATCATCGACATAATCCTCAAGGATAGTGTGCATAATGTCATGAAAAATGTAAGTCATAGCCCACTGATAGGTAGCACCAGCATTCTTAAGGCCAAATGGCATGACACGATAACAGAAGGTTCCCCAAGGAGTTATGAAGGTAGTTTTATGTTGATCGGCCGGGGCTACCAAAATTTGATTGTATCCCGAAAAGCCATCCATGAGAGAAAGCATTTCATGGCCCGCAGTGAGATCAACAAGTTGATCAATACTTGGGAGGGGGAAGTCATCCTTGGGGCAAGCGAGGTTAAGGTCTCGGAAATCCGTGCATATCCGAAGTCCCCCTATCACTTTAGTGACAGGTACGATGTTAGAAATCCATTGAGGATAGTCAATAGGAAAGATGAAGGAAACAGAAAGAAGTCGTTGAAGCTCTTCTTTGACCAAGAGGGCAATGCGTGGATGCATTTTTCTCAGTTTTTGTTTGACTGGTTTGGAATCGGGGTTTAGGGTGATGTTATGGATAGCAATGGTAGGATCAATTCCTGGCATGTCAGCGTAGGACCAAGCAAAAGCTTGGTTGCGGGTACGGAGAAAGGTAGTAAAGGCGGCTTGTTCTGATGTGCTAAGGGATTGTCCGATCTTCACAACGTGAGGATCCTCCTCGGTGTGGATGTTGATTTCTATAGTCGACTCATTCAACATGGTTTGTGTTTTAGACGGTAAGGTGCGTTGAATATAGGAGTCGTCCGCACCAAGGTAAGTGAGGATGGAATCGTCATCCTGGCACTCAACAACATTAATCGAAGGGGAATCCTCCTCAATCATGTCTGGATACAGAAGGGGAAGAGAAGATGGGTCCTCAGTATCGCGTTGATAAGTGAGAGGACCTATGAAGATAGCATTTATGAAAAAAAAAAGTTAGGAGGGATAGATTCAGGGTCTATCGACTCTGTGGGTGATGATGGCAAAGTGGGTGATGATGGCTTGGTGGGGGTGACGTCGTCATCTTCCAGGATACAACTGACACGAGGTTTCTCCGGTGTAGGTGTTTCAGGAAAACCGAGACCACTGCGATCATTGTGTTTGCGTGTAGTCACGGGAATGAGTGTATGTCGGCCTTGTTCATAAAGACCAAAACCAAAGCCTTTCCAAGCACAGCGAGTCAAGAAGGTGAGGGCGAAACGACGATTTGTCAAGTATTGAAAATCAGACTGGAAGGGAACCACACCAAGAGGAGGTTCAGGGGTAATGGAGGATGCGTCAACACCCCCATACGTTAGGTTGGTGCGGCAATGGGGCGGTCCGTAAGAGATTACCTCCCCCACGCGATGGTCGTAGGTGGGATGTGCATGTAATTGTCCGTATTCCTGCGGGGTATGGAAAGAGCTAACGTTATATAGGCGGTACTCCCCCAGCGTAAGGCGTTGAAAAACATCTACTAAGGGGTCGGAGGTTGGGATGTTATCTGCGGGAAAGGAAGTAATATTTGTAACGGCGGTTTCATTGGTTGAAGGTGTAGGTGCGTCGGAAGTAGATGGCTGGGTTGGATGAATGGGTGTCTTGACTGGTACAAGCACATCATTAGGGCGATACAACATATTGCAAGTTTTGAAGGGGGGAGGATCAGCTTTTACGGTGTAGGACTTCCCCTCGTACTCAAATTTTATGCATCTATGTAAGGTGGAGGGAACGCATCCCATAGCCCGGATCCAAGGGCGGCCTAACAACATATTGTATTGGAACTCTCCCTCAAGGACATAGAAGAGTTCGGGTAAGTACGTGGTCCTACACGAATGTTAAGGATCACGGTGCCTAAAGTAGAAGTAATAGCATCATTGAATGATCGCAACATGATGGGGTTGGCACACATGCAACTAGAAGGGATATTCATTTGTTGGAAGGCTTTTGAAGAGATGATGTTTAGGCTAGCACCCCCGTCAATCATAACACGACGTACCCGAATATCCCGAACGTACGCTGAGATGAAAAGAGCAGGGTCAGGATCTTCAGCACCAAAGTCGATAATTTCATCTTCGGAGAAACTGACAGCAGCGGCTTGCTGTACAGAGACAGAAGTGGTTGGGGAGATAGATTGTTTGGTGAGTGAAGCAACGTGATTGGGTGTTAGAATAGAGGTAACAGGCAAGGTTTCATTAGGTAAAACCTCTATCCCTTGAAGGATTTCAACGAGAGCTTGTCGATGAGATTCAGAAGTCTGAATGAGATCATACAATGTCATTTTTACAGGCGATTGGTGAAGCTGTTTGATCATAGTTCGGTGGGAAATGCCATTAGAGACGGGATAGGCGGGTCCGCGAATAACCACTTTAGGTGGTGGTGCAATCGGGATGTTTGACGGAGAAAGAGATGCCGCAGGTGTGTTTTCTTTCGCTTTCCCATTGTTTTTCTGCCCTCGAGTAGCAACACTAATCATATTGATCTCGTGAATACGAGAGGAGGAAGATGGTAGGGATAGGTCATGGTTTTCGAGAGGTGGGGCTGTAATAATGATAGATCTTGGTGAGGCGGGGGACAGGTGGTATAGGAGAGGGAATTGAAGCTAAAGGTCTCTCTCTTCGTAAGTTGTCTTTCTTAACTTTTCTATCTGAGAGAGGTGACGGACGAAGTATGGCTTTCAATGCTTTGCATCCCTCTACGTCATGTCCTGGTGTGCGGTGGTAAGCACAGATTTTAGACTCATCGTAACCTATTGGTCGAGGTTTAGATGGATCATAAGGTCTAAGTGGGGGTAGGGAAATGGTCGCATTCTCTACCAACATAGCAAGGATTTTGGCGTAAGACCCTTTGAGTGGGTCAAAGTCAGAGGAAAATGAGGCTATTGACTGGGTCAATTCTGGTGATGACGTGGTGTGGTTGGTTTGTATGGGGGGTGGTTTAGCCAAGGAGTTTTGATAATGGGTTTTAACTAACCGTGGTTTCTTTGATGTAGAAGCTATGTTTAGCTGGTTGGATGATGAGGCCACAGATGATGTGGTATCAGAAAACAACCACGGAGAAATAGGAGTGATAGAAAAAAAATCTTTTGATGATGGAATTTGTTTATGGTTGATAGGTGGACAGGATACGCGGGGTGATGGTGTTGCTATACCCTTGGATTTCTGTATGGGTGCAGAAGGCGTAGGTCGCTTTAAAGAAAACGCAGGAGGTATGATATATTGATGTAAGGTAGAGGGATGGGGTCCCAATATGGAAGGTAGGTGTGACGACGAGGGTTTTAGTTGTGTTAACGGCATAGATTGAGGAGATTGAGTCTGTCTCCTAATGGGATGGACGGCTTTATTTTTAGATAAATCAAGCCACTTAGGTGGGTGTGTTAGACTAGGTATGGGTGAGGTCCCAAGCGTAGGGGAAGATTTGGTTAGGTTAATAGAAGTGGATGAGGTATTTGGTAGAGATGAGGGGGGTGAAGATGAGGACATAGGCATTTTAAGCTTCTGTAAACACTTCGGGTATATGGTAGAGGCATCAGGATCGGTCATTTGCATTTGAGTAGAATATGGCGTACTCAAACGTTCCCATAGGACCTGTCTATCTTCTGGGGAATGACAGTCCTCACATGTGAATAGGAACTTTTGTATGGAAGAAAGGTGGGTTGTGATTCCGGTCCACTGTGGGTGTGATACAAGGGGTATATGAGGCACTGTATCAATGGGCGTTAAGAGGTCAACCGGTTGCTGAAAAGATTTAGGTGATGAAGGACTAATAGGTAGGAGGGCGTGTTTGAGAGGATCTGTCATGTTTAAAGAATGTGGTGATGTCGGTTCAAGAGGTTTCTCATCTAAGGATGACAAAAGAAGTGGCGAGCCTTCCTCTTGTACAGCAAGAATGGTAGAAGGAGACGTTTGGGAAATAGATAAATTAGATAACATCCACTCACAGTCTTGCAAGGATGTGGTGTAAGAAGGCTCATTTGTGAGAAGGGAACTCTGGGCAGTTAATTCCTTGATGGGTAAAGGAACGGCAAGGATTTCAGTTTGTCTTGATGGCGAGGAAGGGGGTTCGGTTTCCTGCGTTAGTGAAGAGGTTTGATTCAGAATTTGTTCGATAGAGGTCTTTGGCTGGGAATCGAAGACTGCATGGATCTCATGAACACTCTCCTCGGCTAAGATATCTTGGTTTAGATTACTGTTAGAAGAATGATTCGGGAATGGTTTGTTGAATATTTTCAAATTTCGGTTAGCAGGGGCGTTAGGATTATCGAGGGCTATATCCCCCGCATCAACCATTTCCTGCACTATGTTTTTCAACATCTTGCAGTTCTCATGACTGTGTCCCTTCACACGGTGGAAGTTACAGAAGTCATTTTCTTTGTACCAAGAAGGTATGGCACGAGTGGAATCGAACCCGGAATGAGGTTTAACAGGAGGTAAGGTAATGGCTCCTGCTTTGAGCAATTTTTCCAATATCACACCATATGTTTCTCCCAAGGGAGTGTAGTTGATGGGCTCTGCTTTATACTTATAGGTGGTTTTTGGCGGGGTATTAGATGGTGGTTGGGATTTTACCATCACCGCGTGCACGGCCCCTTTTGATTTTGAAGCAGTCGATGGGTGAGGATTGGTGGTGTTAGGTTTGTTGGTGGAATCTTGGGTTCGAAAAGTGGGGTTTTTGTTGCGCAACCGCAATTTCTCTTCCTCTAAGGCTCGAATCTCTAGTTTTCGAGCCATAGTAAAGGCCTCGTCAAATGTACAGAAAGTTTGAATTTGGAGGGTAGGAGAGATGTGCTTAGCGCAGGCCCGCGTAAACAGTTCGATAAGTTCGGTCTGAGGCAAGGCATACGTAAGTTGGTTGATAAGGCCCCGCCATCATCCAACGAAATCTGCGATAGATTCATCTTCAAATTGTCGGATGGCATAGAGGTCGGTGATAGATACTTTCTTGGCAATGTTAATGGAGAAATGATCCAAGAAAGATTGGGCTAGCTGGTTAAAAGAGAAGATTGAGTGCTGGGTTAAAGCACTGTACCACTCCAAGGCGGGTCCTGATAAGGACATGGGAAAGGTGCGGAGTAGTAAAGCGTCGTCGTGAGCAATCAGATAGCAGGCATGTCTAAATGATCGCAAGTGTTGTTGAGGGTCCTCCTTACTGTTAAAATGGGTAAACTTTGGTAATTCCCATTGAGGAGGATATGAATGAAGGGGGACTGAAGGGTGGATAGGCTCCCGACAAACTTGCTCGTATGTCAAGGCGCTACGACTTCCTGAAACAGAAGCCTCCAAATTTTGCATTTTGTCCATCATTTGTTTAATTAAATCAGAAGTTGGATGAGATGATGGTGTGGTTGTGGTAAACGGAGGCAAATTGGGCCAAGGGCCACCGCTAGACAATGGTGGGGTTAAATGTTGATAAGGTATGGAGGACGAATGTGTTGAGGCAACCGAATAGGGATGTCCTATATAAGCTGTTGAGGTTACTGGATATGTGTGTGGAAATGAAAAGGTGGGCGGAGCTTGAGAAGGAAAGCTCGTGTGGATAGGTGGCAGAGAGCAAGTCATGAACGGAACAGTCTGCAAGAGAGACGAGGTAGGAGCAGTTGGCGGTAATGACATGTTGGGCCCAAGATTAACCAAAGGAAAGCCAATCTGTGCCGTATGAACCCCTGAAGCTGCTGAGGTAGGCGACGGGACTAAGGATGCGGAAGGCAAAGCGGAGTTATCAGGTGGAGAAGGGGCTAAATGAGCAGCTATACTGATAGGCATGCCAACAAGGAGTTGACCGTCAGGTGTACGGTCAAGGGCATGAGACAAATAGTATTGTACAGCGCTAGGATTAGCATCCAGAAATTTGGCAAATTCTTTATCTCCCACAGGAATTTTAGGAACCTCGCTGGTGTCCGTAGGATTCCCCACAGAATGTGAAGGGGGTGATTCAGGCAAAGGCACAGAGCAAGCATGTGAAACCATGGTGGCGGCTTGCTTTCGAGTGATAACAACCATGGACAGGAGTACACAGTAGGGTTTCAATCTATCAGGAACAGAAACAGACTCAGAATGGTGAAATTGGTAGGTTGCTGGTTTGTCAGGAACTGTAAAAGACAGTAACCGATATCGGTCTAATAACCGATGTCGGTTAGACTATAGCCGACGTCGGTCAGTTAACCGATGTCGGTGTAAGAAGACTGGTATAAGAAAATATAAGAAGCTGCTGATTTGATTGTTAACAACGCTCAGTACATTTATCAAATTGTTCTAAGGTAATCACAGAAGATAGTGTATAACAGAGAAAACAGAACTGAAAACAAGCAAGATGCACACGCAAATCCAGAGACTAACCCTAGGGTTAATTTTAATTATTGTGGGCTTATGCCTTTAGACGCGGAATGATGTCAATCCTAAACAAAAGACTTAGGGGAAATGTCAAGTTTGTTTTGGCTTATAAGGTTACCTCAATCGGGCGGAGGAATACCACGGAAAAGGGGGGATGTTTTGAGCTGTTGTGTTAATTATGAAGTGATTCGGTATGTGTTGTGCAGTGAAAGTAAGATTAATTTCCTGTCAATACTATGGAAATCACCCCCACGTGTATGACCTGTTACTTAGTCTATGTTCACTAGAATTGAAAACAGCAAGCAAGAATGTAATGCACGTGTTTTAAACCCAAATCGAAAATGATATTCGATGAAGCAAATAAGATGAATTTCACTAATGTGAAACTAGGAAAGCAAGACAAATTCTTTACTAAATATAACAAAAACAGCAACAGCAAGTATGCTTCCTAAAACGAAAACAAGCAAGAGAAACAGAAACCTGAAATGGGTCCCACCGGGCATGCCAAAATGTTTCGCACGGAATGGTTTCGGCTCTGCAGAATAGACTTGCTTCTATCCTATCATTCCTTTGAGAAACAGATAAGGGTTAGGGCTAGGAGGAATACCTGTTGAATGTTGAGATGGTGTGCGCGTACCGTAGAGAAAGATCAGATCGACTGCGAAGAACTCCTTTTTGTCTTGGAAGGACTACCTACAAGTAAGAATACAAGACCACCAGATTTTAATTAGACAATAAATGAGGGATCTGCCTTAGGCCCAGGAAATATAAAACTTCCTTTCGAAGGTGGTCAGTTCCCCTTTTAATACGAATTAACACAAATGATAACAAAGAAAGCTATTGCAAAATCACGATTTAGGTATCTCGTTACAAAGCAATAGAAGCTAAATTATCAATAATAAAGCGTCACGTTGTTTGTTCGGTTACTGGTCGTTGATACGTTCAGGTTGAGTTATAGGGATAAACCAGACTGGATCTGAGGTTGTTAGGTGGAAAATAGGTGAGAAAAAGGTTTTGGGGTATAAGTCACAGTGACCAACGCCGGTCACTGGATAACCGACCACGGTTAGAGAACCGCTGCCGGTAGGGGATAAATGATACCGGTAGGGTCAGCAATCTAAGTGCTTCTGGATAGAGGTTGGTTGCAAGGTGATTGTGGGGTTATTAAGATTGGTGGATGGCTGAGGGGAATGATGGGAGGATAGGGAAGACTTAGAGTGTGGTAAAATGGCCTTCTGGGAAATATCAGGATGTATGGGTGAAGGTTAAGTGCAGTATGTTGCTGGTAGTAGATCTAGGAATAAACTTATGATTACTATTAATCAACAGTTCAAGAAAATGGTGCTTAGAAACATATATAAAACACTACTCACTAGTCCCTGATGCAGATGCAGGTTTCAGGACTGTGATGATGAAGACAGGACCCAAGTTGGATGATCTGACAATCCAAGATGAGTTATCTCCTCTTCTGATGCTCGGATGAGTGTTACTGGGCTCTGGTTATTCAGTTGCAGTCTTGGGCTTGATGTCCTTCTCTGCAAACTCTTCCTGTTTCTTCACTTGTCTCTGCTCGGCCAAGCAAATCCGGATCCTTTCGATGATTTCTCTTTCTCTCGATCAAATGAAAATCTGATCCTTTGTTTTTGGTTGGAAGTGGTCATTTACAGGGAACCGGTGGCGGTTACGCAACCGACGGCGGTCGAGTAGGAACCGGTATCAGTTAGGTCAAAGCGGGCTATTTTTGGTAAAATAGCCAGCTTTCCCTCCTTTTCTTCCGAGGGATTGGTTGCGGGCTTGGTCAAGTGACTAGAAGGTCGGTTTTGGGTGCGAGAGAGGGGTCATTAGTCATGGGTGTGGAATTGGACTGAGTTATAGGTCTTAATTAGGTTAGTTTAGGGTTAAGACTAGGTCATGATGAGGTGGCAAAATGAGGTGGTAGGTAAGGCAATGTGGATTTATTAATTATAAGATAATTAATAAATAATTGTGTAAGGTTTAGGTGGTGAGGTTAGGTTGCGAAATGAGGTGCGGGTCACAAGGGGTCGTAAGACACAAATTTGGTGTCTACAAGAAGCCAGTTTGACATGTTTCAAAGAATTGAGTGTTTGGGTTCCTTATGCATTGACTTTGTGGATGAAACAAGTTGCATGAGTTAGATAAGGTTAATATATTTATATTGGTATGATATTTGTTCCATGATGAAGCATTTAGAGGTGTGAACCATCTTGATGGTGAAGATGTATTTATGAGAATGATCAACATGCTTGAGCGAGATAAGAGAGTTGAAATTTTTTTGGTGTGCCTCCATATTTTATTGTGTTTCATGGACCTGGGGATTGAATTGGGGTCATATTAAAACCATTCATGTGTCTAATTTGTCTTGATAGGTTGTTTTGATATATGAAGTTGCTCAGTCTTGGAGAGTGACATTTAGGTACTTGAGACTTAATTAAGGTAGCTTGCAAATTGGTGTATTCCTTATTGAAGATGGTCTTTACATAGCTAATTTTATTTTATAATGATGTTGAGAGGATGTCCCTGATTTTTCCTGAGGTATTGAAATCATGGTGGAGCATTCATATGCCTTATAAGATCTTGAAACTATTGTTGCTAGTGTATTAGGCCTATTTTCGGTAAGTTTTGCAAAGTTGTGTTTTTAATGCTCTCAATATACCTAATGGGTCTTGGTATGTAATTTATAGTGTCATTTAGTATGTTTCAAAGTTTTAATGACCAACCTTGCATGGCCATTATGGTGTTTTTTGACCTAGAGATGTTTGTGGCTTGTATCAAGTATAAAAGTGTGTTATATTAGCTCATTTCGAAGTAACATATGAAGATGTGGGTTTCAGCAAGATAGAGGAGAGTAAGAGAAGAGATTAGATGGATCTAGGGAAGATAAAATAATATAATGAAGAGGTGAGGATATTAGATAAGAATAATATCTAGATCATTAGACCTAATCAACACTTGTAGGTGCATGAATGATTGAAGAAGGAGAGAAAATAGTTTGAAGGTTTTTGAGTAAGAGGATCTTACAAATTGATCACAATTATATGTCTGAGAAACAAGCCATAGGTTATATTCATATTTGGGTGGCTGATTCTATTCTTAGTCATCCTAGGTGGTTGTATCCTCCTTGCAGGGTTGGTGCCTTGATAAATAGGGGTTGGTGCTCCTTATGGGGTTGGTGCCTCACTAAATAAATATTGTGTGATGTGTAATATTCATACAATTCCTTTCTTTTGAGTAATATAATCATAGGTTCAATGTGTTTTCTTCCCCTTGAGGGTTTCCCACATTATATCAGGTATTAATGTGTTCTCTCTTATCTCTTGTATTATTGGATATTTGCTACACAATTAATAAGATCACAATTGATTATGAATGTATGTTATGATAAATGAAGTAAAAAACTTTGTATGAATGATTCACCCCCCCTCAGTCATTGTGCTTATAAAAATTTCACCACTATACTAAAGGTAAAAATCAAAAGTAAAAAGGTGGTTTGTGATATTGGTGAATGTGATTCAAAAAGATTGCTCTGATATGAACTCAATTTTAATTTATTTTCTTAAATTTAGATAAAGTGAATATCTAAAATTATAAGACTTAGATTTGGTAGGATTGATATGCTTAGATTTGGACAAAGTGAATCTCTAAAAGATAATACTTTGGCATCGATTAGACATTTTGTAAATTTTCTTATCTTGAATAAAGTGAATATCCAAAGTTAAGACTTGGAATTAAATTTTGAGTTTTCTTAAACTTGATAAAGGTAATGTCAAAGTCTAAGAATTAGATTCATTGATATTGATTACGCTTAAATTCGTATATGGGTACCCAAAATTTTAGACTTTGACTTGACTTGCGGATTTTCTTAGCTTGGATAAAGTGAATACCTAATGAAAATACTTGGGATTAAATTTTTAATTTTTTCTTAAACTTGATAAAGTGAATATCAAATTCTAAGGATTGGATTGGAATTGGTTTTGATTAAACTTGATAAAGGGAATATCAAAGTATAATACTTAGATGTAAAGGTTTATTGTGCTTAAACTTGATAATGTGAATATCAAAGTAGAAGACTTAGGCTGGCTTTGATTGCACTTAAACTTGATAAAGGGTGTATCAAATTATAAGTCTTGGATTGAAATTGACTTAACTTAAACTTGATAAGACTTAGATGTGACGAGTGATTGCGCTTAAAATTCATAATGTGAATATCAAAGAAGAATACTTAGGTTGGATTTGATCGCGCTTAAACTTAATAAAGGGAATATCAAAGTGTAAGACTTATATTGGAATTGATTACACTTAAATTTGAATATGGGTACCCAAATTTTAAGGCTTTGACTTGATATATGGATTTTCTTAGCTTGGATAAAGTGAATACCCAAAGCAAAGAATTGGGATTGAATTTTGATTTTTTCTTAAACTTGATAAAGTGAATATAAAATTCTAAGGCTTTTATGTGATTGGAATTGGATGATTATGTTTAAACTTGGAAAGTGAATCCAAAGAGTAAATCTTGGGCTTTATTTGGATTATATGATGTGTTTAAACTTGGAAAGAGAATCCAATGAGTAAGGAATAGAATTGATTCAATTGGATTTGGAATGGATATCAAAAAGAGAAATGTTTTATTCGGAAATGAATTTTATTTTGATGGGAATAGAATATGATGTGATTTGAGAAATGAATGTGGAACACAAACTAATCTGACTCAATAACTTAGATGAAAATAATGTTATTGGGTACAATTTTTCAATCTTCCTAGGTGTTAAGGAGAACTTTCACTCACCACAGTTAATGAATGAGTACTCATTCTAGGACATTAATTTCTTAGTTATGGAATATACCCCACAATCAATTAAGAATGGGGTTGTCACCATGGGATACTTATGGTTTCCTCACACGGGTATCACTAGTCAAGTGGGTGGGGTTACCTCTTTTTTTGGCTAGTTCCCTCAAGATGCCAACTATTTTGTGGTTCCTGTGGTACTTGATGCAACCTAGAATTCACCAGTACAAGCCCAAGCCCGTTGGCACATCACTTAGCCTAGACTGAGCACTCACCCAAAGCACACAAAGTTACCAGGCCTCTCTTTAGGGTTGTTGTTGTAGGATGTTAGCATGATGAAGACTTAAAGTAATCAGATCTAGATCTAGAGAATCACTGACTTAAAAGATAACCATGATGAAATCAAACATGCAATACTAAACTATAATCATGATAACACTTTGATTAAGTATATAATCTTCATTATATTAAATTTAGTAATACACAGAAGCTTCCTTATAATAATAGTAGTATACACTCATGCGCGTATCAGATTTGGCAACATAACCTCACTATACCATAGTTCTCACCCTCTCCCTCCTATGCTACACAGTTCAATACATATTTATAAGGGTGGGGACTTTCCCTTCACCACTTATCTAATCCAAAAATAGGTCACATGCTATTATTAGCCATGTGCCATTATAAAAATAGCCACACATGTAAGTGTGCTAACAATAGACTACTTTTGGCTAACTGACAATAGTATATCTATTCCCAGCCTGTATCCATGCAAAACGCTTCGTATTTGATCCTGTAAAAATAGCCAATGCATGTCACACAATTATTTGACCAGTTTGTGTGCTTCGTACGCTACCTCCAAAAATAGATCCTCACCGTGAAAATGGATAAGTCCCAAACCTGTTCCTATTATTCATATGCGATCTTTTCCAATACTTCCATGCTTTTGAATGTGTTTTATTCTCCCATGCGAACCTTTTGTATGTCCTTTGCTAAGTGTCAAATTTTGACTGAAAAACATTACCCCACACTAGTTTCATTTTCACCCTAGCAATGGTTATCTCCAAAATGAATTAACTAATGTGAATAAAGAATAGAAATAATTTTGATGAATAAAAAAAGATATTTACCTTGCAATATCTTCTGTGTCAACCTGAATAATTAATTATAGATATTCTTCTTTTATTTTTTCCTCTAGAGTCTTGCCAATCATTGAGCATGACCTCTATCTTCTCTGGAGTATCCACTGCAATTGATTCTAACTCATCCTTTGTAATTTCTCCTTTCTCATTTTGCAAGACCAACACAATATTGGACATGGAATTCATTCTCCCTTCTAGCAAGTCCATATTTTACATGCAATGAGTTTTCCAAGCTCATCCAGCCTTTCCTTGTGTGGTTCTTCAGCTATTGCAAGGGCTTTATGCTTCTGATTAACAAGTGTTAATCACTTTGCATGGCCCAATGTCTCATATTTCATGGCGTTCATGACTTCGTTGTCTTCTAAAAATGATCCTAGTCCTTATAACGGCTTCTAGTGCATTGTACAAATATTCAGCGCTTGATCTACCTTCTTTAGTTCCTCTTGCAAGCTATGAAGCAACCCCTTATATGATGCAATCTTCCGCATCACTGAAGCCTTTTCCCATTCTCTACTTCCTATGTTGGGTCCTTTGGCTGCTGGCATGCACAGAGGTTCATCTTCAAGCACTAAGTCCACCAATGTACTTACATAATGTATTTCTGAAGGAAACGTCTTAGGTACCTTTGGCTCTAAGTGTGGCCTAGCCTTCATGACATTGTCCCCAATCTCCTCTGTCATGCTAATAAAAATAGGTATTCTTCTTCTGTGCCAAGTCTTTTTCCTATTTTAGGCACGCTATTTCCTCATCCTTAGTCTTGATCTCCTCCCTCAACGCCCTAATTGTTGCAGCTTTATCCATATTCCATTCGTGCCACTTCTATCAAGACTTTCACCAAAGAATTGCTCACCTGTTCATCGGACATAACAGTAGGCTTTACTGTTATGTTTCTGGCCTGAGGTGTCTTCTTCAACCTCCTTGAAACACATGAACTCTTCACATACATCAAAATTTGGTTCATCCATGTGTGTGTGTCATCGACCATGACAGTTGCTTCCTTGTGCACATGGTTGTCATGTCCTCATCCATCAACTCCTAGCCATATAACTCCTTTTGTGTCATTGTGCTCTGGAAACGGGCACAGACAATTTTACCTATGTCCTCGATGTAGCCCATGACATAGTGGAAGATATTCTCTACTTGTTCTTTTTTATCTAGGTTGCTTAGGAACTTGGGCTTCAAGATTTGGAACTTGTGTTGATGTGTCCTAAGCAGTCTCAGTTGTTGTCTTGTCTGCCTCCTTTCCTCCTTCCTCTCCATCCTTCATATCCTTTGTCTTCTGGTTCGTCCTTATTCTTTGGAGGTGTAGGGGAATTTGGCGTGCTTTCCTCAAACTCTTCCACTTCCTCATTCAACTTCAATTTCCTTCTTCTTTTCTCAGTTGTCTCCTTCTGTAGAGAGATTCGAGGTGATCTGCATACTGATTACAGAGTATCACCTAGGGTCCTTTTTCTCCTGAATACTCTTTTAAAATGGTGCTCTCCTTGGACTACATCCAAGTCCTCATCATCTCCTTCTTGTGGCTGAGGTGGTGTAGTCGCATGCTCATCTTCTTCCTTATTTGGAGGCTATCTTCTACCTCTGTGCTCCAAACCACCACTATCCTCATGCTCTTCTTCTTCATCATCTACTTGAATTTTTTCTGTGGGCTTGGGCGCTAGAACATTTTCCATTATATGCTTACCTTTTGGCAGCCCTGGGAGCGTGAACTCATTCTCCACATACTTGGTGTTCTCCATCTTGGGTTTGAGTTGCAGGTACACAAATCATTGCTCTAGTGTCCCCAACTACCAAGCTTATAGGTTCATGCTTATAATATCTATAAATAAGCCTTTCAATGTAGGCATTCCACCCTATGGATATACATATTTATTTCTCAAAGTGTGGTAGTCACAATCTACCTTGTCTACATTGAAGGTTAGGTGGCTATGCATCTGAAAACCGGTGAACTGATGCCTAGAAATATCTTCCTTTGAAGGCATATGTAAGTTTGCACCATGGGCTCCAAGCTTCGTCCTTCATCACAAATTGTGCAATGTAAAAATGTTGATAGACTACAAACTGAACTGCCTTACCCACCACTGAAGGCAACTCCTTGGGTATGCGTCCACTCTTCTTCAAATGTCATGCGGAGTCTATCATACCACATCTCTACCCTCTACTTAAATGGCCTGCCCATTGATCCATTCCCACAAGTACTTGCCAAATATTTCTGCTGGTGACTTGTGTTCCATGGGGTACTCCCAAATCTTCTCCTTTGGTCCATCAGACACCCCAATCTCCATAAATACTAAAGACAATAGTACAGTGCAAAAACTTATTCTGTCACTTGTCTGTGCTTCTTCAATGATTGTCTTTACTATGTGGTCTGGCAATATTGTAGACCACTCCTTGAGACATCTTCTTTGTGACTTGTAGCCACATTGTGTTTACCTGCAACCATCTTCCTTGGTCATTCAACTTTGTTACAAGATGTGCAGCTACCTGCACTACTAGGTACTTCTTCAATTTGTTCAATGTCCATGCTGCACATGGACCTTTGGTATACCCTAGCTCCTTTCTTGTCTCTAGGATTGTAGCCTTATCAGTTAAGTCGCTATCCAAATCCACTCTTGAGGCCCTTAGTCCTATCATAGTTGAAATCAAAGCAGCTGTGATTCTAACCCTCCATCCTGTGAAAGTAGAAGAAGTCCTCATGGACTCTACTCATCAACCACCGATACAATGGTTCATACTTCCCAAAGTATGGCAGCTCATACAACTGGTAGACTCCATTTTGCTTCAGTAACTTCTCACCAACATCATCATACACTGGCATATCTTCTATTGTGCGCTTGTTCATTTTTGTGTCTTAGCAACGCATCGAGATCCTTCTTATTATCTGATGTTCGATGGTTGTAATTATTGAATTTGCATTGACAGACATGGGAATCCCATTCTTGTCCCACAATCATACCCTTTGGATACTAAATTTATGAGAAATTACTCTTGAGAGCAATTTCTTCTTCCACTTCAACCTTATTCTTCCCTTTTTCTCCTGTTGCAGGTGCTTTCTTCTGGTGCCATACTGAAAAATCTCTCTTTTCTTCCCTCTGTAACCGAGAAAATCAAAACCCTAGGTTAAATCTTTGTGCCTAGTGGAAATCATGTGCCCTAACTCATTTGTAATGCATCTTCTTCACTCAAACCCTTCACCTATGGGAATGCAAGCTTCTCCTATGCATAACCCTTCTCTCCACGTCTGGTTTCACACTCTTCACACCTCAACATGATTTCTCGGCTCGTTTACACTTAGCCCTTTTCAAATTATCTCAATTGCAATGATAAAAATGAACTCGCATCCCATCCTTATATAGAATTTCAAAAAGTTAGTGCATTTATTTCTCCTCCACCTACCAACAATCCTCTCATTAATTGACAATTTTTGTTCTTTCCATGTGGTACATCTTCACGCCCAAGCTATAACCTTCTAGTGTGCCCCTCCTACCTTTTGGCTGTAGACTTCTCTTCAGCACACTTCCATGCGCCTGAGTACCTCATCACTGCACCTTCCACTGGTAGTCTTCATGGCCTCTACTTACCTCATGTTATACTTGTTTCTTCATTCCTCTCTATCTATGGTCCTTGTGTCTAGAAGCAATCTCTTTTTTTTTCATTTTTCAATTTTCCAACCTTGAATAACACCCGTAGATAGTTCCTTTCATGTGTACTTATTTCCATCAGTCATGTACCTGGATATCAACAACCTACCCCACACTAAGGGTATGTGTAGATTCCTCTGCACATGAAAATTCTTCAAATAGTAATTAGCTTCTGGTGCGTAAACGCGCTTATTACACAAACACACCAACTAAATTGACAAAGCATAGTGAAAAATAAAGAAAAACATTAAGGAAATGTAGAATTGAAAACCTAATCTAAATGGCAACACTTGACTTATTACAAACACCAAGAAGACTTATTTATAGTAGGGCTTCAACCTACTCCTATTGAAGTAACCTGGTAACCGTATTCCATCAAGTGCCTCTAATTGACAAGTGTCTAATTCGAGTATGTGAGTGATAACATACGGCCCCAACCAATGTACCTTGAGTTTTCCTAGATGGTGCAAAAATTTAGAATCATAAAGGAGCACCATCTTTCCTATCTCAAGCTTTTTATCCCTGATGTTTCTGTCATGCCATGCTTTATGCCTATCCTTCACTTGTTTTTTACTCCAACATGTTATGGCTTATTGCTCATCCAGCTTAAGTAACTTTCCAATCCATTCTTCCAACTGCTTTCTCATTAGCTAGACCTCCCATGTGTGCAATACATAAAGAAGGTAACATAAATTCCATAGGAAGAACTGCTTCTATGCCAAACACTAACTAAAATGGTGTGGCTTTGTTCAACCTTTTATATGTTGTTTGATATGCCCAAAGTACTGCAGATACTTTATCATCCCAATCCTTCCTTCCAACATCACATATTTTTATCAATGTTTGGCTCAAAATTTTGTTGAAAGCCTCAGCAGTTCCATTTTCCTGAGGATGATAGGGTGTAGTCTTATGGTGTGCAATCATGAATTCATCCAATAAGATTCTGATTGTCTCATTAAGAAAATGTGTGCCCCTATCATTGGTCAAACTTAAAGGACATCCATACCTTGTAATAATATTTTCCCATAGAAACTCTGGCTATTGTAGCCACTGTACAATCCTTTGTAGGTGTTGCTTTTGCCCACCTTGTCAGATAATCTATGCAAGTTATGATGTAGCGTGATCCAGTTCTGTGCACATAGCTGGTGAAATAGGACCCAAAAAATCTATAGCCCATTTCTCAAACAGTTTTGCACTAGTAATAGGTCTTAGAGGCATTTCATCTCGTTGGCCTGGTTTCCCAAGACATTGACAATGATCACAAGCCTTACAAAATTCCTTGCAATCTTTATACAGGGTCTCCCACCATAATCCAGCAAGTAGAATCTTGTGCACAGTGGCATCACCTGCATAGTGCCCACCTGCAATACCACCATGAGCTTCTTCCATAATATCTGTGTGCTCATGTTCTAGTACACAACAACGTAATACCTCATCCCAACCTAACTTGTACAAGTCATCATTGATCAACATGTAGGGGGCTGCGCATGTATAGAAAGTTGTTTCTTCTCCAAGGATTTCATTCCTTCTGGTGCCATACCTATTTCATAGAAAGACAACAATGTCCTCTAGTTTTGGTGGCACCCATTGTAACCTGTATAGCTGTGTATCTGGCATGGTATCTTCAATTGTCCTGTGCTTCTTCTCCTGACTATATTCTGGATAAATGGTCTAGTCTAGAATTACTTTTCCCTAGTTTTACCACAACTGTGAAATCAAATTCTTGAAATAAAAGCACCCATCTACATATGCACCCTTGTAGAATGGGCTTGTTTACCAAATACTTCAATGCCATGTGATCTGTATAAAAGATGAATGGTGTAGCTAGCAGGTACTGTCAGAATTTATGTAGCACATAGATCATTGACAAAGCTTTGCACTCTGTAGTTGTGTAATTTTGTTCTGTAGGAGTCAGCTTTTCTACTATCAAAACAGATAGGATGATCTATAATACCTTCTCTAGGTTGAGCCAACACTACGCTAATGGTCATGCCAGAGGCATCCACATGTACATGAAATGGTTGGTCCCATGAAGGAAAATGCAGAATAGGCACGGTAGTAAGTTTCTCCTTCAATGTCTTGAATGTGTGATGTTATGGCTCTCCCTAGTAGAACATACCTTTCCCTTTCAGTAACTCCTCCAACAGGGTGGAAACTTTGGCATATCCTTTGATAAACTTTCTATAATATCCTGTATGACCCAAAAATCCATGCACCTCACTTTGATTAGCAGGCTCTCTTAGGCCTATAATAACTGTAACCTTGGCTGGATCAACCAACAAACCTTCCTTAACAATTATATGTCCTAACAGTATTCTGAATGGTGTAGCAAATATGCACTTCTTGATGTTCAAAGAAATACTTAACTGTCTACATATTTCAAACATTAAACAGCACAATGATCCTTAACTAATCCATACACCATCCAATCATCCAAATAAACCTGTAAGAAGTTGTGAATAAATTCTTTGAATGCTTGAACAACTATGCGCGAAAATATAGTAGGTGCATTTTTCAAACCAAAAGGCATTATCAGTATATGCGAAGCTACCCCATTCAGTAGTAAAAGTAGTCTTTTCCTGATCCTCCTAGGCAATCCAAACCTGATGATACCCAGAGAACCCATCCATAAACAAATAGATTTCACACCTACAATGCCTTCTAGTATTTCCTCAATGAATGGCATAGGAAAGGGATCAGTCACACATACAACATTCAGCTCCCTATAGTCCACACAGATCCTAATCCATCCATCCTTCTTGATACTGATCACCATTGGACTAACCCATTATGACTCATCAAGGGGCTTGATAATCCCAAACTTCAACATTTTGTCAATCTCTTCTTTGACCTTTTCATGCACAAGTTGGGGTTCATCCTATAGGGTCTCTTTCTAACTGGGCGTGCACCCTCTTTAAGCTTTATCTTCATCTCCCCTAATGATTCATGCATGCACTTTAAGTTCATGGTACCCCCTCAAGGGAATAATTCATGATAATCCCTTAGTAACTCTATGATTTTTTCCACTTTCAGAGTCTAACCAATAGTCTCCAATTATGGCTTCCTTAGGCTCATCATTTGATCCAATATTCACCTTCTTTGTCTTCATAGGTTCATGATAGGCACGCATGGTCTTATCTACACTTTCCAACACCTCACACCTACCTGTTGAATGGTTTACATCCAAGATTTTATACTTCTTCATCATCCACTAAGTAGACCATTTTTCCCTTTTCTTTCTCAATGCAAGCATGTTGAAGTAGTGTGGCATCGGCCTCTTTCTCTTCAACAAGATGCGCTCCTGAGTTTCCTTCATCCAATAACTCCTGAAGGAGTTCTTCTACCTTGGCACTATCTCCCATAATTAAGTGCTTTATGACTCTTAATGCTTCTTTCACTCCAGAGGTTTAGTAGAGAAGAAGTCAAATGTATGGGCCATTCCTGTAATTAAATCATGCCAATTTCCAGTCTCTCTATGGAGTTCTACATATACATACCAAGCACATGTGCACCCTTGTAAAGTGGAATAAAACTTGTGCACCCATAGCGAAGGTGGTAAAGCTTCCTACCCCTCTGTCCAGAGTCTCTCACACTTCTGAACGTGGTGTTAAACAGGTTGATTACCATGATAAGTGCATATTTGAGTAGGTGCATTGCTCTTGAAGAACCTAGTAGCAAGAGAAATCCTAATTTCATTCCATCCTACAAGATTATCCTTGTGGTCCACCCACCAGTGTGTTATTGTCCCACGTAGTGTATATGCTAGCATATTTATTCTTTCCAATGGGTCTATCCACTGTTCCTCCATGGTGCATGCAAGAATACCATAGGATCTCCTTCTCCAGTGTAACAAGGTACCGAGTTGTTACCTATCCTCCTAACATAACGTGGTTTTCTTCCCTTAGGAAATATGCTCTTGACTTCACGCCCTACTAACTCATAAGTGTATATGAGCCCAATTATCACAAGCAACACTTGTAGTATCGCTAATAGACTGTGCATCCTCCCACTGAATTATTCCTTCTTTAGATGGCTCAAGCACTTCTGTATCTCGGATGGCACATACATAAATCCTATTCAGGTATTCTTCACTCAAGGGCTCAACATAGGGCACAAATTTTCCATCTGTTAAAGGGATAATAACTCTTTCCTCCTTATTTTTCAAAACTGATATAACCCTTGTTGAACCAAAGATCAGCATTATTTACATAGCACCAAGGATGCCCCAATAGAGATGGGAAGCTATCTGACTCTACTAGCGCTAAAACCTCAAAATCTCTAGTGAACTTGGCTCCTTGTATGGTAATGGATGCATCTTTCAAAACTCTGATGGGAGTGGCCTTAGTCTGATTAGCCATAAACAATACATTAGAGGATGGTTGTAATGGGGGTCTTCCCATTTGTACCCATGCATCCAAAGTAAGAACATTGACTTCCGTGCCTGTATCAATCAATATATTACTCAATAACCACCCATCCACAACAGCATTCAGAGTGATTTCCTTGTCATAATCTAGGCTATGAGGGGAATATTTTCATGCAGGATCTTACATTCAGTCTCAACACTTGCGCATGGAGTGTTTCCTTTTAACCATTTCCCTAATAGTGGAATGATATTCTCCTAGCACAACAATTTACACACTTCTCTCAAGTCATCTACATCAGTTGATGGACCAATCTCTAATGCTTTATTTTGCTAACATCTTATCAACTGATTTCTCCTTCAAATATACTGTATTTCACCCTGAAGATTCCTGAGTACCTCCATAGTTTTCCTATATAAACACTCCTTTTAATGGGCAAGGGTTTGGTACACCGATGCATGAAGTTTAACCTCCTCCTTTGTGATGGTAAAAATTCTGTATGCAATGCTTCTCTGGCATGTGTATGCCTCAGCTTGGGTCATGATCTTTATTTGTAATGCCTCAGACTCTACTTCCAACTTAGGCATCCATTGATTTTCCATAAAGTGGTATGTATCCTAACCATCAATGTGCACTTTCCGTTTTCCCCGCCATTTTCATGTTGCTTGCTAAGATGCTCATATAAGTCTGGTTGGGACTCCTCATAGCTATGACATCTTTCCACAAAAAGAACATGTAATATTCTGGGGAAATTCATAAAGACCTATAGTGGTCAAGAGATCTGCAAGTATAACACATTCCAAAATCAGGGAAAAATCACTTCTTCCACCACCATGGCCTCATCCTCCAAATCCCCCATGGTATCCTCGACCTCTGCCATGACCACCTTCAAAATGTTTTCATTCTAATCATAGTCCACTTAATGATTGTGATCCCAGTCTCTGATGCTTTATTCTTTCCTTTAGATTTATCTGAAAGACTCCTGTACTCCATCATACACCTAATATCTATAGCATCATGGATCTGACCAATCAGTCCTCCTTAGTGATAGTCTTCTGCATGTCATGAGTCATGGACCTACAGATTTTATCAGTAGCTTGAAACATTCTTCCTTATCAATGCATTGTAGTAAGGGGCAACAGCTAGCATCATGGTTTAAATGACATATCTCACAATCCAACATAATATGTAATATTCTGGGTGCAATAGTGGTCAAGAGATCCACAAGTATAACCTTTCCACAAGATTCTACTTCCACCAGGACCAATCTGCCTATGGTATCCTTTGTGTGACCTTCTACTCCCTCATTCAATCATAGTGTATCTGATTGTGATCCCGATCCTAATGCTCATTATTTCCTTTAGATTTATCTGAGGACTCATGTATGTCATACACCAATATCTATAGCATCATGGATCTGACCAATCAGTTTCTTTCGTGTCATGAGTCATGGACCTACAGATTTTACAGTAGCTTGAAACATTCTTCCTTATCGTGCATTGTAGTAAGGGGCAACAGCTAGCATCACAGTTTAAATGGCATATCTCACAATCCAACAGCAATGAGCACACCAATCTGTGATGATAACTATCCTTTGTGTGACCTTCTACTTCACAATTCTATTCACTAAATCCCTATGTGTGCATCTCATGTGCTTAATTTTCTGATAGTTTCTCCAACTGCTTTGCCATAGCTATGATCTGTGCTTTTAAAAATGGCTCACCCCATTATCTATCTTCTAACTACCTCAGTGCGTAAGGCTGCTTCACTTTGCATGGATTAGTGTATGTCTTATGTGATAATTCCCTCCTAAAAGGGGTAATCAAGCCCCCAACGAACCATTGTGCATGTTGGCTTGTGTGTATGTCATAAGAAATCTTAGATAACAGTGTTTTAAAATGGGCATCATACTCTCTAACACTTTTAGTAGTGCCTTTCCTAATATCCTTGAGTGTACTTATACTCTTCTGCTCAAACTCAGGGATGTGAAATTCTTTAAGGAATGCATCTTTTAAAGTTGTATAATCTACACAAGTTTGATCAGGGTCAAACTTTATGTACCAACTGTGTGCATGCCCTTGTAACATAGTAGCAAATTGGCTTGCCCTACGCTCAGAAGTCATGATTCCTTTTGCACCATAGTATTTCACACATATGCACATGTTCAGCAGCATCTTCTATGCCCCTATACTCTAGAAGACGAAGAGACATCTCCATGTAAATATTCTGGGGTTGGTGCGGACCTTGCCCACCTGATCCAGAACCTCCTGTGTTTCCTTGGCCTCCCAGAACCACCAGACCCATCCAGAACTAGAGCTACCTATGCCTCCTGATCCCAAACCTATAGCTGGGGTCAGACCAGAATATGTGCTTCCCTATGTCCCAAAGTAGAAACTGAACTGTACTCCGACAGTCTGTGATGGATTACTACTCCCTGAAGATAGTCCAAAAATTTGCATGCCTGAATTCTATGTAGATGATACACCTAAAAAGGTACTCCCATATAACAACGAAGCCATTTGTGCTACCATCACTGTGCCTCTTATAAGACTTTCTCCTACTCTCCCACTACTTGAATTAGCTTGCTGAATGTGTGTTGTACTAGATGCTGGAAAACCAAGCGCAAGGGAAAGGTTACCAGGTGGATTCAGATGCATGCCTGTGGCCCAGGTCATCTCTACTAGTGCACTTCTACTATGAGGCCGAGGAGGGTTCCCTATCATGTTTTCCCAAATGGGGGAGTTCCTGAGGCTCGGGTTCCACGTCTTTTGCATGAACTTCCACTCCTTCCCATGAACTATCTTTCTCCACAATGCCATTTTCTTCTGTAACCTCCCACTACTTCTCTACCTCCCTCTCACACACCTCATTATACTTAAGCTGCCTTTCCTCTCTCTACCTTTCTGCCACTAGGTCTACCATCTTTCACCAAACCTACTCCTTCCCCCATGCATGGTGAGGTTTAGTTAGCCATTAGTTTACTCTCCAAATTCAAAGTTACCATCAGGATCTTGATCGTCAGTGGAATGCCTTGCAGGTAAGTTCCCCTTGGATATCGTAAAAACTTGCAATTTAGCTACCTCTAGGCACAAATAAGTGGAAATTGAGTACTCCAAGATATAACTATTCAAAACACCATGGAACCACATATCCACAACACGATTCCAAATCAGATCAACATCATAAAGGACCTGAAATTATTCCTTACATCCAGACAAGTGCGCGATACCTCCAATTCCACTTAGATGCATAAGCAATCAGCCACTCATTACAATTCTACTGAGAACGATAGCAAAAAATCTCTCATATAAATTGTCATACAAATTTTGTTCCACCCACACGCATGCATTAAAATCAGATCTAGTGTTGAACCACCATGCGTATTCTTCTTCCAGATCATGTATCCACTCCTCAATACTTTCTAAGGTCAACTGGTATGTCTTCATCATGAACCATCTTGAAAACAACTAAAAAAGAGGTCCCGTAACGGAACCAATGATGCAGCCTAGAATTCACCAATACAAGCCCAAGCGCGCTGGCACATCACTCAGCCTAGACTGAGCACTCACTCGAAAGCGCAAAAGGTACCAGGCCCCTCTTTAGGGTTGTTCTATTGTAGGATGTTAGCATGATGAAGACTTAAAGCATTCAGATCTATTCCTAATATATCATTCTACAGTGCATGTTTAGATCTAGATCTAGAGAATAACTAACTTAAAAGATAACCATGATGAAATCAAACATGCAACACTGAACTATAATCATGATAACACTTTGATTCAGTCCATAATCTTCATTATATTAAATTCAGTAATACACAGAAGTCTTCCTTACAATAACAGTAGTATACGCTCATGTGCGTATCAGATTTGGCAGCATAATCTCACTATAACACAGTTCTCACACATCTCTCTCCTATGCTACATAGTTCAATACATATTTATAAGGGTGGGGACTTTCCCTTCACCACTTATCTAATCCCAAAATAGGTCGCATGCTATTATTAGCCATGCGCCATTACAAAAATAGCCACACATGTAAGTGCACTAATAATAGACTGCTTTTGGCTAACTGACACTAGTAGATCTATTCTCAACCTCTATCCATGCAAAACATGCTTCATAGTTGATCCTCCAAAAATAGCCAATGCATGTTGCACAAGTATTTGACTAGTTTGTGTGCTCCGCATGCTACCTCCAAAAATAGATCCTCGCTGTGAAAACGGCTAAGTCCCAAACTATGTTCTTGTTCTTCACACAAGATCTTTTCCGATACTTCCACACCTTTGAATGTGTTCTTGTTCTCCCGTGTAAACCTTCTGTATGTCCTTTGTCTAAGTGCCAAATTTTGACTGGCCAATAATACTCCTCATAATGAGTTTTAGGAATATGTCTAATAACTTCCCAAAGTTAATGTGGGATGGGAAAAAACCCTTATCTTAACCTGCAATACAAATTTTTTATAAAGTTTATTAAAATAAAGTTTGTTTTGTTATATAGTCTTTGACCAAGGAAACCTACATATGATGTTAGAAGTTTGATTGAGTTTTCAAGGTATTCCTCATACGATGCAATCCTACACACAAAAAATTAGTAGTTTCCCTAAAGAAAAACACAATTACAAAACAAGAAAACAAATTTCATTGATTTTGATTTTCAAGATCACCCAGGAGGGCACGAGAAAAGAGCATATTTGGTTGGTTTGATTAGATATAAAAATAACTACATATACTAAAAATAGAGTGTTAACACTTTTGTAACTGATTAATCAACATACTAGAAGCATAAAAACATAAAACAACAAGTAAATAACTATAAGATAGATAGAAAAAACAAAAGAAATGAAAGAACAATTATCAGAGTATGAAAACATGTGTAGTGATACGCTAGCTCAAATCACGTGTAATGCTAGCACAAATAACTAGTTGATACACAAAAATGATAAAAACGTAAAAATGACTATGCTTTTTATTTTCTCTTAGTTTACTAAACCAAAAACCATAAAACTTTAACAGTAATTCTTATTCAAAATAAACAACACAAAGACAAAGTTAGATTAGAAATAAAACAAGCTAAAAATGATAAAACATGCGTGGGAGTTTCATCGAATGTGCTAGAATGTAAAGCATGAAAATTACATAAATAGGTAAAGTTAAAACAAATACAACAAACCTTCCTTTGATAAATTCCAAAGCCACCTCAGATTAGATCATACTACAAGAGCAAGGTTGAGTAATGCTCCTATTGCATATGATTAATTTGAAAGATTTTGTAGTTATGTGGATGCTCAAGAAGTACTTTGAATGGAAGATAGATCAAGGTACGAGCATGAAGATGATTGATTTGATGTGATATGGGAAGATTAATGGTATGATAGATTGAATCACCAAGAAATTAGATAGACTAATAGTATGAACTCTCAAGCTTGTTAGTGGATGATTTGTGAACGAAATACCATTGATTTATAGTTGAGGAAGGAGAATCCTTAAGCTAAGTTTAGATTGAGTTTATTTGGAGATAACTAAACATAATTAATTTTTTTAGTTGAGTTTCCAAATTGATTAAATAGTTGAAATGTTGTTCTAGATTTGCATGGATGAGTCATTGTTGAGTTGGTAAGGGGTTGCACATGGTTTTGACGATTAATTCCATATCCTTTATTTTATTCACCCAAAAAGAGTCATGAATGGTTTTCTTTTGGAAGGATGTGAACTAATTTTATATTTCCATGACTTAGGAGATATCTTTAGTTAACTAAAATGCATTATTTGAGTTAATTTAAACATATCTTCTTGAATTTAATAATGATATTTACCTTTAGTCATGACTTCTAGTCAACTTGAGTTGAGGAGGTGAATAGATTTAGAAACACAGAGACTGAGAGGGGGGTGAATTGGAATTAAAAATATTTCACTTCATTTAGCATAACATATATTAAACATTCAAATTAACCATTCAACATGTATATCTAGTTGTGAGCTTATTAGGTGTGCAACATCCAATCATAATAACACGAAATGAAGTAGAGAACGCATGAAAACAATATGTAATTGGGAAATCCTCAAGGGGAAGAAAACCCACTAAAACCTCTGCTAATATTACTCATAACAAAGGACTTGCAAGAATATTACATACCAAGCAAGATTTATTTAGTGAATCACCCACTTCACAAGGAGCATCCACCTCTATAATTTAGTATATGTTTGTGTATATGACTAGACTTGTAATCATTTGACATCTTGTCCACCTAGTTGGTTAGTCATCTCACTTAGTGAGAATAGCTCATAGTTAAATAGGTCATAGGGTTGTGTATATGTATCATGCAAAGGAGTTACACAACACTCCAATATGTACCCCTTGATTCTGATTTATGAGCATTCCAGACACTTTGTTATCTTTTATGTACTTGATTTTCCTTTTGATTCATGCTCTTGCTAATTACAAAGCGTTCTTATCTCCATTAGAAGTGCAACCTGTCTTCGATGTGTGCACGAGGTTCCAGCATTACTCCTCACAGAACAATCTGATATGGTATTAGAGTGGATGTTTGGTATACGTGCAATCTCTTGAACTGGTTGTTGATTACTTTGTTTTTGGATTTATCACTTTTCATGCAAGTTATTTTCTATTATTGTTTGGAATCTTGTTAACAGATCTGATAATCTGGTTTCTTGTAGTTTGTGTTGGTTTGTGTGTGTTTTAGGTGCATGTGTAGGTACATTTTTGGAGTTCTCAGGGTTTTTAAGCTAAATTTGGCTAGTTACAGCCAAATTTGGAGGCACCGCTAAAATTAGAGGTTGGATCTTCATCTCCAGTTTTTAATTTATTTTTTAATTGGAAGTTAATTTTTTTTATATCTCTAGTTTTTTTGTTTCCAAGTGAATTTTTTTGGAATCTTCCCTTTTTCAAACCTTTATTGAACCCCTCCCTGCCTGGTTTGCATCTTTTTAAACCGCTGTATCCACCTAGCTCATGCTAGCGAGTCAGTTCCCTGGCGAGTTGTATTGGTTTTTACATTACCTTATTTGCATTGGTGGCGAGTTGTTCTGCATACTCGTGTTTCTACCCAAGTCCTTGTTTACTTCATGTGAGTTGTGTGGGTTTTTGAACAGCTCGTGGGTTGAGCCAAGTTAATTTTTGCATTGGTGGGTCGATTTTTTATTTGGCTTTACTCATAGTGTTTTGATTTTAAGCTTATCTTTGTTACCTAGAAAACTTGTGTTTGTGCATTATTGTCGTTATTTTGCATTCACTTTGCTATGTTTTTTTAATCTGAGTACATTTTTATTTGACTCATCTCATTTTTCAAATCTGTGTTTTAATTTTTGTGGGTGCTTCGTTAAACATGGTTTTTAAAATCAAAGTATGGTTGGGTTTTAAAAGGTGAAGTGGATAATAAAGTGAGGATAGGTTTTTTTAGGGTTGTATTTTTGAGTGGGGTGTTTTTAATTTAAGTGGATGCCTTACACAATTCGAGGTAGATTTGTTATAAAGTGGGATGGTTTAAATGTGGTGGAGTATTTAATACTAAGGCTTTTAAAAACTATATGCGGTCTTTAATTAAGTGGGTGGAATTTAAATAAGGTGGAGGGACTTTTTTTTATGTTGTCTTTTATATATAAAGAGGCAAAGTTTTATATATAAAAACATGTTTTAATTATATGCTAGGAATTTTTTAATTAGATTTAAGTTTTTAAAAAATATATCCAATTATTTTTAAAAGTGCCTTTTTAATATAATTAAATTTTTATTAATCCCTTTTAGGAGCTTTTAATTAAAATTAAGTATTTAATTAAAAATTATAAGAATCTCTTTAATTTTGATTCAGTAGCAATTAAAATAGTCATTGTATTTAAACGTTTTATTCGACCTTTTAGTCTTTTTTTGCTTCTAAAAATTAAGCCAAATTGGACCGTTGCAAAAAGGTCGATTTCTTTAAGCATTATTGGATTTTTTTTTTCTCTAATCGTGTGCTAGAGTATTTTGTAGCATTTCTAGCATTTTTTGTGCCTTCCGAGAGCCTTCACTTGCATCTTGGAGGTCCTCTAGGACTCATGTCTTGAGTCCATTTTGTGTATTGTAATAGCCATTTTTATTACTTGTGGACTAGTGATGCACGTCTATCATAGTCTTGTAGAAAGGGGGTTTCTGTTGCTGACGATGTGAGACACTTTTTCTCGACAACATGACTTGATTTCACCCCTTTCTTTGTTTTTTAGCTTGTTGTGCTTGTTTACGGTGTCGATTTGTTGTGTTCAACGAAACTTGATTTTGGTCTCCTCTCTTGTGCATAATTACGCTGATTGCAAGGTGAGTGGCCAACTGTTTCATGACGCACACTACGCACTAGATTGTATCCAACACACTAAACTATAAAGTGCCAAAAGTAGTGGGGTTATAATATTGTTCATGGTTCATTGCACTGCTTATTTTGGGCTTTTACTTTTCACACTAAGTTATAAAGTGCCATCTAGGAATATTTTTGGGGGTTTATCTGCATTATGGAGTTTCATTGTTATGTTGTTATGCTCGATTATGAGAACTATTCGACATGGAAGAAAGTTGTCATCAGACATTATAATACACATGGTTTTTTGCCCTACCTCCATTGTCTTGTTCCTTAGCCTCTTGAGCCTTTGTAGAAGGATAAGTGGTTTAAACCACAATGATAAGGGTCTATGGCCATTCTCGAGTCTTACTGTTTCTAGGGATACATTGTGTTTGTTCAGAGAACATTGAGTGCCCTTTCACTTCTTGGTGCATTATCCGACAGTTACATGGTGATATTGCTTCACCATTTGAGAAAGACGCTTCCCTAGACCACTCTTGTACCGCCATGGATTCTCCACCTTCTTATATCCATTTTATTGCTAAGTGTTCCTCTATGTCCTTATTGCTTCCTGGGAGTCCCTTGTCAACCAGTCCACATTAGGACCTTGCTTTTGAGACCACTCACAACAATTTGCTTCCACTACAAAGCTCATTATTGACCATGTTCATACTTCCATTCACTCTTCACAACTCATGTTCCATTGGAGACCCTTTCTCTAAGATAGATGCTGACCATTTCCCCTTGTGCTTCCTCACATCTTCATTGCTCAATTGACATACACTCTCCCTACACTTGTTGCTTCCGTTGAGTGCCATGCATTTCCTCACCTTGGCCTTCCAGTAGCATCTCTTCGCAACAATCTTCTCCTCCCACTTCATGTGTTGCATTCCATGCTCCATTTGATCCATCACACATCTTGGAGGACCTATCTATCTCTTGCATTGGGAGTGCTTCCCTAGGGACACTTGTCACCTTCCCACCATTTCAGAGATTATTTGTGATCCACCTCTTCTTATGGATCTCTTTCTGAGGGTTATTGGGCCCCCACCATCTTCTATCTCTGACACGCACACTGTCTGTGGCATTTCCTTTGTATCATGTGCACTCTTTAAGATAGACCTATGCAACCTTCTAGTTGTATATCTAGAGTCATACGTTTCAGAGTATTGCAAGATTTAATCTTCATTTTTGGAGTGGACCGACTTCCAACGCTCCTTTTCTGTCCTTCCCAAGGGCAAGGAACATTGTTCGATGCAGGCAGATTCTCTTCACTCTTGGCACAAAGGACTACATCATTGACACAACTTCTTAGAGGATTTTATTATTCTCTCTACTTTGTCTCTCTACTATGGAGTATGATTGTATTTGGGTACCTTATAAGGCCATGTTGTCCGGGACACATTTATTCTCATTCTACTCAAATCTTCTTGAGTGAGTTTTGTATCTCTTTTGGGGGAGTTTTTTTTCCCACTGGGTTTTCTCCTTTCACTCCTCTTTTCAAGAGTTTTCTTGTACATGGGTACCTCATTAGGCCTAGTTGTTGGGGAGCCATTCTTCTTCTTTCTTCTTCTTCCCAAAATGATGTTGTTTATACATGGGTACCTTATCAGGGCCTATAGTTTTTGGGCCCCATTGACACATCTTTCTTAGTTGTTCTAGGGGATTTCTTTTTCAGTTTTGACTTCCCATGACCTCTACCTCAACTTCAATGAGGGGGGGTGTTGGTGTATATGACTTGAGTCATCATCATTTTGACGTCTTGTCCACCTATTTAGTTAGTCATCTCACTTACTGATAATAGGTCATCGTTGATTTGGTCATAGTTGAATATGTCATATAGTTGATGTACATGTGTCATACATAGGATTTACACATAGCACCTATATGTAACCCTTCATTCTGATCTATGAGCATAGCCAGACACACTGTTGTATTTTCTGTACTTGATTTTTGTTGTGATTCGTGCTCTTGCTAATTACATGAAGTGTTCTCATCTCCTTTGGAAGTGCAACATGTCTTCAATGTGCACGAGGTTCTAATATTAATCCTCAAAAAATAATCTAATAGAATAACACCTGCTATACAAGGAGGATACTACCCCTAAGGTGATCAAGCACCCACTCAGCCAACTAAAAATGGATTGTAATAAAAGAGATGTTTCCCCCATAAATGATTTTGATCTCTAATTCATCTCCTCTCTCTCTCAAAACCCTCTTCAAACACACTTTCTCCTAACTCTCTCACATTTTCCCTTCTCTTGTTGATTAGGTTTAATTACCATTATCAATATTTTGCACCCTTGCAAAATGGACAAAGAAATAAGTGAAGGTGTTGGAAGCTGATTAGTCAAGCAGTGAATTGTATTTTTTTAGTCAGCAATTGATCTTAACTCACGGTAAGCTGACAAGCCGCAAAAAATCTTTGGAGTCATCAGGCTGATATGCGTTAACCATCCCTTTGTTTTCCTATGTCAACCTCTTCTTGTCACACATCAACGGCCTCCACTGTCACACATCAACCATGCGTCAAAAACCATCCATCATCATGCATAAAAATTATTTCTTGATGGGCATAGACCATTTTCTTTTTGGGCGTCAATCACCCTTTGCTAACACGTGTCAGCCACCTCCCCCTTGTTGAATGTCACAACCATGTCTTCTTTTCGTGCATCATCACCATCTTCCTAACACATGCCAACCATTCCTTCTAAACACATGTCACTACCTTCCTCCTATCGTGTGACAACATTCCTCAGTGTCATGCGGAAATCCTTCCTCCTTATCATGTGTCATCCCTCCTTCAGTTTTCATGTTCCCCTTATTATCACGTGACATCATTCCATCTTGACGCGCGTAAACCTTCCCTCTGTATCGTGCAACATATTTTCTTCTTTTCGCGTGATAACTGCTCCCATTATTTTTAGGAATCAGTTGGCGACTCCTATTAGGCATCAACAAGGAATGTCAACTATGGATCGAGCATTAATTACATCATACAAGGTTGTTCAACAACCGGTTTAATGAGGTATGGCACCCACATTCACTATGTAAGAAAAGTACCATTGGAAATAAAACCAATAATACTTCAGTACAAGAAATTAATGAAGGTTTTCAGTTAGTAGCTTCCCTTCTCTGTATATATGAAAATCTACCTCATTTGTGAGAGAGACAATTTTTGAAAATCAAAGGAACTTTGTCAAAATTGTTCTAGAGCTATTGCAAGATAAATGCCTTGAATTTGGGCTTATTGTAAAGGATTTTACCTTATGCCTATATTTTAATGGATTATGCATATTTCTGAGCAATAAAATTGGTGTTTTGTGGCTTTTCTTTCCCTAATTTGGGTTATATTGCATCTTTTACCTTCCATTATGTTTACAGGTATATTGTGCATGTTTATATATCTTTGAAGGACCTTTAATTTGTTGTTCTTTATTAATATATGGAATTAAATAATGTCTTATACTATGGCACCTCCACTTTCCCTCTCTTACCTTGTTTACTCCCTATTTTTCACTCACTTAGATCATCTCACCCTTTCTTGGTGCATCACCTTCCCTTGGAGTAGGTTTATTTTTATGAATTCTTCTATCCCAATATCCTTTGAAAGCATTAGGGGAGGATCAATTTAGTTTTCCATTCTTTACACTTTGGATAAGTTGGTGCTAGGTTAGGAGAAGGATCCAAATTTCTCCTGAGGATTATTCTACTTGCAACGTCCCACAGTGCAGGATAAACCCATGTTATTCAGGTTATACTGATTGACTCACACATAAATCAAAAACAATTAGGGGTGTTGTATGTTAGGAATTTATAAAATTATTGTGAACATTAGATTTGTGATATTTATATTTATATTAGATAAATATAATGGAAGAGATTTAGGGAATAACAACTCACATATATGTGATTATTTGTAAGAGAAATAACAGGGATTATAAGAGAGGATCATGGAGAGATAAGATGAGTTGTTGATAGGATTTGACTCCACCATTGTAGGGAGAACATCCTTATAAATAATTGTAATCTCTCACTTATAATAAATCCTGAATTAATTCAAGTTGTATTATTATTTGGTGTTTTATGTAATTCTACAATGTTTAACACTGTAATTTTGCATTAATAATTACCTTGCACACTTACTCTTCAACTCTTATTAGCTCATCACACATATTCTAACTTTTTTCTTGACCCCTCTAATCACTTTTTCCTTCTTCTCTAGCTTTCTCACATCCTCCTCATCTCAAATTGTCATAAAAAGCAAATATAACATGCTTTATATACATGAATTAACTCCTAAACACCCCTAAGTCAGACATGACCATTAAAGTTGGTCATACCAACAAGAAAATACATCAATAACATCATATAAATCAACTCAAGAGACCCATACATGTTTGTAAGGGTCAAGATAACACCAACAAGCTTAAGGCTTCTCAAACAAGCTTAAAACAAGGTCTTCATCTTCAATGAATGAATCATGATCTTCAAAGGAAAATAGAATATTTTTCATGACTCTATCAAATCTACACAATTCAGGGACAACCCCTTATCATCAAACATCACAAGAATCTCTACAACTGCTATCTCCACCATGAAACTCTCCAAGAAGCAAGCAACTCCAACAAGGTCTTCAAGCACCCAGAATCTCAAAAAAATCATCATCAAGGATCAATTTTTATACCATTGGAAATATATTTGAATCTAATTTCTATAAAAACCCATTTCATCCATCAAATCATAGCATAAGGCACTAACCCAATCTAATCTCTGAAACAAGTACAAACTACCAAAATGGACTCATGAACCAGTCTTAAGGAATATATGACTCCAAACACATCTATTTCCACTTACAATCTCAATTGAAGCATGGAACACATCAAGGGAAATATGCAACAACTCTCCAAACATTCACAATCATAGCTCATATTGAGAAAATTGATCCAACACACTTTTTTCAGTCACCTATCTTAAGAATCCTAAGAGGACCAATTAGGCCATTATGGATTATGCAAGAAATAACTTCCTCATATCATTCCAAGACCTAAAAAACATCATACCAGGTTTCAACAATCTATTCATGATAAAATAAATTAGCACTAAAACATGTAAATCATCTCAGCCTAAACCAAACCTCCATGAATAGCTTTTAGACGTAACTTTAGAGACATGTAACTCACATTTTCTTCACCAAAGCTATCTAAAAAATTTCATGTACATCTATCACATCTCCAAAGGATTTTGGAATAGTTTACTTTTCATCCTAAAGCTTCCATCTCAGCCCTGAAACTACAAATCTCCATAAAGAAAGGGTTTTTCTCATACTTCTTGAAATATTTAGAACATGATACCACTGCCAAAATGACCATAGAGGAATTATATTCAATCCCAAATCATCACATTATCATTTTCAAATAATTTGGAGACCACACCATGTAGTTTTCTGTAGGTGTTCTAAAGGAAGGGTATAACTAGGGTTTCAGACCTATTTAACTTGTTAACAATTGTTCATAAAGATGGGATGATCAAATCAATCCATTATTTTTTGAAAAATTATTTTAGCTCAATGAAAAAACATCCTTAAAATCCATAAGTTCCTATATAATTTGTGTGTGAGTTGGTGAGCATCTAAAGTTACCCATCGAGTTGGTTTTTGCACTCACAAGAACTTGGTTTTTCCAAAAAGCAATTATCTTGCTTTGTATTCAACCTATTGACCTAAAATTTTACCTAAAGCACCATGATGAACTCCTATAACAATCCCAAGTCACATCCTTACTAAAATTCATCTAAATATATCCACTATGACTTACCTATGCCTACATGACTAGTCTTCACCATCTATTTTCTCAAAGACCTTGAAACGTCATCAAACCTATGGGAAATGACTTGAAAATCCTTCCACACATCATATGAAATGTCACAACACTCCTCCCATTATTTTATAGGAGTTACCTACTCCATATCTCATTTTACCATGCCAAACCCCATGCAATAGGTTTAGGAATAGGCCTAGAGTGACCTAACTCAACCATAACTTCACATGAACTAACCATGAAGACCACTTATAGAATCTTAGACACCTCTCAAACATATCATAGAACATTTTTTACCTCATAAGTACCTTTGAAAAAATTGGGATTACTCATACTATGACCATTCCTACTATACCATGCTCTAAGATACTATATCAACACCAAACCTAGACACTGTCAATCAACCTTCACGTTTGACCATGAATGACACCTCATGGAGATGCATGTGACACCTAAAATCTCTTTTCCATATATTACCTTTGTCATCAATGACAACACTATAGACACAATGGCCAAAAATCTCCACCTTTGTCATCTATGATCAAGGATATATGACAAATTAACATTAAAATACAATGATAAGGCACAATAACAATGCAAAACTAACTGTCATGCTTCACTAGCTCCCCTTTGGACTATAGATGCTCTTTTCGAATTCAAACAACAACAATAAAGGTTACATGGACCTGATATAATCATCCACATAGATCCCCATGAGATTATATTCACCTTTGATGATATATACAATCTTAAATCCCCCTGAGATGATGTACATAATCTCTATTTTAAACCATACTGCATCATCTTTCTCAAGAAGATGAAACTACAATTCTACTACATAACATACCCTGTAATAATATCTATTCATCCTTGAAACATATGAAGTAGCTAAATAACACTTATTTACCTCTTCATGAACTTAAACTTGCCTTTCCCAAGGCATTACATAACATCTTACTGATATAAACCTGCTAAAAAACAATATTTACCTTCAATCACTATCAATACACCTTTTTGGACCATGATCCCTAAATCATCCTTTCAGACCAAAAATGATAGACTTATCACTATTGTAGCAGCATAACAAGCACAAGAAAAACCTTCTTATGACTTCCCCTAGCAACATACCATTAGCCTCTAACTGTCAAATCAAATGAAAGAGCCCATACCTTAAGCAAATGCTATTAATAAAGGTCACAATCAACACCCATGTCCTGAGTCAACTTTTTAGTATTTTGTTTCCTTTATTTCAGTATGTCTTCAATCAATTAACATATCTACCTTGGCACACACAAAAAATCCCTTTCACTATTCTATTCATGGCTTTAACATAGATTTAAAGCCACTTAGCTCCCCTAGATTCAACCTACTAGCCATATTCATGTAGGACTGAAACTTAGAACTTTAATTAATACTTGTTTTCCATGCTTATTAACCTTGTTTACTTGATGTTCTACCTTTCCCATGAGAATACTTGAAACACACTCATCTTTAATGATGAAAAATTAGATCATGAAAAACCAACTGAGTAACACAAATATATTACCAGGATGTCCTTTATTCAAGATTTTTTAACCTACTACAAATTATTGAACTCATTTGTATGCTCCCCATGGCTTCCTCACAATAGCACATTTCAACCTAATATTTAATAATGAAAACTTGTGGACATACCCTGCATTATGAGTCTAGATCTCATTTCTTGGACTTCTTTATGCTTTTTTCTCATGATGTCATAATGGATGATCAAATCACAACTAATTTAAACAGTCTTTGCATCATCTTGCCTAAACTTGCTCCCCTTGAAACTATAGTTTTCCTAAAAAACATATTCATTACATCTGCCCCTATCTCAATAATTTGAATCTTGTCATAATGATGTTACACACTCATTTAGAACAATACAAACTTGTTTCAAAACACCTCATGTGTTTTCAAGTCGTCACACTTAGAATTTTAGTCTCTAAACATTGTTAACTGTCTTTCAAAGAATACAAATGAAGATCAAGTAACTTATAGAAAATACTACACAAATTTATTTTATTCTAGGACCTTCACAATGTACTTTAGGACTTCAAGAAACTAAGTACCCTTGTAATTCAAATTCAAATAGTGAATCTAAGACTCCACATTTGTTGTACATGTTCATGCTTAGTACTTCTTGGATAATGACTCATATGGTTCTAACATGCCTTTCACTATTTGAGATAAAGAGCATAATTACTACCTTTGTCATGCATTAACATCCTACATTTTGTGAATCAACTTGCCAAGCCTATTTAACACACTCTCTCTTACATGAGTTACTTGTACCATCCCAATTTTCAAGATATATACTTTCTTCTTCAAGCTAACACATGGTTATGACCTAGTTTCATCAATAACACAGTCACCTTTATGAATGATAAACCAACAAGACAACAAAATGATTGATAAAAAACCTTAATGAATCATATCAACAACCTGTAGACCTCATCATGGTTATTTGAAAAAATTAACCAGATATTTTGCATGAATACCACAAGATCATGAACACACTACCATTCAAAATTTGACACCTTTAATAGATCATGACACCTCACCTGTCAAGACTGGATGACGTACTTTACCAAGAATTTGTATTCATACTTCCTTGCTTAGATATGTAAACTTCAAGCAAACTTTCATGAAGAACATAAAATTGACATAGACAATCCTTTTTACTTGAGCCAACATGACACAACACTGCCACCAAGTCTCCTTCATACTCATACCAAGAGGACACCTTATGTCATACTTACTAACACTTCTTTTGACCTTCTAACACCAATTCATAGTACATAATACTCTATAGACTCAACTAAGAACACTCACACACCATGATAACACATACCCTTTTGATGAATGATAGGACACACATTTTATTTCTTGGATAATTAAATAATACCTTCAAACACATTACACATACCATAAATTTTGCATCTTGATAGGACTCTTGATGAATGGAAAAAGAATTTTGAATGATGTTGAGATAGAGAATATACAGACATACCTTTGATTGTATACACACTTACACCTTTTGTGAAGATCATCAGCTACATATGGAAATAAATCTCCAAAATATACCCATGCTTCCTTCACCAAATGAATGTCTTCCAGAATCCTAGAGAAGACACTCCAAGAAACTTAGGGAACTAAAAAAATGTAGTCTTCAAATGAGCCCAAGGACTCTATCCTCTCATTCTTCATGGATGAACTTTTAGGCATGATAATTTCATCTCCAAACACTTCATCTTCTGATTGAAATGATAAACACATACATGATTATATTATTTTTCAACTAGGTCAAGTAGTACTTTTGTGCTTGTGATAGCTTTGGAATTGATAGTCCTAACTCCTTCCTTATTAGCCTTGTTAGTTTTTGAAATCACTTCACCTTCTTATTGGAGATCTTGGCTGGTAGATGGATATGAACTTTGCACCATAGAAATTTTTTTGTCTTCCTTCTTGATATCTCTGACAGGTTTATGTTCTTCTTTATTATCCTTGTGCTTAGGGTCAACCTTATTAACCAAAGAATCTGACATGAATTTCTTAGACTCACTCTTAAGACTAATCTTAATTTTGAACACCATCTTATCTTGCATTTTGGATGCTTGAAACCTTTTTTGACTCTTGGATATTCTCTTTGATAGAAATATCTAGTACTATGACCATGTTTGTGACAATTGTAGCACACAACACCATTTCTATCTCTAAACTAATATGCACTTAGGTTCCAACCAAAATCAGTTGCCTTGTGACCATATTCACAACATGAAAAACATTGACCATTGAAAGTACCTTCATAACTCCATGAAAACTCATTCTTTGAGGTCTTCTTCTTAAAATATCTAGCTATATGAGAAAAATCATGACAAGTATAAAACTAACCACTAAATGAAGAAGCATACCTCATTACATTTGGTTGTCTAATAGGGTTAGAACTTGAATCAATCTTCTTTTTCTCCTTCTTGTCAACTTGAGTACTTGGTCCAGATATTTCATCATTCTCCATATGCTCTCCTTTAAAGCCTAGGCTTGTCTTATCACTAACTGATCTTTGACTCTCTAACATTCCATATAGATATTTAGAGCTCTAATCTAACCTTCCATACATCTTCAACTTATTAGATGCTTCTTCTAACCTAGATTTTAAATAACTCAACTCATATACATATATGAGGAAAGATTCTTCCTTGTTCTTTAGGTATTTTGTCACGTCATCAATTTGAGATTCTAGACCTTTGATGGCTTGACCATGATCAACCTCCATGTAAATAATTTTCTCTTGCAATCCATGGATTAGGGACTTAACAATATCATACTTCTTCTTCAAGGTCACCAATTAAGTCTCAACATTAGATGATTTTCCCATCGTGCTTCTAGGATCTCCTCCAAGTTGTTAAACTTTCTTCACAAGGACCTAGATTTTATACGAATTTTTAGAATCATTGTGAATGAGAGGGGGGAACTAGTATTACAAATTTTTCACTTCATTTACCATAAAATATATTAAACATTCTAATTAACCATTCAACATGCATATCCAATTATGAGCTTATTAGGCATGCAACATCCAATCATAAGAACAGAAAACAAATTAGATAATACATGAACACCATATCTAAGTGGGAAAATCTCAAGGGGAATAAAAATTATGATAATATTACTTATAATAAAGGAATTTAAAGAATATTACACATCAAGCAAGATTTGTTTAGTGAAGCACCCACTTCACAAGGAGCACCCACCCCTATTTAGTATAACACCCACTATACAAGGAGGATACTATCCCCTAAGGTGATCAAGAACTCACTCAACCACCTAAAAATGGATGATCACAAAATATATGTTTCTCCCAAAACTAATTTTTATCTCTAATTCATCTCCTTTGTCTTAAAACCCTCTTCAAACACACTTTCTCCTAACTCAGTCATATCTTCCCTTCTCTTTATGATTAAGTATAATGACCTTGCATGCCTTATCTTCAACTATTATCATCTCATCACACCTCTTATAATATTTTTTTGACCCCTCTAAGCTCTTCTTCCTTATTCTTTATCTCACTCACATCTTACTCATCTCAGCTTGTCATAATAAAAATATAACATGATTTATATACATGAATTAACTCCTAAATACCCCTAGGTCAGACATGACCATTAAGGTTGGTCATACCAACAAGGAAATACATAAATAAAATCATATAAATCAACTCAAGATACCCATACAATTATGTAAGGTTTAAGACAACACCAACAAGCTTAAGGCTTCTCAAACAAGCTCAAAACAAGGTCTTCATCTTCAATGAATGAATCATGATATTAAAAGGCACATAGAAGAGTTTTAATGGCTACATCAGCTCTAAAAAATTTGGTGAAAACCTCTCATCATAAAAAAAATAAGAATAAAAAAATCTAAAATTGTTATCTCTACCATGAAACTCTCCAAAAAGCAAGTAAATTTACCAATGTCTTCAAGCTCATATAATTCAATACTAGAAAATGAATTAGCTTAGACAGAAAAAATCATCAAGGATTAATTTGTATACCATTGAAAATATATTTGAATCTAATTTCTATAAAAACTCATTGTTGATCAGAGACTACTTGTTAGAGATCACACAAAGAGTCTGCATGGGAGAGAAATCCAGGATCAAGGGCACGGAGGGACAGGAAGAACTAACGTGCGGAGGGCAAGTTCAACATTCAAGACTTAGCTAATTTTGAGCATGAAGACCTATTTTTAGAGTATGGAATGCGGAACACACCAACAATGCATATATGTGCGTGCCACGCATTGTCTATCTTTAGAGGATCGAATTGAAGCGTGTTTTAGATGGACATGAGCTAAGAATATGATTGTCACTTCAATTAACTGTAAGAGGTCTATAAATAGCAAACTTGCATGTGTGGCTATTCTTGTAAATGGTGCATAGCTATTAATAACATGCGGCCTATTTTTGGAATAGAGAAGCGGTGAAGGGAAATTCCCCACCCTATATATATGATGTGAATCAGATAGACAGGGACAGACACAAATATACATATACACATAAGGATAGATGGATGTATGAAGGTATAGAGGTATGCACATATAATTGGATTATTGTATCAGATCCATGTGCACATTGGTATAGATTGACAGTATTTTAAGGAGCTTTTATGTTTATTAATAGATGGAAGTTATTGGCTGAATCTAAGTGTCACTACTATGTGTAATTGAGTAGTGAATGTTATTGATTCAATCATGATTACTGTTTAAGCTTGTTCTTTCATAAATCTGAATATGGTTTACATTATAGAATGATGGATTAGTTATGGACATATATGTTTCTTCCTTCATCACACTAACATCCTGCTACAACAACCCTAAAGAGGGACATGGTACATTTGCGCACTTCGAGTGAGCACTCAATCTAGGCTGAGTGGTGTGCCAGTGCGACTAGGGTGTTATCTGGTAAATTGTAGGCTACATCATTGTTTCCATTGTCGGGACCTCTTTTTCAGTTGTTTTCAGGATGATTCACGATGAAGACATACTCATTAACTCTAGCAAGTATTGAGGAGTGGATAGACAATCTTGAGGAATAATATGCATGTCGATTCAGTAGTGGATCTGAGTTTAACGCACACACTTGGGTAGAATAGAATCTGTATGATAGCCTATATGAGAGATTTTTCACCATCTTTCTAGTAGAACTATATGAGTGGCTTACTGCTTATGCATCTCAGCAGAATTGGAGGTATCACACACTTGTCTGGACACATGAAGAATTTTAGGCCCTTTATGATGTTGATTTGATCTATACTCATGTTGTGGATATGTGGTTTCGTGGTGTTCTAAAAAATTATATTTTGGAATATTTAATTTCAACATATTCTTTCCCGGAGGTAGCTGAATTCCAGTTTCTGCAGTATCCAAGAGGATTATATCTGCAAGGTATTCCACTGGTGATCAAGATCTCGATGGTAACTTTGAACTTGGAGAGTAAACTAATGGATAAATAAACTTCACCACACTCGAGGGAAGGAACAGGTTTGGTGAAAGATGGCAGACCTAACGGCAGATAGGTAGAGAGAGGAGAGGTGGCTTAAGTATAATGAAGTGCGTGAGAGGGAGATAGAGAAGCAGCGCTCCGTTGTAGAAAGTATGGCATTGAGGAGAGAGATGGATCATGAAGGATTTACAGCTCACGTAGAAGACGTGGAGCCAAAGCATCAGGAACTCCCCCATCTTGGAGAACATGACAGAGATCCCCCCTTGGCCTCACATAGAAGTACACCGGAAAAGACTACCTGGGCCTCAAGAATGCATCTTAATCCACCTAGTGACCTAGCCCTTGCACTTGGTTTTCCAGTAAGCTAACTTGGGAAGTAGGAGAGTAGGAGTAAGTTAGGGAGCAATTACATCAATGGTAGGATAGATGACTTAAATGATATTTGGAGGAAAATTCTTAGGCACATCATCCACATAGAACGTGAGCATGCAAAATGTTGGATTTACCTCTGGAAGTGGAACTACCTCATAGACTATAGGGGTTCAATTTATAGTACTACTGTCAAAGCATAGGGGAGTACATCTACAGGTCTTATTCTAGCTACAGGTGGAGCATCAGGAGGTATAAGTGGTTCTAGTTCTATTGGATCTTATGGTTCTGGAGGCAGAGGGAACATAGGAGGTTCTGGATCAGGTGGTCAAGGCCCGCAGCAACCACAGAACATTTATATGGAAATGTCTCTTTGTCTTCCAGAGTATAGAGGCATAGAGGATTCTTCTAAACATGTGCATATGTGTGAGATCTTGTGGTGCACTAAAGGGATCACAATTGTTGAGTGCAAGGCAAGTCAATTTTCTACTACATTACAGGGACGTGCACACAGTTGGTACAAGAAGTTTGACCCTGATAAAACTTGAGTGGATTATGCAACATTGAAGGATGCTTTCTTGAAATATTTCCATATCCCTGAGTTTGAGTAGAAGAGTTTAAACGCGCTCGAAGATATCAAGCAGGGCACTACTGATAGTGTACGTGAGTATGATGCCCATTTTAAGACACTTCTATCTAAGCTATCTTATGATATTCACGCAAGCCAACATACACAATGGTTTGTTGGAGGATTGATTACACCATTCAGAAGAGAATTGTCACATAAGACATACACTGATCCACGTGAAGCACTAGAAGTGGCTTTACGTGCTAAGGTAGTTGGGAACATGTAAACTAATGTTAGTCCATTCTTAGAGGCATGGATTGCAGCTATGGCAAAGTAGTTAGAGAACCTATCAGCAAATTCAACCCATGAAACGTGCTCAGGAATTTGGTGTACAGATTGTGAAGTGGAAGGTCACACCGAGGATAGTTGTCCTCACATATTTGTACGCTCATTACTGTTGGATTATGAGATCTATCATTTGAATCATGATGTTAGTTGTTGTCCTTTGTTACAACATGTGATAAGGAAGAATGTATCTTGCTTTTGCAAAATTTGTAGGTCCATGACCCATGATACTTAGGATTGTCGATTGATTGGTCAGATCCAGGATGTTATAGACATTGGGGTACGAAAGACAAGTATAACAGATAACTCTAAGGGTAATAATGAGCACCAGGATCAGAATCAAGATCAAACATGTTATGACAGGAATGAGGGGTGTTTTGAAGGAGGTCGTGGAAGGGGACGTGGATATCGTGGTGGATATGGAGGATGAGGCCGTGATGGAGGAAGAGGTGAGTTCCCTTGTGGAACACGCTATACATGTAGATCCCCTAATCATTATAGGCACGAATGTCCTCATAATATTACATGTTCTTTCTATGGAAAGAATCATAGCTATGAAGAGTGACCAGACTTATATGAGCATCTCAATAAACAACATAAGCATGAGAACAAGGGTGCAGGGATGGTTAGAATCTAGTGCACAGTAGAAGATCAGTGGATGCCCAAGATAACACCAGGGCTTGAGGCATTAATTGTGAAGATTACTACATGAGCTTAAGTAGCACGCGTAAGAGAGGCATTGTACCAGAAGCCTAGGATCGCTAAGGAGGAGTTTTTGCATGCAAGGTACCCAGATCCTGCTCATCAAAAGAAAGTTTACCAAGATACCGTGGAAGTGCTAAGGAATCTTCAGGGTGAGATATAGTACTTAAAGGAGCAGAAGAAAGCATCAGAGACAGTCCAAACTGATATCGATGATCTGAGAGAAGTGTGCAAAATGTTGCACTAGGAGAACATCATTCCATTGTTAGAAATTTGGTTAAAAGGGAACACTTTGCGCGCAAGTATTGAGACCGGATGATAGATTCTGTATGCAAATATTCCCCCTGATAGCATTGACTATGACAAGGAAATTACTTTGAATGTTGTTGTGGATGGATGGTTGTTGAGCAACATATCGATTGATACAGGTGCGGAAGTAAATGTGCTTACATTGGATGCATGGGTATAAATGGGGAGACCTCCATTGCAGCCATCATCTAATGTGTTGTTTATGGCAAACCAGACTAAGGCCACTCCTATAGGAGTTTTGAAGGATGAATATATAACTATATAAGGGGCCAATTTCACTGGAGATTTTGAGGTATGAGAACTTGCAGAAGAAGATAATTTTTTGGCCTTACTTGGACACCCTTGGTGTTATGCAAATAATGTTGACCTAAGATTCAATAAGGGGTATATCAACTTTGAGAACAAGGAGGAAAGAGTTTTGATACCTCTAATAGATGGGAAGTCTACACCATATGTTGAGCCTCTAAGTGAGGAGGACTTAAACATACTTTATGTACACGCTATTCAAGACCCAGAGGTCAATGAGCCATCAAAAGAAGGCATCCTACAGTGGGAGGATTCTCTTTCTATTAGTGATACTATGAGTATTTCTTGTGACAATTGGGCTCATGGTACATATGAACTAGTAGGGCGCAAGGTGAAAAGTGTGGTTGCACGCAAGAATGAACTTCATTTAGTTCAACAGATAGGTAGCATTGTACCTTGGTATACATGGGTAGAAAATCTTCCTGTATTTTTTAAAGCCATGGAAACACGATGGACAGATCAAATTAAGATAAGAGATTTGTTATTATATACCTTACGTGGGACAGTAGCGCGCTGGTGGGTCATCCATAGAGATAATATTAGAGAATGTGAAGAGATTAGGATCGCCCTATCTATTAAATTTGTAAGGAACAATGCATCTACACAGATCTGCACTTATCATGGTGATCAAACTGTTTAGCATCACATTCAGCAGTGTGAGATACTTTTGAGAGGAGGACAAGAAGCATTACCAGCTTCACTCTGGGTGCATATATTGTACTCTACGCTATAAGGATGCGCATGTGCATGGTATGTATACGCAGAACTACATCAAGAGACTGGAAACTGGTAAAAATTGACTGCATGAATGATCCAGACCTTTGAATACTTTTCTTCCCAACCTCCAATAGAAGAGGCATTAAAAATGTTCAAGTGCTTAACTATGGGAGATAGTGAAAAAGCAAAAGAGCATATTCAAAAATTATTTGGTGAGACAGAGTCCAGAGTGTATTTTGAAAAGGAATAAGAAATGGAATCCATACTACTTGAATGTACTTTCCTTGAGAAAGAGAAAGGAAAGATGGTTTACATCGTGGATGATGAGGAAGTTGAGAACCTAGATATTGAACATTCACAAGGGGTACGCAAGGTCTTTAACAGGAGTAGGCTAAAGCCGTATTATAAATAATTCTTCTTGGCATTTGTAATAAGATAGTATTGCCATTTAGAATAGGTTTCCATTCTGTATTTCCTTCATTGTCGCTATGCTTTGTCAATTTAGTTATTGTTTACGTGTAATAAACATGCTTGTGCACATGAAGCTACTTACTATGTGACGAATGTTTATGCGTAGAGGACTGCACATACTTTTAGTGTAGGGTGGTTATTTATATCTAGGTATAAGGATGTGGGAATTCAAAGGTGAAAGGAATAAGCTGCTACGGGTGTGCTTTAATTCAAAAGAAGATTACTTCTCACAAGTAACCAATGATGGAGATGAATGAAAGGATAGCATAACGTGAGGTAAGAGGAGGCCATGATAACTACTAGGAGAAGGTACAGTGACGAGGTACTCGAGTGCAAGGGCACATGCTGAAGAGAAGTCTGTGACCATAGGGTAGGGATGCGTGCTAGAAGGTTATAGTTTGGACATGAATATGTACCACGTGGAATGAATGAATTTGGTTAATGAATGAGGGGATATTTATTAGGTGAAGGAGCAATAAATGCATCAAAATTTGAAAAATTATATAAGGATGGGATGCAAATTCATTTTTACCGTTGCGAATAAGAGAATTTGAGGAAAGAGCTAAGTGTGAAGAGTTGAGTGATAGGGTTAAGGTGCAAAGGGTGTGAAACCAAGCGTGACGAATAAATATATGCAAAAATAATCTTATGTCTCAGGTAGTGAAGGGTTTGAGTGAAACAATGAGATAGAGAGGAGTTAGGGCATGAATTTTCCACCTAGGTCACAATTAAATCGAGCTAGGGTTTGATTCATAAATTGTAGAGTTAAAAAGAGGAGACGGTTGCAAGGTAAAATTAGCACCCAAGAAGACAGCTGTAGCATGAGAAAAAGGAAAGAAGAAGGTGGTCGTTGAGGAAGAAGAGATGGCACCCTAGAATTTTTCACTTCAATTTTTAGAGATAACGATTGTCAGGACAACAATGAGATTAGTGTGGGGTGATGTTGATCAGATAATACTTGTTAGATATCGCACAAAGAGTCCGCGTGGGAGAGAAATCCAGGATCAAAGGCGTGGACAGACAGGAAGAACCTGCGTGTGGAGGGAAATTTCAGCATTCGTGACTTAGCCAATTTTGTGCATGAAGACCTATTTTTAGAAGATGGTGTGCAGAACACACCAACGATGCAAAGACGTGCGCACCATGAATTATCTATCTTTAGAGGATTGGATCGAAGCTTATTTTTCATGGAGATGAGATAAGAATAGGATTTCCAGTTCAGTTAACTATAAGACGGTCTATAGATATCACACTTGCATGTGTGGCTATGCCTGGAAATGGTGCGTGGATATTAATAGCATGCGGCCTATTTTTGGAATAGAGAAGCGATGAAGGGCAAGTCCCCACCCTATTTATATGATGCAAATCAAATAGACAGGGAAAGAAGAAAATATACATATACACATAGGGAGAGATGGATGTATGAAGGTATAGAGGTATGCGCATATGATTGGAGTACTGCATCATATCCATACGCGCATTGGTAGAGATTGACATTATTGTAAGGATCTTATGTGTTTGTTAATAGATGAAAGTAATTGGCTAAATCTAAGTGTCATTACTGTGTGTAATTAAGTAGTGAATGTTATTGATTCAATCATGATTACTGTTTAAGCTTGTTCTTTCATAAATCTGAATATGGTTTTCATTATATAATGATGGATTAGTTATGGACATATAGGTTTCTTCCTTCATCACGCTAGCATCCTGTAACAACAACCCTAAAGAGGGACTGGGTACCTTTGCGTGCTTTGGGTGAGCACTCAGTATAGGTTGAGTGATGTGCCAACGCGACTAGGGTGTTATCTAGTAAATTTTAGGCTGCATCACTCATTTCATCCGTTAAATCATAGCATAAGGCACTCAACCAATCCAATCTCTGAAATAAGTCCAAACTACCAAAATGGACTCATAAACCAGTCTTGAGGAATATGACTTCAAACACATCTATGTCCACCTAAAATCTCATTTGAAGCATGGAACACATCAATGGAAATATGCAACAACTCTCTAAACATTCACAATCATAGCTCATGTCGATAAAATTGATCCAACTCACCTGTTTCAGTTACCTATCTTGAGAAGCCTAAGAGGACCAATTAGGCCATTAGGGTTCATGAAAGAAATAACTTATTCATATCATTACAAGACCTCAAAAACATAATGCCAAGTGTTAAAAATCTATTCATGATAAAAAAAACTAGCAGTACAACATGCAAATCATCTCATCTCAAACCAAACCTCCATGACTAGTTTTTAGCCCTTAAGGCCAAAATCAGTAGGGTAAATTTGGAGACCTGTAACTCAAGTTTTATTCACTGAAGCTATCTAAAAAATTTCATGGCCATCTATAACATCTCAAAATTATTATATAATAGTTCACTTTTCATCTTGAAGTTTCCGTCGCATCCCTAAAACTACAAATCTCCACAAAGAAAGTGTTTTTCTCCTACTTACTGAAACATTTTGAAATACGAGACCACCACCAAAATGGCCACAGATTAGTTTTTATTCAACAAAAAATCATCACATTATCATTTCTAGATAATCTGGAGACCACACCATTTATACACTCCAGTCGCTCTAAAGGAAGGGTTTAACTAGGGTTTCAGACCTCTTTAATTTGTTAATGATTGTTCATAAAGATGTGACAATAAAATCAATCAATTAATTTTGAAAAATGGTATTATATTAATGAAAAAACATCCCTAAAATCCACAATTTTCCATGCAAATTTTTTATTAGTGGGTGAGCATCTTAAGTTACCCATCGAGCTAGTTTTTTGCACTCACAAGAACTCAGTTTTGTCAAAAATCAATTTTCTTGCTTTGTATTCAACCTCTTGACCTAAAATTTGACCTAAAGTACCATGATGACCTCATCTAATAATCCAATGTCACATCCTTCCCTCAAATTCATCTGATACTCCCCATCCACTAAGACTTACATGTGTCTACATGACTAGTCTTCACTATCTTACTTCTCAAGGACATTAAAATATCATCAAACCTTTGAGAAATGACCTGAAACTCCTTCCACACATCATATGTAATGTCAAAACACTCATATAATTCTTGGATATGATTTCCCTACTCCATATCTCATGTTACCATGCCAAACCCCATGCATTAGGTCTACGAATGGGCCCAGAATGACCTGACTCAACCGTAAATTCACATGAACAGACCATGCAGACTACTTTCAGACACTTAGAAACCTATCACACATCTCATGGAACATTTTTGACCTCATTAATACCTTCTACTAAATTTTGATTACTCATATTGTGACCATGCCTTCTAGACCATGCTCTAAGACACCATATCAACACAAAAACCAGACATTACTAATCAAACTTTAGGTTTGACTATGAATGACAAACTCATGGAGACACATATGACACCTAAAATCCCTTTTCCATCAATTAACTTTGACATCAACACCAACACTATAGACACAATGGCCAACATATATGATGTGAGGACATTTAATTTATTTAAATATGAAAGTGGATGTGCTTGGATTTATTTAATTAATTTGATAGTATATTAGCTAATAAAATTATATAATGGGATGATAGGGTGCAATAGAATTAATTAAATTAATTCTAGAGAGGAACAATGGGTTTAATAAGATTTTGAAATGATTATAATGCGTAGTGGTTATTTTGGGGTGTCTACACTTATACTTCATCTGGGTCATCCTTTCTTAGAAAAATAATCTATAGAACCTTATATAAGCAAGAAAACTCTACCTCATTTCCTAACCTAAAGCTCCAAAGGCAATGCACTAGAGGACTCACTTCATACACTTTCAAAAGGCATTTAAATATCTCTAAATATTGCACTATCACATATAAATTAAGGTAGCACCCACATCAGAATTGAAGATAAAAAATAGGTCAATACAACCATATTTTTCATCCAAAAGCACTAAAACATCCTCTCTCTAAGTATTTTAGTAAGGAAAAATCCAAAATAAGCATGGTCAAAGTAAATTCAAAATCTGATTAATTTATCTAGATATCACATGTAAGGTGGAGAATGACATGCAGTTTGAGGCCTCTTCAGAGTAGTGCTAACATTGATGCTATACAGAGGTGTTGGAAACCCTTATAAATTTTGTTTTGGTTGATTCCTAATCCTTGGCTATGATTTAAGATGATGATTAGTCCATATAGAGATCCTCAATACATGTGTGATAACTAGGGCTTGACGAAGACAACCAAAGCTACAAATGTGAGCACCACAGAAAGTTACACAAGCTAAAACAAAGAAGGTTCAAGCCAATACAATAGGGTTATTATTGTATAGTATTGTAATTCCCATTATTTTTTCAACCATAATTATCCATTTAATTCATTAGGTTAAACCACTAAAATTTGGGGATTTTTTTTGTGTTAAAGGTGTTGATAAAATAAATAAACGTTTGCTAACATCTTAATACATATTTATCCCTAGTTTCTTTCTATACAATATAACCCATGGGGTTTGTTAAATTTACTTCATAAAGTCTTAGTAAGTGACCTTCACACTTAATAATATTTTTATGGTGCTCACTAAGGCTACCATGATTCCAGGGGTTGTGGGATGTGATGAAAAATGTGGGTTGTTTCATATCGGACCCTATTCATCTCAAGGTTAATAATTTATCATTGAATATTACCTTCGATTTTTTATGAAGAAAATATTCCAAAGGGGGGGGGGGGGGGTAATTTTTTCTCCACCAAGGGTTACTCATATTAGCTTGGGAGAACAAAACCATTTCTCCACAATTTTATTTAACGTAATAACATGCCCAATATCTTGGGTCAAATTAGAAATTTAAATAACATTTCCTTGGAAACAATTTACTAAATGAGGGCCATTTCATCTAACTGACCATTAGTTAGTTAAAATATCCCTAACACAAGATTCAAATATTCAAATCGATATTCTTAATTAAAATTTCCACTCAAGAGATATAGTGATACCAATCTATGAATTTCTTCCATTTCTAATTAAAACCATATGATCTAATTTTTAATATATGTATATCAAGCCATATAATGGGGGGAGGTGATTAAGCCACTTGAACTAATATGAAATATGTTAGGTTTATTAGTGACCATAGGATTGAAGTCTTTTCCACCATAGATCTAAAACAAAGCTTGGAAAACCCTAAAAATCATTTTAATACTCTATCTCTTTTTATGTATTATATTTCATCCACATTTCTTCTTTGCATGCTTTTATTTTGCTGCAGTTTTTTTCCAAAGATCTCTCATGGAGGAGATGGGTATTTTTTTCTTAAAGATAGATTTTCATTCACCTATTCAGTTACCACACTATTTGGGTATAAGGAGGAATATATATTTTGTAAACTTTCCATCTCCATTGAAGTGTATGCATTTTTACATATACTCATTATATATGTAATCAGGACTTAGTGTGAATTTTTTACATATTTGTGTGTGTGTGTGTGTGTTCCTTTTTTCTTTAAACAAATCATTGAGCCCAAAAATAGGTGGAGGTTGCATATGAGATAGGGATTTGTGTTGATACACAAGTTTCAACATTATATATAGGGGCGGTTGAATTTGGTTTAAGTCGGTGCATGTTAACATATGTTCACGTCAAATATTTTATGGTTTATGGTTTTAGAGATATGGTATTTACCTATATACCTAAATTTTTTGGATATGTGTGTGTGTGTGTGTGTGTGTGTTAAAAGAAGACCCTATGAATTAAAACTAAGGTGGTTCCTTCCTTCAAACATATGCACAAGGGTTGACGGTGTTTCATTAAATATAACATCGTATTTTTTTATCTATACACATAATGTTTATAGGATGGAATGAACTTGTATCGTCACAGCCTATGCGGTAAGATTGTGTTGGCACCCAGATATTATGGTAAAGGATTACAATGGCCAATCCCTCCACTTCATATGACCACGCCAAGGAAAAAATAGAGGTTTGGGTTGGGGTCATGGCCACGCTGTGAACCCTTCCAATGTTTAATGTAAATCAATTTTTTGTAGGTACATAATGGTTTAAAATTGAGTTTCAAATAATTATGAGATTAGTATATAGCTATATATAAATTTATATAGGTATATGTAATTCCTGGTTTCAAACTAATTTCCAAAAGTAAAATGAAAGTTAATTTTATATATAGAGATTAGAAGATATAATTTCCTAAAATTTTATAAATTTAACAAATATACTGTTATCTCCTTAACAAAATTTGTAATTGAAAATAACAATAAGATTGAATATTTCCTTTAGATCAAAAATAAATGGAGACTTTTCACTTGGCCACAATAAACAACCTTTCTACTTCCAACATGTAATAATTACTCATGGTTCCAATATGATTATGGGACATTAAAGACTCCATTCCAAGTAATATTTTATTTGTACACAACCACAAGGTTTTTTTAATTATTTGTATATACAATAAATTAATCTTTCTACTTACACCCTTATATTAATCTCATTTACAACATAGACTTGTAGAAAAGTGAAAGAAATAAGATCCTCATTTCTTTTACATCCAAAACCATATTTTATTTGTGAATCAATATAACAAGGGAGTGTCCTCCTAATACCTCATTAAAAATCATTCCACAATATAATATAGCAAGCTTTACATTGAACTTTAAATGCAAAATAAGCAAGTAGTTCGATTACAAATTTTAAAACAATGCCCTTTTTTCTCTCCCCTCTTTCAAACCCAAGATTTACAAATAAGGTTTAAATGCTTTCCCCAAAACAATGAGGAGACAAATAAAATTCTCTTTATACATGCAAGCAATATAATTATTTCAAAACATGGATTTCACAAGAGAATACAATGGGGTTTTCCAATTTATTACAAATATTTCATACTTCTTCTTTCCTTATATTTATTAAAAAACCAAAATATACAATTCAATTGGATAAGCCTACCCAAAGGGTAACAACATGTCCAAATTTTTAATTGAATTCCTCCATAAATTTAGGTGAATATGCAATCTCCAAGTCCATAAAAAAACCTCCAATGGTCACACGAGAAAGTGGCTTGGTTGTCCACCCAACCTATCGGAATCATTACATGTCGTCTCCAAAGATGGAGTACATGTTAGCCTCTCTCTAATATTAAGGGAGAGAGAGGTTGCATGCTTCTAAGATGCATAAGATAGGGAAAAACGAAAGGGTGTATACACACATACATAACTCCATAACCAACAAAGCCAAATATCAAAGCACAAAAAATAAACTCCAAAATTCTTTAACAAGGGGGGAGATGGAAAAGAATTCCCATTACAATCACTTTGAAACCAAAAGAATTCATGTCTTGTTAAGAAATCATAATCTTCAAAACTCCTTATATCATTCAAATTCAAATACTCCAAGCCTCCTCCTTTCCAAGGTGTTTCAAACCTTGAAATTTTTCTTTGGAAAAGAAGGGATATGATCATCCAATCCATATGGGGGGGAAATAAATACATATCCCATCATGTATTTCCCATCAAGCCATGTGGGTGTAAGAGGGGGTTTCCTCCCTCTTCCCCAACACTCCATAATCCATCTCAAGTGATATGGATGGAGAAGACAAAGGGAGACAAGATTAAAAATTCATCACCCAACACACAAGAGGAAAATCTAAGACTAAACAAATATGCAATTCCATAATTTTCTACAACAATCATAAATCAAGAACAAAAGGTGACATACCTACCTCTTAAACCAATAAAGACAACTTCTAAGTGCAAGCCAAGCTCTCCAAGATCTCCCCCAAAACTCCCAATTATAAAATGAGGCAAGAATTCCTTACCCCCTCCAAAGTGGAGGAATAAGAAGAGGAATATAAATTAATTTCAAAAATCAGAGGGTGGAATTTGTCACTCATCTCCTTCTCAAAACAAGACACCCCCATGTCCTCATCACACATAAGACAAAATACTTAATGGAGGAATATCCCATAAAATAAAAAATAAATAAAATAAAATCCCATCCAGATTTCAAAGTGTCTCTTAAAACAATTTCATTAATTTTGATGTGGATAATAGAGGATCAAATGGGAGGGAAAGGCCAGCTTGAACCTTGGAAAATGCCCCCTACCCATATGTAGGGTCCAAGGGGTCCATTTTAGTGTTAATGCGACCCCCAAAAAGTAAAGCAACTCTTGACAATTCTACTTTTAGCCCAACTTTGGGTTTGGGAAAAGTAGCACACACCTTAACAACAACTTTAAACAAGAGGTTAAAATAATTAGCACTAAAATGAGTTCAAGGAAGAAACAACCCAAGGTACCCATAACAAATGACAAAACATTCACAATGAGAATGGTTTTCTCATATCCACTCAAAAATAGGGACAAAAAATAAAAAACCGATCAAAAAAATGGGTGAGGATACGACCCAAATGGTCAATTGTGTAATCTTGGAGGTACAACTCTGAGTCCCATGTTCTCCTGTGCGAACCTATAACCTGCACACTCAATTTACACATCATCATACCTGCTCGATATAATAAGCCAAGTGAAATGATACCACATACATATAATAATTAAATCAGTTACAGGCTAATAAATCTAAATTATGAAATAAACTAATATATTTTATGAGATAATTAATCCAGAATGACATATATCCATAATAGATCAAAAGTAAAATTTATCTAAATCACATAACAATAACATTTATAGTGTCATCACCATAGATATTAATAAAAATAATTAAGTATAATGACATACATGCATGGTATACTAAATAAAATCCATAACAACATCACTAAAAACTAGAAATAAAAATCACAACAATAGATTGGCATCGTGTGTCTTATACACAACTTGTGTCATAAAATTAATACATGAAAAAACCATATAATGTCCAATATAAAATTGTATCAATGTAACTAATCCAATTGATAAGATGAGTTAGTAATGAAATAAAGTAGTAAACTGGTGGGCACTACATCCCCCTCTCCTAGAATTATACTCCCTCCTCGAAGTCACTAGAATAGATAGGGATATCAATCCCTTAATGGTGTCACATCCTCCCAAGTAGTTGTCTCATCATATCTATCCCACTACACTCTAACCTGGTATAAGTCTCCCCCCGAAGGGAAAATATCTAGTGCTCCAGAATATGCATGAGCTTCAGTGTCAATTACCCTTTAGCCTACACCTACAAGGCTAACGAATCCAAAACATGAGAAATATCTAGCACATACTTCCTCAATAATGAAAAATACAAAACATCTTGGGCATGGGATAGGCATGGTGAAAATGTTGGGTGCTAAGAAATAGGCCTAATGACCTCTAAAATCTCAAATGGACCCATAAATTAAGGGGAAATCTTAGAGCCTTTTCTGAAATGGATTACACTCTTGTGCGGATGCACTCTCAAAATCACCTTGTCACCTACAAAAAATTCATGATCAAACCTCTTTTCATCTATATACGCCTTCTTGTGTGCTCATTCCTAATCAAGCCATTGTCTAATGGTGATAACCTTCTACTCCATATCCTAAAGGAAAATTGGGAAAAATAACTACTTTGTCATCTAATTGGTCCCAACTCAAAGGTGTCCTGCATGCATTCCCATATAAATCCTGATAAGGGGCTATGTTAATCAAGTTGTGCTAATTGTTATTAAATGTGAACTCAAAAATATAAAGATAATCCTCTGATTTTATATTTTATTCCATAACATACATCCTTAACATATCCTCGAGCACCTGATTCACCCTCTTAGTTTTTCCATCTATCTCGGGGTGATAAGTTAAACTGAAATTAATCTACATACCCAAATATGAATGGAAGGATGCCCATAAGTCTGATGTATAAATGGAATCCCAGTCACAAATATTTTTTATAATCCCATGCAATATCACAATATTTTTGTATAATCCTATGAAATACTCGAGAAATGGTGACTACATCATATGTGACCTTAGTAGGTGAGAAGTGGGTGATATTGGTCAATTTTCCACTATTACTATGGTGATATGATGAAGTGGGGAGACCAACAACAACATCCATGTAAATCACATCCCACTTCCATTTTGGAATATCATGTGGGTAAAGAATACATGTTAGATGAAATTTCTCGACCTTAACCATCTAGCACTCGAAACAATGAGATACATAATTTACAATGTTATGGCATAACCCTGACTGGTAATATAAATATCTCAAATTTGCATGCATATTCTTCACCCATTGATGAGTTATGTATGGGTCTTGATGAACCTCAAAAAGTATAAACCTACATAAATCCCCTACCTTGGGAACATAAATCTTCCTTTTAAATCGAATAAGACAATCTGCCTCTAATGTGTAACCAACATATTTCCCTCTAAGTTCCTCTGGGACTCAAACTCTTGCCTAGCACCTTCATAAAATATGTCACCTGGAAGGTTTTCAAGTATTTGGCCTCGTAAATCTAAAGAAATATTCAATACAGATATCTCATGTCATTTTCTACTTAAAGCATCAACGACAACATTCTCCTTTCCCTTAATATACTAGATATACATATCATACTCACAAAGTAACTCCATCCAACACCACTGGAAAGCATTAAGATTAGGCGGTGAGAAAATGTCTTGTAGAATTAGATGATTTGTCCTTAAAATTAATTTTCTACCCAAAATAAAGTGCCTCCAATGGACTAAGGCATGAACTATTTCTGCAACCTCAAGGTCATGGGTAGAATAGTTAAGTACATAATCCTTGAGCTTATGTGACTCAAATGTAATAACACATCACTTCTATGTGAGAACTACCCCAATTCCCTCTAATGAAGAACTTATACAAACTCAAAATTGTCCCAAAGGATCTAGTACTATAAGGATATGTGCCGAATTCAAATTCTCCTTGAGTATCCAAAAGGCCTACTCACACTTCTCTAACTAGATGAACCTCTTCCCTTTGTGCTGAAGGGAAGTGATAGGATGTGCAATCCTAGAGAATTCTTGAAAAAATCTGCAAAAGTACCTTATCAATCCCTTGAAACTTCTAACCTCCATCACTATGATGGGTGTTGTCCAATCTAAGATATCATGAATATTCAAGAGATCTTCTATGATACCCTTGTCAGAAATGATGTGACCCAAATATTGAATTCATAGCTAGAAGAAGGGACACTTCTCCAAATTCACAAAAATATTTTAGTCCATTCGGACCTATAAACTCATCTCAAATGCTCCTCGTTCTTCTCCTCTAAGCATGAATATATCAAAATATCATCGAGAAACACTAAGATAAACTAAATCAAAAATATCTTGAAAACCCCGATCATGAGGTTCATGGAAACTGTAGGTGCATTGTTCAATCCTAAGGAAACCACAGTGAATTCGTAGTGTTTATAACAATTCTGGAACATTGTATTGTAGATATCTTCCTCTGTAATCCGTAGATGATAGTACCCTAACTTAAGATCAATCTTAGAGAACACTATATCTCCCCACATCTAATCAAATAAATCATCTATCCATAGAATGGGATATTAGTTATTCATCACCACCTTGTTCAGATACCTAAATCTACACACAAGTGAAGGGACATGTCCTTCTTCACAAAAATCATAGGTGCACCCCAGCGGGATACACTAGGGTGGACAAGACCCTTTTCCAAAAAATCCTCTAGCTTAATATTGCACTCATGAAGCTCAGGAGTCATCATCTTATATGGTTCTCAAGAAATTAGAGTTGCACCTGGTACCAAGTCAATTGTGAAATCCACCTTTCTATGTGGTGGAAAACTAGGAAGCTCACTAGGAAACACATTTGTGTACTCTCTCAAAATAGGATGCTCATTAAGTGGTAAACTAGTTAGAACATCCTCAAACCTATCATTGATTGTGATGGCATACAAATGACATCCCTTATGCATGCTCCACTTGAGTTGCATTATAGAAATCATACTCAAGGAAATGGGTCTATGAACTCCAGTGATCACTGCCAAACTACCCAAATCATCCTAGACATCAATGATCTTGTTTCAATAATCTACCTTGGCCTGATGAAAATAAAGCTAATCCATACCCAAAACTACCTTGTAGGATCCCAATAGTAATATGTGGAGATCTAAAGTGGTGGAAACATACCAAGATCGTGTATACAACTCTACACATAGGTGTCCATGGTGAGTTTGGCTCTAGTAGCCAAATCTACCTACCAATTATCTAACTTCCTAAAAGCAACCATCTTGCATCGGTCTAATATAGATGGTGAAATAAATGAATCAGAAGCACCAAAATTAAACAATACCAAAATAGAAATATCGTTGATGATACATGTAGTCTCAATAGTAATGGCTTGGTTCTCAGCCTATTAGTTTTCTACCATGTCATATTATACAATGAGCACGTCCTACATTGCCTACTATTTGTTCCAACACTGGTGCCTTATGCTTATTAGAAAAAGATAGTCTTTGAGGGAATATGAAGGCATAATTATCCAAATCTCTACAAATAAAACATCTTGTTATCTACCTATGTGTGGTTTTCCCACCTATGCTCTATTGAACTGACCCTATGGTACCAACTCTAATCAATTGTTGAGTGCAAGGTGTATGGGCCTACTATTCAACGTATATCATATCTCTACCAAAACCTTGACCTACTTAGCCTCATCCTCTCTGCATATCTTGAGTAGGTTTTTCTCTCTGATATTGATGGGCCTGATGTTGTGAGTGTTGTTGTGGATTTAGTGGAAGACCTCAACGCTTCCTAACTTTACCTAAATCATCCTCTCATATGTGGTGTAATGCCTCGTGACCTCATATCCTGTAATAATTGAATCTATTCATATAATGTGTTCTTTTTCCTATCATGGAACTCCAAGGCGTTGCCCCTTTTCCCCTCAACTAAATAGGCCTTCTCCACGGCCTTCTCCAAAGTTAGAGAAAATAAAATCCTAACTTTTTTATCCAAGGTTGAATTTAGGCCCCTAATAAACATGTTGACTTGTGATTTCTCATCCTTTAGATAGTCAACATACTCTAATAAATCCAAAAAATGGATCTCGCATTGTAACATCAATCCTAAACCCTATTGGAGATCATGAAACTCATTTATCTCTCACTAAATAAAGTTCTCCGACGTGTATCAAGTTTGGTAATGCTCCTAAAAAAAATCCCATGTAATTATATCCTATATCAAGGTGAGATTCTGCTCCTCATTCTTCTACTAGATGTTTGTTGCTATATAGAGAAGGTGGATGGCCAGTCGAGCCTTGATGTTGATCTCTTATGAGTGTATCCCAAAGTAACTATCAAGACTAAGGATCCATCACTCAACTCTAAATCTATCTATCATACCTCCATAATTAGGTGGTTGAAGTCAAAGTAGGTCCCTGATGACACTACCAGTCCCCCGACCTTGTAAATAAGGCTCAAAAAATCTCTCTATCCATGTGGTAATGGAGGCCTCTCTATTGGTGGTAGCTTGAAAATGCTTTGTGAATGACTAAGGAATTACAAAGTGACCCTCTTCATTTGTACAAATGGGATATGAGATCATGCGTGCCACAGTGGATCTATAAAGGTCTTCTCCTTGGATCGAGCACTCTCCTCATCTAGATCTCTCTACCTCAGTAGATGATCCTATAATACTCTCATCACCTACTACAATGCCTTGAATTTTTGTGGTCCCATATCTGCTTCTTTTGGCCCCGAAGTAGGTGAGCCACGACCTTGTGTCCTCATCGCTCTTCGGTCAGTTGTACGTCTCAACATCATAGGTGTATGGAAAGTTCCATATTAGGTTTAATGGAAATAGGTTTGTGTAGTGAGCATTTAGTTATTCCATTTTAAAATTTTAGTTTCTAAACAATCCCCAAAGTGCCCAATGTTGAACCTAAGATCTCATACCAAATGTAATGCTCGTGATTTTTCACCCAAAATTATCTATTTAATTCATCAGGTTAACACCATGAAATTTGAGGCAATTTTTTTTGTATTAAATGTGTCAATAAAATAAATAAACATTTTCTAAATCTTAATACCTATTTATCCCTAGTTTCTTACAATACAATATAACCCATGAAATTATAAATTTTACTTCATGAAGTATTAGTAAGTGTCCTTCACACTTACTAATATTTCCATGGTGCTTGCTAAGGCTGCCATGATTATGGGCATTATATGACGTGTTGAAAAAAGATGGTTATTACATCTCGGACCCTATTTATCTCAAGGTTAATAATTTATTGTTGAGTATTACCTTCAATTTTTTATGAAGAAAAGATTCCAAAAGGGTGGGTTAATGTTTTTCTCCACCAAGAGTTACTTGTATCATCTTGGGAGAATAAAACCATTTCTCCACCAGTTTATTTAACGTAATGACATGTCTAATATCTTGGGTCGAATTAAAAATTTAAATCACATTTCCTAGGAAGCAATTTACTAAACAAGGGTCACCTCATCTATTCAGTCATTTGTTAGTTAAAATATTCCTAGCCCAAGATTCAAATATGCAAATCAATATTCTTAATTTAAATTGCCACTAAAGAGATATATGGTGATGTCAATCTATAAATTTCTCCCATTTCTAATTAAAGCATATCAGGGAATTTTTAATATATCCATATCAAGCCATGTAATAGGGAGGGGGAGGTGATTAGGCCACTTGCACTAATATGGAATATGCAAGGTTTATTAGTGACCTTAGGATTGAAGTCTTTTCCACTGTATGATAGGTAAAGTCTAGCTTGGAAAACCCTAAATATTAGTGACCTTAGGATTGAAGTCTTTAATACTCTCTTTCTTTTTGTGTTTTTTATTTCATCCACATTTCTTCCTTGTATGTTTTTGTTTTGCTGCAGGTTTTTTCTAAAGATATCTCATAGAGGAGATGAGGATTTGTTTTCTTAAAGATGAATTTTCATTCATCTACCCAATTACCACACTAATTGAGTATAACGAGAAATATATCTTGTATAAACTTTCCATCTCTGTTGAAGTCTATGCATTTTTACATATACTCATTATGTATGTAATCAGACCTGACTATGAAATATTTTACATATTTGTAATATATATATATACTCATGTAAATATATTTAAATGTTCCTTTTTTTCTTTAAATAAATATTTGAGCCCAAAAATGGGTAGCGGTTGCATATGAGATAAGATTTGCGTTGATATGCAAGTTTAAACATTATATAAAGCGTGGTTGCCTTTGAATTAAGCCGTGGTGTCTTAACATACAACTGCGCCCAATAATTTAATATTTATGGTTTTGGATATAGGATGTTTACCTTCATACTTGAAAATTTTGTATCTGTGTGTGTGTGTTAGAAGAATACCCTTTAAATTAAAACTTAGGAATTTCCTTCCCTCAAATGGTTGCGCAAGGTTTTATGGGATTTCACTAAATATAAAAGTACATATATTTTAATTATACACATTGTTTATAGGAGTGAATGAACATGTATGGTAAAAGGTGCATTAAGCTTGTCTTGGCACCTGGGTATTATGGAAAAGGATTACAGCTACAAAGATCTCCACTTCGTACAACCACACCAAGGAAAAACATAGAGGTTTGGGTTGGGGTCGTAGTTAGGCTGTGAATCCTTTCAATGTTTAATATATATATATATATAGAGGTATATTATGGTTTAAAACTAAGTTTCTAGCAATTTCGAGTTTAGTATATATTTATATATAAGTATATGTATTTTTTGGTTTTAAACTGATTTCCAAAATGAATATGAACTTTAATTTTCAATATATATATATTGTAGATACAAAATCACACACATACTACTATTTTACTATGTCGTCAAGTATGTTGTTATATGCATGGATCTTAAGTAAGAAAAGTATTCACTGGTGACTCAATTCTTTGTCCATATGCTTGTTTTGATTGTTTCTATTGTCTCTCTCTCACATTTGTCACTTCTCTACCCAATTTTGGTCAGGTTGCAGGGATCCATGTCTATCTGTATTTTCACATATGTCATCATTTATCCCAGGACACCACCACTTGTTATGGACACTAGCGCCCAGACACTCTTGTCGTCTTTGTTCTTTTTGCTTATTTTTTACATTTATGGCCATCCTTTCTAGTTTTCTTATCCCTATCCCTAGCTCATAGTCATCCTTTTGGGTCACTAGTGTCAAAATTCAAACACAAGATACATATATAGACAAACATACACTCTATTATTTTAGTTGTCAATTCTAAGGGGCAATCACATCTACATATTATCACTACCATTACAAGGGACTGCATTTTTTGGGTTGTATACATTACATAAGAAGGGTAAGTGCTCAATTCCATATCACACATTTGCATCTTATTTATCCATATCCCACTATCTTTGCATCATTGGTGTGAGGGAAACCGAAGGAAACTACTTCACACACAAGCACAAAGAACTACATGGAGTCTAGAATATAGTGAAGCTCTCGGTCATAAGTTCACTCGTTGAGTGACCGCTTGGGTCAGTCTGACTTCACATATTACATTTTTCATTCCAATTTCATGTGTTTGTGAGATTTTGCAGGTATATAGGGTTTTTCTTCTAGGTTACAGGTGCCCTCAGTGTTCAAAGAGTGAATATCAGGTGACTAACAGGAAGTGACAACGAAACTCTAATGACACAAAAGAAAGTAGATTTTGAGCTTTTGTGCAGTAATCTGCACCCAGGAACAGTCACTTGCACCCAGGCGTCCTTATCTAACACCAAGCGCCCATGTCCAACATTATTCTCATGTCCCATAATTTACAGGGATCAGTTGTGACATTATTTCAATCTAGTCCAACACTTTACACTGCTCATACCAGTTCCATATTACACATGACTCAGCTAAGTCATTCATCTCCCCTATTTGTTTATAGTCTTGCATTGCTAGAGTGCTTAGCATTTGTATATTTACTATATTTTATCATATTATTTACTCTACAATTATATTTGATTATATTTTTTATTAAATCATTTTGTGAAACTGATTTTCTTAAAATTTGTTACCCTCGGATCCCCAAAAAATCTCATGGATAAGAAGAGGTCCTCATATCCTAAGCATAATATGTCTTATACATGCTTGTAACCTATTTTTGAAAATTCCCCTATACAATCTGAATTTCGTGACCTCTACTGAAACCCTGAATGGGATTCACCTATCCTTCAACAACTTCTTACTTTCCAAAACACCCTTCCTACTAACTTTGACAACTCTAATATTTACATCTATCCTGACCAAAAAATTTCTTCATAGTTTCCTTGCTCTTCCGTAATCACCCATGTTGTTGCACCTTCTTCTACTTCTGTTATAGCACATGATAATATTACCATGGATTCTTTACTTGATCATGTTCTTGATTATGATAATATGGATGTCGATACTTCTAATTCTAATGTTGATAATGTACATGTGCATGATGATATTTATACTAGTAGTCATGATGAATGCAAAGTTATATCTCCTAATCTTCCTGTTTCTGAAAGTGCTTCTAATGAATGTAATGACAAATATGATATTAGTACTCCGACTTCTTCTTTCTATGTTGATGATAGTCTTTATGAAATACTTGCTTGTGAAAATATGTTTGACAACAATGTCTATTATGCTTCTTATCATGAACATTTTAATAATGATTTTACTTCTCTTAAGACTACTGAATGTGAATTTACTACTCTTTTTTCTCTTTCTGAATTTGTTACTCATGATGATTCTACTCCTACCACTTGTACACCTCTTATGATATCTTTTAAGTCTACATCTAGCATTCTCATAGATCCTTCATGTTCTTCTCCTCTTCTTTCACCTCTTTCTTCTTCTTCTGACATTTTTTCTCATGATGATTCTACTCCTACCACTAGTACACCTCTCATTATATCTTATTATTCTACATCTAACATTCTCATAGATCCTCCATGTTCTTCTCCTCCTCTTTTACCTCCTTCTCCTCCCACATCCACTCCTTCTCACATTCCTATGATCACTCACAATGGCAATATCCAACCTTTCAATATGCCTCTTACTTCACCAGTCATTCCTTCACATGATATTCTATCTCTCATGCATATTGTTTACACTATACAATCTCAAGTTTTTCCAAAGGACTTCAGCATGCCTAACTTTTCATGTTTCGATAGTTTTTCACCGTTTTCTTTACATTTTTTAATGACGAAACAAATAAGGTTATGGGCTAGGAGGAATACCTGTTAAATGGGTTGGTTGGAGGTTGATGCAAACATTATGACTTCTTGACCCAATGTCGATTATGAGAGCTTCCTTTTGGCTAGGAGGAACTACCTGTAATAGAAAACAAGACCACAAAAGAGAAGTTAAATGATATATGACAGTGGACTGCCTAGCGTATGCTAGTTTCGGGAAGTGTGATACTTCCTAGATGGTTGTCAATCCACTGTTTAAAACAAATTAATATGAGAGATAAGTAAATTCCTATTGTAGTTGATATGATTTAGGTATCTCATTCAAGTAAAATAAGTAAATCCAATCACAACAGGCTAGGCTATAGTTGGATCTAAAGGATGAGGTAACTGTCAAGGTACTAGGACTGGTCAAGGTCTGATTCTGGGTTGTTTAGGTCAATTTGTAGGAGTTTGTTTGGCTCTGTTCTTGGGTAGGGTATAAAACATAGAGACTGATGTCAGTTCGGTATAACTGATGATGGTTAAGGGAGACCAACGACGGTTATGGGTAACCGGCATCAGTATAGTAGGATGATAGTAGTTCAATGAAAACCTTATTGTAGAGTCTAGGTGAGGATAGATGGGGCTAACGAAGGGTATGGTGAGGTTTTTGGGAATACTGAGAACACTCAAAGAGGTGGAAGGGCCAGGATAGGTGATCTGATAAAGGGTGGGTGAGGTTTTTGAGTTTGTCAGAAAGAAGGCTATGGGGGGATGGGAATGTTAATAGAAGAATGATAACATAAATGGTAACAACTCTATGAGCAAAATAAGAATGGAAATGATTAATGATAAAAACATTTACCAATGTTGCAAGTCCAGTGGTTGGGTGGTGGTGATGATCGGTTGATGGAATGGAGCTTAGTGCAATAGTGACACATCCCAAAATGTTACTGTGAGTGCCAATGCTTTTGGATCTATCCTGGTGTTGGTTGTGGATGTCTAGGTGCGTGAAAAAAATATGGTTCTGATTACATGTAGCTCTCTTCTCATCTTCTTGCTCTCAGAATGTGCTAACCTCCCAAACAAGGTTACTAAGGTGAATCAATGGTAACCGACGACGGCTTCGTATTAACCAGCGTCGGTTAAGGCGGGATTCCCTAGGTTTACTAAAATGAGCAGATCTTTTAATTTCTTGGGCCAAGTTGGTTTTGTTGTCGCGGATCAGAATGGAAGCTTCCCTTCTAATGAGTGGGAATGTGGTTAGAGAAATCTTAGGCACTGATTTTAGGGTTAGACCAAATCTTAGCTCATTAAGGCAAGTTAAGACTTAGTTATTGTTAGTTATGGAAACATGCCAAGAATAGGTCTAGGGTGAGGTGGTTGGATGAGGTGTCTAGGTGAGGTGGAAATTAGGTAAATTAAGGTAATAAAATAATGGATATTGTGAGGATGGGTATTTAATTAAAATAATTAAATTAATTATTAATGTGGGGTGAACGGGGGCCATGGTTAGGTGCCCATGTTTAAGTTGGTTATCTGATCAGGGGCTAAGGGGAATGTAACCAAATTTAGGTGTCTACATTTTTCCCCTTTTTGTCACGTAGCTTGTATTGGTAAGTGATGATGACAAAAATAAGAAGTGGGTGCCCCATGTGTGGGTGAAGGTGATCCCCCTCAAACCAGGAACTGGTGAGGTAGAAGATGGAAGTGGTTAGTGGTTTGATAAAAGGTGGATGAAGTGAAAAGGAGCGTAGATGTGGGTGAATGTGGGAAAGGGTAGAGGTCAAAAACATGCAAACAGGTAAATGGGCTAGGGTCAAAGGTAGTGGCAGTCAAACACATGCACATGATATAAATTGTGACACGGTGCCAGGTTGAAGAGCTTGCAAACTCTACATTGTCCAAGGTCGATAGGTTTATCCAAACAAGGTTGAAGTGATTTCGGTATCCAAGGCATAGGATATGGTGTGGAAACACAACATAGGTCAGGTGTAGGAACATGTAGGTATGTTCTGGTACACCAAAGGTTGGGTCAGGATAAACAACATGACAATAGGATAAGGTAAGGTCATTAGGTCAAACAACACAGGTAATAGTGTCACAAGGTATAACGAGCACATGAGTTCACAAGTCACTAACAATGTTCCAGGTACAGGTAGCTAGGTCACGACACGGGTAGGGCTGAGGTACGGGTAAAATAACAAGTCCCTAAATGTAATTAAGGACATGGATAGGTAATGTAGGCTTGGAGGTAGGTTGCGATAAGGGTGGGTAAGGTCAAACGGTGGCGGGGAAGGGTAAATGTTGGTCAGAAATGGGGAAAGGGTATTGACAGGAGTATGACAGGTAATCGATGCAGTCATACTTAACCGGTGACGGTCTAGGTAAACCGATCATGGTTTGTTAGGGCACAAGACTGATGTCAATTTAGGTACAACTGAACCACGGTTTGCTAGGGCACAAGACCAATGTCGGTCTAGGTATAACCGAAAACGGTCAGGTTGATGTGGGTATATAAAAAGGAAAAATCTGTATAATACAGATTCATTTGTACATTTTGGATTTTGTGAAAATGACAAGAGCATGAGACTTTTGTGCCTTGTCGAGAGGAAAGTACGTGGGGTTGTACCGAGCTGAGGTGGAGAGATCTGGTTGGAGAGGAGAGCCAGGTAGACGGGTCCACGAGATCAGGTAGAGGGAGGTGATTGGTAGAGAGGGTTGGAGGTAGATTTTTGACATGGAAGGAGGTAGGAGAAGGTTTGGGTGGACCACCAGCACAGTGGCCAGACATGCCACCACGGAGGTGACGTCGAGACACGAGGTAAGATCTAATCCTTTCATTGTTATTTGATATAGGAAGAAGGAAATGTAGAGGGGTAGAGGTAGGGAGGTTAAAATAATTGAAATTTGTGGTTAAATGAATGAAAGAGGGGGTGGGAAAGGTCAGAGGTAGGGGGAAGAGGGTTGGGGAGGGACTTAGGTGAGGTGTGGGTAGGTTCATAGGGAAAATGGGAAAGAAATTAGGTAAAGGAAATTGGGGTTTCAAGTTTGGGCGCGGTAACAGTGACCAACGCCAGTCAAGGTATGGCTGACGTCGGTCTTTTCACACTGACATCGGTCAGGTATGAGGGGAACCGATGTCGGTTATAATGGACCAGTGACAGTCAGGAGTAACCGGTGCCGGTTAAGGTGAAAATGCTAGAGGTCTAGGAAGGGTAAGGGGAAAGGTTTAGGGTAAAGTGGGTAAAATAGATAGCGGGTGAGGGAATCAGGAAGAAGGGAGGGGTTGAAGGTTAATGTTGGGTAAAATCAAGTTTTAATAATGTGTGTGATTGGTTGAATGCAGGACAAGGACCAACTACATATGAGATAGGGTACCTCCCTTACTCGTGGAGGTACAAGGGAGTGCAACAGCCAATGATTGGTACCATGTTGCAGAGGTTGGCCTGATTGGGGTCAGACGCTACCAACATAGTCTGAGGAGCCGAGTTTGATGGTCGCTCTCATCAATAGATGGGACTCAACAACCAATACCTTCCATCTACTGACGGGTGAGATCACAGTCACCCTAGAGGATGTGTACAGGATCTACGGCTACTGATAGTGGGGACACAGGTGTATTCTATCTCCTCAGAGGCCTCTGAGGAGTTGATGTTGACCATGTTTGGTGAGGGGTTGGCAAAGTTGAGGTTCCATAGCACCAGTATGAGCTATGGGGATATGTATCGGGCCCATCCAGAGGAGATGAGGCTGGTAGTGTTGCTGATGGAGGTAGTCTGCTGCTTTGCACTACCAGATGTAGAGGGTGGGAGATTCCCACGATCCTTGATGGGGGTTTGCATGACATGGTGGAGGACAGGACCCATTTTGCATGGGCACCCACATTCCTGGTATAGTTATACAGAGAGCTATGGGCTTATGGGAGGCTACAGAGGTTTAGCCTGTGTTGTACTTTCCTACTTCATTGTTGGGCATATGAGCACATTGTGTGTGTGCATCCAGTCAGTATGCCCCGAGATGATGCATTTGAGCTGGGTTTTGTTTGGGTGGGCTTCAGGCGATGGGTGCCTACAATTGGGGAGCATCGAGCTGCTAGAGCTACACATGATGTAGCCTATTACAGCAATTGCTAGAGGGGTTGTTTGGCGTGGACATCATTTGGAGGCCCTATGTGGGTTTTCCATCATATGGGCAGATGGAAAAGGAGTTACAGGAGCTACAACTACTCTGATGGATAGAGGGGTGATGTGCAGGAGAGCATGAGATGATACATGTGAGACGGGTCAGACAGTAGTTTAGGCTGCTTCAGGATATACCTCCACCCTTCCCACAGTATAGGAGGGATGACGTGGAGAGGCCTCTACCTCTACCACAGCTGACAGTGCCGACAGGGTAGGAGGAGCAGGTGATAGACCGATGGATTGATGATGTCAGGGTGACTGATAGATACAGGTAGTGGTGGGCCACACATTTACGAGTAGTACCGCCGAAGGCCGGGCAGCCAATTTAGCCACCATCACAGTGTAGAGGGATGCCCTACAGGGGCAGGTGGCTACCCTGATTACACAGTTGGGGATAGTGCAGGGGCAGCTGACAGGCTCAGAGGCACATGTTGCTATTTTACAGGCACAGTGGCCACTCTACAGGCCCAGGTAGCATAGGGATAGGTACCCACACAGGGTGGAGATGGGGATGGGGTACAGGTGGCCACCCTATAGGCATAAATTACAGGTTTGTAGGGCCAGTTGGCCACTACACAGGTGTAGGTTGTGGCCCTTCAGGCCCAGATACAGGCAGGAATAGGGACAGGGTCCCTCAGGATAGGCACAGGCATAGGACAGGGTCCCTCTTTACAGGTACCAGCGGGATAGGGTCCCGAGAGACAGGCACAGGGGCCGAGGCCGATGGCTCCACCACAGACAGTACCTATAGGTAGGTTGAGGGATGCCTTAGGTGAGGTCAGGTATTATCAGGATATTTTGATGGCCACAGGGATAGATTTTCTATCCTATGGGGAGTATAGAGCACAACAGGCCTCGAGTGAGAGGACCAGGTCGCGTACCCATAGTGTAGAGAGTACAGGGGGCCGGTGAGCCCTGGGACAGGGTCAGGGTGAGACTACCAGTGCATGGAGGCCAGCTCTAGGTGAGGGACCATCAGAGGACAAGATCAGGGTGAGGTGGAGAGAGGTTGGTAGGGCACCCCACTGGAGGGGAGACAGAGGAGACTGATGAGACAGGATGGATATCAGGTGGGGTGATGATTAGTCATCATTGATGATCAGTGTATCCATGTTTTTGACATATTTTTGATATGTATATCCGGCCTACGTGCTGAAGATGATGAGGATGTAGATGAGAGTTTTTGTTATTTTTGATCATATACCGGCCTGTGTGCCGAAGATGGTGAGGCTGTATATGAGAGGTTTTGAGAGATTGTGATTATTATTTGTATCTATGTTCACATGTATTTTTACACAGACTTTCTGATTTATAGATGATGGTATTTATAGTATGGATGGTGTACTTGTTTTAATTTTCATTGCTATATGTATATGTGATATATATGTGGAATATCAAGTGTGGAAATCAAGTGGATTAGGCCTGATAGAGTCAAGGTCGTGTAGGCATGGTGGAGTCAGGTTTGTTTAGGCATGGTGGAGTCAGGTCAGTAGGCATGATGGAGTTAGGTTGATTTAGGCATGGTGGAGTCAGGTTGATTTAGGCATGGTTGAGTCAGGTTGATTTAGGCATGATGGAGTTAGGTTGATGTAGGCATGGTTGAGTTAGGTTGATTTAGGCATGGTGGAGTCAGGTTGATTTAGGCATGGTTGAGTTAGGTTGATTTAGGCATGGTTGAGTCAGGTTGATTTAGGCATGGTTGAGTTAGGTTGATTTAATGTCCAAGTTTTTGGTAACATGAGAGACAAATGTTGATGTATATACTGGGTATGGTTTTTAATTTCCAAATTTGTGCCATAATGGAAATGTGAAAATGATAAATGGATAATTTGATGATGTAATAAAATGTGTATGAGTTGATGCTTATTAGGTTTAATTTCCAGCTATTGATATAAAATAGAAACTAACCAGGGTAGAATGTGAATAGGAAAGGGAAAGGGGGAATTGGTTAGGGTAAAGAGTGGCCAAGCTAACCTCCAAGGGCCCCATGCCCTCAGAGTGCTACCTACATAGTCCCGGTGAAAAAGGGACCTCAGGCCGATGTAGTTCTCCCATAAGCTAGGGAAGATTGTGATGAAGTAGAGGAATGGATTGATAGGTGTTTAGGCATGGGTGAATGTAGGTCATAGGCATGATTGAGTTTAGGTTGTAGGCATGGTTGAGTGGTTTTTAAATATAAATATAAGTGTTGATGATCTGGTCCTGTATAGGATAATCAATAAGTAATGAGGAAGGTGAATGGTAAGAGGTGGTAAAAGAGCCACTTAATTGATAAGAACCCTAATGAGTCAACCATACCTAAGAGGGGCTCATGAACATAAGACCCTAAAGGCATTGCATAATGGACCATTCTAAGGGTGAAGAAAGTTGCATAATCACAAAATGTCACATTTGCGGCAAGTCCCTTGAGTAACGAGGAAATTAAGCTAAAAAGGCAAGGAGGTGAGAATGGGTGATTGAGCGTAACTTAGTGTATGACAACATGTCTTTCGGAACAAGAAACCAAGGATCAAAAATAGGCAAGTCCATGACAAAAATTTCATCTTTTTCTTCATTTGTTTGTTTTTAATAGACTGATCGATGTGGGAAGTCTATATGGGATGAGTATATTATCTCCTTGAGGTCTTCGTGAAGTTGATCGATGCGGGAAGCTTCTGGATATTTTTATTACATTTGTGTAATAACTTTATATAGTTGTCCTTCAAGGGAGTAGTCTATTTATAGTGGTGGAATTAGAGTGAAGAGATGTCCCTTTTGAGGGAGTCATCTTTTGCTGGAAGTTTGACTCAAGGAGTTGTATCCCTTTTTGTTTTTGGACGTTTAAGTCATGGACAAGACTATAGAGGAAGATTAGGTTCTTGTTTAGAAGACAAGACCATAGCACACAAAAATTAACTATGAAAGAGGTGGTTTTGAGTGATGAATGACCATGGGATTCCATCTTGAAGAAGATGAAAAGTATCCATGAGAATCATGCTATGAGTAGAGCCATGGTACTCATATTGAAGATAGGGCTGAAAGGTGATGGGAATCACATGATTCTTTTTAGTCGTGGATCCTCAAAATGGGTAATATGGAAGGTGAACAATGCTCAAGGGATGAGTGATCAACTGACAGAAAGTGATATAGGACTTGATATCAACAATAAAATGGTTGAAGATGTAAGGCATTAAGGGGCTCAGGTTCGGGTTTACCTTCGAGTGAAGACAAATGATAAGCACCTGATCCATAGGCATGGGTAACGATATAGGGTCCAAGCCAATTAGGAGAAAATTTTCCCCATTTACTTTTCTCTTCTTTAGTTACATGTTGATTTTCTTTCAGGACGAGGTCACTGACCTGGAAGGTTCATTCATGAACATGTTTTCATATGCACATTTGATACGTTTTTGGTAAATTTGGAGATGGTCAAGAGCATTGAGACAACGTTCATCTAATAACTCAAGTTGCACCAAATGATCTTGGCAAAATTCATCATCATTGAGCATGTCTTGTAGTGAGATGCAGAGAGATGGAATCTGGACTTCAAGAGGTAAGACAACCTCGGTACCGTAGACCAGAGAAAAGGGTGTGGCAGCAGTCGAAGTGCGAATACTAGTACGATAAGCCCACAAGGTGAAAGGAATGTGCGTATGCCAATCTTTCCCAGTATCATTGACTACCTTCATAAGAATTTTGTTCAAGGTTTTATTGGTTGATTCAGCTTGACCATTGGTTTGTGGGTAATAAGGTGATGAGAAACTGAGTTGGATGCCAAAAGCATCACATAGTTTGCGTAGGGTTTTGTTTTTGAATTGTTTTCCATTATCAGTGATAAGGCGGTGAGGAACACCAAAATGAAAAATGATGTGATGGTTGATGAATTCACATATTTTCTTAGCTTTTGTAGAAATGAGAGGAATGGCCTCTACCCATTTAGTGTAATATTCGGTAGTGGTTATGATCCATTGGTGGCATTGTGAAGAATGGGGGTTGATCTCACCGACAAGATCCAAACCCCATTGAGAGAAAGGCCAAAGGTCTCGTGCGACCTGTAAGGCATGACTAGGTGTGTGATGGAGATTAGCATGTTGCTGGCATTTCACGCAATGTTTGACATAATCACAACAGTCATGGTTTAGGTTTGGCCAATAATAGCCTAGGTGAAGGATGCATTTTGCGACAGCTAAACCACTAAAGTGACCTCCACAAATTCCATCGTGGACTTCCTTAATGGTGTAGGGAATTTCAGAACTCGTAAGGCATCGTAAGAGAATGTCATCAAAGCCACACTTGTAAAGAAGACCACCCATGATGACATAACAGGAGACACTTTTAAGAAAGGCTCATTGTCCATTACGAGTGAGATCAACGGGTAAAATGGAAAGGGAAAGATAGTCTGCATATTGCTTATACCAAAGGTCACGTGGGTCAGGGGCAATGGTTCCAATGGAGTAGACCCCATGAGGTAAATAAGAGGGTGATTGTAGCCTTTGTATGGTGACAAAGATTTTAGAGTCAGTGGGTGAAGCAGGTATCTGAGAAGCCAAACAGGCCATGGTATCCGTAAATTTATTGGTAGAACATGGGGTGGTTTGAAGTGTATAACGGTCAAAGGTGGTCAAAAGTATGTCTACGTGCTGCTTATACTTTTGAAGAATCTCATTACGACACTGGTATATACCATTGACTTGGTTTATGACCAACTGAGAATCACCAAAGATATTGATTGTCTTAACATCTAAGGCATATGTAATCCTGGAGACCCAATACGAGTGCTTCGTATTCACAATATTGTTTGTACAATCAAAATCAAGTTTGAAAGACAAAGGCATAGGTTCACCCTCAAGAGGAATGAGGATAACACCAGCCCCACCCCCATGCTGACACTTGGAGCCATCGAAGAAGAGTGTCATTTGGTAAGCAGGTTCATCTAGGGAAAGGGTAGCTATAGACTCGTCTGGGAAGTCGAAGTTAGATGGTTGATCCCCAGAAATAGGTGCATCAGCTAGTTGGTCAATGATAGCCTAGCCCTTAATGGACTTTTGATGAATGAATTCGAGGTCAAGGTCAGAAAGAAGCATAAGCCAACGTGCGGCACATTGATGTTGATAGGGTTTGGCATACATATAGTGTAATGGGTTAGTATTAGTAATGACGAAGGTTTTGTGATTGAGTAGGTAATGGTGGAGTTTGGTGGTGATGAAAAACTAAGGCTAAGTAGATTTTTTTGGCATGGGTATATCTAGTTTCATAGTCTAAAAGGGTACGGCTTATGTAATAAACCACTTGCTCTCTGTGCTGCTCATCACGATGAGCGAGCATGACACCTAGAGAATGGTCAGTGGTGGAAATATATAGGTAAAAGGGCTGGTCATCCTTAGGAGGAATGAGCACTGGTGGTTGAAGGAGGTATTGTTTTAAGGCTTCAAAGGCTTTATGACATTCATCATCCCATTTGAATGACACGTCTTTCTTGAGAAGATGATGGAATGGTTGACAACGGTCAGAAAGTTGTGAGATAAAATGATGAATGGATTGTAACTTTCCTTGTAGGCTTCGAAGTTGATGGAGATTAGTGGGTGGAGGCATTTCTAGAATGGCCTTGACTTTAGCAGGATCGACTTCTATGCCACGCAAAGAAATGATGAAACCTAGGAGTTTTCCAGAAAGTACCACAAAGACACACTTCTTTGGTTGAAGATGCACACAATACTTGATGAGTCGGTCAAAGATGACTTTAAGGACGGACAAGTGTTCAGTTCGATGTTTAGATTTAGCCAGAAGATCATCTACGTAATCTTCCAGTATGTGATGCATGATGTCATGGAAGATGTAAGTCATGGCTCATTGATATGTAGCACCAGCATTTTTGAGGCCAAAAGGCATGACTCGATAGCAGAAGGTCCCCCAAGGGGTGATGAAGGTAGTCTTGTGTTGATCCTCTGGAGCTAGTAATATTTGATTGTAGCCCAAGAAACCATCCATGAGCGATAACATTTCATGGCCAGCAGTGAGATCAACTAGTTGGTCAATTCCTGGTAGTGGGAAATCATCTTTGGGACAGGTGAGGTTGAGGTCATGGAAATTTGTGCAAATGTGGAGTCCCCCTATCGCCTTTGTGATAGGAACGATGTTAGAAATCCATTGGGGATAATCAATGGGTAGAATGAAGGAAACTCGAGAGAAGGCGCTGAAGTTCTTCTTTGACCAGAAGAGCAATGCGAGGATGCATTTTCCATAGCTTTTGTTTGATGGGTTTGGCATCAGGGATGGTTACAATATTGTGGACCACAATTTTTGGGTCAATACCAGGCATATCGGCATAGGACCAGGAAAACACATTGCTATGGTCCCGAAGGAAAGAGGTGAAGGCTTCCTGTTCAGTAGTGTCTAAGGATTGGCCGATCTTTAGAATGTGCGGGTCATCCTGAGTGTTAATGTTGATTTCAATGGTCGATTCATTCAACATGGTTTGCGTCTCAGAGGGTAACGACCGATGAATATAAGAGTCTTCCACACCAAGGTAGGTGAGGATGGACTCATCATCCTGACATTGAATGACATTAATAGAAGGTGTATCATCATCGATCATGTCAGGATACAGGAATGGGAGAGAAGAGGGAGCTTTGCCATCGCGTTGATAGGTCAGCAGTCCCAAGGAAATGGTGTTTATGAAAAAAAAAAGTTAGGAGGAATAGATTTGGGATCTATGGACTCCGTGGGTGAAGATGGTAATGTGGGTGAATGAGATGGGGAAGATTTCTCATCCTGGATGAGGTCGACACGAACCTTCTTGGAGGGTGGAGCATCAAAACCAATGCCACTACAGTCATTGTGTTTACAAGAGGTACAGGAAATGACAGTATGGTGGCCCTATTCATAAAAGCCGAAGCCAAATCCTTTCCACGTGCACCAGGTGGAGGAAAGTGTGAGTGAAGCGACGGTTAGTGAGGGAGTGTAGGTCAGATGAAAATGGTTGGGCTTGGGATGGAGGTTCAGGTTTATAGGTGGCAATATCAAGTCCCCCATACGTTAGATTGGTGCAAGGTGGGGAGGGCCATAAGGAAAAACATCACCAATGTGGATGTCATAGCTAGGGTGTTGACACAGATTCCCATACTCTTGTGGGGTGAGGAAGGTGTCGATATTGTATAGGTGGTATTCCCCCAGAGTGAGGCATTGAAAAACACCTTCTAAGGGATCAGTAGTCAGTATGTGGGTAGCGGGATAGATGGCTCACTAGATGATGGGGAAATAGGTGCATCAGTGGTAGAGGCTACAACTGCAGTGGGGATAACAAGGTTAGATGCAGCAGAGGTAGTGGCAGTTTTGGTGGATGGGCTTGTGGGTGAAGGTGAAGTAGTGATAGTGGCAGATGCCTTGACTGGTACAAGCACATCATTGGGCCGATATAGCATGTTACAGGTCTTGAAAGGTGATGGGTCAGTAGGGATGGTGTAATTATGTCCCTCATGTTCAAATTTGAGGCAGCGATGTAAAGTCAAAGGGACACAACCCATGGCATGGATCCAAGGTCGGCCGAGTAGCAAGTTATATTGGAACTCCCCTTCTAGGACATAGAAAAGTTCTGGGACAGTGCGGGGACCCACGCGGACATGGAGAACAATGGTACCCAGGGTAGAGGTCATGGCATCATTGAAGGAGCACAACATAACCGGGTTACCATGCATGTAATTGGCAGGTATCCACATTTGGTCATATGCATGGGAGGAGATGATGTTAATGCTAGCACCACCATCGATCATAACACGTCATATGCATATATTATCGATAAAGATGGAGATGAAAAGAGCGGGGTCAGGGGTCGTCAGACTAGAAGGGAGTGATCTCTTCATCTGAAAAGCTGAGGGCAGACCACTTGGCGAGTAGGTGGAGGTGTAGAGGAAGGTGATGACCTAGTGAGAGAGGCTACGTGGTGAGGGGTAATGATGGAGGCTATGGGTGTGGGGTCATTTGGTAAGACTTCAATAGATTGAAGGACCTCCATGAGGGCTTGATGATGTGACTCTCGAGGTTTGGACGAGGTCATATAAAGACATTTTGAGGGGGGATTGGTGTAGTTGTTTTAGCATTGTGCGATGTGTGACCCCATCAGAAATAGGATATGTAGGACCTCGAATGGTGACTTTGGGTATGGGTGCGGATGGTATGTTGGGTACAGGGTTGGTTGATGGGCCAGTTTCTTTTTCCTTGCCCTTGTCTTTCTGAGCACGGGTGGCAATGTTGATCATGTTAATCTGAGGGGAGGTGGATGAAGAGGGTGTGTCATGGAAGGTATAGCGGCATGAGGGAAAAAACCCTAGTGGGGGATATGATCCTTGTGAAATGAGTAGGGTGCATTGGCATTTGGGTGGTGGTTTGGCCAACTCTCTTATATGGACCATGTTAATCTCAATCTCTTGGGGGTGGATCAAAGAGTTGTGGGGGTGGAGATTTTGGTTGCTGAGTAGGTAATGGGAGAAGATCTGTGGAAATTGGTGAAGGAAAAATGGGGTCCTCATCAAGAAGATCATCATCGTCAAAATTTTCTTCAGGAGGACACAATTGGACAAGGACAGTTTTTAAAGCCTTATAGTTCTCTACATCGTGTCCTAGCACACAATGGTAGGCACAAATTTTGGTTTTGTCAAACCCTTTTGGTTTGGGTTTGAGTGGGTCGTAAGGTCTAAGAGGTGGTAATGTGATGACAGAAGTTTCGAGGAGATTGGTTAAGATTTTGGCGTAGGATCCTGCTAGTGGATCACAATGGGAGGTGAATGTGGGTTTGGGTGTAGGTACAACTGATTGTGGAGGAAGAGGCTTTACAGGAGGGGGGTGGGTTGGTTTACTAGTTTGGTGTGTGAAGTGGTCTTAGGTCTTGGTTGCATCTGCTTGGGTATGGGCATGGTAGAAGAGCTAGCAGGCGGAAGGTTTGGTTGGTTTAACTACCTTATTGGAGGGTAGAGGATTTTTAGCTTTAGGTTGCATCTTTTTGGGAAACGATGACACAGGTGTACGAGATGTGGAGGGAAAAGCCAGATGGTGGAAGAGGATGGGTTACCCATGGGGGTAACTGAGGTGTTGTGGAGGTGGGTGGTGTAGGTTGGGTAGGAGGCGTGAGTGAAAGAGAAGAAAGTGTCATGGGTAGTGAAGAAGTTATGGATGGTAGTGGAGGTATGGGTGGTAAGAAGGTTACGGGTGAGGGCGGAAGTTGTGTGGGTCGCTTGGGTATATTAGAGGTCTGTGATGAGGAAATGGGTTGCTGGGTTCTTGGTTTACCGGTGGATGGGGGTTGCTTGGCCAGGGTCGAGGGGTGAGGTCCTAGGATGGATGGAAGGGGTGAAGGTGATAATGGCATGGTAGGTGAGGTTGGTGTATGAGGTCTAGGAGATTGGATCTTCTTTTTAGGGGCCAGGGTAAGTTTAGTGTTAGTTTTGGAAGATGTGGCTAAATCTAATTTGATGGGTGGGTGAGTAAGGCTAGCTGTCGGTATGACCCCTAAGGTAGTGATAGGTTTAGGTAAGGGAGATGATATAGGTGTGGGTAGGTGTTTGGGTGTAGATGTATGTTGGGTTATGGGAAGAGGTGTGAGTTGGGCCATGGGTGGTGATGTGGAAGGTGTTGCAATAGTCGTGGTTGTGTTTGGTTTGGTCACTCGAAACACTTTTGGATAGATAGTGGAGGTGTCAGTGAGTGACAACTGCATTTGTGTTGAAACAGGAAGTAGAAGGCATCCCCAAAGTAAGGCTCTATCAACATAGTCCAGGTGATTGACCAAGTGTGAAAATGGTGTTGTTGTAAGTGGGGCCGACATGGATCGAGTTGCAATTCCCATAAAATGTGTTTGAGACACAGGGAAATGGCTAGCCTCGGACTCTGTGGGTAAGAGAGATGAAAGCAGATCAACGGGATCTTGAAGGTCCAGATGGTGAATGGTCATCTAAAGGTAATGGTACTTCTATAGGATCCTCCATGGGTAGAGGAGAGGATGGGCCAGATGAGGTGGAATCTCCTTGTGATGGTGTAGGTGGTGGACATGCCTCTCCTATGAGTAGGAGAGGTGTCACTGACAACTGCTCAAAAATTTGAGGGGTCAAAGGTGGCATGCTAATTATAGGCTCTTCCACGGGTGAAGGAGAAAATGAAGGGGGTTCCTCTGTGGGTGGAGGAGTAGATGAAATTGGTTCTTGTGTAGGTAGTGGAGCTCAGGCTAAGATTTCATCTATGGAAGGAACATGAGGCAATTGGGAAGCAACTTGGTATGTCATTGAAAATAGCGTGGACCTCGCGGACATTGCTATCATTATTTGAAGTGTCACCAGCTTGGTTGGAAGATGGGGCATGATTAGGGAATGGCTTCTTGAAGATGTGTAGGTTTTGGTTAGCGGGTGCATTCGGGCTATCCAAGGACTAGATCTCCATTGTCTAACATTTCTTGGATGATATTCTTGAAGGTGATGTAGTTATTGTCACTATGACCTTTGACATGATGATAGTTGCAAAATTCATGTTCCTTATACCATGCGGGCATGGGGCGCTCAAGGTCAAAACCAGTATGTGGTTTTATAGGTGGAAGGGTAATGGCACCAGCCTTAACAAGCTTTTCCAAAACAGAAGAATAAGATTCTCCTATCGAAGTGTACTTTTGTTGTTCTCGTCTGAACTGGAAAGCTTGGATGGGAGAGAGATTAGAAGGAGGTTTGGATGGGTTTGATTGATGAGTGGGGGCCAGCTTTGAGAACTACGACATTGGCAGATCCTTTGGGTTTTGAATAATTTTTTTGGGGTTTCGAAGATGAAGAAGCATCATTTGATTTGAACGCAATGTTCTTGTTATGAAGTTGAATTTTCTTCTCTTCGATAGCACAAATTTCCAATTTTTTGTGCCATGGTGAATGCCTCGTCAAAAGTGTGAAAGGTCTGTACCTACAAGGTTGGTGAGATGTGTCTTATGCAAAGCCCAAGTAAACAACTCTATGAGTTCAGTTTGAGGTAACTGAAATGTGAGTTGGTTAATTAGGCTGCGCTAGCAAGTGACAAAGTCAGTGATAGACTCATCGTCGTACTGTCATGTGGAATAAAGATCAGTCATGGTAACCTTCTTAACAATGTTGATGGAGAAGTGATCTAAGAAGGCTTGGGCTACTTGATTAAATGAGTAGATGGAGTGTTCTTGGTAGCCCACTATACCAGTCCAATGCAGGTCCTGTCAGGGACATTAGGAAGGTCCGTAGGAGTAAAGCGTCGTCATGGGTGATCAGGTAACACCCATGTTTGAAAGACCACAAATGTTGTTGCGGGTCTTCTTTACTATTGAAACGGTTGAATTTTGGCATTTCCCAATGTATAGGGTATGGGTGAATAGGGGATGGATGGATGAATGGGCTCATTATAGATTTCATCATAGGTGAGAGAATTACGTGAGCCAGAAACCAATGCTTCCAGTGTCTACATCCTTTCCATCATCAATTTGATGAGGTCATTGGTAGGTTGTGATGGAAGGGTACCTCCTATGGCATAAGGGGGCTGGTATTGAACCTGTGACAGTGGGTGGCATTCCATTATATGGTGATGCCAAATAGGGAGGTTGAGAATAGGGGACCGACATAGAGGGTATGTATCCAGAATGGGTGATAGATGAGATAGGGGGTTGTTGATAGTATGTGTATGTAGGTGGGACGGTCGTAGTGACTCTAGTAGTGATTGGGGGAAGTGTTTGTGGGATGGAGAGGACAAGATTTTGGAATGGAGTAGGGGTCACTGACACCATGGGCGGTTGTGTTGCAATGGGTATTTAGTGAGACAATGGGTGCGGATGGAGGGGTTATGGTCTAGGTGGTCGATGAGGGACAACAGATACTACAGGTGCGAGTGATACTACAGATGCAACAGTCATGATGGGTATGGTTCCTAGCTATGAAACCACTGGGGGTGAAGCAGGTGAAGGTAACATTGTATTATTAGGGGCTGATGTAGAAGTGAGAATAAGGGCAGGAGAGATGGATACATGCATGCCATATATCAATTGACTTGAGGAGTCTCGGGTGGAAGAGTGGGAAAGGTAGAACTATAAGGCCGCGAGATTCTGATCAAGGAGTCATGAAAATTCCTCGTCATCTGCGGCAATGGTGGTAGGTGAGGGTTGGATCCATGGGTGATAGGATAGAGGGTGGTGAAGTACTAGGCGGGAGTGGTTGACGACTTACATGAAATATAAGATCGTTAGCTTGATTGTGAGTCAACACCATGTGAATGAATGTATATCAGGTGATGTTGTATTCTACAGATGACACAGGGAGCAGTGAGAATGAAGAAAACTTTTTTCTATAGGTAGATTTGGGTAATATATCAGTTGAGATTCTAGCACAGGGATAACCAACAACTGGTTAAGGATGACCAATACCGGTTCAAGGGTAACTGATGGTCAGTTACTGTGAGACAGGAACAATTTTATCAAATGAGGAAAAGATTGTTGATAGTCAGATGAACAAGTTGTATGATGACTATTTACCAAAGCAGAGAGAGTACAGAGACTCACAGGAACTCTGACAACAAAGAAAATGAAATAAGGGTTCCTTAGGCAATTTAACCCAAAAGAACAGAAAACTGATTCCAAGAAAAACTTACTGTCAAGGGTAAAATGCCGGTTACTATGAAAATGTAGAAAAGATGTAGAAAATGTTTATTGTTGTGAATTTTAGTGAGATAAATAATCAACCCAGAAGGTCTGGAGATGATGCAATGAAGTCCTGACACACTCGAAAGAAGTCAGAATACTCCAACTGTGATTGTGGAGTGTGTAAGGCAACAAAATGGAAAAATGGAGAAGTGTATCCTCACACCTCAAAATGCACGTCAATCAAACACTAAAAACACATACCTATCAAGTGATTTTTAATGTGTTGAGCTTATGCTATTTAGAATACTGACTCATGAAATTTAGAATAGAGTTTTTTTTGTGAGGAAGGCTTCCTACGAAGAAGGATATCTAAAAGGAGAGGTTTTAGGTATGTTATGGCTGGGGGTGGGCCATCTTCTGAGCTAATGACTTGACATAGGCAATGAGCTAGGGAGTACCTATCTATCAGATCATGTGATCATTAACAAGGTGTTCCCAGGTAAGATGTTGTTTAAGAAATATGTGTATATTTCAATTTTGTGCAAGTTTGGTAAGACAGAGAGAGAGAGAATGTGCTTTCTATGATTCTTTGTGTCAACCATCAGATGGGCATGACTTCCAGCATATAGGTTGCCCTCATTTTAATGTGAGTTAAATGCAGCAAATATGAATGTAATGCAACCAATTTTTAAGCCCAAATCGAAAATATTACACTCGATGAAACAAATGATGAATAGGAGAGGGTATGCTCTTTCACTAAATGCAAAAAGCAACGAAGAAGAATGATTCCTTTAAAATGCACCAAGAGATATGTTTCTTTTAGAGAAATTAGAAATAAGAGAGGATTACTAGGGAAGAAAAATATTGTGTAAGCCTTTCAAAGGGGAAAAAACACACAACTTTCACCAAGAAATGAAGAAAATGCAATAGAGCCCATAATGGGTCCCACCAGGCATGCCAAAATGTTTCACCATTTTCTTTACGTTTTTGAATGACGAAACAATTAAGGTTATGGGCTAGGAGGAATACCTGTTAAATGGGTTGGTTGGAGGTTAATGTGCACGTTCTGACTTCTTGACCCAATGTTGATTGTGAGAGCTCCCTTTTGGCTAGGAGGAACTACCTGTAATAGAAAACAAGACCACAAAAGAGAAGTTAAATGATATATGACAGTGGACTGCCTAGCATATGCTAGTTCTGAGAAGTGTGATACTTCCTAGATGGTTGTCAATCCACTGTTTAAAATAAATTAATGTGAGAAATAAGTAAATTCCTACTATAGCTGATATGATTTAGGTATCTCATTCAAGTACAATAAGAAACTCCAATCACAACAGGCTAGGCTATAGTTGGATCTAAAGGATGAGGTAACTGTCAAGGTACTAAGGTTGGTTAGGGTCTGATTCTAGGTTGTTTAGGTCAATTGGTAGGAGGTTGTTTGGCTCTATTCTTGGGCAGGGTATAAAACATAGAGATTGACATCGGTCTGGGTATGACCGGGTGACGATTTTATGTAGAACTAACGATGGTTATGGGTAACTGGTGTCAGTACAGTAGGATGACAGTAGTTCATAGAAAACCTTATTGTAGACTCTAAGTGAGGTTAGATAGGGCTAAAGAAGGGGATGGTGAGGTTTTTTGGAATACTGATAACACTTAGAGATGTGGAAAGGCCAGGATAGGTGATTTGATAAATGGGTGGGTGAGGTTTTTGAGTTTGTCATAAAGAAGGCTATGGGGGGTGGGAATGTTAATAGAAAAATGAGTAACAAAAATGTTTACAACTCTATGAGCAGAATAAGAATGGAAATGATTAATGATAAAAAAAGCTTACCAATGTTACAGGTCCAGTGGTTGGGTGGTGGCGATGATTAGTTGATGGAATGGATCTTCTATACCAATAGTGACACTTCCCAAAATGTTAATGTGAGTGCCAATGCTTCTAGATCAGTCTTGGTACTGGTTGTGGATGTCTAGGTGTGTGAAAAGACTATGGTTCTACTTGCATACATCTCTCTTCTCATCTTCTTACTCTCAAAATGTGCCAACCTCCAAAACAAGGTTGCTAAGGTGAATAAATGGTAACTGACGATGGTTCCGTCTCTACTAGAGTCAGTTTAAGTCTAACTGGCTGTCGGTTAAGGCGGGATTCCCTAGGTTTACTAAAATGGGAAGATCTTTCTAATTTTTGGGCCAATTTGGTTTTGTTGTCACGGATCAGAATACAAGCTTCCCTTCTAATGAGTGGAAATGTGGTTAGAGAAATCTTAGGCATTTCTTTTAGGGTTAGACTAAATCTTAGCTCATTAAGGCAAGTAAGAATTAGTTATTGTTAGTAATGGAAACATGCCAAGAACAGGTCTAGGGTGAGGTGGTTGGATGAGGTATCTAGGTGAGGTGGAAATTAGGTCAATTAAGGTAATAAAATAATGGATATTATGAGGATGGGTATTTAATTTAATTAAAATATTAATATTAATTTTTAATGTGGGGTGAAAGGGAGCCATGGTTAAGTGCCCATGTTTAAATTGGTTATCCGATCAGAGGCTAAGGGGAATGTAACCAAATTTAGGTGTCTACAGATGGCACTGGAAATATTTATTTACATCTCAAGAGTTATCGTTCAGCCATGTCTGCTTATTCTAATACTCGTTTGTTACTTAAACAATTTCATCATAGCCTTGTGAATCATGCCCTTCAATGATATACCCATTTACCTTATGGATCCATTAGCACTTAATATGACATGGATTATGCTTTTCTTAGGCAATTTATTTCTAGCAATGGTCCTAAAGTCACATATGAATGTTTTCCTTCTTTGCATCAAGGAAAGAAAGAACTAATTGTAGATTACATTTTACACTTCAATTATTGCATGCATCAGTTATTAGTTTAGCCCATTGATTTAGAAAATAATTTATCTTTTGGCATGTCTTTATTCCTGCATTGAAAGAAAAACTATTATATGATACATGTGAATCTTTTACTCTCTTATGCTACAAAGTCATTGATTTAGAACAAGATTTAATTGCTGCACATTTTATACCACCCCTCTTCTACTCCTACTAATTCTTAATCTACTACTTATTTTCCTCTTCCATCCATTAAGCTCCCTCCACGGTCCCCATCTCCACCTCTGAGCAAGTGTCTTCCTTCCCCTCCACCGCGTCAACATTTACTTAAGTCTTCTTCATCTCCTACTCGTGAACCATTGTATTTCTCACATAATGCCAAAATCCACATGATGTTTTGCGAACCTTACTTGATAAGTATACTCATATGTTTACCTTGTACTCAGCATCATCCACCTCACTGCTTACACCAGTCAGTGTGACCATGCCTTTCTATAATTTCCACCGCATAAATGGCCATCAAAATAATGATTGTTATGCTCTCCATGACAAATTTAAAAATTAGAAGACAAAGGTATCATTTCCTTCATCTCTCACACTCTCGTAGTCACTCTCTTTCTCCTATTCCGCATAAGCATGCTTCCACCACTATTGTTCACTTGTCTCCTTCACCTCCATCTAAAGTATTCATTATCCCACCTCCTAAGGTCATCATCCATCTATCCTCCATCTAATCCATCTATAGTTGTATCCTATAATTCTGCACACATTGATACAGTTCCTCATTGGCTTCCTAAGCCCCTTGCTTCCACACTTCCTCCCACCACACCTTCTATTATTGGCTTCCATTCCCTCTAGCATCCAATTTGGAACAATTACTGCACACTACTGCTACTTCACATGTTCCATTTATGCCTTGTACATGCCTCTTAATCTCTGGTAGATGACATCCACTTTCCATTTCATTACCCTATGATGCACACTCTTGTGTTATGGTTCACACTTGACTATTGAGGGAATACTACATCAATGAACCTCTCCTTTAATAACTCATGCTCTATGCTTAGTGTCATATCTTTTCTAGCATCTCTTATGCACGTGAAAAACCCATTTCCTGATGATGACGCTTTTGTTTTATGGTTCATTCTTGACTGCTGAGGGGGATTTTATAAATGAACCTCATTCTCACACTAGGGGGAAATCACTCTTCTTCCCCCCTCCATTCTAATCACACTATTACAACCATTGTTTTACATTCTCTCATCATACTAATACCAAGACATTGTTATTCTATTCTCTTATATTGTTTAAGTAACATTTCTCTTTCACATTATCTATTACATTACATCACATACATCTATTTCTATTCATCACATACTATGTTCTTCATTCTCATTCAAATACAAATCCCATTCTAATCATTACTTATCTATTTCTTTCCACATCATCACACATTTTTACATTAAAAACAACCATTTCAAAAATACATATCAACCCAAAGTGCAAGCAACAATCATCACATCATATACCAATGCACATCAACAACACATATGATATCAATATCCATATATAGATATATATCTCATAAAAAATCATAAGTTACAAAATACAATCATTGGGGGGAAATCCCCCATGCATCGCTATAACATATACAATATATCAGTACATCATCCTCGACTATTGCTACATAGGATAGTGAGAGCTCTATAACTAGAAGCTTCGCCACTCAATCTACACCACTAGATCTCGACTTCTATATCTCTCGAGACAACTCCTAATATAGCCACAACCAACTCAGCTATCTCTTCAATATCAATCTTGTATCTCTACATATCACATGTATAAAATATCCTAGACCCAGGCCTCCTCCTCCTATGACCTCTCTCGCTCACTCTACCTTTGCACGAGACTCATCATGCTCACTCAAAAACATGGTATGCATGGTAGCTACTGCAATAGCTACTAGCTTAAATAAATGGGCATGCTCACGCGTAATAACATCAACTCATCTCTAGCATACTACCTCCCACGAGCACATCTGGTGGCACATGTTTCATGTCAAAGTGCATATCAAGAATGTCCATAATCAATGACCAATAAACATCACCTGTAATCCCAAAACCAACACCTTAGTTACTGACACATTTTTACAATGGATACCCTGTATCTATTAAGAAACAATAAAAAAATAATATACAAACAATACTTACATTTGAATCTCTCACTGCTACTACATCATCTACCTCGGGGGGCAGGAACCTGTCCCCTATACTCCTCCAAACTGGCTGGTCTACTAGCCATATCCACTCACTACTGGAAATAGACAACACCCATCAGTGTATCTCCCGCCAATCACTTGTATGCTTAGGTGAACCATACATCATCAACCTATATAGTCTCTATCGTCCGCATCTGCCTCATTTGGACCAGAGATGCACTAGCTGTGCTCTTGTCGGGCATGGCCTCACTCCTTGCTCATCTCACCACCCTCGTAGATCTCACACCATATATATGGCTCTGGGGGAAGAACCTTGGTCATGCTAAACTTTCGCGATACTTTCTCACCCTGAAATAACGTTTTCACCCTCGGAAGAGATCCTCCAACCACATGGTGCATCGAATGTACCACAACTCCACACCATCCTCCAACCAACCTCTATAGTCTTTATATGGCCTCCATATAATGGCCACATGACCCATATGATCTATCATTGACCTATAGGTGGCCGTGTCGATCCTCTTGCTATGAGTACCCACCCACCTCAATAGAAATATATCAGGTCTAGCCCACTTGGCCCGTGGCCCACTAAGTAGCCTCAATATCACAATATGCTCATATGCTCACACATGTAACAAAGTAGTGGCTCCTAGCCCACCACCATGATCTTTATACATGAATATATATAAATCCTTATTCAAATGGGCCAATACACACCATGCCCATGCATACCTAGTCCCATGATCCTCTATAATACGAAAAATATCATGCATAATATACAATATCCCAACTCCAACACCTTGGACTGTAACCAACGAAGTTAGAACCATTATAATAAACTTCCACAATTGTAGAACACTAGATCTCAATGCCGCATCTAAAATGATATGAGTCTCTACATGTACTCACGTGCCTTTGAAATACCGGGCTCATTGCCCTCATCTTAATATGAGTATCCACTATATTCATCACCTATACTCTCTCTCCTACAACATGCACTGTAATATCCGGTATACATCCTCTAGGGTCACCGTCATCTCACCAGTAAGTAATCAAAATGTACACATATCACTGCACCATCTATCACAAAAAGTAGTCAACATAGGAATATTATGGGGTATCTCCCCCAATCTAACAATGTGCCGCAAGCTGACATGGTCCAATATATCTCACTCAACATCAGCCAACCCCAAAGTAAGCAAATTACTCAAATGATGGCCCACCCAAAACTCTCTCAAGTGTATATCCCTTTGCACAACACAAAAAACAACAAAATCATTCCATTAGTACACCATACATACTGCAAAACAACTTCTCATAGCATCAAACTGATCAGAATATAAATAGTTCACAACACAGTGCCCAAACCCTACTGTGGGACGCCAATGCTTTGGAGCAGGTCATGGGCACCTAGGAATAGGTCACTAGTGCCTGCAATTGGGGTGCTAGTGTCCCTAGGTGAAAAATTTTCCTTTACCACTTCGGCCCAAGTCATAAACGCCAAAAAATTACAAAAATGATTTTTTTTCTAAAAATGTTAAAAACATACATATTTGACAACATTTTCCAAAAATCATCATACATACCAACTCATCAGTCATCTGTAAAGCCACGGTCACCGCTACTCTCTAAAATCAATTCAAACTCACAACTCTAACATGTGACATACTCACTAGCCCAAAGCTCCAAATTTCACTCGTTCTCGGTACAAATGAAAATACTATTCACTTTTACTATAGTTACTATTTCCAACCACTTTTACAACTAATACACGTTGCACAGTTTCACTCATATCTTGAGCCTCATAACTCTGTTTGTCTCACTGTTTGCGCCATATAGTCATAATTTCCTCTACCACCATACCATACAAATTATAACATCTCATATTCACATCTGAAACATGTACTACTCAATATTTACTCATACTTTAACAATACTATCTCATATTATGTCTCATTTATCATGACAACATCTTATACATTTTAATTTCAGATTAGTGCTCATTTATCCACCGTTCACCCTTTTGCCAAAAGGGGGGCATATAATTGGGATCATCCCATAATCCCTCTCAGGTTACAATACAGTCAATCGACATTCCTAATGTATTACTATCACAATTTTCTCTGATCTCACTCAAGCAAAGGTATAATCATTCTATACAACATTCAAATACTTTAAAATATATTCCCCTAAATGACCTAATCTGCCAGAAAATCACAAAAAACCTATTCATGAGTAATTCTCTAGATAAAAATCATCTTAAATAAATCTTCTATCAACCAAATCAATCAATTAGTATAATAAGAAAATTTACTATTTCTCCCAGGTGACCTAACTTGGGAGCTACATCAAAATTACTACCACTCCCAGATGACCTAAGTTAGGAGTTAATTTAAATTACTATCACTTCTATATGACCTAACTTGGAAGCCATCTAGAACTCTTCAAATCAAAACACCCATTACTATAGGAGTGGGGGAAATGAGATGTCTTTGCCTTTCCTATACTGCTCCTATATGGGTTCTTCAATAAGGTACAATACAAAACAACACAAAGCTAAATTTGATTTCTATCCATCTGTAGTAGTTAGAACTTTTGGGGATGTAGTCATGGATGGAGACTAAAACTATACCTCTCTCCCCAACACTCTTTCTCTCTGGTGGTAGGACGCCCAAATCCTCCCATTTACAAACAAAATCGGGTCAAGAATTGATCACTTTTTACCCCTTCAATCTCCTTTGACAACAATTCAAAATCTCCAAAGCTTCCAAATCATTTCAACTATTTCTCCAAGTTCTCTTTATGACGGTTTGATTTCTCCACTTACGCCACATTGGTCAAAACGTTGATCCATGGTTCACCATGCTACAAGTTACTACACTCTGCACACATTTTGTAACATGGCTTCTCTGGAATCTATATAGACATGTTCCTTACTTCCTTTACATTACTTGAATTTCATTCAAATTTCATAAAGGGGGGGAAAACAAAGACACAAAATCACACACACAATACTATTTTACTATACTATCAAGTATGTTGTTATATGAATGGATCTTAAGTAAGAAAAGTATTCCTTGGTGACACAATCCTTTGTCCATCAGCTTGCTTTGATTATTTCTATTGTTTTCTCTCTCACATTTGTCATTGATGTACCCAATTCTGGCCAGGTCACATGGATCCCTGTCTGTCCATCTGTATTTTAACATTTATCATCATTTATTGCAGGGAAACCAATGCCCACTCCAAACAATAGTGCCTAAGCAGTCTTTTCCATTCTGGGTGCTTCTGTCCTCTTTGTTCTTTTTACACATTTTGACATTTGTGGTCGGCCTTTCTAGTTTTCTAATCCTTATCCTGTGTTCATAGTTTGCCTTTTGTGTTACTAATGTTGAAATTCAAACAAGAGATCTATATATTACACAACATACACACTATTATTTTGGATGGCAATTCTAAGGGGATATCTCATATCTACATACTATCACTGCCATCAAATATAAGGGACTACATTCTTGGGCTGCATACACTGCATAGGAAGGGGAAGTGCTCAATTCTATATCACCCATTTGCATATTATCTAGCCATAGCCCATTATCTTGGTATCATTGATACGAGGGTAACCTAAGGGCACTATTTCACACACAAAACACAAAGAACTACATGAAGTCTTGAATGTAGTGCAGTGATCGTTCATAAGTTCACTCTTTAGGTGACTGTCGGGGTCAGACCGACTTCACATTTTGCATTTTTCATTCTAATTTGATGTGTTTTGTGAGCTTGTGCATGTATTTAGGGTTTGTCTTATAGGTTATAGGTACCCTTGATGATCAGAGAGTGAATATCAAGAAGTTGACAAGAAGTGATGATAAAACCATAACAGCATATAAAAAAAGTAGATTCCAAGCTTCTGCATAGGTCATTGATGCTCAAGAATAGTCACTAGCACCCAGGTGCCCCTATCTAGCACCAGGCACGTGTGTTTGGAAATTATTATTAGATTCTTGATTTTATAGAGAGCGGTTTGCGACATTGTTTGCACCCTATCCAATACTTTACACTACTTAGAGCAGTTACATACTACACATGAATAAATTAAGTACTTCATCTCTCCCATTTACTTAGAGTATTGCATTGCTAGAGTGATTAACATTTGTATAATTAATTTATTTTAATATATCAGTTACTCTGTAATTAGATTTAATTCAATTTTTATTAAAGTAGGTGCATAAGAGAGAGGTACCAATGAACCTCATGAAAGAAGTAGACCATGTATTAAAAGTCTTTAATAACTCTAATATCTCCCCCTTTAATATGAGGACAAGAAATACGACCTATGAAAAACTTAGCCACTTTAATACTTTCCATAACCCCACAGACCACACAATTACAGATGGAACTAGGCCCAATTTATGAGTATAAAGACATGAGGTATAAAGAGAACGAGTGTTGCCCCGGTCTTCCTATGTACCATATTACTGAGTAAGAGTATGTAATTTTCTGAAATATTAATGGATAAGGAGATCCATACCCCCAAAACATGAGTATTTTTAAAACCATAACTGAGTAACAAAGAGGAAAAGGATGAAATATTTCATGCCCCCCTGTAATCTGATCTAAAATTTGTCATTCTAAGTCTAAGATTGTGCCAAGAACCTATATTCATGATGGAAAATCTAAAACTACAGATAAATCTAGAATTTGTTTCCAAGGAAAAAAACATATGGTGTGGTTAGATTCATTCGTATGATCTTGATCCTTTTATACAACTTTGACCTTGTGTAGTTTCTGCCAAAATTTTATGCTCGAAGCTATTTTTGAGGACTTTTTCCTTGTGGTAACTTATGTATGAACCTGTTATTCTTTGTGTAGCTATAGAATATACCCTAATGAATGCCCCTTCTTTTGAGGTACGTGCAAAAAACCATTTTGAGCATGTGGCTCAAAAAAATGGATATGTGCCCATGCACTATATGCCTTAGAAGTTTTTAGAATAGTGTAGGATGATGAAGAGGTGGTCTCCTTAGATAACATGTAATTGTAAAAAGTGATAGGGGCTGCACATGGTGGAAACCATGGCATGTAAATAAGTAAACAACCATATCAATAAGAGCAATAATAATAGGTATAGAAATAAGAACAACTATAGTAACACCAATGCAAGTGTAAGAGAGATAAGAGAGAGCCAAAACAACAATCAAGTAAGAAAACACAAACAAGAGCACATAAAATAGAGTTATATCAAGGCATAAGGCCATAAACATGGGACACCCATGGTGTCACAAGACAATTAAGGTGCTTTGGCTAGATACAACAGAAAACAATGTCACACAAGATGGCATAGAGCCACAAATATGGGACACCCATAGTGTATCAAGACAATTAAGGAACTCATGCCATAAAGAATGAAGCAAACAAGTAGAAACGGGGTCGGATTGGCAAATAGCAACTCACGACGTAGAAAGTAGCAATGTCAAATAGTGATAAAAGCAAACAAGTAGAAAGTAGCAAACACGACGTAGAAAGTAGCACATGTGATAAAAAGAAATGTAAGTAATAAAAGAGCAATGAAGCAAGATGTGTCAACATTACACAAGACACATGTTAGTCTTGTTAGTTTGAAAAATAACATATACATGATATATGTAATGAAGCGCAACAAGAAAGTAGAAAAGAAATGTTATCCAAAATACCCCCCTCCCTCAACTATTTTGATAACTTGCAATTCCATCTCAAACTTGGGGGCAGTACAAACTGAGTAGAAATGGGAAAACTCATGTTTTAGAAAGATTACAACAGTTCAAGTCATTTCCTCTTCTCCTTGATAAAATCCTCAAGGCCCATTCTTAGCCAAAATCATTTTTTGAGAAATGTGGAAAAATGCCTATGTGTTGAAATATTTTCCCTTGAATTTTAAAGGCCGAGGTTCGGGAAACAATTTGTAAATTTGCATGCAATTGATTCCTAAACTTTGAAGACTTAGGACATACAAAGGATTCTAGGTCAGAAACACATTTGGTAATGCATCATTGCAATTTACCCGATGCAAATGCATCATGAAAGTCTGCCCCAACAAACTTTGAAACTCATCGAAATTGTAGGCAAAGGATTTAGATGTATTTTAGCACATTAACATATACATAATTGCAATTTACATGCCCCATATGTGATGTAAATGAAAACTCCAATCCCGAGTTGGGTGGTGATCCAAACCTTTCAAGTGTATTTTGAGATTTTGGGTTCTGATTTGCAATTTACATGTAAATTGCAAATCGAAACCCGATCCTTGAAAATCAAAGAAATTAGTACATTTTGAGTTTCAATTTTTCAATTGAAATTTACATGCAAATTACAATCTGATCCCTGAAACTGAAAACCTGACCAAGTTGTAAAAATGGGGTCAACTTCCACTGTAGACCATTTTGAAGGTTGAAGGTTGTAAAACAAGTACTGATTTCTGCCAATATTAAATCAGAAGTGGGGGGATTGGTTTACAAGTCTTGAGTTTTGCCCTTTATTTTTTGGGAGTCTACAGTTACTTTTCAAGACCCAACTTCCATCATCAGTGTGTCGGGGTTTCGATATTTAACACTGTCACGAATGCGACAAAGGCTTGATTTAATAGCTCAATCACTCACATTTATTAAAGTGTTTCGGGGGTAATATTTAACACTGATGCGACAAAGGCTTGATTTAATAGCTCAATCCTCACATTTATTAAAGTCTGGCACCCTTCTTTAAATGGCCATAACTTTCACCATGTAACTCCAAATTTCACAAACTTGGACTTTTTGGAAAGGTCTCATCATGTAATTAATGAGGTTAGGTTGGTTAAAAAAGTGGAAAAAACTATCCCAACATTAAATATGTAGTTTGAGGTAGCTGAACTAGTAGATTTGATTATGGTTCCTTTTCCTTCTCCTATAAGCAAAGTATCATGGGGGGAATGGCCTTGACATGGTTCACATGCCTATTTTCAAACTTTCAATGCATTATGAAGGTGGTTGAAGGAGGAAATTTTAGTTTCATTGGGTTTCATTTGCAATTTTCATGCAAATTGCAAATGAAACCCAATCTCAAAAACCAAACCTCTCCAAGTGTATTTCACCTTTCTTCTGATTTCTAGTTTACATGTAAATTGCAAATCAGACAACCCCTTCCTCAAAAATCAAAGTTATTAGTGCATTTCGAGTTTCAGGTTTTCTAGTTTACATTAAATTGCAAATTTAATCATGTAGTGCATTTCGAGTTTCAGGTTTTCAATTGCAATTTACATGTATCCCCCTGAAACCTAAAACCTGACCAAGTTGTAAAAATGGGGGTCAACTTCCGCTGAAGACCATTTCGAAGGTTGTAAAACAAGTACCGATTTCTGCCAATAGTAAATCAGAAGTGGGGGATTGGTTTACAAGTCACGAGTTCAGCCCTTTATTTTTTGGGAGTCTACAGTTACTTTTTCTTGACCCAACTTTCATCATCAGTGTGTCGAGTTTTGGGGAATGTTTAACATAGTCATGAATGTAAAAAAGGCTTGATTTAATAGTTCAATCACTCACATTTATTGAAGTATGGCACCCTGATCTTTAAATGGCCATAACTTTCACCATGTAACTCCAAATTTCACAAACTTGGACTTTTTGGAAAGGTCTCATCATGTACTTGATGAGGTTAGGTTGGTTGAAAAGTGGAAAAACTATCCCAACATTAAATATGTAGTTTGAGGTAGCTCAACTACCATATTTGATTATGGATATGTAGTTTGAGGTAGCTCAACTACCATATTTGATTATGGTTCCTTTTCCTTCTCCTATAAGCAAAAGTATTATGGGGGGAATGGCCTTGACAGGGTTCACATGCCTATTTTAAAACTTTTAATGCATTATGAAGGTGGTTGAAGGAGGAAATTTTAGTTTCACTGGGTTTTCATTTGCAATTTTTCATGCAAATTGCAAATGAAACCCAATCTCAAAAACCAAACCTTCCAAGTGTATTTCAGGGATCGACAGCTACAAAATAAGGTATAACTCTTGAAATTAGGTATTGATCCCTTTAAAGTTACTATTTTTATTTCATTAAATTGTTGTGCTCTTGATGAAATATCAGCCTTCAAAGGAACATGTAAAGCACAACTGGTGACTCCATTGGTCCAAAAAACCCACCTTTGAGTTGTAGACCTTCCTTTTCGTCCACCTATTTTCATCCATTTTTCCTCTCATCTTTCTTTTCACATCCTTCCATCTTCTTCAATTATATGAAGTTGTGTAGTCATGGCTTCATTCCCACAATGGAACTCACATTTGCAGTAGTAGCCATACAGTTTCCACCCACCTCCATATTTACAAGGTCCATTCTCAGGTTATTATCAACCACCTCTAGATCTATGCTATAATTAAGATTAGTAGTACACATACCCATATGAGTAAGATATAGATTAGTTTGTTCATCCACCAAACTATGGGGATGTTGAAGAGCAAGAGTATGTAGGTTATGGAGGTTATCTTACACCTTGGGATACCGAGTTACAAAGCAAGATTCAAGAAATGGATGCAGGTATGGTATAAGCCCAAGATACATCTTAGATAAATGCATTTAGGATTGGCTTCATGGCACCTTTCCCATGGGTTGGTCCTATGCAAAGACATTTCAACCCTCAGTAGAAGCTTGACTTCATGGTTGAGATGCTTCCACAACTCGCAGGGTGGGCCAATGATATAAAATATTATGAACTCGATGGTAGGATACCTTTTCAACGGGTAGACCCTACACCATTTAATCATAGCCTTATCACTCCTCAATCAGCACCATCTCAACCCGAGCCTTCATTTGCAAGCTTCTTACTTATTACCCCTGTTCTGAAATCCACTTCTCCATCTTCCACTCTTTCACCCCATCTCAATTTTTCTACCCTTTTCCCTTCCAAACCCAAGTCCCCTCCATAAGATAAAAATGCAATACCTTCCCTCCCACCACCTCAATCAATGGAAACATCAGTTGAATCCCAACCCACCCCTCCTTGTGCATTCCCAAATATGTGTTAGGAAGATCCAAAAAAATTGATTCAAGAGGAATAGGAAAGAGAGGAGCCCAACATATAATAAATGATAGAGGTTTTGAAAATTTTGGTTACAAGGTTTGGAATAAACAAAATCCCCTTGATGGTCAAGCCTTCGGAGGAGGTTAGGGTTGAATAACAGGTGGTGTAACCTAATTTTGTAGCAAAAATAGAACAAGAGCAAGAAGATGATCAATAATTTGTGTGCTCTAAGTGTAGTTTCCTCATTAACACTATAATTACAGAAGTTGTTGACTCATTACCAGCTATAGAATCAACAAGGGAAGAAGAAGCAGCTCCAAATCCAAAAGAAGAGGAACATGCCCCAGTTGTGGAGGGGTATCATGTAGATTCAAAGGTCTTGATCATAGAGCAAGCCATAATAAATACTTCAGCCCTTCCTCCCACTTCATCCCCTCAAATTTTCAATGTTGAAGAGAAGTTTGAGCTCTCAAACTTCATGTTCAGGGATGAGGAAGATAATGGTGAAAAGAGTACCAATCCGAAGAAAGCCAGGGAGGAGACTGAGTCAGCACAACAAGACAATGAGGAGGAAGATTATCTGTCAGACTTGGAGGATTGTTTTGATGAGGAAGAGCCCACATAAATTACCACATTTTCTCCTCCATCACCCATCCTTCAACAACAAGATCCTACTGCCACAGAGGAGAACGTTCAAGAATAACAACCTGCATTTCACAACAACCCTCTAGAATCAATATTGGAGGAATTTAATTTTCCAATTTTCTCAATGGATGAGGAGGAAGAAAAAAATGATCACACCCATTACATACCATTCATCGAGTAAAGAATTATTTTTTTGTAGATGAGCAACAAAGCCAATATCATCTCACAGACAACGACCTCTTCAAGGAATTCCTGCAGGGAGGCTTCATTGTTGAAGTCAGAACTCAGATTAGTGGGCACATTAGAAGGATCATACCATGCCCCATCAGGTACTTGGCTTCGTTGAAGCCAACAAAGGGGGAAAAAGTTTTCATGTTCACTCCAAGGCATGAAGATGAGCATCAAAGCACCAAGAATCAGCTGCAACACCTCCAAGAGCACCATGTAGATCACTCAAAGCAGGTTTTTCTAATGTTTTTCATAGATACCTTAGGTTCCAAAATGGGAAACCAACGCCGAAGTAGTTTTCCATAATTTTCAATAGCCATGATCAGTGTCAAATCATATGCATGGCTGTCAATTGTGAGGAAGGGGATCTACTTCTCCATACCAGTTGCAGGTTTCATTTGAAGTCTCCCATTTCTCTAGTTAGAGTAGGGTAGGTAGGTTTATTTTTAGTAGAACAAGTTCTCATGCACACTCTGTATATCCCACTCGAGGCATGTATGATTTTCCATTTTATAAATATTTTTTATGCGTTTTGTTATGGCATAGTGCACCAGGTTTTAGTATGCTTCTCGCAGACAATGTTACAGAAACTCAAATTTACAGGGAACAGTTACAGATATCAAAATATTTCAAATGTGGAGAAACTAAATTTTATTAGGGACAAATTTCAACGTGATTCGCCTTCTTGTTCCTACAGATCAACAGATGAGTTTCTAATGCCCCTTGCAAAAACAATCAAATTATTTTTAGGGGGCAGTTCGTTATGTCACAGGTGTTCCAACCTCCCAACAGTGTTTCAAAACAACCATTAAAGAAAGGGAACTTAGTTTAAAATAAGAAGTCACTTTGCTTCCCGAATCAAAAAAAATATACCCCTAAGCTCTATAATATTCATATTTTCCAATAAATCATCATTCATGTGCATCAGACTTGGCCAAAATCAAATGTTGGGAAGGAATGTGGGTGTTTATCATGAGGTCCTATAGGTCAGATTTACATGAGAAATAGAAAGGAAAATATGGGTTTAAAACAATTTTTCACTCTCATAAAATCTTAATTCATAAATCTTGTAAGTGAGATGGTCAATGCAGGTCAGCTCCGGTTTCAGTGGTGTCAAGTGACTCGGGATAAAATTTCAAAGGTTGGATCAGTTTCAGGCCAATGCCAGTGAATCCATGCCCAATGGAGGCTTCAAGGCAACTGGCCAACTACATCTAGTTGATAGATGACCTCATGAGTCACCAGAATTGTTATCCATTTTCACCCAGGGTAAAATGGAAAATAGGGTATAGTTGTGACCGGGCACTGGATAGGGCCACCACAGGTGATTTTGGGTTTATAGGTCAGATTTCATGTTCAAGGAGAACTTGCAAAGCTTGCGGGAAGATATGGGTTCAATCAGCCCATCTAGGGCTCATGGTTCTGATACGTAGTGAAACATGCCTCCTAGGCCCACTTTTGAGCAAAAATAAGGAAAATATTGAAATAACAAAGAATTCAGCTTTAGGGCATTCCAAAGTTTCTCTCCCAGCCTCCAAAATTGACAAATCTAAAAAACCTCTGAAAAAATTCAAAAGTAAGTTAAAATTTCCCAAGGGATGTCAAAATGGGCTTGAACCAAAATTTAGCTTGCTAAGCAGCCTGGGGAGCTCATTCGATGCAAAATGGCTGGGGTGTGAGGAATAGCTCAAATGAGTTATGCATGGTTAGCAGAGAAGGCTAGCTCAGTTGGGGTGAGCTCAGCTCACGTGAAACGGGGTCAATTGCATGAATGCAACTCACAAAAAAGAAAGTTAAATGGTGCAGTGCAGGGAAATTTAAGTCACGCAGTGGGAGTGCAAAGTGGGGTTGGCTCACCGAGCCAACTTAGTGATCCAATGCAGTGGTCTGGGATGATTGGGAAGCAAGTGCAGGAATCATGCAACACGTTGCATGTGAGCCCAGGGAGATGTGCATGTGGTGCGGGCTCCATGCCTGACATGAAAGGAAAGCCAACTTGGAGTTCGGTGAGGTGGATGCATCAAGATCTGGTGTTGGAGATTTAAGGTGGAGAAACATAGCGTGGGGTGATGTAGATGTAATGCGGAACCCAGTTCTGTAAGGAAAGGATGTCGAGGTGGTTTGGGGATCCGAAACTAGGAGATGAGGATCTTGGTCACTTTCAGGGTCAGTGGTGTCGGGAACAAAGGTCAAGTGGTATAGAGTTATGTGGCAAGTCGAAGCCGTGGGGAGATATGACATGTGTAATTCCAGCTCAGAAAAACATGATGCAAATTCATCATGCAAACCCGATGCAATGCATCATAAAAGTCCACCCCGACAAACAATGAACTCATCGAGCTAGTAGGTCAAGGTGGATGTGGAAGCAGGTCGACATATACATAATGCAATTCATTCCCCCCCACATGTGATGCAAATAAAAACTCCACCCTGAGTTAGGTGGCGAGTTGGTAAGTGGGGGTTGGTGAAGCTTATCCCTAAAACTAGCCCAAATGTAAACCCTCATGACTTTCATTATATTTATCATATTTGAGAAATTTTATAATCATTGAAAAGCTAGTTCGAAATCCCACAACATGGAATGAATAAAAAATGAAAATTTGGGGATTAGGTGGATAAAAAATGATGATGAAGATACAGGTGCATGGAGGCCATACCCAAAGGAAAATATGGAGTAAATGCAAGTATGGGAGCCATTCCTTCTTGCACAAGGTAGAGTATAATAAAGCATGGGCTAAACGAGTAACCCCATCCCTATGGAAGGTGTAATGATGATTTTTGAATGTTTTTGGGGGCATATTTCAAGTTCTTTTTATCTCCTCACATCTTCTTCTTGATATAAAATGGAATGGGGTGCACACTTTCAAAGGGTTAGACATTTTTTTCTCTTACACCCCCTCCCTTATTCTTCTCTTTTAGATTGAATGTGGAAGCTTCAAGCCTCCTTCCTAAACATTGTAATGGCATTATTTCCTCTTACCCCTAATGATGTATTGTGCATACTTTAATAGATCAATATATCTATGTTATGTGATGATTTCTCCATCCTCTACATGATTTTATTGTTCTAAGTTACCTCTCTTCATTATTTAGGTATATTATACATCTCTTGTACTCATTACAGGTTTAGGTACAGTTGTGTTTACTAGGGAATGAAATGGTGCACTATGTGAATCTCCTTAGTCTGTGATGCATGTCCATCCTCTCCATGCTCATCTCTCTTTATTTCAGGCACGATAATCTGTCTAACAACCCCTTCTCTTAGTGTTATCACCGTTTTAGTGTAGGATTTCCTTCATTTCATGTGTTTTATTTATTTGTGTCTCCTTGGAAGTGTTAGAATAGGTTTAGTTAGTTTGTTTTCTTGCATTAGGGGTAGTTTAGCATTAGGATTAGGAAGGGGAAGTTGGCCTTCTATGGAGGTCCACCTCAAGCTCACAAGTCCCACAACTTTGGAGGTGGTACCCATGTTACGTAATCACACTGAATGTCCAATTCACAACTTGGCCATTCAGGGGGTGTTGTGATTTTGTTACAACAACCCCTACTTAATCTCATGCTGCAAATAAAACAATGCTCCAGTTTTCAAAATTAAATGGAGAAGAATTACAGATCCTTGTCAATGGGATATATCCAAAGAAAAGTTACCAAAGTAAAGTTCTTCCCTTATATATATTAGTTTTTTTCTTCAAATCCTCTAAGTGCTTTCATCAAAAAAAAAAATTGGTAGAGTAGTTTCAGTTTCCCTAAGTGCTTTGCATAGTTTTATTTCTTTTGGATAGTATTTTACACAATGTTCATGGAGGCTTCCAGAGGAAGCAGGGTGAAAAGACCAAGTTAAAATAATTTTCCATTCCCATAAAACTTAAATTCAGAAAATTTTATGATGCGATGGTCAATTGAAGCTTCATCTCAGTTTCAATTCTAGGAGGTACTTCAGGTAGACTCGAGGATGTGTTCTTCATGTTTATACTAGTTTTTGATTATTAGGCTCAACTCCATGCCCAATGGATTTTGGAAATGACATTGATCTCCATATCTAGCATGAATATTCCCACGTAAGTCACCAATTGCTAGCCTAAATTTACCCCTAGGTAAATTTAGATAACAATTAAAATGGACTTATCCATTTTATAGGTTTGGGACATTCATATGGCTTTCATTTTCCCCTTCTCAAAAGTGGCAGCCATTGGTATTCAAAAACCCATGGGAGACTTAGTTTAAATCATTGGAAAACCTGACAGATGTTCATTTTGCCATCAAATTCAACGCCTAGTATCCGAAAATAGGCCACATAGTGGGATTCTGGCTCTCATTAAAGTTTTCGTGCCTAGCCGACCTTAAGTCCATGGAATTAGTGGTGTTGGATAGTCTTCCGGGTCCGGGCTTAAGTCATCAAGATCAATGACCAACGGTGAACACGTGGTGGAATTTTGTTACTTCCTCAATCAGATGCATTCCACAGACCTCAAGTCCTTGGAATAGACCAAGTTTTATAATGCATCAAGTTTGGGTATTCAGTGAGGTCAATAGAGTGACATGACAACATTTTTGAAGCCAAAAGTTTCTAAGTCAGCACGAAGTTAAAAGTTGTGATGTGAAGCTAGTAAATGAGCCTAACAACTATGAAACCTAAAGCTATGTGGAACCTTTTCATTGGCTAAACTTTCACAGTTTGAAAAATGTGAAGGTTAAGGGGAAAAATCACACACTGACACTGTGAAGAATGTGGAGCTTTTCTATTAGCTCATTCTTCGTAGTTGTCACTCAGAGATAAAGAGAAATATGACAACTGAGGGGTATGGAGATTTCTCATTGGTCAATGCTTTGTAGGTGTTAGAAGGGGCTAATCAAAAGGACTAACACTGTGAAGTGTGTGGAGCCTTTTCATTGGCTTACACTTCTCAATGGTTGGTCAAAAGGCTATGAAAAGGTGAATTGCGAAGAAAAGGCTATTGGCTAGAATTTCTAAAAAATTTAGACCCACTCGCAAAGGAAATGATAAAGGGAAAGAAAAGCCAGATAGCACAAGACAAACAAGGATAGAAACTTGGAAAAGGTAAAATAGTTCACATATAGGTAGAATCTAATTCCCCCATCAAATCAAATGCTGTCACTTGTCATTCTCTCGTTCATCCTGACATGTAGAACTTCAAATACACATATCTTTCAATTCCCTACTCCAAATTGCGCAAAATTGGTCTTTTTGGAAAGATCTCCTTGATCCCTTCAAATTTGTATAATAATAATCAGGAATTAATGTCATTTGATTAGAAAAAAATGAGGAAAACTTGTTCAGGATTAAATATGTAACTCTTAGTAGCTCACCAACCATATTTAGTGAGATTTTGTGCTTTTGCTTCTTTAACCAATTAGTTAGCATTGGGGATGGGCTCAACAGGGTGCCCATCATTGTTTCAATGTTTTAATGCATCTTTTTGGTAGGTGAAAATCATAAATCAAGGTTTCCCCCCTAATTTCCCTCTTTTCTCTCCCCCATTATATATATATATATATATATATATATATATATATATATATATATATAATATATATATATATATATATATATTGTAAAGAGAGACTATTTTGTAAGGATTGGACATTCTTGTAATGCTTGTGCACTCTATCTCAAGTGTTGCATATGTGTATATGGTTTTCAGACCTCATATTTGAGCATCTTCTTGGTGAATCTTTGCTTTCCTTCACTGTAATGTATTGTGCCTTTTTTTTAAACAATAAGATACTTATTTTTTGGCTATCAATCTATCCTAGTTCGTATTCTATTATAAATTCATGTCTTTCATTACATTTTTGGGTATTTTTTGCATCTTCAGTTCTCCTTATAGAATATAATTTTGTTCTGTCTTTGAAAAATGGTAGTTTAAATGAGTTTTTGGACTGTGACACTTATGTTTGTCATCTCCTTTCTCATTTTCTCTCCCATTTTTTTCTCATTTGAGAGTATCTCTCCACCCTCTTCTTGGTGCTATCACCTCTCTTAACTTACGATTTCCCATTTTATGCACTTTTCTCTCTCCTTGGTCCCTTGGATTGTTAAAATAGGAGTAAATAACTACATTTTATTCATTAGAAGTAGCTAAGCATTAGGATTAGCTAGAGGAACTAGCCTTCTCTAGAGGTTGATCTCATTTATACAATTCCCACAATTGTGAGATCATCTCATGTTAGCGAAAAATTAGGGATCTATATCATACAAATCCTAGGGTGATAATTTTTTGACATATCAAGTTTTTCAATTCGGCAACCACACTTTAATTTAGTAAGGAACATGTGTTGAATGGTGTACTCAAATATACCATTCATAGAATCATACACTTGACTCCTTATAATTAGTGAGTAATTGGTAAATGGTTTTGAAGGGGACCATACCCTGTAGTACAAAAAGTCTCAAAAGCCAAGATATAAAATGAAATCATTGTGGTTTTTTGATAAGTGGGGGCCACACCCCAACAAAAAAAGCCTAAAAATCTAGATATAACAATAAAGATCAAGGTAGGGGAAGACTGCCTACAAGAAGCCCAACTACAGACAAAAAATAGTAAAACAACGGTAGCAAAAAAACGCATCATAACAACATTGAGACAAAAACCAAGTAACAAAAAAGACCTATTTGAGAAACTTGTTAAAGACTTTTTGAGCATCCTTCAAGGCCTTGTACAAATTAATGGCAGTTTGCTGGGAAGGGTCTCGGCTTCTCACTGCTATGGCCTTCTTCTTGAGTTTCCCACCCTTTCATACATCCTCCGGAATGTCACTTATGTCACATATCTATTTTACTTGAATTTGAATAAAATCAAGCAGTTATTTGTGCAAGGAGAGCTTAGTTGATCTGCTTGTTCACTACTTGTTGCACTCTCTCCTCCAAGGCACTGTGCTGATTAGTGAGAGTTTCCAACTTCTCCTCAAGCCTTGAAAGAACATAAGGGTCCAATTCCTCCTTGTTGCCTTCATTAAGAAGAAATCAACATTGTCTTATATTCCCTTGATAGTGTCATCCTATTGCTTCAATTGGGATCTTAAGTCAAAGCTTTCTTGAGGGTCAAGGGAAGACTAGATGATATGAAGAATACTTTTAGCCACAACAATATCTTTTCCCTTAGTGCCACTACGTAATACCCTTTTAGCTTGGGGGTCAGAGGTGGAGGCCTAAAAGCTAGGATTTTTGGTTCTGACCTTAGGCTGCTGAGGATGGGGGGACTAAAGGGTGGGGAGGGTTGTTGGCCACAACATCATGGAAGTACTAGTGTAGAAGGAAGATAACCCCCTGATGAAGGGGGATACCATGCAGATGAGCTTGGACATCAAGGGATGATTTCTCAAGTGAATGGAGAATATAATAAGAGAAATTGACCTTAGTAGAGCCTTGAAATGGTTTAGAAGGACCAAGTGATGGAGCGGAAGAGTTGAGTAATTCCCTTCCAAGGTGATGTACCTCACAACCATTTTAACAACATCTCCATACGGGGGGGATAGAAGAGAAAAGTATACCAGATTTCCCAATCTTCAGGGCTTCCTCTCCCTCCACAAATATTTTCTCCTCGACATCCTTATCAAATTTATTTCGGTAGAACTTAATCCCATCCATTCCTAAATCGATAATGAAAGAAATCAAGCTCTCGGTGATGATAAAATCCTTACCCTTGAAGGTAATCACCCTATCTTTCCATTTGCAGGAAAATATGAGAGATAGATGTGCCTATCATGCCCTTTTATCCTTTGCATGAAGTCTGTGAAGCCATCCACATCAAGGGCCTTCCATAATTCTTCATTCTGCTTCCAGGAGGGATCAAGATTGGCTCCACAGTGACAAGGAAGTCCACCCATTTTGAAAAGAATAATCACAGATAGGGAAACAACAGACTAGTCGCAAGCTAGAAATCAACCCCCCAACAACACAAATGTTAGAGCCCGAACACAAAAATCTAAGACATAGGACCCAAAGAACTTTAGATATTGTAAACAACAATTAGCAAGCTTCCTAGCAGCTCATATGTTGAAGCCAAAATACAAAAAGAAGGAAAAAATGAATCATTTGGGAGAGATATCTCTCGAATGCTTGGAGTACACTACATCATTTCTCCACACATGCCAAATCCATCGGTGGGACTTAATTGAATGGACAAGTGGCCTTGGCTTCCTTAGAAATGATGGCTCTTGTTGTATGAGATATTTCCCATGATCATGCCAAATTTTAAATTGATTATTGATGACCGCCATCATTTGCAAGTGCGTCAACAACATTATTCCCCTCCCTATAGATGTGGAAAATATTAATGTTATTAAACCATTTACATAAGGTCTTGGCCTCGTTGATGAAATATTTTATGGTCCAGCTGGGGGGTTGGGTGCTATGTGAGGTTTTTAATAATGTTCATAGAGTCTCCCTCAATAATTAAATTACTCACCTTGAGATCCCTGGACAGTTTTGATTCCCCAGAGAGCAGCAAGGGCCTTAGCATAGTGATTTGATTGTTTACCCATGGGACTTGCATAAGTAGCAAGGGGATGTCCAAGATGGTTCTAATTAAACCACCACCACTAATGGCTCTGGGGTTTCCCTTAGAGGCACCATAAAAATTCAATTTGTGCCAACCTTCAGGTGGGGGAATCCACTGAATAAGAGACCTGTCAATGCTAGGTGTTTGAACTTGAACCTTCTGAATATCAATATTCCAAAAATTAAGAACCTCTCCTCTTCCTTGGGATACTTAGCATTCTTGGGTGGCTTAAATTTCATAATGTTCTCCTTGGCTGCAACTGTAATTTCATTTAAGATCCTTTTGCTGGATTTTCTGGTATTTTTGAAAATGATGGAGTTGCAAGCCTTCCAGATTCTCCAAATGGTGTGGGGAAATATGAACCTCCAAAAATTCCTAAGCATGCCATGTTTGAAAGGAGGCTTCCACTATTCCCAGGCTTGAACAATATCATTTGGAAATGACCAGTCTATGCCAAATATACTAAAGATAAGTTTCCATAAAGCAATAACAATAAGACAATGCAAGAGAAGGTGGTGGATTGTCTCAGTCTCCTTATTACATTGGTAGCATCTATTAGGCATGGTGGATCCCCTCTTAATGAGGTTTTCAATAGTAAGGATGCTCTTGTTTAAAACCAACTAGAGGAAATGGTTGATTTTGGGAGTGAGTTCTTTATACCAAATCTTGCTCCAGTCAAAGCCATAGGAGTTTCATCAGCATACAATTGGTACCCCACTCTCACCGAGTATTCTCCATCAAAGGAGTGGATCCATATAAACTCATCTTTAGTTTACATCTGGTTGATTGGTATGTGGCTGAGAATTCTTTATAAGTCCTCTATGAGATCTCTATGACAAGAAAGATCAGAGTTTTACATTGGAGCCTTCCATCAACACTGCAAATGTAGTCACTAACCTTCTATCCAACTATGTTGTAAGGCCATTTTTGAGATGCTCCTAGGAGTTGTTGTTTTTAAGGTTTTGGAAATCCACCCAGCTATCTTCCCAGAAAAGAATCTCCTCCCCATTTCTAGGTTCCATTTGCATCCTTCCTCTAGGTCCCTTCTAGTCTTTACCAAATTATTCCAAAAGATAGAACCATAGGGGAGAGTTTCATTCTTCATAAAATCTTGAGCTTTACCTTGATCAAGATATTTGGCTCAAATGAGGTCAATTCCAGGGATGGTCTTCCTTGAGGATCCTCTAGCTCATTTTGGAGATGAGAGAACATTCATTGTCCTGATTTTTTTAATCCCTAATCCACCCACTCTTTTGTTGGTACATGCCTTGTCCCAAGCCACTAGATGGAATCTATTTTTCTCCTCAGTCCCAGTCCACATGAAGTTCTTTTGAATTCTCTCTATCCTATCAATAACAATAACAAGAATGAAGAAAAGAGACATGATGTAGATAGGTAGGTTTTGCAGCATGCTCTTAATAAGAAGACATTTTCCTGCATTGGAGAGAATGGCCCCCTTCCAACCAGCCAACTTATTTTGGAACATATCAAGAAAATAATTCCAAACATTCATAGAGACTTTGTTAGTACCCAATGGAAGACCAAGATAGGTAGTGGGGAGAGAGTTTATCTTGCAAAACCCAAAAATATGATAAATTTTTCTTTGCCTACTGGGAGGGGTATTGAAAAAATAGAGTGAGATTTTGTCAAAATTAATTTTTTGTCCCGAAGCCTCCTCATAAGTTTTAAGAATATTCTTCATCATTTTGGATTCAAGAAGAGAATAAAGAAGAAGAAGAAGAAGAATAGTATCATCAACAAATTACTGATGTGAAACAGTGATCTCCAGAGAAGTGGGTTTGAAGCCTTTGAGGTAGCCCAAGGAAATAGCTCTAGATATGGTATGACTGAGACTGTCTAGCCATAATGATGAAGAGGAGGGGAGAAATAGGATCTCCCTGCCTTATACCTCTATTACTGGAGAAGAATCCCACCGAAGTGCCATTGATGATAACAGAGAATCTAGGAGTGGAGATGCAAGATCTAATAATATTTCTGAAGTGAGTATTAAACCCAAATTTTTCCATCACTTTGTTAAGGAAAATCCAAGAGACTTTGTTGAAGGCTTTATTCATGTCCAACTTTAAGACCATGCTAAATTTTTTGTATTTTTTCCATCAAATGGATGGTTTCATGAACCATCACAACCATCTTGGATAAGCCTTCCCTTGACGAAACCCCCCTGCTATTTGGAGATAACATTAGGGAGAAGTGGTTGGATTCTAATAGTTAGAATTTTAGTGAAGATCTTGTATAAGACATTTTCAAGGCTAATAATCTTGAAATGTTTGAATTCTTTAGCCCTTGGTTTCTTAGGTACCAAAACAATGAAAGTATTATTAATTTCTTTAAGAAGTCTCCCTGGCATACAAAACTCATTAGCTGCTTTAAGAAGATATTCTCCATAGATATCCGAAAAAAATTGATAAAAATTTGCTGAAAACCCATCCATTCCTAGGGATTTTTCCCCTTCCAGAGAGAATACCACCTTTTTCAATTTCTCCAAGGTGCTAAGAATGTTGAAGTCTTCTCGATCCACAAGATCATAAGTAATAGAATCTAGAAAAGTACTGTTAGAATAGAAAGGGAATGAGAATGGATGGATCGGTCCTTTGAGAAAAAAAAATATTTTTCACTTCGAACAATGGATATTCATTCATATACATACACTCTTATGGACTACATTCAATAATGTTTAAACATCAATAGATATAGTTTATCGTGGAACGCATACAAAAAATGAATACCACACATGCTAAAAACCTATTCATTCAAAACACAAGACTTGATGCTTGACCAATATCATCAGATTACAAGATATAATCAAGATTAGAATTCAAACATACAGCTGCAAATTTTCTTTCTTTCATCAACCAACTACTACAAGCACTTCATCATCTTCATACAACCACAACAAACAAAAAACTTGAAAAATTTAAGGGATTTTGGGTTATGCCCAAGAGGTTTTTCTTTACAGAAAAGAGTTCTTAAATAGAATATAATGGGGGTTATCAACAACAACTAACAAATGAGCTTACATGAATAGATATACCTCTTTAGCCATGACCTTTGGTCTTCCACTTACTATGACTCTTCAAATCACTCATACTTTTGTCTTCTATCTCTTAAAACTTGTATAAAAGTACTCCATAATTTTATTCACATGTTACATGGTCCCACCAATTCAAATAATTCTCTTGCATGCTTATAAACTCACCACATTATTTAAAACATCCATTTAGGCTTATAGGTGTGTTTAAATTAGCCTCTGCAAAAACTGTCCTGAAAAAAACCATCTAATCAGATCACTTACACTCATGATCATGACCCAAGTAATATATAAAAGTGAATATTATGATGTATAATTTCATTTAAATTTACCAGAAAGAGATAACTCAAGGCTTAAGACACCAAGAAACACCACTTTGCAAGACTTGCCTGGCTGATTTTAGCATCTCTAAATTTGGACTTCAAAAATTGAGCTGATACATACCTCAAATCTCTTCATTATGATGCAAGTAACATATAAATGGAAATATAATGATTTCTAATATCTCATCCACTACTCATACTGCTCCAATCCATGGCATAAGGATTCCAAAAACTTGGATTTCTGCAACTAGTATGGCTGATCTTGAAGACACAAAAACTAGTCTTCCATTCAATGTGGTCAAACACTTCCAAAGGAGTTTCTAGATCTCCCTATCACCTCTAACACTTAAATTTTGATGTGTAAAAAAATTTCAATCATTCATACCCATAGGTAAAATAGAGAAACATTCACCTACCATCACATTCTAACAAGCTTCTCAAAAGGCCTAGATAAACAATTTTGGTACAATCACCTCCAAGAAAGAAATTAACTTTTCAAACTAAACTATGTGCTTCCAAAAATTATATTTCATGTAACAAGAATGATAAAGACGATAAAAAACATCCAAATAATTCAATTCAACATGGATATCTTCATTCTCCTTCGCTAGTTTCTCAAAATGAGCTCCTTTTGTCGGTAAGCTCAAAAATGCACTCAATACTCCAATTTTCAACAAATTAGTTTCTCAAGTAACTTAATGAAGCCTATTTATATATCCCCAACATCATCCACCTCATATTTGAGCATATGATCCTTCGCAAGTTTTACCTATACACTGAAATCTTCTTAAAAAGCCTATTTTTGACTGGGGCCCACCAAGTTCCTAGAAGCCAAATCACCATGAAAATGTGTTTTTATGAGTCCCTATAAATGTAAAAAATATGTTTTCAAGAAAAAAAAATTGAGTTTGGTCACCTAACCAACTCAATTTTCCAAAACTGGTCCAGACTAGGTTTTGAAGGACTACAAGCATGCTCAAAAAAATGAATAGAACTTATAAAATACTCAACCAATCACCAAAATATTTTTTGCATCATAATTTTATCTCAATTGTATCTATTTTTTTATGTTATTACTTATCTTAAGGAGTCTCCACAATTTCTCTTGACTGCTAAGAAGTTTGGTGCTCAATGTACATACTTAGAAAAACCCAGTTTTGGAAATACTTGCATAACATGCAAAATATTCATCCTCAGATTCTGAAATTTTTCTCACACCTTAAGGATACATCCCTATAACACTTACAAGTGATTTTTTTATTTTGTTCATCTTGAATCTTTCCATTCCATCTCATCTAGGTACCCTTTGGTATTTGATTCTCAGGTTCTCTACTAGTCTGACCTGTATGAGTGCTCAAAACACCTGATGGACCACCTATTAATACTTTTAAACCTTGGAAATCACAATTACATTCTTACACCATGATTTTTTTCATCTTCATTACTTGGATAATCATATCACACGTTGTTTGCTTGTGGAAGAGCTTTAAAAAACACTATGTTGATCTATTTCACCTTCAACAACCTATTTTGAATTTTGTATCACCTTTTATATCTCTTGTGGCACCTCATGATGTTAAATTCATGATTTTTATCCTTTGGTTTGAGTGTATTTGCATGTTTTATTTATTTACACCATGTATCTGAATTAGGCCAAGGCCTAGAATGAATTGAATTGACCCATACATTACATGACTGAAACATTTGGAAATGTTACAGACTCATTGACACATCTCACTCACCTCATGGACCTTTTTTGACTTTCATACTACCTTTGAGACTCCTAGATCACCTAGCCAATATGCCTAGATCACCTAGCCAACAGACCTAGAACACCTAGACCACTTGACATCAATGGACTTGACATCAATGACAACACAAGTGACACATAATTCCAACAAACTCCCATTTTTTCATTGATGGAAACCTACCTAGAAACATTAATGGCAACTCTGACTCACTTGAATCCTCATTACATGTTTCTAGACTCACTTCTCCCCCTTTGACATCTATGACAAAGGCATGCCTTGACTTGACAATATGGATAATGACAACACAATGACTACACAATAACAATTTTGCACAAAACTGACTTACTCGTTTGAGTAGCTCCCCCTGGGACTAAAATATCTCTCTTCTGACTCCAACAACAATAAAGAATGTTCATCTGGACCTAATACAAGCTTCAAACTAGCTCCCTCTTAGCTAATACACTTTCATTTTTCTTTCATTCATATCTTGCATCAGTTTCTAGGTCATTATCTTTGACTTATTTATGAGCTTTGTAATCCAATGTTTTTCATTTAAGGGACAATTCTAAGTTTCCTTCATCTATGCCAAAAATTAACTCAATTTGATACTCTGAAATTATGAGTTTCCTCCAAACTTAGATGAGCCTTTAGGAGCCTGGAAAACCTCTTTGACTTGCATCATAAGTAGCCATGTAATGTTCATTATATACTGCAATCTAATTGAAAACTTGACTTTGGTCTTTGATGATTTGTGTCTCTACCCTTATATCTTTTATTTTCCCTATTTTCAAGGTCTCAAAATTTTGGTTATTAGTCTACATCCTCCTATTCAACATACCTGAGTCATCATTGGGCTTCTACTAGGCCTCCATCCATGGATATGAACCATTTATTCAATGTTCTGACTTGTAGGGGTAGGATTTAGTTTCCTCAAACCCTCAACTTGACTCAGGGGTTATATACTTGGCTAAGCAATCAAAACATGTTCTTATTATGAACTTAAAACATAAAAATCACACCCTCCAAACATTTTCATGGCTTTAATCCATAAATCTGATTACACTATCACAATTTTAGCTTTCTCTTTCTATGTCAATTTCAAACTTGTTTTTGCAATAGACTAAGCACATCAAGATCTTTAAACAAAAATATATTGTTGATCTTTGTTTTGTTTGCATGTTATCCTCTCATCTAACTTTTTTCATAGTTTATTCTCATGGCACCTTTGATGTTTCTTAACTCTACTTCATTTTCAATTTCCTTATTTACACTTTATGTGTTTCATCATAGTTCTACATTGTTTTATGCACAGTTCCTTTTTCACACTTCTTCTTCTTCTTCTTCAATTCAAGTTGTAAGGTCTATCAACCACCTATACAAAACTTGTAACCTCCCATGTGTCTTTTTAACTTCTTTTTCAAAGAGAAACAAAGAAAAATTATTTCAAGATCAAAGGCCATTACACATTTAAGATAAGGATTTTGTCTTTTGATCTTCTTTCTCAAGCTTTAGACTACCTTGTAGGTTTAAAAAATGTTCAAGTATTTCCAAAATACAAATGACAATCGTGAAGACTTGACTAAGTAAACATATCAAAAATTACCAGCCTTTTCAACTCCCATTCTTCACGAGCTTGTTTTGGTCACAAGGGATTGACAAAGAATGAAGGATACTACTAAGCTCACTTGAAGTATGCATGGTCTGGAACCACTCTCATGAAGGAGGTTACACTGTCACTGAAGACTTGAAGAGGTCAAAAATTAAGACAAGAACAAGACTATTGTTCTTCACAGACTTGTTCCACAGTCACAGTTACGCAGAATCCTTCAACCATCGACTCACTAGCTTCCAAGCCTCAATCACACTGGGAAGAGAATTCACATATTCCAAACTTTCCTCCTAAAGACTACCCTTCTAGTAATTTTTCAGCAATTTCTTCAAAACATATGAGAATTCAAACTGACAGAGTCTGAGGATGAATTTATAACAAATCTAAGTTGAAAATATCATGTCATCCACCAACTTTTGAACCACAATCTTTTGAAACAATTTGAAAATGCTATCACATAAATTATGTCCAAGTTTCATCAATTTCCAATGGAGGAAACGTTCACAGTGACCAAATATTCTTCATGGGAACCCTAAATAAGGGTATAAGTCTGCACAGTGTCCTAGAGCACAAATAAACTGATAACTCTTTTAATATATAACAAAAATCAAAACTTTAAGTTATTTTGGCTTCATGAGATGATTGCCTACCTCCTCCACACCATGTTCATCCATGAATAACCTTCAAAAATCTCAAAAATTGACTTTTGAAGGTTACCTGATTGACTTGCATGCTATAGTGTCTAAGTTGTTCTTTAGTTTTCTTGATATGAAAATATGACATCAAGGAATTGGATTTAAATATGGAAAGAGCCTATCAAATAGTTGCACTCACTCAAAGAGATTACACCTTCATCTTCCACACTTATGGCTAGGCAAAATGGACCTTCAAGAACCTTGTTTTTCAAGCAAGAGTGCCAAAAACCAATCCTTTTCTCAAGGATTCCAATTTGAGATTAAAAATATTCTTTAGGCTATGTCTGAGGTGTCAATAAATATCAAGAACCCCACCATAATGAGAACACAATCAGAACATTATCTTTATGAGGGTTGTAGCATGGTTTCTTAGTTTACCCTTATGGACAGTGTAGAGCAGGTAGATTTTATATATTTTCTTTCATCTACAGCACATTTCTAATAATCAAGAGGATTATGTATGACCTATGAGAAGTCTAAACCCTTATTGTAACAAACAAACCATTGTTTGATTCTTGTACAGGTTTATGCTAGAGGCATTTATTAAATAAGGTCTAATGCATAAGTTGCAACTTTGGGAGTTTTATATTAAACCACCTTATAGACTTGGAAATCATCACAAATATATTGTTAAGCACTTTAGAGGTGATCAAGGACTAAAAACCATTCATCCATACCTTGAAGCTCGAAGCACATGCCAGAATGATGAAGAAGTACTTCTAAAAAATGCCCATAACGTTTTAACCACACCTCTTTTTGATAAAAGTATATTTGCACATGATTTTAATGATAATTTCATCTAAAAAATTACTTTTATGATTTATTTGAAGGAGACTGTATAATTTTGTTTGAGGGCTAAGAATCCAGGCAACTTAAAATGAGTTTTTCAAAAATCATGTTTCACAAAAACTCACATAACTTGAACAAATGACCTAACTTTGACATGAAATTTGGCATGAAGCATCACGATACCTTCCTCTATCATATCCAAAAATTTATAGAAAATAATAGGTATATGTATTCATTCTTATACCCTTATACCAATAGTCTAATCCTATGCGCATCAGCCTATCACCCAGTAGGAGTTGGACGCTCACCTAAGGCATGCGCGGGCACTGAGCCTCTCCATTATGTGATTCTTGCGAGAATGCATCATCTTATGACAGATATTCAAATGCAAGTGAATATAAAATAACCATGCGTCATTCTGAGAACCTAGGAGGAGTTATTACATCAATGCATCCATAGAGGAGAAATGACCAACAACATACATAAATGGTTCATACATGAAGGAAATGCATAAGGATTGTACTCATGAACACAAATATGCCTTATAAAAAAGCCTTCCATTTATATTAACATGTTTAATAACCACATTACATCCCATGAAATCATTATAGACCCTCATATAATGATGTAGAGTCAGGTCATGAATCAAAACTACACTATGTTCATCATATTACAAGGACGAATACAGACCCATCCCTCTAAATGTGCCATCACTCCTATTTTCCCTAATCCCAACCCATATAATTCTTCATGGTATTTTTGTAAAGCTTCACCTCTTTCCAGCACATTATTCTCTCTCAAGATGACTCCATGTATATCCTTCTACTACCCGTGCACCTCAATATATAGCTTTCCTACCTTTACCGCCATGCCTTCTGAGGTAACAAATCAGCTACCAAACGTCCAAGTGGTCCTCCAATGGAGCATGCCTCCTTTGATCCAAGCTCTCCACTTTGTGCAGTGATGTTCTTCTGGAACCGTCCATCACATGCATGGAATATTCCCTTTTTGATCCTATAATCATCAAGCTGGCCCCTTATCCACTCCGCATGTTATACAGGTCACGATTTTCTCATGTGCTGCCTGGGACACCGAATATGGATAAGTCTAAAACTTTCCTTTCCTTGCATGTGCACCATGTGTTCTACAAAACCCTACTAGAACCCTTCCCTATGTGTCTTATACCTGCGTGCCCTTCTTCAACTAGGTCTCATGCGCCCACACGCCTTCTTGTACTTATCCAAATTCCGGGGCCCAACATCACCCCACGCTATGTATGTTCTCCGTCCTTGGAAACACTCTTCAAAGAATAAATATTGGTGAGATCTTACAATTGTTGGAAAGAAAGAATAAAGGAATGAAGAATTGGGAGAAAGAATGGGGAACTTGTTTATTGTTGGAGGAGGAGAGGGAAATCCTTTCCTATTTCTGCCTCTAACTTCTCCCAAACGTCGAGCTTGTTCTAAGCTTGCTGACAGAGGTCACCCACTAGGGCACTCACCTCCTCGAAACTTAGCTCCTCCCCTTTGGTGCTCATGGTCTCAAAAATAGCCTCTAACTATTTTTCCAAGTCCTCAAGCTCATCCATCCTGCGGGTGATCTGTGGGTATAGCTCCTTCAGTCAGATTTTGATCAAGCCTCGCAAGGTCTTAATTGCTTATGAATTCTTCTCCACCTTGGCTAGGATCTTATCTCTTTCTTCTCTATTCTCCTTATTTTTCTCTTGTAATTCTTTGAGTTCTATTTCATGGGTGGAAACCAAGATTCTTACCACTCTATCACTATCTGTGTAGTTTTCATAGGTAGCTTCAGCAACTTGTGCGGTGGCCTTTACTTCTGCCAAAATTTTGGTGTATAGATCCACAATCTTAACAACCTTCATCTTGTTTTCTTTCTCTTGGCATGCATGTTCTTCTTCTATAGACTCTAAAGAAAGTGGTCACCTCTCCATTGTGAGAATGCAGTTCAAATCCTCCATACATTGCAAGGTTGGTTTATACTTCTGATCGGGTGGCGCTAAGTCGGGGTGCTTCAGGACAATGACATCTGTAATCATATCCACCTTCTTGGAGATTTTTTGCACCTTATCTTTTTCTTCTTTCAGCTCACGCCTCAACTAAGTGCTCATCATCTCCTCTTGCTTTAGGTCCTTTCTCTATTCCATGAGCTCCTTCTTTTTCTTCTCTAATTCCTCCTCTAGGAATTTCACTCTATCGTTTCTCCCAAACATTATGGCCTCAATTTCGACTGAAAGTTTGTTAAGCGCATTATAGACCTGTTCATATGATGATTGTTGAGCGTTCACCAGTGGATTTATTCCTTTGGTTTCTAGCACCTTCATTATCACTCTTTGACTTACTTTAAATTATGGTTCATTCACGTGGGACTCAAACGCCCAAGATAACATCTTTCTTATATGTGGGTACGCACCTTCTTCATCAAATGATGACATAGCTAGGATTTGATTTGTTGGTATGGTTCTCTGGAAATGAATGTGTAGCACCTTACTAGGATCATCAATGTTTCTCATTCCCTTCCCTTGTGCTACTACAACGCCTTTCCCACCTATCCGCAAAATTTTTTTGGGAAGCTCATTTCCAATTTGGGATCTCCACCCATGCTTCCATACTCCTTCGTAACGCTTTCTTATTTTATCTCTTTTATAATCTCATTTGTACTCCTTTCCAACTCTTGATCTACTAAATTCTTCATGATGCCAGCCACTTCTCTCTTTGTGGCTTTCTCTACTTCCTCCTTGGTGAGGCTTGGGTTTTTTTGGTTCTTGGTGTTTACTTATTCACTCACCCCCTTGCCTTGAACCTCATCTTCTTCCTCGTCATTCTTATCCTCATCTCCTTCTTCCTTAGAATCATGTTTATCATATACCAGATGGTCTTTACCTCCTTTAAGCTCATCATCATCATCCTTATTGCCTGATGTAGGAATCTAAACTCTTTGTTTCTTTTGATTCTTCCTCATCTATCACCTTCCCCTCTCTTCCTTACTTAAGGATTACTAGTACATGAGATTCTTCCTTTTCTTTTCTCTTTAACAAGCTGATGTATCCCTTGGTGATTCCTCATGGACGAGGTATTTTTTGTGCTCTAGAGACCTCTTCTTATAGGGTTTTTTCCTTAATGGGGGGACTTATTTATACGTGCGTAAGTGCTAGGTTTGGCTAATTCTTCAAGCGTGCCCACCGATTGTGTGGTCTACACACTTGGTGCTTTCTTCTCCTGCCCCCTCTTCTCTTTGTCTCTTCTTCAATGTGGCCTTCTTTTCTTCCTGTGGGGTCTTCTGGAATGGAGACATCATTCACCAGGTATGAAGCCTTTTTCAAACCTTGGCCTTATTTGAAGGTGTATCCTTGATGTAGCCCTTCCAGTGATTGGCAACATTATTGGTTTCATCATTTGAAACTTCATGGGAGACATACTTCTCCACATACACGTGCACTTTTTAGGATACACGAGCTTTTCGATCGAAGCTCATGGTGGTCTTGGTATACTTCACTAAGGTTTAACCTTAGTATTTTGGCTTCTTTGAACCTATTGACCCATACCTAGAAAGTATTGCGTGGTGAAGGAGAAGGGAAGCTTTCCACCATGGACCCTTAGTCCTATTTGTTCAAAGTAAAACTGCCAATGCAAAAAAGATGATACACTGTAAATTTTTCTTCTCCATCCACGAGCATAGGAGAACTACTCTAGGATCCTCCATTCTACCCTGAATGCATCACACATTCATTTATATCACTTCTTCAATGTGAACGCCTTATGAGCAGTTGTCATGGTTTCATAAGTGTATTTTTCAAATCTCTTTGTGGGCAAGGGATCCTCATTTCGATACTCCCAAACAATTTTTTCTAGCCCATCTAGAACTCTAATCTCATGAAAAGAAAATGGTGCAGGAGGACCTTACCGAATAATATCTTCTCTCCCTCCTGCGCGCTTTCTTATGATCGCATCCATGCGATGAAAGTGAACAAGTTATAGATTGCTTCCCTCTAGATATCTTCTGACATACATTTACCCATGCCTTGTTCACTTGTGTCCATCATTCATGATCATTGAGCTTGGTCACAAAGCGTGCACAACCATCCTCATAACAGGGTCTGAAATCTCTGTGATGCCAAAGTATCCCGACCCCTTTTTGTAGTCATATGTTGCTACAATTTCTCTTTGATAGCCTCCTTCTCGCTTAATTCATCATCTACGCTATCTCCTTCACAAATGAGGCTTGTGAACTTTGATATCAGTTTTGGTGTTATGCAACATCTCTGTGCCCCAGAAAATAAAAGTGATCCTCATTCACTGCGTGACATCAACCATTGACAAAGGTGCTTGAGGCTTGCCAAAGTAAGGCAACTCATATAGTTTTAATAATCCTTCCTTCTCCAATTTGAACCTTCACTTCGTCACTATTTATAGAGCATCCCATCTAGTGTCCTTTTGTTAGTCTAGGATGAACCAAATCTAGAGCTTCATTTATTTCTCATTTGTGCTCGTGTGATGGTTATAATCACTCACAGTCATTTTCCTTAGATGCGACACCCATTCCTTTCCTAGAAATACTATATTTGTGCATTTCATCTTTTGCATACCATTCTTCATTGGTGCTTGCGATGACAATGGTTTTCTTTCATTTCCCCTTTCCCTTTTTTTTCTTTGGTGAGATGGTTGCTTTATTGGGTGCCAATGCTTTCTGTCTGGGATTTAAACTACAAATGCCTTACTCTGCTCTGACTACTCTTCTACACTCCAAACTCAACTCCAAAGCTCAACTTTTGGAATAAACCCTTCTATCTTTGTGCCCTAGCTGCCAAACCCTAACTAGGACAATCTTCCATAAGACTGCACACCACAAATAACCTTTCCTAATGCACTCATGTACTCCTTCCTTCTAGTTTAAATACTCACTCTAGTCACACAATCAAATTTCTTGGGATTCTTCTTCCTTTTCACAAATTTCTCTCTGGATGCCCTATTTTGGAAAAGTGCTTCAACTTCATAATATCAAGATTAAAAAAATGAATTTCCCGAGCCTTGTATTGATAGTTTTTTCTTCCCTTCTAACAATAAATCTTATGCCACATACCATCATACCTTAACATTAAATGCATATTTTTTCCAATAAGCCAACTTTAAGCACCCTTACCCACGTGCCACATCCTACGTGAAAAGTCCTTTACAACCTTCTGGCGTGTAAAAAATCCAATCCAACCGAAGAATCTTACGCATGCGTCTATAGCACCTACGATACACTTCTTATGTCCTTTACCTAAATGTTTTCCATCACCTACCTCATGTTGTTCTTGCAATCTTCATCCTTTGTACATGGTATCTATTACAACCTTCTTGAAACCATAATTCATTATCCATCAATTTCCTCATGCGCTTTATCAACCTTACGCGCTTCCTTCTACGGGGCCTCTTAACTTGTATTTCAAGCCTATACTTTGCTTTGCATTACTCCACCCCACACTAAAACAAATGTGTGGTCCTCTACACATTACACAACCTTGGAAAAATAATTTGGTCCCATCTAGCACTTGCAACTAGCAAGCACCTGCATCAAGAATGTATGAGATAATGTAGGGTCCTAACCAATGGAATTTCAAGTACTCAGGATTGCAAAAATACTTGGAATCATACAACAAGACCATTTTCCCAACCTCAAACTTCTTGTTCTTGATATGACGATCATTCCATGCTTTTTCTCTTCATTTTTCTTTCTTCTGAATCCATCTAGCAAGTGATCGCCTTTCATCTAACTGCATCAACCTATCAATCCTTTCTTCTAGTGCTTTCTCGTCAGCTAACCCTACTTGTGCATGTTAGATGCAGCGATGGTCACATGAATTCAACTAGAAAAATAGCTTCCACACCAAACACCAATTAAAATAGTAGTGGCCTTGTTCAGCCTCTTGTAGTTTTTCCTATATTCCCATTGAACAACTGATACTTTGTCATCCCAATCTCATCTTCCAACATCACATACTCTTAGCCAACGTGTGACTTAGTATTTTGTTAAATGCCTCAGCAATTCCATTTGCTTGAAGGTGATAGGGGGTAGTGTTATGATAGGCCACCATAAATTCTGCTAACATGATCCTGACCGTTTCATTTAGAAAGTGTGTACCTCAATCACTTGTTAAGCTTAAAGGACAACCATACCTGTTGATTATGTTCTCCCATAGAAATCAAGCAATTATCACTATGGTGCAATCCTTCGTAGGTGTTGTCTCTACCCAATGAGTTAAGTAATCGGTGTAAGTAATGATATACCACGAACCATTCCTTCGTGCGGCTGGTGAAATTGGCCTCATAAAGTCTATTGCCCATTTTTCAAATGGTTCAATGCTAGCTATTGGTAACAAGGTTATTTCATCTCTCTTTCCAAGTTTTCCAAGGCACTGGCAATGGTCATAGTCCTTGCAAAACTCAATACAATCCTGGTAGATGGTTTACCACCAAAGTCCTACTAGTAAAATCTTCCACGGGGTAGCATTTCCTACATAGTGTCCTCCCACAATCCCACCATGTGCTTCCTCCATAATTTCCATGTGCACTCATGTTCCAATACGCATCAGCGTAGAACCTCATCATGATCTAACTTATACAGGTCTCCACTAATCAACATGTAGGGTGCGACGTGTATTGCTAACTACTTTCTCTCCAAAGCCTTCATCCTTTCCAGAGCCACACCTATTTTCAAGAACACTGTGATATCTTCCAAGTCTGAGGGTGCCTGCCACAACCTAAATAGTTACACATCTAGCATGGTATCCTCGATGATTTGTGCATCATCCCCTGATTTAATTCCTTGATAAGTGGTCAGGTCCTGAATTACTCTTTCTTGGTTTTACGACCACTAAGAACTCAAAATCTTGAAATAATAGGACCTAAGGACATATGCACCCTTGGAGCACAGGCTTGTTGACTAAGTACTTCAATTCCATATGGTCCATGTAGAATATAAATGGTGTTACCAACAGATACTACCTGAACTTGTGTAGCGCGTAGATCATAGATAATGCTTCTCGCTCAGTAGTTATGTAATTATATCATGCTAGTGTCAATTTTCTACTTGCAAAACACAAGGGATGATCAACAATTCCCTCACCAGGTTGTGCTAGTACTTCTCCCATAGCTAACCCTGAGGCATCAACATGCACATGGAAAGGCTTATCCCAAGAAGGAAAACGTAATATGAGCGTCGTGACAAGCCTATCCTTCAAAGTGTCAAATGCCTTCTGCCCCACCTCTCCCCAATGAAATTCACTCTTGTGTTTTAACATTTCCTCTAGGGGCGTGGTGATCTTGTCATACCCATTGATGAATTTCTTGTAATACCCTGTATGCCCAAGGAATCCATGCACTGTGCTTTGACTAGTAGGCTCCCCTAATCCCACAATAACTGCAACTTTGGCATGATCTACTAGTAAGAATTTTTTTGCATATAATGTGTCCTAACAAAGTTCCAAATGGAGTAGCAAAGACACATTTATTAATGTTGAGGGATATCCTCAATTGCTGACATATCTCAAACATCAACCTCAAATTATCACAATGGTCTTTCACCAACCCATACACAATCCAGTCATCTAGGTAAACTTGAAGAAACTTTATGGATGAAGTCCTGAAATGTTTGTACCACAATGCGCGAGATCACAATAGGTGCATTCTTCAATCCAAAATGGATAACCATGTAGGAAAAACTTCCCCATTCAGTGGTGAAATTTTTCTTCCTCTGGTGTTCCTTTGCAATCCTGACTTGGTGATACCCTAAGAATCCATCTGTGTAAGAGTAGACTTTGCACCTGGCTACTCCCTCCAAAATTTCTTCAGTAGAGGGGGTTGGGAAAGGATTAATGACACATACCACATTCAAATCCCTATAGTCAACATAGATCCTTATCCTTCCATCCTTCTTGATACTGATAACCATTGGGCTTATCCATTATAATTCTTCCACTGACTCAATGATACTAGATGTTATCATCTTGTCTATTTCTTCCTTGACCCATACGCGTGTAAATTTGGATTCATCCAATAAAGCCTCTTTCAGAATCAGGTGTGCACACCTTCCTTCAACTTGATCTTCATCTACCCTAAGGAATGGTGGACACCTTTGAGTTCATGATACCCACGAGGGAACAAATCTTAGAAATCACACAACACATCAATGACCTTGGAAACTTCTTTTCCTAACCAATAGTCCCCCAATGATAGCTTCTTTAGGTTTTGTCGCAACAAATGAATGATCTTTGAAACTTATCTTTCCAACTAAGGAATGGTGGATGCCTTTGATTTCATGATACCCACTACGTTTAAGACTGCAAAATTTGTTTCAATAGAATCCCTAATGATAGCTTCTTTAGGTTTTGTCTCCATGCGCAACATTAACCTTATTTGTTTTCAAGGGATCATGGTAGGCACTTTCGAAACTTATTTTTCCAACCAATAGTCCCTAATGATAGCTTCTTTAGGTTTTGTCTCCATCCAAGTTGATATTATTTTGTTACAATCATTAACCTTATTTATGTTGTCAAGGGATCATGGTAGGAACTTGCTCACTCATCAGTGTTGTCTATCACTTCACGTGTACCTTCAGAATGGTTAGCATCCAAATATTCCATCTCCTCACTGTCTACTACATAGACCATTTTTCCTTTTTATTTTTCCATGCACATGCGCTCAAGTTGTATTTCCTCTAACTCTTCTTCATTGAGGCGCATCTCCAAATAAGGCCCAACTAATAACTCTAGTAGCCTATCCTCTATCATAGCACTATCTCCCATTGTAAGGCATTTGATTACTTGCAACACCTTATCTACTGATGGCTTGGTACTCCTATACTCGAAAGCTTGAATGAGATCAGCTGCCAACTCTTACTAATTACATGTTTAACGATGCATCTCCGAATGAATATTCCATGCACGTGCATAACCTTATAAGGTGGAATATAGATTATGCACCCATAATGAAGGTGGTAACACTTATGTGCTTCCCATCCAAGCCTTCTCACATGTTTAGATATGAAATGAGGTGGTCTCTTGACCATGGTAGTCTTGTATGACAGTGGGCACATTGCTCCTAGAGAACCTTACAGAGAATGTGATTCTTACCTCACGCCATTCTAGGAGGCTCTCCTGATGTGTAGCCCACTAGCACACTATGTTTGAGTAGGTTATAATTGAGCATTCCCCTTCTCTCGTCCTCATTCTTTCACTGAGCCTCCATTTCTTGCAAGAAAATTTTAGGAAATGCTCCTCCAAAGTAATTTGCTAACTTCTTCCCTCCTAGGCACTTGAGTGAGCATGCCTTTGTTACCCTTGTTATAGATCATCTCAATTGTCACCCAATAAACTCATAAGTCCCACGTGCCCAATTTTCGCATGCCATGCTAGTGGCATCACTCAATGATTGAGCATCTTCAAACTGGATAACTCCCTCCGTGGGATGAATTAGCTTTGGATTTCTGATGGAGTGCACATAGATTTTGTCAAGGAATTCTTCTCCTAAGGGCTCATTATAGGGCGTTGACTTCCCATATGTCAAAGGGATAATCACCCTTTCTTCCTTGTTCTCGAAGCTAATATACCCTTTGTTAAACCATAGGTCAACATTATTCTTGTAACACCAAGGGGTGCCCAAGTAATGCTGGAAAGTTCCAATACTTCAAAGTCTCTAGTGAACTTCGCCCCTTGAATGGTGATAACTGCATCCTTAAAGATGTCAATGGGAATTTCCTTAGTTCTTTTTGTTATATACAGCACATTCGAAGATGGTTGTAATACGGGCCTTCCCATTTCATGTCAGGCATCTAAGGTGATAACATTGACTTTTTCTCCCATGTCGATGAGGATATTACTCAGAAGTCATCCATCAACAACCGCATTCAAAGTAAACTCTTTATCATAGTCAAGGCTATGAGGAGGAAGGTTTACATGCAAAACCTATGTTTCACACTCTACTCTAGTGCGTGGTACCTTCTCCCTCAACCATTATCCTAGTAATGGGATAATATTCACTTGCCTTCACATACTATATACTTGCTTGACCTCATCTAGGTCATCCTTTGGAGCCTCGGCAGTCTTCTCTTGCTCCAACTACTTTTATTTCTCCTTTAGACATTGGATCTCCCCTTGCAAACTCTGAATCATGTCCATAGTCTCTTGATACACCTCCTTCTGATGAGCAGGTTTTGAATACTTTCCATGTATCACTTCCTCTCTTGAAACTAGTGTCCTTTGTTTTGGTATCTCTCTGGTGCGCATGGCCTCTGCCCATGTTGTACCCAGTACAGGCTCTAGTCCTGACTCGTGTGCCACTATTGGTATCCACTGTGAATTAGCTTTCTTAATGCTCACCATACCAGCACCTTTGTCTTTCAGTTGTTGCTAGTTCATATGCTCATAGAGCTCTAGACATTCTTCACACTTATGTTTATTTCTACACCATGAGCATTGTAAAAAATCAGGACACTCACATTTGTAATGCTTTATAGATCGATATTTATAACAAGTTCCTTGAAAGAACTCACTTTTTCCTTTGCTGTAGTTACTGTCACCATGAAATCCTCTACGAAAACCTCTTCAACACACTCCTCCATCTACGCGCCCTTCATAATGATGATCATCATCCTTGGAACTTCTTGCAAGACTATTCTAGAGTACACCACGATCAATAACATAATGGATTTGATTAATCAATCTATAATCCTTGGTATCATGGGTCGTAGAGGTATTAATCTTACAATAGCAAGAAACATTCTTGTTGATTGCACGTTGTAGTAGAGTTCACCTACTTGCATCATGATCCCCATGGAAAATATCACAATCTACTGCTACGGTGCGTAGTGAATTTTGAGGGAAACTATCATTTGCATGCCCCTCCACTTCACAGTCTATACAACAAAGCCCACTATGAACCTCATGCACTAAGTTTGCATACATCTTCTCCAATTGCTTGGCCATAACAAAAATTTGAGCCTATAGAAAAGGACTAACACCAATATTAATGCTCCCAATAGCCTCAACACACAGGCCAGCTTCTAATTCCTCGTGCAGGTTTGTGAAAGTTTTGTGTGAGAGATCCCTTCAAAATGGTGTTGCCAACCCTCCAACAAACCATTAAGCATTTTGAGAAAGATGAATGTCATAGGATAGTTTAGCCAGGAAAGTCTTGAAGCACACATCATACTCCCACACACTCTCTGCCATTCCCTGCTAGATCTCCTTCAGGGCATTGATGCTCTTCTGCTCAAAATCAGGGATATGGAACTCTGCTAGGAAGGCATTCTTCAACACGGTGTATTCTACCACCATCTGATGCAGGTCATACTTCCTATATAAACAATGCGTGTGTCCTTGCAATGTTGTTGCAAACTGAATTGCCTTCTGCTCTAGGGTAGTGATCCCTTTTGCTCACCATAGTAATTCACATTTGTGCACATGCTTTACAGCATCTTCAATACCCCTATAGTCTAGAAATTGCAAAGACATCTCAAAAAATACTTGTGGAGGTGGTTGAGGCTCTTGTCCTCCTGATCCAGAGCCTTTATTTCCTCCGATGTTTCCTCCTCCACCAGATCCACTAGATCCACCAGGTTCTATTCCTCTTGATCCACCAGATCCACCTCTTGCACTCAACAAATGACCTAAAGTGGTCACACCTAGTGTTCCCAATGTCCCAATGAACTGTGCATCGATGGTTTGTGATATTGTCCCACTACCAGTTGTGTGTCCCACACCACTCCTGGATGCGATACCCAAACCTTACGTACTTACACATTGTCTAAAGATTTCTCCAAATACCAAAACAGATTGTGCGGCCATGGATGTTCCAAACAAGAAATTATATCTCTTGGGTGCAAATCGGTTACTCCCACTGATACCAACTGGGTTAACAATACTTCTCCCTTGATCTTCAAAACCAAGTGTTGGGGGTTGGTCACTAGGTGACTTTAGATGCGCGCTGATGGCTCTCCTTTCTCCATACTACAAACTCTCATCAGAAGCTAAAGGGGCTTCTCTCCCACGCTTTCCAAGATGGGGTAGCATAGACTAATCAAGTTCCACATCCTCTTTGTGAACCTCAACTCCTTCCCGTAATGTCTGCCTCCATAGATCCATCACACTTTTAGCCTCACGTTGTATAGTCATCTCCCTTTCATGAGCTTCACTATATTTGAGTCGTCTCTCCTCCCTTTCCTTCTCAACCACAATTTCTGCCATCTTCCTCCACCCTAGCTTTCTTTCCTAGCACTCAGAGAAGCTTAGTTGGTCATGGTAAATGCCTCTAAACTCAAGGTAACAACCAAGATCTTCATATCCAAAGGAATAACATGCAAAAATGATCCTCTGGGCTCCCTCAGAAACTCAAACTCAACAACTTCTGGGCAAGAATACGTATAAATGGTGTATTCAAGAGTATAACTGGTCAGCACTCATTTCCACCAATGATCAACAACACGCATGCAAGCCAAATCTACATCCTGTAGCCTCTGATAGTCATCTTGGGTCCATATGCATGATCTATAGTACCAGCTCGATCTGGATGCATATGCTAAAAGACATTCATATGGTTCTATTGGGAAACAACAAAAAAATGTCTCATACAACTCATGGTATAGGTTCTCTTCTACCCATCTACGTGCATTGAACTCAATTCCAGTGTTGAATCTTTGAGCAAACTCATCCTCCGTGCTCTTAAACCATGCTTCAACACTTTCCAAGGTCAGATGTTCTGTCATCACACATCACAGGGACAAACATGCATGCCATTTCTCACAACAACTTTGAAAAGAGGACCCGGTAACGGAACCAAGATGTAGTCATTTTTATACCCTTAGATGAATAGTCTAATCCCATGCGCATCGGCCTATCACTCAATGGGTGTTGGGTGCTCACTCGAGGCATGTTGCGGGCGCCAAGCCTCTCATTTATGTGATTCTTATGAGAATGCATCATCTTATGACAGATATTCAAATGCAAGTGAATAGAAAAGAACCATGCATCATTCTGAGAACCTAGGAGGAGTTATTACATGAATTCATCCATAGAGGAGAAATGACCAACATCGTACAAAAATGGTTCATACATGAAGGAAATGCATAAGCATTGTACTCATGAACACAAATATGCCTTAGAATAGAGCCTTCCATTTATATTAACATGTTTAATAACCACATTACATCTCATGAAATCATTATAGACCCTCATATAACAATGCAGAGCTAGGTCATACATCAAAACTACACTATATTCATCATATTACAAGGATGAATACATACCCATACCTATAAATGTGCCATCACTCCTATTTTCCCTAATCCCAACCCATATAATCCCTCATGGTATTTCTATGGAGCTTCGCCTCTTTCCAACACACTATTCTCTCTCAGGATGACTCCATGTATATCCTTTTGCTACCCGAGCACTTCAATATATAGCTTTCATGCCTTCACCGCCATGCCTTCTGAGGTAACAGAGTAGCTGCCAAGTGTCTAAGTTGTCCTCCAATAGATCATTCCTCCTTTGATCTGAGCTCTCCACTCTATGCAATGATTTTCTTCTGGAACCTTCCATTGCATGTATGGAATATTCCCTTTTTGATCCTATAGTCGCTAAGCTGCACCTTATCCACTCCGCATGCTAGACGGGTCACGCTTTTCTCATGTGGTTCCTGGGACATTGAATATGGCTAATTCCAAAACTTTCCTTGCCTAGAGCATGCACTGTGTGTTCTCAAAAACCATGCTAGAACCCTTCCCTACGTGCCTTATACTCGTACACCCTTAATTAACTAAGTCCCACGCACCCACACGCCTTCTTGTACTTATCCAAATTCTAGGGCCCAACAGTCTAAATTTTTCTATCCCATCTCATTTCCAGCCATGAACATTGTCAGTTCTCAAGTCAAATTCTAACTAACATAAAAACCTCACTTCTGGAGCTAAGCTGAGCCTAATCTTTACTCATGCATGTTGTAGATACTCTTTCAACATTGCTCTCATTCTCCAAGACAGATCCCTCTCAAGGTAAGTGCACCAAGTTGGGGGGCCAAAAGGAGGTCTGGAGTGGACACATTTTTTTGAAAAATAAAAAACTGCAACTTGTACGAGTTTTTTGAAATAGTTACACTCAAAATTGGAATATGTTGTATAAACATGAATCGTAGAATTTTGAGTCTAGTTTCTAAGATACTAATTTTTATTGAAATTGGATAAGTTTATGTGGGTCAAATAACTAAAATACCAATAGTTGCTCCTATTTTTGTTAAAAAACATAACAGAGTGACTTTCATGCCCCCCACCATTTTTTGAGCACCATTTAGAACTTTTTTAAACCATTTTGTAGAAATATAGCTAGGAGCATCTAGTTTGTGCTACATTTTTTTAAGATTTTTTTAGCAAGTATTTTATTTTATTTTATTTTTCTAGTACATAAATTTATATTTTAAAAAATAACGAAGCTTCGACCATGCCCCCCTTAACTACCCCAAAAACTATCAAAAATTATATTTTTTAAAAAATATGTATAGAATTAGGCCCAGTTTGTGCTAGTATAATTTTTTTTCAACTTCAATAACCCCAAAAAAATATACATGATGAAAGATAGACATATTTAAACCTCAAAAAATATCTATAAAAAGGCAAAATTAGAAAATAAATAGTATGGAAACCTTATATTAGTCAGAAAATTTGAAAATTATATTTTTAGAAAGAAGAAACTCTGCTCTATGTCATGGTATAATTTTTTAAAATGAATCAATTGCTTTATTTTGATTTATCATGAAGGAAGTGGCATTTTTACATTTTCCTAAAAAAACACGTTTTTTGTTGTGTTTTTCCATGTTTCGGGATTGGAGATCCAAATCGGATCCCAAGCCTTGAGGCATGGCTTGGAAAAAGATAAAATGCAACACACATACGCATTATAATGGATACGCACTATAACGTGTACGCGCTATGTATAGTATAAACATTGTGTATGTTTTTGGCATGCTTATATTTACAAAAATAAATGTTTTACATTTATTTATGTAAATATAAGAAATTAGGGTCACTCTGCACCTTATGGAATTAGTCTCACAGCTCCATGAGTCACGGTTTATGAGATAGTTTTTAATAGTATAATATGGTCATTACATAGGTAATTTTCAATATTTTAGCATTCAGCCTAAATCTTTTAGTGTTTAACTTCTACAATCAAAACCCTAAACCATATGCCATAAACCTAAACCCTAAATTGTAAACCTTGAGCCCCAAACCCTAAACCCTATACCTTAAAACTTAAGCATTCATCCCTTACCCATGAGCCCTAAACCCTGAGCCTTAAGCCCTAAACCCTTAGCCCTAAGCCCTAAACCCTAAACCATAAACCATGAGCCCTAAATGCTAAACCCTAAACCCTAAACAGTAAATACTAAACCCTGACCCCTAAACCCTAAACCTTAAACATTGAATCCTAAACCCTGAGCCTTAAACCCTACACCCTTATCCATGAGCCCTAAAATATAAACCCTAGACCATATACCCTAAGCCCTAAACCCTAAACCTCGAGCCAAAAACCATAAACCCTAAAACCATAACCGTAAACCATAAACCCTAATCCCTAAACATTGAATCTTTAACCCTAAACCCTAAACCTTAAACCCTAACCATACACACTAAACCCTAAACCTTAAACCCTAAATCCTAAACCATAACCCTGAACCTTGAACCATGAACCCTAAACCTTAAACCCTGAACCATGAGCCCTAAACCCTAAACCCTAAACCCTAAACCCGGAACCATATTTCATCAATATTTCCTAGTCTTATGCCTAGAACAATCATTGAGTCTACTTATAGAACTACCTTGTTTATGAGAGGTGGGACAAGTAACTAAATGGATATGACATCTACCTTGTGCCTTGCAATGCATATTACACATCTCTTCCAAAAACAATTCTCCCCACATATACTTGCGCTCTTTAATGTAAATTTATTCACACTCTGAAACAAATTTCACATTTCTCATATTTCCATGTATGGTATTATACAAGCCAGGATGACCCATTAGAAGCTGGAAAAAATAACCATGACAACACAAAAATTAATCTTAAAGGAAATAAAAGAAACATAGATAATATAACAATGTGGAGGTGTAGCATCATAATTGAATTTCCTGCAATATCCTCTCCTCCAGAGAAAGATAAAGTTATTGTTCTACTGGAATGGATAGTAAATTTAACAAAACTTCCTGAAGTGTTAAAAATAAGCATAGAAACAGGGGACTGGATAAGAACACAAAGGTTTTATCAATCACTTAGTAAATCTTTCTTGTTTAGTTATAAATGGGAGTCACCTGGCCTACAACTTAGTCACCTTCTATTCATTGATAATTCTTTATATGATAAACCCATGGATGTTTTACAAAGTTCCTTCAAAAATATTAGGGAAGTCATCAATCCTAGTGAAGGGTGTGATGTGATTTCCAAATAACTTTAAATTCATATAGATTTAGAGGTCGTAACACGAATTTACAAATATCTCTATCATTATAAATTGAAGCCAAGTAACGGTGTCTCCCTATATCCAAGGATCGAGGGCTACTGGGGTCTATGGAAGGATTGGACATTCAGGATTCTGACATTTTCCTCCTTCAAAATATCAACAAATGAAAGACATCAAATTATGATTACTCTCTTTGAATGTTCTACCTACAAAGTCAATGAACCCTTTTTAATTGAATACTCTTTGTCAATTACTAATAAGAATGGGTAAGACACATAACATTACAATGAGTGAAATATTTCCCATGCGATGGGAAAAAGAAGATAGTTGTATTGGGTAATATTTCTTTAACCGAAGCCTTGATCCCTAAACCCTAAACCCTAAACCCTAAAACTCAAACCCTAAACCCTAACCCTAAATACTGAGCCCTAAAACCTACACCTTGGACCTAAACCCTAAACCCTAAACCTTAAATCCCAAACCTTAAATTCTAAACACTAAACCCTAAACTACGAAACCTAAACCCTGAACCCTTAGCCTGAAACCCTAAACCCTAAATCCTAAACACTAAACCCTAAACCTTGAGCTCTGAACCCTGAACCCTGAACCCTAACACCTAAACCCTTAGCGTTAAACCCTAAACCTTGAACCATGAGCTCTGAACCCTAAGCCCTACGCCCTAAACCCTGAACCTTGAGCTGAAAAACCTAAACCCTAAACCCTCAATCCTGAGCCCTAAGCCCTAAACAGTAAACCTTAAAACCCAAACCCCAAATATTGAGCTTTGAAAACCTAAAACTTAAACCCTAAACAAAGAATCCCTAAACCCTAAACCTTAAATTCTAAACACTAAACCCTAAACCCTGAACCCCGAGCCCGAAACCCTAAACCTTAAATTATAAACCCTAAACACTAAACCATAAACCCTAAACCCTTGACCCTTAACCCTAACCCCTAAACACTCAACCTTGAGCCCTAAACCCTAAACCTTGAACCCTAAACAATAAACCATAAATCCTAAACCCTGAACCATGAGCCAAAAAACATAAACACTAAACCGTAAACACTAAATCCTAAACCCTAAACCCTTAACCCTTAACCCTAAACCTTGAGCCCTAAACCCTATTCCCTGAACCCTAAGCCTTAAACCCTAAATCCTAAAACCCAAACCCTAAATATTGAGCCCTAAAACCTAACCTTAAACCCTAAACCCTAAACACCAAATCCTTAAAACATAAACCTTAAACCCTAAACCTTAAATTCTAAACACTAAACCTTAACCCTGAACATCATTTTAGTAAGGATGTCATTTTAGTAAGAAATAGAGAAGCATCATAGAGCTGATTCGTGGTCACTAAAGTGAATTATGGACAAAATTTCAAAATTAGTACCAATTCAAGTAGTGGTAGGGCCAAAATCAAATACAAAAGGTAAAAAAACCTACAAAATGACTATATGTTTTCACAAAACAAAGACCGACTACAATATATATGGCTTGAAAGTGTTATGTCATTACTGAAATTCTAAAAATGAGTAAGTACTGACCAGATTATATTTTGAAAAATTATCTTCTAGATTATCACTCTCATAACTATGGAACCGATTCCATCAGGTGCAGGGTGACCCTAATTTCTTATATTTAGTAAAATAAATTAAAAGTATAAGATTTTATCTTATACCTAACATTTATATTACTAAATATGGCTCTTTCTAGAACCTACAAAGTTCATATAGAGTAAAACGCGTATGTGTTTTGTGTTCATAGAAACGCGTACATCTTATAACGTGAGCACGTTATAATGCATGCGTGTTTTAGGTTCATGAATTCCCAAACCTAGGAAAACATAACGTGATCATGTTATTGCAAAACATGATCATGTTTTGCTCATTTTCTAGTTTTTGTCCACTTTTTGGCCCCCCAACTTGGTGCACTTACCCCTCACTCCAATGCTTCATTTTCATCTAAATACCATGGAGGAGAAACCTTCTTCTTGGACCTTGACTACCTCCTCTTTTTCTAATTTCTCATTTATGGATTCAATCACATTCTTGGAGTCCTTTTTAGAACTTTGACTAGCTTCATCCTTCCTTTTGTATGCTCTATCTTGTGGCTTAGGTATTGAATTTCTTTCTTTAGCTGACCAGCATCACAGAACCTTACAATGTGCCCAACCTTGTGGCACCTAAAGCATTCAACATTCCTTCCTTTGCACTCAAAATATTTGTGTCCAAATTCATTACAAGAATAGAAATAGCCATTGAATTTGCTTACATACCTTCTTGTGTTTGATGGTTCATTTTTGCAGTACTTTGCTAGGTGTCCTTTTTAATGAAAATGATAACATTCAGCTCTGTATATTTTTCCAACTTTTTCTTCTTCCTTATGTACTTGTTCTTTAGTTTCTTCTTTATAAACTTCATTATTTTCCACATTAGGATTACATGAATTAGCCATGTGACCATAAGCACCACACTTGTAGCAATTAACATGAAAAATACCATGTTTAAATGCACTTGGTTGCCTAATAGGTGATCTTTTATGAGATGAGTGTTTTGTACTACTTCCAATTATTGACTACATTTTGCTATTTGAACCTTGGATTAATTCACCTTCATTATTCTCAAAATAGTATAAATCTTCTATGAAACCTAGTCTTGTTCTATCACCATATGCCTTTTATTTTCCTAACATCCTATCTAATTTTTCTGAGTTTTCTTGAAAAGATGATACCTTACTTGTCATGATTCTTATCTCTATCTTCAGTTCTTCATTCTCTTTCTTCAGTTTTTCTTTTTCTGTTAGGGCTTCCTTGAGTTGAATTTACACACACTTGATAAATTCCTCATGAGATACACTATATTTTTGTAATAGATCTTCACAGGAGTCTACTTCATACCTTATCCAATGAATATCTCCCATCCTTGTCACCAAAGATATCCCTCTAGTTTGTAATAGTTGCTCTCAAGGGTCTGCTCTGATACCAATTGCTAGAATTGACAGAGACTAGGGGTGAATCATTCCTTTGAGAAAAAAAATTCTTTTACACTTCAAACAATGAATATTCATTCATATACATACACTCTTAAAGACTACATCCAAGATTGTTTAAACATCAATAGAAATAGTTTTTCATAGAATGCATACAAGAAATGAATATCAGACATGCTCAAAACTTCTTCATTCATAACACAAGACATGATGCTTGATAAATATCATCAAATTACAAGATACAATTAGGATTAGAATTCAAACATACAGCTGTAAATTTTCTCTCTTTCATCAACCAGTTGTTGCAAGCACTTCATCATCTTCATACAACCACAACCAACTACAGACCTAAAAACTTACAGTGATTTTGGGCTATGCCTAAGAGGTTTTTATTTGCAGAAAATATTTATTCAATAGAAGATAATGGGGTTTATCAACAACAGCTCACAAATGATCTTACATGAATAGATATACCTCTTTAGACATGACCTTTGGTCTTCCACTTACCATGACTCTTCAAATCACTCATATTTTTATCTTCTAGCTCTTAAAATTTTTATACAAGTATTTCATCTTTGTATTCATGTGGTACATGGTCCCATAAATTCAAATAATTCTCTTTTATTCTTATAAACTTTCCACATTATCTAAAACATTCATTTAGGCTTATAGGTGTGTTTAAATTAGCCTCTGCAAAAATAGTCTTGAAAAACCATCTAGCTGGATCACTTCCACTCATCCTCATGACCCAAGTAATATATAAAAGTGAATATTATAATTTATAATTTCATTAAAATTTACCAGCAAGAGCCAACTCAAGTCTTAACACACCAAGAAACACCACTTTGCAATACTTTTCTGGCTGGTTTCAGCATCTCTCAATTTAGTCTTCAAAAATTGAGTTGATACATACCTCAAATATATTCATTATGCCACAAGTAACCTATCAATGGAAATATCCTGATGTCTGATATCTCATCCAGTACTCATACTTCTCTAATTAATGGCATAAGGCTTCCAAAAACATGTATCTCTGCAACTAGTTTGGATGATCTTAAAGACACAAAAACTAGTCTTACATTCAATGTGGTCAAACACTCTGAAAGGAATTTTAAAATATCCCTATCACCTCTAACACTTAAATTTGGATGTTTAAAATACTTTAAATAATTAATAACCATAGGTCAAATGGATAAGCATTCACCTACCATCTCATTCTGACAAGTTTCTCAAAAAGCCTAGATAAGCAATTTTGGTACAATCACCTCCAAGAAAGAAATGACCTTTTAAAACTAAACTATGCACTTCCACACATTATATTTCATGTAAAAATATTTATAAATTAAATAAACAACATCCATACAATTTAATTCAACGTGGATACCTTCATTCTCCTTCACTAGCTTCTCAAAACGAGCTCCTTTTGCCGGTAAGCTCACAAATGCACTCAATACTCCAATTTTCTCCAAATGAGTTTCTTAGGTAACTTCATGAAGCTGATTTATATATCCCCAAAATCATCCACCTCATATTTGAGCATATGATCCTTTGCAATTTTTACCTGTACGTTGAAATCTTCTTAAAAAGCCTATTTTTGAGTGGGGCCCACCGAGTGCCGAGAAGCCAAATCACCATGAAATTTTTTTTTAGGATTCCTATATATGTTCTAATATATTTTCAAGAAAAAAAATTGAGTTTGGTCACCTAACCAACTCAATTTTCCAAAACTGGTCCAAACTGGGTTTTGAAGGACTACAAACATGCTCACAAAAATGGATAGAACTTCTAAAATACTCAACCAATCACTAAAATATTTTTTCATAATAATTTTATCTAAATTTTATCCATTTTTTTCTCTTATTACTTATCCTAATGAGGCTCCATAATTTATCTTGACTGCTAATAAGTTTGGTGCTCAATTTGCATACTTTGAAAAACCCGGTTTTGGAAATACTTGCATAACTTGCAAAATATTCATCCTCAACTTCTGAAATTTTTTCTCACACCTTAAGAACACATCCCTATAAAAATTTCAAGTTATTTTTCCTCTGGTTCATCCTGAATCTTTCCATTCCATCTCATCTAGGTACCCTTTGGTCTCTGATTCTCAACTGCTCTACTAGTCTGACTTGTATGAGTGCTCAAAACACATGATTGACCACCTATGAATACTTTTAAACCTTTTAAAACACCATTCCATGATCACACAATGCTTATTTTTCATCTTCATGCCTTGGATCATCATATCACACCTTGCTTGCTTGTGGAACAGCTTAAGAAAACACTATGTTGACGTGTTTCACCTTCAACCACCTAGTTTGACTTTTGTATCACCATATATATCTCATGTGACACCTCATGATTCCATATCCATGATTTTTCTCCCTTGGGTTGTGTGGATTTTCATGTTTTCTTGATTTACACCATGTACCTGCATTAGGCCAAGGCCTAGAATGACTTGAATTGACCCATACATCACATAACTGAAACATTTGGACATGTTAAAGACTCATTGACACATCTCACTCACCTCATGGACCTTGTTTGACCTTCATACCACCTTTGAAACTCCTAGATCACCTAGCCAACAGACCTAGAACACCTAAACCACTTGACATCAATGGAGTTGATATCAATGAAAACACAAGTGACACATACTTCCAACAAGTACTAGTTTCCTCAGAGGACAAGGAGGATTTTTCGTTTAAAATATTTTTATAGAAGCTAATCTTGAGCTTCCTCCTTTGATAATGTTCTGATCTAAAGTGGTAGATCCGTCAGGAAATGAGACTTCCGAAATCTTGTTGTGAGCCTTGTGCTTAAGAGTTTTAATATGAAAAAACTTGGTGTTTCTATCACCATCCTTAAGCCATAAAACCCTATATTTCTGCCTCTAAAAATTTTCTCCTCTAGCACAAATATTATGAAAATCAGACAAGAGATTTTTTTCTTGAATATAATATTCATGGGACATGCCTATAGCTGGTACCCTTTTTTTCCAATGCAGCCAACACCTCCTTTACCTATTTCCTTTGAGTGAATACATTACCAAAAAAAAATCCTATTCCATGTCCTAACTTTCTACTTTACATTTTAAAGCTTCTGGACATGAACCTAAATTGTGATGTACCTTCCAATTCTAACCCCCACCATTCCTTGATTTTTTCCTTGATGTCTGGGTGGTCAAGCCACATTTTCTCAAACTTGAAGGAAGAGTGGGTAGGCTTTTCATTTTTAAGCATGTTCAACACAATGGGGTTATGATCTAAACTGATTATGGGAAGAGAAGAAAGGTGAAAAGCTTGAAAAAAAAATCCACTCTGGAAGAAATAATGGCCCCATTAAGCCACACTTAAATGTTCTCATACCTCTAGTCTCTTATTAGACCAAGTATAAGGATTTCCATGGATCTCCATGGTCAAAGAGATTATATTGAGAAATAAAATCTTATAAATCCTCCATCCTAGCAGTATGGTCAGAAGAACCACCTTTCTTTTCAATAGGAGAAAGGGGATTGTTGAAATACCCTCATGATTAACGAATGCCAGTTATCACTGTTCACCTCAATTTTTTTTGAGATATTTCCAAAGTTTCCTTCTACCATGAAGATTATTAGGAGCATATATAACATAAAACGGATCAAAAAAATTGAGCTATCAAGAGTTTGAAAAGCAACATCAAGGTGATAAGAGGAGGAGTATACCATCTTTCCCAAGATTAAGGTTGGGTTCCAAAGAATAGCAATACCTCTATATGCCCCTCTAGAGTCAGCAAAATTCCATTCCGTTTTTTTTTTCCAAATATTTATCCTACAAGACTTCATAGCTTTAAAATTCATTTTGTGTTTATTGGATTGCCATAACGGTGGGTTTGTAGGATTTTCTTAATTCCTTTAAGAGTGCATTATTTACCACTCCCATTAATACCTCCTAATTTTCTATGATACAATTTTCATTAAAATATGTGGGGTAGGGTTTATAACAAATCGTCCAATGATGATTGAGTTCAATCTGATAAGAGCCTTATCTATCTCATTTTTTCTCTTATCATTGTTTGTTGGTCTTCTCTTTGGTGGTGCTTGGCCCCTGTATTGTATTACCTCTTGGAAGATCTAGTGACCCTGGAATAGGATGTAGTCCAATTATCTAGGTGACTTTTTCTTGTCAAAGAACAAAGCATCATGAACACCTTCAAAGCCTTTATATTTCTAGGGTTTTGGATTGTACAAGAGTAAAATCAGGTGACAAATTATTGGTGCTTTCTGTTAACACATGTTTATTTTCATGGGTGTGATCTCTCCTTCCTCTTTTTCTAGGCTAGGAGTCTTCAGAATGCCTCGATTATTCTTCTTTAACAGATGTGAGGGAGAAACTTCAACCTTGTGATTTGGATATTGTTTTAGAAAGTATATGGGGATACTTTATTCAAGTCTCTCCATCTGACTCCAAGTGTAGGATATCTTCCTATGCAATGGATCAGTAGTCGTAATATCATTATCCCCTTCATTATTTGATTATCTAGGAACTATTGATCCTTTTAGGTCCTTTGATAAAACACCCTACGTTCAAATGTATTATCATCCCCTCCATTATTAGGTTTTTTAGACGTTGTTATAGGAATTCTATGCAGGTCCTTTGTCAAAGTATCCTCTTTTACATTAACCGAGTCTTCAAAAATGGATTCTAGAGAAGGATCCTGAGAAGAATCTTCACCCAAATGAGTGTAAAGATAAATTTGTGTCTTGAAAACCATTTCACTCTAGAATTTATTCTTGGTTTTAGATTGATCTCAACCATTTAGAGTAACTCATCTACCTTAAGACTAAGATCTACTAGAATTTTCCTCTTTGTCTATCTTCCTTTGTTGATTAAGCCCATAAATTTGTTCAAACTTTTGTAGAGGGGTTTTAGGCACCCAAAAATTCCTACAAAAATGAGGCTTTTTAGATGGAGTTTTTAAAGTTACCCCCATGAAATTTCTTTTGATTAGGGCCAATATTTTTGATAACACATTCGTGGCCTCCCCCATAACTTTTATTACCCTTATCAAAATCCCTAGAGTCTTATCTCTTTTCCTTTATTATGAATCCAATGCAAATCCCACTTTTTCCTTCCTTTCTCCAATATTTTTACGAGTCCAGATACATTTTGTTGTGAAATGGCCCAACTTGTAGCATTTGGAGCATCTCATCTGAAAAGATTAATAGAAAATTAGTTTGCTTCCAAGCTCCTATCCTATGTTTGAAGCATGACATGATCTAGAAACTTTTGTCTCCATGTCAGTAGAGACACTGAACCTCAAAAAAGCCAGCTGAGATCTATTTTTTGTAGAACTCTATGGTCCTATTAGAGATCTAATAGATATAGAAATATTCAGCTAGGATTTCATCATCCCAGTATTATAATGGTAGGTTTGGAAGTCTAAACCATAAGGGGATGGTATTGATATTCTCCTTGAAAGGGTCAAATCCAAGGTACCATCATTTAATGAAAAGACCCATGTTCCCCAAACACCATGGACCTCCTAGTAACACAACATCTATGTCTTGTTGGAGATTAAACTTGATAAAAAAGAAACCATTAACCATAGATGAAATAATCATTTCTCCCAAAGGATTCCACTTTCATATTTCCCATTTTCTAACAACATTAATGTTAGGTCAAGGACCCATGAACTTACCCACTAGCGCCATCTGGTTCTTTTGAATTGCTCTGTTGAGACAAGTCTCTGATATTTGGATGTGAAGGATTCCCTGGTCGTCCTTAGAGCTACAAAAAATAGATAAGGCATGGGGTTCCAAAGAGTTAATGAGGTCCATGTTTCTACCTAGTAGTTTCTTGAAATCCCTACCCATATGTTTGGCTTTTTCAGCTCTAGCCTCTTGTTCAGAAAAGGGGTGGTATATTTCCGATTATCATCAACCTTGTAGATTGTAGTGTTGACCTAAATCACTCCAAGGGATCCCGTAGGCTCGACCATTGCATCTAAACAACTCGAGGATGTATCCATCGTTGCTTCGATAAACTTGACAGCAACAGAAAATCCCCCAGATGTGATTGTAGCTTTAGGGAATCTCGCAAGCATGACCTATACAACTCCATTGTAGCATAAATTCAAATTTTTAGCCGTTAGCATAGCAAAAACAACACTTTCCATAGGGCTATAACAGCACTTTCCTTGGTACCTCAGCATAGGGGTGATATTCTCTTTTCCTAGGATCCACATGTACCTCATCCTAGGTCATCATTGATCATCAGGTAGGGGTGATTATTCATCTTGGCAGCTCCACAATCTTGTCCCATGAGCTCATAATATCCGTGCACCTAGTTATCACAAACAACACTTGTTATGTTAGATACTGAGTGAGCATCATCCCATTGAAGTACACTATCAAGAATGGGATCAAAGAACCCCATGATCTCATTTTTGATGGTTCATATGTGGTTTATATTATCCCCATCATTTAAATACTTAACATAAGATGACCTTTTATTATTATCCATCATAATTATCACACACTAGGAGTCATTTACAAAACTGATGTAGAGATTCTTAAACTGTAAGTTGGCCTTATTTTCATAACAGCAAGGTACACCCAAGAGATCAGGAAAATTATCTTCTCCATCTAATGATCACATCAAAATCCCATTAGAACTTAATGTTAGGTTGTTGATGATGGCATTCTTCAAGAACTTGATTGGTAGTGCACATGTCTTATATACCATGAACAAACCATCAAGATATGGATGAAGCGTTGGGTGATCCATCTTATTTCATGTATTGAGAGTGATTATGTTGAACTTTACACTCATATAAACCAGAATATCATTGATCATCCATCCATTGATAGCAACATCTACCAGAATATCCCAATCATACTTTATACTCTACTTGGTCCTTACTTCTCTGTTATGTGTCTAAAAAAAATATTTTTCAACTATAAGCTAGTTGACTAGATGTGAAGGCCATTACCCAAGTAAAGGAATGATTTATTCAATTTTAAGGATCCTACACACTTTTCAAAACTCATATTTGTCAATCTTGATCTCTAAAGTTCTCCAGAAGTGGTTATGTACATGTACTTCTTCTTTTAAGAACTCAATTTCTCCCTGGAGTTCTCTATCCACATGGTCTCTTGCAAGATATCCTTTTTGGTCTCCCATTGGGGTATCATTTTCGAGGAAGAGGATCCTCATGCATGATTACCTCTAAGGTAGTCTCATGGGTGTTAATATGTGCAATAAATTCTTATGTATCACCTTGGGACCTGGATTATATGTTGTGCAATGAAATTATTTAGATAGATATGAATATAAGCAGTAATATAACACCAAAGAACACAAAAATATAGAGAAATGTTCACAATATGTAAGTAAAATGACTTATCCACTTTGAGGGGGAAACTTTTAAACCATACAATAAAACTCAAGTTCTCAATCATGATCATCTAATACTCACTAACTCCTATATATACCCTACTATGATATTTAAAGCACCAAGGATGACCTATTTAACATGTGAGATAATAAATAAATATGATATGACATGTTAGGAGATAATGTTAACCACATATTAGCAATGCATATCCTGATATAAGATAAAGGACTAAGGGCGTAACATGTTGCTTCTCTAGGATTTGGATGTCATTATATTTTTGTAGAGTACGTAATCCTAATCATGACTATACCCTTCTCACTTTTTTCCCTAGTCATTGTCACATATAATCTTTGGAAATCTTCAACATTATGTTTTCCTCAGTAATAAGTGCAAGTGGGAAAATTAGGTCAGTCACACTAATAGTGACTTGGTGACCCACATTGTAACAAGTACAAGGTGAAAACATCCCACCTCCACATCCTCCTTGGTGACATCCTTCCCATTCACATGCATTCCCATTATGGTTCTATTGTGCATCGATGATAGTAGCATATTTCAATCCAAGGGTGGTGCTTCATGAATCTAATCAATGACTTGATAGTCCTCTATGTTGTGTGTGTGTGTGTCACAAATTTTTTAATAAAACGAGAACTTCGTTTGATTGTCATGCTTAAGTAGGGGATAGTTTAGAACATCATGGTCCTCCCTAAAAATCTCATAGGATTTAAGAAATGCACTAACACTTTGTTAGTGATAGTTTTTATTAGTGTCTCCTTTTACTTAATCGTCAATACATCAAATTCTAGTGTGATTATCATGTGCATTGTTGGTAGTAAATATCTCCAGTTGAGTAGTTATTTCCCATGTTTATGCTTTCATAAAAGGGCTTACTCTAGTATTAATTCTACTAATATCCTTTATGCATAGTGTATCTTTTAGATCCTCCCTAGGATCTATAAAAGTCTTGATTGAAATGGCATGTCAAAATAGAAACAAAAATCCTCTAATGAACCACTGCATGTTTTGAATATAATGGATCTTGTATGAAATCTTAGAGATCAAAGTTTTGAAATGCACATCATACACATGCACACTCTTTATCGGCTCTAGTCAGATATCCTTTAAATCATAAATTATCTATTATTCAAACTTGGGGATATAAAATTCCTTTAGAAAGGCATCTTTTATTTAGTTATAATCAACCACATCTTATTTTGGGTCATACTTATGATACTAAGTATGTACCCAATATAAAAGTGTCCTAGAAAATTTGTTTTCCTTACACTTAGGAGAATTGATCCCCTTCGCATGCTAGATAAATTCACACTTATGAATGTGTTCAGTTGTGTTCTCAACCCTGTGATACACCAAATTATAAAAGGAAATCTCATAAAAGATCTAGGGTAAATGATCCCCAATGACTTGTGTTACGATAATAACTCTCCCTTGCACAAGTTCTCCCATTATTTAGCCTACTCCTGATGTTCCCAATCCAACACCGCTACTAGGTGAGATGGGTGAAATGAAAGATGATGTGATGTTAGGTGTATCCTTTTTGGTCCCAACTACCTATGATGTCGCATCCTGTTACACTGTAATAGTGTTCCTCATCCTTCAACCTTGTGTATTGTTTAGGGATTAGTTAATGAGCCCATTGCTCATCATATCAATTTTTTTTGCACTATTTGAATTGAAAATGGGTCTATATGGTCCTCCAATTGATTTTTAAAATATTGAAACTTGTTGTAACATGAAGGGAGATTCCCCCTTCAAACATATTTCTCTTTTCTCTTGTCCAACTCTTCATCACTATCAGTTATTGGCATGAGTGAGTTAGAGTGATATCAATGACATAATATTTCATTAATGAAAAAGAGGATGATATAAGAGTTCTTAAGGATGATTGATATGATGGTGACATATACAAATAGGTTGTGTCATGGTGGAAATAGTGGAAACAGTGAGAATGGCTTGGCCTAGTAGGCCTAATCAGGTGACATAGTTAGTTTATCTGATAGAGCATGATTGTTTGAGTTCCATGGTGACTTGAGGAGCATGGTAGATGCATGGAGATCATGAGTAGAGAGTGTTGAGAAACTCATGACAGATTCAAAGTGCATGGACATGTTTGGAAATGGTTTACAGGTGCTCATTGAGACCTAGTCTAGGTGTTTGAAGATAAAATGGAGCATGAAGTGAGTTGCAAGGCTATGGGATCACATGGAGGCATGAAAGTGTGTGAGACATGTTTTCTCAATTGTGTTAGGTCCTTTTGGATATCTTAGAATCACACGTATTTTGTTCTTCTACTTTGACATGATCTAAACTAGACCTAATCCGAGTGTATGGAGGCCTAATAAGGAATGATATTCATTTGCAGAAGTGTGTGATCCCTTGGAGACACTCATGAGGTTATTTCATACTATTTTCAGCATGTAGAGGCAATTTTTAATAGTTTTGTGCATGGTTGTAGTGTTATTTCACTTGGTTATGACCTGAACTAGGTAAAAATATAAGGCCTAGTCATACAAGTACTAGTGGTACTGAACATGCAGAGCTATTTATGACTATGTGAGAATTGGATGTGTTAGTAGAGGGTATTAGGGTGTTGTGGGAAAATTTCAAGGTTTCATGATGAAGATTTTGTAATTTATGATGTTTTTGGTCCTATTGAGTTCTAGAGAGTGCATTTTCTAGCTCAAGGTGAGAGAAATCTTCTTGGTTTGCATGTGTGATGTTAACATGGGACCCTGAGACTTTCAAGGATTATTTTTCATGGAGTTAAGAATATCTTATAGTTTTAATGAGATCAAATGAGTTCCTAATATTTATGAATGATTGTTAAGAAGGTAAGTCACTTTTTATGGTTCTGAAACCCTAGTTCATGAGCGATAGGAGAAAAATTGATGGTATGAGACCATAATCAATTAGATCATCAAATGTGATGATTGGATGATGGAGAGGACTCTCGCAGATTTAAGATGATGGTGGTTTAAGATCATGACACTTAATGGAGCCCACTCAAATGCCCTTATTTTAAGGAAAGAAGGATTTAATCTCAGGTTTTTCATTAGACCCTATGACTAATTTAGTGTTCTAACATCTATAGGAGCTATGCTACATGTTTGAATTAATTTCAGATCTTGGTGAGGTGATTTTATGACGTACACATGTCAAAATAGGTTGACTGGTTTCTGGGCCAAAAGAATAGTTTTAGCAGTCTTAGAGAATGGAATTACTTGAGAACTTGTGTGCATGGTGATGAATTTTAATGGATTTGGAGGTTTTTTTTCTAACTCATGTGACATATTTCATGTTTTTTAAGCTCTCAAAGTTTAAAGAGGTGGTATGATTGAGGTCACAAGCTGACCTAGTTTTACTTGTTTAGGAAAGCAGGGGTTTGGTCTAAAGATTATTCTAAGCGGCCTATGTATTGGTTTAGATGAGAATGGATATCCATTAAATAATGAATAATGATTATTTTTGTTCCTATTGAATGAATTTATAGGTCATGAAAGTGTCAGAAAGGGTGCAAACATGTTGAGTTTCCCAAACTAATTCCTAGGAAGCTAGTTTGCTGAAGAGGAGAAGTGGTTCCATTTGCATTTTTTTTATTAATGATGCTTAACTTGCTTAGATGTGTTCTACATGTAATTGGATTTCCAATGAGTGGTTACATGGCATAGTTGATAAAGCCTAGAATTTACCAGTAAAATCCTAGATGTGTCGGCACATTACTCAACCTAGACTGAGTGCTCACCCGAAGCACGCAAAGGTACTAGGTTCCTCTTTAGGGTTGTTGTTGCAGGATGTTAGCATGATGAAGACTTAATGCATTAAGATCCATAATTAATACATCATTCTACAGTGCATGTTCAGATCTAGATCTAAATAATAACAAATGTAAACAATATCCATAATGAAACCAACCATGCAAGAACCAATTATACTCATAATTAACACTCTGACTCAACCAATACACTCCATTATATTAAACATGATAAATTCACAGAAGCTCAGTACAATAGATAATACCATCGCTTATGTGTGCATCAGATTTGATAGCATAACTTCATAGTAACTTTGTTCTCACACACTCTTTTCTACATAGTCTATACTATATTTATATGGGTGGGGACTTTCCCTTCACCACTTGCCTAATCCCAAAATAGGTCACATGCTGAGAATAACCATGCAACTTTACAATAATAGGCTCTCATGCACGTATGCTAATAATAAACCTCTCATAGTTAACTAACAGTGGTAATTCTTATTGTTAACTTGATCCCATGAAAATCACTTGATAGCCACTTTTGCCAAAAATAGCCTCATGCGTGACGGGTAAGTATCTATTTAGTTTGTGTGCTCTATACACGCCATCTTCCAAAAATAGCCCGTGCAATCATGAAAACGGATGAGTTCCTAAATCTAGTCCATCTTTCGTCCTTCACGTGTGATTCTTTCTCTGACCCTTTCCACACCTCTGAAGTACGCTCTGTTATTCCGTGCGCAAAATTTTCAAGTATGTTCTTATTTTTAGCAACCATACTATTGATTGACTCAACATTACCCCACACTAACTGCATTGCTACCTCGGTAACGGTTGCCTCCGAATGTTTAATGGATTAAAGAATATGAATGGAAGAATGTATATGAATTTGATGTATAAAAGAGTTACTTTACTCAGCTACATCTTCTTCTTCTACAATGAAAGAATCAATTTTGAGATATTCCTCTTTTATTTCTGCCTCCAGGGTGTCTATCATTCATTCAACGCAGACTTTAATTTTTCTTGGATATCTATCTGTAATAGAATCCAGACTCATCTTGGGAAATCTATTCTTTCTCATTCTGCAAGACCAGAACAATGCTGGACATTGCAGTCATTATCCCCCTCTAATAGGTCCAGTTTTTTGTGCTATAAGCTTCCCAAGCTCGTCCAACCTTTCCTTGACTTGGTTCTTGTGCCACTACAAGGGCCTCACACTTTTGTTTCCCAATTTTACTAGCGCTAACCTTTCTATGCGACCCTATATGTCTCTTCCTTCATGGCTTTCAGGACTTCATTGTCTTCCACAATGGTCCTGGTCCTGTATAACTTGCTTTTGGAGTTGTACAAATATTTAATGTTCTGGTCCGCTTTCCTCAGCTCTTCCTGCAAGGCTCGGAGAGAAATACCTTGTAAGATGAAATCTTCCTTATCATGGAAGTATTTTCTCACTCTTACTTCTTACTCAAGGATCCTTTGGTGCTGGCATGCACATAGGTCCATCCACAAGCACTAAATCCACCAAGGTACACACATAATGCATTGTCGAAGGAAACATTTCATGATACCTTGGATTCTAAGTGTGGTCTTGCTCTTCAGGACATGGTCTCCGAGATCCTCCTCTGCCATGTCTGATAAGTAATTCATTCTTCTTCTACTCCAAGTCTTTATCTTGCTTTAAGGTGTGCTATCTCTGCATATTTGGCTTTGAGTTCTTCCCTTAGTGCCTTAATTGTTGCAGCTTTATCCATATTCCTTCATGTACTACCTCTGTCGATGCTTTCACCAAGGCATTAATCACTTGCTCATCTGAGCATAACAATAGGCTTTACTATTATATTTCTGACCTAAGGTGTCTTCTTCAACCTTCTTGATACACAAGACTCTTCACATACGTCGAAGTATGGTTCGTCCATATGGGTGTGCATGGGCTAAGACAGTTGCTTCCTTGTGTGCATTATGACCATATCTTCATCCATCAGCTCCCATCCATATAATTCCTTAGGGGTCACCATGATTTGAAAACGGGCATGGGGAACAATTTTACGTGTGTCCTCAGCGTAGCCCATGACCGGTGAAACAATATATTCCCCACTTGTTCTTCTAGTTCTTGGCCCCTTAGGAACTAGAGCGTCAAGATTTAGAGCTGGATCTTCTAATTTTTTTAACATTATCTGGTCCTGCTTCTCCTTCCTTTACCCCTTCTTATCCATAATTTATCATCTTCATATTTCATTTCTTCCTCCTCATGGCTCTTCCTACATCCTCTGGTAGTGTAGGGGATTCAGGTGCTCACTTTCTGCAAACTCCTCCACCTCCTCACCCAGTCTCAGCTTCCTCCTTTTTATTCTAGTTATTCTCCTTCTGAGGAGAGAGTTGTGGTGATCTCCGAACTGATTGTGGAGTATCACCTTGGGTTCATGGTTCTCCCTAAATACCCTTATGAAACGATGCTCTCCTTGGATTATATCCAAGTATTCATCACATTCTTGTTATACCTAGGGTGGAGTAGTCACGCACTCAAATCCTACCCTATTTGTGGGTTGTCCTTCGTCCTTTATGCTATAGGCCACCACTATCTTATCGTTATTATTCCTCTTCATCCTCCACCACTATAGCTCTTGCAGGCTGTAGGATTTAGCACGTTATCCATTATATGTTTATCCTCGGGTGGTCGTGGGAGTGTGAATTCATTCTCTATGTACTTGTTACCCTCCGACTTAGGCTTAATTTGAAGGTACACAAGTGTCAGCTCCACTGTCTCCAACTTGCCAAACTCACAGGATTCATGCTTATCATATCCAAAATTATTCTCTCAATATAGGCATTCCTTCTTGGGTATCCATAGGTCTTCTTTAGGGTATGGTAGTCGCCGTATACCTTGTCTACAATGAATTTCAAATGGCGACATGCATCCAGAAAAAAATGGTGGAATGATGTGTGGAAGTAGAGCGTGCTGTGAAAGCATATGGCATTTTACACCAAGGTGCTTAAAGTTCCATATTTCATTACAAAGCGCACTATACTGAAGTGTTGGTATAATCGGGAACTTGCACTTCCTTGCCCTACCACTGAAAGGTAGCTCATTAGGAATGCACCACTCTTCTTCGAACGTTGCACTCAAAGCCTATCATACCACATCTCTACCATTTTCTTGAATGGCCCACTCATTGACCTGTCGCACACGTATTTTTCAAATCTTTCTACCAGTAGACTTATTCTCCATAGCGTACTCCCATACCTTTCTCATTTGGCCCATTGGGTACTCTGATCTCCATAAATACAAAGCACAGTAGGATCACACTAAAACTAATCCTCTCACAAGTGTGCACTTCCTCAACTATGGTCTCCATAATGTAGCCTGCAATGTTATAGATGAATCCCTGAGACATTTTCTTTGCAACATGGAGTCACATTATGTTCGCCTTTGTTACCACCTCTCCTGATCATTCAATTTTTTCACTAGGTGTGCAACTGCTTGTACCACTAGGATACTTCTTTTAGCTTATCTATATCCATACTGCACGCGGACCTTTGGTATATCCTAATTCTTTTCTCATCTCTAGGATTATTGTTTTATCTGTCAAGTCACTCTCCAAATCTACTCCTAAGCCATTTAATCTTGTCAATGTTGACAATTAATGTTGCAGTAATCCTTACCCTCCGTCCTGCGAAATAGAATAAATATTCATATATCTTATTAATCAACAATTGATATAGAAGGTTCATACTTTCCGAAGTGTAGGATCTCATGCAACTGGTAAACTCCTAATCTGCTTCAGTAACTTTTCTCCTAGTGTCATCATATACTAACATGTCTTTTGTCATGTGCACTTATTTTTCTTTATACATAATAACGCATCCAACTCCTTTTTGTTCTCTGATGTGCGGTGGTTGTAATAACTGATATCATGCACTTCCGAATGTGAGACTCGCATTCTTGTCCCACTATTACATATTTCTGGGTATTACATTTTTGAGAAATTAATCTCATGAGTAATTTCAACCTCTACTTCCACTTTTTTCTTCTCTCCTTTAGCTCATGCGACAGGTGTTTTCTTTGGTGCCATCTATAACTTACAATTTTATAACTTTAAATTCTCACCTTCTATCTTCTGCAACGTGCAAACCCAAAGCCCTAGCTTGAATTCTACATGTGCCCTAGTTAAAATAACGTGCCCTAGCTCATTTGCAATTCTTTGACTTCACTCAAACCCTTTGCAAATGGGGACACAAGCTTCTCTCTGCGCACAAATATTCTCATCCACGTCTCATTTCACACCCTTTTCATTTGAATACACTTCTCGCAACTCGGTCGTGATTTGGATCTTTCAAATTATCACGATTACAACGGTAAAAATGAACTCGCATCCTGTACTTTTATGGATTTTCAAAAATTTAGTGTATTTATTGCTCCTTCACCTACCAATAATCCCCTCATTAATTTACTAATTGCATAGTCTTTCCACGTGGTACATCTTCATGCCCCAAGCTTTAACCTTCTATTGCGCATTCCTACCTTCTTAGCCACAGACTTCTCTTCGGCGCACTCCCCTACACTTGAGTACCTCGTCACTGCGCCTTTCACTTGGTAGTTTTCACGACCTCCTGCTTACATCTCGTTATACTTGTTCCTTCATTCATCTCCATATATGGTCATCTTTTCTAGGAAGAAATCTCTTTTCTAATAGTTATCCAGCTTGAATAGCACCCATAGCAATTTGGTCCTTTCATGTGTACTTATTTTCCAACAGTCTTAGTACTTGGATATCAATAAACTTCACCCCCACACTAATGGTATGTGTAGTCCTCTTGCGCATAAAAATTCTTCAAACAAAAATTAGGTTCCAGGCGTGCGAACATGCTTATTACATAAGAAATACTAAACGAAATTGACAAAGCATAACAATGAATGAAGGAAATACATTAAAGAGAATATAGAAAGGGAATCCTATTCTAAATGACAATACTGCCTTATTACAAATACCAATAGGACTTATTTTATAGTATGGCTTCAACCTACTTCCATGTTGAAGTATCCGAGTAATCACATTACATCAAGCGTATCTAACTGGACATGTGCCTGATTCAAGAATATGAGTGATAACATATAACCCCAACCAATTTACCTTGAGTTTTCCTAGATGGCGCAAAAAATAAGAATCATAAAGGAGCACCATCTGTCATAACCTCAAGATTTTTATCCCTGATGTGCCTATCATGCCATACTTTCTTCCTTGAATTTTCTTGTTTTTGAAGTCCAACGTGCTATTGCTCGTCACTCTACTCCAACTTGATCAAGTTTTCAATCCGTTCTTCTAATGTTTTTCATGAGCTAGACCTCTAGCATGTGCAATCCGCAAAGAAGGTAACATGAATTCCATAGGAAGAACTACTTCTGTGCCAAACACTAACTGAAATGGTGTGGCCTTGTTTAACCTTTTGTATGTTGTTTTATATGCCCAAAGCACTGCAGAAACTTTGTCATCCCAATCCTTTCCTTCCAACATCACAATTTTTTGTCAATGTCTGACTCAAAATTTTGTTGAAGGCCTCAATCAGTTCCATTTTCCTAAGGATGATAGGGTGTAGTCTTATGATGTGCAATCATAAATTCATCCAATAATATTTTGATTGTCTCATTCAAAAATGTGTGCCCCTATCACTTGTCAAACTTAAATCGACATCCATACCTTGTAAGAATATTTGCCCATAAAAACCTAGTATGCTTTTAGCTAATGTACAATCCTTAGTAGGTGCTTCTTCTGCCCCACCTTGTAAGATAATCTATGTGCAAGTAATGATGTAGCATGATCCAGTCCTACGCACGGCTGGCGAAATAGGACCCACAAAATCTGATAACCCATTTCTCAAATGGTTCTGCACTAGGAATAGGTCTTAACAAGCATTTCATCTCATTGACCTTAGTTTGCCTAAGGTGCTGACAGTGATCACAATGCCTTGCAATATACTTTGACAATATTTATACAGGGTCTCCCACCACAATCCATCGAGTAGAATCTTGTGTACGCAGTGGCATCACCTGCATAGTAGTCCCACCTGCAATACCACCATGAGCCTCCTCCATGATATATGTGCACTCATGTTCCAGTACACAACGGCGCAATACTTCATCCTGACCTAACTTGTACATGTCACCGTTAATCAACATATAGGGTGCCGTGCATATAGCAAGTCATTTCTTCTCTAAGGATTTCATTCCTTCTGGCACCATACATGTTCATAGAAAGACAACAATGTCCTCTAATTCTGATGGCACACGTTGTAACCTGTATAACTGTGCATCGGACATGGTATCTTAAATTTCTTGCGCTTTTTCCCCCAACTGTATTTTGGATAGATGATCCAGTCCAGAATTACTTTTCCCTGGTTTGACCACAATTATGAAATCAAATTCTTGGAATAAGAGTACCCATCTGCATATGCGCCCCTCTAAAATGGGCTTATTTACCAAATATTTGAATGCCATGTGATCTGTATAAAACATAAATGGTGTTGCTAGCAGGTAATTTCTAAATTTGTGGAGCACATAGATCATCGATAAAGCTTCGCATTTTGTAGTTGTATAATTATGCTCTATAGGAGTCAACTTTCTACTAGCAAATTGGATAGGATGATCTATAATACCTTCTCTAGGCTAAGAAAACACCACACCAATGATCGTGCCAAAGGCATCCACATGTACAAGAAATGGTTAGTCCCATGAAGGAAAGCACAAAATAGGTGTGGTAGTAAGTTTCTCCTTCAATGACTCGAATGTGCGTTGTTACGGTTCTCCCCAGTAGAACGTCCCTTTTCCTTTTAGTAACTCCTCCAAAGGTGCAGCAACCTTAGCATACCCCTTTATGATTTTTTTATAATACCTGGTGTGACCCAAGAATCCATGCACCTCACTATGGCTGGTATGATCTTTCAGGATGATAATGATTTCAACCTTAGCTAGATCAACCAACAAACCTTCCTTGCAGATGATGTGTCTTAACAGTATTCCATATGGCGTAGCAAATACACATTTCTTGATATTCAAGGAAATACTCAATTGTCTATATCTTTCAAACATTAAGCGCAGATTGTCACGATGATCCTTAACAAGCCCATACACCGTCCAATCATCTAAGTAAACCTACAAGAAGTTGTGAATAAAATATTTGAACTCTTGAACAAATATGCACGAAAATACAGCAGATGCATTTTTCAAACCAAAAGGCATCACAGTATAGGAAAAGCTGCCCCATTCAGTAGCAAAAGTAGTATTTTCCTGATCCTCCTAGGAAATCCTAACCTAATGATACCCAGAGAACCCATCTATAAATGAGTAGATTTCATGCCCTACAAGGCCTTCTAGTATCTCTTCAGTGAATGGCACAGGAAAGGGATTAGTCACACATGCAGCATTCAACTCCATGTAGTCCACATAGATCCTAATCCAACCATCCTTCTTGATACTGATCACCATTAGACTAACTCATTCTGACTCATCCAGGGGCTTGATGATTCCAAACTTCAACATTTTGTCAATCTCTTCTTTGACCTTTTCACGTAAGTTGGGTTTCATCATGTAGGGTCTCTTTCTGACCGTGCATGCACCCTTCTTAAGTTTTATCTTCATCTCTCCTAATGATTCATGCACGCCTTTAAGTTCATGGTATCCTTGAGGGAATACGTCCTGATAATCCTATAGTATCTCAATGATTTTTTCCACTTCAGATGTAAACCAGTAGTCTCCAAGTATGGCCTCCTTAGGCTCGGTATCTGATCCAATATTCACTTTCTTTGTCTTCATAGGTTCAGGATAGGTGTGTGTGGTCTTATCTTCACTGTCCAACACCTTACACCTACCTGTTGAAGGGTCTACATCTAGATTTTCTACTTCTTCATCATCCACTAAGTAAACCATTTTTCCTTTTTCCTTCTCAAGGCAAGCGTGCTTAAGTAGTGTGGTTCTATCTTTGTGTTTCTAGCAAACCACGCTCTTGAGTCTCCCTCATCAAATAACTCTTGAATGAGTTATTCCACCTTGGTGATATCCCCCATAGTTAAGCACTTTATAACCTTTAATACCTCTTCTAGTAGAGGTTTATTAGATAAGAATTCAAAATTATGTGTCATTCCTACAATTAAATCCTGTCAATTTCTTGTCTCTCTATAGAGTTCCACATATGCATACCAAGCACGCACACAGCATTGTTAAGTGGAATAAAATTTGTGCACCCAGAGTGAAGGTGGTAAATCTTTCTGCCCCTCCATCTAGAGTCTCTCGCACTGTTGAATGTGGTGTTGAACATGTTGATTACCATGATAAGTACATATCTGAGTAGGTGCATTGCTCCTGTAGAATCTAGTAACAAGAGCAATCCTAATTTCATTCCATCCTACAAGATTATCCTTGCGAACCACCCACCAATGCGTTGTTGTCTCGCGTAGGGTATATGCTAGCATATTTCGTCTCTCCAACTGGTCTATCCATTGTTCCTCCTTGACACGCATAAATACCGTAGGATCTCCTTCTCCAGTGTAACGAGGTACTAAGGTGTTACCTATTCTGATCTGAAAATCAATTTTAACTAGCAATTGTGCACACACTTAACTTTTCTTTGTATTGATTTTTGATATAAGAATTGACTATTATAACCATTGGTATTTTTAATAAAGGAAATAAAACTAGAAGTACTGAGTAAAATCAAAAAATACAGAGATGAATTACCAACAAATTGACACAAGAATTGATAACAGAGTTCAACACTTGTGGCCTACATCTCCGGGTCCAGTTAAATGGGATCGATCTATTAAAATCTTAAAAATAAATATTTACAAATATTTCTACAAGAATTTTATCTTCTCATCATGTTCCTCTACCAAAAATAATAGTAGTACCTTTTTACATCACCTCAAAATTCCTTCTCTAGCTCGAGTTATGAACAAAACAAAATTTCACCGTCCCAGATATTCTTTAAATACAAAAACGCCCCTTTTATAATGATTCTTCTCCTATGGCGTGGTGGTCAAGGCATATCCTTTTGGTGGAAAGGATTGTCATGATGAGGGGTAATAATATATTGTTCCTTGTTTCAATTGATTAGAAAAAGTCATAGTTGAGCCTGATCTATGTTGAAGAAGTAGTATTTGTATTGGTGTTAATTGGTATTACATCAAGAATATGGTAGTTGAGCTTGTCACGAGTTTAGAAGTTATATTGGTATCCATCATGTGTTGATAAATACTTGATCAAAAATTTGAGTTAGGTTAATAGTCTTGAGATCTAAGTTCATTTGGAGAAGGTATGCATTGAGTAAGGGGGAGTATGTCATGTTTTCAAAGTTTGGTTGATGTTTCCATTAGTTGGTTGATGCTTCCAAGTATAGTCAGTTCTGATTAATTGATAGCTAAAAGAAGAGAATCAAGAAGCTGTAGGCATCTCCTTTAAAGTCAAATGAGGAGAATCTTCTAAATTATTCTAGAGTATGTTAACTATAATGCTTAATATTATGTTGCACTTAAGGTGTGTATGAGATTTTAACACTGCAGGTTAATGATCATGTTTGAGATCCAGTTTTGGTAACATTACCTGATTAGTACAAGGGGGAGCATGTTTTGTTTCCATACACCATAAAGGTGTCATGCTAGCTCCATGTACTTTTGAAAGAATGTCTAACAATGGTTGCTATGATACATCAAGGTTAGTATTTTGGTACAAAAGGATTTGGTATCCATAAATCAGACATATGGTGTCAATAGGTGCATCATTGAATTTCAATTAGACTAGATGTCACCATTTTTCATGGAAGACCCTTCTGTCATACCACATGTCAAAGGGGGAGAAACTTCAATAACACAAGGACCTCCTTTAGAAATAGTTGCCATACTGTTCTAAGTGTGGTTTCCGTCAACTCTATAAGTTTACTGGGAGATTTTTACAAGTTTCCATTCATGTCAAGGCTTGATGGTATGCCATTGTTGATGTCATAGAGGAGATATTTTTGAACAATTTTCCATTGATGTCAGGAGGTGATATTGCATGCACACTGCCCCTGAGTGGAAACTCTGAAAGGTGAAGTTGTTGCACAGTGTTGTTGTCATTGATGTCCGGTCACAGTAATGTGCCTTGTGAACATAGCTGCAATCTTAATGATCAGTCCGGTAGAGTCTGTTGTGAGTTCTATCATTGCATGTAAAACCTGATGTCAAATTATGCCAAATGATGATGTCAAGGTCTACATGGTTGATGTCAGTCTGATGTTGTAATTGGTCATTCTTGAGTACAAAGAGTAGATAAAACTCTGGCCACCACAGTGTGAAGACATAAGAGATACTTCCTGAGAAAGTATGAGCATGTGTAGCTCTGGTCCAACAGCCGCTTCAGCGACATGGCTTATTCGTTGTATCCATAGTAGGTTTTCTGCCTCAGTAGAAGAAATGTGAGTTTATAGGTTACATTCATAAATGTATCCAAGGTTATGTTTCCTGCAGTACGAAACTTGACCAAACATAGTGAAGTATATATCTTGTCTTACACAACATCAGCATGGTATGAGAGTCATTTTATCAATAGTGAGAATGAAAATTTGACGCATGTAAATCAGGTGTATCATGTTGACTTTTAATGTACTGTGGATGAAGTTTCAAGTCACTAGTTGTATAATATTAAGAAAGATAAAGCAATTTTGGGTAACTACCAAGCATCTCAAAATATGCTGAGAAAATTCAACATATTGCTCGAGGTGAAATTATATGTTAGATGCATTGAGCACGTAAATTTTTTTCAATGACAAACACTAAGGGCGTCCCCAAGTGTTATTTGATATGCAGGTAGAGGGGGTGACCTAGCTTAGGAATTCTTGTATATTAAGAAATATCTTCATTATATTGATGTCTTATCCTTTATAAATGAGATACGACTTGATAACATATCAGATAATCAAGTTACACAAGAATATTAACAGAAAACATAATCCACCAACTATGGATACTTCCCATGGATTTTGCTTCAAACAATGATCATGTAAGCACTTTTCAATACATGAATAGTAGTTCTATTTTGAAGCGAAAGCACATATAAGCTATTTTTTGTATGTTTTCACTTGTAGTTACTTCTTAAAAAACAAAATTTTCAACAGTATACGAAATAGAGAATATAATTTTCATTTAGAAGTAATTTATAAAGCTATTATATTAGCATTATGATTATTCTCATTATCATCATCTTGATTTTGATATGATTTATTCCATTTCTGTTTTTTTGAATTTGACATGTTTTTAAATTTACAATCCTCTTTCTTATGTATAAATTTCCCATAGTTATGACATTTACCATCAAAACTAACTTTTAAGTTTCTTTGTTTCTTGCTTTTATTAGGAGTTTTAAAAGTTGATTTTTTATTCTTGTTAATCCTAGAAGGTTTACCTTTTGCTTTCTAAGCAAGAAGTTCCTATGTGGTATTTTCTTTTGAATCAAAATTAGTCATAACCTACTCTTCCTGAACCAAGAGATTACTAAGGGTTTGAAACTTTGGAATGTCTTGTTCGGATTGATATTTTGAATTTAAAATTGAAATGAAATTTCTAAATTTTTCATGAATATTTACTTGGATAATAAAATAGAGCAATTTATCATGAATCAAATTACTGCCACATCCATCTAATTGTGACTTAATATTTTTTATTTTTGCTAAATAATTAATCACTTTTTCATCTCCCTTCATGGGGGATTGTCATAAGCTCTAAAACCAATTTAGTAATTTTTGATAAAAACATACCTTCATGCATTGACTCCAATTGTGTCCAAGCTTCACTAGGACTCTTTAGATCTCCGATATGAAGCAGAAAATCATCATGTATGCTTCGCAAGATAATAGACATCACCTCTTGTACTTTCTGTTGATATGTGGCGACGTTATCAGCAGTTGCATGTCTTCCGGTAGGAGCTCTCTCTATTCCATTTACAATTCCCCACATTTTGCGAGCCATGAATTCTGCTTTCAATCGAATCTTCCAAATATTGTAGTTGTTTCCATTCAACATCTGATATTTATCAATTGAAAATTTATTAGACCCCATTTGTGCGTAAAATATAGAAAAAACAATTAATAAACAAGGATTAAAAGAAGAATTTTTATAAAAATTCCCCCTGTCGTATTTTAATCCTCGTAATCGATCCCGATCAATTTTACATCACAAAAAAAGATCATGTATTTAAAAGAATATATACACGAAAATAAGTTAGAACGATATCAAAAATTCAATCGAAATGTGAGTGAAAATTTTTTAGTTTTTGAAAAAATGACGATGATAATTTTATTGTCGTATCGCAATAAAATAAATAAATAAAACAAACAAACAAAACAAAAACAAAAACATCATTTCAAACAAGATTAAATTGATCTCATTATTTTAACTATTTGTCCCAGTTTCAAAACTAAAAGAATTTAGTTCTATTTATTTTTAAAAAAATTAAAAAAACATATGTACATAGTTGACTAGGCCAAGTTGGTAGAAGCGAGTTGAGTTAATATGAAACTACCACCAGAGTTTATATTTCAATTCCGATGTATCTTATATTATAATGTGGAACTTTTAAACCAAGCTACATACACTTTGTATTGTACAACACACCCCAGAGGTGTAACATTAACCAATAACCAATAACCATGTGGCCGAAGCCAATTACACTACACATACCCTTCTATTTTAAATGGAGTCTTCATAAAAAAAATGCATGCGGGACTAAAGATTCCTTTTTAAAAAAATTAAAAAGAAATAAAGCCACGTGGTAGGGCCTTATAAAGGTTAAAAACAAAATAAGAGATAAATGATTTAAGTGGTAATCTATTTTGAAAAATGGATTACTTTCACTTTCACCTTCACTTTAGTTATTGGCAAATGTATTACTTTCACTTTCACCTTCACCTTTTTCCCATTGAATATTTTTTGGGCTATCTTAAAAATGTTTGATTTAGAAGACAATAAAAAAGCATATAAATTATATAAGTATATATAAATTATATAAGTATATATATAAGTGTCTTCTTGTTTTCTTCGGAGGAAGAGTGGCAGTTAGAATGAAGTTTGTAATTTATTTATATAATAGCCAAACAATAAAAGTGGCCCTACCCAAAAATTAATTTTATTTTATTTTTAAATACTTGGGTCTCTTTTTCTTTTAAAGTTTTTAGACTTGGAATTTAATATATATAAAAGGTCGTAGAGGATAAACTTTATATTTTAAGAGGTTAGGTTTTATAATATATAGTTTCCCAACATGCACACATTTGAAACTATATAAATATAGTGAAATATTTCATATAAATAGTTAACCCTTACCTTAATTTTGCATGGTGGGTAATTCTTGAATATGAATTTTTTCCGCCCAGCTGAAAATCCACAATACCTTTTCACATGTGCAATAATTATCCAACCAACTATGCAGAACAGGAAGGGGGGATTAAATAATATTTCAACTACCTTCCCAACCCTTATGTCCTTTGGTTACATTAGGATTATATTTAATTTATTAAACCCGCTTTGATACCATGTCAGGACAAGGGGTGCAGGGTTCATTTTAAGAGACCTCTTGGAAATCGGAGGTGGAAAATACCTGGCGAATATCCCCAGAACCGGTTTCGTGGGAAGGCGAATTTTTTGGGGGTTGTATGAAAAAAATTCCCTGATTGTCAAGTGGTGAGACAGAAGGCTGTAGACACGCGACAGGAGATTTTGCTGTCGCGCGTCAATGCATTTTTTTTACGCGCGACAGAAAAATCTCATGTCGCGCGTCTGCAGCCTCCGCCCTCTGCTTTTTCATCAAAAAAATCTCCATGTCACGCGTCAATAAACTCTTTGTCATTCGTCTGTTATGCATCAATATCTGTTGTACCTCCTTGTCGCGTGTCAACTATCTGTCAATGTCGCGCATCAACAAATAACCCTCATTGATGCGCATCAACAAGGTTATTGACGCGCGTCAATGAGGCTGTTGGCGTCAACAACCTCATTGACGCGCGTCAACAGACCTCATTGATGTGCGTCAACAACCTTGTTGACGCACGTCAATGAGGTCTGTTGACGCGCTGTAGACACCAAATTTGTGTCTTACGACCCCCTGTGCCCCGCATCTCATTTCGCAACCTAACCTCATCACCTAAACCTTACACAATTATTTATTAATTACCTTATAATTAATAAATCCACATCTCCAAACCTGCCACCTCATTTCGCCACCTCATCATGACCTAGTCCTAACCCTAAACTAACCTAATAAATACCTATAACTTGGTCTACATCCACACCCATGACTAATTACTCCTCACCCGCACCAAAACCAACCTCATAATGACTTGACCAAGCCCACAACTAATCCCTCGGGAGAAAAGAACGGAAAGTGGGCTATTTTACTAAAAATAGCCCACTTTGACTTAACCGATACCGGTTCCTACTCGACCACCGTCAGTTACGTAACTGCCATCGGTTCTCTGTAAATGACCTCCCCCAACCAAGGATCTGAATCGGAATCAGAAGTCATTGGAAGAATCCAGAATTCACTTAGCCGAGCAGAGACAAGTGAAGGAAAAAGAGGAGTTTGCAGAGAAGGACATCAAGCCCAAGACTGCAACTGACTAACTAGAGCCCAGTGACACTTATCCAAGCATTGGGAGAGAGGATAGCTCATCTTTGATTGTCAAATCATCCTACCTGAGCCCAGCGTTCGTTATCACAGTCTTCGGACCTGTATCTTCATCAGGAACTAGTAAGTACTGTCTTGTACGTTCTTTTAATAAAATTTCTTGGACTTCTGAATCACAGTAATTATAAGTCTACTTCTAGATCCACTACCCGGTAACACCCTACATCTAACTGTCATTCCTCTACCCTCACATTGCCCTAAGAACAACCCCACATATTCTCTGAGTCTTCCCCATCACCCCCATTACCTATCCCCAATCATTTACCAACCTAATAAACACCATAGCCATCTTATAGCCAACCTTCACCAAAGCCCCTAAATCACTGCCCCTACCGATATCGGTTATCAGCAACCGGTACCAGTGATAGTGACCGGCATCGGTCACTGTGATTCAAAACTAAAACCAGCCTTTTCTCTATTGTTTTAACGAGGCAATTAAATTGTAATCTGACAATAGCTTCTTTGTTAGAATTTGTGTTAATTCATATTAGCAGGGGAACTGACCACCTTCGAAAGGAAGTCTAATATTTCCTGGGCCCAAGGCAGTTCCCTCATTTATTGTCTAATTAGAATCTGGTGGTCTTGTATTCTTACTTGCAAGTATTCCTTCCCAGACAAAAAGGAGTTCTTTGCAATCGATCTGATCTCTCTCTACGATACGCGCACACCCTCTCGACATTCAACAGGTATTCCTTCTAGCCCTAACCCTTATCTGTTTCTCAAAAGAATGAAAGGATAGAAGCAACTCTATTCCAGGAATGGAAAGCATTCTGTGCGAAACATTTTGGCATGCCCGGTGGGACCCATTTCGGGTTTCTTTCTTTCTTGCTTGCTTTCATATAGGGAGCACGCTTGCTATTTTCTTCTTCTAAAATATTCACAAGATATTTTGTTATTTTTGGTAAAAGAATTTGTCTTGCTTTCACATCTTTTGCATTAGTGAAAGTCATCTTCTTTGCTTCATTGAATATCAGTTTTGATTTGGGTTTTAAAACACTTGCATCACATTCTTGCTTGTTGTTTTCAATTCTAGTGAACCTAGATTAAGTAACAGGTTGTACACATGGGGGTGATATCCACAGTATTGACAAGAAATTAATCTTACTTTCACTGCACAACACATACCGAATCACATCATAATTAACACAACAGCTCAAACATCCCCCCTTTTCCGCGGTATTCCTCCGCCCGATTGAGGTAACCTTATAAGCCAAAACAAACTTGACATTTCCCCCTAGGTCTTTTGTTTAGGATTGACATCATTTTACGTCTAAGGCATAAGCCCAAATTGATTAAAACTAATCCAAGGGTTAGTCTGTTAATTTGCTTGTGCATCTTACTTGTTTTTAGTTCTGTTTCTCTGTCATACACTGTTTTCTGTGATCACTTCAGAACAGTTTGGTAGGTATACTAAGCATTGTTAATCCCAAATCAGCAACTTCTTACAGCTTCTTACATCGGTCATATTCTACCGACATCGGTTAACTTACCGACGCCCGGCTACAGCCTGACCGACATCGGTTACCTGACCGACATCGGTTACCTGACCGATATCAGTTACTGTCTTTCACAGTTCCAAAAACCAACAACCTACCAATTCCAACATTTTGTTGCTGCTTCTGTTCCTGATAGATTTCATCCTTACTATGTACCCTTGTCCATGGTTGTTATCACTCGAAAACAAGTTGCAGCCATGGTTTCACATGCCTGCTCCGTGCCTTTTCCTGAATCACCCCCTTCACATCCTGTGGGGAATCCTACAGACACCAGCGAGATTCCCAAAATCCCTGTAGGAGATAAGGAATTTGTGAAATTTTTGGACGCTAATTCTAGTGCTGTACAGTACTATTTGTCTCATGCCCCCGACCGTACACCCAATGGTCAACTCCTTGTTGGCATGCCTATTAGTATAGCCACTCATTTAGCTCCTTCTCCACCTGATAACTCCGCCTTGCCTTCTTCATCCTTAGCCCCATCTCCCAGCTCAGTGGCTTCAAGGGTGCATATGGCATAGATTGGCTTTCCTTTGGTTAATCTGGGACCCAACATATCATTACCACCGACTGCTCCTACCTTGTCTCTCTTGCAAACTGCTCCTTTCCTAACTTGCTCTCTGCCACCTATCCATACAAGCTTCCCTTCTCAAGCTCCGCCCACCTTTTCATTTCCACACACGTATCCGGTGACTTCAACATCTTATATAGGACATCCCTATTCGGTCGCCTCAACATATTCGTCCTTAATGCCTTATCAACATTTAACCCCACCATTGTCTAGTGGTGGCCCTTGGCCCAATCCGCCTCCGTTTACGGAAACCGCACCATCATCTCATCCAACCACTGATTTAATCAAACAAATGATGGAAAAAATGCAAAATCTGGAGGCTTCTGTTTCAGGAAGTCGTAGCACCCTGACATACGAGCAAGTTTTTCGGGAGCCTATCCACCCTTCTGTCCCCCTTCATTCATATCCTCCTCAATGGGAATTACCAAAATTTACTCGTTTTAATAGTAAGGAGGATCCTCAACAACGCTTGCGATCATTTAGACATGCCTGCTATCTGATTGCTCATGACGATGCCTTACTACTCCACACCTTTCCCATGTCCTTATCAGGACCCACCTTGGAGTGGTACAGTGCTTTAACCTAGCACTCAATCTTCTCTTTTAACCAATTAGCCCAATCTTTCTTGGATCATTTCTCCATTAACATTGCCCAGAAAGTATCTATCACCGACCTCTATGCCATCCGACAATTTGAAGATGAATCTATCATAGATTTCGTTGGACGATGGCGGGGCCTTATCAACCAACTTACTTATGCCTTGCCTCAGGCCGAACTTATTGAACTCTTTACGTGGGCCTGCGCTAAGCACATTTCTCCTACACTCCAAATTTAAACTTTCCGCACCTTTGATGAGGCCTTTACTATGGCTCGAAAACTAGAGATTCGAGCCTTAGAGGAAGAGAAATTGCGGTTACGCAATAAAAACCCCAATTTCTAAACCCAAGACTCCACCAAAAAATCTAACACCACTAATCCTCACGCATCGACTGCTTCGAAATCAAAAGGATCTGTCCACGCGGTGATGGTCAAATCCCAAGCACCATCTAATACCCCGCCAAAAACCACCTATAAATATAAAGCCGAGCCCATCAATTATACTCCCTTAACTTATGGTGTGATATTGGAAAAATTGCTCAAAGCAGGAGCTATTACCTTACCTCCTGTTAAACCTCACTCCGGGTTTGATTCCACCCGTGCTATACCTTCTTGGTACAAAGAAAATGACTTTTGTAACTTCCACCACGTGAAGGGACACAGTCATGAAAACTGCAAGATGTTGAAAAATATAGTGCAGGAAATGGTTGATGCAGGGGATATAACCGTCGATAATCCTAACGCCCCTGCTAACCGCAATTTGAAAATATTCAACAAACCATTCCCAAACCACTCTTCTAACAGTAACATAAACCAAGATATCTTAGCCGAGGAGAGTGTTCATGAAATCCATGCATTCTTCGACTCCCAACCAAACGCTTCTATCGAGGAAATTCTGAATCAAGCCTCTTCACTAACACAGGAACCCGAACCCCCTTCACCACCATCAAGACAAGACGAAATCCTTGCCATTCCTTTACCCATAAAGGAATTAACCGCCTAGAGTAATCTTCTCACCGATGAGCCTTCTTACACCACATCTCTGTAGGACTGTGAGCGGATGTTATCTAACTTATCTATTTCTCAAACATCTCTTTCTACCACTCTTGTTCTACAAGAGGAAGGCTCGCCACTTTTTTCGTCATCCTTAGACGAGAAACCCCTTGAACCGACATCACCAAATTCTTTAATCATGACGGATCCTCTCAAACATGCCCTCCTACCTATTAGTTCTTCATCACCTAAATCTTTTCAGCGACCGGTTGACCTCTTAACACCCATTGATACAGTGCCTCATTTACCCCTTGTATCACACCCACAGTGGACCAGAATCACAACCCACCTTTCTTCCATACAAAAGTTCCTATTCACACGTGAGGATTGTCACCCCTCAGAAGATAGATGAGTCCTATGGGAACGTTTGAGTACACCATATTCTACTCAAATGCAGATGACTGATCCAGACTCCTCTACCATATACCCGAAGTGTTTACAAACGCTTAAAATGCCTATGTCCTCATCTTCACCCCCCTCATCTCTACCAAATACCTCATCCACCTCTATTGACCTAACCAAACCTTCCCCTACGCTTGGGACCTCACCAATACCCAGTCTAACACACCCACCTAAATGGTTAGATTTATCCAAAAGTAAAGCCGTCCATCCACTTAGGAGATAGACCCAATCTCCTCAAGCCCAACCTATGCCTCTATCACAACTAAAACCATCACTGTCACACCTACCTTCTATATTGGGACCTCATCCCTCCACCTTGCATCAATATATCATACCTCCTGCGTTTTCTTTAAAACGACCTACGCCTTCTGCACCCATATAGAGATCCAAGGGTATATCAACACCGTCACCCCATGTATCCTATCCACCTATCAACCCTAAACAAACTCCATCATCAAAGGATTTGTTTGCTGTCACTCCTCTTTCTCCGTGGTTGTTTCCTGATACCACATCATCTGTGGCCTCATCATCTAACCAACTAAACATAACTTCTGTGCTAAAGAAGCCACGTTTAGTTAAATCCAATTATCAAAACCCCTTGGCTAAGCCACCACCCGTACAAATCAACCATACTCAGTCATTACCGAAACCTACCCAGTCAATAGCCTCATCTTCCTCTGACTTTGACCCGCCAAAGGGTCTTACGCCAAAATCCTTGATATGTTGGTGGAGAATGCGACCATTTCCCTACCCCCACTTAGACCTTATGATCCATCTAAACCTCGACCTATAGGTTATGATGAGTCTAAAATCTGTGCTTACCACCGCACACCAGGGACATAATGTAGAGGGATGCAAAGCTGTTGAAAGCCATACTTTGTCAGTCACCTCTCTCGGATAGAAAGGTTAAGAAAGACAACTTACGAAGGGAGAAACCTTTAGCTTCAATCCCCTCTCCTATACCACATGTCCCTGCCTCACCAAGATCTATCATTATTACAACCCCACCTATCGTAGACCATGACTTATCCCTACCGTCTTCCTCCTCTCGTGTTCACGAGATCAACATGATTAGTGTTGCTACTCGAGGGTAGAAAAAACAATGGGAAAGCTAAAGAAAGCACACATGCGGCCTCTCTTTCTCCGTCTACCATCCCGATTGCACCACCACCTAAAGTGGTTATTCATTGACCTACCTACCCCATCTCTAATGGAGTTTGCCCACTGAACCATGATCAAATAGCTTCACCAATCACCTGTAAAAATGACACTGTATGATCTCATTTAGACCTCTGAATCTCATCGACAAGCTCTCGTTGAAATCCTTCAAGGGGATAGAGGTCTTACCTAATGAAACCTTGCCCGTTACCTCCATCTTAACACCCAATCACGTTGCCTCTCTCACCAAACAACCTATCTCCCCAACCACTTCCGTCCCTGTGTAGCAAACCGCTGCTGTCAGTTTCTCCGAAGACGAAATTGTTGACTTTGGTGCAGAAGATCTTGACCCCGCTCTTTTCATCTTAGCTTACGTCCGGGACATTCAGGTGCATCATGTTATGATTGATGGGGGCGCTAGCCTAAAACATCATCTCTTCCAAATCCTTTCAACAAATGAATATCCCCTCTAGCTGCATGTGTGCCAACCCCACCATGCTACGTTCATTCAACGATTGCTATTACTTCTACTTTAGGCATTGTGATCCTTAACATTCATGTAGGGACACGTACCTTACCCAAACTCTTCTATGTCCTTGAGGGTGAATTCCAATACAACATGTTGTTAGGCCCACCCTTGGATCTGGGCTATGGGATGCGTTCCCTCCACCTTACATAGATGCATAAAATTTGAGTACGAGGGGAAGTCCTACACTGTAAAAGCTGATCCTCCCCCCTTCAAAACCTATAATATGTTATATCGCCCCTAATGATGTGCTTGTACCATTCAAGACACTCTATTCATCCAACCCAACCATCCACTTTAACCACACCTCTACCATCCACCTCAACCGCACCTACACCTTCAACCAATGAATACCGCCGTCACAAATACCACTTCCTTTCCCGCAGACAACATCCCAACCGCAGACCCCTTAGTAGATGTTTTTTCAACGCCTTACACTGGGCGAGTATCTCCTATATAATGTTATCTCTTTCCATACCCCATAGGAGTACGGACAGTTACATGCACATCCTACCTACGACTCAGTCGTGTGGGGGAGGTAATCTCCTACGGACCACCTAATTGCTGCACCAACCTAATGTATGGGGGTGTCGACGCATCCTCCGTTACCCCTGAACCTCCCCTTGGTGTGGTTCCCTTCCAATCTGATTTTCAATACCTGACAAATCGTCATTTCGCCCTCACCTTCTTGACTCGCTGTGCTTGGAAAGGTTTTAGTTTTTTGGTATTTATGAACAAGGCCGACATACAATCATTCCCGTGACTACACGCAAACACAAAGATTGTAGTGGTCTTGGATTTCCTGAAACACTTACACCAAAGAAACCTCGTGTCAGTTGTATCCTGGAAGATGACGACGTCACCCCTACCGAACCATCATCACCCATTTTGCCATCGTCACCCACAGAGTCGATAGACCCTGAATCTATCCCTCCTAACTTTTTTTTTTTCATAAACGCTATCTTCCTGGGTCCTCTCACTTATCAACGTGATAATGAGGACCCATCTTCTCTTCCCCTTCTGTATCCAAACATGATCGAAGAGGATTCACCTTCAATTAATGTTGTTGAGTGCCAGGATGATGACTCCATCCTCACTTACCTTGGTGCGGACGACTCTTATATTCAACACGCCTTACCATCTGAAACTCAAACCATGTTGAATGAGTCGACTATAGAAATCAACATCCACACCAGAGGATGATCCTCACATTGTGAAGATTAGACAATCTCTTAACGCATCAGAACAAGCCGCCTTTACTACCTTTCTCCATGCCCGCAACCAAGCTTTCGCTTGGTCCTACGCTGACATGCCAGGAATTGATCCTGACATTGTTGTCCATAACATTACCCTGAAACCCGATTCCAAACCAGTTAAACAGAAACTGAGAAAAATGCATCCACGCATTGCCCTCTTGGTCAAAGAAGAGCTTCAAACGACTCCTTTCTGTTTCCTTCATCTTACCTATTGACTATCCTCAATGGATTTCTAACATCGTACCTGTTACTAAAGCAACGGGGGGACTTTAGATATGTATGGATTTCTGGGACCTTAACCTCGCTTGCCCAAAGGATGACTTCCCCCTCCCGAGTATTGATCAACTTGTTGATCTCACTGCGGGCCATGAGATGCTTTCTCTCATGGATGGCTTCTCGGGATACAATCAAATTTTGGTAGCCCCCAGCCGATCAACATAAAACTACCTTCATAACTCCGTGGGGAACCTTCTGTTATTGTGTCATGCCATTTGGCCTTAAGAATGCTGGTGCGACCTATCAGCGGGCTATGACTTACATTTTTCATGACATTATGCACACTATCCTTGAGGATTATGTTGATGATCTTCTTGGAAAATCTAAACATCGCAGTGAACATCTCGATGTTTTAACCATTATTTTTGATCGCCTGTTACAATATTGTGTTCGTCTTCAACCAAAGAAATGTGTCTTTGGTGTCCTTTCGGGAAAACTTCTTGGTTTTATCGTCTCTTTGCGTGGCATCGAGGTCGATCCATCTAAAGTCAAAGCTATCCTAGAAATGCCCCCACCTACTAACCTCAAACAATTGCGTAGTTTGCAAGGTAAACTCCAATCTATCCGGCGTTTCATCTCCCAACTCTCGGATTGATGTCAACCTTTCCATCACCTCCTTAAAAAGGACATTGCCTTTCAATGGAGCGAAGAGTGCCACCAAGCCTTTGAGGCTCTCAAAGCCTATCTCTTGCAGCCACCTATGCTTATCCCACCTCAGGACGATCGCCCTTTCTACCTTTACCTTTCTGCCACCGACCATGCTGTAGGAGCCATGCTCGCACATCGTGACTCCGAGCATCGAGAACAAGCCATTTATTATATAATTCATACTCTCGTGGATTACGAGACTAGGTATACACATGTAGAAAAGTTGTGCCTAGCCCTATCATTCGTAGCCACCAAACTCCGACACTACCTCCTGAATCACAAAACTTTTGTCATCACCAACGCGGACCCCATTCATTATATGTACGCCAAACCTCATCTAAACCAACACATCGCCCGATGGCTTATGCTCCTCGCTGACCTCGACCTTGAATTTGTACACCAGAAGTCAATCAAAGGACAAACTATTGCAGACCAAACTCGCGGAAGCCCCTTTACCTGGGGAACAATTTACCAATTTTAATTTCCCCGACGAACTCATCGCCACTCTTTCACTTAGTGAGGAGTCGTATCCAATGACCCTCTTCTTTGATGGATCCAAATGCCAGCGCGGCGGAGGAGCCGGCGTTGTTCTCATTCCTCTTGACGCTGAGCCTATGCCTCTTTCATTCCGGCTCGATTTCCCCTGCACTAATAATACAGCGGAATACGAGGCCCTTGTTTTGGGTCTCCAGGTTGCATTACACTTAGGTGTCAAATCTATCAATATTTTCGGTGACTCTCAATTGGTAGTCAATCAAGTTATGGGCATCTACCAATGTAAAAATGAGGAACTTCAAAAGTACAAACATTACGTGGATTCACTTTTGACCTTATTTACTCATTATTCTATCCAAACCATTCCCCGCTCCACTAACAAATTTGCGGATACTATGGCTTGCTTAGCCTCGCAAATTCCTGCCTCACCAACTGACTCTGACATATTCATCTTGGTCCAACAACTCTTTGCCCCATCTTACTCAGCCCCGGTTGTTTGTATGATAAATAATGTGTCTGCTAATTCGCAGGATACCTGGTATCAACAATTTCATGACTACCTTACAACCTCTGTTCTCCCACCTGACCTTACTAGTAATGGAAAACATGCTTTTCTTAAAAGTGTTTCTCGTTATGTCATCATGGGGGGACTCCTCTATAAACGTGGCTTTGATGGCATCCTCCTTCGATGTCTAACCGGTGCGGAGGTCACCTATACCATCCAACAAGTCCACGACGGTATTTGTGGTGGACATTTTAGTGGCCTGGCCGTGGCCAAACGGATCCTTTGCCTAGGCTATTATTGGCCTACTCTTAATAACGACTGCTACGAATATGTTAAGCGTTGTGTTATGTGTCAACAACATGCCAACCTTCAACATACTCCTAGCCATCCGCTACAGGTCGCACGAGATCTTTGGCCTTTCTCACAATGGGGTTTAGACCTTATCGGTGAGATTCACCCGCCCTCTTCACAACATCACCGTTGGATAATCACAGCAACCGAATATTACACTAAATGGGTGGAAGCCATTCCACTCATTTCAACCAAAAAATAAAAAATCGTAGAATTCATTAACCATCACATTATCTGTCGTTTTGGCGTTCCTCATCGCCTGATAACAGATAATGGAAAATATTTCAAAAATAAGTTATTACAAGACCTTTGTGACAACTTTGGTATCAAACTTAGCTTCTCATCACCTTATTATCCACAAGAAAATGGTCAAGCTGAATCTTCTAATAAAACCCTAACCAAAATCCTCATGAAAGTTGTTAACGATTCTGGAAGCAATTGGCCTGATCACATCCCCTTTGCCCTTTGGGCTTATCGGACTAGCATTCGTACCTCCACTAATGCCACCCCATTCTCTTTGGTATATGGTACCGAGGCTGTCTTGCCTCTCGAAATACAAATACCCTCCCTAAGAATATCTCTTCAGGATATTCTCACCAATGATGATTTCCGCCAAGAGCGGTTAGCCCAATTGGAGCTTCTTGACGAGCGTCGTCTTACAGCTCTTGACCACCTTCAAATCTATCAAAAACACATCAAGCGTGCTTATGATAAGTGACTTCATGAGCGTACCTTTAAGGTTGGTGATCTTGTCCTCAAAGAGAATCAACATGTAACCAAACTAGAAAAGAGCAAACGTGGAAAATTTGCTCCTAATTAGATTGGGCCTTACATTATCACTCATATTTACGGATCAGGCACTTACCGTTTAGCTTCGCTTAATGGTAAACCTGAGCCTGAACCCCTTAATGCCTTGCATCTTCGACCATTCTACTGTTGAATTTAGTGTTATATCACTTCTTATCTACCTTGCGCTCGTCCCTTGAGCTCATTTACTACCTCATACACTTTTGTTCCATGCATCTCAAAATAGAATCAAGCTCACATGGTTTGGTCATTACCTCCTCTTAAAGATGCCTTCCCCTTTTTAGTCTGGTCCATGACTTAAAAGTATCAAAATAACATGTTCTCAATTGTACACTTATGGGATATTCTTGAGTCAAACTTCCTACAAAACTAGATGCTTCATGCCAAACAGACATCTAGACCTCTAAGTTATACATAGACTTCTCCCTCGAAGGACAGCTATGTGCAAAGTCACTTCTACTATTATAAATAGACTGCTCCCCTGAAGGACAGCTATACACAAAAACCGCATCTGCTACTATAAATAGACTTCTCCCTTGAAGGACAGCTATACAAAGTCAGCCTTTATCAGAAGCTTCTCGCATTGATCAGCTTCGTGAAGACCTCAAGAACAACAAAATACATATCCCCTATGGACTTCCCACATCGATCAGTCTATATCCAAAAAAGTAAAAAGCAGTATTCCAAAAGCACTTTTGAGTCATGGACTTGTCTATTTAGGTTTGGTTCTCTTTCGTCAGAATAATCACCTTATAATAAGTTCTCTGCACCCCAGCCTATATCAACCACCTCACCTCACCATTCGTCAAAGCAACAAAACTCAAGGGACGTGACGTATATCCAATATATTGTGATTATACAACTCTTTTCACCTATCGACTTCTCGCATATGCAAGTTACCTAGGGATTCAAGCTCATCTGACATTAATATGTGGTTTGTTTAGCTCTTCTCAACTACGGGACACTTTTGCCTCTTTTACTCGAATCTAGGATTATGTGTTGACCTTAATCAGGACACGGTTCCCTACTACTTGGGTAAGCTAACTTTCGCTTCACCTATACCTATACCAACAATAATACGTACCAACACCAACAACATTACCCTACCAATATCAATATTTTTTTGCCAACCAACAAATTGCCTAACCACAACCAAATTGCCTGAATTCACCTCTCCCTGGTCCTAAGGGAGAACTACATCGGTCTGAGGCCCCTCCTTGCTTTGTGCAATGGGCTATGTAGGCAGCACTTAGGAGACATGGGGTCTCCCAAGGTTAGCTCGACCATCCCCTACCATAACCTATCATGTGTGGTAAATATAAATCTTTTTGTGTATTTCTATTTGCTCACATTCATCTTTATCCTTTTTCAAAACAAAACATTCAAAACACAACCATTCTTATTATTATCATAACTCAAATCAACATACATATTTAGTTTTATTTAGATGTTAAACAAATACATCTTCTCTATCATCGACGCGCAGGTCGGCATCCTTATTTATTCTTATACTCCTATGAAATTCACTTAGACCCTTACGCCTCCTCCCGAATCAGGTGGTGATCGTGATCGTCGATGCCACTCACTTGGCCTCTCCATCCTCAAAGGTGCCACTGCTATTGGTTCCTCCCACTGATCTGCCAACATCTCCTGTAACATACGAATACGTCCTCTCGCGTGGAGGAATCTCGCCTCTAGTCTCTCCACTCGTGACTCTGCAACCGCTAACAATCCCGTTGTCTCATTCACCCACGTTTGGAGCTGATGAACTAAACCCTGACAGATGATCTCTCTCCGTTGTAATCACAGCTATGTCAGGACGATCACGTGACACCTCGCAGCTCTGCTACCCACCATAATCTATAAGCCTCTGTCGCTCTCGCATCCATTACCCTGCGATCAGCTGCTATCTCTTCTGGCCCTTCTGGAGGTGTCGGCCGGTGAGGTGAGAATGCTGCCTCGGCGTCGATCCTCATGTATGGTCTATAAGCCATAGGTATATCCTAAACAAATCCAAATTGTCGCCGCACGTGATCTAGAGGAATCCTCTCGTACTCACCTGGCCTGTGCCCTGCGATCCACCTCAATCACTCTACCAATCCTTACTCCTCCACTCAACTACTGCCAACTCAGCGTACAAACTCACCAAAATCAATTTTAAATCCAGACAAGCCGTATTGGTTATCAAATTGACAATATGACAATGACAGGCCGTATTTTTCTTTTTATAGGTTTTTAACCTACCGATAATCGATATCAGTTATATTGTGCCCTAAAACACCGGTATCGGTCATCTAACCGATACCGGTCATAGCTAACCGATGTCAGTTTAATCCCTCTTTTTACCACAATTTCTGCCCTTATCCACCAAACTTCTTGTCTCGCCACGTCGCCTCCCCCGGCTTTGCTAAATAGCCTTATTTTGACTTCATTGGCCCAAATTGCGGCCGCACCCAACCAATCAGGCCCGACCCAAGGCTGCAACCAACCAATCAGGCCCGACCTAAGGCCGTAACCTACCATTTGGCCCGACCCAAGGCCGTAACCAACCATTTGGCCCGACCCAAGGCCGCAACCTACCATTTGGCCCGACCCAAGGCCGTAACCAACCATTAGGCCTGACCCAAGGTTGCAACCAACCAATCAGGCCCGACCCAAGGCCGCAACCAACCATTTGGCCCGACCCAAGGCCGCAACCAACCATTAGGCTCGAGGCCGCAACCAACCAATCAAGACCCAACCTACCATTTGGCCGCAGGCCGTAACCAACCATTTGGCCCGACCCAAGGCCACAACCAACCATTAGGCCTGACCCAAGGCCGCAACCAACCAATCATGCCCAACCCAAGGCCGCAACCAACCAATCAGGCCCGACCCAAGGCCGCAACCAACCAATCAGGCCCAACCTAAGGCCGCAACCAACCAATCAGGCCCAACCCAAGGCCGCAACCAACCATTTGGCCCGACCCAAGGCTGTAACCAACCATTTGGCCCGACCCAAGGCCGCAACCAACCATTAGGCCCGACCCAAGGCCGCAACCAACCAATCAGGCCTGACCTATGGCCCTCACCACTCAATCAGCCCGACCCAAGGCCGCACCAATTAAATACCTCGCCTAAAACCAACAAATTACAATTTTATCCACCCATCATGTAGCTTTTTGTTCAATCGAGTTCACCTGTTCGTGTTTTAGCATGATTAGGGTACTTGACTTGATCAGTCGACCAACTTTGCCTAGACCAAGACCGTGACGTTTATCTCAACCAAACCAACCATTTGGTACTGCCGAACATGCCTAAATGTTCCTGTACCTTACCCGTTATATCCCCTGGAGCTACTTCCTATGCCTTGGATACCAGGATTATATCACCCTTGTTTAGATAAACTATCGACCTTTGCCTATGAATTGCTTGTTTGCTCTTCAAAATCATGTACCCTGGTCGCACTACTGCATTTCAATGTGCGTCTGCTTCCTTGGACTTACCCCACCATCTCACCATCATCTCAACACCATTTACCCTTTATCAACCCTATCCCTGATTTCACGCTACCTCAATCTGTGATAGATTTGAGGGGGATTACCTATACCCTTAACAGGAGTAACCACTTCTTATTATTGTCAGTGCAGCTTTACAAGACAAGCTACACGACAACAAGGGGCTAATGTAGACACCAAATTTGTGTCTTACGACCCCCCGTGCCCCGCATCTCATTTCGCAACCTAGCCTCATCACCTAAACCTTACACAATTATTTATTAATTACCTTATAATTAATAAATCCACATCTCCAAACCTGCCACCTCATTTCGCCACCTCATCATGACCTAGTCCTAACCCTAAACTAACCTAATAAAGACCTATAACTTGGTCTACATCCACACCCATGACTAATTACTCCTCACCCGCACCAAAACCAACCTCATAATGACTTGACCAAGCCCACAACTAATCCCTCGGGAGAAAAGGAGGGAAAGTTGGCTATTTTACTAAAAATAGCCCACTTTGACTTAACCGATACCGGTTCCTACTCGACCGCCGTCGTTTACGTAACCGCCATCGGTTCCCTATAAATGACCTCCCCCAACCAAAAACAAGGGGTTGGATTTGAATCTGAATCAGAAGTCATTGGAAGAGGATCCAGAATTCACTTGGCCAAGTAGAGACAAGTGAAGGAAAGAAGAGGAGTTTGCAGAGAAGGACATCAAGCCCAAGACTACAACTGACTAACCAGAGCCCAGTGACACTCATCCAAGCATTGGGAGAGAGGATAGCTCATCTTGGATTGTCAAATCATCCTACCTGAACCCTGCCTTCGTCATCACAGTCCTTCGAACTTGTATCTTCATCAGGAACTAGTAAGTATTGTCTTGTACGTTCTTTTAATAATATTTCTTGGACTTCTGAATCACAGTAATTACAAGTCTACTCCCAGATCCACTACCCGGTAACACTCTCCATCTAACTGTCATTCCTCTACCCTCTACATTGCCCCAAGAACAGCCCTACATACTCTCTGAGTCTTCTCCATCACCTCCATTACCTATCCCCAATCATTTACCAGCCTTATAAACACCATAGCTATCATCTTATAGCCAACCTTCACCAAAGCCCCTAAATCACTGCCCCTACCGATATCGGTTATCAGCAACCGGTACCGGTGACAGTGACCGGCATCGGTCACTGTGATTCAAAACCAAGACCAGCCTTTTCTCTATTGTTCTAACAAGGTAAAATAAATTGTAATCTGACAATAGCTTATTTGTTAGAATTTGTGTTAATTCATATTAGCAGGGGAACTGACCACCTTCGAAAGGAAGTCTAATATTTCCTGGGCCCAAGGCAGTTCCCTCATTTATTGTCTAATTAGAATCTGGTGGTCTTGTATTCTTACTTGCAGGTAGTCCTTCCCAGACAAAAAGGAGTTCTTTGCAATCGATCTGATCTCTCTCTATGGTACGTGCACACCCTCTCGACATTCAACAGGTATTCCTCCTAGCCCTAACCCTTATTTGTTTCTCAAAAGAATGAAAGGATAGAAGTAACTCTATTCCAGGAATGGAAAGCATTCTGTGCGAAACACGCGTGTCAACAAATAACCCTCATTGACGCACGTCAACAGACCTCATTGACGCGCATCAACAAGGTTGTTGACATGCGTCAATGAGGTCTATTGACACGCGTTAATGAGGGTTATTTGTTGACCGCGCGACAGCAAATATCCTGTCGCGCACCTTCAGCCTCCACCCTCTGCTTGCGCATCAAAAAAATCTTCGTGTCGCTCATCAACAAACTCTTTTTCATGCGTCAATATCTGCAGTACCTCCTTATCGCGTGTCAACTATCCGTCAGTGTTGCGCGGTCAACAAATAACCCCATTTTCGCGCATCTACAATACGGGATATATCATATTGTTGACAAATGTGAAGTAGAAGTGTTCTACCTGGCGAATAATCTAGGATTATATAGGTGATATTTTTCAAGGGTAGGTGAAGCTGACCCCTAAAAAAATTAAAGTGTAATTTTTAGGCGAACAGGTCACTGACCCGCGCCATAAAATTCGCCTTTTCAAATTTTTCAAAAATGGAATATTCGCCATATTACGAATATTCGCCACTAAAATTATCCCTGAAGGGGTGAAAAGGTATATTTACCAACTAAATTAAATGTTAGGTTAACATACATTAATAAGTGGAAATATAAATGTGCACACCATAATAAAAGTAAATAACAACATAAAACAAATTACACAGTAACACTATATATAATGTGGAAAACCCATAAATGGGTATAGAGAAACATTTTACAACTCAGTCGAGTAACTCCTCCCTCACTTCTACTCCATGTATTTACCCGGAATCCATTGATTCACGTGATGTTTTGAGTATGACTTAAAGCCATATTTAAATAAACCAAAGGGTTATGACCATATTAAGTGATGGGGCACACCCCGATTTAATAAATAGTTAGTTAATTAATAACTAACAAACCTAATCTAAAGTTTATATTTAAATAATAAGAATATAAATTATTCTATACTATTTAACTATAAACTAAACATTATGATGCACTTAATATTATAGTTGTGACATGGATCATGGTTCAAATCCTACCTCCTATGCCACCTCCCATGGGATTTACCCACATTCATAGCATTTAGGATAGGTATGCGCTTTATATGGTAAGGTTTAGGCACTTTTGCATTGTAAGGTGGCTTTAAAGGGATAAGGTTTGTTTTTAATGTGGAGATAATATAGTACATAATGCGTGGCAATTAGGAGATAGTATATAATTTAAATTTGGTAATTTGGATAAATTATATATGTGCAAATTTAATGGGATTTGGTATTATCCCTTTACAAATGTAAATATGAATAATCCCACATGCATCCCGTAATTGCAAATTGAAGCAAATATATACAAAAACTCTACAATAAAGATGTGAAGCAAAGGGGGCCAAGACTATTCCAAAAGCCACCTTTTTCTTTGTCACTCATATTGTCCACATGGCGAATGTTGATTGATCCACGTGTGCACACATCATCTCTACACATAGTATTGAATTCGCCAGTTGCCCGAAAATTTCAGCGGGCCATAATTTTTGCATACGAGATTTGCTTCCTGCAAACAAGATATCACTGGAATTGTCTAATTTTTCTCCATGCCATGGAACTAACCACAACTAATTCTGAGAAGATCTTAGATTGGTGTTTCTCGGTGAGGATCCTCTGGATCATTCCTCCCCACTGAGAAACTTTTGGACCCCAAAAGTCAACTTAATTAGTGAATAGGTGAGGGTACTTCTCCCACACCTTTCCAGTTTCCATCCATTTTGTCTTGTTCGGATGCATGCCTTTGAACCCAAAATGAAGATACTCAATTTCACCTCTTCACGAAGTTCTTACTTTCTTGTCTAGAATGATGTCTTCCTACAACTCATCAAGATACTCAGGAGAAAAATCATCAATGGAAGGCATTATATTAGCATCATCATGATCAAAAATCATAGGCGGTTCATACAATCTTAAGTTCTCAACATTTACAACTGAGTAGATTTGCATATATGGAGGTAAATATAACCGGAAAGCGTTGTTACCAATATTTGGAATGGACCATACTGTATAGGTTTCAATTTTTTACCTTCACCTGTCAACCATTCTTTGCTGATGTGAAGCCAAACTAAATAACCAACTTTAAACTTGTGATCAGTTCTATGTTTATCATGTCTGGCTTTGTACTTATCCTGAATTTTCTCCATTTGTTCACGGACATATTGATAAACCTGTTGTATTCTCTGCACAAATATTTTAGCCTTGTCAGAATCACTTGAACCATTAACAAAATTTTCATGCCCAAAGTATACATCTAAAGGAGAATTAGGAAGATATCCATAACAAGTCTCAAATGGAGACTTTAAATTAGAAGAATGTAAGGCACGATTATAAGCATGTTGCACATAATATAGATGTTCATCCCATAACTTAGGACGTTTGCCACAATAGCCCCTAAGTAAATGTACTACTGTGCGGTTTACAACCTTTGTTTGACCATTGGTCTGTGGATGAAAAACAGTGCTTTTTTTTAGTTTTGTGTCCATTAACCCCCACAATGTTGACCAAAACTCCCCAAAAAAACTAGAATCCTGATCAAATATAATTGAAGTAGGTAATCCAAAGTGAACCCAAACAAACTGAAAAAAAAATGTGCAGTTCCCTCACCAATTATCTATTTAGTACATGGAACCAACACACACATTTTGCTAAATTTGTCCACTACCACATACAAGTAATCATGTTTCTTCTGTGTCATGGGCAAGCCTCCTACAAAATCCATGGAAACACTTTCTCAAGGCCTTTTCATAACAAGAAGAGGAGTGTAAAGTCTTAATTTCCTGTTACTTGGCTTGTTTGTGGCACAAAGAACACATCCCTTAATATACATGTTTACATGTTCATGCATTCTAGGCCAATAACAATATTTCTATAAATGTGCAATTGTCTTACTAACACCAAAATGCCCTGAAATAAGAGAAGTATGTGCTTCCCTAATCATATGCACACATTCATTTTATGGAATACAAAGTTTACCAAAATGATATAACAATCCCTCATACAAATGATAATATTTTTCTCCTACTTGTTTCACACTTAATAGATCTGAAATAAGAGAAGTATGTGCTTCCCTAATTATATGCACACGTTCATTTTATGGAATACAAATTTTACCAAAATGATATAACAATCCCTCATGCAAATGATAATCTTTTTCTCCTACTTTTTTCACACTTAATAGATCCTCATACACTTCTCTAAAATCAACATCATTAACGTATTGTTCCTTGTAACTAACATGAGCCAAAGAACTATATTGCAAAATAATAGATGTTGCTACCACTGGTGGTCTAGATAACATATCAGCAACCTTGTTTTGAATACCTTTTTTATACCTGATTACAAGATGAAATTGTTACAAAAATTATATCCATCTGAAATGTCTAGACTGCTGCAATTTGGTTTGTGTTTGTAAGTACTGAAGCGGTTGATGGTCAGTATGTATATTTGTTTCTTTTCCCATTAAATAATGTTTCCAATTTTTAACACTTTGAACCAAAGCATACAACTCTTTATCATAAGTTGGATAGTTTCTTACCACACTTGTAAAGGTTTCTGAATGGTAACACATTGGTCATTTGTTTTGTATCAAAACTACCCCCATTGCATAGTCACTAGCATCTGTCTCAATCTCAAATGAATGTTGTAAATCTTGAAGTGCCAAGTTCGGAGTGGTACTTATCTTCTCTTTCAGTGTGTCAAAGGTTTTCTGTTGTTTTCCTCCCCACTAAAAGACATGTTTAATACTTGTCAAAGCATGAAAAAGAGATGCAATATATGAGAATTTAGAAATGAATTTCCTCCAGTACTGAACTGCACCTAGAAAACTCCTAACTTCCATCACATTAGTGGTTCTAGGCCATTTCACAATAACCTCTATTTTTACAGGATCAATTCTCAATTCTCCATTTCCTACAACATAACCCAATTAAATTAAAGACGATTTTCCAAATTCACATTTTGACATCTTCAAATACAATTTCTCTCTCCTTAATGCATCTAAGACTTTTTGGATGTGTTTAACATGTTCATCCCATGACTTACTGAATACAAGAATATCACCTAAGTAGACAATAACGAAATCATCAATGAATGGTCTAAATATATCATTCATGACTCTCATGAATGTTTTCGGTGCATTGCACAAACCAAAAGGCATCACTAACCATTCAAACAATCCTTGTTTTGTTTTAAAAGTATTTTTCCAAACATCACCTTCTGCAATTCTTACTTGGTGATAACCACTTCTTAAGTCTAACTTAGTGAAATAAATTTCATTCTTTAATTGATCCAATAAATCATCTATTCTAGGAAGAGGGTAACGATTCTTTACTAGTAATCTTGTTTAAAGCATGAAAATCAACACACATTCTCCAAGTGTCATCCTTCTTAGGAACCAAAATAATTGGTGAACCACATGGGGATGTACTTGGATGGATTATACCTTGAGCCAAAAGTTTCATTACCTGTCTCTTGATTTCATCATTCTCTACTATTGACAACCTATACATTCTGATATTGGGAAGAGGTGCATCCTGAAGCAACTGTATCTCATGTTGAACCCCTCTTTTGGGAGGTAGACCTTGTGGATCCTGAAAAAACATCATCAAAATCATAAACAATTTTTACCAATTCATCCTTATGTTTTAGATCACAATTCTCAAAAGTCATCTCATGTTCTTTCTCTTTGGGTTTGACCAACATGAGCACAAAAATTTTACTTGAGTTTACAAGCCTTTTCATTTGACCTGCAGTTACCAAGGATAGATTATTCTTTTCAAGGTGAGCTCTAACAATAAACTCAATTCCATCCTTTACAAGCAAATATTTATTTTCTTCCCTATAGAAGATTGCTTTACGATCATACAAATAAGGACTTCCCAAAACCACCCCACAAATATCCAAAGGAACTACATCCAATTCAACATCATCTATGAACTTTTCTGTAATGGAAAATCTGAAAGTACAAGTTTTAGTAACCTGCAATTTCGCATCATCACAAACCCAAACCCAAAGGATAAGGCTTAGGATGTGGATTAGTTTTGAGTCCTAATTTCTTAACAACCTCCTTAGAAATTAGATTAGCTTGAGATCCACTATCAAAAAGAGTATCAATTTTCATATGATTTGAAATTTCTCTAATGTGGAAAATCTCATTCCTTTTCTTATCATCATGTATAGTTTGTTTACTAGAAGAAGATGCAACATTTGAAGTACTATTGTTAGAAATTGAAAGAGTTGATTTACCTTGAAAACTCATATCTGTGATCATGGTTTCATCACCTGAATCAGACCCAAGATCATGAACTGCAGTGTTTGTTTTCTTTTCCTTTCCTTTCTTAACCATCCATTTAGGCTTCGTTTCAGGATGTAATTTCTAACATTTAGACTCATCATGGTTCTTTTTACAATGATTACAAAATGGTTTTTCATCTTCCTTCTTAACAGTAGAGTTTGTTTTATGCTTTCCCTTTCCTTTTCCTTGTTCTTTCAAACTTTTCCTTCATATTTCTTGTTCTTTTGTTTAAAAGAAGAGGAAGAGGACTCCTTTGTCATTTTCCCTCGTGCTTCCAAATGAGTAACTTGAACACATACTACATCAAGATTAGCAGGACCTGAAATAAGTATCATATGCCTTAGATAACTATGCAATCCACCAATATATTTAAGCAGTGTTTCTTCTTTGTTTAGGGAAATTCCCAAAATTAGAGCCCTTTTCCTAAATTCCTGTGTGTATTCTTGAACACTTTGTCCCTTATTTTGTCTTAATATTTTCCAATCCATCATATATTGTTGCTTATAACCAAGAGGATAAAATTGTTGCCTAAGATTTGAAACAAATTCAGACCAAGAAGTGATTGTTATACATTTGGTTTCTTCCACTTCCTGAAGCTTACTCTCCCACAAAATGAGTGTTGTGCCACCCATCCAAAGAGTTTCCAAATGAATCTCTGCTTCATCATCAGCAATTCTCTGAACCCTACAATATAATTCTATCTGCTTGACCCAGTTATCTAACTTCTTTGCATTTAGCTCTCCAGTATACATTGGCAATTCAAACTTGATATCTAACTTTAATAAAGGAAAATCATATTTTAGAGGTTCACTTTTAGGAATATCAGAACTAGAGCTATCTTATTTTTTACCTTCTCTAGTTCCCTTTTCTCTTTATCTATCTTGGTACATTTCTTCCACCATTTCCTTCATCTGTAGTAATGCTTGACGAAAGTTTTCTTCCTCTCGATCTTCCATTGTAGGACTTCGAGACTGTCTGGTACCAATTTTGGGATCTCCTTCAACTAAGTCTCCTTTACCCTTCTTAGATCGAGACCTTGTTAACATACAACACACAACTTGCAATCTAAAAACCGTTAATCTGAAACAAAAATCAGTCAAAACCAGCTCTGATACCAGTGATCTGAAAATCAATTGTAACTAGCAATTGTGCACACACTTAACTTTGCTTTGTATTGATTTTCGATATGAGAATTGACTATTGTAACCTTTTTTATTTTTAATAAAGGAAATAAAACTGAAAGTATTGTGTAAAATCAAAAAATACGGAGATGAATTACCAACAAATTGACACAAGAATTGATAACGGAGTTCAACACTTGTGGCCTATGTCTCTGAGTCCAGTTGAATAGGACCAATCTATTAAAATCTTAAAAATAAATATTTAAAAATATTTCTACAAGAATCTTATCTTCTCATCACGTTCATCTTCCAAAGATAGCAGTAGTCACTTTTTACATCACCTCAAAATTCCTTCTCTAGCTCAAGTTATGAGCAAAACAAAATTTCACATAGTCCTCGATATCCTTTAAATACAAAAATGCCCCTTTTATAATGTTTCTTCTCCTATGGCATGGCGGTCAAGGCATATCCTTTTGGTGGAAGGGATCATGGTTCAAATACCACCTCCTATGCCACCTCCTATGCCACCTCCCATGGGATTTATCCCACATTCCTAGCATTGTGGATAGGTAGGCACTTTATATGGTAAGGTTTAGGTGCTTTTGCATTTTGTAAGGTGGCTTTGAAGGGATAAGGTTTGTTTAAATGTGGAGATAATATAGTACATAATTCGTGACAATTAGGAGATAGTATATAATTTAAATTTGGTAATTTGGATAAATTATATGTGCAAATTTAATGGGATTTGGTATTATCCCTTTACAAATGCAAATATGAATAATCCCACATGCATCCCCTAATTGCAAACTAAAGCAAATATATACAGAAACTCCGAAATATAGATGTGAAGTAAAGGATGCCAAGACTATTCCAAAAGCCACCTTTTTCTTTGTCACCCTTATTGGTCCACATGGTGAATGTTGATTGGTCCACATGTGCACACATCATCTCTGCACATAGTACTGAATTTGTCAGTCACCTAAAAATTTCAGCGAGCCATAACTTTTGCATACGAGCTCTGTTTTCTACAAACAAGATATCACCAAGATAGTCTAATTTTTCTCCATGCCATGGAACTGACCACAACTGATTCTGAGAAGATATTAGATCAATGTTTCTCAATGAGGATCCTCTGGATCATATTCTCTTGATATAAAGATGTTTGTTGTCCCACACAAGTGTTTTTTTTACTTTGCACCCTACCAACTCATAAGTACTATGAGCCCAATTATCACAAGCAACACTCGTAATATTGCTAATAGACTGTGCATCCTCCCACTGGAGGATTCCTTCCTTAGATGGCTCGAGTACCTCTAGGTCTCGGACGGCGTATACATAAATCCTATTAAGGTCTTCCTCACTCAAGGGCTCAACATAGGGTGCATATTTACCATCTATTAAAGGGATAATAACTCTTTCCTCCTTGTTTTAAAAGCTAATATAGCCCTTGTTGAATTGAAGATCAACATTATTTGCATAGCACCAAGGACGCCCCAATAGAGCTGGGAAGCTATCTGCCTCTGTCAGTGCTAAAACCTCAAAATCTCCAGTGAACTTGGCTCCCTGTATGGTAATGGATGCATCTTTTAACACTCTGATGGGAGTGGCCTTAGTCCGGTTATTCATGAACAATACATTTGAAGAGGGCTGCAATGGAGGTCTCCCCATTTGTACCCATGCATCTAAAGTAAGAACATTGACTTTTGAACCTGTATCAATCAATATATTACTCAAAAGCCACCCATCCTCAACAGCATTCAAAGTGATTTCCTTGTCATAATCTAAGCTATGAGGGGGAATATTTGCATGCAGGATTTATCGTCCAGTCTCAATACTTGTGCACCGGATTTTTTCCCTTTAATCAATTCCTTAATAGTGAAATGATATTCTCCTGGCACAACATCTTGCACACTTATTTCAAGTCATCCATATCATATTGGACCGTTTCTGATGCTTTCTTTTGCTCCATCTTCCATAATTGTTCCTTTAAATACTATATTTCACCCTGAAGATTTCTAAGTATCTCCATGGTCTCCTGATAAACCTCTTTCTGATGGATAGGATTTAGGTACTGTGCATGTAGGACCTTCTCCTTAGAGATGGTAGGCTTATGTTGTAATGTTTCTTTGGTACGCATATACTTCAGCACGGGTAGTGATAGTTACCCGGCAATGCCTCAGGATTCTGGTTCCAACTTAGGCATCCACTGGTTTTCCACAGTGCATTATATCCTAACCATCCCTGCGCCTTTGTTTTCTTGTTTATGTTGCTTACTAAGAAGTTCATACAAATCTGGGCATTCCTCATAATTATGATTCTTTCCACAGAAAGAACATGTAATATTTTGGGGACATTCGCGCCTGTAGTGGTCAGGGGATCCGCATGTATAACATGTTCCACGAGGGAACTCACTCCTCGTCTACCACCATGGCCTCATCCTCCAAATCCACCATGGTATCCTTAACCTCTACCACGACCTCCTTCAAAATGCCCTTGATTCTGATCATAGCGCACTTGATTATCATCTCAATCCTAATGCTCGTTCTTTCCTTTATAGTTATCTAATACTCTTGTCTGTCATACACCAATATCTATAGCATCATGGATCTGACGATAATCAGCTGGAAATCTTCTGTGTCATGAGTCGTGGATCTAAAAATTTTATAGTAACAAGAAATGTTCTTCCTTATTGCACTTTGTAATAATGGGCAGTAGCTAACATCATTGTTTAAATGACATATCTCACAGTCTAACAATAATGAGCGTACTGATCTGTGGGGACAACTATCCTTTGTGTGACCTTCCACTTCACAATCTATGCACCAAATCCCCATGCGCATCTCATGTGTTGAATTTTTCGATAGCTTCTCCAACTACTTCGCCATAGCTGCGATCTGTGCTTCTAAAAATGGGCTCACTCCAGTGTCTATACTCTCGACTTCCTCATCGCGTAAATTTTCTCTGAGCGCTTCGCGTGGGTCAGTGTATGTCTTATGAGATAGCTCCCTTCTAAAAGGTGTAATCAGACCTCCAATGAACCATTGTGCATGTTGGGCTTGCATGAATATCATAAGAAATTTTAGATAATATTGTTCTTAAACGAGCATCATACTCTCTGACACTCTCAATAGTGCTTTTCTTAATATCCTTGAGCGTGCTTGTACTCTTTTGCTCAAACTCAGTGATGTGAAACTCTTTAAGGAAAGCATCTTTTAAAGTTGCATAGTCTACGCAAGTCTGATCCGGGTAAAAAAATTTGTACCAGCTATGAGTGCGTGCCCTTGTAATGTAGTGGTGAATTGACTTGCCCTGTGCTAACGAAGTCATGATTCCTTTGTGTCGCCATAGTATTTCACACATGTGCACATGTTCAACAACATCTTCTATGCCCCTATACTTTGGGAGATGAAGAGACGTCTCCATGTAAATATTATGAGGTTCATGCGGACCTTGCCCACCTGATCCATAACTTCTTGTGTTTCCTCTGCCTCTAGAACCACCAGATCCACCGTCAACTAGAACCACCTATACCTCTTGATCCTGAACCTATAGCCAGAGTCATGATCAGAAGATGTACTTCCCTGTGTCCCAACAGTAGTAATAAACTGCACCACTATAGTCTGTGAAGTGTTCCTACTCCTAGAAGAGAGTCCAAAATTATATGCGACGATGAAGATACACCTGAAAAGGTACCTCCAAACAACAACGGTAGATGTTTACATTGCCATCGATGTGCTTGTTATATGACTTACTCATGCTCTCCTACTGCCTAAATTAGTTTTGTTGACTGTTTGTCATACTAGATACTGGAAGACCAAGTGCAAGGGAAAGGTTGCCAAGTAGACTCAGATGTGCACACCCGCGGCCCAGGTCGTCTCTACTGGTGTGCTTTGATGTGAGGCCGAGGAGGGTTCCTTGTCATGTTTTCCCAAATGGGGGAGTTTTTTATGCTCCGGCTCCATGCCTCCTGCGTGAGCTCCAAATCCTTCATGAGCCATCTCTCTCCTCAATGCCATTCATTCTGCAACATCTCGACCTGCTTCTTTATCTCCCTCTCACACACCTCATTGTACTTAAGCCACCCTTCTTCTCTCTGCCTCTCTGCCACTAGGTCTACCATCTTTTATCAAACTATGCTCCTGCCCCTGCGAGTGGTGACGTTTAGTTAGCCATCGATTTTCTTTCCAAGTTCAGGATCACCATCAAGATTTTGATCATCAGTGGAATACCTTGCATGTAGGTTCCCCTAAGATATCATAAAAATTGGAATTCTGCTACCTCTAGGAAAGAATAAGTGGAAATTGAGTACTCTAGAATATAGTTGTTCAGAAACACCACGAAACCAAGTATCCACAGAGTGCGTGTCCAGATCAGATCAGCATCATAGAGGGCCTGAAATTCTTCCTGCGTCCAAACAAGTGCGCGATACCTCCAATTCTTTTTAGAAACATAAGCAATCAGCCACTCATACAACTCTACTAGAAAAATAGCAAAGAAGCTCTCATACAAACTATCATACATATTCTATTCCACCCATGTGTGTGTGTTAAACTCAAATCTGGTGTTGAACCTCCATGCGTATTCTTCTTCTAGATCATGAATCCACTCCTCAATACTTGCTAGGGTCAACCGGTATGTCTTCATCGCGAACCATCCTGAAAACAACTGAAAAAGAGGTCCCGGCAACGGAACCAATGATGTAGCCTAGAATTTACTAGTAAAATCCCAGGTGCGTTGGCACATCACTCAACCTAGACTGAGCGCTCACCTAAAAGTGCCCAAAGGTACCAGTCCACTCTTTAGGTTTATTGTTGCATGGATGTTAGCATGATGAATACTTAATGCATTCAGATCCATAATTAATACATCATTCTACAGTGCATGTTCATATCTAGATCTAAAGAATAACATATTTATACAATATCCATAACGAAACCAACCATGCAAGAACCAAATATAATCAGAATTAACACTCTGATTCAGCCAATACACTCCATTATATTAAACATGATAAATTCACAGAAGCTCAGTACAATAGATAATACCATCGCTTATACGCGAATCAGATTTGACAGCATAACTTCATAGTAACTTTGTTCTCTACACACTCTATACTACACACAAGCCATTACATATTTATAAGGGTGGGGGACTTGCCCTTCACCACCTGCATAATTCCAAAAATAGGTCACATGCTGAAAAATAGCCATGCGCCTTTACAATCACAGCGACACAGGCAAGTGTGTTAACAATAGACCTCTTCTAGTAAACTGGCAGTAGCAAATCTATTCTTAGCATGCACCCATGCAAAGTGATTTGTAGTCGTTCCTCCAAAAATAGTTGATGCGTGTTGCGCAAGTCTTTACCCGGTTTGTGTGCTCAGCACACTGTCTCCAAAAATAGCCCGTACACGTGAAAATGGCTAAGTCCCAAATCCGCTCTTATATTTCATGCATGTGTTCTCCCCTATCCTTCTGTGCCTTTAATTGTGCCCTATTCTCCTGAGAAAACCTTTTGTGTGCCTTCTACTAAGTATTCCACTTTCATCCGCTCAACAATAGTTGAGCTGATTTGGTGTGATCTTAGACTCCATTGTTGAAGACTAGTTCTTGGAAGTGCTTGATTTGAGTAGGAAATAGTCCTACTTGATGTTGCTATGATAAATTTTCTTGGTGCAGAGTTCCTTGAGTAGATGGATGGTTTTTTAAGGTTTTGTTTTACATATGTGAATCCTTTGGAGGATTGACATAGCTAGAGTGATTTCTTGTAGTCCTTAGCTCATGTTCACCTAGGTACTTTATTTACCTTTATTGTATTTATCCTCACCCACTTATGTGTGTGGATATTTCTTTTATCTTATTTAGATATTAGGAGATATTATCTAGTTGTTAGGTATAGTTCTTTCCTTGATCTATGGTATTGACTAGTTCTTTCCTTGATCTATGGTATTGACTAGATCCTTGATGTCTAGTTCTCTCCTAAATCTATGGTCTTGATTAGTTCTTTGATGACTAGTTATTTCCTTAATTTATGGCTTGATCTATGACCTTGACTGGTTCTTAGATTGTTATTCCTTGCCTATTTAAGCAAGGCCCATTCTCAATGTATTGCATTGAGTTCCATAATAATATATGATATTGCTTCTCATTTGTTTGCAAAGGTTTATGTAAAGTTATTCTAGCGAATTACTTTCATCTTATTGATCGTGGTGTTTAATTAGCATCTGTGTTTTTGGCTTGGTACGATCTGGTTATCGTTCCTTTCATGGTATCAGAGCTGGAGATTGCTATTAGCATCTGTCTGTAAGTTTTATTTTGCAAATAAATTATTTGTGTATTCATATATTTGGGATTTGGTCATATTTTTTTGTTGCGTGCATTTTTATGGAAAATAGAGGCTTCCGTTGGATTAGAAAGGTGTGAAAACCCTAAGATCGACTGTAAACTTGGTCGTTTCTGCAGATAGTCATTTTTTGTGGATTTTTTGTTGTTACAGAGAAGCACATTGGTTCACCTCGGGATTCATGCCCACCAGAAAAGAAATCGCGGGATTTTTTTTGGGTCTGTTGGATTTTTTGAGATTTATGCAGGGTAATTATTTGTTGCAGCGTAGCTGTCTCGGTTTACACGTAGGAAGGTTTTCAGATCTTTCCTTTTTTGGTAGGGGTCCATGGATGTTGTGCATGTATTTACTATTTTGGGCAAATTTGCAGGTTGCTATTTTCTCTTGTGGGGGAGCTATTCTGGTGGAGCCTAGTGTTAGTTTGTCAGTGTTCGAGTAGTTGTTTTGACAACTCATACAAATTTGTAGTGCCACTCCACCCATTCAGCAGTATGGGAGGGTGTGGTGTTGATCCTGCTTCTTCAAGTTTTGTGTCCTTGCCTTGTTAGCTTGGCTTTTCTTGGATCATGACACTCTGTATTTTGTGTCCTTGCCTTGTTGCTTTGGTTATTGTTCTTGGATCGTGCAACACCTATTTGCAGCACTTGATCGAATTATATTTGGTGTTTTTTTTTGCACTTTCGACATCACTCCGTTGACAGTCTCCTTGTATGGAGCTATTCTAGTGGAGCCTAGTGTCAGTTGTTTTTGAGTTTTGTGATCGAGTAGTGGATTCAAACCACAGTGCACACCAAACTTCTTCAGCATTGTATGAGTTTTTTGAGTTGAGCTTCTTGGGATGCCTTGGAGCAGGTCTTTACTCTTTTTAATTTGTTGTTACTAGTTTTGGGTACCTTGCGGTGTCCCTTTTTTCCCAATTATTGTACATGAGTACCTCATTAGGCCTAGTTGTCGGGACTCTTACTGTGGACATGCCACATCTATTTTGGCCCCTAGCTTCACTTGACAGGGGGTGTTAGAGTAGATATTTACCTTAGCTCATGTTCACCTAGGTACTTTATTTACCTTTATTGTATTTATCCTCACCCACTTATGTTTGTGGATATTTCTTTTATATTATTTATATATTAGGAGATATTATCTAGTTGTTAGGTATAGTTCTTTCCTTGATCTATGGTATTGACTAGATCCTTGATGTCTAGTTCTCTCCTAAATCTATGGTCTTGACTAGTTCTTTGATGACTAGTTATTTTCTTGATTTATGGCTTGATCTATGACCTTGACTGGTTCTTAGATTGTTATTCCTTGCCTATTTAAGCAAGGCCCATTCTCAATGTATTGCATTGAGTTCCATAATAATATATGATATTGCTTCTCATTTGTTTGCAAATGTTTATGTAAAGTTATTCTGGCAAATTACTTTCATCTTATTGATCGTGGTGTTTAATTAGCATCTGTGTTCTTGGCTTGGTACGATCTAGTTATCGTTCCTTTCATTCTTGTAGTCCTTTGTGTGCTAGGTGATGGGATTTTAGGTCTTTTTGGGCTAGTGAGAGCTTGTAGTCGTCTTGATGCATTTCCGACCCATATGGGTCATTCATGATGATTTATATGATGTTGTAGTTTTTTTGTTGTGGTGAACAACCTTAAGTGGTCATGGCCAACCTAGAGTGTTTGTAATCACGAGTCATGTATTTAAGTGTGTGTATTTGGTCATTTGTGACTAGTGTTGTGAGAGGGAAAAGTGCGAGATAGGTGTGAGACTGAAAGTATTTTAAGAGAATCAAGATGGAGCTTAGAGAGTGTGTTAATGTTCGAAGAGTGATGAAGATCTTGTGTGCAAGGGTATTTGTCTAAATCACTCCATGAAAGAGCAAGATTGAGCAAAGTTGAAGAGTGTATGATTGAAGGTGTATGAGCTGAATTTTATGATCACAATCAGTTGTGTGTGTTTATAGCATATCTTCAGTGGTCTTCTTATTCAAAAAAATTGTGATGAGTAATATTCACATGATTCTTTTGTTGTGAGTAATATCAACAACGGTTTCTAGGGGTTGGTGCACCTTGTGGGGTTAGTGCCTCACTAAACAAATCTTGTGTGATGTTTCATATTCATGCAAGTCTTTTGGTTTGTGTAATATAATAAAAAAATTCAGTGGGTTTTCTTCCCCTTAAGGGTTTCCCACTTACATCTTGTGTTCTTGTGTACTCTTTCATGATTAAGATCTTGCGAATGGTTATTATATGTTGTCAATCTCACACTAATGCATGATTGAATGATAAATGGTTTATGTAAGTTAATTTGATAAGGTTAAGGGTTTTGAAGGACTGATTCACCCCCCCTCTCATTCCATTGTGATTCCAACATCAGTTTTGATACTTATAATGCCTTCAATATCAGGAGAGTCAGTTGCATGAACACACATGTCGTGTTTTGAAACGAGGCCATAGTCATTGTATTGTGATTCAACATTCTTCAAAGATTGTTTATATCTAGCGACACATATCTTTTCTTCCCCGAAGCCTTCTTCTTTGTGATGGCCATCCTTGTGCCATTCTCACTCACTCTAGGTCTTTGAGGCATTTCTCAATTGGGACTCGCCCTCCAATTGACTCGCCCTCCAATTGAAAACATCTCAGATACAACCTTTTTGTCGAGCTTCGTAATATCACTTCTTCTTAAGCTCTCGCTCGCATGAGGCGTCCATGTTGAATTTGCAATCAATCACACCCCTCCTTTCTTCAATCTTTCACATTGCACACGTGCATTTGAATTTAATTTGCCATATGAATTTTCTCAATCCCAATATCTACCATGAACTTCTTGATCTCAAGAGGTGGGTGATTCAAGTAAGTTTTGTGTGGTTCACAGGGGAAATGGAACTCTGGTTCCTTGGGGCATGACTACGTAGAAACCCCCTACTCCAAAATGTAGCTACATAGTGCTTCAATCCACCAGACATCGACCACGTGGGTCCATGTAATGTCTAGCTCCAAGAGTCTCCAAAGGCATTCCTCGATCTAAGTGTACTTCTACCCTAAGTTCAAACCTTAGTGTGTAGCCTAGGTAGCTAACCAAGAGTGCAAATTTGCTAGGAGTTCACTAAAGAATGTCTCATACAAAACATCATACAAATGCCTCCCCACCCATTTTCTTAACGAACAATTTTTGCAGTGAGGATATTGTTGTGCAAATTCCTCTTCAACCCTTTCCAATCAGCACTCAATGTTCTCCTCACTAAAACGAAACATCATCCCTCAACACCATCATGGAAACAAAATGTAAAGGGTCCCAACAACGAAACCAAAATTTTACTCTAATTTACCATAATCCCCCACCTCAAGGTTGCATGCACAAGCTCAAGATACCAAAACATGTGCCCTATATAAGCAACGCCCTTGCACCGACATATGACACAAAGTCACCTTTTATGCTCACCCAAGGCACAAGAGAAAACCAGTGCCTGTTGCTTACTATGTCATGATAGTTTTGAGACATTCACATATCAATCACTTAGTGTAGTAAAACGCATTCACCAAATGGAAAACATCAACTAAAAATTAACCTCATAAGTAGTTCCAACCTTCTTACACAAACATATAAATAGTAAGAAATGAAACAATTGACAAATTAATATATTAAATCAATAATGTTCAGTACATCAACACATTCAGTACTCCAATACTCAATAATGATTAATTATTGTGCATTCATTAAGCTCCCACACATACTAACTCCCAATATAAGGTATTAGAAGGGTATTTATACTAGTGGGTCATTGTCCTTCACCAACTCAATCACTAATTGTGTTGGCCACCATCAATGGCTTACATTAAACATCCTATAAATTTGGGTTTGGCATGCAAGCCCCAAAAGCTTTTTGTCTCCTTATTGTATACGACATGTATTATATGTTGATCTCCTCATCCGCTGTCACCTTGTGCCTTGTCCTGCATCATGATAAGCATTCAGACATGTCCCTTGGCGTGACATGCTTTCCGTACGAACTACTATCAACACATCAGCGCGCTCTTAAAGATCCCTTATCCTCTACGCAATTGTTTCCCAACTGGAAGTCTGAAATATCTGTGATCTTTGATGTCACCACGTAAAGTTCCATGTGTTAGGTGTATGAAAGGATGTCTAGGTCTTCCACACGTCAAGTGTCGGGAAACTAATACACTTGTCGTGTGTGCCAAGTGAATCAATTTCCTTCAATTCGTGTGCACACTTATTGTTAGTGCTCTGATTAATATGAGTGTGTGTTGTTTGTTAACCCCTTGTTCAAACTTTGTGTGTGTGTGTGTGTCAATCTAAGGGGTCCAAAAGCTTGTAAATCCTGTGCCTCCTCGTGACTTGAAGAAAATGCCTTATGTTGCGCCAAAATGTATAATTAGCCGAAATAAGCATATATTTGTCAAATTTTGGGCTCAACACTACAAAATAATGCAATTTTATGAGTAATAATGCCCCGAACCAAAAATATGTGTTTAGGTTACCCTTCGGTACCAATAATGCAACCTCCTCTCAAATGTTTCTAAATAATCAAATGTAAGGCATGTAAGAAAGATCACTATTTTAAATTTCTACATTCAACACCATATTAGAAAAGATTAAGTTTTAATTTAAAGTTATCATGTCATTGAACAATATTGGAGTTGGTTTAGTTGAATACTTTTTTTTCTAGAAGATGGGTACCATTGACATGTTACAAGGAAATATATTCATTTTGTGTGAATCAACTATTATCACAATAAAATTAGGATTATAGTATGTTAAGTTTATATATTATTCTAGGTTAATTAATTTAAATAAGTGTCAATAAAAATAAAAATAAGATTAAAAAATTATATGAACATGAGAATTTTTAAGTAGTAGAAATAATTATAATAAAAACTTAATTTTATCTTTAAATTAATATAGAAATTATATAAGTACCTTTAATTCTATTCGTAATGTAATTTCCTTTAATAAAAACATCGACATTACTCATTCTAAATGTCACTCAAAACATCTTCTTAATGGAATTAACCAGACCAACAATCATTAGTAATCATCTTCTTGATGGAATTGAAGCAACAATCATTAGCATTCATGCAGAATGATTTCGTTGTCTAACAACAACCTTCAATCGCTGATGCAAATCTTTGTCCAATAAACATTGTGGTATTCGTGATAACGATTTTTATTTTTTCAACCCTGCAATAATATGTGATAGTGGTTGAAGGATTTTATTTTCCTACATATTTTTATTCCCGACATATGATTGCTGAGGAATGCTGCTCTTATTATTATTATTTAATGCTTATGTTATTATTTTTCACCCTGTTTTCTTCTCAACAATTCCTAAATTTCCACAGCAGCATTTGTCAAAAAGGGTTTAGTTATCCATTGACGGATTTGGCTCCTGAATGGTGGTCCAAAATGTTGGATGGGTCTCTTTCATAGGACCAGTAGAGAATGTTGGAATACGATTGCCGTTAAACCAAAACCCATAAGCGCTACAATCGCCAGAATTAGGATCCACTAGTGGCCGTTAGGAGGAAACTCTAATATCTACAATTAAAGTAAGGCATTCACTACAGTAACTCAAATAATGGTTTGGAATGGGGTCAAGCACACCTTAAATGATGTTTTTATATGTCCTGTATAAAAAAAACTGTATATTAGGATATTGGGGTTGGCTTGGTCTTGGCAGTTTCTTTAGGTAGTCTTCCTCGTGAGTTGGATGGACTCCTGATTTATTTATGGGGATGGTGAGTGGTCTGCTGTACTCCACCCAGAGGTTATAGAGGGCTCACCCTGTGATGGGATTTTGCAGTTTTACATTGTTGGGCTCTGGGTGCTTGCCCTGTGTTGGAGTTTTGCAGCGAAGTTTTCTGGGCTCTGGGCACCCACCTTGTGCTGGAGTTTTGCAGCTCCAGATCACTCAGTTAACCTTGATTTCATATATATAATCTTTGGATACTCCTATAATGCAATAAATTAGTCGAGACAATCCTTTCTACTCTCAACCCTCTTATTCAAGAATAACAAAATGGAGTCGTTGAACTCCACAAATCATCAACCAGTCCTTATATTCCATCAATCTACAAAAATATTAGGTTGATACTGTTTTCTGCAACACAATATATTTCTATAAGACAGAAGTAGGTGAGATTGTTGGCATCCTTGCCTTTCGTTATCTATTCTTTTTCAGCAGGTTATGTAAACCTAGTCAATAGACATCTACATTGAAAAAATGGTATGTTATAAATAGCATTGAAAGGTTTATGAGTGACATTTTTCAATTGTTAATTTCTGAAATGCTCCACCAGTCCCCCTACAATAGGAGTGGGGATTAACACATTGCCGTCAATCATTTATTGAAGTGCCCATCAAATTTGAATTTAGGTGGGTAAAGGAACCCATTTCAACTTGGGTTCCCATTGAGATTTGAATTTGGGTGGGTATGGAAGGAGCCCATTTGAAATTGGGTGGGCAAGAAATGGGCAAGAAAGGGGCCGCCCCAGCCCACTTTGACCAGTTGATTTTGTGGGGAGATTCATGACTTAATCTACAGTGCAGTATATGAGGGAACAGGGGAGTATATTTTTTATGAGAATGTTTTTTTTTTGGGTAGTCTAATCCATAATTTATGAGGTGAAACTCCTACAGAGTTGTTAGGTGGTCTCAGCCAATGTGGCCCTGTCTTGAACCTGATTCTTTTTTAGGGCCTGCTCCCTATCTCTACCAGCCCAATAGACCTACTTTGAGAAAGTTACAGGAATGGATAAGGATGTTTATTTGCTTTAATCAAATTTTGGGCTGGGAAAGCTACTTGAAAGAGACTTAAAACCCACTCAACTAAAACATCATCACGTCAAAATGTCAAGAATTGTTAGGCCCCTTTGGGTCTACCAAGGTCGGTCACATGCACAATATGTGATTTGAATGTCCGAAAGGAATTGAAAATGCATGGTGGTGGAAATCCAATATCACATGCTCTTTAAGTCTAAAGTATGCTAAGTCGTCAATATGGACTTTAAGATTAGTCCATGAGGAAAACCAAACAGTATCACTTTGAAAATGGATTGAAGCATTCCACACTCCTATTCATATGACTGCCCAATAGGGACTTACGGAGGTGTATTTCCTGTTTTTATGGGAGTGGGGACTCGCGTTCAATTGTAGATCAGGAATAACATTTTTGTCTAATTTATTGTGACTCAAAAGAAAACAAGTTGTATAATTAGGCTTTCAATGAGGCAAACGCTTTGTCAATCTGGAAGCATGCCTTGGGATGAAATTCAATTGTATGGTGTACTAGCATCCTAATCCCAGCTACTAACATCCCTTAGATGTGCTCTTGTGCTTTGTGGTCCCCTTTCCTTGTGATTATTATCAATGTACATGTTGCCAAATGCTTTGTCAATCTGGAAGCATGTCATGGGATGACATTCAAGTGTATGATGTACTAGGATCCAACTCCCAGCTACTAACATCCCTTAGATGTGCTTTTGTACTTTGTGGTCCCCTTGTGATTATTACCAATGTACATGAGGTAATTGTCATAGAGGAAATGACTTCATGACTTGCACTGCACAAATTAAATCCCACAGAAATAAAAATATCAAAATTTGTATGGTCAAAAAATCCTTCTTTTCAGATGTTTTGGTGTCGTGCCATATAAACCCTCTCTAAGTTCAGGGTCTAATCATATCCATTAGTTTTCCAGCTATCTAATAACTGTGGCACAACCCTATGATGCGATTTCATTCTACCTTTAATAATCTATCGTCCTTAACATGGATATGAACTAGGAAAAGGAGTGAACTGCCTTTTGTTCCTCAACATAGTTATAGATAATTCAAGATGTTTTGGAGTTGCCTTTCATCCTAGGGATTTTGTTGGTGTCATACCATAGAACCCTCTCTAGCTCCAGGATCTAATCATATCCATTGTTTTTCCAGCCATCTAATACAGTGGCACAACCCTATGATGGGATTTCATTCTACATTAATAATCTATCTTCCTTAACATAGTTATGAACTACGAAGGGGGAGAACTGTTTTTTTCACGTCTAGTTAAAATAATTCAAGATGTTTTGGAGTTGCCTTTCATCCTTGGGATGTTTTGGTGCTTAAAAGCCAGATCTGTCATGATATGTTTTGGGATTTACTAGCCAAGATCAAAAGTACACCATACAGAACAGTCCAAATTCATTCCCATATATGTTTGGAGTAAATCTACACCATTCCATATGGTGCAATTTTGTGCCCTAATAGTGTGATACAATGTTTCCTTCTATTGTTGAAGGGAGTCATGAAACTGCATTGATACTTTCCATTGTTGGTGCAGTCAATTCATAGTTTTTCCAAAGCCGTCACTTGAGCTGAACATGATAAAATAAGAGAACCATCCAGTTTTAATTTCCCTGGACATCATGATATTTTAAGGGGACCATCCAGTTTTAACTTCCCTAGCCTCTGATCATACCTGGACATTCAATTCTTGCTGCATACCTACTCTTTTATGTTCTAACTTTCAATCCAAATTTGGTTTCGACATTATCACAATTTAAGGATCCAAATACTTGTATGTATGTTGAGGGATACCATAAATGTTTGTAGTCCCCTGTTTTGTATCTTAGGAACATGTGACTATTAGAGATTTTAAACTTAAGCCATCCATATTTATCTAAAACAAAACATCCCGGGAAAAAATGTGTACACAGATTTTTAGAATCAATATGTCAGGTTACATCTCATAACCTATCATCAAACACTCTTCGTCATGATCATGGGCCAGGAAGTGTGACCCAAAATGTTTGATTTCAAAAATCTTTGTGAATGTTTTTTCCAGTAAATGTTTTGTTTTCAAAATATGAGCTGATCAGAATATCCGCCTCACATTTTCTCATCAACATTCCAAACAAGAATAAAAGTCCAATAAATGCATATACTACATCCTCCAATTAAGTAGAGATGCTTTCTTTGAATGGAAAAGCAAAAATAGATCACCACGACTACAAAATCAATGAAACTTTGTTCATCTTCAATTTGCCCGTTTCCATATTTCACAAAGTTCGTACACTTCGGCATAATATTGTGTGCGAAAACACTGAACATGTTTGATATATTTCACCTATATTTCACCTTATCTGGGTCACATTTTATCAAAAACGGATAGAAGTGCAGTAAAACAGGGTTTTAGTGCCATAAACCCTGGATAACGAACAATCGTGAAAATAAAAATTCTGAGACGTCAGCTAATCTAGTTTAAAAGTTCTATCAAATTTACATAGTAGCACATCTTATACAAACAACTTATCACCACTCAAAGGCTGAACCATCACAACCCTGGTGGGCATTAGTTAATCCTTTTGCAATCCTGTACAACTGGCAACTATTTAGTTTAGTAAGACTTTTTCCTTCCATCTTCTCGCCTCACAAGCTCAAAAAAGTTTACAGAAAAACAGTACTAAAGTATAAAAGCAACAGGAAACTAGTATTGGACCATTAGAAGAAAGAGATGTTCAGGCTTTGAAACTGGCAGTTTAGTAGCATATGGAAACACATTCACTAAATAGTAAATTATTGCAACTTGGCATATTTCAGAGATGGCCTTGGGTCATGCACAAAATGGCCACTGACCGAGGAACTAGGCAGTGTTCTCTTCTTGGAAGACGAACTAGCTGAAGCTGCTGAATGCAGCAAAGCATGACCAGGAATTTGAGCAGTGTCACTCTGATTCAAAGAGCAGAAGGCAGGCCTAGAACTTGGAACTAATTGTTTTCCATCACGAACAGGTGCATTTAGTTGTGGTGGCTTCAGAAGAGGGTTTTATTAGATTAGAAGTGGGCATGGAGACCAAGGGAATTTCAAAAAGAGTCCCAATGGTGGAGGAGGATGTCGCCACTGTGGAAGAGGCCCTGCAAGCAAAAGGGTCTGCAACAAAGGCCCAGCTTTCATTACAGCTTCCAGCAGCTTGCCTTTCTCTGGCAGAGTTTTTCATTATTACTTGAGGGTCAGATTCCGGTGGTTCAGGTAAATGGACATGTACTGCATTGGAGGTAAAATCCCCATGTTCCTGCAATTGCAACATATTTGAAGAAGCTCCAGTAATAGTTTGTGAAGATGGCATATTCATTGGCAAGATAGGAACTCCATGATTTACAACCGGTGGTAAGCAAGCAGATGAAGGAAGTGGACTGCTCTTTGTCATCCTACACTCGCCCACAAAAGGCTCATGAGGCAAGGAATTCATTTTCTCTGGGATATTCATTGAGCCGGCAGCTTGCCAAAAGGACTCATTCTCTTCACTGAATTGGGAGCAACATTTTCCATCCTTAGACTGCAGTCTCTTGTCAGAAACCAATAACTCCTCTGATTGCAAGTGTTCAGAAGGTTTCAATGGTAAGATTTGACCCCGAGTTTCTCCTTCTGAAGGGGGGGCATTGGTTGATTCCCTGCTGCTGGTGGTTAATAGTGTTTTGTTCATTGATATGTTGTTGCGAGTTCAAAATATTTTGCTGCTGACATGTTGCATCACAGCCATAATTAGATGCATTTACAGTTAAACCAGATTGAACAGAAGGTTGATGCTCAACATGTACATTGTGTTCTGCAACTGATGTGCTAACATTTAATAGAGATTGTGACTCCATAGTTTGCAAGTCATTCGACACATAGGAAGATTGATGGATTTCAGATATATTGGAAGAGCTCCCCATATTTTTTTGCCACAGTCCTAACTGGTTCTGAGGCTTGTAATTCCCAGGCCTGCCTGTGTTGCATCCTAATGGCAACTGCACTTGTTGCAGATTTTGTGCAGGAAATGAAGATTGCTGATACTCTTCGCAGAACTCAAATAGTGGTTGTTGCAACAGGTCCATGCTACTAGAGTCCGCAAGATTTAGTTTTGAAGGCTCTTGTATGGAGGAGACAGCATCAAACATTGATTGCCCAGGCGATGACACAAAAGAATGATGCTTATATGTGCCAGAAATACTATCACATTCTGTGATGGTGGAGTCACCTCTGAGTGATCTTCCAGCAGGACTGTCAGGCTGCACATTTGAAAGACCAGAATGGAGATCACTTAGACCCCTCTGAAGAACCTTTTCTTGCAATTTCTGACACTGATGCCTCGCCTCATCTCTTTCTTTGCAAGTTACTTGGAGAAGATGCATTAGTTGCCTTGCAGTCCTCTTCATGTCGTTTGATTTCATCTTTCGCAGTTAATCGAGTAGACTCCAACTCCAGGCTTGTGTATATCAGAAGATGCTTCAATTCATCATGACTCTGCATGATGAAAAGTTTGTGAGTCTTTGTGAAATAATATGAAAATATTAACAAATATTGGACATCAAACTCATCGCACTGCCAGGAGTCAACAAGCTAAAACATCTTGAAATTAATCATCTCTTTCTCAACATACTTGCTTCTACTGCTTCATTTTCACTTCTGGAGCACATGATTAAGTTCATCAATTCTATTCCAGAATGTCTAAATATCTATTACAAGGGAGTGCAATATGTGCCAGCCAATTATAAATATGTTCATCTATTGCACATTTATATACACCTCATGATTCAATCAAGACAAAACATCGCTCCTAATTTCAATAAGAATATTTCATGTATGACCAACAATCTAAAAACATTTGCTGCATTAAAATTAAGATATAATGCGTAAATCAGGCAACTACAGGACATGATGTAAATGAACTACGCATGTCAGCCTTGCAGCATCTCTAGAATGAAAGATACTTAACATAGCACATAATGCAACTAGTTTAATCACATGTTTGGTTGTACAAAGCAATTAATACCATACTCCTGGTGCATATTAAGCTACGAGGCACGTGCTACTCAAATATCTAACCAAAAAATGCATCTTAACAAGCATTACAAATATTGTGGTCAGTAATTAGAAATAGAAATATGCAAAATTAAGTATGCTGGCTGAACACTATTAGGAAGTTTGGAATCTTGTAATCAAAATGCAGATCTGAGGATTACATCAAATGACAAATGTACTCTTAGTATGAGGGTAATTTTTTTTTTGCCATGGATTGTAGGAAAAAACACATACAGGCTTTATACCTTGAAGACTAACTCAAAAGCAAATGCTACAGTGTACCATGCGCCAGTGAGATTTCCTCACATAACAACACTACATAGTGTGCCTGTGAGAAATATGAAATGGTGTATCCATAAGGAAGATCCTATTGAGCACAATGAATGTCTCATCACAAGGATCTGCTGTCTCCATGCTTGTTGGAGGTAGCCACTTGTCTGATAGAAAATTTAACAAGCTACATACACTCTTTACAGTGAATGAAATGTCAACAAAAGCACAGAATCAAATCTTAGGAAAGCCTGGAACATTCAAACCACAGTGGTGACATTTCAGTCACCACTGTCCTTTTTGTCCCAGACGGTTGGTTTACATTTTGTTTGTTATAATATCAGGCACACAATTATTTATGTATGAGGACAAGGCTGAAGAACTTGCACACTTCGATCAATCACTGAACATACAATCCACTGATAAATGTATCTACATACATATCAGAAACCAAAATGTACCTTGGAATAATAATTTGCTTCTATACTGATGACAGTCAGAATGACAAAAGGAACAAGAATGTTGTACAAATTCCATGGAGTCATGGGGGCATCAGAGATGGTTGAAAATTAGATGGCCTAAAAATGAATGACTTCCCTAATTACAAGAACTAAAACTTGTTTCCAAAGAAACATGCCTAGTGGGGACACGCTTTGCTTAGGACAATGACTTGAGGGTAACGCTCAAGCTGCTAAAAGATACAGGTTTATGCAGTAAAAATTTGCTACTACAATCTTGACAAAAGGAACAATCATACGTTCATCAGAGAGGTTTAGATGGCTAAAAAAATAGGTGACTAGAGAATCCTGACCTTGGTTGTGACATTTCAGTCACAGGTGTCCCTTATTATCCCAGGCAGTCGATTCACATTTTGTTTGTAACAATATCAAGCAAACAATTATGTATGTACAAGGGTGAGGCTGAAGAACTTGCACACTTTGATCAGTGACTGAAACTACAATCCATTGATAAACATAGCAACATACACATCACAAATAGACATGTACCTTGGAATAAATAATTTTGCTTCTATAATGATGACAGTAGAATACCAAAAGGGGCAAGAATGTTGTCGAAATTCCATTTAGTCATGGGGGGCATCAGAAATGTTTGAACTTTAAATTGCCTAAAAAACAAATTACTTCCCCTTATGACAAGAACTGCCGGTTCTTTCCAAAGAAACTTGCCTGGTGAAGACACACTTTGGTTAGGACATTTACTTAGAGATAACACTCAAGCTGCTTGAAGGATTATATTTATACAGTCGAAAATTGCATCTACAATCTTAACAGTCGGAATGCCAAAAGGAGCAAAAAATGTTGTCAAAATTTGCAGTACATCATAGGCTCAATCACTTATCAGAGAGGTTTAAATGACCAAAAAAATGAACGACTTCCCACAATGACTAGAACTGAAGCTTGTTTTCAAGAAAATATGCTTAGTGGGGATACACTTTGCTTTTGGTCAGGCTCAAGGTCCTTATGTGAGACAAGTGATGCAAAGCTGTAACCATATAAACCCAAGCAAGACTAAACTTGATAGAAACCTTGTAGAAGCACATAGGAGAAAATATTGAAAGCAAGGCAAGAATAAGTGGCAATAACAACACAAGGAAAACGCATCTGCAGTCAAGTTCACACTTGGTCAACATAATTCCAAAGCAAAGGTGAGGCATCTTTAATTAAGTTGTAATACAGGGAAAATACAGTTTTGTCAATCTAACAATGGAAAACAAACCTAGTTCAAAAAATATTGGATCTAGCCAAATAAACAAAAATAAGGTTATTTCAGATATATAAAATAGGAGTTCCACTCTAATTTTGGAACAGTCCCAGAGCTAAGAAAGTATTTCAAAGTTGAACATTTGCTGTTTACATCATATTCTAATATATGCTCCCCAGACCTAGAAAACCTTTTCTTTTATCAAGCATCTTCTAACAGCACTGACCGAAGTGTGTGAATTCAGAAGGTAAAATAGCCTCCCCAACTAAAAAAATGATGTATGCCAGACAACCATGTGCTTGACAATCTAGATACACTGTCTATAGTCCTCTATGTACAGACTACCATACAATCAATAGCTCGATCTGAGTTTCCTGTCAAGGTGAAAGCAAAAGTCTTTCTTGGATATCCCTATCTCCAAACGAAAAAAATAAAGGTATACAAGCCATGGATGAGTGAGATAGGGAAGCAAATCTAGTCTTTAACTCATTTCAGAGGCAAGTTCTCTCTTCTTATTCTGCTCAGAGAAGCATAAGAATGGTACCCTTCTGTTGCTTGGATAAGAAAAAAGAAACCATAGAGAAGAACACCCAAATAGCTTTAGATTGTCTACATATATATATTGGATCCTCCACTAACATCGTTAAAATGGAAATATGAAACCGTAATATTCGTTTGCATGGCAAATGAGACTTAGCAAAGCTCTGAAACACTTCACACCAAATTGATCTATTGCAACAACAGGCCACTTCTTCAACCTGCCTCGAAACAAAAAAGTTTAAGGACCATGAAGTATCGGAATAGTAACTCGATACACAGAAACATATAAGACTAACTAGATTGAGGAAATGCATCTGCCCAAACACCTTGTGCAGAACATGTATCATAAAAGCCACTCTGAGAACAGTAGAAGGATAAGTATATGCAGAATATGATAAAAGCATGACAAATACGTACATACTCCACTAGAAATAACATAAGCAAATGAATATGCATAACAATCCAGGCATTTGAGATCCATATCATTAGCTTGATGTACTTATACTCACTAGAGTCAACAATGCTCTGAGATTTATATCACAAGGGGAAACAGGAAGCTATTAACTTTTCAAGCTTCATATTCATGAAAGCCCCAATATTCTTTCAATGTTCACATCCATGTTGTATCTGTAGTGTAAAGCGTTTACTTTCTCAATCAGTCCTAACGAAAACTCTATCCTAAATGATCTCCATTACAAGGGCACTCCTCAAGGATATGACAGGTTCGAAATTACTACGAAATTTTTCATTGATGTCAGATTTGCTGCAAACCATAGGATAGAAATTCAGGATCAGTCGTAGTGGAAGCCTTTCCTAAAAAATCTTCAATACATCAAAAAGAAAGAGTTAAACCTCTACAGAACATTCCAGTCTAAGACAGCAGCACAACAAATGCATATCACCAAACACCCAGCTTAATTTTAGAGGCATACTCCTTCTTAACACAGGAGAGAGCATACCTCACTCCATGGCACACACACAATTCTATGATAGACAAGAAGACACCCAGCAGACATATAATTCTATGACAGACAAGTAGACACCCCCACTCATACTTCATAGCACATAAGAACAAAACACCAAGCATCCAACTCATCAACAATGGCAAACAGCCATATACTCAAGCTGGAAGTCAGGCTTATTTGCCCACATTGGCATTTTGATTAACAAAAGCTGAAGCAACCAATATCCATTGATGAGATTCCAACACAGATGAAAGAAATTTAATAAATCCATCAAAATTTGAGCAGCATTTTTGAAGAAAAGGGATTAGAGACGAGCATGAAGATTCAAATACCATGTTATAACACACCTGTCCTTGAAAAAACCCAGTGAGGATACATTCTTCCATCCAACAAAGTACCCTGCATGCTGATTCTGTCCATTGCTTCCTGCTGTGCCACCTCCACTAGGGGAGCAGCATTCATCAAACCACCAGACAAATTGGTAGCAAACTCTGCTATAATAAGGCCAAAGGAGCATAGATAGTACTAAAGCACCCAAAGAGCAAAAACAGACAATTTCCTACTTTGTGACCCCTCTCCTCCTCACTTCTGCAATGGAACTTACCCTGCTAAATATAGCACCTTACCTCACCCCCACCATCATCATCAAGAAGCAACTATTCCCACACTCATATCGAGATCTAGCCCGTCTAAATCACTGAACCGACAGGTGACATAAACATGTACCCTACGAGGATCTAAAAGAGTCCAAAAGTGGCCTCATTTGTCCACCCACTCGGTCCTAAAAAGTCGCACTCCCCCTAGCCCACATAATCTTTGGTGCATTGACACCCCTAGATTTCTTGTACCATTCAAAAAATCCACCCTCCAATCCAAGTTTCCAATGACTACCCAAATATGATTCCCCCACATAAATTTTGTGGGTATCCTTCCAATCCCAAGTTTCCCATAAAATTTGTGGGTATCCTTCCAATCCCAAGTTTCCCATGTGTAAGTTTGTTTTTTATTTGTGGGTATCCCTCCACTAAGTTTTCCAATGCCTAAATATGAATTTTCACAGGTTTTTGAGTATATCCCTCCAATCCCATGTCTTATATATTCAATGTATATATGTCAAAGAACAGTTTTTTTTTTCCCCAAATTTTATTTTTATCTGAACTTGATGCACGAATGGTATGCCTGCAAAATGTTGACCGGGGGCAGGGTTTGTGAATCTCTAGGCAAGGTCCCACAGCACCTATCCCGGGGCGCCGCTGTCTGACTTTATTGCTTTGACTGACTTACTCCATTAAGAAAGATATACTGTTTGTTTGTCCGTATGTAGAGGAACTTTAATGAACTGGGTGTATATTATAATTTATACCTTATTCTATGGCGCTGGTCTGTATTTAATTGTATAAATGTGCAGTGAATGTGTAAGATGTTACACGCCATCAATTCGAATATCGACCCGGATACAGAGGCTCATATGCACTGCCCAAGAAAACCGAAAAACCCGCCTGGAACTGCCCCATATGCAGCCGCCATGCAAAAACCTCTGCCCCTGGAATCTGGATAATCTCCCCAAAGCATGTGCTCTGCCCCATCTAGAAATTTTGAAAGTTGCAATTTTCCAATCCTACTTGCATGAATTTTCTGTGTTTTAGGAAAGGCTACATTGAGCATTCATGTATGTGGGTGTTTATATTATGAACAAGTTAGTTTGTATTGTTTCAGGTGGCTTTTGTTTTCCATGAATTTTACAGGAGAAATTTAAATATATACCTTCTTTTTTTTGGTTAATTCGGATCGGGCTTTAGCTTACTTAAGTATATAGATAAAAATGCTCATTCGCTTTTTAAGGTTGGGTGAAAAATATCCCATCACAATAAGGTGTGGCCTAATTTAAAAAATCTTTTTTAAAAGATTATGATATATACTATTTAGAATTTTTTACATGAAAATACGTTGTATGTGAATTGATAATGTAATTCGGGATTAACTGTAATGTAATTTGGAGTTAGTTGGAGTTCTTATATATAATCTTGTCATTCATTTTGATGTGCCACAAAGTATGACCTTTGAAATTAAAAACTGATTTAATTATACATCAAAACAAATAGAATTTGGACCCCTACTATCCCTTAGAAAAATTGTCAAAGATGCATGTTTTGAAGTTAAGAGATAAATCTACGTGTCCAACTCACATAAATTATATATTGTGACTAACAAATAGAGTCTCCCAAAGACATATTGGCATGTAAATTACATAGTGAAATTAATTTACAGAAACTACATACTGAAATTAACAAATAGAGTATGCCAAAAACATATTGGTGCACAAACTACTACATATTGAAACCAGCTCACATAAACTTTGTTTTGAAACTAGCAAATAGAGTCTCCCCAAAAACATATTGGCACACAAACCACGTAGTGAAACCAACTCACACAAACTACATAATGAAACCATCTCACAAAAAGTACTTATTGAAACTAGCAAATAGATTATGTTAAAGACATATTGGCATACAAACTACATGGTGAAACATACTCACACAAACTACATATTACAAATAGTACATAGAGTCTCCCAAAGACATTTTGGTACACAAACTACATAGTGAAACCAACTCACACAAAGTACATATTGAAACTAGCAAATAGAGTCTCCCAAAGACATGGTGGTGCACAAACTACATAGTGAAACCAACTCACACAAACTACATATTGAAAAATAGTAAATATACACATTGGCACACAAACTACATAGTAAAACCATCTCACAAAAATTACATATTGAAACTAGCAAAAAGATTTTGCTAAAGATATATTGGCATACAAACTATATAGTGAAACATACTCACACAAATTACATATTGAAAATAGTAAATAGAGTCTCCCAAATACATATTGGGAAACAAACTACATAGTGAAACCAACTCACACAAATTACATATTGAAACTAGCAAATAGAGTCTCCGAGAGACATATTGCTGCACAAACTACATAGTGAAACCAACTTACACAAACTACACATTATAACTAGCAAATGGAGCCTCTCAAAGACACATTGGGATCGACTCACACAACTAAACATTCGCAAAACCATATTATTGAAAATAAAATAACTCTAGTAAAACTAACCAACTCAAGTTACACCAAAAAAATAATAATGAAGTGACTAAAAACACCTTAAAATCTAAGAACATATAATATATTATTGAAAATAAAATAAGTATAATAAGACTAACCAATTCACAAAAATTGTAGGACAAAATTTTTAATAAATGGATTGAAAACACCTTAGAATCCAATAATGTATAATAAGAATGAGTAAAGATAAAAACCATATGATTTTACAGATTTTATTTCAAAATTAGGCATTCACAATAAAATATAAAATAAAAAAGATTAATATATACATAAAAAATAAAAATAAATTAAATTAAATTTGTAGTGTTGTATACACACACATATGTGTGTGTATAATATATCTATGTGTGCGTGTGTATATATATATATATATATATATATATATATATATATATATATACACACACACACACACACACACATATACATATATACATATATACATGTATATATATGTATATATTTGTATATATATGTATGTATGTATATATCTATATATGTACACACAATTTAATCTCAAATTTCATTTAATTTTGTAAATATACAACACTACAAAAAAATTATTTACAAAATATTATATTGATTAAGAAGTTAGAGACCTAATAAACTATAATATCTAAAAATTAAATAGAATTATGTATTTACCAGATGATTTCACTCGAGAAATTATATATATATGTATTCAATTGATATGTAATATCACATTTATATTTTGCTTAAAAAAACATTAAAATTACTCATTAAGTAAAAAAAAACCTCTAAATTAACAAATTTAATAAGTAAACTTACCAGTGACAAAGGGAGCATAGTGTCGGTTACACAACTCATGTTCTCCCTCTCGTAGATAGCAATCCTTGAAATATTATTTCAAACCACTATTGTTTCTAGAATCCTTGAAATATTACTAAAATCTTTGACATAAGCAAAACAACATTCTCACAAAATAACTCTTCAAAGGTCTGATATACTTCCTTAATACCCTTTATAATAACTTGGAACTCCCTTCCATCTTTTATTATAATTGTTGGGCACCCATCATCCAAAGTTAGGTTATACATATGTGTGTGCGTGCCCAATATTTTATACACATCCTCCCCACTGCTACTTTATGAATTAAAAAATAATAATAATTAAAAAGGGCATTTTTTAAATAAAAGGTAAAGTTTTGGACTTTTAAAAGCCTTCCTCAAACCTTATTTTCAAAAATGGGCCCACGATGCTTTTCCACCCTTTCTTAGCACCACTTTCGCTCCATTAAATTTTCCCGCGCTCTTTCTTATAAAGACAAGCCCAACAACCGCAAATATCACGCTATTAAAAAAATATTTGTCTAAGAAAGACGTCTATTTTTAATTTAAATTGAATAAAAGAGCACATTAAATAGGATAAACCCCTCTTAAAAATAGATGATGTATATGAACTTGTTCACACTTAAAATGGTATTTTATGTGTGTTTGGTCTATGTGTCTATACGGATAAATAGTTTGAATTAAGTGAGCTATTAAGAACTTATAATGACTTTTGAAATATAAAAAAAATTGTTTTATATATCATTGTGTTAACTTATATGGTTGGTAAGGTTTTACTGATTGTGTTTTTCCTTATTATGGGTTCATCCCTTTTTTTATCTTTTTTGTTTCTAGCCATTGGAAGTTAGTATGTGTTTGATTATGGGAAACCAACGATTTTACATAGATATTGACATCTTTGTCTCATGATGAATGGAGATAAAATGTGGTTGATCACACTTGTTGAGTAAGTGTATATCTATATAGAAGCCTTCCTTTGGCTAAGTAGCAACTAGGGGGCATCTAATCCACCAAAGTCACCTACGAAATGATTCTAGCCCTATCTATTTGACTCTATGTGTCGGGTATCTAGAGGGCTTTGTACCTTGGTGGATGGCCTAACAAGCCATCATCCTCACCATTGGACTACAACCCTTTCGATAATCTTACTTAAATTTGTATTTTAGTCGCCTATAAATAGTCAAGTGATTAGGTTCATTTGATCATCAATATTATCCAACACTTAATCAATTCTTAGCTAGCCTTTTCGTTGGGGATCACTTTTTGGATTTATTTCTAATTTATACCATGGGGACCATGATGCTCAGGTGGGGGAAAACAATATACTTGACAAGAAATGTTATGGGTTATAGGACAAGCAATGGAAGTTTTAACTATTCAATAAACCGCAACACATTCAAGATTGAAACTTAACAAATATGTTACTTCTATTTAATGGGAAATGATAGGCTCTGGTGCATATGTGTCTCGTATTCAACAACATCAAGAATGAAGATTATCTTGATCACAAAGGGAAAAAGCTTCGTAAATGAATTTCCTAGACTTCCTGAAAACACAAATGAAAATTCATTACTAGATAGGCAAGGCATGTTAACATTCTTGAGAGGTCAATGATCTATGCTAAATGATCCCCTTAGTATCAAATGGCTTACAATAATAACACTACAATAAAGTAGATACAAAAGGTAATGGTTATGAAATAGTTCATCTTCCATAGGTTAATAAGTCACCTCCTTGTAGTTATGATGGTTGCAATTTTTGTACAAACGATATGCTAACAAGCACTTTGACATGTTGCAACCTCAAGAAGTGTTAAACACCACAATGTGAAGCAGTGGGACACTACCACATGGTCAATTGAGTTCTAGAGGTCATGTCTAGTGACTAAGGGATATCTTGGGCACACAAGGATATCACTAAGCTATGTAGGTGGCATGATTTGTTGATGAGGAGCTAGTGTGTGCAAGGAAAAGAGTAAGGATCAACATAACTTTGATGTGTTCATTTTCCCCTTCTTAGGGAGTAATGGTTTCCATTACATCTTTAGTCAGTTGTGAGATTTAAACGTGAAGTTGTTAAAGCTCGTGTCACTTACCCTGATCAGTCTAGTTCCACCTTGACCACTCCAAACAACTAATGTGTGCCTTTAAGGGTGTGTGTTGTTGTAATCTCAATAATCTAATCCAATTACATTAGTTGTGAGTATTTAGGATTTGATTTTAAAGGATGGTGAGTTATTATTGGCTCAAGCAAAGGTGGAAAGCATGGCTTAAGGAGTTATGCATTGAATATTGAATGAAGACCTAAGAGTATTGAGCAAAATCAAGAAAAAAATTGTTTTCATCTACACATATCATAGTACGAGAACCATAGCAAAAATGCTTGATATTCATATGAGGACCCTTGAACCATTCATTTAAAAGATACAACCCAAAAATTTCACCCACATTGTGCTTACGGGGTGCATCCTAAGTGCATGAATGTGCGTTAACATACATGCACACATAATGGATATTTGTGTGGTTAACAACTTCCATTTGTCCATCTATTTGATTGAATTGTTGTAGTCATTTCCCACAAAGCATGTTATAAATATTGATAAACTACAGGTCATGATCAAACAAAAAAGATGCTAGTAGTTCAAACTGAACCCAAGTATGGTTGTGATTTAATTTAATTTTAATTACATCTAATTGTAGAGTAACTGATGTATAAATGATAAAATACAGAGATGACACAAGCAAACTAAGATTAAAAATATGAAACCTTAAGAAAGAGATAGAGGAAGGATGACTTAGGTGATATACACGCAATCCAAAAGTGATCTAAGCAGGGAGAATTGATGAAAAATATGCAAGCAGTGTTGTAATTAATCTCTATAAATTTTGTAACTCACGAACAATGACAAAAAGGGGCTCCCTCAGAAAGATAAGGGCACCTGGGCACTAGTGATTGGATCTAGGCACCCGTGACTACTCAAAATCTCTTAATCTAGTTTATGTTGTGTCGGAAGGGCATCACAATTATTTTTTAGTCATTTTTATGTCCTTAGAATAAACTTTTAATCCCATGCACACCGTCCTATCACCCAGCGGGCGCTGGGCGCTCACCCAAGGCACACGCAGGCATCGAGCCCCTCCTTTATGTGAGTTTTGTGAGAATACATTTCTTAAGGACATAAACTTAGATGTAAAAAGGTAAAGGACCATGCATTCATTCTGAGAACCTTGGATGAGTTATTATATCAATACATTCATTCAGAATCAAAAGAAACATCATACAAATAACAAATATGATCCATAACATAAAGAAATGGCACTAGGGTTTACATCCATGAACATTATATTCTTAGAACAGAACCATATATTCATATTAATCATAGTTTAGTAGTCACATTACATTCACCAAGGCCATAACAGGCCAATGCATCAATGCAGATAAGACTCATGCATCAGAATCCCTAACTGTGCTTTCCACATTACAAAAATTGTCATAGACCCATCCCCCTAGGTATGTTATCACTCCTACAATCCTCTTAATGAGAACCCCAACCTTTTGGAACCTCCTATTATTGCTTCAGAGCTTTGCCCTTCATTCCCTTTATGTTGATCCCTCTTCTCTCCCTTGATAGTGCCCTTTTCTTCTACCCAAGCATCTTTATATATAGCTTTAACATCCACCACCATGCCTTCCTTGAGGAGTAGAATTGCTTTGCCAAGTGTCCATGTGGTGCTCCAATGGAGCATGCTTACTCATATCCAAGCTCTCCACTTTTTTGCAATGATGTCTTTTTTGGATCCTTCCATCGCATGGAATATTCCTTTCTTGGTCACCAAGTCGCCAAGCTGACACCTTATCCACTCCGCATGCTTAGTCAGGTCACACTTTTCTCGTGTGCTTCCTGGAACACCGAATATGGCTAAGTCATGAAACCCCTTTCTTTTCCTTGTGTGCGCATCATGGTCTCTACTAAACCCTTCTAAAACCCTTATCCTACGTGCTTTGCTCCGCACGCCCTTCTTCATATTGGTCCCACGCTATGCGCACCCTTAAGGACTTAGTCAATATTCTTCAGCCCAACATATTCTCTGTTGTTCACCTGATAGTGGCTCCTAGATCACTGAAGGTACCTGTAACCTAGAAAAGAGATGTTCACCTGCACAAAACCAACAAAACATGTCAAACCTAAAAAGGAAAATGCATGATGGGGAGTCGGATGGACCCTGACAGTCACCCCGAGAGTGAACTTATGACCGAGCGCTGCACTACATCTCAGACTCCATGTAGTTCTTGTGAGTGTGTGTGGAAATTGTGCCCTAGGATGCCCTTATCAAAGTTGCACTTGATAGCAGGCTAAAGCTAAAATGTAGCAATGTAGTATAATGTTTGGATGGAATAAAATGAAATTCCCCTTCCTATGTTGTGTATGTAGAGTATGCATCCATTGTCCCTTGAATGGATGCTAGATGGATTCCTTTGGAGTGCTTTAGGTTCCTTTTTGAATGAAAGCTTACGTGATGATAGTAATGCTTAGTGCTTGGTCCTTGATTTTGAACACATAAATATGTATTTATATGATTCCCTTGTTTGAATTTTGTGATTGACAATTGAAACGCTGACCCATAATTGAAAAAGATTCCTAAAAGACAAAAGAGACCCAAAAAGAGTGAGTAATGTAAAAAAGGGTTAGGGGTGCCCAAAGGGGATAGGAGCGCCTAGGTGCTGCTGTCCTAGCTGGGTGCTGGTGTCTAAATCCATAAAATATAAATCAGTAAAGTCCCAACTAGGCTATAGGGTGTGTAAGACCAAATAAAAAAACAAGAGAAAAAGAAAAGAGACCAAAGATAGTCAAGAATTACTAGTTTTCTTGCTTAGGAATCATTTAAATGCTAGTATGCTTTTAGACCCTAGAAATGTACCTAAGTGTGTGGTTTTACGTCTACATTTTCCCCCAATTTATGGTGTTGAGTGAATACTCAATAACATAAAGTAGATAAGAGATCCGTACCTTATGATCCTGTAGATCGTGCGGAGAGTAGTGTGCCAATTGGACAACTGAAATGTCGAATGATACAAAGTGAAGCATGGAGACTAGGAAAGGAAAGTGAACCTAGGGGTGATGCATATGTATTGCATTGTACCTATTGTTCTGCTTGTATTTGTTGTTGTAGGTTGCCTCTTGTTGTGTATTAAGGACAAACCTGCAAAAGAAGAGCAAAAGAGTAGTCGAAGTCATGTATATGAAAAATTTGAGTTAAATATGCAAAAACATGTAAAAGTGTGTAAAAGTAGTAAAGGAAAGTGTGCACCTAATGTAAAAGAGTAAGGATCAACATAACTTTGATGTTTTAATTTTCCCTTTCTTAGGGAGTAATGGTTTCTATTACGTCTTTAGTCAGTGGTGAGATTTGAACGTGAAGTTGTTGAAGCTCGTACTACTTACCCTGATCAGTCTAGTTCTACCTTGACCACATCCAAACAATTAATGTGTGCCTTAGAGGGTATGTGTTTTTATAATCTCAATAACATGATCCAATTGCATTAGTTGTGAGTATTTAGGATACGAGTCTAAAGGATGTTGAGTTATCACTAGCTCAAACAAAGGTGGAAATCATGGCGTAAGGATTTATGCATTGAATATTGACTGAAGACCTAAGAGTATTGAGGAAAATCAAGAAAAAAATTGTTTTCATCTACACATAGCATAGAATGAGAACCATAGTGAAAATGCCCAATATTCATATGAGGACCCTTAAACCGTTCATTTAAAAGATACAACCCAATTTTTCCACCCACCTTGAGCTTATGGGGTGCATCCTAGGTGCATGAATGTGTGTTAACATACATGCACACATAATGGATATTTGTGTGGTTAACAAATTCTATTTTTCCATCTATTTGAATGAACTGTTGTAGTCATTTCCTATAAATCATGCTATAAATATTGATAAATGTCGGGTCATGATCAAACACAATAGATGTTGGTAGTTCAAATTGAACCCAAGTATGGTTGAAGAATGATCACATTTTTTCTTGTGTGATTATGCTCTTATTATAAACAATCACAATATCCATATTAAAAACCTTATCCACTACAATAAACACATAGTAATTATGGTTCTTCATCGTACATAGTCCAATCATGAAATCTATGTTGATAGACTCCCAAAAATTTTATAGAACTGAAAAAGGTATCTAAATCAAAGCTTCTTGTTTATAGACATGAAAATGCAAACATTGATGTGGCACTCAATGTTTATGTGCATGAAAAGGTAATATAAATATTGTGTTGCTAATGTTTTAGCAATGTCAAAGTGTCTTAGTATATTGACATATTGTGCCTCTTCTCGACATAAAACAAACGTGTATTCCTTCTATGTTTTTCATCTCTTTATTTCACTTTGTTCACATTCAAATTCTATGTTTACATTTGAGTTATAGTTCAATCTCTACTATGGACATTGACTACACTTTATGTTGCAGGTTTCCCCATGGGGCATGCTGACACCAACACATTTGGACAACAAATACTCTAAGAAAAGACAAAGTGTGTTTACATAGTCATGGATATTTTCCTTTAAGCAGGTAATTTTCATTTCATACTTAAAGGGGGGGAAATGGAGACATTAAAAATTGGAACTTTACACTTTTGACACTAATAGTTGTGACCATGCTCCTTTTCTAAGACAAATATCCATATTCTATCCTTGTTCAGTATATCTTACTTTCTCTGTCCCAACTTGCTATATTCCTACACATTGATGTATCACTTTATTTTGAGTATAAATGCATTAAATTAGTACTTAACCTTTTCTTACAATGATATAGCTTTCAAATTGCATTCATTGTCGTCCTATTCAAAACCATACAATAGGGTTAGGATGTAATTTCTAGTCATAGGCCGACCTTGTATGGTCTTGGATCGACACATCCTCCAAATTTTTCTTTTAATGCGATTATCTTTGTTGGGTATTGTTATCTTCCTTGGTCAACCTTCACATAACAAATTACGTTCATAATCCTTTATAAGCAAGTTAATATCACTTCATTTACTTGCTTGGAAATCACTTGGCACTCTTATGAGATCTCATTGTAAATACTAATACCAAAAGGCACTCAAGGCACCCTAAAATCCTCCCAAAAATTAATCCACATCCATTAGAGCAATCACTACTAAATTTTGGAAGCACTCAACCAAATCCAGTAGTTTAGCTTCCCTCTTTTCCAAGTAGCCAAAAATCCCAACTCAATGTCTTAGTAAGAGCACAATCATCTCAAACGTAGTCATAGTGGTTCAATTTGTCAACTAGATGATTTTGTATAGATATTACATGTTGGTGGAGAACTACTTGTGGTTTAAGGCCTTTTCGGAGTAGTGTCGATGTAGGAATTCCATGGATTACACTTCAAACCCAAAAAACTAACCTTCTTACAAGTTTTTCCACCAATGGTTAAGGTTCGAAAGTTTGGATCATTTGATTTTAGATGGTTTCAAGAAAGTGTGACACCTAGGATTTGATAATGACACACATTTTTTAAACATTGAAAGGGCATAAAAAGTTACATAACCCCACTCTAAACAAGTTTAAGACTATGTAATAGGCCCCAAGGTCATACAAATGATCATAGAAGAGCTGTGTAGACACTCAAATGTGATAATTTTCACTTTGACAACACTTGATTTGATAATGCACTCTTGTTATGATAAATACAAACCTCTCCATTCTCGCTTAGAACTTTATGAGGTCTCTAGTTTAGCTTGTTTATCCTTTATACATTAACATTGTTGACAAACTCTAAGTATACAATGCACAAAAATCTATAGATAAACATTATTTGACAAGTTATAAACTTCATTTTGCATATTTTCTATACACAATCAGGGTCATGTAGTTTGTTTGGGAATTTGTATCTGGTTTCCGACCAACTTGTATGGTATTGGACCAATATGTCTTTTAACTTTTCTTTCAAAATGACATCTTTTGTTAGGTTCTTATACTTCATTTGGGTCAGCCTTTCTTAGATAAATCATTTATGAAGTCCTAGATAAACAAGTAAACACTACCATCATTTGCTAACATGGAAATATTATGGCAATGTACCCATACACTCACTTATTATACTTGTAAAAGGCACTCAAAAACTCCCTAAATCTTGCAATAACAAATCTACAATAATTAGGCTAATACCCACATCAGGTTTGAAGCTCCTTATTAGGTCAAGACAATATTCTCTCTCATTTGCAAGTACTCAAAACATCCCTCCAAGTATTTTAGCAAGATCCAAAGTCAAATCAAATATTGTCAAAGAAGTTTCCAAATCTTTTTGATCTATCTAGATATCACATGCTAGGATGGAGAACGGTGTGCTGTTTGAGGCATATTTGGAGTAGTGCCAACATTGGCGGTGCATGGGGGTGCCCACAACCCACCCAATGTATGTTTTCATGAATATTTATCCATGGCTAGGGTTTTGAAATGATGTACAGTGTGTTCAGAGAGCTTTGCTACATGATTGACATTTAGGGTTTGAAAAATGATAGAAAAAATCTAGGTAGACAAACTACCATAGAAAGTTGTAAGAGTAGAAATAGAGTAGAGTCTAAGACAATACAAAAGGGTCAAGACCATGTGGTATGGTCCTGACAGATTAGTACAATCATGCCCCAAGGCAGTTTATAGTTTGCTAGTCTCAATTATGAAGCACTTTCAAGTTCAAACCTCCCTATTTCCAACATTGCACGTTCCCAAAAAATTTTCCAAAATCATCTATAACAAGATAAGTGCACTCATTTCCTTGTGTTTCTAGGTTCATATCTTGTGTTTGCATGTTTCAAAATACTAGTATGATATTCTATGATTAATGCTAGAAGTTAATTAATCAAAAATAAACACTTGTATTTAACCTACATCTATTTAGTGTAAATATGAGCTCACTAAATCACATTTAGATTAAAAAACCTTATACATTTTTTCCTAATCTAAAAAGGGTGTAAACAAGTTGTATGGTTTTTATACCAAAGCATTTTTCTGTGGTAGTCTTAGGAATGAACAATCTTGAGGTTCAATATTCTTAGATTCTCCAATTAGTGCACCCAAAATCTCTCTTATATGACTTTATATAGCTAAGTGCATATCTCCCTTTTGTATATTTGAGCTTTATAAACATATTTGTATCGCTAGTTGCAAGTATTAATGTGTTGTTATGATATTTCATGATTACTATTGGAAGTTAAATTAATCATAATAACCCCTATAACAAACCTTACATTCCTGTTTTATTGGTGTGCATGTCCATAAAGATCATATAAAAGTTTAAAAGGGTGTACACATTTATGCGGTATGTGATGAATCTAAGATATGTGCTTTGAAATTGACATCTCTAAATTAATTTTTAGATATATGTACTTAAGATTTTTTTAAATTTTTTGTTAGGGTGTTTAAGCTAGTGTGGACACTAAATCACATACTCTGGGTAGATTTCTAGGTCCTAGTCACATACTACTATTCATATGATTCATAAGTGAAAAAACTAGCAATTGACGGCTATTTTTTTCCTTTTGTATGTGTTTCATGTCTTCTTTTTGGCCTCTTACACCCTACATCCTAGTCGATACTTTATTACTTTATCTTTTATGACTCTGGACACCAGCGCCCAGGTGCTCTCATCCCATTTGAGTGCCCCTAACCTATTTTTATCTTACTCGCCTCTTTTATCTTTTGGGCATCTCATTTTCTTATGGGTTTACCTTCTAGTTGTCAACAACAAAATTAGACCAAGGGAATCATATACATATAAAGTTATGTGACAAAAATAAAGGACCAAGCTCTAAGCATCTCTTACTATCACCTAAGGTTGCATCTAAAGGTTTATCAAGAGCATCAAAGCATCCATCTAGCTTCATTCAAGGGACAAGGGACTGTATTTTTTGCATACACGCACAGGAGGGGAAGTTCATTTTGACATCCACACATCTACTTACATTGCTACATCTAGCTATTGCTCGTTATATAGTGCATCTTGCACAAGAGCCACCTAGGGAATGATTCTACACACACACACACACACATAGAACTACATGGAGTCTAAAATGTAGTGCAACACTCGACTGTAAGCTCACTCAGTCGGGTGACTGTCGAAGTCAGTCCAACTCCCCATTTCCATATTTTTCTTTTTAGGATTTGATGTGTTTTGGTGTTTTGCAGGAGATTATTTGCTTTGTGGTTATATGTGAACTCAATGATCATATAATGATATATAGGGGACAAGCAACGAAGATTAGCAAGCACCTCGCGACACAAGGAAAACCAGTTTTTGAGTTCTTTTGCAGTCACGAGTGACCAGAAGTAGTCTCTAGCACCCAAACGCCCCTGACCCAGTCCAGGCAAATCCGATAGTTCCAAAATTTTCTAGGTTCGGTTGTGATAACCTCCCCTCCTGTTTCATCAATTTTCCATTCCAACAAACTTCGAGATCAATTGTGAAATCAACTAAGTCTTTTATTCCCTCTATTTCACTTAGGGTTTCAATTTCCATTTGCTGATTGCTTAGGTCAAATCTATACTTTATTCTTATTTATCATACGCGACTCTAAAATATCTAGGGTTTTACAAATTCCTATATTTTTAAAATCAGCTAGGGGCTTTCAAGTTTTGGTTTTATGGTCTTTAGGTTTTTATTTTTACTATATACTTTTAACTTTTGTGTTTCAAGGGCTCTTTATATTAATTAATTTTTTGTACTTTCATAATTTTTGAGTTCGGAGTTTCAAGATTTCTTGGCTTTAAGATTCATGTTTCAATATTTTGAGGTTTAAGGTTTGAGGTTTTGAAGTTTTAGGATTTCCTCATCAGATGTTTTAGGTTTTAAGTGTTTTTAGGATTTTAGGCTTGAATCTTCCAGGGTTAAGGTTTTATTGGTTTTTGAGATCTTCAAGTTTTTGTTTGCGAGTTATTGGTTTTAGGTTTTGGTTTTTGGGGGTGTTTTATATCAACTAACGTTTTGTGTTTTTAGGGTTATTGGGTTTGGGAATTTGGGTTCACAATTTTTTGATTTTTGATTTTGGATTTTATAGGTTTTAGGCCTTAGGTTTTAAGTTTTTTGGTGTTTTTAGGTTTGGGGCTTTTGAGTGTCAATTTTTGAGGTTTTCTAGTTTTTCGTGTTTTCAAGGTCTTTATATTTGGGTATTTTGTGTTCTTGTGTTTTTTCTTTCTATTTTTTTTATTTTAGAGCACTTTATATGTATTATTTTTGTGCTTTCTTGATTTTCATATTCGAGATTATCAAGTTTAGATATTTCAATTATTAGGTTTTAAGGGTTCTAGGTTTTGGGACATGGTTAAAGGTTTTTGGGGTTTTCAGGCTTGGGACTTTCGTGTTTTGAGTTTTCGAGGTTTTTAGGTTTCGAGATTTCAATGTTTTACATTGGGGGTTTTAAGTTTTAGTCTTTTGATTTAAGTTTTAGGTTTTGGGTTTTAGAGGTGTTTTGTATTAATTTATTTTTTAATGTTTTTGAGGTTTCTTCCTTGGGGTGTTTCAGAGTTTTCATGGGTTTTAGGTCCATATATTTTGGGATTAAAGCTTTTTTGTTTGGGTATTAGGATTCATGTTTAAGTATTTGGGTTTGGGGTTCTATGGTTTAAGATTTTGAGGTTTCTAAGATTTAAGATTTAGGTTTCAAAGTTTACTTGGCTTTCAGGTTTGGGGCATTTAAGTACGTTTTTAAATTTTTCTAATTTTTTCAACATGTTTTAGAGGTTTTCATATCGAGATTAAGTATTTCCAAGTTTTAGCTTTCAAGGTTTAATAAAAAAATTTGGTTTGAGGATATCAAGTTTCAGGTTTCAGTGTTTTCAAAATTCTTTTTTTTGGGTTTTGAGGTTCAAGACTTTCAAGTTTTAGGTTTTTAAAATTTCAAGTTTTAGGGACATTTAATATCAATCTAATTTCCATGTTTTTGAGGTTTTTTGGTATGGGATTTTTTATTTTAGGTTTTTCAAGTTTTTCAGAGTTATGGGTTTTGAAATTCAAATTTTACAGGGCTCTCATGTTCAAAACTTTTAGGAATTGAATTTCCATTCTTTGGTTTTATGGTTTCTAGTTTCAAGCTTTGAGTTTTGTGTTTCAGGATACAAGATTTTTGGGTTTGAGTTTTCCGGGTTTTTACATTTTTGGGTTTAAATAGGATAATCATGTTATATCAATCAAACTTTTGTGTTTAAGGTTTTTTTTTTTGTTTTTAGGATTGCGATATTGGAACCAATGTGTACTATGGTTCTAATAAAGACTTTTTTAGTTTTTTAGTTTCAACCATGATAGTCGTGTTTTATATCAAACTACTTTTCATGTTGTCAAGATTTTGAATTTAGGGTTTATAGATTTTGAGTTTTAGGATTCTCGGGTTTAGGTTTTGAATAAGAAATGTATGCTCTATAACGATGTACCTTTTGTGTTTCCAGGGTTTGGGGTTTTTGTGCATTTTAAGTTTTTCATTTCAAGTTTTGAGTTTTGAGTCATTAGAATGTTTAATGTTGTTACCTTTGAGTTTCATTATTTTCGTGCCACATAATATAATTGTTGCATAAATTTATACTTTCAAACCCGTCAACTTCTATGTATCCTTACACATAAGGGTGTAATCGCTACTTAATATAATTATACAATGTTGCTTAATGAGCATATATCATATTTTAGAATTTTTTATTCAATTTGATGACCACCTATTTTTATTTAGGACGTCGTGATCCATTGTATAGTTACAATTTTAAAATGTGTATTTTAAGAATGAATGCACTGAAGAGACGTATCCGACGTGGACCATTAAGGCATGCATATTTATTATTATTATGAAGCCATAGAGGAGAAGAGGGGAAGGTTGAATAAGAAAACATATTCATCATGCAACATATCAACCATTATGTTAGTAAGAGGGCCACTTCCATTGTGGCATCACCACTATTGGATAATAAATTATGGCAATTGGGATTAAAGTGTTGTCGTAGGCTAAGTATATGGTGGGATTGTTTTTAAGAAGATTTTATAGTCATAGAACAATTCCAAGATGCACCGAAGAGGCATATCCAACTTGGAGAATGTCTTAAACAAAATAGTTATGTCGATAGGCATAACTTATAATGGTATTTAATGGGGAGTGGTGGAGTGTAATATTGTCAGATGTCAGTAAAAAATGGTAGATCTTAAATTCAACATCTATTTGATCGCTGTGTCAATTTTTATTCTTACTTAGAAAGGTGACTGTAAAATCAGAATACGATTGGCATTCAATGGAGTTTTGAGCCATGAAAATATTTTTTGAGCACAACATAGTGGCACAACTATATTCACGTCATCTATCATCAATCAACCTAACATTCATGAAAAACATAATAGATTGCTTAACTAAATGAAAACCTTTCAACAAACAAAAATATGTGACAAATCTAAGATAGACACCTCCGTGTTGATATCTATGTGTAATTTAGATTCATAAAAGCTCAATTCTATCATTAGATCACAATCCCACCATTGTTTACTAACCCCCGGCCAAATTTCCCGGTAAGGCCCCCTTTGCTAGTAACTTTTTCACTTTTGGAGATAGATAATCATTTTCAAATTCTTTGCGGGTCAAAAAGTCCACTACTTACATCTCACGTAAGGAATTTAAAAACATCGTCCAATCATAAGAAATTATCTCACTCCGAATATTTTTACCGAACACCTCTTTTTAATAATTAAACGAACCTCTCTCCCGGGAATCTAGCAACCCTCCGCTCTTCCAACAACCCCGGAGCCGCTCGCGACCGTTGGATCCTCAAAGACTGTTTTTGGCATTTACCCCCGAGCCAGGGAAAATCACAGAAGCAAGATTTTTTTCACTGACAAAAATAGCAGCCCGGTTAATAATGGAAAGGTTAAAAATGTTCTGTCGGCGGATAGACGGACATTTAAGTCCGTGTTAAGTTAAATACTCATTATTTAACGGATTTACCTGTCAACGTACAGTTATATTTTGCTACGTTAGTTAACTGCCGTCCTACGTTAGGTGAAGAGTCAAAGGCGTTTTCAATATAATCTTTATGGAGCACGTGGGCTGTCGAACCCTGACGGGAAAAATACAAAAGTTAAAACAGACGGAATCTCAACTGTTAATTAAAGAAAGCGAAAATGGGGCCGTTTAATAATTGTTTTTGGGGTTTTTTTAAAAAAAAATTTCGGTCCGAATTTTTTATTTGTTTCCACACGGCGGTTGTGTCACGTCATCGTTAAGTTGTGGACGGCACGCGGTTTCGTACGCATTCTTTCTCCCGCGCGCCTCGCCACGCTATTAAATACGACCTATACCGCTTTTCAATTCCACCAATGGATGACGTCATGGATAATTATGGTGTTTGCATGTTGTGGATGTGGGCGCCTCCTTCCCCTTTGAAAATTTTGGGCGAGATTTCTTCATGGAGTGTAAGTTAAAATATAACCATTTCATTTTCCATTAGTAGGAAGTTCATGGGGCCATGTAGTAAAATTATAGAGGGTCATGTGCAAGTAATAAAAGGGTTTGTGGAGTTCATATTTCAATGTTGTTGGGTGTTTTATGATATTTTAAGATTTTAATGACGTTTACGAGGTTGAAGAGTCTATGGGATCAAAAGTTGAGATTTTGAGATGTTTTGGACTCTTTTCAATATCGAATCTTGAGTACAAAACCCGCGATCTTTTCAAGTCTTATTTATTTAAATAAAAAATTGAATATTACTATCCACAAATAATAAAAGAGTTTGTAAAACGTGTATTTTCATATTGTTAAATGTTATACGATAAAAAATTAAATACTATTGTATGTCTATATACAAATTAAAAAATTGACACGTATAAAACATTTTCGGTTATTACACCTAAAGAGCAATTGCTATTCACACCCAAATTCCTACTTTCATATTTAGTACTTTTTAAGGGATTGTTATTAGTTCCATATAAGGTACTTTTAAGTGGTGGCTATAATGGTCCTCTAAATTTAAAGATGTGTGAACATAGGCTATAGTTTATTTTAGAGCTTTCATATCAATGCCATGAAATCATGGCACTTAGCCGACTTTTCCAACAACCATGGAGTAAAATAGGGTTCGGTTGATTAGTTTAAGGTCGGGTGGGGGTGAGATGACCTAATATTCTATGATCAACTAAAGTGGACATTGAATGAGACACAATCAATTCAAATACTAGCCCACCATCCTATGACCATCAATTCATACACGAGCCCACCATTCCATTTGTAAGCGCCTAAAATATTAATTTGGATTGCAAAATACAAATGGAGAAATGGTATGTATGATAGTTACATTTAATGAGTCATTGTTTTTAGGTGTAAGGATAAGATGGAAGTTACAAGAAGGTACAATATATTGATATAAAATGTTTTAGAAATTATAATTTTGAAACTTGAAGTTGGAAATATAATAATGGAAAGTCTTGAATTTGAAAGATATATAAATATGAAAAATTTGAAAATCTTATAAATATGAAATACAAAAATCTTAGACTAGAAAACTTTGAAACCCAAATGTCAAAACCTGGAAAACCCACAAGCTAATAACCAAAAATCCCAAATTTAAAAAGTCTGAAATTTTAAAACCCTAAAAATACAAAAACTTCATTAAGATAACATGCCCCCATAACTCGAAACTTGAAAGCAAAAACTTCAAACTTGGAAAACTTGAAAAATGAAAAACATAAAATCGTAAAGCTTGGAAACCCCAAATCCCAAAACTCAGAAACACCAAAACCCAAAACCTATAAACTTGAAACTCAAAAATCTCAAACCCAAACACCAGAAGAAAAAAAAAAGGTTGATTGATATAAAACAACCCCAAAACCTGAAACCTGAAACTAGAAATTCATAAAATCAAAGCTTGAAGATTTTGAAAACCAAAAAACATGAACCACAAATATTCGAACTTAAAAACCCTAAAAATAATTCAACTCGAAACCCCCAATGAAAAAACCTCAAAATAAAAAAATTTGATCGATATAAATCACCCTCGTAATTCATTACCTTAAAGCAAAAACCTAAAAAATGAAAGACTAAAACATAAAAACCTTAAAATATGAGAACCCAGAAAATCTAAAACAATGTAACTCAAAATTCCCAAACTTGAAAACCCCCAAAATATTGAATCTCAAATCCCAAAACCTAAAACCTAAAAATCTTGAACCCAAAAATCCTAAAAAAATCAAAATATGATTGATATAAAGCACCCTTGAAACCTCAAACCAAAAACTTTAAAATTTAAACTTAAGGACCCTTAAAGCTAAAAAACCTGAAACTTGAATAAAAAAGATTCAAACCTTTAAGGAACTTGAAAAATATGATACTTAAAACTCCCCAACTCCAAACATACAAAAAATTACATTGATATTAAATGCCCGCAAAACTCAAAATTCTTGAACTTAAAAACTTTGAAACCATAATAAAATAGAGAACCATGAAACTTTGAAAGACCTAAACTTGAAAACCTAAATCTCAAAATCCAAAAATCTTAAATCCCCAAAGACAAAAAATCCCTAAGACATAAGAACATGAATGATGCAAAGCACCCTCGAGTCAAAAAGCATAAACCAATTTACCAAAATTTGAAGATCCGAATTGAAACATGAAATTCCCTGACCTAAAAACTCCAAAAATATCTTAAATACATATATTTGAAAAATGTTGAGAAATATCGATCTAAAGGCACCAATTTGGGATTTGTCACGTATCGCATTGATTAATAACTCCATTACCTTCTTCTCAAAATTCCCACTCGTGAACAAGGAAAAGTTGCAAAAGCTATGAAATGAGGCAAGAACACTTAAGAAGCCCCAAAGCTTTAAACAACCAGTCAATGGACCATCATGATAAGAGATAAACAAGAAACCATTACTTTGCATGCATTAACATGGAATAAACAAGCAAACCTAACATGTCTAAATATTCTCTACTCTTTGAAATCTATGAAAATTGACCTATTAATGATCCTAACAATCAGTTGTGATTATTTGATCTTCAAGGTATTTGAGAATGAGAGCTCACCATTAATGACTACAAAACCATATGGTTCTTCCCATTTACCCAAAGCTTGAGTGAAAGATGTAATAGTAAAGCAAATAACTCAATAAACAATGAAGAAAGCTCTTAATCCTAAACAAAATACTATAGTTTATGCTAGAAAGGAGGAAGTGTTCTTGGAAATGGTCTAGGGGTGGTGGGGTATTTATAGTTTTCTGTTTCCAAGAATGGAAGACTCTTGGTGCATGTGGAACAAATGAATAAGCCAAAAAGTAATTTATGGTTTAGAAGATGTTAAACATGCCTTAGGCTAATTAATCTTGATTAGTGAGAAATTAGGAGTCCGAGAGAGTTGTGAGGGGACTACTCAATCGTGCACGAAGTTGGTGGAAAATTCCGTGGACATAAAAACCCGAAATAAAGGTACCCGCGATCGCGGTCCTAAAACTGCGATCGCGGTTATTGAATTCTAGGTTCGGTAATTACCGAACCTAGTTCCGCGATCGCGGTTTATAACCGCAAGCCGGTTATAAACCTCGATCGCGGAACTCTGAGACAAAATTTAACAGTCCCGCGACTCGTTATTTTCCTAATTTTCATTTCGAACCGCGACTTTTCCTAAACGTTTTTCACTCGCACTTTCAATACTATCTCAAAATTGCTCATCGGACTTCTGGATAGCGATAGATTCAACCATGCCGCCAAGACGAGGAGGTAAGTCCCCGATTGTAATCATTTTTTTGCATTTTAGGTTGTTTTTTTTGCATTTTAGGTTTTTTTTGGCATTTTCATGGGTTTTGTGAATTGTTTGTTTATGTATACAATTTTATTGTTTTATCAGTTGGTCGGCAAGCTCGGGCTCGTGCAAACCGTCAAAACATTCCTCAAAACCCACCGAACATTCCTCAAAACCCTCCGAACATTCCTCAAAACCCTCCTCCAAACATAGATCCGCCCCCTGTGGCTCCTTCTGTCCCCACTGAGCCAACAGGAACGCAAGATAATATCATTGGAAGAATCCAAGAAAATAAAATTGTCATTGAGAACCTAATTCAAACTATAAGACAAAATCATGCTACAAATCCATCCCGCATGACTTTAGCCAATACATTGCAAACATTGATTGGCGAAGTCGAGTCTGCAACCAACCAAATACATAGATGGAACACCTTTAGAAGTGACTGTAGGCGGTGGTATGCGGATAAACTATCTCATGCGGCCGTCAAAGACAAAAAAATTGGAAAAGACCTCATTTGTGCATTATTTACCGACCCTAGAACCAATGCCCCCCCTGCAGTTACTTGCAAACGGTTCCCAATCCATTGGTGCCATGATGATAGAATCAAAAACAATTTTTGGGACCGATGGTGGATGGTTTTTGATTATCCACCATGCAACAACAATGAGGTTCCTCTTTATTTTTTGAAGAAATTATATTGTGAGTTCGTGCTCAATGAGGTCCCGAATTATTTTGACTTTTCAGACTTTTTTGGTCGAGGAGGTGGCTCTGCACAGAGCAGACCTGGTGCACGCGTAGGTCAGCCTAGGATCCCCCATGCCCCAAAACCCCCACTGCCTTCAGTTATCCCTCCTACAGTGAAGGAGGTTGTGGAGATTGATACATTGCATGCATTGAGGGAGCTCACTGACACTCTCACCCAGCATAGCACCCAGATTGCATCCGGTGATGTTGGTGGAGGCACCAGTTCTAGTGCACCACACCACTGTGGATCATGTGGTGCCGTATGCACTGCAGGCGAGACATCATTTGCTGGTTCACAGGATTTTTTTTCTATAGATGAGATGCTGGGGAATGTTTTTGGAACTGGAGCCACTGATATTGGTCTTTCACAGGTAAATTTTAAATAAATTTAAATAATATATATATGTACAATAGTTTAATTCACATGTTTGAGATATTAATATATATATGATTGTACGTCATGTACATACATGTAAAAAACTAATTTTTTATTTTATTTTAAATAGCAAGAGCCGGTGAAGGAAACATCCGGTGTCGACATGCTAGCTACTGCGGTTGGGCGTGTTTCAAACGTAAGTTTCAAGTTGTACAAACTTACATTTTTAATAAATCATTTAATTGCACTAGATTATTATTATAATTTGTTTCACGTGTATGTTGTACATGTATTAATATTTTTCTCTTTTATACACAGGAGCCTGGCGGGTCATCATCTGCTCAGGGAACTGAAGCTACTGGCATGCCTCGCATGAGTTTTACGCAGGTTAGTTACAAATCTCTTTACACTTTGTTTCTAATTCTTGGACCTCTGTGTACATGAGTTTCACTTTCTTATACTCAACGTATATAAAATACATACAACAGCTACCATATATAAAGTTGTAATTTGCTTAGAATACCATAGTATCTCACACTTGTACACATGCTCTGTTGCATTTTCAATACCTCTAAATTTTTTGTAATTGGAGATACATGTCATAATAGACTTGAGGTGCTTACTTTAGGTGAAGAGGATTATTAAGTGATTATTATGGATGTGGACCCTATCCTCTAGATCCAGAAATAGAAATCTCATAAGTATTTTTTCTAGGTGGTTACTGACCCAATCCTCTTGATCTTCTTGATCCTCTCGGGCCAGTTGATAAATTCCCTTATGTCTCGTTTGTAGTACTAAACTGGATACACATGGTCTACATGTTCCCAACATCCAAAATAATGACACGTACTGCACTGTCATAGGTATATTATTTGTATGATGAACTTCTCAATCCAATGTAAAATGATATCTTCCCATATCTACTTATTTACCTAGACTATATCTTGATTCTCAATAACTACCTCTAGATATGTAACACCATGAGTCACGAAGGAAAAGATACTTGACAAGGTGGAAGCGATCAACTCGTAATCAAAATGAATGATAAGAGTGATGAAGAAATGTAAAAAAGGTTAAATCCTAACGCGATAAGTGTTAAGAGAAATGACGAAGGGGGGAAAAGTGAAATGTGCTTGACACTTAACAAAATTAATGTCAAGGGAGACAAGACTTAAGAAAGATGAATGCGATCAACTCTTAACAAAATGTGTGATAAGAGTGACGAGAAAAGGGACTTAATAATGCTTAACAAAATGAATGATGTCAAGGTGGAAGATGGACTGAAGTGTTGGTTTAGAAGAATCTTAGCAAAATGAGTGCTAAGAAATATGAAGGAGCTTGAAATATGTCACGACCGTTAATGAAATTGAAGGTAAAGAGGGAAGAGACGAAAGAAGTAAGTTTTCTCAACTTGCGTCAAAGTAAGTGTGACAAGAGGATACTTAAAACATGATGGATGATGCTCAAATCTCAACAAAAATGTGTTAAAGGAAGAGACTTAGGAAAAATGATGATTTTGTTTGACTTTTAACAAAATGTATGTTAAAAAGGGAGACTTAAGAAGATGATGAATGATTTCAACTCTTAAAAAAAGTGTGTTAAAAGATAAGACACGACAAGGAAGTGAAAGCACTAAAAGAACGAAAAGGTAAAGGTCATCATGAGAAATGAATAAACAATGAGAAAAAGGTTTGAATCTCACAAAAAATGGAGATAAGAGACAAGGGGGAAGTGATGGATTAGTGATCTCAAATTAAAACAAAGTGAATGCTTTAATGAGAGAAGTGATGAAATAATGAGAATGTCGACAATGCAACAAAATGATTGTGAAGTACGACAACGTAAGATGATAGGATAAAAAATGGAAGACGTCACAACTCAACAAAGTGGATGTGAAAATGCGACAACGTAAGAGTGAGTAGAGAATGATAGTGAATAATTTCAATAAGTTGAGAAAGTAAATGCAAAATGCGATGATGTAAGAATGGGGAATGCTTAGAGTTCAAAAAAATAACGTTAAACTTAAGACTTGTAATTTTTAAAGGTCAAGGTGACCAAAAGAGTGCTTGACTATGATAAAGTGAGTATCGCAATGTCAAGACTTAGATGAAAATGAAAGTGATTAAGTGTTAATATGGATGTCCACAAACCAAGACTTGGACAGGTGTATAAAGTTACAAGATGGATGAGAGAGAAAATGTGAATGATGAAAGTGAAACACAAGTGTGTACCATGCGAGAAAAATGAAAAATGGTAAAATGAAAGTTGTGGCCTCTATCTTAGATTGGCTTGGACAATGTGTGGCTTCTTAGGTGGCTCTCTCAACTAGGTGTCAGAAAAATATCTGAGTGAGCGCGATGTTATTGCTAGCTAAAGACTTTACGAGCTACCCCCTTTAAAACCCTGAGTAAAGACCTTTCTCAGAATGAATCGCACTAGGGTCGCCACTAAGGATATTTGTGACTCTAACTCACAAAGGCTTTACTACTCAGGTAGGATAAAAAGGTTCTTGTTTCGTCCACCAGTTACCTCAAGGTGTGGACTACTTTAAGGTTCCTAGAACCACCCCCTTTTTTGTAGCTTAAGGCTTATGCAAAGGAGGTTATGTTTGGTCTGGTGATGTTAGATTTAAAAGTTCTTCAAATTTGAATGATGCTCTAATTGTCATAGAAGATGACTATGGGTTACCTAGATTAAATACAAAAGTTTGTCAAAATCTTATGAAGATAGATGGCCTCCGTGCTAACATTTATAGATCCTATGTATTTAGCCTAAATAGAAGATAAAATTTAATAACATTTTTATTCTTTCTTGAGTAACTAAATATTGATTTGTACATGTTTTTTGTATAGCTCTTAAGTAGATTTTAATAAATTGATTTGTACATGTTTTTTGTATAGCTTATGACTGCTAGAGAGACTCCTCCACATATGCAGACTGTGGAGGCTGCTGTAGATACTGCCATAGCATCTGCAAATCCACTAACCGAGGTACACAATTTTTTAAATTTGTTAAATTTTGGAGGTTCATTATTTCTTATTAAACTTAAATCTATAATATCAAATTTTGTAGGTATATATATGTGTGAAATATTTAATTTGAAAATTAATTATTTGTATGTAGCTTACCCCTCGTGAGTCTATTGTTGTCCCTGCGACGCGTCAACAACAAATCGATAGGGATCATGACATTGCGGTAAGATTGCACATGCATTTTAACTAAATTGTACAAGTTTCTAAATTTTGAAGGTATTTTAAAATTTTGGGTGTTAAAAACTTGTTGTTTATGAATGTGCAGGTTAGGTTGCAGGCATGCTTGGAGACACCTAGGACCACACGGATGAAATCCGTAGTGGCATCTCCCTCCACTACATCCCCAGGTCGTGGACGTGCTACTTCTAGCAGGGCGAAGAGAGGGAAGATGTTTCATGAGTAGATTTATAGTCCACTTGGATGCCACATATATGTGGTCATGAGTATCTATTCACAGTCCATTGTATATATATATATATATATATATATATATATATATATATATATATATATCTAGCCTTTTGCGACCGCATGTGGTCCCATATGTACATTATGACACGTGCTTAGTTCGAGATGTATACATACATTATGAACTTATACATGTACATATATATTTTCAGAGACGTGCGCGTCTGGAGCACACTTTATTTGATTCTTATATATATATATATATATATATATATATATATATATATATATATCCATGTGTGTTGGTTAAATAAGGCTATAAATTTGGTTATTTTGGTATTATTGCTAACTTTGAGAAAGTGGGTTTTGATCTCTGTTCGGTGGATTTAGTGTATTACTTCTAGTTATATATTTTCTAGTATCTTTCTGATTATTATTTGTGGTATATTTCGTGCCATGGGCATTTTGAATTTTTATTTTTCAAACTAAAACAATATTGTTAGCTCTATATCAAGCCAACTTAAGTATTAGTAACTAAAGCTTATTTGAGTACCTTGAAAAAGTTCATTGGCCTTTGGAAAAATTATTCACTTGATACTAGCTTAGGCCCATGAACCCATCCAAGCTTAGGATGGAATCTAATATGAGAGAAGAGATGGATTGCTGAGAGTCTAGAGATGTGTTATGTATAACGTGCATTGATTCTTGAGGTACCAATACATGAAGAAAAAGTAATGAAATGGCGGACTTAGAATTTGGGAGTGAGAAAGATGCTTTAAGCATAGTCAATAAATGTGTAGTTTTACATGTTGGATATTTTTTAAATGTGAGAAATATTGCTTCTCTCCCTCTCTTCAATCATTTGTAGTTTTACATGTTGGATATTTTTTGTAGGTTGATTACTTTTTATTTTTCTCATTATTTTTCTCTAGTTTTTTATTTTGTTTACATGTCACTTCTAAAAATATGAATTATTATATTGATTCCATAACTTCCACACCTTATTTATAATATTGGATGCTCAATGAACCAATTATATTACTATGTTAACAAAAAAGTGGTGTTGATGTAAGGCTATAAATTTGATCTGATAAACAAATATGAGAGAAACAATTTACTTAGGATATAACACCATGCCATGCCATATAGAACACCATGCTGGATATAATGTGTATTTGTGTCAATTTTTAGGATATCTTTAATATATAAAATTCACTAAAATATTCTGATCAAAAGGGTTGTAATTTAATTGGTGCATGTGCAATAGTAAAAGTGTCATGTAGTGTTGAATTCATTAAGATATAAATGTTTAGTACCCAAAATTTGGTTTGGGAACTTGGAAATATAGAATTTTGTACTTATTTTGATATACACTTCATTTATGCATTGTTTTAACAACCATAGGCGCCTTCTTGATCTATCTCGCACCGTATATCCACTAGATAAAAACCAATCTCTAGCTCAACCCTCTAAAATCACTGCACATGTTATTGAACATCAATCTAGACCTCTAAAATACTCATACCTAATTTTTGTCATACTCTAGACACATTAATTTAGGTCCTAGAAATGTATGGATATGAAGGTCTATCTACATCATATTAACCAATGCCATTGCATTTTAATGGCCAATTTTTCAAAAGTTTCATTTGGATTAGTTGAATTAGATTATACATTTAGGTTAGTTGAGAGAGAAAACTCACAAAGGTCTCCTACAAATATAAACACACACTAACCTATTAGGGGCATCTAGGAATCTTGTAAACAATACTTCACTTTACTTGTCCAGCACATCATATACACATCTGAATACAACTAACCACATCCTAGATCACACTCATAGCCCTGGATGTATATCATCCTACCAAGGACAAGATGACAACAAGAGATAACATAACAACCAAGTCATTGTAATTTAATTTAAATAAATAAGGAAACGCTGTATTTTGCAAACGGTGGGTCGTGGCACCGAACCGCCTGCGCCGGCACATCCGAGTGGCCAGGTGAACGCTAGAGGAGGTGGTGTTTTGGTGCGCGAAAGGGTCGTTGCTTCCGGGCTACTTCGTTCGGGCGTAGTCCCTTAAGAGCCCTGAGACCAAAATATCGTTCAAATTCGACGGGTGACTACTCAGACTCCGTGGCACCTAGAGAGGCCTCGTCTGATCCAGCACCTTGGCATACGGACCCTCTACAATAGCCTCTCTCATTTTTTTCCTTCTCATTTCGGTGCTCTCGTTGTCCTAATGTTTGCAAACGCGTGAAATAGTGCAGTTGGAGCCAGTGTAAGGTTGTCAAACGCTGTATTTTGCAAACGGTGGGCCGTGGCACCAAACCGCCTACGCCGGCACATCCGGGTGGCCAGGTGAACGCTAGAGGAGGTGGTGTTTTGGTGCGCGAAAGGGTCGTTGCTTCCGGGCTACTTCGTTCGGGCTTAGTCCCTTAAGAGCCCTGAGACCAAAATATCGTTCAAATTCGACGGGTGACTACTCGGACTCCGTGGCACCTAGAGAGGCCTCGTCTAATCCGGAACCTCGCATACGACCCTCTACAATAGCCTCTCTCATTTTTTTCCTTCTCATTTCGGTGCTCTCGCTGTCCTAATGTTTGCAAACGCGTGAAATAGTGCAGTTGGAGCCAGTGTAAGGTTGTCAAACGCTGTATTTTGCAAACGGTGGGCCGTGGCACCAAACCGCCTGCGCCGACACATCTGGGTGGCCAGGTGAACACTAGAGGAGGTGGTGTTTTGGTGCGCGAAAGGGTCGTTGCTTCCGGGCTACTTCGTTCGGGCTTAGTCCCTTAAGAGCCCTGAGACCAAAATATCGTTCAAATTCGACGGGTGACTACTCGGACTCCGTGGCACCTAGAGAGGCCTCGTCTGATCCAGCACCTTGGCATACGGACCCTCTACAATAGCCTCTCTCATTTTTTTCCTTCTCATTTCGGTGCTCTCGCTGTCCTAATGTTTGCAAACGCGCGAAATAGTGCAGTTGGAGCCAGTGTAAGGTTGTCAAACGCTGTATTTTGCAAACGGTGGGCCGTGGCACCAAACCGCCTATGCCGGACGTCCGGGTGGCCAGGTGAATGCTAGAGGAGGTGGTGTTTCGGTGCGTGAAAGGGTCGTTGCTTCCGGGCTACTTCGTTCGGGCTTAGTCCCTTAAGAGCCCTGAGACCAAAATATCGTTCAAATTCGACGGGTGACTACTCAGACTCCGTGGCACCTAGAGAGGCCTCGTCTGATCCGGCACCTTGGCATACGGACCCTCTACAATAGCCTCTCTCATTTTTTTCCTTCTCATTTCGGTGCTCTCGCTGTCCTAATGTTTGCAAACGCGCGAAATAGTGCAGTTGGAGCCAGTGTAAGGTTGTCAAACGCTGTATTTTGCAAACGGTGGGCCGTGGCACCGAACCGCCTGCGCTGGCACATCCGGGTGGCCAGGTGAATGCTAGAGGAGGTGGTGTTTTGGTGCGCGAAAGGGTCGTTGCTTCCGGGCTACTTCGTTCGGGCTTAGTCCCTTAAGAGCCCTGAGACCAAAATATCGTTCAAATTCGACGGGTGACTACTCAGACTCCGTGGCACCTAGAGAGGCCTCGTCTAATCCAGAACCTCGGCATATGGACCCTCTACAATAGCCTCTCTCATTTTTTTCCTTCTCATTTCGGTGCTCTCGCTGTCCTAATGTTTGCAAACGCGTGAAATAGTGCAGTTGGAGCCAGTGTAAGGTTGTCAAACGCTGTATTTTGCAAACGGTGGGCCGTGGCACCTGAACCGCCTACGCCGGCACATCCGGGTGGCCAGGTGAACGCTAGAGGAGGTGGTGTTTCGGTGCGCGAAAGGGTCGTTGCTTCCGGGCTACTTCATTCGGGCTTAGTCCCTTAAGAGCCCTGAGACCAAAATATCGTTCAAATTCGACGGGTGACTACTCAGACTCCGTGGCACCTAGAGAGGCCTCGTCTGATCCGGCACCTCGGCATACGGACCCTCTACAATAGCCTCTCTCATTTTTTTCCTTCTCATTTCGGTGCTCTCGTTGTCCTAATGTTTGCAAACGCGTGAAATAGTGCAGTTGGAGCCAGTGTAAGGTTGTCAAACGCTGTATTTTGCAAACGGTGGGCCGTGGCACCAAACCGCCTACGCCAACACATCCGGGTGGCCAGGTGAACGCTAGAGGAGGTAGTGTTTCGGTGCGCGAAAGGGTCGTTGCTTCCGGGCTACTTCGTTCGGGCTTAGTCCCTTAAGAGCCCTGAGACCAAAATATCGTTCAAATTCGACGAGTGACTACTCGGACTCCGTGGCACCTAGAGGAGTCGTTTTCAAAATTTACAACTTTTTCAAAATTTACAACTTTTTCAAAATTTACAATATTTTCAAAATTTACAAACTTGACTTTTCAAAATTTACAAATTTTTCAAACAATGTTCAAGCTTCTCTTAGCTTCGAGAATTTAAAATTCTCTACTAACGATACCAACCACGTGAAGGTGGAAGCTTTTCTGGCACCACTAACCTAAACATAAAATTGTTAGTCAAAGAAATTTAAGTTTCAAATCAAAACCATATACTAGATCTATATACATGACACACAAAATACACAAATTTAAAATAAAATATATTCAAACTTAAATCTAGATCTTTAAACTAAAAAAATTATATATATATATACGCTATATAAATTGAAACTTGAAATTAAATATATACCAGACATGAGCATTGTAAATTCATTCCAATGAACCATCAGGATCGGATCTACTCTGAATAGCAGACAAGATTGCTTCATGATCTGACTCTCGAACCTTCCAAAGAATCTTGTTATTAGGTCTTCCTCGATATCTATACAACTGAATATTTGTCGCTAGAACTAGATGTGAATATAAGAGTATTTTCCTGTGTGTCTCAAAGTCTTCAAACACCCAAACAGAGGAGTTTTTTAATGGATACCGTCGAAGCCAAGTTCCAGTAACTACCACTGACCCTGTAGGATACTCAATCTCTTCGCCATCTATAATAGGAGAAGTCAACTTCTTTCTTTCCTCGATGCAACGACATAAGAAATAGTCTGTTCCTTCTTCATTGTCTTCTGTCGCAATTACTGCAAACACATGTCCTACAAAAAAATAACCAAGGTTGAAAAACTCAAATTTAAATTACATATTAAAATTTCAATGGACATGTAACTCAATACAAAAATTAAATAAATAACTGGATAAATACCTTGTCGCACCAAAATCAAAATTTCGTCAAAGTCCTTGGATGTTGTAACTTCATCTGCAGAAACAAGTTGTAATGCTTGTGGAGGTTGATAACTAGGAAGCGGAGTTAGAGGCCTACAAATCCATCCTTCCACCCATTCTTGTGAATCACACTCAGCAGTGACAAATTCGATACAAGATGCACAAAAACATGTCAACTTTCTTGTCCATACGGCCCACGAAGTAGCGTCTGAGCTACAAAATGAGTGCATATCACTGGACCCAGTGAGTGTCATACAATCCTCGTAGTTAGCAATATGTTTTTCCTCTATCAACCAAAAAAATCTGCAAACTGTGGAATTTTCTTGAGAACCTCGGGCCATGTTGTCAGTACACCATTCCACTATGCTCTTTGCATCTTTTAATTCAGCACCATCTTTGTACTTCAACTCTTCTCTTGCAAGAGCTCTTTTCACACATGCCCCTGCACCGTCATGCTCTCCTTTTCCATGTCCAGCCTCAGTGAAACTCCAAATATGTTGCACACCCATCTTGACATGCATTCTGCTCATCCAATAAAACATTCGTGCATTCTTAAACTGAGACGTGCAATTATCTGACCATATATAATGTTGTTTGAAGTGGATGTCCCTATCAGACAAGTTTCCATAAAATAACTGGAAACACCCTTGCACAAATTCAGTAGAATGAGTACGATCATCACTGATATAAAAGTGGTACTCTCTTAAAAAATTTCGATCATTCTCTGTACTGTCAGGAGAATGTAGAAATGCTATATGCACAAAAATGGCAACTTGTACTGAGTTGTAATATTGCGATTGAACCTCCATTTGTGGTTGCAATGTGTAATTCTCTGCAAAATCGACCACTGAAACAATAGTACCAATAGGAAATGTGTCTTTGCATAGCTTGAATTGTTCATCCAACCATCGAGCTCTATGTGTATGCCTCGCATACTCATAAACAATTTCATCCTTAAATTTTGTCATAAATTGAAAAATGGGCATTTGTTCTGTAACTAGCTCACACCGTTTCGACTCTTTTCCATCTTTCAACTGGTATGCAACTGATTTATATTTATCAAATTCAACTAAATTATGTCCTATTGTACCTTCAATTTGCTCATGGATGCAACTTTCCAATTTAGGTAATCCGCCGCATGTACTACAACTTCCATCTAAACAATCCTGACTATAAAAAAATTGTCCAACTTCTTTTTCACAAAATATAGTAGGAATGAAATCCCTAGAAGATATTGGTGGAACTTGAACACCACATTCAGATAACATAGTTTCAGAATGAAAAATAGAACGAATACGTAAAAATTTAGCATAATGCATCGCAAATTCAACATGTTGCCTACAACAACAAGTGGTGCGAGCATGGTTGATTTTCACATAGAATGGTTTCAACATTTCAAAAAAATGTTGACTAATTTTAATTTCCAGATTCTCTTGTTCAAACTTACGAAAAAATTGAGTTTGAGTCATATCTAAGAAATGCTTTGGATGTGGTTCACGATTAGTAGAACCAACTCTCCGTTTTATAACATCTCTTGTATTAGGTGAAACTCTAGTGTTATCATGCCAAAATTTAATAACAACTTCTCTTATAGCATCAGAATTATTTTTGTCCTTACGCGGTGCTCTAGCAGAAAATGCCCAAAAATCGACATTATTGAGTGATTGAAGGATATTACGTCTTTCAATTGCTTTCATTAGAGTTTTTCGATTAACTTGCAACATTCGACTTGTTTGCGTAATCAAACGTTGTTTTTTTATTGATTCACTTACAACACTAGTAGCAAGTACACGACGCACAATATTACTATCCCTAGTGCGTCTCTTGACACCAACAGTGTGATATGCATCATGAAGGTTTTCAACAATTGTAGAGGTTTGACCACGTATGTTAGATGTTGTCAATCCTAAGGTGTTTAATGTAGGTCTCATTTTAATCAATTTCATCAAACTAACCAACAACTGACATCTTTGGGAATCATTTAAAATTTCAAAATGATTATCCCAAATTTCAGTGGCTTTTCTTCTGATTTGTCATTCAGAAAGTTTGTCAGACATTGGTTTCAAAATGTTTTCATCAATTTCAATCAAAAAATTAGGTTTCTTATGTAAAATCCTAGGAGGTGTTTTTGTCAAATTTTGCTTGTCTATAGTTTCAACATGAATTTCCTTATTCACATTTTCATTGTCTCCTTCAATTTCAACATTTGCTACATCATGAGTATTTAATTCTTCTTCAACATTGACAGTAAAAACTTCTTCATCACGAGTATTTAATTCAACTTCAACATTGACAGTAGAAACATTACCTAGTTCTTCATTGCTTACAATAGTTGGGATTGAAGATGAACCTCTTCTAGATTCACGAAGTTTCCGCATTCGCTCAGCATTTTCAATTTTGTTGGCCTCTAATTCGTCTGGTGTTTTTTTACTTAATGACTTCCTTTTTTGACTTTGTTTTTTGTCTCCCATGATGTTTTGCTTTCGGTGATAAAAAAACGTGCCTGGAAAAAGACAGAATTTCACAGTAATTCATACGGTAAGGTCAGAGAGTAAAAATCACATGGTAATTCAGACATTGGGATGTGTGTAAATATGATTTATAAAGCGCGAACGCGCTTTATAAACCGCGAGCGCGCTTTATAAACCGCGTTCGCGGTATTTTTACAAAAACCGCGATCGCGGAGCTATTTGCTGAACCTAAGCCTCGGAAAATCTTTGTTTTTCCCCAACCAAAGCTATGGAAGGTCATTATGAAGTGCAAAAGGTCAAAAAACCTCAAATCTGCTCTTCCAAAGACTTGAACCATGCTAAAAAACTGAAAAAATTTCACAAAAATGGTGCCATCACGTAGGGTAGACTCTTAGCTTTGTAAAAATATTGTTTTTAAAGTGAATAGAATAAGATAAATATCATTTTATAATTTATTACTAACAATAGGTCCTTAAGACATTTTTTCCCGTGAATGTTCATGTCTACGTTTAAGACTGTAACTTTTGTTTCGCTTATCAAAATATGATAAAAATTATACCATCCCAAGCGTGGACAAATTCTATACACCTTAAAAAAAAAAAAAATTGATTTCGATATTTTTTGATATAGTTATGGTGGGCAAACGGAAAGCGCTCCATTTTCTAAATATTTTCAGACCACTTTCACGGAAAAAATCATAAAAAAAAAATATTGCTAAAAAAAATACAAAATAAAATCCATCCCAAGATAGACAACTACATCTAACGTTTCACCAAAGGAAAAAAAAAAATAACAAGATTTGGTCATCCAAAATGCGGGCAAACGGACTACAATCTTATAAGTTTTTTCGAAAAAAAAAAGTAAGTCATATAATTTTAAGTGTTTAATATAGCTAAACTTGTCCGTTTTTTACAAAAATTAATATTTTAGAAACTAGATTCCGAATGCTACGATTCATATTTATATAAATTTTTCTAATTTAGAGTGCATGTATAGCTAATAATCCCTACAAGTTGAGATTTCACTGTTTTTTGCAATATGACGTCCACGGATGACCCTATATTTGTCCATCAACTTGAACTGAACCATTATTTGAAAATATTTATAATTCCTCTTCTAAACCATGGTACCCATTCACAAGATCAAAATGATGTGATAGATAAAAAATACCGACAACCAAATTGTAGTACTCATCCATTTAATGAATTTTGTCACGCTTTCTTCATCAAATAGGGAGTCTCCTCCCATTGTGTTTTATGAAAGTGAAATTCCAAATGTTGATTATTACAATGCATCATTATTTGAATACACGGTCCTATATGCATATATCCACAACAAACACAAGGATTCATTATTCATAATAGTTCAAGTATTAATGTGTGCAAAAAATAATATTGACAAGTTCAAATATTACAAAAGAGATCTAGTAGGAATCACTATAATAATCATGTGATACAATGGAATCAATAGGAAAACCTTAATTATATATGCTTACATATCAAAGTGGGTCATAAGACCATCTTAGTTTGGTTTCATGTGGCAATTGCTAATGGTTACTATGATGTGTTGCTTGGAAAACCCTAGATTGATCAAATATGAGCAATATTGTTTACTTTACATCAATGTTTGATATTTGTACACATTAAGGATCGATTCATTACCATACATAATAGATATTCCTCACACCTCATATCAAGTTCAAGTTATGCCCATACCTAAATTCATACCAAAGAAACAATCAATTATTATGCCTAACAAGTGAGTAAAAAATTTCCAAACTTAATATCAAACCTTTAAGGGTGTATGCTTACAAAAACCACTTATTGTATAGTCACAAAAATGGTTATATGTGATCCTATGTTTCAAGTTAATACTAAGGGAAAGGATCGATACCATTTCCCATAAAGTTGTAATAGAACTTGATATTGACGATGTTGATGATTTATAGGAGGTAGAAATCCTTTGGGATTCCTCACGTGAAATAAAAAGTAACATGTATAGGTTTTCAGGATGCTCAACAAGATAAGAATTGAAATCATTGAGATCCTCAATAGAGAAGTCACGAGGGATACTAGCCATCACTCTAGGGAACACATATGACCTAGTGATTAAGTAAATCGGGTTTACCAATTGATTAGAATTAATTTAAACACTATAGCAATGAAAAAAACTGTTAATATAGACTGAAATCTAAACACCAACTAATTTTATTTGATATATATAAATAAATACGTAAATAGCAAGAGTGAAAAGTTACTAGACCTAAAGATGAATTTACCTCATAAATGATAGGTATGGAACTGTATTCTGGACTAATGCACAGGCATGGAACAGAGTATGACAACACACTCTATCGGAATCTATGTCAGGGAAACTGAATATTTGAGCCATACTCAAGGATAGAACCTGCCTAGGAGGGTACAGGGATCGCTATGGGCGCCTTGTGTCTATAGTATTGGGTGGACTGGTCTACAGAAAGATACTTGGAATCCTGAGTTCTGAGTTGGTCATGTAGACTATTCGTAATAACTTCTTGTATTTTTCACGTTGAGTGTCACTATTAGCTTCGTGCTGATGTTGCACTTGTATATCTACTGATGAATAATCTATTACAAAACCTCACACAAAAGTACTCAAACGCACATTAGATGAATAATAAATATGTAAATGAATGTGTCAAACTGTCCTCGACAGTTGTCTCAAATGAATGGACTTATAACTAAGTGTTACACTACATCTCAAACCCGATGATAGTTCTTATGTGTGTGTGTGTGTGTGAAATGTGTGTGTGTGTGTGTGTGTGTGTGTGTGTGTGTGTGTGTGTGTGATTAGGAATAGTATCCCTTGAGCTAGGATTCTCAAGTGTTACTTACACAAAGAATAGCGGGAAATAACTAGATGTTCCCAATATGCAATATGTGTGGTATGGAATATAATGACATACAACCCTTCCTATGTAATGGAGTGATACAAAATAGTGCCCAAAATGTAGTCCCTTGCCTGTAGTAGATAGAAAATATTAGCCCCTCAGTATATATATAGTACACCCTTAAGATAGCTTGTCCCCTAATGTTGTGTTTATATAGAGATTTCTTGCTAAATATATGATTACTCTGCTTTAATGACCCGATCATGCCAACTAGTGACCTAGGGGAACTGAGAGTGAAAACTACAAAGACAAGACCTCAAGTAATATCCGAAAAATGAGAACCAGAGTGCAACCAGAACAGAGGGTACCCTCAAATGAGGACCATAGGCACTCAACTATGCACCCCAATGAGCTTTTTATGCACCCTAGCCAAATACTAGAGATGACTACTGAGTGAATAGTTATAGTTGTGCCTCAATGATGCCGGACAGTATGCAAAAATTGTAAGGCGC